>OY754337.1:3382532-5782532 GCA_963573305.1 Pyrrhosoma nymphula
GGTCGCTGGAACGCACTGTTGGCGCATCGGTAGTAGAAGTGAGACGGATTTATGTTTTCCGAATTTAAGTTTTTTCATTGAAAATTGAAAACATTTTTTCTAAGGACTTGCGCATGTTGCAAATTGAAAATTATTACTTAATATTTCCTGCCCTGCTAATCATGTAGATACTTTATTCTTTTGAAGGGGTACCTACCGCTTGAAAAAAATCTGACTACTGCAATGTGTCTAAGTCGTTCCTGAACTATCTAACTCCTCAGTTTGGGTGTATTGTGCTGATTTTAAATTTCAACTAGCCAAACTTGTGGATAATAGTCTGAATAACGTTGCCCACCCCTGATCTATAATGAGAGCCATTTATTAAAAAGGAGCGGAACTATATTAAAAAAGTCTCTATCCTTTCGATGCAATGATTCCGCATTTAATTTAACTAAATTTGTATGATATGTGTTCTGCCTTGTTGAGTTGTAATCATTAGCAACATTAATATTTCTTACTGTTCCACGATTTATTTTAACAATAATTTATTTCGCAATGTAGAGGTACACCGACGGTTACACCGCCAAACAATTTCAATTCAGTGAAAATTCGCTCGATTTCGTGATCCGCGCGCCCTCTGTGAATTTCAAGGAGGATTTAAGGTGGTTTGAGCGACATAGTTCATCCCTAGTCATAATGGAGACCATATTCAAATTCATTTTTTTATTTCAGCGTCTGTAAGAAGTATGAAATAAATATCGGTATATTAATGGCGCAAATATATAGTTATATATGTCCAAAATACTCAGTAATTAAATAAATACAGCTGCATAAGTCTCGAACTTGACTCATTTTTTCCCGCCGTACGGCTGAAAACCATTCAAAACAGCAGGTTTTTTTTGCGATTCTGTAAACATTTCTGTGGTGTGTAATAGATTATTTTTTATAAATAGTTGAGAAAACATGCCATCTACACACCGTTAGTTTATTGACGAAACCTAGGTGCTAGAAGTTCCTAATTTGTTTAATATTCTCCCTCTGGAGCGCACATAGCCATAATCTATCCCATGTAAAACAGCTCATATATTTACAGGCAAATTGCTCGAAATTTAGTTTGGCAAGGGGTTGATATTCTGATACCATTGGAAAGATGAGAGTTGATTCTTTAAAATGAGGCCAAATTCATCAAATTCTAGGTGAATTGATTTTTCGCTCTCACACTACCTAGTAGGTGTTCTCACAGGTACAGTGCAATTGATTTCATATGGTAGCCGTTTTCGTGCGCTAAGCACAACAGTCCACTTGGTGAAGCCCTAATTTTAAAACAAGGGTGTTTTTTTATGCGGGAAATTTCAAGGAACTGCGGCAGTGGCTTCGAAGTAACTTTAACGGAGTCATCTTCTGGTGTTTTCACATTTGCATGAGATTCACTGTGAAACAATTCCGCAGTCATTTGGAAATGCCCACAGTAAACAGCCATCTGCTTTAAGTTAGGCTTTACTACCTCTTGGGTAATGGCTCTCGGCGCACGAGCACAGGTGGTTAATGACATCGATGGCACGGTAGTAGCTGTGGGAACCTGGACTGCGAACTGCCTTGGTAGCTTAACTCGTTGCTAAATCGATTGGTCGGGGTTCGAATTCCCATCCATGTGAATCATTATTTCCACTGTGAATTTTACTCATTTGTGGAAATGAAGACGATGCCATGGCACTTGAAATTCGACCGTGGTTTTACTTCACGCAGTGGAGAGAAGTGTATTTAGTGTAGGTGTTTGCTTAAAAATAGGGACTGTCCTCACGCAGGAATTAGGCGTTGGAACAAAACGGATTAAATGAGAAAGGAGACGAAAGGGAAGTTGGACAAAGCTGTCGATTGACGTTAGATCAAAGGCGATAAAGGGCTGTGTTGTGTGTGATTGAGGATTCAAAGTGAGTTAGAATTGAATTAAAGGCGGGTTAATGATGTGATGGCTTGCACTCGGGTTAATCTGGTAAGGGGCCATTCAAGTGTTACTTTAAACGTTTTGTGGAGGGCTTTCCTTACGTTGTCTTACGTAGGGGGGTGTGGGGTTCTAAGGCAGTCTTACGTAAGATATAAGTCACTTCTGAATTCGTATTTCTGTTACTTTTAAAATTTATTCTCGCAGGAAAAATTTTACCTTTTAGGATCACCAATTTAGGATCAAGGCTCACCACCATTTTAGGATCAAGGAAATTTCAGCTGCGGCGGTACGCCTGGATGTATGCTAAACTATAGAAAATATATACCACTAATTCGTTTCATGCATTAGTTTGGAGAGGTCGAATTTTAAAGATAACATTTTTTACGAGTTGTGCGTAGAGCGAATCGCGAAATATCAAAAACCGTTATCGATATCCGTGATGAGGTCAGTTTTTGCGCATTCTGACATCCGCCATAGTTTACTATCTTTGTCCATGGTTTCAAAAATGTCTGATAACTTACGTAATATTGGGAGGGGAGGGTTCGGGAAATCTTACGTTGTCTTAAATGGAGGGGGGGGAGGGTTAAAGAGTGGTAAATATCGCCCGTAATATGTATTTGAGTAGCCCATAAGACCTCGGATATGTTGAGGATGACAGGCCCACCACCTTGACACCACCCTCTACACACATGTATTTGATGCAACAATCGGGAATAGTTGGCGCTGTGACGTCAAATTTCGTCACTGCCGCTGCAAAGTGGTGGACATCTTGAATAGAAAACGCGGGCGCATCGCGAATTTTGGGCGTTAGTGCTGACGGTATGTGTTTGAGACTCAAATATGGATGGAAAGGGGTATTGGAATAATTTTTTTCGATAATGCGACCATTCATAGTCACGAGAAAGTCTCCGCGCATGCGCGTGAATGAGCGCGCACTCACGCTCTCGAATCGAATTGCAATCGAAACGGGGCGTCGCCACGGAAATGCATCTCGCGTTGCTATTTGCATTTCACGATGCGACCGATACAACCGCGATTCGAGCGTAATCACCTCCCGTTTCCCGCCAAGGATCGCTTCACGTCCATAAACCTCACGCCCATGGCTCCCTAATGAGGCGCACGTCCGCCTTTGGCGCTCGCGTCGCGCACGACATCCGTGACCACGCCAACGCACTCTCGATTGCACCGCCTCCTCCCTTATGAATTGGATTGGCGATTGCACATGCGTGACGCCAACAATGCCTCTGCCGCTTCGTCCTACCGCTGAGATGGCTCCCTCATCGTCAGTCCCTTTACAAGGACATCTGATCGGTCCTCATCAGTTTAGTTTCTGTTTCAAACATTAGGCAAGATTAAAGGGAAGATCAAGCTCTCGTAACATTGCCTAGCGTAGAAGGTTTGACGTCATCTTAAGGAAGTTGCTGGTTTGATTACAAATTATACTTTTTTGCACCATCGTCGGTCTAAGAATCTAGTGTGCTTAGCATGGAAAATATCTTGACAATAGCTTCGTTTTGTTGTTATGGTATGGGGAAAACAACAAAACGAAATCTTACAACTAAATACATTTTCTCCACTTTTTACTTGAGGTATTTCTTGAAAACCTCTCACTATGTCTTTCACTTTAGAACATTTCAGATTTAATCAAAGGTAACAAACAAAACCATGGTAATGGCAAAATGCACATAATTCGAGGAAGCTTAAAAATATAAATATTATTTGAAATGTGTTGTAGAACGAGTTAGGCGATTTCAACAGCTTTCATTTAGCTGTCATTAGGCAGTAAACCTTTTAATCCGGAGGTTCAGTCTTCCAGGAGAGACCTTCTCTCCCCAGTGAGAGACCTTGTCCCCGGTGCAGTCCGCAACACGGCGGCCCCAAATCAGGCACAGCATTTGTTAGTCGCAGCTAATCGGTAGAGCCACGTTATAATCGCAGGTTGTCGCTGAAACCTAGTTCGGTAGGAAAATAAAAAGTTCCATGGAATGTTCCGGTCCAAATTTTCACGACGTAACTGTCAATGCCTTGATTATTTCTTTATAAATAAAGCTGAATGCCTTTCATTCTTCATGCTACAAAAGTTGCAGATATGAATGGCTCAATCCATGAATTAACGAAAAATATTACATTCTATTGCAATCGAAGTATTTTTTTTAAGAAAGACTGCATTAGTAATGCAACAGAGACATCCAGGGGTTTAGAGTAAAAAAAAATACCAATTGCGTTGTGTCCATGGAAAATAATCATTTTACTCATAAAGACAATTTTAGCGCTTGTTACTTTTGGATATAAACATAATTTTTCTACTCTTTAAATCCCATTTGAGCGGAAAAATCATGCGATTTCATTACAAAGCGACTCTCGTATGATCAGCTCCAACCGAAGTAATGTGAGTTACTGGTAAGGAAACTTGAAAGATAATGGTAAAACATATCCTAAATGGTTTATTTTTTAATTAAAATGACGAGTTTATTACACTTTTATTTAGATACACTTTTTATTAAAAAATAGTGCAACTATATTTGTAATTCTTAAATACCTTGTCTCGCTTTTTTCCAAAATTAGAACTGCAGCCACGCGTTGTCTCGCTGACATGGTTGGAGCAGAGATAATCCAAATTTAAAATAAAGTGCGCGTAAAATGTACTTCACACAGAAGTGAGCTAAAACCTACCGAATGAAATGCACCTTGATTGGTGGAGTCAGCTGTAGGATCGCTGATTGATCACACGTTCCAATGAACGTGATAATTGTCAAAGAGGTTATTATATAACTAAGAGCAGATAGCATGTATAGGGACTATCGTAAAACTCAATAGTATGTTGCCGCATTCAGGGGTTGGTGTTGAAGACTTGGCTCACAGAGGAGCTAGTCGTAAAAACCAGCGCCGTGTACGAAAAACCATGGTCCTGTCTCGAAATCCTGTGGTGGGTGTCAAAGATATGGCCCGAGAAATTATTGGTGGTTGCATATAGTAGAGTAGTTGCAACTGTTTTATGTAACCCATGAGCAACTGTTTTACACATACATAGTAGAGTAGCTCGGTCGTCGTAGGTTGAGTGCCCGTAAGTCACTGGCATCCCAATGGCACTGGAAATCTCAGTAGGTTATGTGAAGTCTACTGGGAAGATCTGCTTGGGGCGTAGTGGGCCACCGACGCATAAATGACTTATTTCTGAGTATGTTAACAAATTAAACCTCTGTTTTCTCTTTAACCAAGCTTTCTAAATATTTATGATTTTCGAATAATTTAATGAAGTATAGAATGAGTTAATCTCAACATTCTTGAATATCAGAAAATCATTTAATTCTAAAAGGCATGACGGAACAAATTGCTGATATACAACTGCACTGCACAATTGCAACAGATAGGTATGTGCTGAAAAACCGTTCATTTCGACGTGTATACTTGGCTCTCAAGGTTTAAACAATGACCATAGAATCATTGCATCATTAGTGAGAATTAAAGGGAGGTCGTCTGATTTCTCATTAAAGAAGTGAACATAAACGGACGTGGTGAAGCATTCCCCGTTTTGTTACGAGGTCTGGTCTTACCGGGTGGAAGATGAACACAGTACGGTTCGTTGGCAAGTGGGAGGCATGGATGAGGGAGGAACTTTCAGTTTCGAATAATGGATTGTCCCACCAATGAAACAAATAAATATAATACAAAGATCTCTGTATTTTACTGAATAATGTGGCAGTGATGATATTCCTTGGCATGATGTAGGCGATTGCCGTTGTTTTCGAAAAGTGTTTCAGATACATTTCAATTGCATGCCCGTCATAAGAGCCGTTCTCCTTAAAAGGTCGTGATACAGTTTTATTTGCGTCTTTCCACAACTATGATTCATGATACATGATTGCTTGGATAAGCATGTCCATGGAAATCCGAGCGAACTTCATTTAATGAACAATACTAGAGAAAATAAACAGCTCATATCTTTTGAAGGACAGCAACTTGGAACAATACTTGTAGCTATGTTTAGTAAGATAAAACCAAGAAAATGATCCTTATGCAATACTCTATGGTAATATCCACGATATTATCCACACATTTAGTGCATTAATTTTTTTAAGCTAGTAAGATCTAACGCTCTCCCGGCGAATAATATGAGTAAACTCTTCTCGGGCTCTCCACTGGTTTAAACCATTCATAGTTGCCGAAGTTTCTCAAGGCAAGTATGTAGCAATTCTTAAATTTCAGCCAATCTCTATGCCACCGCTAGGTCTTTCTTGATTGGTCGGGAGCCGATTGTTGTCTCCGGAGACCGTCAATCAGCGGAGGCTTAGGCTCTTGCGTTCTTTATTCTATTAAAGATTGGATTCCAAGCATTACTGACGCTTTAATCGGAATCGCGATTGAAATTCTTATTCTCCATCCGAATCTCAATGGATTCTTTAGTTAGGCGATCCCAAAAATTTCCCAAACGCCAAATAAGTTTTGTGTCGTTCCCCTTAATCCTATGGTCCTAATTGGTTAATTAAGCTACTGTACTTTAAGCTCATTTCTAATTTATTTAATTTATTTGTCTGTGCTTTAGTAGGAATGGGCAAAAAATACCGGTATTTGGGAATATTGGGTACTATTTCTTTTTCTAAACCGTTGCTACCGTTCAGTGAAAGTACTTGTCCCTCCTCCTGGAGGAGGGGGGGGTCCCTCCCCCTGGAGGAGGGGGGGGGGTCCCTCCCCCTGGAGGAGTAGGGGGGGGCCCTCCCCCCTGGTCAACCTTCTGACTGTCATCACTTGGCTCTCTCTCCGCCGCCACTCAAGCTGAGAAAGAAAATACATATTACTTGTATAACTGAAGTTCAGCGTGTGTATAAATAATTAAAAAAGTGGATAAATTAAATAAATAAAGAAGAAATGAGAAATAAATAAGAAATTTATTCTTATAAATTGGAACCAGAATTGGATATTCTTTCTTATGGTGCAGTTGCGATTCCGTAGGACCGTTCCTTTTACTTCATTTTTGCCAAAGATATATAAAAAGAAAGTCTTCAGCCGATAAAATTGATTCGTCCATTGATTGACATGGATTTTGGGTTGGTTTATTTTAGGGGGGTGGTTATTATTTAACTCCAGTACTTCTTGAGGAACCAGTAATTAAAGTACCGGTATCTAAGCAGCACTTTCATCTGATGTTACGGTGTTCAACTAATTAAAAAACAGTAAAATGACGACAATGCGTTTTTTTTTTGTTGAAGCAAAATGAGGGAAATCAGACATTCCAGCTCGTATCTCTGCCGGTGTTATGATTCTTACAACCTCAAAACAAAAGCATAATTAAAAACCTTACTCAAAGATCCCTCTTTAAAAAACTTAAGGTAAAAATACCAATTTAAGTTCCTTATGAATACTGCACATATGCGCATGTATTAAAGGACTTGGCGTTGGTTACTGCATAGTTGTGACTTATAATTTTTGGGTAAAACATACTGACAAATAATTTGATATACTTGTTAACGGTGAGCTCGTGAAAAACCTTCCAAAAGTTTCAAATATTGCTAAGCCAAGATACATTATACTGCAATTACGGCACACAGTCTTTATTAATTTTAAGAGTGACCAAATTCTACCGTATTTCTACGAGTAGGGAATAGAAAACTTTCACTAACCAGGTCTATTTATTTATATCTACCTCTTTTACTTCAGGAATCGGATATAATGAGCTCTAATATGCTAGTAGATGTACTAAGTGTGTACTTTAGTCACTTTTACACTTATGTTCACACTACTGTTGTTGACTGGATTTTTTTTCACCTGCCATGCAGCTCGTGATTATTTGTGCAAATAGTTCTTGAAATCAGAAGTTTGGATAAGATATGCCAACATAATCAATATAATCCATAGTTTTTATATGTTTAGCCGTGTCTATACATCTAATATATTCTCCAACATGTGTTGATAATATAAAAATGTAGAAGTAGCATTGTCCAGAACACAAATTAATAAGGAAGCATGCCAATTGCAACTAAATTTCAATCACACCTTATGCTGATGTTTTCCATTTCTCTTAAAAATATCATTTATCTTTTAACAATGTATAAGTTCGAAAGAAAGTTATCTTCGGATGCACAGATTATGTAACTTTTTATTTCGATAAAATATAGTTGTTGATAATGTTTGTGTCATTACGTACTGTATTGGAAATATCGTATTCCTGTTTACGAAACAGACTGACCAACAGCATCTATGAAGGCGTCTACGAGGTGAAGTGTGAATGTGGACAGGCTTGGAATTGGACAAACATCTAGAGCTCTCAAATGAAGCCAGGAACACAGAAAAATAGTCAACAACAGGCAGGTTCGTGCTTCGGCTATCGATGAGTACACCTGGAATGGACCAAAACGCAATATCAATTTCGAAAAAGCCTAATCAATTGTAAAGGAAAGACGCTACTTCCCAAGAACCATCAGAGAGGCTTTTAAGAACAAATGGAAAAACAGAAAAACTTCGATTGAGATGATGGATACGCGCTACACTCAAGCACTTGGAAACCACGAACTCCCCCAAAAGTCGCGTCAACAGAATTCGGCACCAGACAGATTGTGAGGGAGACCCAGCCGCCAATGCCAATAGCGTCGAACAGCTCGGACCTTTGGAAGCAGACTTGAACGCCTGCGATACATGTCGACCAGGATGAACACACACGGAAGAGATGTCTCATCATTGCGTTAGTGTCACTAAAAATACATAAAAAATTGTTGCAAATCGATGATTGATAGATCACATATTTAGGAATCTTGGCTAGGAAAGAAACTTCGTGTTGGCTATGGAATTTTTTTGGCATTGGAAAAGGTACAAGCTGTCATTGAAGGTCCAGAAGTGAATGCATTTTTCATATCAGGTTTTTCGGATGAACGTGAAGTACATACTCAATTGATATACCAAGAAATCGAAGAATCACTTCTGCATAGGTGTCAGAAAAAAATCACGCGGGACCTTGGAAAAGGAAAACCCGATTTATATGGACTCAAATTTTCAGGCTGACTTTTTGTGTAGCGAAACAAAAGGGAAAATAGAAAGTGGGAAGACAAGTGAACATATGCTAGGACCAAGTGAGAAGGAAGATGAGGAGGGTAAAGATCTATTCAGGCGTAGGGGGAGATTGACTTTCTGTTTGGAATAATGAAGAATCATAGTCGATCTCCATGATTAATAAATGAGTGACGTAAATCTGCGTAAAATGAAGTTACAGTTGCGTATTAACGAATGGAAATGTTGTGCGAGAGGCCGTGAATGCGTGATGCGCGTAGACATGCTTTCGTTTTTGTTCTCCGGAATGTGTCGCGTAACGATGATTTGGAGACTAACATTTCTTACTCTCCGGCGTGTTTGAGACGCATGGCTCGTTTGTAAGCGGTAAGATGATTCAACGCAAATGGTTCGCGTGTGTAATCAAGTCATGCAGCCTTCCCCTTTTCAATCTGTTACGAGAGGAGAAGAAGCACCTCGCGGTATTTGTAACGCTATGTTGTTTCCTTTCCATTTAAATAAATGAAGCCGTAAAGCATCCCGCGTATCTGACAGCCGCATCTTGAAGGAAGGCTTCGCCGAAACGCACTCCCTTTGGTGATCTACCTGTCTCTGACTAAGATGAAATGAGATTGGTTGTCGAAGGAGCGGGAGGGGGGGAGGGAGGGAGGATGAGAGGGGGGGTGAAGGGAGAGGGGTTTTCTCTCTCTCTCGCTCTCTTAATCGACAATGTCAATCAGTTGAGCGCACGCTCGTGAAAGAATACACACGCACACGGAGAAGAAACAAAGCACTCTCGTTTTCCGAAGCACCTTGCTCCCTGTTGCATATGCGACGACGACTCCGACATGGTGACTCCTGCTTCCCTTGAGCGAGGAGAATATATACAATGAGTAGCCGTCGTTTTCATCAGAGCTATTGAATATGACCGTAAATTGATGAAACACGCAATGGTGAATAAAATTTAAAGCTTCAGGCTCCACTTTGTAGAAACTTTTAATATTCATTATAATAAATAAGTTTAGTACTTTTCTACACTTTTTATTTTTTTAAACACACTCCGCGTTTCACCAATTTTATGGAATCGTCAGGTGTAGTAGTTTGTTTACATATATTATATTGTTGTCGTTGTTAGATACAGAACATTAAATTTGTTTTTGCCATTATATTGTATGTAAATTTTTGTTGTTGTTTTTTTCATGTTAATATTTTTTTACCCTCCTTTTCATTTTTGTTTCATTTCCTTTTTGTAATTTTTTAATGTTTTCTTTTCTTTAAATCAAATTAAATGTTCTGTATCTTACAACGACAACAATATAATATATGCAAACAAACTACTACACCTGATGATGCCATGAAATTGGTGAAACGCGGAGTGTGTTTTAAAGAATAAAAAGTGCAGGAAAGTACAAAACTTTATTGTATTGAATACGCAATAGTGAAATAAATGAAACTTTAAAAAAAATCAAAAACATCATCACACGCATCTGGAGATTCAATAAAAATGCTAATATTTGCCAATGACACAATATTTGTGACGGAAAGAATAAATTATCTGATGAAAATGCTGTACTACACAGAGAAAAGCTAAGGTTGAAGACCGACAGTTTGATGGTTAATGTGATGAAAACCAAAATCATATTTTGTGTGATTGAAATCATGGAGTAACGTTAAGAGTTGGGTGGGAAACACGCGGAGAAGAAGAAGAAAGATTTTACTACCTGGGAAATTGGATCAACAGCAACAATGGAAGAATTTAGAAAGATTTAGTGAGCAAGAAAGGCGCCGGCGAAGAAAGTATTCTACAAACAGCTAGTAACTGAAAATTGAAAGTAAGGATGAACTTCCTCATAATGTTTGAAAATTTGGGGTATGCTCTTATGTGGCAGTGAATCTTGGATAATAACTTCAGCAAAATAAAGAAGGCTGGAAGCAATAGAAATGTGATGTGATTTAAAAATGGTGAAGATCCAATTAACGGAGAGAATTACCAATGAATAAGTCCTTGGAAGATTTGGAGGGAATAGAAGGTTTGTGGAAAACGTTTTTAGAAGAAGGGCCAAACTTATTGGACACATTCCTGAGGCATAACATGAACTTACCAACAATAATGGAAGGGTCGTTCAATGGAAGTAGATGCAGGGGAAGACTGAGAATGAGCTCACAGAGAATTAACGAGGCGTGCTAAAATGAAGAAACAAGAGTAGTTAGTTGTTAACGGGATGGAGTGTGGGTTGAAGTGATCCTAATCGCACCAATCTTTAGTTTGACGACTGCTGATTGCATTTAACTCGTCAACAGAATCCTATATATCATAAAATAAATTTAAACTTTCATTCACAGGTGAAACGTCAAAGATAATTATAGTATGTCACATTCCATTGTCATTTTTGCAAAATATTAATGTTGAAAGAAGTGAATTTTTTTCAGGAAATTAAATGACACTGAAATGAAGGATCAATCTACCAAACTTTTAATTATTTTTGAAGCTGCTGACCGAAGGGTCCCGGGTTAAAGTCCGGGTGAAGCCTTTGGACGCCCGAACAAAAATCCTCGGAGTGCGAGGTAGCCCAGGGAAAGGAACCGGCCCCCCTACCCTGAATGTGTGAAATTCACACGCCTGTGGCTTAGTCCGGGGTTAGCTCAACCCTCAGCTATCCAAACCAACCTTCGGGTTGAATCACTGAGTGAGTGAGAGAAAATTCTGCACTTCTTTTACTTAATTTTAACTAGCTTAAGCTTATTAGTGTAAATTACAACTTTTTAAAGCAGCATGCATAAGAAAACCTCGCATAATTGGATAATGTTCACCTCGGATAATGCACGCATTATCATTTGTTTATTATCACGGGTGGCGACCGGTAACTGAGGTCATTTTTGTGGCGTAGGAATGAACTTGAAATGTCAACTGAAACGTTCGCGAAGAAACGGGAACCCCGCGCGGTTCACCCTCTGCCGAATGAGGACGTTGTGAAATCGATTCCTGGTTGGAATTGGCGCGAATAGTGCCCGTCGTGGAAGATCAGGAGAAGTTGGTGCGATAGCAAGATTACTGGCTTTCACTTCCGAGATCCCGGGTTCGCATCCCGGTAATGGCGGAGGGATTTTCTTGGAATTTCAGAATACCTTTGATGAATCGTCTAACCCATCATTGTCTACGCTATTCTACCGCGTAGGCAGGTTTTGGGATGATGCCCGAAACCTAATGGATGGCTAAAAGAGCTCCTTAAAAGCTAAGCTATATTTTCTTATACCTAGACTGTTCCCTTCTTTAGTTTTTGATAATTATGCACTGCCGCTGGTCGGCGTGGCTCAATGTTCCTTTTACTCGTACAATCTTCTTCCAATTCTTATATCGCTTTTCCCTTCTACCTCATTGGCTGGCAAGCCTTCAATTTCCTAAATTCCGTCGACGCATCGTCTATGACGTCTCCTTGTTCCTCATATCAATTCCACCACTATGCCACCTCTCAAACACATTCTCCGTCCCTCGAAAATCTTTTCCACGCGAAGTCTCCTTCCTACGCAGCACTTAATTTTCCAACCGACATTTTAATCCTTATGGAGAAAAGTGCAACTCAAAATCCTGTAATGAACTAAAGATATCTTTAGCCCCTAAAGATATCTTTGATTTATGACACTGTTCACTAACCTTGTAGAGAAAACGAGACTTAATACATTTTATTAGCCAACTGCCGTAGGACAGTTTTAACGTGCTTCGACGGCTAAGAACATTTCCCACATACTGTCTGCCACTTGCAGAAGACAGGGATGCAACAGCTCTTACGCCACATTCGAGCCGAGCCCAACGTTGCTTGGTTTCAGCGATTGGTCAACTGCCTCTGAGGGATAATGCCATAAATCAAGAAATATGGACTGTCATCTGCTGACTTCCGATGCATAATACTTATCCTCCACTTCCTACATTTCGGCATATGATTACATCATAAATTCGAATTCGTACCGGGGCTGCACGAGGACAGCACCTCAAGCACCTTCCGTCGCTCGGATGGGACGTTGAACCGTGAGTCCCTTGGTTCCATTCCTTACGAGAAGGCTAATCCCTGCCTACGTCGGGTTTTCTCTCCACCCTTCCTCCCTTCCCCAAGTAAGTAACTCCTTCCCTTTCCTATTTGCCTCCCCACTTATTGCCCTCCACGGCACACTTGTCGATCGCCTCATTCAAGTGAAGCAACCGAGATCATCGTCGTGAGCGTCACTTCGCAAGCGTGGGACAGTGCCGGCCCACGGTTTCATGTCCGTTGCAATGCTCTCCGCTTGCCATACAAGTAAGGAATACCCCGAAAAAATTCCGCCTTTGCTAGGATTCAATCCCGGGTCTTTTGAGACAAGATTTCGGAAAACTTTGGCACTTTTCTATGCAAAGTATAAAATATAGCACTCCTTCATCGCTTGGCTCTCTCCGCCACCACTCGTGCTAAGAAAGGAAGAAAAATGTTCAACACTGCTTAATTTTAGGACTTATCTCCAAACAACATTTTAATAATATTATTACCGTTTTTTTTTTTTTTTTGTAGATTTCCGCAGTTCATTGTTTATGGTATTCAGGCTTTTGGTTCATAAGGGAGGCGATTGAAATAGAAAAAAGACCAAATAACATCAATAGAGAGGATAGTTATAAACTCCCTTATACACGGAAGAGAATACCTGGAAGAGACTTCTTCGAAATTAAGTTTTTTACTTCTCAAAATCATCAACTGCTGGAATTGTTTATTTAATTTTTGAAAAAAGACCATTGTTTTTCTTAAAAGCCCGACGCAGCCGGCAGCTTAGCACGTCAAAATGTTGCATAATATTAAATAATTTAATCTCAGAACCAAAAGCCTGAATACCATATTATTACCGTTATCTAAATTTTGTACTTGTATGCCTGTCCTTAACTGACATGTTAATTGATAGTGCAACGTTCAACTGTCTATGACTAAACAAAGGTCTATGGATGTACATACCATCATTTATCAATTCTGCAGACGATAGAATAAATTTTTTCACTGAATTCTAACGCTTTACAAAAAATCACTGAATTTTAGGAAAAATGTTGATGTTTTGTAAATGTTTTAGCAATATAGAGTTGAAAACAAAGTTTGATGAAAGAAATAAAGAAATTAATTCAATTTCCTTTCTTATGACACTTCTTTCGAGTTCAAACGATTATTATTTCTAATGCCATTTTGAAATAGACTCGATCATTAAAAATGAACTTTGCATGCATTTCCAGTTGATGATGAATTGAATGATCTGGAACCGAACATAAAACTCAAGAAGTACAACAAGTAGCATAGCAAGATGGAGTGACAACATTTTATAATTTCCAATGTTTGAAAGTTATTCAACTTCTGGTTCTTGAAATAATCTTAGCATTCTAGATCAATGCTGCAGTATTAATCTTATATTTTTATTTATTTAAGGTTATTATATTACTATCAAATGCTATAATTACACTTATACCAATAACTCGCGGAATGGGAGAAAAGTACTCTGCACCACCAAACGGATGGCCGTCTTTTTTTACGCGTCTCATTGTCGAGCGAAACTCGAGTTTTGGCGAGAAATCATGACACCCATACCCTTGGGAGAGATAAGTCCAACCTGGCGGGACTCGAACCCACGACCGTCGCTACCGAGGTCAGAAAACCAGTAATGACGTGTGCTCAAGAACAAAAATATCTGAAACGAGGAAAAAAAAGTTTTATTTTCATGTAATTATACGTAATTTTTCCGATAACAAGGAAAAAGTGTGTTTTTTATTTCTCCATTTATGTTGGCTCACACTATCTGCTTGTCTGTGTACGTGCAAACCCATTTCCCCTCTCATCCAATCAGATCAGATATTTGGTCCATAGACTCCTTGAGACCAACGATTAATTTTAACAAACCCACAACACACACACACACATAAATACACACTGACTTAATTATATTAAAATGTATTTGTATGAAAATGAGAGAGGATTGAAATCCCGTTATCTGCATTACTTTGCAAGCAACCAGCAGCCCAGGGGTAAGGTAGTGGACTGTGGAACGGAAGGTGTGGTGTTCGATTCCCTGCTGGGGAAATTATTTTCCTTCTTTTTTTCATAGCCGTTTTCACTTACATCTTTAGAAATTTTGTTTTCATCATTGCATAACCCTCTTAACTTTTTTTGCAATACTTTACTCTCTAATTATTCATTAATGACGGCGATCAAAGCCCTTAGCTCTTAGCCCTTGGACGTTGTGGGAGATGGATCGTGTTGAGCCAACAACTGTGATTATCGAATGCATATGTTCCTGTGCCACTGGTAATGCATATGAAAATAAAGGGAGTATAGTAAAAACTTTGTTTTTATGAGGTTATTTTTTTAGGGGATTGAGTAACAGTTTCGTGTCCCAGTTGCTGTGATATTTGCAAATAATTCCGATATACTAAAAGAAAAAAAATGCTTAAATTGTGGATGCTTAAAAAATGCTTAAAAAATGCTTAAATGCAGTGGACTGCAGCACCATTTTGACTGATTGTGAGCTGAATTCATTTATTCGTTCATTCCGCTCTGCATTTTGGACCTGGGCCTCATAGTCCTAAGGGCGGCCCTGAATCACAAATACCTTTCAGGGATAGAGGAAGTGACTCTTCAATGCCACATGGTAATTGATTCATTGAATTTAAAACTTAACAAAGAAACACACGACCGGTTTCTCCGCAGAGCAGCATCTTCAGGTGATATTCGCAAATCGTGAAGATGCTGCTCTGCGGCGAAATCGGTCGTGTGTTTCTTTGTTAAGTTTTAAATTCAATGAATCAATTACCATGTGGCATTGAAGAGTTACTTCCTCTATCCCTGTTATCAAGGGATTCCACCACAAGTGAGGTCTGAAACCATTATCTACACTAATACGTGCATTTGTAGGATACATGTATTGCTCGTTGATTATTCCTACTTGTCCATAGGGTCGGCGTGTTTATTAGTGAAATGAGTACTTATGAAGCGGCATAAGTGTTTGGGTGGAATCATTCTCATTTTTTTAAATCCGACTCACGCCACCGACTAACCGTAAGAGAACCTCTCCTCATCTGCAACTGATGGAGATCCGCATCTCTCTCTCGCTTTCACTCAGATGAACCATCAACATCAATTGTCGTCCTCTCTCTTTATGCAACTGCGCCTTGTCTCTCCGTTCCTTTATATCTCAAAGTGAGGGGTGATGAGGGTGGAGGGGGGGTGGAGTCCTTGCCCTACATTCCGTCCTTTCATTGGCCTTGCTCTTCCTCCCACGCACCTCCCCCCCCCCCCCCGCCACTCTTGTTCTGGAGGAAAAAAGCATTTGAAAGTGCAAAGACGGGAAAAAATGAATCGCTTGGCAGTCGTCTTTCCTACCCACCCATCGCCTCTTAGTGGACGTGTATTCGCGCCCCGCTGGATATATTAACTGGCTTCCCCCTACCCGTATTATTATGCGCTTTGTCCTTGGTCGGAGATGCGGGCGGGCTTTAAAGGAGACTTTCATGCGTCTCGAATTGAACCTGCAGTCCCTCCGACGTGCTCGTCGTCCATTGTGCATTCAATGAGGATTGTATGGTCGAGGTGATCGTCCTTCCATTCCCTCCATTCATTTGGTGCTGCAGCTCTGTCTGCGAATCGATCTCGTTTTGTGCAATAACTGCAAACACCTCCTTGGTCCAAGAATGAATGTTTTTTTTTGTTTTTTTTCGAATGACGTGAGCTTTCATTTCACCGGTGGATTTTTTTTATTATGTCTTCAACAAATGCGCGAGCGATCAATTAATTTTGCCTATAATTCGACTTATAACCTATCTTATCTCACGTGTGTGTGCTTTGTGTTGTGCTTTGGAAAAAAGGACTTATGACTTCCGGCCTTTCTTTGTGAATGTGTGCTACTACTGTTAGATTCCGGAATCTGAAAATGAGATAGATTTTAATCTCCGAGTCAATTGAGAGCTGGCGATTGGAAGGCGCTAGATGATTAGCCCAAAAAAAAGTCGACTCCTCGCTCTCTCTGGTGACAATACCGTGAGGAATTAAACATTGGTCAAAGATTAAAAGTCACTTTCAAATTTTCAGTTAGGGTTTATATGGAATGCGAAATGCAATGCCAAATACCTCAATAATGGGTTTGCAACATCATCGGCAGCAGTCGCCGATCTAAAGCCTGCTTGGCTGAACTTGGTGTTCACTACATTATCATGTCAGCGAACGACTTTTTTCCTCTACATTTCTCATTTTCACATCCTCTTAGTACTTTCTTCATGTATTCCATCCTTGGCGTTCCGTTTGCATGATGAACTCAACCCTCTTCATGAGTCTTCAGACAAAGTGCTCAGCGATACTCGTCATGCAATTGTGCTTCTATGCAGAAGGATCTCATACTCAGGATCATGTGTATGTGCATCTTGCACGCATAATATACATTGGAGTTCTAGTCAAATGATATGGTGATGATTACACCTGCTATTTTTGGATTGAAAGACGCATGCATAACGTATTTTGGAGAAGCTAAGTTCCGAATTTTTATTGCATCAATACTGAGAATGATAAAAAGGGCTAGTATGCCCGCCCGCCCCTCGGCTGCATTATTTATTCCTATTTTAATCATCCCTTCCCATCTTTCTTCGATTTAATCGTTTCCATCCTCTTCAGCTTGGTCTAGAGTACTTTGATAACCGGTGTTCTGTTTCCCTCAGTATTTCCACCTGCCATTGACATTTTATTCACCTATTCAGTTTTTTAACCTAAGCTGACATTTCATCATGACCAAATTACATTCACTGTCGATATCTGCTCCAGGGTTTGCAGTTCTTTACGTGATCACTAAATCGCTGTTTCACAAATCAGAATACTCCTGCCTCCTGGCATTTTCCACTTTCTTCAAGGGTGGTTTCCAAATAGTGTGTTTGTGACGACAGAGCCATTTTGTAAGCAGAAGAACTCGATCAATCTCTCTCCTCTATCGTTGCGCTTTCTCAAACCCTACTTCCCTACTGTCTCACTTTCTTGGCCATCCCCTACAATAGCATATACAGCCTTCAAGAATAAGTAAGTTTTCGTTCCCTTTCGCATTCCTTATCACTTCTTCTATTTCGACGTACACATCCTCTACGTCGTCATCTTCGTAATCTAATGTGGGCATATACATTTGTACCACTGCCCTGTTCTTAGGTTTTGTTTCTAATCTAACCACAATTATCCTTAAACTGTACTGAAGATAGCTTTTTACTCGCATACCCACTACTCTTGCTGAGTATTATAACAGCACCTGCGTTTTCATTCGTAGATCCAGGGTGGATAATCTGGGAGCTTCCGCTTCAGAAGTCAAATTCTCCCGGCCATTTCATTCCGGTGATACATAAAAAAATCCAAGTTCCTTAATGATGGAAAAATCGCGAACGTTGCACATTCATTTAAGAGCGGTTATGTGGAAGAGTCTAGTAAATATAGACCAATTTCCCTCACGTCTATCTCTTGCAAGATACTGGAATATTTAATTGTTAGTTCGATTTTGGGTAATTTGAATAGTCAAAACTTGTTAAGACAAAATCGGCATGGATTCTGGAGAAAGCAAGTCTTGAAACCCAGCTGGTCCTCTTTCATCGCGATATTCTTTCCTCGGGAGAAAGGTTTGTCAAGGTAGGCGCGATGTTTTTATATTTCAAAAAAGCTTTCGATAAAGTCCCTCGTTTATATTACTTGTGAAGTAGAAAGCAAATGGAATACACCACGACGTAGTATGTTGGATAAAAGAGTTCTCAGGCGACCGCGAACAGAGGGTAGTTTTAAATGGCATTAGATCAGATACAGTGAGAGTAACACCAGCTGTACTCTCTAATGTTACATCCACTGATGTTATCCCTTAAAAGTGATCGCGTCGTACGTTCATTTTTAAGTTATCACTCGAGATATCATTGGCGCCATCCCTGCTAAGGGACTGGAAAAATGATCGTATAATTCAGGCTTTTTGTTTCAGAATGCGTGCACTAGGTCCTCTTGCTCTCTTTACTAGCTAATATGTCGTATTGAGTGACAATGTCGGTGGCAAGGTTGAGAGTAACAAGTGAATCATGCATTTCATTGGATTTTGCCTCCTACCCTTAATACAGTCACGTGGCAAGTCTAATAGATTCTCTAGGTCATCGATCAAATATTTCCCATCCGTTCACGCGATCCTGAATGGATTCTTCGACACATCAAGGGCACCATATTGCTTTCAAAAGTAAGACGTTAGCTGCAGGAAATTTTAACTTCGTGGACCTCAGCATTCATTTGGTTGAGGCATGGGATGCAAATTGTTTCCTTAAAATTCCAAAAAAAAGAGAGAATCGTATTTCCATGCATTCCTTGTAACTAACGGCAGATTATCCGAAGAAGTTAAGCAGTATGAACAACTGTTTCCAAAATAATATTACAAACTATTTTAATGTGAAATTTGGCTGTTAGTCATGGATCTCCCTTTATAATTTTCTGCAAAGCTTGCGTTGAAATTTATACATATTTATTTTTTGCGTGAATTCACATAGATGGATTTAGATATGATTTGAAAAGTAGAAGCGGTGATAATATAAATAAAAATAATTTTTCTATCGTATGGGGTACAGTTTCAGAAAGGTTGTTGCCTTTATGTCTTACACGAATCTTGAGTGGTTGGGACCTGCTCATCTATTTCACCCGTATTTCCTTCATCGTCACGTCGCATTCCTTTCCTATATTTAAAAAAGGTGAATATTTTACCCGTAAGGAATTTTTTGTTTATAATGTTTTACGATTTTTTATAAACGTGGTGGAGAGCATGAAAAACACAGAGTCTATACTCTAAGAAAAAATTATTATATTGCTATACCGAAACAAAAAATGAAATTTTTCGCCGATCATTTCTTTATCTTGGTCCTAAATTGTTTGGTTCCCTACCATTCAATATAGCTGGTATTGATTATGAATGAGCATTTTTAAAACTTGTTAAGGAATGGTTGTTTGAGAACAAGGAGGTAGAGTATGTGTTTAAAAGGAATGAGTAAAGGCCTTTTGTTAGGATAGAGTGACGATACTTGCGTAATTTTATTTTGTATTGTGTATATTATGCTTGCTTGAAATTAAATCACATTAGTCTCTCTTCCTGCAAAAAGGCTCATGCCAATTTTATTTTTGTCTTTGTTAATTGAAATGTTTCTAATCAGATTCTGCTGTTTGTTACGGCGTTACGGCAATGTATTTTTCCATTTTAATTTTCTTATTTTTTATATTTTTTTTTGTATCCTCTAATAAATTTTGTAAAGTGATTTGTAATTGGCGGCACAGTGACTGATTTTGTTGTTTTCTTCATTGATGTAAATTTTGTACGACCATGAAGAGTCGGTTAACTCCAAACAGGATGTTATCCTAAGGGGAATCTATGTCTCTCGTAGTGAAATATTTGCAATTTATGCCGTTACGCGTATGACCTCATACGAAGACAAATAAATAATAATAATAATAATATCGGTGGCGGGGTAAATGAAACACTCGCCTCCCCTTCCCCTGTGCAGGTGGTCGTGCTGGTCACGAGTGAAAAGGACTACTTGGTCTCATAAGGGCTCACAACGAAGATGGCATTATTGTTATCCAGAAAATGCCCTTTTTCTGTGATTTTATCATTTAGCCACAATGCGCATCCTGTCTGCTCATTATCACTTTACAGCTTCTTGTGGTTTGGACACGTTTGTTCACGATTTCATTCATCCTAGCAGAGTTTTTGACGGAGCTCATTTGTCTTGTGAGGTCTTGGCCCCTTTAGATGATGGAAGAATGCTGGCATTAGTGTCATCAACCCTTTCACACGTCTTATCATTATCTTTCGCCAAGAAACGTAACAGATTCTAACCCATTTGTAGTCATTGAGTTACATTATGATAGCTTTTTGTGTTAAATAAAACTATGTTTATCACTTCAACAGGGTAGCTGGTATTCCTGTTGTAATGGTGCTCTGCTAACTAGTGTGTCTGTAGTTCTGCCTTAGGGCATGGCCATCGAAAATAAAAAGGGAGCGATTTCTGGACACAAAAGCTCCAAACGCCACGGGCGCAGTACAAGAAGCGTTCCAACTTGACTGCCGGCCGCTAAAGGCGTGAATTTCGCGCTTCTCAGGGATATTCACGATTTGCTCTCATCCTGCTTCCCCTGCGTCCGTGTGATCCAACCCACATGATGATCGCAACGTGATCGAGCGAAAATCATGTTTTTTATTGTCTGAGAAAAGATCATTCCTGTTACCTCCTGCGGAAATTGTTGATTTTGTATAAGTCAGGGCACATTAGAAAAGAGTGGCAAGGTGTGTCCTTCTGAATGTATTATAGGTATTACCCGTAATTGACCAAAGCAGTGGATAATATAGAAATAATAACAATAAAGTTTCAAAAGTCTATAAAAGGAGGGTGTAAGTAATTATGCAGTATCATTTGTTTGTATGTCATTGCAGTAATTAATAAGTTGATACCAAAATTCTACGTAACAAGGAAAATAACACTTCGCAATTCCTCACTGATTTGTGTGTTAACTACCGGTTTCGTGACAGAGTTACATCTTCGGGTGGAGGTACTTAAGAGTCCAAGTCTTAGGAAGAGTCCAGCGCGTGCAAGCAAGCGGCCGTCCATTCCGCCGAGCGACCGTCGGCTGAGACGCCAGCCTCGAGAATCAATTAGTGAAAGAAGGCATTCTCGGAGGAGAGACGGACGCACGACGATACTCATTTGGAGAACACATCGATTGATTTCAATCCGCTTGCGCTGCTCAGTGATTGTGCTCACACCGCTAACACTGCCCCAGCACCTCACCATAAGCACCAATAGTCCCGATGCGCGTCGTCCGACCGAACGACCTCATTCCTCAGGCACGTGGTGGACATATGCGGTCACTCGCACCAGCGTAACGATTTTTAAATGCGGCCCGATCGCATCGCCCTTGGCTTCGATCGCATCGCCCTTCCATCACTGTCAATGAGTGCGGAAGATTTCTTGTTCCATTGGGTTAGAGTGACCAAGAGGCTGGGATTGAATCCAGGTGATAATTATGTTCCGTGCAATCCCGATTTATACTCGGGTACATACTATGAGAAGAGTAGTTGCTTCAAGTGTACTAGGCACTCCGTTTGTTGGATAGGATGTTGAATTATAGACCCCTGCGATCGCCTTTTTTTAAGGGAAGTCTAAGAGTATCTCTCCGCACTTTTTCCGTTTCCTAATAAATATTGCCTTCACGAACCAACCCAACTGTCTTCGAAGGCACCAATGACCTCTGGTGTCGGTCGCCTCCAAATAATGAACCACTAAACCTCCTTTGTTTCCTTCCTCCATCGCGACGCGACTGATGGCGTCATCCACCGCAATACACAATGACAAAAGTACACAAATGTGCTTCGGGGTGTTATTTGAACGGATTTTAATTATTGGCTCACTTTTGTGTGACCTAAAACTTTTGGCAAACAACTTAGTGATTTACTCACATTTTCCTAAGAATCTCATAATTATTTACTGCAGGTTTTAATGGTATATTATTAATAATAATGCTAGAGTTTTGATAAAACCTGTTCAAACCACCAATATTGCATTTAGTCCCAAAACTAACTCTCGCCGCAAACATTACGCTAGAAATTATAATGAGTCATAGGAGGAGGTCAGCGAGACCGACCATAAATGAGGGGGAGTTGGTTCGGGTGGTCATAATATGTTTCGCACTTCACATGACCTTGTTTATCCAGTTTGGTAAGAGGGCGGTCAACGGTTTGATTTCTCTCTATGGGCACAGAAGGGTTACGAATTATTTCTCGCCATTTACTTTCGCTTATGCCTTTCGCGACCCCACTTCCCATTCTCGGATACATCGGGTGACTTAAAGGGGTTCATGGTAATGGTCACGCGCGTGCTTACGCTATTGTTTCTTTGTTTTTTCACACATTTAAATCTTTCCTTTAGGTACTTATCAAGTTTCGTCTGCTTTTTATGGATGTGGTAAACTGTCAGCGGCGGCTCTCTTGACGACGCCCACACTAATTATTCAGGGCTAACATCTTCTCCCACTTTCGAACAATGTTCCCAGTGACTACGTTGCTGTGCGAAATTCAGCGATGTGAGTGGAGCACCCAGCTATGGGCCTCAGGGACTGTCGGGGGCTCGATCCCCATTTAAACGCAAGGGCTTCTCCCCAACGCAAGAATTCCATTTTAATATCACGAACAATGTTGTGAATCCGTGGTCAGATATACTGTCAAATAACTATAGCACGGAATTTGGGTGAAATTCTTCCTTTTTCCGGGTTCTACCGCGTTGGTTGCTGTGGTGATGACAACAGTTTCGCTGGCACTACTGCCAGCGTCTTCAGGACGAAGATGTCGGTTCACGATCAATTCAATTCAAAATGTGTTTATTGCTAATGCAAATATGTATGCAAATATTGACATGATATAATCTCATTAACTTTTATAATATTTACAGCAATAGCCCCTGTTATAGGATATAATCCTCTTCAGGGTTTGTCATTTAATATTTATATATATTTAAACTTTGTACATAGGCGTGTTGCAGATTAAGTATAGGTGCTGGAACTCTTTTCTTCCTATGCATGGCTTAATGACCTTGGCATTCACCCGAGGCGTGAGATATTCTTCGCCGTAAAAGCCATATTCACGGCCTTCATCTGAAAGATCCTTCAAAGATTTGGAAAAATCAAAATATAAGCGACTCATTTTATGTCGTCCAACAAGTAACCAATATCCATGCAGGAGACATAGCAATATGTACAGGGAGTTCTCAACACCGATAGACAACAATAGTGCAGAAACATTTAAGCTTTAGTCTCTCATTGTCAACCGAGCACGTTATACTATATCCTTAAGTGGAGAACTTGGCATAGTGGGCAGATCCGGCCGTGGCCTGTACCACCACCAATACCACTGTCATGGATATTAGAATTTGACCTCTGACATTGATTGCCCTCTGTTCATCTGTTTACGGCTATGTCCACGGGGACTGCCACCTTGGATACGGGTAAACGACGTCACTAAATTCGGCGTATTCACTCTTCAGTATTTCATCAATTTCCTTTGCGATGCTATGACATAACTATTCATTGTACAACACATAAACGTGTATTTTTCATAATCCTCATTCAATTGTCTACACGATGGCAAGGTTTGATTTTATGGAAGAAAGTATTGATGCAAGCACCCCATTTGAGTAATTCTGGGCAAAAAAACATATCAATCGCCCTTAAACTCAAGGAAAAATAGTCGTTATTATATACTGCAATGACGATTTCGTCGTAATTGCCCAAATTTAGTATAGAATCCAAAGGTTAAAAAGAGCATCATGCGTTGGATCCCGGGGTCGATCGGACTGTGCTCCCGGATATTATTACCCTTTCAAAGGTTTACTACAAACATCGCCAACGGTGTTGGAAAACAATCTTTAGCAAATTACCACCACCCCAGGAGAGCCATTTCAATCTCTATGGGAGCAGCTGACCATCATTTGTACCCCATGTACTTTCTCATTGTAATAACTGCATCTCTGCGAAATCTCATGATAATCTGTTCATTAGTTTACCAATGATGACGTGACATACAAAAGAGCGCACGGTTTTGGCTCAGAGGGCCTTGCACTAATTTCTGATCTCTTGTATCATTTACTCCAGGATAAGATTAAATTCAGAAACGTCCAAAACTGTGGGACATCCTAGTTCAAGAATATTAAACACCTACTGAGGACCACATTTGTGGTGCTTCGAGCCAATATGCCTTTATTATATAGACTATGTACTTCATAATGCTGTCGTCTACCTATGCACTAAAGTTCAAGGTAATTAGTTCATCGGTTTTCTCATTATAGTTGACGTAAATGAGGAAGGAGAATCCGGTTTTGGGCCCTATACTTTATCAGGGTTTCACCTTTAAGAGTAAGCTCTCTAGCATTGATGCTAATGCAAAGGATCAATTCAAATATCTACAAAATAAATGAAATGGTAATTTGGCAACTTTCTGAAACCAGCCAAGGGCTTAAATTGTGGTCCCGAGGGTCTTTCGGGTGTAGTATTAAGTCTTTCCCCGTGCTCTAATGTACGACGTTGAAAAATTTTAAAATTTTGAGTTCAATAGTTTATTCGTTATGAGGCAACAAATACAGCTCCAGTTTGGAGCCCCATGGCCGATCAGAGCTCCACCCTTACCATTCTAAGTTTTAGGGCCTTAATATGGTTTCAAAGGTTTTAAACAACCTCCAGCAGTATGCTAAATCCTATTTAAGCAGCATTATTGAGCCATCTGATAGCCCACCCCAACTGGGGCCTTAGGGATCATATGGAATTCCATGAGCATGTCCTTTCCAGTAATATCATGTACACGAAAGCACCCTTGGGATGGGGGGGGGCAGGGTCTATCCTGGGCCCAATCTTATTTCTGAGCTAATGGAGCTTATCATGGCTTCAACGGTTCAATGTCGGCACAGTCCAGTGCATATGCCGAAAAAAGGCTAAACATCGAGAGTATTCTTAATAGAGATTTTCGTTTTGCGTGAATGTGTTGGGGCCGATGATAGAAAAGGCATCTCATATCGAGGTTCAAAAAATATTTCCCGCGTCATTGTTTTATTTAAACAACAAAACCTAAAAAGCAGTTTTTCCTAGATATTGGAAAAACTATATGTCGTAGAGAAAAATAAGGTCGCAAAAACTATTGATCCTACTGCGCCCATCTTTTGTACACTTTTAAGCTTTGGAAAACTCGTGTTGAATAGATCGATTGATTTTCAATGAATTTTTGCAAAGTTATAAAAATAGGAAAAAAAGGTAAGTTTTCAAGCTTTTTTGCAGTGACTTTTTTATTTGTGGACGGATTTTAACTTCTAAAATTGTATGTATTTTTATTGCGCACGAATCTCATGCACTTCATTTTTCTCTACGAGTGGTAGTTTTCCCGATATTTTGGAAAAACTACTTTTTCGGTTTTATTGTTTAAATAAAAAAATGACGTGGAAATTATTTTTTGAATCTGTAAATGAGAGGCTTTTTATATCGTCGCCCCGAAATCATTTACGCAATGAAATCGTAACAAAGAATATTTCTTTTTTTTTTCAAATTTCATATGCACTGGGCTAATAGGTATTTGTACGAAACAGTTTGCGGAATCCTAGATTAGAAGTATTCTGCAACCTCCGGAGGACTGACTTTGGGAAACTTGGTGCCCGAGGCGTTTTATATATGACCTGCGTTATTTCCAACGCTGTCTGGTACCTGCATGCAGAATTGCAATGTTATAAGCTCGTCAGCTCATCCGTTAAGAATTAAGTATGGTTTTTGGGATCCAGGGCTCTTAAGGACTTAAACCCTTACTTCGGAACTCTAGGACCTTGTTATGGATTCAAAGGTTTTTGCACATACCTTTAGGTACATCTTTGCTATATTTTTCAAAATTCGAGTTTACCGATAATCTACAGCCCTTTAAGGGCTCAAGGGGACCTGCGGCCTTTTAATCCTTTTATCTCCTAAGACAGGGATCGGCAACGTTTTGAGGCGGAAGAGTCTGTCCCTCACAGAAGTGTAAAAAGTATTCGATGGCCAAAAATGTATTTTTTGGAAATAAGGGAAATTTAAAGTAATAGTATAACAAGTTATAACATTAAATATTTCGTGATTAGTTGAAGAAAAATCATCATATTGTTAAACTCCATTAAAAAATTAATACGGTCAAATTTTGATGACAAAAACAGTTATTCTTCCTGTTGTAAAACAAGCTACTGCGGATTAATAAATAAGTAAATGAAGTAATCAGTTCATTAGGTAATTAGCTAGATTATTAAAATTAAATAATTGGGAATAAAATATTTTGTCACATAATTTTTCATTTTTATTTCAGAGCTACTTTAGGCAAGAGGTGGGCGCGCCAAATTCACTCCCACGAGTGGGCGCGCCGCGGCAATTTTACCGAAAAAAGAAATTGAATTTCTATATTTAAGGGCCAGATAATTTACTAATAAAAAAGCTGATTATGTTGTTACAGTTACATCTTTTATTGTTTGACACTGAATGTACATTGTTGATCATCTTAGTTCATATCTAGGTCCTGTGCATCTTTCCATCTCATACATGTTTTCTCTTGAAGACAATGCCTCCTACATTCATTATTTTTACGTCACTGGCACACCATTTTTTACCTGAAATTTTTATGCCACCTGCAAACATGGCATATTGGTTTAAGTGCTTCAGGAACCGGTTCCTTGTTCTTATATATTCCTAAAGCTTCTTTTATATCTTTAGTCAGACGTCAAACTCTCTTCGATGCCAAACAGCTACTGAAGCGTCCGGTGGATAATTGATCCGTATATATCGGAAATACTCCCTCCTATCATGAAAAATGAATACCTGGAGACACAGGCATTAAATACAAACGGTACCAAATGGAGAGCTCAGAAACTAAAATATGCGGCAATTTGCCGCGGGCGCCCACCGGAGGGTTAATGCAACTATAGAGCCACGTTTGGCTCGCGATCCGCAGTTTTCCGACCCCTGTCCTAAGAAATATACTACTTGCCCAAATTAGTTCGAATCCGTCGAGGGGCTTGGAAGTTTAAAGCGTTCAAACAAACAGAACTTCTGTTTCATATATTTGTACACCGAAGACGGTGAAATTCAGCTGGGAAAAAAAACATTTGACTTGACCGGGATTCGAACCCGGTTCTCCCAATTGCCGGTCAGGTGTGTTAGCCAGGAACACCACCAAGCCATCTTAATTCAAGGCGAATTTCAGCGGAGAGGGTTTATGCGAACAACATGTACTCTAATAGATAGTCAAATGATTTACAACATGGCGAATTTCACCGCCTTAGGTGTTCATAACTTCGCACCCGTGCGCGTGGCTGCGAACCTCAACATTTGTCAATGCAATGATTGAAAATGTCATACATTTGGATAGATTTTTATGCTTAAAAAGTAAATCTTAATATCTTGATTTTTAGGGCACTTGTAATTATAACTTACATAAAGGGAATATGAAGCTAGGCAAGATGAGAAGGAGTTGCCTTCGCCGCGATGTCCTTCTCTCACGCCGTTATTCCTTAAAGTAATTTGACAGCTCTATATTACGAATCAAGCGATAACACAACCTCCCAGTACTCTCTCTCTTGTGAATGCGCCTTTCTGAGCCCCATTCAACCTGTCATTACTATTTCCTAGCTCGGCTCTCATAGGACCTCATTTCATCACCGCTCTTACATTGAACATTCCAACAACTTTCTCCTACACCTCCTTATGCACCAATTTGTGTCATTATTGCCTTGCTTTTTTGTTCGAGGGGAGAATCAGTAACGGAGGTAACTTTGCCATGAAATAATTCCACTGTGTGTGGGTATGTAGGTGGCAAGGGTAGGGTTACTCTAGGTGGGGGATATGGAGGAAGCATGCAGAGTAGGTCGGCGCTCCAAGCGAGAGGAGACGGCGCCAAAGGGTGGCGTCACACCCGATGGTGCAGTAATTGATGCGCTCTCTCCACTTGAACACCAAAGCAGGGAAATACACCGGGAAAATCCCAGCACCTCCGGGATTCGAAGTCGGCACGCCCCAGCCAGGGGCCTTTTCCTTCACTACACCAACTTGATCCCCTCTTACTCTAGATCGTAAGAGAAAAATTATCGGTTGGTACCTACTGCATATTATATAATCCGTTAATCCTCTTTCCATTGCCCTCCCTTATTGCTTGGAATTACTTAGGGGCCATTCAAGTATTACGTAAGGTGATTTTTGGCAACTTTTTGAACCCCCTCCTCCCCCATGTAAGACATCGTAAGATTTTATGAACCCCTCCCAATCATACGTAAGTTGTCACACATTTTTGGAAACACTCACGTAGATAATAATAATACATGGGCGATTCCATGTCCAAGTGCGCAAACATTGAACTTATCATCGCCAATCACCGGTTTTTAATTTTTTTCTTGCAAAATCATAGGCCGTTTTGAGAAACGTAGAAATATGAAATTTTAGTCAGCTATCGATAACGATAACGATTTTCGATATTTCGCGATTCATGGTGCCTTCGATTTGCGGCGATCGCCACGCCGCGGTGCTTTTGATTCAATGTAATAGCCGGCTATCGGTGGCTCTTCTCTCCGAGGTATGAGCCGAACAATTGAAGAGCTTCAAGCGTATTTCTTCACAGCTCTTCGCTACTGCTTGTGTGTACGCGAGACGGACTGCGCATGCGTGAATATCCGCTTTGAGCTGTTTAATTCACATTTGGTCCCCATGGCGATCGCCAATCGCTTCCGTCAATAGCCGGCTATCGCCACGATCAATCGAAAGCACCATCACAGTAGATATAGGTCGGCGCAAAACACTAGATATTCACAAATGCGATGCCTCCAAACTAATGAACGCAAGGAATTGATCATGCCTTTTTCTATAGTTTAGCATATAGCACTAAGGCGTACTACCTTGGGCAAGGGCCTAGCCACGTTGAAACACCGGTTCCCATCAGAAATTCAGAACACCGAAGTTAAGCAACGTTGGGCCCGGACGGTGGTTGGATGGGTGACCCTCCTCCATACCTCAACCAGGCGTGGATGGAGAGATGATACTCCCTCCATACCTATACCGGCAGGCCTGAGAGGCCAGGCCAGGCCATACCGGGCCGGTTGGAGGGAGGACATCCTCTATACCTGGTACTGGGGTGAGGCAGGGGGAGGCCAATCCTCCATACCTCTACCGAGGTGCTCTTGTCCCCTGTCTGCAAGTGGCAGACAGGCATGGGGTTGGCACAATGGACCAAGAAAGGTCTAAGTGCCCGGGCTCCTGACGAAGGCCCCCCCAACAACAATCTAAAAAATCTAAGGCGTACTACCTTACTTACTTTACCTTACTTAGGGTAATCTTACGAAGTAAGATTTTTCGTCCGATGATAATTTAATAAGTTGATAAAAATGCGATCTTGGAAGTAAATTAAATCTTATGTTAGATTGTCTCGGACCCCCTCACCGCCACTATATAAGACAGAGTGAGAAAATCTCAACCCCCCTCCCTCCCCAAAACGTCTTACGTAATACTTGAATGACATAGCCAACATGACTTTTTTTAAACTTTCGAAGTGGTTGTCATTCTCCAAAAAAATTTTCCCGCGTTGTCTGCCAGATTCTCGATTTTCTTCCCATTTTGGTCTCATTCCTTCTCAAAATCAGTCACATTTTTTGTTTCGTGAGTTTTTTAAAATCTCAATTTGCAACTAATTAAGCACTGAAAACACCGTACGATTGTGTCAATACTTGATTTCATTGAAAAAGGTTCACTGAAAAGAAAGAGGAAAAAATAAAATGCGAAGGATATATATCATTTTCTACTCCTTAAATGCTCTTACTCTCAATGCTCTTACTTATATTTACTTTTGTTTTTTCCACGAGCAACTTTGATGAAAGTTTTATTTGGATGATTTTTACTTACTTATAGGAGCTAAGATATTTGCATTTGTGATTGCATATCGAGGAAGCGCATTTTTATGTAATTCGCAGCCTGTTAAATCTTTGTATTGCATTCAATCAATATGCAACGATTATAATCAATTGCGGTATTTTATACTAATTGATCGTTAAAATTAATGTCATTTGTTAGTTGGCTAATCAACTGTCTGGTAGTAACATAGAAATACAATTATTTGAGCAATGGCCAGCAGTCAGGCAGGTAATAATTATGATACGATGTTTGATATGAATCGGAATGAAGAAGTGTAGAAAGATGAGATGGAATAATAAATATTATTGGTAGATAAGGGACCTGCAATTTTATTAATCTAGAAAATGTTTACTCACTTCCATTTACAACTACCTTAACCGGTACTTTAGATAATTATAATAATTTGATATCAATATTTCCCATGGAGCGTGGCACTTCACTGAAGGAGCGCAAAAATAACTTTACACCTTTCATGTCATCATAATAAGACTTTATGCCCTTCGTTTTAGCCTGTACGACGTGCATTATTTCATTTTTAATGACAGCGTTACTTCAACATTGTCGCCAGAGGTGTTCATCGAAGAAACTAAATGATATCTCCGAGCAAGTTTTGGATCTGATATCTTTTATCTGCTACCTTTTTCTGCGTTGTACCAAAGCCTGTTAAAATTCTGAGGAGTTTAGCCCATAACCGTTGGATTTTTTAAATAAGTACTATCATAACTACGTAGGCAACTGCACTTTTAGGTATCGTGTTTGCCTCCTAATTATTCTCTCAGTATATGGGGAATGCGGCATTAAATTCATTTAAAAATATTTGATTTCCTCTTTTCCTGCGACCGAGTGCCAGGTTATGGAAAAAGTGAAGCAGAGTGGGAGTTCCACGGCCCGGGACATTCGCGGTATCCCACAAGTGGGGAATCGCTGTCGGTGTTTTAGGAGTAGGCGCGGATATTAGAAAATTTTCTATTTGGTGTAAATGTCACGAGTTTAGGCCAAATAATATTTTTTTAAACTTTTGCCGACGTTTTGGATTTTTATTTATCCATCTTCAGAGCTATAAACAAATGATACATGATGTTAAATGTTTGAAAATTCTATTTTTAATACATTATGATTAATTTACAGTCATTAAATATAAAAATACATAGACATAGACAAGATTGTTACCTTTAAAGTTATGTGCTGTTTTATTTACAATTTTAATTTGGTTGCTTGGATCCAAAATTTCTTTGTTGAAAAGTTGTGTGTCATTTATTAAATTATGATGTGTTTTGCTTAGATAAGTAATGTCTGTTCTTTTATTGCAACTTTTTTGTTTCTGGATATATGGTACATTTCTTTGAATAAAGCCCGTTTCACACGATCAAATTCTGCGTCAAATTCCATTCAAGAATCATTGATCAAGGTTTCTCGAATGGACATGACGTCATGACAGCGGACATGTTTTCTTGAAAGCTCTTGAAAGGCTTCGTCGCCATCAAATTCCTCTCGTCTTGAACGGTTCTAAAAACTCTTGAATCTTGAATGGTCTTGAAGCGTATCCACCAATGGGGTTGCATTTCAGACCACTGGGCGTAAGATGGCCGACATGGAGAAAGTTTCATGCGGAAGCACCTCGTATATTATGCTATCATGTTATAATAAAATCATTGTTCAATGTAACATATACGCCTTTTAACATGCAAGTGCCACTGTGCTTTAAATTATGAAAGATGTATGTAAGCTATACGAGGTATATGATGGTCTCCATTGACGGTACAATATTTCTAGTGACGGAAGGAAAACAAGGACAAATTCTCTCCTCGTATTTTGAAAGAACTTTCATTCGAGTATTTGGGCGTACAATAATGATCTCTTCATTTTTATTAATAATAGATATTGTGTTTAATATTTAGGAAACGTCAACTGTTGGCACAATAAGAACTTAATGGACAAATTTCGCTCACAGAATTTCCAGGCGAGAAGGGGACACCGTCGAAGAATTTATGATAATTTACGAATTCTGTACTAGTTTGGTCGCAACATATGAGATTTGACTGGATATCTTTATATAATAATCGTGTTTGTGTACAAATAAGATCCTCAGAAGGAATGTAGATAATATTTTGTAACAAAAAACAAGGCGTCGATTAAGCACGAAAGCCTGCTAAAGGCCATGTACGGAATAGATCATATTTGTTCTCCGAAATCTGCGTATCTCAGCGTAGTCAAGTGGGTATCGTCTTCGCTTGGTAACGATGAGATCTCCAGTTCGAATCTCGGTGACGGAAATTTTTATTAGCATTTTTTTTAAGTTCATCATTATTTCTTTAACTCAGGATATAAAATACTTTCACTAGTTGGTGAATAAAACTGCAAAAAAATTTTGATCTCTAGTTTCGGACATTTTTTTGTCGGCAAACCATCTCGGCGACCAAAGGCGTATGATAATTCCAGGTCCTTCGTTTTCCATTTTATGCATCTATACAGCATACATGCCTTTCATATTTTACAGAAATTTATGCTGAAATCGACCAAAGCCTTAAAAAATGATGCTATGAGTATCAGCTCGAAAATTAATTTTTTACATCTATTAAATTTTATCGTGGAGTTACATCTACCCAGTCAAGAACAAGTATTATTCGTATGCATGTACCTGCTAAAGATTTTTTAAGATAAAAATATCAAATGGCAGCATAAGTTAGATTAGTATATATATATTAAAGGTAGACAGTCATTATTCACCGTCAAGAATTCGTCCTTAAGGGCTTCAAAAATTGCTGTGTACACTTCAGGAACGAGCAAAGAAATGGTGTTGCGATCAATACTGATTGTCTATTGAAGGCTCGTAAAGGATTCGCCGGTCGCCAAAAATCTCAGCGTCACTGCGAGTTTGTGCTTGGCTGATATGCAGTGCCAACACACTACCTTTTTTGAGATACTCGGATGTAATGACTCAATTAAATTTGTTTCGCTCATTTTTAGGTAGTTTTTAAAATATTCCGGGCCTTCCATCCTTACCTCGTTGTGCAGCAATCTCATCAATCATTCATTTTGCCTCCTGCGAATCCACTTTCTCGTCCTCACCCTACGACGATTTATTTGTCTCTGAAGTTGAATATCAACGCCTAAAACAGCCCCTGCTAAACCTATCCTGAAGCATTAAAATGGTTTTTAAAAATCTATATTACACAATAAAGAAATGTTTGACCACACACGACAGAAAATTTGGGAAAAGTCGCATTACGTTGCTATTTCGTTTCTGCCTTGCTCAAACGCTTCAAACTCGTATTTGAAGTCTTTGGTCGTGTGAAAGCCCTTTCAATTATTATTGATCAAGCATTCTTGAACTGCTGTCTTGAATCATCTTTGACGCGGTTTGACATTCAATACTTCATGTTCAACGTTTCTTGTTCAAGTAAAATTGAGTGGTGTGAAACGGGCTTAATCTTTTTGATAATTTTGCTTCCGAGTCTAAAATTTTGGCTTCTTCAAAATTAAATGAGTGACTATTTGCAATTGCATGATTTGCTAATGCACAACGTTGAACTATAGTCTTAATTGATGTTTTATTACTAAACTCATGACATTTGCACCACATATAAATATGTCGAGAATAAATACCATTTAAAATTGTATCCACGCTCCCTGCGCGTAAGTAAGAATCAGCATGACTCATAGTGGAGGAAAGGGAAGTGTATTTCCTTCCCACACCGCAAGGGTTCCGAGAGGCGTGATACGACCAAGGAAGGGGTTCGCAAGTCGTAAATGGTTGTGGGGACCCCTGGTGGTGTAGACAAGGAGCGAAATCCCACAGTGTTGTTATTTTCGAAATAAATTGAGAAGGTTATAAAATGTGAAAGGAATTCGAGGGAAGGAATGCGCGAATTATGTTCGACATATGGTGTGTTATGATAGGTAGTACATAATGGCAGTTGGGGGCCGCGATGGTATGAGGGATGCACATTGTTGGTGGGTTGTCCACGTGGGTTGGCGACCGACAGGTGGAGTCAGTTGTGCCGTCATGTCTCTCAGGTCAGTTTATGTTAGCAAGGGAAGCACCGGAGGCAGGATGGAGAGTAACCCGGCGTCCCGGCTACGGCCTAATGCCAACCAAAGGCCCCAAATTATTATATATTTTAAGTTCAATCCGACGAACGAATTCCTGCCCTTGTTGAATTACATAGCTCATAGCTCCTCCCCCAAAAAGGGATCCGCATTCCTCGGTCTTACCGCCACCACATGCCGAGATTTGAACTTGGTCCCAGTGGCGGATTTAGGGGGGGGGGGAGTTTTTAAAATTTTTATTAATTTAATAGTTTATGTATCCTTTTAAAGAAGTAAAGGGAGTGTATATGCAAATGCATGGCTACAAGTCCCAAACGCGAGAGAAATTTGAGTATGGGAGATACCCCCCGGGAGAACGCCCCTCTCTCCCGGGGGTATCTCCCATACTCCCCGGACCCAGGTCATGACCCTCCCCCCCAAATTTTATGCTGAATCCGCCCCTGCTTGGTCCGTCGCGTCGTGTTAAATAAAACAGCACCAATCCCATTCCTAGGAATGCTCTACTAGCAGGGAAGATGGGAGGAAGAGTGGCCAATTAAGTAGACATTAGATAAAGAGAGGAATGATTTTAATGTTCAAGGGGAAAAATGAAATAAAGTTAGTCGATAATTTTTTCTACAAAAAGTCATCAAATTAATACTTATTCATCAAAGTCCATCGAAACATACCACAAATCGGAAAAAATCTAGTCTTAAATACCTCCTGCTAAACAAATATTCCTCTGAAATGAACCTGCCACACCATTGCATTAGTTCTTACTTAATAATGCTCTTCTATAATATTTGTTGCTTGAGGTGTGTTCTGCAACAATAGGGCTCTCTCTCTGTCTGTTGGAGGGATGATATCTGAAGATTAAAATGAAAAACAGGGAATATTACCCTAATAGAGGCGCCACCTTTAACCCTAAATAATGTGTGCCTATTTGTCAGAAGATTCGCACTATTCGCTTAATATGCTTACTTTTTTTTGGTAATTTCTTTTTCCTATAACTTAATGTTGTTTGTCACTCCAAGTGCATTCAACCGCATAAAGATATGATTAGAGTCATTGGCACTTTCGATAAGAAAACCGTCTTAAATGAAAAGAAAGCGCAGTTTATCAGGCTTTTTTGGGTAACTTTGACATGCTCTCTTTAGGATTATTATGAAAATACTTCGAAAGAAACTACTGCTGGTTTTGGCGCTCAGAGGCGTATATCTGTACCCGCCTCCGTGACTACATAAAGGCTCTTTGCAATCAGTTCCCGATTTCCGCACAGTTCGTTTCGGGGTCGCTGCTGAGCAGTCTCGTTGGTATCTGGTGGTCTCCAGGTGAACTAAGTGGAGTCAGTTTCTCCCGTGTAACTATTCCGGCTCGAATTTAAAATCATCTTTGGGGGCAGACACGATAGATTAATTGTTTTATAGAAAATATGGCATATAGTTCGTTTTATATTACGTACCAATTGCCTTCCTGCTCAATGGTAGGTTTTCTTCATTTATACACCGGAAAAAAATACGTTCACTCGTAGGAAATTGCCTAATAGGTATTTACGTAGTCTATAAGGCATCATGAGCTGGCATGGAGCATTTTGTTAAAGTCATTCAAAAGAATTATACTTATGTAACACTTGGTGCTTTTGTGTCATGTTTTTGGATTTGTTCTTATAATTTTTATTTTGTTCTTTTTATTTTAAAAAAGTTGTTCTTTTCTTCTAATTTTCTCGACCTTGGCCATCGAAGCACCCAACCCTATGCATTCATTTTATTTTTCGCTTCTTTACCTGCTCTCCAATTAATTTTTCTTACTTTTGCTTTGCTTTTTCCTCCGTTACCCCGTCCTTTTGTCACTTGCTATATTTTTCTCCTTTCTCTGGAGACTATTGGAGTTCCCTATCAATCTTCTAATTTTAGTAATTTTCTTGTATAATGTCATACTTTATATCTTGGACCCACTGGTTGCCATCCTTACTCTTATAAACATGATTGAAAATTCGTTTTCTAAGTCTATAGTATTCCATCCTCAATATGTAGCCCAAGTTGCAATAACTCAACTCCTCTTTTCTTTAACTCATCTGACATTTTTTGCATCCTACATTCTTGTAAATGTCGTCAATAAATTCTTCCTGTTTCTCAACTCTCCTTCCTCTGTTATTAGTGGATTTTTAAAAGGATTTATCTGAGAATCTCTCTATCCTTCTCTATCTAGTCCATTTCTCTTCAATCTCGTTGAAAACATAAATTAAATGGCGTATATACTTTGAATTTATTCTCCCACGCCCTTACTATCTTCTCTAGGATGCATTTAATAAGAATCATCTCCCTGTCTAACACCAGTCATGATACTAAATACCTCCAAGATCTCTCACAGGAATTTCTTTTTGCACTTTGTATCAGTGAGAGTTTGTTTGATTATGCTAATTGTCTTTGAATCAACTCCGAATTTGTTCTAAGGTGTTAAATGGAGAGGCTTTTCCTACTGAGTCATAACCTTTCTTCAAATCAACAAAGACTATTGCGGAGTTCTAGTTACATGTCATTATGTCTAGAATAGTTTTTTTTCCGATTTAATATTTTCTCTGAGCAGTTTTCCGAGTTGATGTTTTGTTAAGGAGGATCTTCTACATTTCACTATAAAAGAGATCAATCTCAAATTTTAATATGAATGAATTTAAGCATTAATATACATGTGACAGAATGATGGAGCCATTTTACTGCTTGCTTACGGAGATAATGAAGTTTAAAGTTAGCTTTATTTCAATCAATTTAATATTATGCTTAGGGCGGCTTGAGCATAACATCAAATTTCTTAATATTGAATAGAGAATATTTATGTAGTCACAAAAGTGATCAATACCAAAAAACAACAGAATACTAGGTAAATAACATATGAATACGTTATTTTCGTTTCGATCAACTCATCCGCATATTATCGATGTACGACGAAAAATAAATATTGGAGTTTTAATAAATTTAACCAGGCACATGTCTATTTTGAGAACATGGCAACGTGGCGCTAAGTAAACAAAAGATAATTATTGGCTGTTTCTTTTTTCGGGATTCATTCCGCGATGTTTAAAATTGCTACAAAAACAACATTTCGGTCTGCTTCATCAGGTTAACTGAACTGATTCATTAGTCTTAGGAATCAGTTCAGTTAACCTGATGAAGCTAGCAGGAGGACCAGCAAAATATTGTTTTTTTGCAATTTTATACATCGCGGAATGAATCCCGAAAAAATAAACAGTCAACACTACATCCGCGGAAGCCTACGAGCTAAAAGATAATTATACATTAAAAGCCGCCTGCTATAGTCTTCTCAATCAGTTGTCAAGAAATAGGTTATGAAGATTTTTTTATCATAGTAATAAAAAAAATCATTTCCATACTATACGATTACCTTCGCCTGGATATATCTCTTCAGAAGACGGAACTGTGTGTTAAACGTTTTTTTATATACCGACCGTTCAATCGAAACTGCTCATTCATGTTGGTGATGAAATAGTTTAATAATAAGGTCTGTATGGATAAGTAACCTATGTTTCTAAGCAATTGTCAATAAACATTGTTTCGAGTGGATCTACGTACGCGACGATGCCAAGATCAAAGTACTACAATACTCCATGGATCAATGGAATTACTATTATGTTTTGTTTTAATAAATCATTATTTCATACGTTTACAGGATTTAGACTACTCTGAAAATGAGTAAATTAATTTATAATTGATAAATTAGATTGATTATTTGGCTTTTGTTTTTTGCGGTTTATTAGTATTTGTGTAGTAGTGGAAGAGCTAATTTCCTTGAGAGGAACCTTAATTGTTGCATTGTTTTGTTTGGCAGGTTGGTTGAAAGGCATTTGTTGACGAAGGAGAAAAAGGAGATTGTTGGGAATAGTTTGGGAAGAGAGATCACTAGTGCTGTGGACTCCTCTAAGAAGGTTGCTACTGACCGTAATTGCTACATAATGGATTGAAGAATTCATTGAAACTGGTCCGGCGTAACAGGCGTGGACGCGAACTCTATTTTTCCAGCGACGATGATGGAATGCATATGGCGGGAGCGAAACGCAGTAACCTGAGGATCGTGAGAAGACTTCAGAGCAAAGGACACAGAGCGTTCGTTGAACGGATTCGGAAAGAGCAGCATCCTTTTACTGGAAATGGACCATTTGCATAATCTACGGTTGCCGGTTGGGGGAAGGTGCCAAGAGACAGCACTTGCTTCTCGAGGTGCTGTTGGAAGGTGCGACATTGCGTGTCGGAGTTCAACCACTATTTGAGGAGCTTGGGTCCATCCATCCTTTGAAGGCAGGGGAAGACTGATTGCTTTGCTGCTGAATAGGTGAGTACCCCAAGCCGAAAGGTTTGCGCATTTTTATGGTGCTGTTCTTGACTTCCACATGTTATGAGTGCGGTTTTGTGCGGTTCATTTTGAGCAAGATCGCACATGAGGGAGGAGATGACGTGGGAGTCTATGCTAGAGTCGTTATGATGAGGAATTTGTTGAAGAAATGGTGAAGTATTTTCAACAGGAGAAAAGATTGGAACGCGAGGCAGAAGGGAAAATATTGGGTGAGGACAGAAATTTGGAGGACGCTGAATGGCAAAGAAAAAGAAACAATTGTTATCAGTCTTGTATATTCATCTATCCAATACTTTATTACATATTCCTTGTACTCATTATGTATTGCAGTTATGATCAGTCATCATTCGACAGATATAGACTGGCATTATATACCACGTTCACTCATTTAGACCAGCATTCAGCTGATCTTCACATCACATCATATCTTCGGAAACCTTTTCTTCATAACCTTTAGCATAGTAAATCTTGTCATGTTTTTCACCGAAGGAGTCAGTGGTCATGTTCTAACTTAGTGGTTAACTTCTAAGAGTTTTCAGTTGCGAGAAAATCCATATACCTGACGAGTGATTTCAATGCCCGAGTCTTTCCTCCCGAGATAAAAGGATCATTGCATCTGTCACGGAAAAATAAAATCTAGCTTCATAACACGCCATTAGTTAATTCAGCCTGAACAATCTGACAGACGAGTTAATATTCTTCTCAGTTATCTTCCTTATGTTACATTACTTATGGATGGCATTTTTGAGCTAAAAATTAAAACGCTTTGTATTATACGCGAGTGATGGCAAATGATTTACATACCCTGCCTGCATATCTCAGAATGGATCGTACTTATGTGAGGCTTAGCAGATGGAATGAGGTTAGAATTAGAAGTAGCTTGCAAGTGGCACTTTTATGGGTAAGCACGAACTTCTGTAGCATTAGGGGTCAGTAGCGAAAGCTATTGACCGCGGTTAGCACTTTAAAGGAAAATACACTGGCTTCTGTTTTTTCTGCAATTAGAATTTCGATTCTACGATAAAATCACGTCGCAACCGGTGAAATACAAATCACATGACTGCAAGCGGATATTAAAAGTGTAGGAAAATATTTTGCTGAATGAGAACTCATTATTACATGGGTATGTAAGTATTATTTGTACCTAGAAATGTTTAAAATATTGACGAGTATATAAAAACTTTGACTAATTACTGTTCTAGAATTAAAAAATAAGAAAACAATAATTCTCTAACGTGTACCACGTAATTAATAGATGCACACGTATATTTAATGGAATTGATACAAATTGTTCAGTTGTATACCAGTGGAACTCGCACATTACGTTGTTAAGTAGGCATTGATTGCCGAAAATTTTGATTTTCGAAATTACCATGTTCATTGTTTTCTTCCGTCATTTATTTATTTGGAAGAAACCGGAAGTAATGCGTAGGTAGAACTGCGAATAGCGATGAAAATCAAGATATTGTTCCACCCGATACTTCGTAGAAGTTAAATTTCGCGTGTAAACCGCCTTTAAAATTCTTCGCTTCGAAATCAGCGCCAACTGGGAATTTGCTGCTGCGACACCACCTGGGAACTAACTCACATAAAGATTACCCCACTTTCAGTTGGGGCTGTCGCTCACAGAGACCAGCACGTAACGGAACCGTCTCTGACTCACCAACGAAAGTGAATGCGATGTACTCGAGAACGAATGGATTTCATTTTACAGCTCATTTGTTATGCGGCCAATGCATGTTCAGTTGAACTAAACAAAAATTTCAGTCTTAATATATTGGCACAATTAATTTGTGTTAGTTATTCTCAAGGAAAATATCTTGTTCAAAATGCCCATCTACCCTGACACGAAGAATACGAACCGTCTTGGAAGTCACTGAATATCCACTAATTACCCAGCCAGCACAAAAGATATTTTAGATGGAAATTATTTGGGTAACTTGGGGCAAGTTTACCCTTTTCGTCATTACCCTTTCCTTACCCACTATTTACCCCATGCAGCATTGCCAACAGTGAAGAATGAAAAAAATATAGTGATGCATTTACTTAATTGTATGTGCTAAAGAAAAGTTTAAAGTAGAAATATATAGTTCCATATATTCATAGCAAAATCTGTTTATTATCTGTAATGATATTTTTCAAATTATTTACGTAAATTTCGCAAAGTTTCACATTTTATACGTTATCGATGAAAGGATGCGATCATTAACGGAAATAAAGTACATAAAAATTACCTGATTATTTTTCTTAAATACATAAAGAAGAATACTAATTTTATATGAAAGTTGAAAGATCGAACAAATCATGACGGTTGGCTACTTTGGATCCGCCGTTGGGATTTGTTGTTGTGGACAAGTATTAAGGAGAAACGTGAATGCGACTGCAAGTGCCAAAGAAACGTGCCGGGCGATTATAATTTCTAACTACTACTGGAATATGTAAGTAAACTAAACTAAGTTACCTGATATAATTTATAAAATCGTAAAATTTAATTCAAGTTCAGTGGAAACTTTAACCCACGAACATGCATACATGTTCATGCTTTAACCAGACGAGAGTTCACACCTTTCACCTTTTGTTGTGACGGCGGTGAGGCAATAATTTTTAATAACCTTCATAGCTGTAATTTGGTTCCCTCAAGCTCTGCTAAAGTATTGCGCTCTCTATTTGCAGTGATTTCAGTGGTTTGCATTCTTGGGATATCAATAATTCTGCCCTGAATAAAACAGTGTACTCCTGTCTGGCATCACTATGATGACTTATGAACTGTCATTGAGGTTCCGTATGAAGGGGAAGTCCTTGTGTAAGGTGGCTTTCGAGGTGCAATTTGCTGGATTGGATTAATATTTGGTAAGCATTTCACATTCGTCTTGAGGTACTGCATCAGCTTTGTCGTTAAATGTGATAGTGTACCCACCTTGAATTAAAAAAAAATGTACTGATATGTTCTCAACATTTTCTTGATTTCAGATGTTGAAAAAGAGAAAACCTAAATGGCCCAGAAATGGACATCTCAATGGTGAAGAAGAGTATCGGAGAGTGGTTTAGGCTGGCTAGGTTTATGTAGGTAGTTTTTGTAATTATTCCTCTTTCAGCAAGTGGTTATTTCCTTATATAGATGTCTTTATTGTATGTATTTAGTAACTTTTCGTCATTCAATAAACAGTCATATCCATATCAATGTCGCTTTTGTTTATTATTGTGTGATAAATCCTATAACGCATTAAGTCAATGTACTGTTAGTACCGTTAGTACACATTAGTACCGACAGAGGGGGTGGCGTGGTGGCGTCATGTTTCAATTCAAGACCGACAGATGGCTCTAATGTCGCATCGAGAGGTTTTACCCGGAAATTTGCCGAATTATACCACCAAATTACCCAAATTGTACCAGTTAAATTTATAGATGGGTTACCCGTTTAACACGTAGGTCTGCCATCTTTTACCATAATTCTATGCGTGTAAAATAATGGTAAAAATGGGGTAATCTATCTTTTGTGCTGACTGGGTAGAACCGTAATAAATTTGATTTAATCTTCAATGACTCATCTTGACATTTTCATTTTTCATTTTTTTTTGTTCCGCTGTCACTCGCAATGCTCTTTCTTGTCTTGTCCATTAAGTCTGATCGTCAAACCCGATCAATTGCAAAGGATTGTTTAGATATCTGTATCGTATGCCATTAGTCCGACTCCGAGTGACATACTCCAAAGCCTAAGAGAACAGTTAATTTGTGTCTTCTGTACATATATTTGAAGAATTAAATGGTTAAAGGTGTATTATTAGTATTTATTGGGAATGTTATGGTGATACAAATACCTCAGCAACGGTATTATAAGGTATATTAATTGGAGGCTTGGTTACATAGCATCTAAACGCTTAGTTGAGTTAAAATTGCGTTTTTTATGGCCTCAATATAACATTTCTTACAAATACATCTAAAAGTTTATTGAATCTATTTCTGCGGTTTTTAAGGCGAAGTGACATGCATTTTATGTCTGTTCAATGAGCGAGCAAGAGGAAAAAAATCTTACCTATAATCTTATACATGCACTAAATTTATGATAGAAAGTGAACAATGAAAACAATAAGCATCTCTGTTTCCAATCTAATTGTAACGGAAGACTTTCGATGAGCAGCTTTTTCCACCATACCAACACCAGGAATTCATGACCTGTGAGTGCATGTTCCATTTTGTAATGTTAGTGCGTTGGTTTTCGCGGCGTCGATCAGCTGGCGTCTGCATGGCTCGGGGTTTGATGAGGTCAATGACCGCCTAACACAGTGGAAACCAAGAAGCCACGGAGACGCCTATTACATTTTGTACATGACGTGACACAACATATTAATAGCATTGTGACATGTTACTTAATTCATTTCCTGCCCCTTTTAAAACGCTTTGAGACTATATAGCTAATGAATAAAATTTGTATTTGAGATAAGTATATTAATTTAAATATTTTTAATCGGAAATTGCGGGATTAAGAGTGATTCAAGGATTTAGTTAATATATTACATTTTTGTAGGTTTTACTGGTTTGTAATGAGTGTACTGCCATTTGTTGAGATCTGACAGGTTTTTATTAAAAGATATTATTTACTTAAAAAAATTCTAATTGATGACTGCATCCTCTTTTGTCTGGAAGTGAGAAAAAAAAGTCTCGACTCGTGATAAAATCCCCATTATATATTTTCGGGCAGCTCGCTCTGTTGGCAGCAGAACAACATCAAGGCTCTCGAAGCAATCCTCCAAGGTAACTTTAAGTGGTGGCAGGGTGTTACCATCACTGTCCTCAGCTTCTTGTTTTTGTTTGGGCCCCATCGCTGTGTGGTACTTCTTCTCAATGCCTGCGGTCCATAGCTCCTCGACACAATTCCCTAATAAACCTTTGACGTCGGCCACTGTGGAGAATGATAGGCATTGGTGGAAATTGAAATTCGCTTTTCTTAAAACTGTTTTGACTTCTTTCCAAAATTTTGCGAACTATGAAGTATCGGCCTCGATACTCACGTAGCTAATGGTACTAGACATTTTTAGATCTCCAGCATCCCATGCTAAATTAATATTTATCCCAGGCCCGCTGCTTGGAATTTTTAGGTTATGTATTTCAAGCAAAGAAAATGCTGCGTGAACTTAAGGAGCTTTTAAAATAGATTAATTTGAAAGATATAGGACTCACATGCCATGAATTTTAGCTGGAAGTATCAGATTGCGTGGATTAATGTTTCACACGGTAGAACTAACTTGCCGTTTGCCTTGAAAATATGTAAATTTCCTATAATTTCAGTATTTGCCATTACATGAAATCAACAAGGACTTCGAGCGTGGCTGTATCGAATATGTAACCGCTTTCATATCGCATTAGCTTTTGCTATTATAAGAATAGAGAACCGCAGTCACGTTTCGGCATTTCCCGTTTAAGGGAGGGGAGGATTTTTTAGGGAGCATCAATACCCTCGTGGTTCAGCGTTTCTCAATGGTTTATTCACCCCTTGCAAACCTTGACTTTCACTCCACAAGTATGAGAAAATAATTCTCTTTGTGAAAATTGAGAGAAAATGCAGTTAGTAAGACTTATATAACTTAAGTTTCTATGCAATATTTCAATTTGTAGAGTTTTTTTAAGAAGGAAGAAAATCCCTTCTCTAAATTATTCCTGTGGAATAGCACACATGCAAATAATCTAATTGAATAGGTCTGTATAGTTTTATCCTCTAACGGCACTTACACTCAGTTGTAAACGTGTGATGAGTGATCCAGACGCTTTTGAAGGTAATAATCGAATTCTGTACCGATATCTTAATTCATTTTCCGTAGCAGAGTCATTACCTGCTTTACTAATCGCTTACACAACCGCATTCATTTTTTTCGATGGACTTCATGTGATAGCCATTTTCCAGCGCTGTTTAGGTCAAGCATATATAGCTTTCCACCAAGGCGTTAGGGAGTGGGGAGGAGGAGGGGGAAGGCTAAGGGAGGAGTGGAGAGGGGCGTAGGGGGGTAAGTGGGGGTGGGAAGAAGTAAAGTGAAGCGCGGAGGGAGGGGGAACTAAGGTTCATCTACATCTACATCTACATACTACCCCGCAAGCCGCCTCAATAGGCGTGTGGCGGGGGGTGTTAGGACACCAGCCGTTTACATATAAAAAGGAAACGCTCTACGAAATTACGCCTTGCATTTATTAAAGTCCCTTATTGCTCGGGGGAAAAACGAATTCCCATACCTATCCGTTCGGCAAAATATCTCTCTTAATTTATCGTTTCTGTCGGACCTGGAAATATAGTGGGGTTCTAATATGATGTTTTCCGTGTCGCTCTGAAAGATATCTATTCTCAATTGCTCAAGTAATCTAAGCCTATCGCGCAGCCTCCGAGTCTCTAGCGGCTCCCAGCCTAATTCGTTTAACATCTGCGTAACGCTGTCTGTACGCCCGTAACAGTTTTTGACGAATCGCGCAGCTTTCCTTTGTATTTTATTAAGTTCCCGAATTAATTCTTTCTGCACCGGATCCCATATGCTTGCTGCATATTCAAGGTGTGGCCGGACGAGTGCGAAATAGCACCTCTCTTTTACTTTTTCATCTGAGAATCTTCCCACAATACGCTTGACGAATCCTAGCTTCTTCAGAGCTCTGCCACAAATATTTCTTATATGTGTTCCCCACGATAGGTTTGAGGTTATCGTAACTCCCAGATACTTAACTTCATCTGTCGCCTTTATCTTAACGCCATCCACAGCATATACACGGGGATAGTTGGACGACCTCAGCAAGAAATGTACCGCCGCACATTTGCTCAGATTAAGTTCGAGTCCCCACTCTTGGCTCCACACATGAACGTTGTTTAAATCCGATGATAGAATTTCAAAGTCAGAGTGATCATTAATTTCGCGATAGATGACAGCGTCATCAGCAAATAAACGTATTTTACTGCTAATTCGAGAGCATAGGTCATTTATGTATATAATGAACAAAAGGGGGCCGATTACGCTTCCTTGTGGGACACCTGATGTCACTTTAACTGCATCAGAGCTAATTCCGTCAAGAACTACTTTTTGCTTACGATCACTCAGAAAGTCGCGTATCCAGTTTACTACTGTTTCGTTTAGGCCGCATGACTGTAATTTGTATAAAAGTTTGTTGTGAGGTACCGTGTCGAAAGCTTTCTTAAAATCTAGGAATAATGCGTCCACTTGTGTTTTCGATTCACCAGATTTGAGAACGTCATGAAGAAAGAGCGCGAGCTGTGTTTCACATGATCTACCTTTCCGAAAGCCGTGCTGACAGCCATGAAGGAAGTTACGACTGTCCAGTAACGTCATGATATTGCTAACGACGATATGTTCGAGTATCTTGCCTATAATAGACGTTAATGAAATTGGTCGATAGTTCCCTGGGTCATGTCTGTTTCCCTTTTTGAATATCGGTGTAACGTTTGCAATTTTCCAGTCTATTGGTATCTTTCCTTCAGACAATGACTTCTTGAATATTATGTCTAAGAACGGTGCGATCTGTGGCGCTAATTCCTTGAGGACTCGCGCGGGTATTCCCTCCGGACCCGGAGATTTACTATTTTTGATCGACTGTAGCTGTTTAGTTATCCCATCACATTGAATAGTGATTTCTTTCATCGGTTCCTCAGTGAATGAAATGTCGAAATAACATGGAGTATCGTCTGTAGTGTATACAGACGATATATACAGACAAGGTTTTGAGTGGAGTGCCAAAGAAATAAATCTGTGGAAGATTACCAATTGTTTTTATTCATTATGAATATCGAGATATTTCTATTTTCACTAGTTTACGGATGGGTTGCTTCAAGAATTATTGTTGATGGATTAACAGACAAAATACATATAAATTAAACGTTTTATAATTCGGTCTGATTGTTGGTTTAATATTGATTCCTCCTCAAGTGCAGTTCATCGTCCCTCGGGTGGCATGTTTATAAGTGTTACTTTATGCGTCTACGTTAAGAAGTAGGCGAACAGAAAAACTATTTCTATGTATGTATCATTCTTCCTCTGTTCCCAATTCTTAACCATCCCCAATATCTTTGAAACTTAGTTCTTTTTGGGGCGGATTTAAACCAATTATCTTTTCCATTATCATAATGTTATGCCCTCATCCTTAACTATTTTCCCTAGCTGTTGTGCTTTTATAGTAATTATTGTTAGATAAAAACAAGCAATCTGGACCCGTCCGGTACAAGGTCCTATCAACCCTTGCTCCTATCCTTGCCAAGACTTGTAAAAACGCCTCATCGACGTATAACATCTTATTTTATCTTATTGTGTGTGCTACCTGACCTTACCTCCATGGCCACTCAAACCGCCATAGGTTTTTGGGCTCACCAGCAAGTTGACCCCTTCTCTTTCTCTCTCTGTCTCCCATTGCTGCTCTTGCGCTTCCCATCTTTCTTATGTCTTTTTGGACTTGATCCCACCATCGTGAGCTGGGTCTTCATGAGGGCCTTCAGGTCTTCCTGTTAAAATTTATTATATCAGCATTGTTTCTTCTCTCCGTCTGTAGACGTGACCAGCTCAACTCAAACGTCGTCATTTAATTAAAGCTGTAATATCAGGTTCCGGATATAGTTCTCTTACTTTTATTTGTTCTGATGCGCCAATCTTTACCTTCTATTAATTGGCCATTCCATTATTGTTATCTGGAGCTTTATATTTAATGTGGCCAGTTTCCTCTCGATATATTTGCTTAAATCCCATATTTCTGTACCGCGTAGGGAATTTGGTTGTATTATAATCCTGTAAATTTTGAGCTTGGTTTTTCTTGATAATATTGTTATTTTATTAAATAAAAATATTAAATACAGTATTCTATTCTACTTTTACGGAGTTTTCTCGCAGCCTTGTAGCATTTGTTTTCATTTATTATTCTTTATTCTATTTATTTTTCTTCTTTGATATCTTGATTAATGATTACCTCTAAGTATTTCAATTTTGTACATTTAGCAAAAATATTATCTCCTACACTTAGCGGATTGATCTCTTCCTACTCTCAGATACTTTGTCTTTTCTTCACTAACAGCCAGTCCTACTAATATGGCTTGGGTTATTAGTTCTTCTGCAAGATGCGTTAGGTCATCTTTTCCTTCGGCGATAAAAACAGCATCTTCTGCAAAAGCTAATTTACTAAGTTTTGTCCCTATTCTCAAGTCAGGCATAAGTTCTTTTGTTTTTCTCAGGTTTTCTTCTGGTGTCAGGTTTAAGAGTGTAGGAGAAACACCATCACCTTGTCTTATTCCTGTTGCAATTCCAAATCCTTTTGAATACTCACTGTTTATTCTGACCTTACCCTCTGATCCTTTTATGCATATTTTTCATTATTTATTAATATCTCTGGTATTCCATGCGTTTTGTAAAAATGTCCACATTTTTTTCTTACTGTAGATTCATACGCCTTTTTGAAGTCAATAAATAGCAAGTGAATTTCTTCATTGAACTCCCAATATTTTGACCATGGATGTTTTAGTATAAATCGTAGGTCTACAGTAGATTTTTGGTTCTGAAGCCAGCTTGATGATCTCATAAAACTTCTGCACATCCTTTTAGACTCTTGTTACTTTTGATAGTACTTCATAAGTTATATTTAATAAATATAACTTATGAAGTAGTAGTAGTTCCCTCTATAGTAGTTACATTCAAGTTTATCTCCCTTTTTATGAATATGGACAATTATTGCTTTTTCCCATTATTTGGGCGTTTCTCATACTTTCCATTTTTTTTATTATTCTAGAAATGTTTTGAAACAGCCGTGATCCCTCATTCTGTAACACCTCTGCTGATATACTATCCTCCCTTGGAGCTTTATTATTTGTCAGTTCCTTTATAGTTCTTTACACTTCTTCTTCCGTCAAGTCTTCCACTAATGGCTGAGTATCATGAATATGTTCTGGTTCCGATGTTATTGTAGTGTCCTCTTCTACGTTTAGTAAGTCTGAGGAATGACTTTTCCAAGATCTAATTACTTCAGTAACATTCATGTTACATTTCTAGTGATATATGATTCCAATGCTTCTCAGATTGAAGTCTTTTCCAAAAAACCTCATGAGGTGCACAGTTTTTTAAACACATTTTTACAGATTTGTGCACCAATCTAGAAAATTCCCTTGAGTTGGTTTGTTTTGTCTTCTTCTGCTTCGCTCAACTGCTCTTAAACATATTTTCTTTTGGTATAGCTCTTAATGTTTTGCTGATTTGTCTGCTTATTATACTATAGCTTTCTTTTTCTTCTTGTGAATTTGTGTTAATCTTCTTAGCTTTACATATTTTATTTTGCGGAAATAAATGACCAAATATATGTAGTTATAAATGAAAACTTTGGTTCCGCTATTGTATTTAAAAAAAGCCTTTCCGAGATAAATCGTGCACACACAACCGCGTTAACTCATTTACAGCCCACCACAATAAAGGTCATTAAACCATATGGAATCGTGATTATAAGATATGTAGAAGAAGGAAGATATGTGGAATTTTTAAAAATATATTTGGCCATTTCTATTAACCTCTTTAAGCCCATTTCCTCACTTTTCCCGGTTATCACCATCGACAAATGTCAATTTCCATATTCACGTTTTCTCAAAACTGCATTTTGCCTTTCCTCAACACCCACGAGAAATGACTTTTTCGCATTTGAAAATGGCCATTTCCAGGCCGCGCACCTAGCACCCCTGTTTCACTCCATACACCTGCAACCATTCAAATATTAAATGTGCAATTAGTCCGTATCCGTCTACCGACATTTCTAAAAACATCGCAATATGACGTCAAATGTCACGAAATTATCTCCATTTTCGTCATTTTCACTCTTTCATTGCTCCAAAACTAAGTATCCCACGCCTTTCTTTCTTACATTTCCTAAATGCTCATTCCTTTTAATATCCTTTGGCATTTCTCACTTTTCCCTCAGTTCCCTACGTTTCTGTCCGAAAATTTTCTTCTTCACTGGATCCTTCGATACATGTACCTGGAGATGTTCCACATACTTTTGGAAGTTATTCTTCCAATAACAAATAATTTCAGTTAAGCCTGAAGTTATTTGTACCATTTTATGACGTTTAATCCGCAAAGTTGCATTTCTTGACATTTTGGCAAAAACTGCCTATTTCATGATAAAAACCTATGACTATGATGTTTATCACTTTTTCCTGTCTCTGGTCAGTACATATCACCATAAAACCTTTAAAGCGATGGAAGCACTATCTTTGACGCGATTTTTTTTCCTTGCGGAAAATCCTTTCCTCGACAGAATAAAGGTCTGTATTAGGAGAGTATAAACAACGACATGACAACGATGCCGAGCGCAAATAAAGTGGCCTATCCAGCACGTGGGAAAGAAAGGGAGTTAGGAGGTTTTTACGGGAAATTTTATTGAAAAGCATTTAAAAGAGTTTAAGCCACGTGATGCCATCTTTTGTGATATTTTCTATAACAATTAAATGTTTTATGGCGACTTATATTCATCAAATGCAGCAGTTGGCCTGTCAAATGCGACTCTGGCAGACGGCGTCGCGTTTCTTATCTCGGTCATGAAGTGATTTTGCGTAAAAACGTGACGGAGATGAACATTATGATTCGACTGCATACGTTGCTGAATCTCACAATATCTATGTTCACCCAAATTATGGTAGTTACATTATAAGTTCATCCGTCGTTCTTCGCCTTTGCATTAGACATTTAGCCGACGTTTATTTCTATTCCTTTTGAAATTACTTGCACTCAACGTATTTGATAGGAAATATCGTAATTGGACGGATTTAAGAATTTCGTACTTTATTCTTTAATTCAGTTTTCTTAACGTGGTTTTAGGAGCGAGATAGTCATCCCTAGTCATAATGGAGACCATATTCATATTTTATTTTTTTACCTTAGCGTCTGTAAGAAGTATGAAATAAATATTGTAATAGTAATAGCGCAAGTATATAGTGATATATGACCAAAATTCTCAGTTATTAAAGATGTAAAGCTACATAAGTCTCTAACGTGACACATTTTCTCAAACCATACGGCTGAAAACCCTTCAAAATAGCAGGTTTTTTTCGCGAATCTGTAAATATTATTGTGGTGAGTAATAGATTAATTTTTACAAATAGTTGAAAAAACATGCAAAATATACATCGTTAGGTTTTTGATGCAATGTTGGTGCTAGAAGTTCTAAACTTTTCAAATTATTCTTCCTCTGGAGCGCACAGCCGTAATCTATCTCATGTAAAACAGCTAATATAATTTTAGGCAAATTGATCGAAAAGTAGTTCGGCAAGGGGTTGATACTTTGATTTCATTGCATAGATGAGAGTTTTTTTTCTTTAAAATGAGGCCTAATTCATCAAATTCTAGGTGAAGTGATTTTTCGCTCTCAAACTACCTTAAACGCTTCGTTTCTGCAAGATGAGGCACGGGGTAGCTCTACACCAAAAGTGCAATGCTCGTCCTAGTTCAAGGTCAAACCCCGAACCTTACCCCAGGGGTAGCTTCAGGGACACGCTAGTTACACGCGCTGCACAGCGGAAGAAAATAGTCCAAAAGACATAATAAAGATACAAATGCACTGAAATGTGCCATGGGTCCTAAAGAAAAGGGAGATTATCTTGAACTTTGGGATATAAAAAGCACTTGGATGAATCTGCTGAGTATGTATAATTTGGAGTATGCAAATTATTAATATACATAGATACGCATCTATTATTATTAAAAAAATAGCGGCGTATTGAGCTCAATATTCTTCTTCCTCGCCCTTTTGGCTACCCTAAACTTCTATGAAATTCTTGTACGACTCAGACAGTATACCAGTGTCATTTCATTCTGCCGTTGCCTGGCTACTCAAACAGTAGAAGAAGACGTCTGGCACCAAATATCTCCGCAAATGGCAGTACTTACAAGGCCTGTATACTACTGAAGAGTGATGATTTCTTATTTCAAAGAAGCTGATAAATAATAAATCTAATATATTATTGAGATATAATAAATATTTCAAACTAATCCAATACTGTTAAGCGAGGTACTTAATTAGAAAATACACCTGAAATGGTAGCGCTACTAATGGATTGGGTGATGATGTTAAATCAACGAAAACAACAAGAAAAGTGAACGTCAAAATAATAATTTATATTGTCAAGACGAAAAAATAATATTTGACTTTTACAAAACTAACATTACCGAAATAATTCACAGTGCATCACATAATAGCACAATTTTGTGAGGTACAAATGGACAAGCAACAGCAAAAAGCAAGTAAGGAAATTATGAAATTATTCTTCTTTCTCATTGAGCATATTATTCAATGATTCATTTCTAAATTTGTCTACATATGCCGCACACTCACACTAAATACTCAAAACAAAAATATACCCAGATTAAAATCTGCTAGCATTCAGGATCATTTGATTTTACAATTTGACGCCATAATTTACTTAAAGGAACATTGTATAAAACTCCATTGAAGCAGGCTTTAAAGCCAAGACAGGATTAGTTAACATCAATAATAACCCAAATCTCCATCATTTTTAACCCCGATAAAAAATTATAAGTAGCATGAAAAACACAGAAAATAACTCATCTAAATGTTAACTGAAAACATTTAAATCTACTGAAAACAGAAAATGCACGCACATTCACAGTTATTCTCTCTGACCATGGAAGTGAAAGGCACCAAACTTAATTTCTTGATTGATGTCAGTGTACAGCATTGGAGTGACAACTCATGAGTGTAATCGATTGTAAAACCTTAAAACGATAAGAGAAAAAAGTTAACAGAAATTCAATGAACGCTTTTAATAAACCAAAGCAAGGGAAACATCAGTCGCATTCATTTTGAGGATTTAGGCACATTGCTCTGGTTAACAACGAAGAAGCCTGGAAGTAAACACCGCATTACATTATAATTACACCATAAAATAAGTATCATTTGAGACACTTCACATACCAGGAATTAGACTTTCCTCATGTTATAAGTGCCCACACTGAACGTTCATTTGAGTCATAAGACTCATGTCTACGGAAGTGAATATGATAGATTTTCCCTCTCTTTTTAAACTCTCGGTGGGGAAGAGCCCCAAGTGAACATGATAATTAGGCATCACCTTTATAGTAAACGACTGTAAGAGGGGCATCACTGAGATTTTGAGTGTTGACCAGTCACAGCACTAGTGTTAATTTAAAACAATGGCAGTTTCTTACACACACTTAAATCTGTGCATATGTCTTCGGCGTGAAAAAAAGCACCGTAATTTTTACTTTACTTCTCAGTGTAAATGTTGGAATTGGGCTCAGGAAGTGAGTTTTAGCGTTTTAAGCCATTGTATTGACACAATCAGTTGAATGTTTTAAATTCTGCTTCATCTACAAAAGAAATGGAGATGGAGTAAAGTATTTAAACAGCAAAATTAAATATAGATCACGATTTCGAAAGATACGAGATATCGGGAGCCAATCAGAAGCCTCGGTTGTCGGCATCGGTCGAGGTCAAACATTGACCATGCTTTGACTATCTAGAACTATACGACAGAAAATCTTCCCTAGCCGTCTACGTTTTCTTTGCGGTACTACATCAAAGCATATAACAGGTTAGGGCCTTCGGTGAACGCTCTAGTTACCTATATTTACTCTATCGTATTACCCCTATCGCAAGTTAGTATTATTTTACTAGCTTTTCATCTGTGATCCTAAGAATTTTCTCTGGTGAGCCCCATTTCGATGTTTGAGACTACTTTATGATTTAAACGCTGCATAACCTGTATTTGCGTAGCGGGATACATAATTTTATGGAGGGCAATTGCTTTATGCGCTGGTTTAATTTTAAAACCATTTGGACAGAAATTGGTCAATGGACAATTGGTCTCCGCTAGTTGTTTGTTTTTGATAGCGATTTATGTTACGACATAACCAAGCTCATGTGGTTAGTACAGGAAATTAACGGTAAGGACTAGCTTTTTGTTCGGTTTTCGATTAAGTTCTGCGGCAGTTGCAAAATATTTTGCGGTACATTATTTCGGGAATATGAAAACAGGATATTTAAAAAGGGGAATATTGAAAAGAGACGGGATTTCGTGGCAATCGCTAGAAGTAGAGTATATCAAGTCACTTCCATAAGTAATGATTTCTTATATTCCTAAGTGTTTATCTTTTAGCAGCAAACTTCTTTCCGATAAACCTCTGAAGTGCTTTCACCAGTGTTATGTGTGCGGTTGAAACGCGATGATAGCTGTCAGGGTGGAGGCGTGCTATCATAGGCGCCGACAGAACCTTCTGGACTGCATTTTTCGTACGCCATTAGAGTAATGCTATTTAGTTGCGGATGAATCTGGCTGTGGGTAAATACCTAATCACTCAAAATGTGACAGTCTTGTTCAGCCCTGGGTCGTGTGTCGAAACGAGGTAAGCGGGTTTGGCGCCAGTACGGGGTAGGACGAGGAAGGAATTTTCCGCAGGAAAGGATTGGTAAACGAGGGTTGAAAAATGGATAGGAATACCCTTTTGGGTGATTCCCTCAGATCGGTGGGTCCCCTTTCTCATCAGTGGGAAACAAAGGGAAGGAAAGGGAACGTTGAAGAGGAGGTTAAGGAAAGGAAGCGAAATTAGACACGTATACGCCGCGACAGACAAGTGCGAGACCTAATCTCAATAAGAACGGCCGCCAAAAACGCAGCTTCCTGAAGCGACGCTGCTCGTTGCCTAAACAAGACTCTCCCCCGAACTAGCTGACCGCCGCCTCGCCCCTCCGCTCGGACTCCCTCCTTGAGCCTTCCCCTCCTTACCAAGATGAATAGAGATAGCCCCTCCCCCCATTCACCTTGCCTCCACACAGCATCGAATTCCGCGGCCAAGTGCGGCGTCAAAAAAAAAAGAGTAACAGCGGGCCCCGCGAAAGCACAAGAACGTCACACAATGAGGTGCCTCGAAAATTCAATATACGGAAGAAACAGTCTTCCCGTGGCACCGTCATTGACAGAGGTTTATTAATTTAAAGCAATCATAGAAATCCTTCTCTACACGATAAATTAACAAGCATTCTGCGGTAAAAGTATTTAGAGGCGTTAAAATATGATGGAAATTTTAATTTTATCCGTACCTTACGACTAAATTGATGCATTTATCTCATTTATTTCAAATTTTGATTTTACGTGCTGAAAAAGTCGTGTACTTTTTTCCGAAGATTTTCAGAAGGTAATACAAAATATTCAGTTCATAACAGGGTCGCCGTGGTACTTAGGCCATCAAAACGGTATATCCTTAAAAATTAGGAATTCCCAGCACTCATATTTTTACGCCGATCGTGAGAAATGGAGAGGAATGTCCGATTGCGGAAAAAATCGACGTAAATAAAATTCCATTTTAAACTAGATTTCTTTTTGACTAAGGCGGAGTAACAATTGCCAAAAAATCAAACCAATGACAGTTTTTAGGTTACTTTTAAACTCACACCTGGAATATTGACAGTTTGATTATTTCTCTTTTGTAATTATCACCCTTGTAAGAGCTTCTTCCTTTTAAAATGTAAACGTGTTTTTTTCACATGGAATAGTTAGCTAACATAGCCTCTTATGTAGAATATATGCACCATCATAAAAAATAACATGAGTGAAAAATATTTGGGGGCTAAAATATTCCAAATTTCCCATTATATTCGACTACTTTCGCTGGCTTTTTGACCGGCTATCACTATTTTACAGAAAAGAGGAAATGAGGGCTTGTCCAAAAACCCACCAGTCAGCTGTTAGAATGCCCAGTGACGATTACTGAGTGATCGCGGGTCATCGTGCATTTGCATGACTCGAGGGGATGGGGGGTCAGTGACGTCACCTTGTGGGAGGGTCAGTGACGTCACCAATGAGATGGGCGCCTGCTGCACTCTCGCTTTCCTCCGTCGACTTTCTCTCTATCTCTATCTCTCTTCCCCCATTGAAATGGGTCTCGGGAACTTTCCTTCTCTTTTCCCGCCCCCCTCAGCTGCCCTTTGGGTGAGAATGCGCCAAGTGGGTCGCGCACCAAGGCCAAGGTCGACGGCACCGTGCATTATTCGCCCGTGCTCCTTCTCCTTCCTTCCGCTCTGCTGCGCTCTTATCGGTCGCCGCACAGATATCGCGTACTCTGTGCTCTGCGAGAATAACCTCTGCCTAGTGTGTGCGACTTCCGCTGTTTTCTCTTGCCTCTGGGTGTGCGTGCTTTGTGTCTGGGTCCTTTTTTTTTACTTTGCTCCAATTCCAACCCGATCAAGTCAATGCTTACCCTCTGTTCATGGACTCTTGAATTTACACCAACGATAGCAATCCTTTCGCACTTCTAATTCATGCAATTTAAGAGAGGGCGTCTGGAAGTCGATTTCATATATTCCACTCCGAGTTTCGCGTTTGGTTGATTGTGTTTCTACCTTTCAAAATTTTCCCCAACTCATCATGGACCATTATCATGTTTGCTATGCCTTCCGTTGGCTCATAGGTGTTAAAGCGCCAACGGGAAAATGGAATTAGTTTTCTCGCGGATAACACCCGTATAAATCAAATTCTTTACAAGCTTGGGTGAGACAAATGAGGAAATTGAACGTAACATAAGTATTATCAATCAATAACTGAACCAGCAATGTATTTCACACAAAACCAAACAAATTGCACACAAGATACCAACAGGTTGGGGGCAGGCGACCGTTATGCGAGCTTCCACTCAGAAAATGAAAAAGTTATACAATTGCGAGAGGTTGATCTTCTCTTGAAGTACAACATGACTGAAGTGCAGCAAGTTCAAATAACGATGTCTCGACTGCAAAAGAGGGCGTTCTCAGGGGTGATTCTCCTGAGGAGGGGGTTTGTCAGCAAGGACGAGGTGGAATGTGTTAGCTTAGGATATATGCAATTGGTAGCCTTTGAGGGGAAGAAATAATGGGATGGGTAATAGATGGGGAGGAAGTTTTCAATTGGAGCAACAGGAACTGATGTTCTGACTCCGGCCGCAGAATACAGGATCACAGCCTTTGTGCCTTGGTCAGAAAGACCGAATTTCTGGAATCCTTCCTCACTTTAGGGGTTGTGTAAACGATGGAGGACCTGGCGAGGGAAAGGCACGGCAAAAGGCGCGGCTAAAGACGTGGCGGAAGGCGTGGTTGAAGCCGCGGCAGAAGTTGTTGGCAGAAGTCACTGCATTTTGGAGTCTTAGGCATTTTGGCCGTCGATGGCGCACATGTAGTTGCCGAGGCGCGCCCCGTCATGCGCGCTAAGTCCGGATGGTAAACATTCCGCAGAGGGGAAACATGTCCAAAGAGGGGAATTTAAAAAAAAGGGTGGGGGTGCATAAAAATACCACAGTGTTGTCATCTTCATGGAACTTATTAGTTTGTTATTTTTCTTAAATTGAATGTAACACAACCACAACTTTTCGTTCCAGATCATTAAGCACACTCTCTGCAGAAGACGTCCGAACACTAGGATTTAGGTTGCCGCAGTGTGCATTGGTGTCTTTCATTTTCTTGGGACGATCCTTCAGAGTTACGAACGTTTAACTCACCATGGATTCTAGTTTTTGCGCGCCTACCGAAGATCTTTGATATGTTAGCGGAAAAGTGAGGTAGGGTACAATTTATGAAAACTTAAATCTATAATTCGCATTTCTATTTTTGTGTTCAATAAATAGTGTGAGGACTTTCTCAAATTGTTTGCTGTGTGTATGTAAGACTATATTTAGTAAGAATTCGACAGTACTGCTCCTTCTCGGCCATTTTACGTGTTGTAGATGAAAACAACTTGTACCTGTCCTCCATACAGACTACTCACTGAGATATTTCGAGTTATTTTTTATGATAGTGACTCCATACACAGAATATCTTAGTCCTTTTTTCAGTCTGAGATAGTTTAATAAAAGTCAAATGAGGCTTGAAAGTATTTTTTTCATCGTCATTTACGTATTTGACGACTGAAGCAGGGCAAAGCGTGAAGTTAGGTAATGTTTCAGAGATTAAATGCGTAAAAAATAACCGATAGCTACAGGTCACACTAACTTTAGGGTATAGTCTAATGCATGTTGGTGATTACTCACCCCCTGCCACACACCCCTGAGGTGGCTTGCAGGGTATTTTGTAGATGTAGATGTCAACAATCTCTCAACAATATCTTAAATTATCGAGCTACGACAGACCAATTTTATAATTTATGTGAGCTGATAATTTACCTCAATTTCTGTTTTCTTCGATACCCATCGAATTTGGTTTCCCTCAAACCATTATGCTTCGTCATCAGGGACTTTGTCGTTGTATGCCTTCATTAAACAGTTTTCGAAGTGAATATTCTGGAAATTATTCATTTTTATGAGTAGATATAATTTTTCATGCAAAGTTTCCACAGAGAGAAAGATCATTCACATTGACTGGGACTCGAACCCGGATCCCTCGCCACCACGCGGAGTGCTTTAGCCAGCTAAGCTACCGAGGCATCTTTTTAGGGCTTAAAAGGAACAAGTTGTTCAGTACTGACGTACCTATGATGTCACCGAATCAGTCCATAACGTGCGCTCAGCGCCACCGTCCGCAATCTGAAATTAGAACGCAGTGAGATGACTCCCTTTTTTGGCGAATTTTTAGGATACCGGCATTATCATCCATTTTTCCTCTGTGGAATTACACACCTGTGTGTGCGATTGTGGGTGATTTCGCACTGCTAATACCGTGGATGGCCCCGGTATCCTCAAAATTCCCTTACTCGTCTTTCGCCAGCGATATTCACAGGGCGCTCTGGATGAGGTGAAGTTAGTCCGCGGTGGTGGTGGTGATGATGATAGAATCATCGCGGGGAAGGTCGTCTACCTGCCGGAATGTCCAGGGAAGAAGGCGGAGATTTGATTGATTGAGCATTAGAGACGATGATGCTGGGGATGTATTTGTGTCGTGAATGCGGAAAGAAGGAGGAATGGCGGCAACTCATCCACTCGAGGCCAAAATTTGCGTGGTCACTGTCTGTCGGTGAGCTGGTGGAAGGAGGAGATGCCGGGAGATACATCGTCCTCTAACGTCGGCGGGCAGAAGAAAGACTTCTTATTTACCTCTCTCCTTCCACTTCCTCCAGTCTCGCTGAAGAGGGAGTTTGGCTCGTTGTCGAGCGAAGGACATTAGCCATATGTTTGGCTAGGTAATAGTGCATGCAAAAAAATACCTTTAGCGGTCTGGAAACATGCGTCTTCTTCACCTATGTACTCAAATGTTTAACTCTGCGGATAAATGCTTTCCCGGCGGTGGTAATTGGAAAGACTCTGCTAATTGAACGGGTACACAAGTTTACAAAGGGTCCAGCTCGTTGAGGATTAAGTCTCCCGAAATACTTGTCTGCACTCGTTATTATTCAAGCCACGGCCGTCGACACCCCGCAGTTGGTCAACTTTCTCACCAGATTGGTATTCCTTTTTCTCTCATTTTCTTCAAATAAGTAAAAATATGTTGACGCCGAAGCATCACCAAACTTTCATGTTGAATTACTCTCCTGGTTGGATACTCAGCTCAGAAATACCATTTTGGTGATTTATTTTGGTCTTAGAAATTCTTACATTAAATAAACTGCAAATATGAGTAAGAAATCATTGTTATTTGATAATTGTGTAAAGGTAATGCTTCCAGACGATAATTACTAATCGTTTGCGTTATAGCAACACATTTAATGTGATACTCTTCGACTGAATGTTCCAATGCATGATTCCTCAAAGCTTTGTTGCGTAAATGATGTTGACGATGATTTTACTATTTTAAACAAAGGTAAAGAATGGATATGACGGACAGATTGAGAAGGCAAATACATTTTTACTGGGATAAACACGTGTCGATTAGTTACTATTTAAGGGTTAATAATTTTGATTTACAGCGGAAGCTCTAGGAGAGAAGGGAACTGACGCGGAAAGGTATATAATCACGTCATGTACCCTACAGCTATTCCAATTGAGACATTCATGGCATCAACATGTGCGGTGTGTAATTCACATTCACAAGACGTTCACACAATTTCTTTGCCTTGTCAATTTTGAGCTGCGCGCGATAAAAATTTGCAATTAGATAACAAGTTACGAGACTTTCCACCCTGTTACATGGTAAAAGTTAAGTTTTTTAATCCTGTAAAAATGCGAGAGCACAGCCAACTAAATGAAAACGATGGCTATGTTTGCTTGAGACATTGAAATGTTGTAAAAAGTGAATGCAAAGTCCGTTTTAATAAAATATTTCTTGAACAGAGCAGTAAGAAAGCCGTCCAAAGTGCAAATACTAGCATGCGTTGTGGTTCTAAATCAATTTCATTGGTGACCAAGGATAAAATCATACTCTTCAATGTCCTCAAGAATGTAAGGGAAACATTTTTCTTGCTTCGAAGGTGGAGGGAGGTTTGGATACGGAAAACCTAGTAAGACTGCTGTTAATAACAGTGGACACGGGAAAAATCAAAGGATTATTACTATGGTGCTTAAATACATGAAATTTGGAAATGAACATACTTTAGGAAAAGCCACACAAATCACGCACAGGAAGGGCACGAAAAAGATTATCTGGCAATTGGAATTCGGTCCATTCTTAGCGGGTGATTTACATAACTGTTCATGGTGACTCAAAACTCAGAAAGGAGCTGAAACTGCGAAAATAATTAAAATTTCGTCGATGCATATGATGGGGGTATCACTTTGGCTATGGCATTGTTTTACTTATCTAATAAGTGATAACTCGCATCAATATTTTCCAAGTATCTCCTCAAGCAGAAATTCACGTTTTTCTCATTCAGAATATGGATGTTGTACTCTGCCTATCGCTTTTGAAATCTAAAAGACGATTATCTTATTCTTGTGATCCTATCCTGTGAAGATCTTAAATCTTGGGTGTTTGATCTTTATTCTTTATCGAAAATAGATGGAAAAAACTCTCAGGTCTGAAGTCACGAGCTGAAGATGCCGCATAGCAGAGAAACCTGGGTGGTGAAACAAAATATTTTATGTGCAATGGCAGATTCCCTCTCTTTTCAATGTGAGACCATTCTAGCAAGTAAAGCTTGAGAGAGTCTCCTTTCACTCTTTATCATCAACCACTGGTCTATTTACATATATGTACGTAGGCGGTTAATTTCTCGTACATGTACATGAATTTTATCTAAGGAAACAGCCGTATAAAATCTATAAAATGTTCCCTTTTTCGGTTACATTAAAAACTAGTTCCTAGGCTTGCCTTCAAATATCTCCTGTAACTGTACAATATTTAGAAGAAAACCGACAGAAATTATGGCAGACCTCCAATATTTTATCATCTTCTTATTTATTTCTTCAATGAAATCTGATATTTGAGGATACACTGAATAAAAAGGGTGTCATCACTATTGAATTGCTATTTAATCTGCAATCAACAAAGTTACCTCAATTACCGCCAGGTGATATTATTAATTTATATACTCAACTCATAAACGAAAGAGTGGCAACATTGAAAGCTTTCCTCGTGTATAAGTCGCTGAAAAGCAGTACATATCAAGAAAAATTGGTTCACAAACCATATGGTGGCGTTACTAGAGGAATTATTACCGTAAAGTATAGCTATTGTTGATACGCTCAGCGAAGGGGTTTTTCTATAAGTCACAAGAAATACCCTTACTTGCTCAAAACCCAGAGGAAATTTCATTTGGAGTGGAAAGTACAAATTTATGAGTATTATTCTGCTGTTTTATGAATTAAAATGGAGACAGCTGCCGAAGGATACATAAACGGTAAGGACCGATGAGAAAAATCCACCTTGAGATACGAGAAACAAAGTACGTACGTATTGAGGCAGACAGGAGGATGAAGAGCTGTGAAGACATTCAAAAGACTACTCGATGGGAAAGGAATATTGTTTGGAGGACTTTGTCCAATTGAGCCTTTGATTGACGTCGACGGCCGATGACTCCGTTTGTATCCTCGTGTTCTTTTTTGACGTTTTCTTCGGGAATTCGTCACGTGTTTCGACGAATCGGAATAGGGCATCACTGCCCAATTCAACAAACTGTTAGCCTTTTAAGTATGCTCACCTTGTGTGTATTAATTTAATTCTCGGCGATGATATTCAAGAGTTAACAGTGGCAGCGATCAAGCGAAAGTTCAAGCCATTCCTCGGGAACGCGCCGCCGCGTCACAAGGATCCCGGCGACCCCTGGGGAACTTCGGTGGGAGGATAACTTCTCAGTCAGCCGCTGGAAAACGGGTCCTCCCCGCTGATTTTATCGCCCAAGGTATTGACAGGCTCTGTCTTGACTTCTGCTCAGATGTGGTAGCCGATAGCATCTCTCCTCTCTCATCCGAGGATGAAGCTGAGCCGTAGGTGTATTGTACTCGAGAAAGGTTTGTTCTCCTTTCAGACTGAGAGACTGGAATGCAGACAACTTGATGTCAGTGACAAAGTTACAAGCAGTCGACGTTTTGTCTAATTAATGTCCTTGTTGACAGAAACGCTAAATTGTCTTGAAGGGTTGGTAGAGTTTATTCCTTTGAAATTCTCTGTCGTCGTGTACGAAAAAAAATACCTATCATGTTAGTCTCATTGATAGACGATTGACTTCGAAGCTAGAGATAGCCCACCTGGTGATATATATCGTTAAGGCTGGCTAGATTTTATTATTCATGGCCAAATAATTGACAGGTATTTATTGATGGTCATGGCCGTCAAATGATTCATTTGACTGTCTAGTCATCACTGCTATTTTAAATGGTGAGCAGCATTCAAAAATTTTAATATAAGTAGCTCGTTATCTTAAGCATTATCATATTTTTTTAATATGCCTTGGAATTATTATCATGCAAAAGTTTGGTGTCCCATATTTGTCGTTTTTACTGGCAATAGTGAGGGAGTAGCTTACGGGGCAATTGTAGTGATGTGTATCGCTCGCAAAAGCCGTCCAAAATTCAAACTGTTTCTAAGTCGTGGTTCGTTAGACGAATGAATTCACTTATCTTTTTGCCTGATATTATCATGTCGTTTTGTTTGAATAATAATTTACATACGAGATCGTTAATGCATCAGCAGTTGGAGAATGTCTCCTCCTCAGGTAATATTACAGCATCGTCTGCATAACATATAGTTTTGATTTATATTTCTCCCATCTTGTATCCTCTACCCTGGCATGCTTTATTCTTCTTTTTAAATCTTTCTTTGATTGAAACTGTTACTTCTCTGTCTATGCGTGGATTACGTCTCCCATGAAGATCAAAGTTCCCAGAGCGTGAGTATTTTCCAGGGTGGTCTGTAGTTGTTCATAGAAGTTCTCTCTTTTCATCTCTGGGCTTGCAGTCTTCAGCGTAATATATGGTAATGATGTTGAGTTTTTGCTGATCTACTTCAATTTATGTCCAGATTATCCATTCAATGATATATTGGCAGCTGTGTAATATGTATTATTGTAATGATATTGATGTTGGTTACTTATTTAATGATTATATTGTAATTGAACTTACTATTTTCGAGTATGTCTACTCCGGCTCTTTTACGTTCTTCCATCTTCACTCCGCTGTATATTATGGTTGATGTATTATTTTCTAGCTTAACCTTTTTTCTTCATTCATTGTATTACGCTAATGTCTGATTTTATGATTAAATTATTCTAAAATCTCCTAACCGAAATTGTTGAAAGATGTGATGTTCCAGGTACATGTTTTTTATCGTCGTTGTCTTCTGATAGGTCCTGTTCTGAGGTTTATATTTCGTACTTTGAGATTTATATAGTACCTATTACACTATAGATAAACTCCACACATGTAGCAGAAACATCGCGTCGGTCGGCCAAGAAAAAATGATGTTCTGGATTGCGACTGGAAAATAGACTTTAAGTAATACCATGTGTACCTTCAATTTCTTAATGACCCGTTAGAACTGGAAAAGGCCATCATCAAAGGAGCCCCGCAGGGATCAATACTTGGTCCCTTACTTTGAAATGTGACTATAAAAGGCCTTCTTAGGAAAATCTTGGCCGAAAATTGTAATATCACTACACACACAGATGATCTCGCTATAACCATCCCGGGAAATTCAAGAGTGGAAAGACGAAAGCCGGGGCTTGCGTGCAGGTACTGTACATACACCTGGAGCCATACCAAAAGTTAAAGATCTCTATTAAGAAAATATTCTATGAATTTTTTTGGAATCAAATCTAAAGGAATCCCACTATAAAAAGCGGGAGGATAAACTTAAAAAGAGACAACAATTTCAAGTATCTCGGAGTCCAACTAGAAGATAAATTAGCTTTTCAAGAACACCTAAACTATATTTCATCCAAAGCCAAAGTAGTTTTCAATAACTTGAGACGACAACGTAAAAATACCTACGCTATTAAGACTAAAAAATCTAGTTTCCATTCAGAGAAGGGACCGATTCCAATCCTCAGCTATGGAGTCAAAATATGGGGTAGAAAATTAACCGTAGTAGGATCGTCAGAAAGATAAATGGAACCCAGAGATGCTGCCTGTGGGCAATTTCAAAAATGTTTAGGTCGACTATAACTGATACACGTCCAGTGCTAACGCCAATAGTCTCCATTAAACACTCATTCCTCGAAAGGGAAGCGAAATTCGATTTAAAGAGAAACGGCGAAGCTAGGTTTTTTGACCTGATGTTTGAGCCTGCGGAAAACATGAATAGTTTCCGTGAAATAACTCTGGACAAATCATCAGATGGCTAGAAGATTGGAGCGAGAGCAAAGTCCTTACAACCCGGTTTCAGTCGGAACCATGGAAGTCAGTATTGATGGCTAATTTTAGTACTTTTTTATCTGAGCGGAAACGGGTTATCGGGTTAGTGATATGGCTAGAGAATACAAGCCTCCCACTTCAAGGAGCCTTATTTGAATCACGGCATCGGTGGAGGCATTTCAGTGAAAGTTCGTCTTTTTCTGGAGTACCTTGCTGTAAGCTCCTCAAGATCAGCACTCAGTGTCAATAGAAATCAGATCAAAACTTTTAAATTAAAAAATGAAGTGATATGTTGCGGCTCTTTAGATTTGGAGAGGAAAAAACTTGGTTGAAGATACGTTTCAATTTATAAAAAGATTTACATTACTATTATATTCTTTAAATGGTAACGTCTAAGATAATATGACCGCGTTTAAATTATTTCACCTACATTGAATCACTTAATTAATTTTTATTTAAAAGAAACATTTATTTCTTCGGATTAGAGGATTTCTGGGGACTTTTACGGTGTTTCGTTGTTGTGGTGGTGACGTTTTGCGTCCATTGCAGTTCGCATCTTCAGACCCTGATCTAACATTGATATTATTCTGATCTGTAGATTTGCTTTGAAGTGCACGCCAACACTATAGCAACGAAACAACTCAGCGGAACCCGAAAGTCCTGCAATCCGAAGAACATCAGCGCTGCAAAAACACCATGCAGTAAATGTAACATTTATTTGGTCGCATTTGAGGCAATAGTAGAGTTCTCATGAACCGTTTGTAGTCTCACCACTAGGTGCTTAAACGTACCTCAAGCATAAATTATCTGTACATTAAGTTTCCCAGTTAATTTTGGGTTCTTCGGCGTTATCGTTTTTAATGCAATTGTTTTCAGAGACATTTGTTACAATGCGAGCCGGACTCGTCTTCCTCGACTGGAAATTTGCCCGGGCGCATTTCTGTCCTCGCTAAAGACCACCTCGTCGTCACCCTAACACCAACCGTGTTTGTCAGGCTGAGACAATTGGCGAGGAAAATTCTTTCTCAATTCGCGTGGGGCGTGTCCGGCCCGAGCCCTTCATTTAACCCGGGCGCGAACCATCCTTTGGACATCAAAGGCGAGGTCTGAGAAGGTCGCCTCCTTCTTTCCTTCATTCAGCATGACATTGGCATACCGGGTCCACAATGCTAGGAAATGGCGACTGCTCTTTTTTGTTTTGTTTGTCAGCGTAAACAAGAGGCGATGGCCACATCGGTGGAACGGCGGCAGGAGCAGCAACTAATGGGCTCGTTGCTCGAGAGGACCTCCCTGCCTCCCCTTGCTTCGCTTGATTTACACAAGAGGTCCACCGTCTCTCCTCTCTTGCCATCCCATCCTTGTTATTGGTGCCCGTTCATTGGTAGCGAAACTTTCCGTAAGTAATTGGGAATCGGGTTGGTGTGGTGGATAGAGTTATGTCATCCCATCCAGAAGATCCGGGCTCGAATTAAGTCGATAGTGGATGATTTTTCAGTGGGACTGTTACTGTGGCGAGACATTTGGAGAGAACTTCAATGCGTCATTGCAAACGTGCATTACTCCGTCCGTCTGATGGGACGGGACACTGCGGTCCCCTTGGCTCCTTTCGTTAAGAGTAGGCTGCTGCCGATGCCGAGTGTTCCCTGCCTCTCATTTCCAAACTAATCCCACTCTTACAACCTACGCACCGAACCTAAATGGCGCTACTGTCTGTCTCCTCCCCAAATAACCACCAACAGTTTCATATTTTGCGTAATCAGTTTGGACTCCTGCCTGAGAATGGGGATACTTTGAATCAGGTTTTAATGAAAGGACAGGACATAGCAAATGCACGAGCCATCATTGAGAGCTGAAATGATTAAACGCGATTCGTAGTCAAATTGAAATGTTGCAAAGGAAAGTGTATGAGCTAATTTTTCGTAAAAATATAAACATTATGTTATTAATCTATTTATTTGGTTCTGAAAAGTATCCCCTGCAGCGGCTAACTTAGTTGCCAATTTTATTTCCCTGTGATAATTTATTAGAATAGCTGAGGTGAAGCAAAGATGAATTCCCCCAGAATCTGCGAGAATTCCCTCTGTATTCCACCAAGGAGCCACTTTCCACCACGGTGTACTCGCGAAGTAAAAAAGAAATGGTAATGATTAATTAAATGTTTGAATGTCATGAATTCATCCCAGACGCGTCGTTTGAGTCCTCTGTCGCGAGATGGCGCAACGTCCTTCCGGCGAAATTTCGTCCGCCACCGACGATGATGAGTCCTTTGCATATATTTTATTATTTTTTTCCGCGAAGGATTTGGGCAAGCGTGTTTTTGGTATATTAGGGTCAAGACGAGAGGAGGACGAGACGAGTTTCCACACATTCAAGCAGTATTACGTGAAGGGAAGAGTGATGAGTACTGATTGCGAATCCTGGCGAGATGTCTTGGTGCCTCATGTCGACTGAAATGCACCGTGTGTCTGTGGTGGTTCCTTCTCCTTCGCCATCTCTCCATCGACGAAAGAGGGAGACACTTGTGGTGGTGGGGACGACTACGGATTAGAGGTAAAAAAGCAACAGATGAGACGTCGTGAGACGAATGTCTTATCTCTGGCATCCTCCGTCAAACTGCGGGAGACGAATCTTGGCGGAGTTGGCATTCACCGAACGAGCCCAAAGAAGGGCAGGAGCCTTATTGGAGAATGGCTCAATTACTTCTTTAGAGCTTTGATTCCCGCGGGAGAGGACAAGAACCAGAGGGTAATGATAATTGCAATGATAAAACGTAGCGCCGCTCATAATTGGGCAATGAAATCCAAAGGTAGCACGCTGAGAGTACAAGAGCGATAAGATATATGAGGGTCGTGTAAAATAGTGGTGATTTGAGAATTGGTGACAAGCAGAGGAAGAAAAGGGAATAGACAAAGAATTAGAGAAAATAGATGATGATAATAGGTATGTAGAAATAATACTAAACGAAATGGTAAAAGAAAACTGGGGGTATCGAGAAATGATGGAGAGATATCGTGTGAACGGCATAAGAATGGGCTGAGAGGCTAAGATAAAGAAGAGGAAGAAGATGAGTATTCAGAACACTGCAGGATTAACGGTGAAAGTCATTGAATTTGAATCACCCGCGGAAGAAATACACAAGCGTACGAATTACGCAATGAAAAAATAATAATTCGCCTGGACTGGAATTCAAAGCCATTGGCTTGAATCTGAATTCTACACATTTCCTATTTGAATGCCTTCCAATGTTAATTAAATCTCAAATAGTAAAACCGCTATAGATATAGAGAATTATAGTGAAACACCTTTGTTACTGTGACCTAGGTTTCAAGCAAGGTCGCCTTAGCAGCAGACGAAACAACTAAGCGTGGGACATTTTCGTCCGAATTACCAGGGTAAGGCAGCTGAGTGCCTTCTTTTCGAATAAGGGAGTGAATTACACTTCTCACAAAACCTACATTAAACTGTTATTATACCTAAGCGTATGTGACAATTAAAAATGAACGAAAAAATTACTGAATTTACAGTGACACAATCTCACCGAGGGTATAATCAAATTGTCGTAGGAAATAATTTTGAATTACATCATTGAATAGAGGATCAATAGGCAACAAAATTGATCCAATTTTCCCGAATACAGTGAAAACATTTATTTTAATTGAAAGAAGATTTTGAAGAAAAAGAAAATACCGACAGAAAATGCTACTTTATGAAAGAGGCCGAGATGAAATTCCAATGACTACTTCTATACTTAAGTGAAAGCGCCAAACACGTTATATGAAAAACTTTTGGGAAAAAGAGTGTAATATTTAAAAAAATGATATTGCCCCACGTTTGTGGTGCCAAACTAATAATTTAAAAAGATTCGATCAAACTGTTAACCTTTTCTGGATCTCCCACGTGATATATTTGGGATATAGTTTTTATGAATGAAGACATACGCGATTAAAATATGCAAGGTATCTATTTATTTGCTTTGCGCCGGCTGCACATGAGACTCAATAAATAAACCTTTTTTCGTTCCCCACATGATAATTGCACTTGCACACACATAATAATCACTTATCAAATCCCAAAACTGTTACCATACACACAACATAAATAAATGCCCTTGCACTTTTTAACACTTCCAAACTCAAGAAAACAAATCTTCCACCCAAACAAAATGCTACACAAATGAATACCCTCAAAAATGAATAGAAAAGTAAATACACATTTGCAGGTTTCTTTGGGAACAAACTGTTCCTTAAACACCTTGCACTTTGAGTTGATGTACAGGTGAGTGTCCGTCTACACATTCAGGTTTTGGATCATCCCCTTTGTTGATAGTTTTCTCCTCCCAATGTAATCCTCCCTTCTCCTCTCTACTTCCCGGGAATGACACCTCACGAGGACAACTGGCGGCCCTAAACAACTTTTGATTACTGTTCATCACTCTCCACTTAATATCAGCTGCTTTCAATTCAAATATTCAGGCCCTCCTGCATTTCCGGTTCGCCATCCACTGCATAACTCAAAACGATTTAGGTTGGTTGTCCGGCATTACGACTGGCAGCACTTGGGTCAGGCAAAGAGATCCCCAGGCTTACCGAGCGTCGCCTTATGTACCTAATCGGCCGTCCATTGTCGTCCTTCTCGAACCTCCGTGACCTTACACTTGTGGCGCGTTTCCGTAATTCTGGAAAATTTTATAATTTCTCGTGGTTCCGGTTCTAGGGGCTTTTTACCTATTGTTGGGATTCATATGCTGTCCAAGTGATTGTGAATCCCCAAGGCATGGCATAAAATTATATTTATATAAAACACTAGCTGTGTCCGCATTGCGTTGCAATGCCTATTTTTCTTTCTAAGTTGGCACACACATACAAAGCCGACATGTACAAAATAAATGGAGGACAATGAGTTTTGTGTATTCGCAAAATAAAATGTTCTATCTTGAAGTCCCCATTGATTTCCATACTTTTCATAGCTTGGCCTATCTGTTCTTTTCTGGGTTCAAAATCGGTCCCTAAACGAATCTCAAACCTAGTCCAATGAATTCCTCATACTTACACAGGAATTCATAACGCACAAATGATGGCATGAGTTTCTATTCCATTCCTATGCTGCAGTTTCCAAGTAAATAAAATAATACAATGTTGAAGTAGTGCTAAAATTTTAGATTCTCGAGCTTCAAAATTGAATTTTAGGAAAAAGGAAAGCGTATGCGAAAACTCGAATTCAAGAATTCAAAACCTTGTTCTTTAATTAAGTTATCTAACGAAAAACGTTCAAAATCTGTATCATGAATATAAGCAATTAAAAAGAGACCAATGCACCAAATCTTATTCTACGTACAAATAAATTACGTAACTTTTAACACAAATTATTTCTTACTGATACGATTCTGATGCACGCGATATAATGTCTCACTGATACGATTCTGATGCACGTGATTGAGCAACTCGTAAACGATCTGCTTTGTTGCTTACTTTTTGTTCCTCGCTTGTTTAAGAAGCTCGCGTGCCAACAATCATTTGTTGAAACGACTTGCGCTCCATCTATTGCACAGTTGATTTAATAAATCAGAAACCTTAGAAGGCACGCGCACAACATCTCACCTAAGTTTCCCTTTTATGCGTTGCAATACATCTTTTTCTTTCTAAGTAAGCACGCATATACAAAGCAGACGCATAAACATGTGCAAAATATAATAAAGACAATGATTTTTGGTGTATTAAATTAACATTTAAAATTGTATTCAAGTGCTTTGGAATATACATTATTTTTGGTCTTACCGCCCTCGGCAAAAACTAATAAATATTGCGGCTCCCCCACTCGTTTACATATGAAAAGCATGGATTTTCCTAATTTAATCCACACACTTGAAGTGATTGAACTTGTGCCATGTTGATGGTCATTGGGAAGGCAAGGCGAACGGGGAACTGATTTCGTTTGGCTACAGCTATCAAATTAGTCGCTGAACCTGTTCTTGAAATGCTGCAGGAGTGAATAGCCACTCATGAAATCGCTATTAAATGGGTATTCAAGCCCGGTTGCCAAGGGAATGTCTATTTTTGAAAAGGAAGAAAAATTGATGATTTCAGTGATAAAAACGCAATACTTGGACAAAAACGAAGCTTATAAGGAAATTTAATGAAATAATTAAATACTGCATTCTTTTATGCGTTCTAAGATACAAATTTCCATCCAATATTTTGAGTGCAAGTAATTTTAAAAAGCAAAGGAAAACCTGCACCGAATTCAATGCTTTTCTTATGGGAGTAAATGTTAACAGTACTGCGATAAAAACAACTCCAAAATTTGCCATTTTTATAATTCAGAAACCTTTTATGGGCAAGCGCACAACAACACACCAAAGTTTCATCGCTATCGGATGAATGGTATTGGAGTGCATAAAAAACGAACAAAACAAACATTATTTTTTATATATAAGAAGACTAGCTGTGCCCATGTGCATGTGTTCCAATGCATCTTTTTCTTTCTAAGTATATACAAAGCAGATACATTTACATGTACAAATAAATTAAGGACAATGATATTTGTACATTAAATTAAAGTACTGCTAACGTAATCACCATGTTGAAGTCTGACTCCAAAGGAAGTGTTACTAGCTATCGCCCCTCTATCTCTATTCTCCCTTTCCTCTCTTACTGGAGCGTACTCTCCATGACCGTCTTTCACCCTTCCCTACATCTCACCGAATCAGCACGGTTTTCTTCTTGTGGCCTTTTGTTCAACCAATATATCGATATTGCACCACCACATCACCTCTACACTCGAAGCCTCTTACCAACTTGATGTAACATTGACTTCTCCAAAGCTTTCGACACTGTGAATCATACACTTTTATTACATAAACTGGAAAATACTTTCAATGTTCACGGTCCTTTCTTAGACATCCTTTGTCACTTCCTTACTCAAAGCTCGCAGAGAGTGGTGGTCGACGTTGTTTCCTCCCCTATTCTTCCCGTTCCCTCTGGCGTCCCTCAAGGTAGCGTCCTCGGTCTTTTATTTTTGCCCTGTACGAGTACGTCGATGACGTTACATCCTGCATCCTCTCTTACGCCTGCGAGATTCTTCATTTCGCAGACGACTGCAAAGTTTTCAAAAGAATTTACACCACTGCCGGCTCTCAATCCCTCAAATCTGCCTTTCTCTCACTTGGAGACTGGTGCCATATGTGGAAACTCAACATTAATCCTTTAAGGTGGCTCCGAAGACTAAGAAGCTTGTTTCAGACATTTCCCTCTAACCCAGTAACGGCTTTGCCGTGACAGCTGGAGACTTGCAATCTTTGTCTTCTGTAGATGAAGAGTCATTTGTTGATTTAAGTGGAGAATTTTTATCATGAAGTGGTAGTGTTTTTTTCATAAAAAATAGCAAAACTTTGGTTTTTGCGAAATTTTTTTGTAATATTCCGGGACATCTTGCGAAGGCTAGAGTCCGAAATGAGGATTTTCAGCCCACTTAAATCAAAGAATCGTCTTTCATATACGCAAAAGATTAACAAAAATTGATGTTGTTTTCGTATTAAGGCTATAGCAATGTTAAACGTTCAAACCTGCATTGACCACGGAGTAGACCTTTTCCATCCCCACCCAAGGATAATCGTTCCCCATTCCATTTTTTGTCAGCGCCGCCTTCACAGTTTCCCTTTCGGCTTCTACCACCCAAGTAGGCGACCACAGGCGGTGACTGTTAAATTGGGGCGGCTTGGAAGCATAGACCCACCATAAAGTCAGCCTCCATGTCATTTTCATTAAAGTCAAAACCCTTACAAACCAATATCAACTATCTGGCAAAACGATCCCTGTCACCACCTTGCATAAGGACTTGGGTGTTACCTTCAACAGTAAACTTAACTTCATCCCTCATCTCAGAGAGAATAAGTCGAAAGATATGTCCGTTGTGGGAATCCTCTACAGATTCACTGGAATATCAGACCACCTAGCACTAAAAACGATCTTAACTGGATGCATATTCCTCATTGTTGAGTACTGCTCATAAATTTGGTCAACTGCTTGTCCCGCCTGCTTAAAACTTCTGGAACGTCCCCATATATTTTTCACATCGACTGTCCGTCACCGTGTGCCCCACCAGCGTTTCTCATCCCGTAGCGAAATAATGCCATCTATTGAAATTTCCCCTTTGTCAACCCGCCGAAAAGTTCATGACCTAAATTTCCTCCGGTTTGCCATCAACGGCAATTTCCAATTCACCGACATCCTTCCTTTTTTCTCCCTTGTTCATATTCCAATCCGCGAAACCCGCAGCAGTGATCACCTTCACGTACCGAAATTCCGTCTCTCACTCTCCCAGCGTTCTCTTTCCTAAAGACTCCCGAAAATATTCATCATGCATTCTTTCATTCACTTTTGACCCCTCCACCTCCCGTCACTCATTTACCACTCGAATACATTTTTGTCCCACTCGTGAGCATGCAACATGTAAAATTGACCACGTGAAAAGCATGGCTACTCCAGATTTAATCCACACATTTGAACCGATTAACCTTGTGTCTTATTGATTGTCATTGAAAATGCTAGGCGGATAGGGACTGTAGTTGCTTGAAATCACATGGCATGTCGGTTGGAATGATAGGAATACGTGGAATAAGCATATATTCTCCTTTTTGAATTGCCATTAAGAATTGTCGCTTCGATGACGGATGGCAGCAGTTGTTTTAAAGTGAGCCTGGTTCCATTGCACAACCGTAGTGCATAAATATTGCGCAAATGAATTCTTGGAGCACCGAAATTGAGTGAAAATTTGTGCGGTGTTACACCAGAAAGATCCAACGAATTTAAAATCTCAATTGGATAATTAAAAATCTCGTCCACATTTATGACGCTATCAATGGATTCGTTGAGGACAGACTCGCCCGTAACTTTTTCGTGAATGGCGTAGTTGATTGTATTGACGTCGGTGCTTTTTACTACCAAAATAATATCCACTTTCCCGTTCTCAAAATGAGTAATTGTGCCGTGGCAATGACACAAATTCAAGAGTGGTGGTCTGGGAGGTTGACAAATCGGCCAACGAGAGGCGCCACTCAAGTTTCGTTTTCCTGAGCTGGCGACGACCCTGGAACAGTAGGACACGACTCGACAAGGATAGAGAGAGACCTCGAGTTGGGAGGACGACAAGCAGGGGATCCGTCGAAGGCACAATCTCTTGATATCGTGAATGTTATTTTTTGTTGGCCTACCTTGTATAGTTCGAGAAGGAGGAGCAGGAAAATAAAAAAAATCCACGGCTATCCGTTTCAGAATATATGGCCTATTTTTATATTTCATTTAATTTTAAATAATAATAGCCTAGGCTGTTATGTTAAAGTATTTGCTGAAACGTAATTCTTCAGTTTTGCGGTGCACTGAAACCATGGCAATTTGAAAATTTTGTAAGCTTTTGAAAGATATATTTAAAACGAATAGCTATAAAACTGGTACACCGAAAAGGTAATAGGAGTGATGTGGTGAATTTCTGCATAAGGGAAGATATAAATTGCTATCTTCACTACAGAAAATCCACTTAAAATATTATTTTTTAAGTTTTGCTCCAACGAACACAAATATAGGTAATTTTTTACTTTCTTTGTCTATAGAGTAAAAAATTGACTTAAAATTTCATTAAAAATACTTTTCCTTATATTAAGCCGTTGAAACAATGAACAACACAATAAAAGTTCCTCATCACGTGAAATTTTACTTTCAATGAACAAGCATGATATATCGGAGAAAGACATATTTCTTACATATTCATGGACAATCTAGTTGCTTCGTTTCCAAAAGCAAACACTCGTTATTTTCGGTGGATCCTTCACTTTTTGTGTTTTCGTCGGCAAAAGAGGGTAAGTATTTGAAGAATAAAAGCCAGCGGAGGAGGTAACGACAAATGACGGTGTACCGACAGAGATCGTGAAAGGTCGTCATTCGGCCACTCGTGGCATCAGTCATAAAAAAATGACTTCAAAATGTAAGGTGACCAGAAAAAGGCCAGCATTAATTTATTACACTACACTCATGAGCACCGCAAGCATTAATTAACTCATTTTATAATATTACGCCGATATAGCTTCATCTGCTCCAATTGCTGGAAGAAAGTGCAAATAACTCATGGATGTTAAGGAGCAAAACACTAGGTGCAATTAACATGAAGTCTTTCGCATGAAAGACGGTTGAAGGAGTGTGGCGTTGCATGGGACAGGATCCTGTGTGGCGTTGGAGATGTGGGCGTGGAGGAGAATGGATGGAAATTAGAACAAACGAGGAAGTGTGGGGATGGGTGAGGATTCGGTGGTTCAATTCCAAGAGTGTAGGAGTATCCCTGGTTAAATAGTCAAAACAAACCAAGATGGACGTCGTTCGCTCATGTCATGCGATCATGCACGGGACCTCGCGATCAACAACGGAACACGATCTAATTTTGCTCAAATGATCTTGCGCATGACTTTTCACGACATGATACGACGAATGAAAAACAAGCATACCTCTTTATAATCATTGGCCAATAAATGGTGTGAAATCTATTTCCACATGCATTTCCTACGCAGCCATGAGAGAAGTCAGTAAAAGAGTATATTTTAAATGATTTCCCGATGCAGGCAGACATTTGAAAAGAAATAAAACTTGCTCGGTGGTAACTATGTGGTATTGCACGATATAAATATTTATTCAAACTTTTACTTAATCACAGATCAGATGTGATTTACTTTTAACCACAGAACGTGACCATACGATAAAAAATAGAACATGTTCTAATTTGCTCGAATGATCTTGCGCATGACTTTTCAGCGCGGAATATTCCATTTTACAAGAGGTATGAACTTTAAGTGCATGTAGTGCATAATTGGGAATTCATTCGCAAGACTACTCGCCTGGTAAAACGGTCTTAATAAATTGACAGATTCACGCATTCATTTCATGAGAGAATCGCTCAAAAACAATCTTGACTCCAAAATGAAATGAAATGTACGCTGCGGAAATTCTCTCTCTCTGTCTTACCCTTGAACACGAATTGGAATTATCTGTGCATACAAAAAGTGTTTCAGGAGGCGATGATATACGGGAGATGTGGTTTAAAGTATTTGTGTCTCCAACGGACATGCGGACGCAACTCCTTACTCATTGGGTAATGGTAACGGAAAAACATTCATCCAGCACACTCAGTAGTTGCCGAACGGAAGCGCCGAATACTCGGGTACCATTTGGAAAACAAAGTCACCACGATATAGAATGACAATATTAAAAGAGATAGATGCACACCTACCAGATGGAGGACCACTGTGTGAGACACATTTCAGATCTCTTCAATCGGTATATATTACCGATATTCGGAGCATTCCATGGCCACTGCAAAATGTGTGGGATAAAATACTTGCGCTGCCATAGTTCCGTGAGTGGAGAGATGCGACCCCATATCTCCATAACACTTTAAATGATTTGAGTCACATCCCCAGAAATGGCACCTCCATAAGTTGCGCTCATTAACCTCAGCTGAAAATAAAAACACCCACCCTATGCACTCTGTATACACCCGATGAATACGGGTGCATCTAAGAACGCCTTCATCCCCTCTCTTCGCCCACCTCCCAACGACCTCTCGCCGTCTCGCCGCATTCAACGGACTCGCTCTTCCCTCTCGAACATGCAAATCACTCGGCGGAATAATGACCGTTAAACTCCATCGCGAGCAGAATCCACAACACTGAGTATAAACGTTATCCAAATCGAAAGAAAAATAAAGGTTATTGTATTTACATGTTTCTAAGCATATTTATTTATTAACCAGCCATGTAACCTGCCAATACAATAACATTTCTTTTTCTTTCGATTGGGATAACTTTTAGACTCAAGTGCTGTTGAGTCTGTTCGCCATGGATTTTAACGGTCCTTATTCCTAAGAGTGATTTGCATTTCCGAGAGCGAGGAGCGAGTCCGTTGAAAGCGGCGAGACCGCGAGAGGTGGAGATGAGGGTGGGGGATGGAGGGAGGGATTAAGGCGTTCTTAGATACACCCGTATTCAGCGGGTGTCTATAGAGTGTATAGGCTGGGTGTTTTTATTTTCAGCTGAGGAATGAGCGCAACTGCTGAAGGTGTCATTTCTGGGGATGTGATTAAAAGCATTTAAAGTCTCATGGAGATATAGGGTCGCATCAAAACATAAAAATTAAAATCAGATGAATGGTCACAATTACATAAATGTTTTGCAAATATGGATTTTTTGACACAGTTTAAGAGCAATACCTGATGTTCATCCACTCTTAAATAAAATTTCCTCCCAGTCTGGCCAGCATAAAAACATTTGCAGTCATTTGTGTTAAATTTTAAAAGGTATACTCCACTTTTTTCTTTCTCATTAATACAATCTTTAGAATTAATAAACAATTTTATGGAGGTGACTGGATTAAAAAAATATAGATTTACATTACCTTTAGGGAACAATTTTCCTTTTTAATGAGACATCTGACCCAAGAATGGTAATTTCACCCGCGTTGCACTTGACCGTGGAATGTGGGGAGAGGGTAGTCATTGACAGCACGGTCCTCTTCTATCTTTTCCGTTGAAGCACTTGATCAGCCACCCTCTCCTCATATCCATTTCGGGACGCTATAAGTCTTATTGTATTTACTTCCTTTTCCAAATCCATATGAGCAAGGGGGATGCAAATGAGGCGATGTATTAACGCGGCGTGAAAAGAGGCTAGATTGTGGGAGTGATGGTGATTTGACTCCTTTGGGATTACCACATCTGTAAAATTACTTTTTCGGAATATGGACAACCAGTAAGTATTGTTTTTAATGGCTATATTAGGCCTAAAAAGTCCACAGTATTCATTCCAACCTCCACTGCAAACAATAGAAGGTTGTAAGGAGTTTAGCTTGATCAAACTGTATTTTATTTTCCGTCCGAATGCAAATGATATCATTTCCTTAACGAAAGTTATAACGGATATGTTTGAAGAGAGGGCCCTCAGAAGCAAAGAGTTTTTTCTTGAGGTTGTCCAAAAATACTTACACCAAAATTGGGGAACGAGGTGAACCTATTGCTAACCCATGTGTCTGGGCATAACAAGTGTCAATAAAATAATAATAATTTTGGGAAATGATCAGTTAAGAGAATATGAAAGTCTTTTATGAATGAATCACTGCAACCAGCTTTTTACAAGTGTTGAAGAGCAAGAATAACGGCTTCTTTTTGCCGGCACTGAGGGAAACAGATTTTTAACGTCAAACGAAACCAGCTTGCCATTCGGTAGTGGCGAAATAGAAGTGAACTTACTTGTTAAATCTTTAGAATTTTTCAACGCGTCAGTTGACTCAAACTTGAAAAATTACGAAATAAAACATTATTTTTCTGTGCCAATCGGTAACAGGGAGCAGTATAATGAGATACTACTGAGGGGCGGATCGGAACACCTGGTTTGTGAGTTTTTGGAAAGCCACATAACCGGGGAGGTTGGGGATTCATGCGAATGAGACTCTTTTTCTCATTATTTGTCATCAAAGAGGTACCGGCCCGTAGCGAGGATTTCACCTACTTCTGAAAACAATTGCTAGGATCTTTCTTTAAAATACGAAAATGACTTTGAGCACTTAAAAATTTCTTAAATTTATTCAGGTATTCATCTTTGTCAAAAATCAAAATACTATTGCCTTTGTCCGCTTTTGTCACCGTCAAATTGTTGTTCGTGATGGAGTTCTTGATCTCACGAGTGACGCGGACATGAGACGATTTTGAGCGGCGAAGGGACAAATGCTTGGAAATAGAATCAGCTATGAGATGTTTCACACCACACGACTGTTTCCGAAGTGCCCTCTCATACTATCCCTGTTTTTACACTCTCCCATCTTCTCTCGATTGTTCCCATCCACTTTGATTCACCTATGTTCTTTTCCACCAGCTCTTGTTATTCCTTCCTTTTCAACCCTTTCAATGCTTCAAGGTTCTACCTCATTATCTTCATGCCTTCACAAAGCCTTTTGCATCTAACTTCACAGTTCATCATAGCCAAGGTATGATATGAGTCCTCATCCACCCCTGGATAGCTTTGCGAGTGTTTTTGCACTGTTTCAAAATCTCTGCCTTCATAATTTATATAATCAATTTCGTATCTCCCAGTATCACTCGGCATTTCCCATGTGTTCCTACGCCTCGGATGATGTTCAAGCCAAGTGTTTGTAATTACTAATTTATTTCTTCTATAAAATTCAACTGCTTTCTCACCGCGACCATTTCTAGTCCCTAGGCCATGCCCTCCCACTTATAATCCGTCCCTCCCTTCCCCCACTACTGCATTGCAGTCTCCCGTCACTATCAGGTTTTCCTATTGCGGAATCCTCTAATTATTTCTTCTACTTGCTCGTACACCTCTTCTTACCTATGGTTGCTTATAAGCATTTATACCTGGACCAGTACGATATTAGTCGGGCGTGCCTTTATTTCTACCAATAGTATCCTGTCACTCATCTGTGCAACGCTAACTACCCGCAGCCCCAATTTTTTATTCAGTACCATACCTTCCCCACTTTGTCTCTCATCCCCCCCTTCTATAGATTACCCTGTAACTATCGCTCCAATAAATTTCTTTTATTCGGATTTCTCCCGCGTTGACTCATTTTATGGACAAAAGTTTCTCTTTAATTACAGTTAGCGTTGTCAGGTACGACATCAGCTGTAATGCAAGTGAAACTGTTGTCCATAAAATGAATCAAAGTGGGAGAAATCCGAATAAAAGAAATTCATCAAATCACCGCGAAAGCCTCCGTACCTATCGCTGCAATTACCCCCGTTATCCTTCCATCTCACCTCACACAGTACCAAAGCATCTATTTTCCCCTTCTCCATTTCCTGTGTAAAAATCTCAAGCTTCCTGGCCCTCATCATGGTCCTTACGTTCCAAGTTTATATTTTTACCGCTGCTCTCCTCCTCCTTTTTCTCTTCTTCTCCATCCTATTTCTTGTATCCTGTGACGATGAAGTTGTGCATGGATTTCGTGTGATGACGACCGCGGAGGCCTTGCCTCCCCCGCTGTCGGGCACGACACCCACCCTAGTTGCCAGCATTTCATTCTCTGTGAATGAGTTTCACATTCTGGGGGATTGATAGTTGAGAGGGACTCCCACCCCCGCTTATCAAATGTCTATTTTACGTGACACCATCACGGAACTACATTTCGCCTGGCTCCTACCCATTGACCTATTTGGCATGGGTGACCGTACCAGGAGCAATAGTACTTGCTCCTGCCAGTCCAGCTCTAGGGGTCATTGGAACGCACAAACCCTTCCACCACGTCAAGGTGGTAGTTTTAGGGAAGGGGTTCTCATTATATTGACTAATGATTGCTTAAGCTTTCCTTCCGATGTTTAGGGTGCAAATACCGATTTTTTAAAATATAAACTTCGTGGCTATCTTCAGAGTAATTTATTGCACTCTACTGGAGGATTTATTCATGGACAATTTTTAAACGTATAATATGTACTCCTTGACGTGTCCTACTTATTTGTGCTCCCAAATCACTGGAAAAACAAAATTATTACATATTATCATTTGCTGCTGTATGGCTAACAGTTCTCTATGCGACTCAGTTTTTTACTGCCCTTCTATCCGTGCATCAGCCTGCAAAAGGTAACGCCTCTTGTAATACGGCTTTTGGAAGGATTGGCAGTTGTTTCTTGATCCCGTCCTAAGCCTATGAACTTCCCTTATGCTGGCTATGTAATCGGCTGTCGCCATTATTGTCCGTAGCCGAGAGGTGGCAGCACTGAAGACTCGCCCTTTGAAATCATAATCCTACATGGAGTACATGAAAAAAAACAGCACAATTATGATACTTTTTCGCGAGTAGTAAGTACCAAAGAGGGAATTCACAGTCATTGATTTATCCATTGATACATAAAACCAACGAATAAAACGGGCTAATCAGCTAATCTGTAGAATAAGTGCCTTGCCTTCAGGACACACCACGAGTAACTTCGTCGCAGTGAAAACATTCTTGGTAGATCATTGAAGTGCGATGCATTCTTCTTGGATGTACAGAAAGTTATTTTTTACTAAATACATTACCAACCTTACCTCTATTTTCAACTAGGCCTTTTAAATAAAATCGCAGGAACGAATGTTTGAATGAAAGTTCCCGGAAATATTTTTACAAAATCTACTAAATTAGTAAACGGTCAAATTTTGTTAAAACCGCGAAAATCCGAAATTATCAAATTTTAATACCTGCGGTCGTATTCCATAATTCGGATGATGACTATCAACAGTGATGAACATCACCGCAAAACTTCACCCGTCATAACCATTTGCGATTCTGTAGCCGTAGGTAGAAGTTCCACCAACCGGTGATGGCTAGGTGATATAAGGTGATGGTGATATGTATGAAAACATCATGCTATGGTTCTCGCTAATAGTCGGTAGCCAATGACGGCGGACTTATAAAACAGAAGATGTAAATTCTAATGTAAACAAAACTACTGACTCGGACTCCTCAGACTGCTGCAGACTATAGCTATAGTTTGTGAAGCTCACGATTGGGAAATGCAGTGAAAATTCTCTGAAAACGCCTGCGGTATAAGAGTACACTCTAACTTAAGAAGAATTATCTTTTTACGAGAATAAAGCTACTTGTATAGTGCACACGAAACTCGTGTGAACATATTGAGGGTATGAAAATAGCTAAACTGCGCGTTTCCATTATTTCAAGTTTCTCTCCTAGATTGTGTTTTAACATTCATGTATCCAGTTTTCTATCTTGCCAATTCTTCAGTGCTATAATTGACGAATCATATGCTGTTACAAGTATGGCTGATATGTAAGAAATATCTTTACTTATTCCCCACTGATATCTACTCCTCATGCCTCAGACACTATCGGACACCGCTACCTTAACCATTTATAAATTAGTAAGAGTAGCCCACAATTTATAATTTTGGCATTGAAGTCTCCAATTGTGTTAGATATCGCGGGGAATTGCTGAAAAATTTAAAGGGGACATTCTTAGTAAATAAATGCGATGAAATAAGTGTCTGCTCCACGTTCATCAGAATTCCGAAAGAAGAAAGCGTATTCCCAATAGTACACACCCGGGAATATTTGCTTAAATATTGCCGTGACGCATTGCTGGGTACGACCACAAGTTTCATTTCGATTTCTTCGTTTACTCTCTTCACATGATTTCCGTGGTTTATGCGTTTTAATGAGCGAGAAAACCTACGAAAGTATGGAGGTAGTACCCAAAAGCGTGGTTAATTAACAATTACCGGGGCATGAATCGGGCTACTTTGTCCCTCATGTAACAAAGGATCAATATTGTCAGTAGTATTACCAGCAGTTGGGGTAGCTATGAAATACTCATTAAGTTCGTTCAACGGAAAATTAATATTAACCTGCGCTTTACGAGTATTCCCAAGTCCTAAGCGCCGAATTTCTTGCCACACTGAGCGTGAGCTGGTTTTGTCAGCAAAACACTCGACATAGTAATCTTTCTTTGCCTGAGTTTGCATCTTCTTTGCCCTATTTCTTAATTCCTTATATGTTTCCCAACATGAGACAAGTTTTGTTCTTTGAAACGCTTTACGTGTTTGATCTCGTTGAGCCATAATAGTTCTAATCTCCCCTGTAATCCACGGAGCAGGCATTCGTTTAACCTTTACATTTTTCATTGGAGCATGAAGTTCTAACAGACTAGTAACAAAAAAATTAAACAGCGTTATTTTTTCTTCAATATTATGGGTTGTAAAAAAATGTTGCCATGGTAAGGCATACCAGTCGTCTTCAAACCTTGAGAGATCGAATTGGCTGAAGTCACGGAAACTGATCAGTGGAGGCTTACATTTAGGAAATTTAAACCTATATTTAACATACACCAAATCATGCTCGGACAGAAAGTTTACAGAACACTGACCAAAATCAACAATCTTAGACACATCATCAACAATAACTAGATCCAGCAATGTGTTACTTCCAGGCAGGTTGTGTGTTGGTTGTAGTAGCATAAGGTAGAGATTATAACTATACAAAAAATTCTTTAAGTACTTACTCTCATAAGTGTGTTTCAACATATCAACATTAAAGTCACCACATAATATAACATTAACATAAGTAGAGAGGTATTTTGAAATAGCGTCTTCAAATTCTTTCATTACGTAACTGATTTTGGGTGGTCTATATAAGACACAGAGCAAAAGTTTACCTTCTGGAGCAGATATTTCAATGAAAATGTATTCAGGTTGATAATGAGCAGTATTTGACATTTCTATTATTTTAAAGTTAAGTTTCTCCTTTATGTATACACACACACCACCTCCAACTCTACCGACACGATCGTGACGAGCGAGTTGATATCCTTGAAGCCCTACCACATCATTAGTAATGTAACTTGTTAACCACGATTCAGAGACACAGATCACATGATAATCCTTGTTTGAAAAATAGACACGAAATTCATCAATATGCGCTGGAATAGATTGAGCATTAACATGACACAGGTTTAATACATAAGACATATTATTAGGCCGGGAGTTATTAGGGGTGACATTGGAGGGCACAGGATTACAGGCCAAGTTGCGCTCACGTGCACAATTTGACTGCTGTCATTTCAGGAACTGCAAGTCCGCCTCACTTCGGATTATTAGTCGTTCTGCCCCATCCTTCTCCCTTGCAAACATCTTCCCATCCCGAATCCACAGGTACTTAAGTTTACCTACTTTTTTGTATTCCCTCGCCAAGGCATAGATTTTGCGATTAGTAGTACTAAGGCACTCGTTTACGAAAACAGTTTGGGCAGTGTCATCACTGAAATCTAGTTCCTTAGTGGTGAGGTCTCTTTTGACTCGACGAGCCTCCAGGAGCTCTCTAGCCAATTTACTGCGCGTAAAACGGACCTTTATAATAGACGGCTTAACATTGGAGGTAGTCAATGACCTAGTTTTAAGCCGATAGCATTCATCAATATCATGAGCCTCCAGTTTGACTCCAAGAGCAAGCCCTGTATTTAAAACTAGTGCTTCAACTATTTCGCCTTTTTTATAAGGAATACCATGAATTTCAATAATATTCCTCAGTGAATCTTGCTCAACTTGATTTAACTGAGCCTCAAGAAGGGCCACACGTGTCTTTAAAGCCGAGTTTTCATCAGTCACTGCATCTAATCGACCATGAATTTTTGATATTGATTCATTCATGAGAGTAAGCGCTTGCGAATGTTCATACGATGACTCTTGAAGAGAAGAGAGTGTCGTCTTGAACTCACTCAGATTGTCCTGTAGCGACTTCACACGTTTTAGAAGATCTTTCAGCATCGTTTCCATGGAATCGGATGAGCTGGGTGATAACTGCACGTCTGCCAGGTGTCTCACCGGGGTTCCGGATCTTCCAGAAACCGGGGTTTCATCCCCGCGTTTCGACCGAGCTTTAGAAGCACAAACGTCACAACACCATGATTGCTGTAAATCTTCGAGCGCCCGTAGATCATTATCCGTCAAGGAGGTGCAGGAAAGATGATAATTACCGTTGCACATATTACAAATTAATATCTTTTGCGATCGCTTAACCAATTGGTCACAGGAAATGCAACTGCTCGGCATTTTAAAGGTCTCGTAGCAGACAGAGGAAGCACAAGGTCGTTTCGAAAGCCAGAGGCCGGTAGCAGCAGACACGTCCGTTCACTACTGAGACTAACTGGGAACTACGTGTGATAAAATAATTGCATGGCAACTATTCACTTAGTATCTCCAATTCTTCCATAAATGAAAAGCATCAGCAAAGCTAAGCAAAGCTTAAGCATCAGCATCAAAAATATCCCATTCTCATGAGCTGTGTGAACTCATATTTTATAGTATCACAAAAAGAAGTTTGCAAAAAGTTGGAGGTGAAACCATTTTCCACTTGAGTGATTATGCATCCTAATATGAACCCAAGCTTCACTAACCCAGGGATATCGCCTAAAAAGCTTATTTATTTGCCTTCATAATTGCATTCCCGGAACTTGTTATCTAAATCACCCTTCACCTAACAAAATGAAGTTTTCTGTTCGAACAAAACTTTTCTTGGAAGCTCCATTGCTCATTTTTTATTACAAATATAGTAGTTTTATACGCATTAATAGTCTGCCGAGCGCAGAAATAGCTAATTGCGTGAGAAAACTTCGTGAGCATTTCTCCAGAAAAGCATCTATAGTGGCCACCAATCAGGATTTATTTCAGAGACTCTTCCTCGCCTCTAATTCGGATCCTCTAATTTCCAGCTACTCTCAAGTTTATCCTAAGAAATCCACAGGCTTGCCAAAGGAAGTGAAAGAGCTGTTCTTATTGAGTGAAACAGAAAAAGACCTGTTTAATTCAGAGAGTGATGATAGTGAATGGTGGAAATACAAGCAAAAAATGAATTTTGTATTGCATATATTTTGCTACATTTAGTAAATTTACGTAACCATGATTTCAAAGGCTATAGCAAATTATTTCCCTCCACGGTATTTCTCCCTGACACTGAATGAAAAAAGACACTGACATTTAAAATACACAAAAATATTAAGAATCGGCATTGTAGCCCACCAGACTCGCCGAAAACGTTCCGCGGTGCCAATAAACGACCCTTCGCCGTACTCCCAACCACAGTACAGGGGGCGGGGGAGTTGCAGCCGTGCGACACCAGCTGTGGGTTGGTGGCCTTGAAGAGACAATAATCCTGTGTGGTATGCTTGCTGTCTCCGTTAATATTGTACGTATTCGTCAGTAGGCGATGTCAAGTTGCTAAAAAGAGAAATGCATGCGTGGTGCACCCGAAGAAAGCTGTCTTTCAGTACCTCCTACACCTCTACCCCATGCGATAGAATGCGTACTTTTGTCCGCGATTTCTCTTAAATGTAATACATGGGGGCTCTTTTCAACGTTTGTATCCCGAAAATCTCCATAGTGGAGTGGATGCGGCTACAATCCATTCCACTCTCTTGCCGCGCCACCTTACTCTGGCCGGTTGCCGGCGGATTGGACCAGACTCGACCGCACGATTGAAAAACTGATGTGAAATTCGGCGTCGCAAACGGTCGCAGAATAACTCATCGGATTCGCACTGTGGAAGATTTGTAGAGTTTCCCCGTATAAGTATATTTCCCCGTATACTTCACGATGGTCGGCGATACAAATAACTATTTCTCTACATAGGTATATTAAAAAAATGACTTAAATGAGGGTCCGTCATTTTGTATTATATCTTTGGTAAATAATGACAAAAAATAAGTACACTGCACTAAAACAAAGATAAAAAAACTGTTTCATCTAATTACATCAATTTTTTATTCCAATTCTTACCCATAAAGGCTTAGCAAGGGTTTTTTGAAGATTTCGTGAGAAAATTGAGTGTAGACTATTGTTGCGAAATTTGTGCGACTTTGACATCATGCAAATTGTTAAGTACTAAGAGCCTTGCGTCATCAAATGCACAGGTCTTTTCAGAATATATATACAATGTTTCAGCTTCCTGGCTTGAAAAAAATCACTTTGAATTTTGGCCAGCTTTTATCGATCTCAGCCCACTATGTGTCGTGACGAAAAAGTTACTCATAAAATTAAATGAGATGAAATTTACTACAATTCCGACTTGCCATTTATGCATTTTTACAAAATATTCAGACATAAAAATAATATTAAACCCTGGAAAATCGGAAAAGAGCGATGGGCGATTATCTTCCGAAATACCGGAATTTCCCCGAAATATTACAATTACTGTAACTTTTGACCAATTGAAGAAAAAATATTAAATAATATCTCATTTTAAAGGTATTTATATTATCTGTAACTCTATTTTCGGCAACTTTGCTGTTAGTATAAAATCTGAGCTGCTAAAAGGAATCGTTTGTCAAAAAACGTGAGGAGATTAGGCATTTCCAAAACATTTGAAATTTTCGAAAGCAAATATCTCCATAACTATGAGTGATAGAAGAAAGTGCATCAAAAATTGTCTTGTAGGAAATTTTGTCAACTTTAATTTTTAAAAGGAGTAACTATTTCGTTACTACGCACCGTTTTTGAGATATAACTGAAAAACAAAAAAGGGACGTTCAGCACCCCTCCCCGTTCGGGGGGCTCACCAAGTTGGCGTGGGGACTTTTAGTATTTTTACCTCCAATATATTCAAAACGCATCCATGAAGTTTCGTCTCAGTCCTATCAGTCAGTTGTCGTCTACAACTCTTTTGGGCGTTCGTAGAATGGACTAATAGGGCGAGTAGTTCACTGCCATCTGTTAGTGGAGTTTTGACTCTGCGGACAATAAGGGTGACGGAAAATTTCGGTAGTTTCCAGTCCTTTACTTTCTAAGTTCGTGGTCCCGTGTCTAGGACACGCGTGCTCTTAGAGAGTGGGGTGGGGGAGGGGGAGGAGGGGAGGGAGGGGAGGGACTGTCTCTCTCATCGCATCGACCTTTGCTGGTAGCGGCGCGAGTGGCCGGTCATTGTTTTATTTTTTTGTCTCCATTCTTTTGTTTTCCCACTCTTCATTTTTGTTCCCATGCGTCCGCCGTGTTCCGGAGTGTCTTTTTTTATATTCAGTCCTGCGCCCATTATCTCTCGCACCTGGTTAATTAACGTATTACCGGAGGCCTTAAGGTTCCGAAAACGATGAATAAGTCATTTGCGATGCCACTTCGCCTTTACCTTTTGTGCAGAGACTCCCTCTATCCCAAATCATTTTCTCTCGTGACTCTCCCTCTCGGGTGGCTCAAGTCCACGACGTCTATTGGTTATAACGGTTAACTTTTGTTCTGGTCTGGTCAGAACGAGGGCTTCTTTTACTTCGCCTTGAGTGGAGTTCCACTGATGCATCGTTGGTTGTGAGGGTAGAATTACTTCATTAGACAAGAGCGAAGCCATTGTGACTCAATCCCGATAGATATTCAATTAATAATTCCCATGCACTGAGTGAGTCGGAACGAATACACTGTTTTTGATTGATAGCCAAGTTATGGCCGCCATTTGGTCAACTGTGTGATATATGTTTTGTATTTTGTCATCTGCGATCTTCCATTAGTTTCCAGATATTTAATGTCCTTGATTATACGGAGATATTTCTTATAGTCCACCAACATAACGAAGTATTAATTAACTCACCAAAAGTTTTCTATATCTTTCCATTACCAACATTCACGCCTCATTCCTAAAACACATTTCTCCCACACCATTCCATCGTCAGTCCTTTTTCATTTGTCCCTCTCCCTGTGCGAAACGTATGTACTCAGCATTGGGTCAACAACGCCCTAAATACTGACTGCACTCTGTATATTTTAGTTCCAGCTAATTTTGATGTTGCTTCTTTCTCCTCAGATGTGAAAGACTATCAGTTACTATCAGCTGGGAAGATACTTAAAAGTTGCCTTCTCTCGAAAAATAATCAGAGATATTTCGTATTATCTCTTCTTTTAAACTCTTAGAATGTTTTCGAATAGATTTTTGAGCACCAAGTGGTTTAGTTAAGAAAATAAGATATGCAATTGAATGTCCGTAGTTTCTCCACCGGGCGGAACCCGATATGTATTTCTTGCCCGTCATTAATTTATAAAATGTTTTTATCAGTTGATACATAGGCCTTTTTGCTACCACACACTTGCAATTAAATTCACTGCGTATCCTTGGCTATCAAGTTCGTTCTGGTTGTTAACTTTATGGTCGGCTCAGTTGTCGTGTTTTAAGTAGCGTTGAACTTCCTTTCTTAATCTTCCGTTTACCTTGTCATCGGAAGTGGAGTGAGAAGCTCTTAACCCAGTTCACTATGCAAGCATGTGATTGTTTCATTAATTTCTGTCGAGTCTCAATTCATTTCGCCCCAGATATCTCCATTCCTCGTAATATGTTTTTATTGCATTTTATCTTAGAAGTGTGGTTACTTTAAGGCTTTGGCAAATCATCGGTCTAAGGCCCGCTTTTATAATCTTCGGTTTATTATTTTCACGGTAAGGATAACGAAGAAAAGACAATATCCCTTAGATATCGCTCACATCAAATTACCCACAGTCTGGCATATTACACAAAACCCAAACTCCCACTTGAGATCAACTTAACACGAATACTACGTCATCTTTCTGTTAAAGTTAACCAAATGTTATAAAACTGGACCTTAGTTTCCTTACAAAAATAACATAGTAAACATCAAATTTCCAAAATGCATATTTTTATTGTTCACACTAAAGTTATTCTCTCTAAAATACATAGAAAAACACACAATCACTCAAGCAGATGCATATTTTTTGCCAGTTGAACTCTTTAAGATGTCTTGAGAAGTGATTTGTAAATATATATAATATTTATAAAAATGAAAAATCCTCTTAAAAAATAGGTTACTATAAATGTTACATAATTCTTTTAAATAATGACGTCACTCTCCTCGTCAGATCACACCTGTTCACTCAGGGCGATGACGAGGTCGTGGCAATGATTGATTTTGGGGACATACATGTAATAATGACGTCACGGGGTCGCGTGGCGAATGATTGGCTCCCCAGTGCGGCGAAATTCCGAAAAGGGAAATGCGCATGCGCATGTGGGATGGATTTTTGTACAAAATTTACACGAAAGCATTTATTTTGGCAACGGATCGCTTCTGCGTTTCAAAAAAATCACGACATTCCATTTTCTTAATGTCTTCCTTCGTTCATTTGTGTTTCTAAATCTGTTGGCTCGTGTTTTTGATTGATATTTTTATTCTGCCATGCTATTATTTGATCAAAATGATTAGTACGTAAACTATCAATTCTGCTATGGATTGGCTAAACCTTTTCTGTTCCATTCTAGGGATTACGAAGGGCCTGTTCTATGAGAACAAATGAAATGTTTTCTTTGATGCGGGTACTTAAAATGAATGACTTTGTCCGCGGCCCTTGCCCGGAGTTATTCCAATACTTAAATAAAGTAATCGGCAGGAAATCCATCATCCCAATATGATCGGCCACCTTTTTTTTCTTTGCTCCCGTCGTTATGGGCGTTGAGTGTGTTTCAATACAAATGCTTTCTCGTTCGCACCGTCTCCCGAAACAAAATGTCCACTACCACCGCTTTCACTGGACCAAAAGGAATGGTATTTGTTTAATGATCCGTGCAATCATTGTCTCGATTGTGACAGTGCACCATTGAGGGGCGTGGCTTGGTGGTGGTGGGTTGTGTCTCTCCTTGGCAGGCGTCCTCATCACACCTCATCGACGCATCGCGACCCGTCTATAGAAGTTGGCCTGGTTGACTTTGCCCTCGTATCTGACTTGCGCGTGGTATCCGGTCGCCCAGTCTGCCGTGTAGCGCACCACCTGAGTCCTGCCGTCAGGAAGAAGCACCCTGTACTCTCCGATGACCTCGTCACCGTTGGATGCGCTGTTGTGGTAGTAGTCGTTGATCGATCCCCTTCTGTCGGACTCCCGCACTGCGTACTTGAAGGCGAACGGCATGCCGGGCTCGTGGTGGTGGTGGTGGTGCTAAAAAAAAATACCAATCGCCAGAGTTAGTTCCACCGCGCACCAAATCATACGTGAACTTCGATTACTCGCACTGCTAGCTTTAAGCTAGAACGAGTTATCAAGGTTTAAGAAATACAAGGCAATCAACTGGGCTATATTTTAAAGGATAATATATCAGTTTTCTAATAACTCTACATTTTCAGAAACTTATAACCCAACTTTTCTGGATATTAATAAAAAATAGAAGTATCTTTCATTTGGATATGGTACAGCTGTACGCTTCAGATAGCCTTTACTTATACGTCCATTTCAAATAAAACAATATTTGTAAATTCCCACACAGTATACTATAAAAACACAGTTCAAATACACTACCGACCAAGGTTTCGGCACGCAATGCCATTATCAAGGTACAACTTCCTCAGAAACTCCGCCAAATATACCCCGGGATGGAGGCGAGGGGGTAAGGGGTGGTATTAAGTCACAAAGGGGGAGCACAGGAGGAAAAAGGGGAGGGGTTTAGAACACAGAAAAGCCGTTGGTGGTGAAGGTCAGGAGGCATGGTCATCATTTTGTCGGACGGGAGGGAGAACAAGGTTTAACAAAGGCGATCGATCAATAAAAACAACATCATTACATAACTTAGCCGGGCTATGAGTGATTTCGTATTGCTCAATGAAATCCAGCTTAGCCCCTTTGTCAAAATGGTGTAAAACTTCCGTGTCAAAATTACTAAAATGGTTAAAATCACACAAGTGTTTTGCGAGACAGGATTTATCGTCACCATTAATAAAACTAGACCTATGCTCCTTCACTCTGTCCTTAAATCTTCTGCCTGTTTGGCCAATATAACAAATATCACAGTCATTACACTTTAATTTATATACACCACTTCTGTCTACAGGGTCATACCGGTCTTTCGAGTTGAATAAAATTCTTCCTATTGTCACAGGATTATAAAACGATACATAACAACATTCATAAAGCAGTTTTCTGCAATTTGTAAGATATTTTACCAGCAAATGGAAGTTTTATTGGATTTTCCAATACTGTTTTATTTGAAATGGACATAAAGTATTTCCACAAATTTAAGCCTGATACGCTTTTATATTTTCCTATACGTTTTTGCATTTGTTATCCATCCATGAATACGTTTACAGTCGGTTGCTTTGTGGGTGTTTACCATTAATGGCTGACCTTGGATCGAATCCCGTCTTATGAAGATATAGTTACATGGTGTGTTCTACTTAGGAATTGGTTCACAGATCATAACGTCCATCTTCTTAAACAAACAGGAGAAAGTCAGGGCGAATGGTGTGCGAGGAACACTTGTACGACACTTAAGGTTATCCGACAAAAGCCATTTCTTTTTGTTAACGATGCGGTGGTGACTTACCTCGTCTGGCGGTGTTGTCGGTGGTTTTCTCGTCGTTGTTGTCGGTGGTATTTTCGGCGGTGTTGTCGGTGGTTCTTCAGTCGTTGTTGTCGGTGGTTCATCAGTCGTTGTTGTCGGTGGTTCTCTCGTCGTTGTTGTCGGTGGTATTTTCGGCGGCGGTGTTGTCGGTGGTTCTTCAGTCGGTGTTGTTGGTGGTTCTCTCGTCGTTGTTGTCGATGGTTTTCTCGTCGTTGTTGTCGGTGGTTCTTCAGTCGGTGTTGTTGGTGGTTCTCTCGTCGTTGTTGTCGATGGTTTTTTCGTCGTTGTTGTCGGTGGTTCTTCAGTCGGTGTTGTCGTTGGTTCTCTCGTCGTTGTTGTCGGTGGTATTTTCGGCGGCGGTGTTGTCGGTGGTTCTTCAGTCGGTGTTGTTGGTGGTTCTCTCGTCGTTGTTGTCGGTGGTTCTCTCGTCGTTGTTGTCGATGGTTTTTTCGTCGTTGTTGTCGGTGGTTCTTCAGTCGGTGTTGTTGGTGGTTCTCTCGTCGTTGTTGTCGATGGTTTTTTCGTCGTTGTTGTCGGTGGTTCTTCAGTCGGTGTTGTCGTTGGTTCTCTCGTCGTTGTTGTCGGTGGTATTTTCGGCGGCGGTGTTGTCGGTGGTTCTTCAGTCGGTGTTGTTGGTGGTTCTCTCGTCGTTGTTGTCGGTGGTTCTCTCGTCGTTGTTGTCGATGGTTTTTTCGTCGTTGTTGTCGGTGGTTCTTCAGTCGGTGTTGTCGTTGGTTCTCTCGTCGTTGTTGTCGGTGGTATTTTCGGCGGCGGTGTTGTCGGTGGTTCTCCAGTCGGTGTTGTTGTTGGTTCTCTCGTCGTTGTTGTTGGTGGTTCTCTCGTCGTTGTTGTCGATGGTTTTCTCGTCGTTGTTGTCGGTGGTTCTTCAGTCGGTGTTGTCGTTGGTTCTCTCGTCGTTGTTGTCGGTGGTTCTTTCGATGTGGTTGTCGGTGTGGTAGTTGTGCTAGGGGGTTTAGTGGGCGTGGTGAATGGGATTTTCGGCGTACTGTAGTGGTACCCCTTGTCCGGAGGCAGGTACGTGTTCTCTCCGGGTGCTGGAGATTCGGCGCTGACGACGCAGAGCCCCGCGAGTATCGCCACGGCGACCTTCGTGTGCGGGTAAAGAGAGAAATACAGTCATTAGAATGTGATCACTGGTGGTGAATGTTTAAATATAGAATGTATTTTGGTTAACTGAGGGTATCTAACTCCCTCGATGGAATCACCGGTTCTCGATTAGTCATCTAAATGAAGCATTGTTGGTCTCGGCTTGAATTCCGATGGGTGATCTTCCTGTTCGTCCGCCGTGTGCTGCTTCCCCCGTCTTCTTCAAGCGGAAGTTGGTAATAGCTTGAAATTTCCTCAACCGTAAAATCGCGTTAAATTTAACAAACATTACTTTGAATGACTAATTTCAGTTTCTATTTGGGTTATTTTTCGGTATCTGGTGAGAAAAGGAGACTTCCAAGCTTACGTAATTTCTTCTCCTGTTTCTTGGAAAAGACCGATATTGTACTATATTTAACCTGCGAAAAGCAATTTAGGGGGTTGATGATTACCGAATGGACCACTACCTTTGCACCGAGAGTTGGGCCAATGCCTTATTAACCACCAGCCACATGCAAATAGACCGCCAAGCTATACAGAGTTCTTATCCCAATTATTATTTTTAATTGTTACAGTTGTATCATTTCCTTCCGAGTCCCCGGCAAGTAACAGGTTTCATTGCCATCATAATGTCCGGAGACTCGAGAGGGGTTGGGCAGTTAGGCACTTGATGTTGTTTATCAGCGAGCCCTTAACTCCACCGAGCACACCCACGATGAGGACCACCAGTTTTTCAGAGTGCCCGGGGTACATCTGTTGATGTTCGAAAAGCAGGTCTTGATATTTCGTCCGTTTTTCCACCTCTTTCACATCCATGTTAGTTTCAGCCGGAGCAGAAAACTCAATGACGAACATAGAGCGTGTCAGGTGGTCGAGGAGAACGATATCAGGCTTGGTCGCCTCCAACTGCCTGGTGGTGGAGAAGGAGTAATTCCACCAGATTGTGCATTTATCGTTCTCCACAACAGACTCGATATCTACAGGGGCATAGGGCAGCTCAGGCGTTTCGTCGATGCCATAATGGTGTCGAAGGTGTAAGTATTACACCCGCAGGGCCGCGTTGTGCCGAGCTAAATACTCTGACTTGGCGTAATACCTACAGCCGGAGAGGAGATGACTCAAAGTCTCCGGCTGGGCTCGGCACGCCCTACATCTCGTGTCCGCAACCTCCACCTTGAATATAATGCGGCGGTACACGAGTGTGTTTATGACACCATCCTGGTACGCGAGGACAAAGCCTTCGGTCTCGGACTTCAGACCTGCGGAGCGTAAGAAGGAAAACGTCAGCTCCTTCGATAACCCATGCTTTTCGATGTTTCGATAGAAACATCCATGCATGGGCTTATCGGTATGCGCCTTGAGCAAGGCCTTCTGCTCGGCTTTTTTTATTTCGAGCTTGAGGACGTCTGCCTTCAATGACAAGATGGTCGTGCCATTATCGCTTCCGTCGAATGACGGGTCGAAGTCGAGACCGGTTTCGTCCGCTGCCCTCTTTGCCGCCTGGAAGAGAAACGCCCCTGCTCCCGCACTCTCGTGATCTCTCACGAGATTGAGCTGGGGGTCCCTGCTTTTTAACACTCGGCAAGCTGCACCCAGGACAACTCTGTTGTTGAGACACTCCGGACTCAATAGTCCTCTACCACCTACATTGCGAGGGAGATACAATCTGGCGACGGAAGATTTCGGATGAAGACTTCTATAGATGGCCATCATCTTCCTCGTTCCCCTATCGAGGTTCTGCAACTCGTTGACGTTCCACTGCATGCATCCGAAGGTATACAGCAGTGTAGGAACCGCGAACATGTTCGTGGCAAGAACCTTGTTCTTGCCTGACAGCTCAGAACTCCAGATGATCCTAGTAGATGTAAAATGCGGGTTTCAAAACAGTACGTCATCAGCCGCCATCTTTAATCAATTAAAAGACGAAATTCATACGCTAAAGTGTCGCCTCCAAGTGGTAAAAAGGTGAAGTTCTCAAAACAATTGAATGTTGAAATTCGCAAGTGAGTCGATGTGTGTCGAGCGAAGTTTTCAAGTGGGTGCGTCATGAAATGCGCACATCTTGGTATCGTATTTCCCCCTTGACCACACTCCCGGTGTGCATGACTCGTGAAAACCACAAGTTGACGTATCGAATTTCCCCCTTGACCACACTCCCCAGGTGTGCGTGACTCATGAAAACCGCAAGTTGACGCAACAAATTTCCCCCTTGACCACACTCCCGGTGTGTGTATGACTCAAGAAAACCACAAGTTGACGTATCGAACTTCCCCCTTGACCACACTCCCAGCTTGAATGATGAAACACAAGTATCCGTTGCAAGGTTCCCTAGGTGTGTATGACTCATGAAAACCACAAGTTGACGTATCTAACTTCCCCCTTGACCACACTCCCAGCTTGAATGATGAAACACAAGTATCCGTTGCAACGCTCCCCAGGTGTTTGCGTGACTCATGAAAACCACAAGTTGACGTTTCGAAACTCCCCCTAGACCACACTCCCAGCATGAATGATGAAACACAAGTATCCGTTGCAACACTCCCCAGGTGTGTATTAGTTATGAAACATTAGTTTTGCGTCAGACTATCCCCCCCCCCCCCCCTCCACCCCTCCCCCTCTTCCTCCCAGGTTGACTTCCCTCTCCACAGCGACCACCATGAGCTGACCACCTCCTCCATTACCCCCATTGACGATGTTCTTTTAGAGAGGTTTCAATCGTAAACCTTTATTCTTACACCATCTAATATTTAATTGTTCTGAATAAAAGCTTTCTTGTTCTTATTTATTAGAAAAGGTTTCAGTTCTTAATAAAATACTTTCTTATTCCTATTTATTAGGAAAGGTTTCATTAAAAATAAAAACACAAGAGGATGGGTTTTACAAATTTATTGTTTTTTCATATATATTATAATTTATTATTATTAACATTTTTTCTATACCTAGTACCAAGCTAGTAACAATTTCTCCTTGCGTATGGCAAAATTAACATAAGCTCCAAATCTCCATGTAAATATCCTTGAGAAGTATTTTTCAGTTCGTTTTTTTTCCTATATAATTTCTAAAATACACTCTTAAGTATATATCTCGCGAGTGGAGTTGGTTATTTGTCAATGCCATATGTTACAGCATTTGTTTGCTGTTCACATTTCTTCACTGTACATCAATTGCAGTGAATCATCATCAGAATCCACAGAAGTAATTAGTCGTAGCTACACTAACTCTAGGGTATAGTGTAATGCATGTTGGTGATTACTCACCCCCTGCCACGCACCGCTGAGGTGGCTTGCAGGGTATTTTGTAGATTTAGATGAAGTACTCGTCCCGATAATCTGCCAAATTACACGGTTTTAACCGATGCCAGGGTTTGACAAATTATCAAAAAAATAATATCCAACTCGATCAAATATGAGTCATTGGTTGGACATCTTTTCACACACACACACACAAGTAATCAGAGTATGGCTGAACTATACTTTATGATTACTTTTTCATTCATTCGCTACGAGTACCATCTCAGATTCCAATCTTTCCAAATCTAATTTGCATTTCAATGGCTTGACAAAGTTTCCAGTTTTAATGCTGGAAACAAATTCTTTTACCACTCTACACTCTGCTGAGATATTCTTAAGAATAATTGTTATTAAATTGGATAGTGTATTTAAATAATTCCACTCATCAAAATTTAAATTAAACGAACTATTGTCTCGTTTAATCGACAAATGTCTCTTCCCAAAGAAATTTGCAAAGGAGATAAACGATAAAGAAAGTGGCTGTTTTGTGCCGGTGACAAAATAATCAGTCACTATATGCTGGAGATTTACAACATTAGTCCATTCACTGATAGTAATTACAACACTTTTCTTAGTTGTCTGATTAAATTGCACTACAGGTTCAAAGTCTCTACTGGGATCATAACCCACACAAACACTCTTTGTTCTTCCCACATTTAAATTATACACGGTTTGCAACAGGATATTCTTATTGTCAGAGGTGATGCGCTGTGTCCGATTAGCAGGTCTCTTCCGCTTCACCGGAGGAGATGTCACAACCTCTCCTTGCGACTGTTCCATATCGACTGATGGTTGGACATTGAATAATGTCACTATGAATGTCTTGGAGGAGGGGTAGGGGAGCAATCTATGGAGGGGCAAGGATCGACTTCGACCTTGAGACGATTGTACTGAAGCCACTGCGCCAAGGAATGCGCATCCCTTAATGCGCATGTACTATTCCTTAATTTATGGCATGGATTGAGACAGGAGAAGGCGGGGAAGGAACATTTCTCAGGAGAGGGGGAATTCAACTCTTTTTTCAGAGAGATGAACGCACGCCCGGTGAGATCTGTGAGGAATTCACATTCAGCTTCGCTAAATGCATACAAAGCCGTGGCACCTTCAATGATGGATTCCAATGCCGGCAGCAGCTCCACGTGCGAGATGAAACCGTTGTCGAAGCTCGTCTCATCATCACAGTTTAGCGGGTCATGTAACCTGAGCTTCTTACCAGCACCAACGATCTTCCCATACTTTTTAAAGCTACCCCAAAACATCCGACTGGAATCCACGTCAACGGCAGCGAGCTCTATCACTCCCCCTTTTGAAAATGTCACCGCTGCGATGATCTGCATCTTTCAGGAGTTTTTTCTCTAATGTTCACTCTCACTTAAAGTATCTACTATTTATTCTCGAACAACAACGTTGAGCTAAAGGGTGGCAGGTACTCTTCTCCCTCAACGCGTTGAAGTTGTGATGAAACAGCCGGAGGGCTCGACAATCGTTCAGATGAGGAGTCGTATGATAGAATTGATCTAGGAATTCGTGCAGTGTTTGGCCAAGTGATTTTGATATCGCGTATAGACAAACGTATTCTCCACAAATGTCAGAATGATAGCTTTGTATCTGAACACGATTATGAGTGAGATTGAAAGGTTCTAAAAATTCTAATATTTTTGCAACGAAAGGTTGTATACCGTAGGAGTCGAAATATTCGACAAATATACCATTTTTGTAAACTGCTACCCAGTGAGACCCAGGTAAGTGGGAAGGGTCCAAATTGATTACGTATATACCATTTCTCGGAGAGTGAGGTAATTTGTCGGAAGGATAAACTCCGCAAAACTCTTCATATGCTCGCAATAGCCCATCAATCTGCACGCTATCCATGTCAATACTAAAAATTTGTGATCACGTTTCTGTTTTTATCTATTTCCAAGCTAGCATCATATTCGGCAAAGAGCAAGCACGTCACGGTTTTATCCAATTCTCTATCGAATTTGGCCTCGATTCTAACCACGCCTCTATCTCCAAGACTAACGTAGTCTTCGTTACCGGAATCGTCAGGTGTGAGGTCAAATACGAGCATGAAATAACCGTGGCCAAACATATCGTAGGTTATTTGATTACCTTTATTGTAATGTTTTATTCCACTTCCGGAGAATATAGTATCATAAGCACGTGCCCAATAGTTTTTACTGGTAAAGCTACATTGTAGACCTTCAGCGGGTGTTTGAACACCGTTAATGTAAAGAGAAAAATTTTCAAGCGAATAGTGGGATAACGCAAACGGATTTTTTTCAAGGTGACCTGCATACGCTTCGTTATCTACCATGGTGAATATTATAACGTTTGGAATTCTACCGGTGATGGCATTGTCTATGTTTAAAGTTCGCCCCCCAGAGGGAATCGTAAAAGTTTTCATCTCTGTACGTTTATAATGATATTTGCAATTAGTATTTTCTAACATTTTATTATGTGCTACTAATATTGAAGGATTGATGTCGAAATGTTGGACGTATAGGGCAGCATCTAAGATTCTCATCAATCCGTCCTTTTCCATAAGATAGAAGTTGGGGTTGGAGAGCATTAATCTAATGCCAATGTCTACGCCATTGAGCACCAATTGAGTTTGATTGAAAACGTCTACATGTAACTTTCCGTATAACTCAACTTCCACGCTGTTTTTAAACCAACCTTTTCGCATCACGTACCCAGGGTTGGAGGAATCAGTTTTGTTGATATCCGAGCCCGTGTCCAATTCCCATCCAACGTTACGCAAGTGTGTTCTGCTGGCATCCACACCATAGTTTAGTACGTTTTCGAAATAGCTTCTGTATTGATAATTATCCTCCGAAGGAGTCACCAAAGTTCCATTGAAATAAACACTGCAGTGTTTGAATAAAGAGTGTAGAATATTGTTGACAACACCTGGTTGATTAGCTTCATCACTCCCCCCAAAATCTACGAGGTTTTTCTTACACAGTTTCACTCTTAGTCTGAGAAATATACTATTCAAATCCTTGTACGCATCACCAGAATCTTTGATCAAAAATTCGATAACTGAACCATTATCTAGCGAGGAAATGGGTTTGTAGGAAACTAGACGTTTTGCTAAAATGTTAGTCTGTATGGGCGGATTGGGTTGGAATAAATCCAACGAACTCAGCATGTGCTCCGTCATTATGAAAAAATATCTCTCTGCACACTCCTTTCCCTTCTTCGCCCTCTCGACGAATGACGCTCTGCTTTTACAACGCTTGTATTTATTTTCTTCAATCGAGGTCGTTTTGCAATCTTTAATCGACCGCCTTTCATACTCTGCAACTTTTCCTCGGCTTTCCGCTTCAAGTTTTGCCCCGCCTCGTTTAATCTATTACGTAATATCTCCTTGACCGGTTTTGTTCCTAGATCAGCGAGCGCAGCGGCTCCCGCGCTCGCAGCCTCTTTCCCCACAGTCTTCAACCCGCTAAACAGTAAAGGCCTTGCAAAACGCCACAAACCAGTGAGAAAACTCCCAATGCCACGCCCTTTTTGCATGCGATACGATGCTCTATAGGTCGGTCCTATCTCTCCCCCCACCTGTTTCGCGTAATAGGCATAATATCGATCCGCTATCGGAGCCATCTCGATGCTCAATGATGAATCAACTAATTGTTTCGCTTTTTTATAAAGTGCAAAACAACAATAGAGGATTGTTCTCCAGCACGGAAGGGAATTCTTTCGCCTAGTTTATCTGCCAGGAGAATTTCCACACTCTCTATATTACTTTTCTCCACGGGAAAGTAATATATAGGGTTGAATATTTGATACGCACCTGACTCGATATTAAGTATGCGAATACATCGACTCACAGAATCACCCACGAGTTGAGGTTTGATTATATCGCTGTAAACGTAAATGTTTGCGGGATTAGGTACGATACTTCTCTTTCCTTTATTATTATTACCCTTTTTATTACTGCGGAGTAGTTCTGTAGCTTGCGCGACAATATTGTCTAAACGACGTGTTGGCGTTTCCTCTAACAACATTATTAGAACTGTTGATAATAATTCGAGATCTTCTTTTATTTTATTTTTTCGCATAATGTTAAAGGTTGTCAGAGTTTTATTGAATAATTCGTTGAATGTGTTATACATCCCAGGTGGTAACGTATATTTAACTTGTTTACTTATAATCCGCACACCGGTGGATGATGTGCGTTCATCTATTCCACCCATACCCCTCCGATATATTACTCTTTCTACGTAATGCTTTACATCATCTGCAATTTCTGTCCTATCAACTGCAGAAGCACTCATGAATGGTTCCGCGAAAGCGAAAGCTACACTATCATAAACCCCGTTTGGAATGATGAAAAACGTTCCGCTCTTTAATTTAATTATAACCTCATCCTGAGGTCCACCTATCTCACCACGAAGCACCCCATCTTCGGTCCGGGTCCTATTATCCTTTGATGGAGGAGGAGGAACAATTGTATCTTCTTCTCTAACATCATCCTCCACGTCTTCGAGTACATTTGTATTTCCTGGTAATGATTCAGGAGGAGTATCAACTTCTTCTCTAACGCGTCGAGAAAGCACACTCGCATCTAATGAAGGAATTGAAATCTCGGCCAAACCCACCTGCCACTCGTCATTTTTTAAATCTATTCGGTGCGATAACTTTGTGCGGTAGTGTGAAATAGTATTGTTTGGAAAAAACTGTCTAGAACTATCGCTAGGTAGCGTGAGATAAAAATCGTTCATAATTTACGAACGGAAGAAGCGAAAATCCAAGAATTGAACGACGGGGGATATCCAAGCCACTTTACGAAATACTCTAAATTTCTACCTCGCCCCCTTCGTTTTAGAATTTTTTCAATCTTATATTCCGTCTCTTGGGAAACCCTAACCTTTACTAACTCTTCTGGATAAAAACTACCGCTTATATCTTCTCCGTTCAGATCCAGCAACTTGTAGGTGGGTATCTCTCTCGTTGGATCCACGCTCGTTACTTGAAATATTTCGCTAGTGTAATTAGCTGTATAACCTTTCGCGAAGGGAAGCCGCTCCTTGCTTATTCTCACATAGTCACCTGCGTTAAATTTAGCTTTTTTTCCCACGGTCGACAACTTCCGGCTAGCAACAGCGAATGCATTCTTTTCATTAACATTGGCTGGTGCGAAACCTGTGCTCGAATGAACGCTCTTATTATAGCTACTAACCAATTTAGGGAGGATATCTATGTAATTATTTGTCGAGTATTTTGTAAAGTACTTGTACATTTTAGATTTCAGAGTGCGGTTGAAGCGTTCCACGATACTAGCCTTGACATCTGGGTTATTGGTAGTATAAAATTTTATTCCGCGACTGGAAAGAAAATTTCTAAGTTTCGAGTTGACAAATTCGCCGCCTTTATCGCTTTGAATTTTTAGTGGCCGTCTATGTCGAAATATTTCCCTGAAAGCATTTACAATTTCTTCCGCCTTCTTACTTCGTAACGGTTTTGCGAAACCATAACGAGAGAAAATATCAATAACTGTTAAAATGTACGCGTAGCCCTTGTTGAATTTTTTCAAATGTCGCATATCGTTCAAATCACACTGCCAGCACTCGTCTATATACGACGCGTCGTAATGATTTCTCGCAAACTTTTTTCTCGCGGGCTTGTGTCGAGTGTACGTCTCCTGACCCTCCAACCACTCGCGAATTACCTTTCGTCCAATTCCCGTAGCCTTGTGTAACTTTGCAATCGTTGAAAAACTTGCAGGATGCTCGGGGTCGTTGTACACTTGCTCTATTACGTCGTAATCCAATCTGTGCCGAATTTTTTTAGCTTTCTCTCTCGCTCGCTTCGCCTGGGTAATGTTCTTGGTGACGGCATTTCTTTGGTTTCCCACGATTTTTTTCTTTTTCGCGACTTTGTTACGTTTGGCTGTGGCTGTGTCGACTTTTCTACCTTTGGAGATTTTGTTTTTATGAGTGGATGCACCAGCTTCTCCATCTTTTCCAGTCTTTCGGATATGAGCTCCCATGTCCTATCCAATTTTGCGTTTGCACGTTTCACATCGGCGAAGGATTTCCTAACTGAACGAGTCTCCTCCTTCTCCTCCTCCTCCCCCTCACTGTCCCGTAACCTTCTTTGTGACTGAGTCTGACCCAGGGATTTAACTATCGGAATGTGTATAGGCGCCTTTATGTCTGAGGATGTGTTAAGATATTTATCCAGCACACGCTTGTACATGTGCCACTTGTCTGTATCCTTGATGCCTCTCTTGCTCAATATAGTTTTCATTTCCGCATCTAACGCATTCAGTCTCCGTTTCATGCGACCTCGCTCGAAAGACTCGGGGCTGACGACTAGCATTTTATGCAAACTCATTTCCCTATAAGGCTTCCAATGACACCGCTTAGTATGGAACCCAGCAGCATTGGCAAAAAGCCGCCCTTTTGCGCGATAAGGACGCGTTTTTTCTTGAGACACGTACCTCTCGAAGCCAAGGCTCTCAAAGTGTTACGATGCTTGGCGAGTTTATGTTTTAATCTCGTGTTTAACTTGTGGTTCCCGTTGAGCGTGTTCAAGCAGCAGTCGCAAATGGCTTTGATTAACTCGTTATCTGAAGTATTTACTATTGCAGAGCGTAATTTAGGCTTGGCAGATTTTAACACATGAAGCAAATGCTTATTGTTCTTTAATCTTTTCATCGTACTCGGACATGTATACTTCAGTTACCTCGTCTTCGGGAAAGATTTTAGTACGAAATCGGAACCGCTCATCTGTGTCCTGTCCGAGGTCTAGAACCAAATAACCAAACGGATCTCTTGTCACTTCCTTATATACCCTTTCCAAATCTTGCGAATTTTCGGGATACACCTGGCGAGCCAAGTGACCGAATTGTAACCGGTCCCGAGGATTTTTAAACGTTACAATGTACTTTGCATTCAGAGAAATGTTTCTAGATTGAGGGCTTTGATAAAAAATATTTTGCGTAATCAAAAATACTGAAATGTTGAAATGGTGACTCCCTCTCGTGAATAATTTACACACTTCTTTGCTGTATCCCCCCTCACCCATCAAATCGTCTATCACGTACAGAGTCGGTGTGCCGCTCGACTCCTCGAATGAGGGTATTTCGTGTCGAAATCTTAATCGCGGTAAATATAGATTTGGTTCACTCCCTGGGCTGCAGCACCAAACGATCTCGTCAATGTCCCGATCTATCATGTGCGGTAGATTATCTAGAAATTTCGTGACAAACGTGGTTTTTCCACACCCAGAAGGACCTGCGCAAATGCAGGTGAAAGGATGTTTCCATTGTAACGTCATACTTAACACTGATCTGTTTCATCAATTGAGATATTATTTAAAAAGACGTACTCAAAGCATAGATCTTAACGCGTTTTCTCGGAGCTCTTCCAATATTTTATTCGGGAGTATTTCTTTAAAATCGTCTAGTATTTTAATCACATTCGCTTTGACTTTGATGTACAAATTTATGCGAGTGATTATGCAAGGAAGTTCGTGAAAAGACTGTTTTATATCAGCTCGCTTTAGTACACGATGCGTGATTTTCTTAAGACACAAGTAAAATAGCGAATTCGATTTGTTTTTGCGACGATAACGTGAACATTTATACTGATCTAAAGTATATATCGCTTCGTGATTCATTTCATCGAAGTTTTGTGTGTTCTCAGTACCGTCTAAGAAAAGATCTAATCTGATCGACTGTTCGATTGATACTGAACTAATAATACTAAGTCTCATCATAAAACGCCTCTTCGTGTGTTCTCTTTCGCGGGATTTTGTAATGTCCCCAAGCAAGCGTGTTTATTCCATCCTCGCATACGTATCGTTTATCATCGAATGCGTTCAGAGTCACTTTATTCATCTCCATAGTATATATCTCGTGTTTGCTGCTGCGAATTACATTCATCTTTCTAAACTCTGTGGAATATTCGTGTAGGCAACGTACATAATCATCAAAATTTAGACTTTTATCTTTCACGGCTCTAGTTATTCCTTTCGCTTTCTTTTTCTCTTTACAGCCGAGGACCTTATAGGAGTAGAGTTTACTCCTTAGCCCCACGAAATGAGTCATTAATTTGCCATCGCATTCGTCTTTGAATTTACCTATGACCTTTTTGTTTTTCTCAGAATAACATGGGTGATTTTTAGGATAGTTGGATGTATCAAAAGCGTCTAGGTTATCTAGCATGTCCTTGTTTATATCGTTGGTTTTGATATCATAAATGAAGCTATCGGTATCAGTATAGACCAAGGATAGTTTTTCACAATATTTCGGAAGCATTTTTTCATAATGAAAATCGTACATTAGCGTTTTACTTAAATCTAAAACACAGAAACCAATGTATATTGGCTTGTTCATTTTGATGGTAGCCTTCCGCATGTGAACGGCTACCAAAGACTCACAAAAAATCGTTCTATCCAAAAAAGTCGATTTGTTAATTAATTTTTGTAATTGTTTTTCTTGCGGCACTAATTGCATATTCAGCCTACCACGTAAAGACTCCAAGCACTTGCCAAAAACCGCGTTATTCATCATTTTGTAGAAGTCTTTTTCGAACTCGTTATTAGCCACTTTTCTTCGATTAGTATTTAAGTCGATATATGACTTTAACCAAGGTGATTGACTGAATTGAATGATTCGGTGCACTTTTTTGAGTACCAAGCCTAGTGACAGAGCTTGTTTCAAGTTGACATAGTGAATTACATATTTCGTCTTGTTCTCGAGAGTCGTCAATAGTTTTTTTTGTTTACCGACCGGTGGAATTTTGTTCTCGGGGCAAAGGGGGAGGCCTGAATGCTTTTCGTGCAGGTCTCGAGGATACTCTAAATCTACCTCAAGAATGTATCCCGTTTCGTTATCGTCTGGTATTTGATCGATTTTTTTTATGTCCTCGATTTGATCGGGAGTTAGCCATCTGAAATTTGCATACGGTAGTGGCCTTGATAGAGCCCATCCATACAAGTTATTCGCATCATAATACATAATGAAATTAGAAGTCCATTCGGAATCGTTGTTTTCCATATACTTATTATTCGCCTCGCAATATCTTTTACAACATTGGGAAATTCCTCCTCTAATTCCTTTCTCGATCATGAGTAGCATGTCGTAATCAGTCATTAGTTCCAGCTCGATCTCGGTATGCTTCAGCATTGCATCAAATGTCAATCCCGGAGCTGTATAATACCACGCAGGATCGAGTTTGTATGCACCGAAACAAACTGTTCTAAAATTCTCGAAAACGTCCGCCAAGAGTGTGACGTCACTTTTTAAGTATACGTCACTATAATCACCCAAATTGTTACAATTGAAAGCGGTCCATACGTTTCTGGCATGTTCATAGTCCTCGTCTGAAATGTGCTTGTCATTTAGTCTATTATAAAACTGTGTCTTGTCCGGTAGCGAATTTTCTTCGAGTTTTTCCATAGAATCTGTGTAATCGTAAGGGTATACACCTTTACAACTGACCAGATTTGTTAATTCAGAAAATGTCTCTCGCGTGTACTTTAAATCGGTCAAGTTAGCCACTAGTGACGCTAGTGAAGCTGACATGAAGCGACAGGTATCGACAAATCTGATGCTAAAATTGTCCTCGATAGACTTTGAAAAAGAAATGTATTTTTCTTCAGAGTTTGGGATCACAAATATTCTCCTGTCATCGTAGTCCAGTTCACGAACGATAAAGTGTCCATCGTACGAAGACAGGTTATGGATAAATACAGGTAAGAAATTTGGCATTTTATATTGTAAGTTACAAAAAGAGTGTACCGCACCTCTGTACTGTCCATTCAAATGATCGTGATCTCTAACTCTGTCCGTGTTAAGTTCTTTCTCGCAAATGTGGCAAAACGTCGTCTCGTAAAAGGCGTTCTCTTGTTCAGGTGTGAGCGGATTCATCGGCACGGTATTTTTGTAGAGCTTGAATACTTTCTTCGCCTCCTCTTTCATGCGTTCTAGAAATACTCGCGTCGGGTTTGGTCCTCTGTACAAGTACGGTGTTTCACACCCTTCCGGTGTGACCACCATGTAACAGAAGCTAAATGGCTCGTGCTTTTGAAATTTGTTGGTATAGGATGAGTTCAGTGAGGGTTGGCAAGTGCTCACGTTCTCGAGTAGGCATTCAAAGTCTGCGTAAATAACGTATGGTACTCTGAAAGAATAGTATACGTTGGTAAATTTCAATATTTTTTCGTTCTCGTCAGGCATTATGATCTTACTCGGCGCCCCCGTTCCTCTACACAATTGCTTGTGCACTTCCAATTTAGTCTCCTCATTATAATGAGTGAAACAGCGTTTGCATATGAATAATCTGCCATGGTCCTTAGTTATTTGAGAGTGAACTAGTCTATCGAAATTCTTTATCCAGCAATAGTGCGCAGTCGACTCGTTTGTAAGATATAGCAAGTCGCGGTGATCGTCAAGTTCTCGTTCGACTACCTTAATAGGGTACACGTTATTTTTATCGTCTAGACCGAATACATTGATCGAAATGTGATTTGCGCGCTCAAATTTGGGAATGTCTTTCAATTCTACCGGATATTCCACGCATGACCATATATAGCCCATTCGAAAATCTGGTGTATCGTACTTTGAAACTCGATGGGGGTTAGCATCAATGTTCTTAGCCCATATTGCATATTTGAAACAGAACGGATCGTTATTTTGCACGTTGATTACAGATTTAGTGTTTTTGATTTTAGATGGTAATTCTATGAATGTTGATCCTCGCAATGGTACATATTTATTGATTCGTAATTCCAGACCCATTATCTCGGATAGAGACCACCCTGATCCTTTTGTTGTAAATTCCAATTTTTCTTTTAACAATTTTGAAAATGCCTCATCCGCGATTAGATTTAATTCATCGGTAACTAAAACTCGTCTATTCACTGTCTTAAATGAAGCGTCCATTACCTCAATCTCACTCTTCCGAAATTTACATATCAAAACAAGGTTAAATTTTATTGCATTGTTCAAAATGACTTGCTCATTCAGTTTTTCAATCAGTCGATCTTTAATGTCGTTTAGAAATGAAATAATGTCTCGACCTTCTCCCTCCTCAGGCGTTATCCAGAATATTTTTAATCTAGACCCGATTGCTGATTCAATCTCCTGTAAACCTCGGCCTAATTGAAGAGTAATCTTTCGTCTATGTTCGTTTCTATTCTCATGAGGCATAGCCTCATCTAGGCTGTAAAATACCTCACAGTAAGGACAGAAACGTCTCCGTTTGGCTTGGTCTAGCACATTTTTCATTCTCTCGTAGGTTCCCACGTCGTTTACGATATCGTTTTCGAATACAATTTTGTATAAATGTCCGCAAGTGCTCGTTCAAGCTTATCAGAGGTGTTGTATAGTCCGGAATTAAAGTTTTCGAGAATGTCTGCGATTGATGCCATGTTTTCAGAGTAGCGCCGGCAGATGTGCACTGTATGGAGAGAAAATAATTTAAAAAAAATTAACCGACAATATTGATATCAATAAACAAATAAACGGTTATTCTACTATTAACTTCAAACGGAAAGGCGTGTTCTAAGGTTTTATCTCCTTATATATCATGGTTTAAACTCACCCTTAACCATGCAAAAGATACTACACTAAATACGTCGCGTAACACGTCTCAGTGGAATCTCTAGTTTTGAACAATACATTCAGAAAATCTATTTGGGAAAATATTAAATAAATACTTGTCACACAAGGGGTTGACACTTACAATCTTATACCGATTTGGTGTACAGAACCTTTCTTGCTGTCTGATAGTATCCAGAAGCTGAACTCTGAAGTTTCCTCAGAGGAATTCTGGCTGGAAATGATGATTCTGCTACCATTTGGTTCCTTTATAAAACAAATGATATTGGGGAGATTTATTGAAGATGAAGATTTCTCTGAATAAATAGCGATATCAAGTTGTTTTTATTTCAATGTCACTTCGATGTGTTATATGGCTATTTCGAGATTTTTTTCTCTTAAATTCTAATTCTATCCGCGTTGTTGTATCCCGTAACAATATTTTTGTATCGATGTTTTGCATCGATGTTTGTATCAATGTTTTGTGTTCATGTGTCGTAACAATGTTTCGTACCGATGGTTCGTACCAATGACGTTGAAAAGCCAAAACTTTTTTTTAATAAACATCAAAACAAAATTCTATCAAATAAGGGTACATCAATACCCTAACCCTGAACCCTTAAGGTTATGAGTTAATTTTATTGGTGCATCTGAAGCATATTAAAAAACAAAGCAGCTTTCAAATTTAAACCATACCCGAATTCCTATTAACAACGTAGATACAAGAAGTTTTCTTACAAGACTACCTTCTGTCTATGGATTGACGCCTAAAACCATCGCCTATGAATTGCTCTCTATAAACTAAACTAATTGCTTTATTTAAATTTTAGTAACGGGGTTGTATTCCTAATTATCTCTCTAATTTTTGCTAGAGGATAAAGCGGTACTCGGACAAGGATTATGGTATACCCTGAGTACCCTAGGGTACATTTAAAGGACTTGCTGGTTATTTAACCGGGATTCAAAGGGGGGTATTTAGGGTGTCCCATCCATGAATTTCTGCGTTTCTAGGACTTGTAGAAAAATTGTAAAAAAACATCGATTGGTAGAAATTGGAAATTATTTACTAAAGAGAGAGGAGAGGAGAGGGGGGATTTATTTAGTTCCTCAAGACGGAAGAAAACTTTTTTCCCATGTATGTAATAAATATGAAAACGATATTCTATCAAATAAGGGTACATCGATACCCTAACCCTGAACCCTTAAGGTTATGAGTTAATTTTATTGGTGCATCTGAAGCATATTAAAAAACAAAGCAGCTTTCAAATTTAAACCATACCCGAATTCCTATTAACAACGGAGATACAAGATGTTTTCTTACAAGACTACCTTCTGTCTATGGATTGACGCCTAATACCATCGCCTATGAATTGCTCTCTATAAACTAAACTGATTGCTTTATTTAAATTTTAGTAACGGGGTTGTATTCCTAATTATCTCTCTAATTTTTGCTAGAGGATAAAGCGGTACTCGGACAAGGATTATGGTATACCCTGAGTACCCTAGGGTACATTTAAAGGACTTGCTGGTTATTTAACCGGGATTCGAAGGGGGGTATTTAGGGTGTCCCATCCATGAATTTCTGCGTTTCTAGGGCTTGTAGAAAAATTGTAAAAAAACATCGATTGGTAGAAATTGGAAATTATTTACTAAAGAGAGAGGAGAGGGGAGGGGGGATTTATTTAGTTCCTCAAGACGGAAGAAAACTTTTTTCCCATGCATGTAATAAATATGAAAACGATATTCTATCAAATAAGGGTACATCAATACCCTAACCCTGGACCCTTAAGGTTATGAGTTAATTTTATTGGTGCATCTGAAGCATATTAAAAAACAAAGCAGCTTTCAAATTTAAACCATACCCGAATTCCTATTAACAACGGAGATACAAGATGTTTTCTTACAAGACTACCTTCTGTCTATGGATTGACGCCTAATACCATCGCCTATGAATTGCTCTCTATAAACTAAACTAATTGCTTTATTTAAATTTTAGTAACGGGGTTGTATTCTTAATTATCTCTCTAATTTTTGCTAGAGGATAAAGCGGTACTCGGACAAGGATTATGGTATACCCTGAGTACCCTAGGGTACATTTAAAGGACTTGCTGGTTATTTAACCGGGATTCGAAGGGGGGTATTAAGGGTGACCCAACCATGTATTTCTGCATTTGTAGGACTTGTAGAAAAATATTAAAAAAACAAAACTTACTTACTTTTTTCGACATTACCACGAAAATCACTTGATTAGGCCTGAAGCTTAAGTTGATAATAACGGTGACACTTCACACAAACACTAACTTCACTTGTCGCTTGTTAAGACTGGTTGGGAGAACATAACCGCGAAAATCACTTGATGAGACCTGAAGCTTAAGTTGATAAGAACGGTGACACTTCACACAAACACTAACTTCACTTGTCGCTGTTTAAGACTGGTTGGGAGAACATCCTGCTTGGTCCTTTATAAATTTCGAATAAGAGCTGTGGAGAGGGAAGTTTTATTCAGAACAATTAAATATTAGATGGTGTAAGAATAAAGGTTTACGATTGAAACCTCTCTAAAAGAACATCGTCAATGGGGGTAATGGAGGAGGTGGTCAGCTCATGGTGGTCGCTGTGGAGAGGGAAGTCAACCTGGGAGGAAGAGGGGGAGGGGTGGAGGGGGGGGGGGGGGATAGTCTGACGCAAAACTAATGTTTCATAACTAATACACACCTGGGGAGTGTTGCAACGGATACTTGTGTTTCATCATTCATGCTGGGAGTGTGGTCTAGGGGGAGTTTCGAAACGTCAACTTGTGGTTTTCATGAGTCACGCAAACACCTGGGGAGCGTTGCAACGGATACTTGTGTTTCATCATTCAAGCTGGGAGTGTGGTCAAGGGGGAAGTTAGATACGTCAACTTGTGGTTTTCATGAGTCATACACACCTAGGGAACCTTGCAACGGATACTTGTGTTTCATCATTCAAGCTGGGAGTGTGGTCAAGGGGGAAGTTCGATACGTCAACTTGTGGTTTTCTTGAGTCATACACACACCGGGAGTGTGGTCAAGGGGGAAATTTGTTGCGTCAACTTGCGGTTTTCATGAGTCACGCACACCTGGGGAGTGTGGTCAAGGGGGAAATTCGATACGTCAACTTGTGGTTTTCACGAGTCATGCACACCGGGAGTGTGGTCAAGGGGGAAATACGATACCAAGATGTGCGCATTTCATGACGCACCCACTTGAAAACTTCGCTCGACACACATCGACTCACTTGCGAATTTCAACATTCAATTGTTTTGAGAACTTCACCTTTTTACCACTTGGAGGCGACACTTTAGCGTATGAATTTCGTCTTTTAATTGATTAAAGATGGCGGCTGATGACGTACTGTTTTGAAACCCGCATTTTACATCTACTGATCCTGAGAGTCTGTCTGTATTTCGCGGTGAGCCTTTCCTTCACTACTGCAACCTCCTGCATTCGGCGCTGGGGGACGCCGATATATTCATAGCTGTCATCGTCCTCGAGGTGACGAATGACGCTCCCGTCAACAAGTTACACGTCTTCCTTGATCTCCGAAAATCTTCCTCTCGCCAAGTGGATGGATGCACACTTGTCCAGTATGAACTCCATCCCTAAAGTCTCACTGTATCCCAGTACGATGTGCAGGGCAATGCGAAGGTCTTTTGCATTAGAAGCTTCAGGTCATCCATGTAAAACAAATGGGTCACCTTATGCTTCCTGTCACCTGGATCACCGCACATGTATCCTTTAACTCGTCGCAGCCTAAGGGACAGGGATAGGAGGGAAATACAGAACAGTAAGGTGCTCAAGCTGTCGCCTTGAAAAACGCCACGGTGGTATGTTACCAACTCTGTGGAAACTGATCGCTTGCCTGAGGTCAGAACGAAGCGCGTTTTCCACAGTGCTTACAGGCGTTGGATGCAGGACACTACCTCTGGGTGGACTTTCATCAACTTCAACATGGCGATCAAAAGCTCATGCGAAGTGGTGTCAAAAGCCTTCTTATAGTCCACCCAGGCCATTGATAGGTTTCGCTTATGCCGGATGGCATCCTGGCATATGCACCTATCAATGAGCAGGTTGTCCTTGCATCCCGCGTTTCCCCACTTTGAGCCCCTCTGCTCGTACACCTCCTTCCACACCGTCTGGACGTGGTTTAAGATAAGGTCGCTCAAGATCGAGGTGAACGCCTTGTATACAGTGTTGAGGCAGGTTATAGGGCGGTAGTTCTTTGGATCGGACAAGTCTCCCTTCTTAGATATTATAACCGTGCGTCCCTCAGTCAGCCAAGGTGGAATTGGTTCTCTACCAATCAGAAAAGACGCGAAGATTATAGCGAGGTGTTGGTGGGTGGAAGTAAATTTCTTCCACCAGAAGTTATTCACGGCATTCATTCCTGGAGCCGAGAAGTTCTTCTTGCCTGAGAAGGCCTTCTTCACATCGCTTTCTGTGACTGAAAGAGGTCCATCCACATCTTGTAGGTGGCGGTCACAGAACTCTTTAAAGAGGCCTAGGGCCGGAGTGTCTCCGTTGAATGGCTTCGACGTTTCATAGATTTTCTTCCAGAAACGTTCAACCTCTTGGACGGATGGCAGAAATTTAACGACAGGCGGAGTTGGTCGGAAGAGACGGGACGGGTGAATGAGAAAGGTAGAGTTCTCCCTCTCCGCCTTGCTCCTCTTGAGGAGTTTTTTCCGGGCCGTGGTGAGCGCGCGTACTCTGTCGACCGCCTGCCGCTTCATAGTTAGCAGCACGCTTTTATTCAGTGTGTGATGGTTGTATCCGAGGCTGCGCGCTATGCGCCGAACTTTAGGAGTGAAAGCTCACCCAGATGCGATGTATTCCATCCAATGTTATTATTATTATTATTATTAGTTTTTCACTCTTTCATAGGAGAAATTGGATAGAGTACGAATGTACCCTATGGTTGGACGGAGTTGCGATATCACGTATGAATTACTACTAGCGCCAATTTTTTCAGGCGTAAATTGAAAAATAATTATGTATGATACAGAAAAAGATTTAATGCTTTTGTAATAAATAAATCTTTTGAGAAAAAATGTAGTAATTAATCCTTTTGTTGTAAAACGTTTATCATCGCCTTTTTTCAATACGCCTGGGGCCACGCGAGACATCGCAACTGTAAGTTAACGAGGAATATTTCCAGAAGTGCCAGTATTTCTCAAGGTGCAGAATTGATTATAAAATTACATTTTTTCTTTAGTTTTCCCTGAGAAATAAACAGTTAATTTTTTAATTTAATTTGCCAGATATTCAATGAAAGAGTACATGTCGCGCTGTTGAATCTGACAGTGCCAGATCGCTGGAGTACTCTGGGAGAAATGAATTACCATTGGAGCAATGCAAGTGTCGATGGCCCTTGATGGTACTGATCTCTCGGAGTAGTCTCGGAATGCATGAATGTTGTTATCGTGTGTTGGCGTTGGGGGAGTGGCCTCGTTCCGTTTTCAATCTCATCCGCCGAAGGGAAACGAAAGGGCAAGTGACGAACCTCTGCCCTTCGCCTTCAAGAAGACGTACTTTCACTCCCATCACCCCCCCCGTCCCATAGAATACCCTCTTTGGAATATCCTCCTCCCCACTCCACCCCTCTCTCTCTCATTCTCAGATGAATTATGGTGGTCCGGCATTAAATCGCAATCGACTCTCGTCGACGCCAAATTTTTCTCCACTTCGCATGCAGTCTAGCGCTTCTTGCGAAAACGGACGACACGGGAAACTGGCCCCGATTTGCATGACGCACTTCCGGTCTGAATACACTCTCTCTCCCTCTCTCCTAGCTTACGCCCGCGGAATTGTGCAAAAGGGTGCATTTAATTATGCATTTGATGCGCGGTTCGGCCCGGATGCTAATCCGAGCCGCACGCCGCTCTTACTCTCCACCAATGAAAAACATTGAGTGCGCTTAGGACCACAGACGCTGGAAGTGAAAACTTCTTTGACCGATTAATATTCCCAAATAAATCTGAATAAAAAAGGAGAATAAGATACAATAATTTTTGAAAAGGAATATTCCATTTATGTAAATTTTATTTTTTGTTGACAAAATAAGTATTGATCTGAAAAATAGGTATTGTACGTATGCGTCTGAATAATATATAACACTCATTTTTATCTCTTATGTTAATTATATTTCTATTCTAATTAACAACTCATCACCATTGGTTACGCCTTCAATCACCATTTCCTCATTTTCTCGCATGTTATTTTCATTATTCTCATAAATAATTTTACTTATTTCATCTTACTATTTCTACAGAATTCAAGGAAAGAATCTATTGGCTTATGACAACTAAAGTAACTAATTACGTTTGAATTTCAAGATTCGGTAATAAAGATTACAAACAGGGAAATATGGTACCAGATTTAAACGGTACACTTTTTCCCGCTTACCGCTTGTCCTACCATCTGGTGGCAGTTATACACACTGTTAGGACAGCGGTGCTGCTGTCTGATGACGGTATTGGAACTACGTCGCCGAAGCAAAAAGTATGGTACAGTACATGACGCGAGTTTGCTCTTTTTACCCCATGCCAAAAGTGCCCAATGGGCCAAAGGAAGTTATCACTTCAAAAAGGCGACCGTCTTTTTCTTACCTCTCCCTGCGGAAATCTCCGTCTAGCAGTGAAGTTTCTTGTGACGAGATTACTTTTTTTTAGTAATTATTGAGAACTATTTGAGTTTTTAACTCGGCAGGGTTTTTATTTTACCGGGGAGCTAAGTTGTTAAGTTATGGAATGATTTGCAAGACATTCCTTTTCCTCTATCGTGACGCAGAACTTGCGGTTTTCTTTTTGAAATATACTGGGGTGAATGTTAATGTTGAACAACTATTTTTCAAAATAGCACCCATTGTCTATTCGGTTTTCTAATTTTTATCTGTGTCTACGTGGTAGGAGAATCTACATGGTAGGAGAACCACTTACGAATCCTGATGCTTGCAAGATCGGAGAAAAAGATATATGCTGGGAACTTGTGAAGTTAATGGAGTGTGGAGTATTCTCTAGACGTATTTGAAAGAGTGTCACTTTTTGACAACAATCAATCACTATGAATTATATTTTTATTTCTCGAGGTGTATTTCGGACATACATTCGATTTTTTTATCTCCTTGGTTTAATATAACTTAAGTATTAGTTCATTACCGTATGGGACATTTTTTTAATTTCTTCCTTTATATCTCAACCGAGTCCTAAACCTCAACTTTCACATCCGGAGCTTTATCAAGTCTTTGTCTCGTTGATTTTCGATCAGCTTTCCTGGAGACGATTAGGGCCATACGTGGTCCTCAATTTCAAGGAGGAGATCTGTAATGGAACCTCCTAGATTTATTCCGGTGCTACAGCCTCCAGCAAGTTTCCCTCTACCATTGCTTTCATGGCAGGATATAACGATAATATCGCGGAAGGGATAAAAATGCTACCGTCTAGGTACGAGATGGGTTGAGATTTGTTTTCATGATTTACAATATTTCGATACTGGATTATACTCACTATTTTAAAAAGGATTTAGAAATTGATAAGTATCAATATAAAGGCAATTTTGCGTGACATAGGGGCGTGTTATAAATCTGCACTCAATCCTAGTGGTTACTCACACTCACTGGAGTGAGTACTCACTCTCGCGTGGAGTGTGAGTGTTGATTCATTTCATGGAAATGCAATTACACTAGGTTCATTGGAGGGTGAGTAACGATACAAGTTACCGACATTTATTCCAGTTACTCCAGTTCCATTGACGTATGTACAATGTACATTGTACATGACATACGATGAAATATTTCGCTTTGCCGCGCAAGTAATTTTTTTTAAATTAAGTAGGTATTTGCTTAGTGCATCAAACCGTAAGAGTTTTCAGAATTTTTAAAAGGATCTCATTGCAAAATGTAATGACAGATATAGTTATAAATTTTGCACTCTTTTCGCAAGGAGAAAAGCGTTGCGGCACCGCTTGCTTAGATGGTTCCCACAACAGAGTTGGAAGAAATGAGATGTGTACTTAATAATATCTGAAAAACAATTCTGGAGGAAATTAGTCCTGTCTCTGAAGAAAGATAAAGGATATTTGATTCTTAACTTTACATTGGAGGACTTAAGAATTTTAAAAATGGAAAAACAATCATAGTTTTGTTATGTAAGGAAATATAAATAACTTTTATTTACTCTAAAGTAATTCGGAAGGCTAATATCGGATAATCTGTGCCGCGAAGCGGAGATGCAACTTGGGCTGCATCTGAAGAGGAAAAAATATTTTATTTCTTACTTTTACACCAAAGGAATTGTGAAATTGCTACACAATCATCAATTTCACAAGCTCATGCTAGAAAAATTACTTCATATTAACCGTAAAATAATTCGGAAGGCAATTTGGGCTGCCTGCGTAGGAAGAAAAAGTTAATTTTATTCTTACTTTTTAGTTACTTACTAAAAAGTACCTTAAATGATCACTTCTCAGGACGCCGAACCCTTCTATGGCCCGAGGGCAATCTCGAGCTTTCGTCGCACTGCAAGTCCCAGTCACAGCATGCATCCGTGATCAATTGATTGTTTATGCATCGAAATAGCGAAAATAAAAGTTTCTATATATCCTTGTCATTAAGGCTAATAAGTTAATTCCTTATGTTAAGCTTAACATTTACTTATTTAAAAAGGAGTTCCGTCGTTATTGTTAACGTAGCTTTCACAGTTTCTTGTATAACTATTTTTGAGATGCTTTATCTGCTATGGAACTTTACCTTTTAAGTGCTAATCTTCATCCCAGAGAGCGCTCAACGTAGCTCTCAATGCTTTCGTTGTTGGTATTTAAACTCCTGCTTTTTAAAGCGTATCCCCAAGGCCGTACTCTACTTTTAAAGAGTACGGCCTTGGGGAATTCATTTTCTTTCAGTTTTTTAACGGCCGTAGAACGCTCAATTGTTTATATATTGTGCGAAATGTTTACAACTTTGAGCCCATGTACATTGTAAACGCGTATAAATTATGACAAATGGCATGCAACATCACATTTACCACTCTATTGAACATTATTGTGCTAAGTTTCAACTTCCGGACTTAAAAAACCTGTTTTTGGGTTTTTGCCAGCTTTTTTCGATTCCAACCCACTGTGCGCCGGCGCGAAATAGTTAAGGGAAATATGTATGTTTTTCAGGACTACTTTCTCGCGCAATGTTGTATCATCGTAAAACGTGGAACATACCATTTTTCCTGAATTATTTTGGAAATGTTTACTGTCTGTAGTCGCCATCGATCCTAATCTTTTTTTTCGTTTCTTTTACATACTTAACGTATCCTTGAAACTATGCTATGCCTTCACCAATGTCATGCGTGTTGCGTTGAGTTTTGAGTCTAGGCTCCCTTTTCCTGTAGGTGACTTACTTTTGCTATTCATATATTTTAAATAGGAAAAGTTAACTCAAAAAAGGAAAATGAAGTTGAAAACTTTGATAACCCTTCTTAGGATATCACCTCTTTTTAAGATATACGTAATCCATTTTCTGAAATATAAAAACATATTACGTCGTGCATTATAGAAACTAGAAATTATGAAGGAAATACAAGGAAAGTCCTCGAGTGATACTGTAAAAATAGATGTTAATTCGCTCTAATTAGCCCACATGTTGAGTACCTCCCTAGCGTTTGGAATCCTTCACAGAAGTATTTATTTTAAGAAATAATCAATACATAACGTTGACAAGACTTAGGGCCGTATGCAGAGACGTCCTCTTAGGGCTGTACCGATATGACGTTAGAAGCAGGGTGAACCGCTCCGACACCGATTTCTTAGTCGTCACTATACGGTTGTCAGGTCAACTCCAGGGCCCCCACATTCGATTACGGGCCCTGGACCCACGATCAGTGACCTCCCCCCTAGTATACAGTCGCGTGCTACATTATAATTGCATGGTTATTTCATACCCATACTCTTAACTAAACCAAAATACAACTGTTACTGTCATCAGCGTTCATATTAAGACCTAAATTAGCATATTTTTCATTACCTACTTTCTTGACATAGAGTAAGATAATCTCTGTCGTTTTTTGTTTCCTCTGCTTCAATCAGCTGTTCAGAAGCCAAAATATCTTGCTCTTGTGTGATTTGTTTTACATATTTTTGGTCTGAAACCAACTGAACAACAAAACATGAATGTTGGCTATCTGGGGCTGTTGTAGGTTCTGAAATATCATAAGGCTGAACTTCTTGTCATTCTTCTTTTTCGTGACACTTATTAATATTATGAAATTTTTTGTAATAGTCTGACGACCTTTAGCTACTTTTTCTAATTTGTATTTATGCAACTTTCTTTTTAAATCTCCAGATTTATGTTTTACGCTCGACATCATAACTCGTCGTTGTGTTATGTAAACTGAAGTAGAGATGAATATTTTCACAAAAGAAAATCGTAGCGAAACGAATCACTTTTATACATAATAACTTAATGTGAAACTTAAGCAAATAAATTTTATCACTTTCAGTAGCAGAAGACAAAAATTATAGAATTCAACCCATGCCACACGGAGGCTTGTTCTTTGTTCGGGTTTCCTCCGGGTTCAAGTTGAATTTTGGACAACAGTTTCATACGATTTCCTCCGAGCGTCTTCAGGCCGAAGTGTCTGGACACAAAAATCGTCGACTTATATTCCTGTTCATTCACCCCCAAGTGTCACATGATTAGTCCATGTCTCCCCGCCAAATACTCTTCCACGGGCCTGCTAGGCGGTATCCGTCTTCCATGTTGTAATTGTCATTTTTTATTATCTCTATTGACTCTCTTATCAGCCGAGGGAAATATATATTTTCTTTGGCGATTAGTTTAGCCTCGTCAAATTTATTTACCTGTTCGGGTTCGGACCCAGCATGTTCCGCGATGGCGGACAAGCTGAACGTCTTGTTCGTGGTAGCCCTCTGGTGCACCTTCAGACGCGTCTTCATGGATCTGCATGCCTCACCTATGTATGCTTTCCATAGGCAGATAAGAGAGTCAATAGAGATAATAAAAAATGACAATTACAACATGGATGACGGATACCGCCTAGCAGGCTCGTGGAAGAGTATTTGGCGGGGAGACATGGACTAATCATGTGACACTTGGGGGGAGAATGAACAGGAATATAAGTCGACGATTTTTGTGTCCAGACACTTCGACCTGAAGATGCTCCGAGGAAACCGGGCGAAACTGTTATCAATAGTCAACATGAACCCAGAGAAAACCCGAACAATGAACAACCCTTCATTCAAGCCCTGCGGAAACTTTCGCCGCCACATTCCACTTTGTAGTTGACAGGTGGATTGGGGCTGATTGGGGCGATGCGATGCGTCTGTTTTTAGAGCAAAGAGGAAGAGGAAAACGGCTAGACAAGAAATATCCAATACAGGAAGGGAGGTTGGGGAAGTGGGGGGGGGGGGGAGGCGGTGAGCCTTGGTGCGCTAATACGCACATTCATTCAGGTATTCTACCAGCTGATTGGTAGGTTCTTGGACAGTCCCCATTCTGCATCCCAACCTCATAGACATTGTCTCGCTTTCCCTCCTAAGGGTGTCCCGCCATTAGATCCCTCTTCAATTCTTCATATCTTCTAACTCCTCTTATTTCGTCCAGAATTCCTATATTTTTCCTTCCTCTCCCACGCTTCCCCAGTGTTCTCCCCTCTATCACTCTCTTCAACATGCCCTCTCCTCTCAAAACCTCCTCCATCCATCTCTTCTGCCTTCTCCAAACCTCTGCCACAAGCTTCCTCTCCTCTCCGACCATATCCAATACCTCCTCGTTCGTCTTTCTCGCCATCCAGCTAACCTTCTCCATCCTTCTTCAAACCCACATCTCAAACGCCGCAAGTCTACGCACATCCTCCCTTCGCAATGACCAAGTTTCCGACCCATATAGCGCCACGCTCCATATTAAAGTTTTCACCAGCCTCTTCTTTACGTCTCTTCTCAGCCCCCCCTCATCAATTCCCTTCTCTTCGAAAATGCTTCTTTAGCGAGCGCAATTCTGCATCTGATGTCCTTACCACTAAACCCATTATCCACCAAAATACTACCCAGATACGTAAACTGATCGACCTGCTCTATATTCTGCCCTCCCACCCTTATATTCAGCCCCACCTTCTTACTTCTAGAAAATCTCATTACTTTCGTTTTCTTGTGATTGATCTTCATCCCATACTTTTCGCACTGCACCTCCAATGCATTCACCATTGACTGTAACCCCTTGGCAGACATACTAACCAATGCTTGATCATCTGCAAATATCACTGATTTTATTAGCTCTCCTCCTTCCTTTATTCCTACCTCCTCCTCCCCCCCATGCCTCCCTTACCATTTCTACTGACATAAGTTCACAATAAAAACGCGATGACAATACTACCAACACCAATTTTATTAAACGTATACTATAAACAGTTAATCATAAATTCAAATTTTAGGCTAAAATTAGCTGTAGAATCTTCTAAACTTTCATTAGATAAAAAATATATTATTTTTATATTGTATATTTTTAAATATTTTGTCTAGTTTATTAAATTATAATAGTTAAAGAATTAAACTGCGTATAGCTGGGCCCGGGCCCTGGACCCAAGGGTCCACCCAGCCCCACCCTTGTGGGGGCTATGGTCAACTGTCCCTTAAAATAAGCTTTCGTAAACCCATCCCTTCCTGGATAAGTTAAAGGGTGGTCTGGGGCACCCTATAGCTGTAAAGGGATGGATTTCTGCGCCAAGATGGCGGAAATGCGTCGATTGCCTCTGGATTTTGGCAATTTTTTCTTGACGTCTGTTGATGTTAGCGATTCAAATATGTTTAACCTTACGTTTTTTCTGTCTGGCCATATCCCATCATTACATTATTACATATAATTATACGTTATAATTAAACGTCCGAAAAATGTAGCACCTGCTTGCGGTTGCTGCTGTTGTTGAGCTGCGGTTGTTATGTAAACAAATATTAAAATGGAAGAAGCACAAGCTTTTGCGAGGTTATGCCTTGTAAAACCGGAGTACAAGTTTAACAGAATTTTTGGTTCATAGGTTACCTTAAAATATCCCAACCGAGGACGAATCGTCTGCAAAAGTTGAACATCATAAGGAAAAGTCGTTTATTCCATCAAATGAAGGGAAACAGGTCTTCGAAATGAACTTTTTTCACGATTCTAGCTTGTCATCTTGTGTCGTGTTCATCTTTCATAGATACGGAATAATAGCGTTTTATTGCCATAGAAGCGAATACTACATATGTTGACCGGCCATTTTGAACGCTGAGTATTAATACTTAAGAGGAAGTTGGCCCAGCGGTAATGTATACTGGATTCCTGTTCAGAAGGTTGTGAGATCGATTCTTTCACGGGGTTAGTTATTTTCTCTTTCAATTTGATGGGGTAGGAAGGTATTTTTACCACCGAATTATATAACTTCGTACTAAGACTTCAGTGCAATATTTTTTCATTTCACTTGTCCCCTTGCCGTACTCCAGTTTAAATAACTGGAGTACGGCAGATAGCATCTCTTAAAAGGTGATGGATTGCTTATTTTATCTTCTGTAAATCTTGTATAAACTCTCCAATCTATCACACAACAACACCAGCTGCTTCTTTTACCTACATTTTCGTAATTCTGAATCGGTGAAAGCAGCGAACAGTTACGTTCTGAATTAACATTGGTACGAATAGGAAACTACATTTAATATTCTTGGAATGCAAAAAAATGCGAGAGAAAGGAAGATAAGGTTTAGTAAATAACAGACGGACCGAGCAGGAGTTGGTTTAATCCTTCCACTAACCTTAGTACTAATATATTTACAAAATGTTATACCAATATTGTCGACAAAAATCAACATTTACTCATTTATTTCCTGCTCTCGCAGGAAGTGGAGTGTAGCCTTTGGGGTGATTATCGTAATATAAATAGTAGAAACAGAGAAAAATGTTGCACTAAGGATATCGGACATATGACTACGGCGTATTAGGAAAAGCCACAGCACATTAACGTAGCATTTGCAAGTGATGTGATTTTGGTGCCGGTATGTTTGTTGGAAGTGGGTGAATGCCGCGTTTCCGCTGGCGAGACAAAAGGTCACCTTTACCCGTATGCTTAGTTTCCCATTGAACTTTCAATGCTGAATATTTCATTTCAAGGTTTATGCATTGAACAAATTTAATTTTACAGTCCTTGAAATAAATGTGCATGATAATGGTAATTTGAACGTTATGAAAACCATTTCCCATAGCTTAAAATATCACGCAATATTATTTGATCTATTGAAGATTGTCTGTCATATTTGAGCAATAGTTCAATAATTTCGTTAATAGGAAATGTGATAAATATTTATACCATCCTGTCTTTTTGAGTCAGGTCATATGTGTGAGCTACATTTCTGGCCAATGTTGCTCAATCGGCACTGATCGGCGCAATGCATTATGGGCAGTAAACATGGTAAAACGTCACACGAAACGTCACGGAAGCATGACATAAGTATGAAAATTACAGCGATCTAGTCGACACCCCTACTTCGGACAGTGTCGGGTAGGTTCGGTTGACAGGACGTTTAAGACAACAATGAGTAGGGAAAGTGGCACCTGGATAACTGTACCACCTACTGCTGCCACCCTTTGGCGCGTAGGGAAAGTGACAGTTTCGTCTCTGCATACGACCTTTATGCTTAGTAACTTCACATTTCAGATTAGATGAGTTTTAATGGGACATGGAGAAAACCATGGATAAATTATTATTTCAAGTAATCTCTACCATCCAGTGCTCCACGATCCATCAAAGGTATTTCACATAAGTCAGAGGACTATAACCACTTCGTTCACACACCGTCTTTCTCGGGGAAATGGAGGAGATAACTGCTTTAATTGTATGTTCGCCTGACGATTTACGATTTCCTTAGATATTTACGCGAGCAACGTTGATTATCCCTCCCAAGGTAAATATTGTGTCGTGGTAAGCAATATGTCCTCGGTACCTGATATTTAAGAGCAGAAATCAAGGATTAAGAGAGACAGGCACATACATGCTCTTTTCACACGTTATATTTTCTTTTGCTAATGCTTGCATCCAATGGTGACGTGTATCATTAGTGTTTGTGCGTTGCTATATGCTCCGCTCCGCACAGTAAATGAAAAATTCCTTGCGCACATCATTGGTGGAAAAATAGGAATAAAAAGACAGCACAGTCCTTGGGAAAACTTACTTACCACAAATCCATGAAAATGTATCAATTTCTTTAACTCCATGATGTGACTACGTGAAAAACCATTGACATACAGGGAACAAATATCCATCACTATTTCTCGGAGCAAATTAAATCAGATACATAAAAATGGTAGGGAGGGATTAGGGGACGAGTCGCTTCCGTAGCACCAGACATGCACTGTATCTTACTTCGAGTTTTCTGTCGATAAAAAATGAAAAAAAAAAAACTCGATTCTTCACACCTTTGCCGAATCGATTTACTTTCGACAATTATGGACGTGACGAATAAAATCGCCAGAGCGTCGTGTAAAATGTCAAATTGGCAAATTAAATAAGACCTCATTATTGTTATGGTTGTTCTTCATTATGCTATGGCAAAATTATGGTTTCTTATTCCGTAATCTCTAGCTATCTTACTAGGCGATGGTTGTTTATTCATTTTACAAAGTGATAAATCCTCTGCTGGAAAATTAAGAAATAAAATACCTTTATTTAAAAAAAATACTTCATCTTATATGGCCTTTTGAGAATATCATTGTTAATTTTTTAACAAAATTTGAAGTCTTCTGGCGGAAATTTAAGAAATAAATTAACTTTGTCTACATTAAGAGGCAATTCTTTAAATGTTTGCACTCATTATGACATTATAATAGGTAGTCCTTTTTTATAACACAACCTATCGAAATCTGAAAGATTTTTTATTATGCCTTCTCATTCTCGGCCATGAATATTTTTTTTGGTTCTTTCCGGTCCTGATTTTTTAAACGGCTTCATTACGTATGACTTGCAATAAACGTATAATAGTGGACAATCTATTCACTTTGCCGGCCTTGAATGATTTTTGGGGTCGTACATCCTTAAAAATGTTTCTGCCCATGACGATTTGAGTGAGGGGATCCATGCATGTTGAGCTTGGAAAAACCGTGTATATTTTTAAAACCATTTATTCAATTTGCCGACCCGGAATTTTACCCGGAATGAATTTTTCCGGCCCTGATTGCATTGCGTAGAGCTTCGAAAACCCATATAAAGTACGATTGATTACTGAAAAATAAGCATAGCTCATCTTAATAAGTTCTAATTTAAATGAAAAGGTGATTTTTTTAGTTGGTTGCACTGCTAACTTAATACGCGTTGTTACTTCGACGTGGACACCGCACGAAATTCAATTTGGCAATTTCTAAACAAGCGATTGGTCAATGTAAAACTCGAATGAATTTCCTGTTTCTGCTGCACGTTTTCTAGTAGCATATTTTCACCGTGGTTTAATGAAATCCCGCATTATTAGGAGCAATAATGCCAGTTGAAACTAACGAACCATTTATGAAAATGCTTTCTTAGCTTACAAATACTGATTCAAAATTCTGTAAAATTATGGCTCTTGAGGGGAAAATATGTTTCCTACGTTACAGCCAAAATATTGAATGAATTAATTTACTTATTTTACTTAATTTCCAGTGGAAATATTGAACATCCACCTCTAAGTGACAGAAAGATGCAATAGTTCATTTTCAAGATAGTATTTCAAGTAGATAGTAGTTTTGTGGCAGTCATTTTTAGTCATGTATACATTATAAAGCTTTTTTTCAAGATTAGTATATTCATGAGCTAACAGCATCGCCTTGGGTCGCAATCCAAACTATTCATTAAATACAAGTATATGGACATGTTGTTATGATGAACTGATTCCTACATATAATGGTAAAGCCTAATACACATTCTTTGTAGGATTTTATTTTGGAATTTTGAGTTTTTAGGGACATCATGTGGCAAAACATATTTGCAGATTTGGAGATGGAATTAACCTCAAATGTTTTATCCCACTACTAGTGTCATTTATTCCTTTACTTAATAAATCCTAAGATGCTTAAAAGCCGCTTTCTTATCACCATTCACCCCATTTTTCCAGTGAAATCCTTAAGCAACAAGCCTATGGCAGGTTACATATTAGGAATCTTGCTTTGGTTCTGAACGCAAGAATTATAAATGATACCTTGACCACATTTATCAATAGATTAAAGAAATAATCTCAAAGTAAATTCCTCGATCTTGCTAAACTTTGTACTTGCGAAGGTTTCCCATACTTCTACTTGTAAATTCTGCTGGTACATGAGATAACCAGTCGCCGTCGGAAATTTTTGCTATGAGAGAGTTAGTTAAATAGAATTGCCTCTGCACTATGAAGTTTGTCTATCTACCATTGATGTAGATATCTTCGCCATTTGATGGGGTCATAATCGATTTGGTAATAATGCTTTCATGGTCCATACTTTATTCACTACTCCCTCTTACCATCAGCCTAAGGTTCTCATATGTAATGTCCTCAAGTAATATCTATTAGGCTGCCTATGGAGATAGGCATTGTAATACGATTGGCAAGAAAGGAACTTGCAGCAAAATGACTCCAAAAAAAGTTTTTGAAATTATAACAAAGGGTATTTTGGGACTGATTAAATTAACTTTTGGCAAGAGCCTATTCTCGGTGGCTCAGGATAGGCAATGAGTTTGGATCCTAAATTGAAAATACCAAGAGTATTATTTCACTCTCAGGCCTCTTTGGTTAATTTATTACTTAAAACTATCAAAAACATCCTCATATGTTCCTTAAAGTCTATGGATACGACCTGAAATAGATTTAAAGGCTTTAAATTTTATAATAATATACTTTTATTTAAGGTCTTACACCTAAATGATCTTTGTTGGACATCAATAATGCTACATCTACATAGCAGTCACGTTTTCAATAAATTAGTTAATGCTGTAAAAACAGGCTTATGAAAAACTGTAGCTCTTATAACCCTAGGAGAGTTGGAGGGCTACTGTCTCTTTTAGAATTGTTCACCCAACATATTTGGTATACTAAGTAAATTTACACGAAGGTGTGTGGAAATTGGAAGGCGAAGAGAAATAAATGTAAATTGGAAAATAAACAAATATGCGTCTCAAGTAGGACTATATTTTTACATGTATACAATGCATATGGAGGGAATGGTGGGTGAAGAGATTGAAGGGGCGGGTGAAACCATAAGAAGGAGGAAATGGGAACTTGAAATGACATTTTGTAGACACAGCTTCAAATGGATTCAAACTTAAGATGAGAGAGTAGGGTTTACTCAGAGTGAAGATAGGCATTGAAAGAAACAGAAAGAGCTACTGCTGTGCTATAGAGCTATAAGGCTGAATACAAACTTACAATTAAATGTTTCAATGACACAAACTCTGCACTTGGGGTCAAATTAGACCCCCCACAAATAAAATTTTCATTTTTACTTCCCAGAGTGATAACAATACAATAAGGCTTCAAGAAATAATCTGAAGAGAGTTTATGGAAGACATACCTAGAATATGATTTCGTCTATGACAAACATTATAAAGTTATCAAGGTTTGAAATAGGTGTGGATTCAATGGTTAAGACATAGACTTTCAAGATAATCTCCATAAATGGAATTTAGCCTATAAATAAGCTATTAACTCTACTGGTCATGAAAGTCCCACTGAATTAACATTTTGTTATGATTTAGAGGCAGGTAAACAGATTTAAGCGTGATATGTTACTGTGGTAAATGTACGAATCTAAGCCAACTAATGAATGATTGAGGACCACATTTTAATGCAAAAATACCCAACTGCAGACATTTTCTCATTTTTTTATGATATTTAATTATTCTATCTCAGTAGCTTTGAAAGATATTGAAAATTTTATTGGAATTGTAACTATTGAGTAATATTTTTTGAAGTTATAGGCATATTTGGGACTTGATTCAGCCCAATGTGAAACTTTACAATCATCTACAGCCTTGCTAAAAATTCTGCTGTACAAGTTCAAACTTCACGGAAGCATATCAAATAATAAATTTATTTCATATAATACGATTGTGTAATGAACTTAATGAAGTGGTTATTAAGCATTTACCAATGTCAAATCTATGAGTCAAATTTATGCTCCACGTCATAAATGAAGTTTAATCATAGTTCCCTCAATTAGCATTCATCACTAGTAATTATGATACTAGAGTTTGTAACTATCAACATGTTATACACTCATACCATAAAGAAATACTGTATTTTCGGATGGAAAATAATGAGGCATGTTTTGTGATACGCATAGAAAACGTTTTACAACATCAATTTCAGTTTCATCCCATGATAATTGGAGAGGCAGACAATGTTTTGGACGAAATACTATTGTTTAGATGGCGAATCGATTACCAGGCATATCATGAAACTACTCAGAAAAAATAATATGCCTTCACATTAAAACTCACAACCCCCCTTTGGGCTTACTAGTCATCAGTAATGTTTAATATCAATGAATAAACCAAGCTAATCACCAAAATTAATTTCATTCGGGTACTGAAATTGTAAAAGAATTTTTATGAAATGAGTTCCGAATATATTGATAGTCTACTGAAAAATGGCATTTCTATTTAGATAGAATTCATTCATTATCTCCTTATTAATGAACACATCTGATCGACGGTAAATATCCGGATTGCAGAGTTCTATAAGGGTAATTTATCACTATTACCCAAAGAATCAACTAATAGCAAGTAATATATCATGCAGAAACATAACAATATATACGGATGCATACGTTATTTTTCGGGGTTTGTTTTAGCATTAATAGACATGAAAAGTTCATGATCAATTTGTATTCCATATTTCACATCTTTACTAACCTACTTTAAAGGATTTATCATAGATAAACATTGGCCCATATCATTAGTGAAAACTATTTGGAGTAGCTTGTACAACTTCAACACGCAAGCATTGGAAAGAACCAGTTGTATTATAAGTAGCTTTGGAAAGTTAAACCACATAGGGACGGAGAAGATACAATGATAGAATATAGCTACGATTACGGAAACGATTACTTCCCACTCTCCAAATGTTGTTCGTTGACACTGGACACATAAGCAAGCACAGTCCTTCATCACTTTAACGTACATTCACAACGACCAGGGACAGCGAAAGCTAAATATTTTTTTAAAGCATTTAATTGATTCAATGTGATACGCCGATATCCGATTGACTTAGCAAAAACGTCGATGATGGATCGTACACCTTCAAAATTGGGAATGATACGTGAGTTTAAAACGTACGCTATAACTAGGTAAAAAATCTCTTAGAACTTGTGTCACATCAGGCAGAAGCCACATTGTATTCATCCATCTTATTCTTGACGCCCTCATGGTATATATTGGTCTGAATTTCGATTACTTTGTTGGTAAAGCTTTCCGCGTGGTCTTGTTTGTTGGCAGAAATGACTGCTGAGCTTTAATGATCGAAATTTGCAGTTGGTGAACTATTATTTTATTTAAATAATGACGCGTAAGTGTTAATAGGGGGAGCGTGGCGGCCTAGTGGGTAGAGCGCTTGGCTACTGATCGAAGGGTTCCGGGTTCAAATCCGGGTGAAGCCTTTGAACGCCCTCAAGGAAAAAAATCCTCGGAGTGCAAGGTGGCCCAGGGAAAGGAACTGGTCCCCCTACCCTGAATGTGTGAAGTTCACACGCCTGTGGCTTAGTCCGGGTTGAGCTCTACCCTCAACTATCCAAACCAACCTTCGGGTTGAATCACTGAGTGAGTGAAGTGTTAATAAGAAAATATTTCTTCACGTAACGATTTCAAAACAATACACCAATTACTTGAAGACTCAGGATGTTAAATAATCCAAAATAATGCCACGCAAGCATTTAAAGTGAAAGCAATCATACTTTAGGTCGGTGATATTCACATAAGTGCATGAAATGCCGTAGCCAATACACGTTCCTAAATTATTTCACTGGATTTACGAAGACGCAAGCTGATCGGCATACATCGACTGAAAACTGTACTTTGATGCTCCAAGTTTATTTTGAGGCAATGTACATAGAGATTTTTATTCATAAAATGTGATAGTGGCAGACATCTTGAACATTCCTCCCTCAATTTGAGTGGAAACTCGAGTGTTCAAAATAGGTCACTCGTTTTTAAGGGTTGTTTGAGGGAGCATCGTCACTCAAGTGAGGACCTTTATTACCAAAGTAGCAACCAAGTGGAGTTTGAGTGATGCTGCGGGAAAATCTTCCGTGACGCTTAGCTATAAATCACCTCTTGAAGATGTTAGTATTTCTGGCTATTAAAAGCAATATCAGTGTTAAATACATATCGTAAGTTGACATGCAACTCGCCTAATTTGTTACCAAATAAGTATTTCTCCGAGCGTATCGTAATTGGATTTTTTTTCTCCGAGCGTATCTTAAAAACGAGTCGGGGACCCTTTATGGACCCTACACTAACGGTGCTTTGCAATGAACATTTTTGATAAATATTGTCAGGAGTAAGCTAATTTATAAAATACTTCTAGTTTGAATCTTTACTGGATATGAACTGTCAAGTTTCCCCATAGCGCTCCTAGGGTCGGCAGGGAGCAAAACCCCTGAAGCTGACCCTTCCACTGAAAAACCTCTGTGTGCTTCTCCGGAGAATTAGGTGAGCCCTTTTCAACTATTTGGATTATGTAAACGGCAAATGAATAAACTGCTCCCTTTTTCGTTTAGAGACACCTCACGACTAAAAATGTACGGCTCTCGAATCAGTATTAATAATCCAGTCCATCTGGGAAGGGCCCTTTGCGATTTCCGGCACTTTATGTGTCCATTAGAGTGTAACAGCACTTCAAAAATGGTAACCGGGACTAATGTTGTATGATTTGAGTCGGAAACTTCTTGGTTAGAGCTCTGCTCAACCCTTCGAATTGGTGTTACACCACAGGGATCGTCTGATACGTGTTCTCGCGGGGAGAAACTCTTTATACCCTTGGGTTCCCTACGACGGTTTTGCAGAGGCACTGGGATGGAAATGAAACGGAGGTATACATGTGATATCCACGTCCGCAAAGCACCTGTAGAGCTGTTGTGGTGGTGGCCATCATTGCTGCTAGGGCCGTCCTCTCCGGCGGCAGCCGTCTCCTTCCCCTTCCTTAGCTGCTCCTCTCTTCGGAGACGATGCCTGTGGGTCTTCCTCCTGCTGCTGCACCCTCTCACTGAACAGAACCCAGGCGACACACCGACGAGAGAGAGAGAGATTCCTTTTTTTCGCTCTCGTGCTCCTCTTCGCCACCGACACTCCACACTCTGACTCTCCGCCGAAGATCCTTCGGCCCTTTTATTCCGTGGCGCGGCGGAGGGGAGGGGGAGAGGCGGGAGGGGGGGGGGTGAGAGGCGGAGAGGAGGGGGAGGCCCACTCACGCTACCTCCTCCCCTCACCACCTCTCCTGCATTCACTCGTACGAGTACACTCTTCTTCTTCTGCGTTGGGGGGAGGTCCGTATCTCCGAGGGACGCACAAAATCGAAAAAAAAGCGGGAAAAAATTACAAAATTTCTTTTTTTTTTTAGATAAAGACTTGCAAATAGGCACATATACTCACAAAAAATTACTTATAATGCAGTAGTCAGTCATTCTTCATAAGTCCCAACCTCTATTTGGTTACGGAGGCTAACACATTACCGACTTTCCAAAAAACACCCGTTTTGATTTTTCTTCGAAAATCTTAATTAAGCAGATGGTGGAGTTGTGGAAGAATTTTTATGAAATTAAAAAACGTTACCAATTATGATAATAGTGCCTTTTCTGTTCTTAGGAAAAGGTGAAGAGATTATGGTTGATATTTGTATGACATACGTCAACAAATGGCGAACGCTTTTTTCAGGCAACATTTCACATAAAGTAGTCGTTTTAATTTGTTTCACGAATATATACACCGAGATATTTATACAAAGTATTAATAGAAGATTTGTTAAGGTTATTTTGAAGAAATATTTGAAAAATGTTTGTCAAACCGAAAATAAATTCCATTTTTTCGATCGCGCTCCGTGCCAGCGGGGGACCTGAAAAAGCCGTGACTCCGTTGGATTGTTCAAGCTGTGTGGACCTTAAATCCGTGACTTCGCTGTTTCCAAGATGTGCATGGTGTCACTGACTTCCAAAGGTTCTATATTGTAGATACTGCGTGGATATTGGATCGATCGAACTGATAAGGGCACGTGTAACTATAGTAAATTGGTTTTTCTTTGGATACTTAATGTAATCATGCTGCAAATTATGAACGTCATTCACCTCTTGAGAAAGTATGCGTGTTCCCGAGGTACCATGCATGGTTTCCAGAAAAGGCATAATCTGGGATTCTTACCTCCCCCCCCCCCACCCTCCCCAACTACACCCTCCACCTTTTCTCCCCGAGGAGGGCCTAGGGATTGGAAAATCGATTTCGATATACTCGAAAATCGATTATCACACTCCGATTGTCGATTTGAGCTGCGCCAATCGAGCTGCGCCAGTTCGTAAACCGCCCTCCAGTCGACCGCAAGTCCAACCCCAATCCACTACAAGCCTGGAAGAAGATTAAGGGAGAATATCCTCACGTATACGAACTAGCCAGTAGGATTTTATCTATAGTTGCCTCTACCGTCCCGTGTGAGCGACTATTTTCTCACGCCGCGTTAATTGCAACACAGGTGCGAAATCGATTATTCAGAGAACATTTAAATATGTTAGTTTTTTAAGGTCCATCCCTGAGGAACACTGGTTCCACGGCTTTGCAAACAAGAAATAAATAAAATTCTGTTTTTCATGTTGTGCTAGGTATGCCCACTTTTCAATATAGGTACAATTCTTATTGCTACTAAACTACATGTAATTATCTGGTATTGATTATTACTTCCCTGCATACCTTATTGATATCTTTAAATAATATATTGTATTAATAAATTTAACCGTATTCAGTTCTTATCCCTAGTGCTTCCACTAACCCATATTTTGCATTTTTTTATAACAGCACATCCGTATTTCAGTAGGCAAATACTTCACTATTTTAAAATATCTATTTCGATTTTTCGATTATTTTGAAAAAAAAATCGAATTTTTAGAAAATCGATTTTTAAAATCAAAATCGAAAGTCGATTAATTGAAAATCGATTCTGGATTTAAATTTCCAATCCCTAGGAGGGCCGCGCGAAAAGGAAGGACGTTTTATGACACCGCGTAGCCTTTAACGGTATTGAAAGAACTTTTCTGCTTGTAAAATGGCAATGAAGTTGTCCCGTTTCATTACTTTTTGCTTTTCTGCATGAGGAAAAACTATGATAGATACTCTCCTATGAATAACTAGTTATTAATAACCTTTAAAAGTGAACTATAAATGTTAAGTTTTTATCTGCATAAGATTATTTCGACAATTTCACCTACATGCCAATTCGTTTTTTTCTCCGAATTTCATGCACGAGAAGAAAATGGACGCGATGGTTCCAGGAGTCTCTGTGTGATCTCAAATTGCTCTGATGAGCGCCGTGTGATCTCATTCGCCCACATGGTTGGTAAATATGCGTAAGGGATAGATTTATTTAAACTTGCGACTCCATTGGGTTTTTATTTTCATTTCACGATACTGAAAACACCGCGTAATATTCTTACATGACAATGATCGTGGCTAAGATGAAATGCAATTAAATGACTTCGTAAATTAGTTCATTGGTAATGAGTTTAACAAAAATGAGAAACTAATGAAATCTTTCGAATATATTGCTGCGCCTACTCTAACCGATTTCAGCAATATGTAAACGGCAGCAAAGAAAATGTCACGCTGAATGTATGGACAAAAGAGAGAAAGTATGCAGAAAAGATTATAGAAAAAATCGAAAAAAGAGTACATACGTTACAATGTTATCAGTCCCGGAAATATTTTCATATAAAATTAATAAAATACATTGGTGTAGGAGATGAAACCTTGCCTGCCAAATGTACATAGAGAGACAGTAAGGGGTGAATTGAAAGTGAGCAGGATGAAAAAATATATAAATATACTTTATGAGAGATAACCAAAATAAGTTTCCCATATTCCTTATAACATGTTACCATCAATACTAAGAACATCAACATTCTTATCTCTCTGACAAATCCTGGACATCATCACCGTCTGATTATATTACTTCTTCTTCGTCGTCTTTAAGTAAAAGTTCTATCAGTTCCTTTTACAGCCTCCTACGTCTCTTCGGAGTTAATGAATGGTAGAGGAAAGAAATGGATCTGATGTGATCAACAGTCTTTTGAATAAGTCATCGTGGGTGGCCATCCTAGAGTGTTTCCTATTTATTAGTTCGCGTAATTTTCTGGTGTCTTTATTTAGAGCCCTCGTCGCCTTTTCGGACAGTTGACCTTAAGGAAGAATGGTCTCTTTCCATATTTCGTCTCCATACATGATTACCTTATGTACCGTGGTTGGCATGTAAGATCAGGGATACAGCTTCACGTATAATTCGGCAGGTCTCAGGCATTACTGCAAAAATACCTCATCTTTGAGTTTTAGGCTAATGGATATTGCCTTTAGTATACTGGAATGTTTTTACAAAGTCATAGTTATAGGTATAGCGAAACTTAGTGGCACTCACCCGCGGAGCTTTTAAGGTCACTGAGAACGAATTAAGCGTCGATGAGCGGGAAAGGTTACCGAAGGGCTCAGTTTTTTTCTCTACCAAAGTCTCTTCTCAAAAAAATCTCTTCTATCAAAATTTCTCAGTTTTTGTTTCTATCAAAATGGAATTTTACAAAGTAACGCCTGAGAGTGTCGAGTTTGTATCATTTGTATTTGCTGTCCAGTCCTGGGTGCATCCACGATGGACCCCATTCTTCCTCTGAACGCTTTCTGTACTAATGCCTTTTTCTCCGAAAGCTGTATTTTATGGCATCTACGAATTCAAAGAACTCCGGAACTGGCCGCGCAGTAACTGTAACAGAGTCACCCGCTGATGTACACACAATAGTGTGAAATTCGCAGTGCAAAAATCATTCACCTGGACTGGGATTCGAACCCAGACCCCTCTAATACGCCCAGATTTCCATGAAATTCACAGAGAGTGAGGACGCCTGGGTAGCTAAACTGGTTAGAGCACTCGACGAAATCGAGGGGCCTATATCATTCGAGTCGACTTTTGAAGAATGACTTACTATTTCATAATGAGTAATCTTATGTGAGTATATGTGTCTACTTTCAAGTTTTCATATTTAAAAAACAATTTTGGAGTTAAGTCCGGCGTTTTTCAATTTCCGATCACTGTGGGACGGTCTGAGAGCGCGCCGATGTACCCCGCTCTCAACGACCCGTCGCGGAAGCAGGGTTTAGGATCCGGAGGGGCGGGTAGCCCCCCTTGGGGTATCACTGCAGTCACAGCTACGAATCTGTCTGAAGAATTCTCCCACTTCCAATTTCGGAGTGCCGAAACCGCCTCTGGCCTTTTATTTGACGCCCCCTCATCCTTTCCAAGTGGGCTTTCGTGTTCCACGCCTCTCGTCCGTGTTCTCCTTCGGAGGTCCGAAGCATCTTCTCTCGAATGGCCTTCTGCTCCATATGGGGAGCAATACCTGGAGTTGATGAAATGGGATGAGAGGGTGCATCCTCAGAGTAGATATAAGGAGTGCGAATGTGATGAAGCAGACTTGAGCATTGTGGCATTTTTCATACCCCCTTTTCTTGGCCAAATTCCCCTCTTTGGACATTTTCCCCTCTGCGGACTGGTTACCCGCCGGAATTAGCCGAAAGACTTGCCCGAGGCACCCCCCGTCATGCGCGCTAATGACATAGCGCCAAATTGCCTAGGACTCTAAAATGCAGCGACTCCTGCCAGCAACTTCTGCCACGACTTCTGCCACGCCTTCAGCCACGCCTTTAGCCGCGCCTTTACCTCGCAAGGTCCTACATTGTTTATATAGCCCCTAAAGTGAGGAAGGATTCCAAAAATGCGGTCATTCTGCCAAGGCACAAAGACTGTGATCCTGTATTCTGCGACCGTAGCCAGAAAACAGTTGCTGGCGCTCCAATTGAAAACTGCTACCCCATCTATCCCGCATCCCATTATTTCTTCCCCTCCAAGCCTACCAATTGCCTATATCCTAAGCTTACCCATTCCACCTCGTCCTAGCCGACAAACCCCTTCCTCAGCTGATTAATCCCTGAACCTCTTTTATAGTCGAGACGGCGACCGAGTAACACCGTTGTGCGAACCTGCTGACTTTCAGTCATTTTGTACTTTGAGAGAAGCTCAACCTCTCGTACTTGTATATTTTAATCATTTTCTGAGTCGAAAATCTCATAACGGTCGCTTGCCACTCAACCTGTGGGTAATTTGCTTGTAACTTGGTTCGTGTTATGTGTGATTTATATTGATCGTTCAGTTATTGATTGACAATACTTGTGTTTCGTTCAATTTGGTCAATTGTCTCACCCGAGCTTGGAAAGAGTTTGTTTTTACGGGAGCTATCGGCGAGAAAAACTATTTCCTTTTCCCGATAGCCCTTCAGCATTACCAGCTCTTGAGAGAACATTAGCAACTAGCAGGAATCCTGGAGTATCTAAAAGGTGTGGATATGGCGTGATATTTTGCCAAGTAGGAGGAAATGTATTCGTAATGAGTAGCATTTTGAGACCAAGAGAAGCGCAATTTTTTTATTCCGTACCGCCTACCTTACGTAGTTGAGACACATTCTTCCTTCATTTCGTCATAAGGAGATTGCAATATTTCCCAAGAATATCGAGGTAATCATCATCACTCGTCCATGTTTATAAAAGTTCAACCTTGTGGTGATATGCTTTCTTCGGCTATGACTAGTGGAAAATATTTTCCTTTCCCCTATACTGTACTGACAAAAAACTAAGCTAAAAATTATTTCTTATTAGTAAAGTGACGAACCATAAAACTAATTCAAATGAATATAATCAGTTAAGAGAGCGTAAATAAAAACAATATTATAATGGAATAAAAAGTATGGTGGACTAAAGGGAAATTTGGAATGAAGAGCATTGGAGAAATGGTCGACTGAATCATCCTCACTTGGTTGAATCCCATTTAAATATGTAATAATAATCTGTAAATTAATCATGTCTATGTTATACAATCACTGCAAAAATGCACAAATGATGTGGTACGTAATAACGAGCATGGGTGCAAATATATAAGATTAAATATTAATATTCTCTGGGACATTTCAGTCCCGTGTAGCATGAAGAAAAAATGTACAGCCTAAATTATTTCATTAGCCCCAGTGTTTTAAAAACAAGTATTCATTTTATACACTAATGAGATGAAATTCTCTATGACAAAATTATTTGTCATGACCGGTATTCGAATCCGGTTCTCCCACATTCCAGACAGGTGTGTAATCAATCCATTTACATCTCCAAGTCATCTTAACGGAATGCGAATTTCAACGGTGATTAACGTGAACTAGGTGTTATCGTCTCTAAGTCCACATTGTAGCAAAGGAACCAAGGTCATGCTTAGTGAGGCAATTGAAATATTCAAGTTCGCAAATTTCATCCCGTTGGTGTGCTTTGCGTCTATTTCCCATGAATTAGCTTGTTGCAAGTTATATATTCCGATACTTACTTACTCCTCGGCGCTACAACCCTTGTATGGCCTTGGTCTCTCCGAACACCGTTAGCCCAGACTCCTGCATGCCCCCTTCATCTTCTTGTACTCATCTATCTCAGCCCATTCTCAACATCAACATCTTTTCCGAGGTCTTCCTCACAATCTTCTTCCACCAGGATATCCAAGGTTTATCTTTTTCTCCATCCTTTCTTCAGGCATTCTCTCAACATTTCTTAACTACCTTAACCTATTACTTATAATTTCTGCCACGATGTTAGATGCAGAGGGAATTGCTCAAGGGCCAAATTCAGGATAATCTGAGTGGTACGATTAACACGTGCAAGAGTGTTCTAAACTGAATCAATATCAAAAATACTTTTTAAAATCACTTTTCATTTGAAGTTCTATCAGAAGAATAAATTAATTGTACTTTTTTTCATAACTTATAATCATAATCTGAGTAATCTACCAGTTACAAGTAGGTTGTGATGAAAGTCAGAGAATATCCTACGAACTCTTGGACGTGCCTTGCCCTTTCGACCTCTAGTATTTCTATCTTCATCTCAGCATAAGTCCTACCTTTCTTCATCCCGTCCATATAACCTATTCTCTTCCTTCCCCTTCCCCGCTTACCCAACCCTCTATCACGGCCTTCAGCAAACCATCGCCCCTCATTACTCCTTCCAGCCACCTACCCTGTCTTCCCCTTATCTCATCTATAAGTTTCCTCTCCTCGCCCACCATGTCAAGCACTTCCTCATTTGTCTTCCTTTCCGTCCAACGCACCTTCTCCATCCTCCTCCACACCCACATATCGAACTTCTTCACCATATGAAGAGAATGGTTTTTCGGGTTTCCATCTGCGTTTATCCATTTTTGGTGGACATTATTTCGCCAGCGTTCCAGCTAGCTTCCTCAGGTCCGTTGGATTGCAGAGATTGGTCCGTCCTTTTATGTTATACCGGTTTCGCGCCTTCGGGTGGTGTGTTGTGATTGGTCGGTACTATTGAAGAGCCGTTTCCAAGCAGTGGCGAAAGTGTAGCCGTCCTCTCCACCAAAAATGGATAAACGCGGAAGGAAACCCGAAAAACCATTCTCTTCATCAACAAAACTCCGCGGAAGCCTTCACGAAAATCCTTCACCATATTTTCGTCTTCATTTCTCAGAAACCGCGTTTCTGTCCTATAAAACGCCACATTTCATATCAATCTCCTCACAAGCCTCTTTTTTACATCCTTACTAAAGATCCCCGTCATCAGCTCTCTTCTATTATTGAATGCTTCTTTCGCTAGCGCTATTCTCCTCCTAATGTCTTTGCTACTATGTCCTCTTTCTTCTAGCGTAATACCCGAGTAATTAAATGGTTTTACTTGCTCAAGTTTGTGACTTTCTACTCTTATCACCAGCTTCGCTTTCTTCGTCCTACAGAATCTCGTTACTTTTGTTTTCTTGCGATGAATTTCCATTCCGCATTCCTCGCACGGCTTTTGCAATGCATCTATTAAAGCTTGCAATCCTTTCGATGACCGAATGACCAACGCCTGGTCGTCCGCGAATCTAACCGACACTATCCGCTGGCCTCCTACTTTCATTCCCACATCTAGCTCTTCCCATACCTCTCTTACTATTTCCTCAGCATAGATATTAAAACGCAAAGGCGACAGCGGGCATCCTAGCCTTACCCCGCGACCTATTTCTGCCCACCCTGATTCACCGTCAGCTACCCTCATGTGAACCCTCTGGACCATTTATAAGTTTCGGATGAGTCTCCTATCACGCCAACCTATTCCTATTTTCCCCAGTATCTGCATTAGTTTCTCCCAGTTTCCTCTGCCAAACGCCTTTTCGAAATCCACCAAGCAAACAAAAACATCCTGATTTTACTTTATGTTTCTATCTACATATAAGTGTCCTCATCACCGCAATCGCGTCCCGAGTTGCTCTCCTCTCCCTGAACCCAAACTGGTCATCGCCTAAACAGCAATTTGCTCTACTCTCCAACCTTCTATTTAGTACTCTAATTAATAATTTTTCCGCGTGTGATATTAAACTAATTGTTCTATACTCTTCACTTTAGGATGCTTTCTTCTTCTTCGGGATATGTATCAATACTGTTTTCACGAAATCCTCTGACCATACTTCCTCGTAGATTCTACCAATAATTTACGATAAACGATCGTCTTCCTTTAATACCTAGATTCTTCAGCAGCTCCAAAGACCGGTTATCGGTTTTCACGGCTTTTCTACCCTTCATCCCCCTGAATGCTCTCTCTATTGCGCTGCCAAGTAACTCCGGTCCGAGGTTATCCTTATCTATTGTTATTTATCCTCTATATCTAGGTCCACAGGTATATTCTTGCTGTCATATAGCTCCTCTACGTATTTTCTTCACCTTTCCTGGATATCTTCCTGTTCGATTAGTATCTTCTTTGTTTTGTCCTTAACCTTTGGTATCGTTTGCCCTCTCTTACCACCCGATAACATTTTCACCTTGGCGTACAAAGCGCCCACTTCCCCCTCCTCCTGCATCTTTTCCATTTTCTCACATTGTCCCTTCCACCAGTTTTCTTTTGCCCGATTGGTCACTCGCCTGAGTTTATTATTCAATTCCTTGTACTTCCTCTTGCCTAGGTCGGTGTTGGCATTTTTTCACATCCTTCTCTCCTGTATTTTCTTAATCATTTCTTCCGTAACCCACTGCTTCTTAACCCTCCTCTTTTTCACTGTTCTTATTGTTTTCTCTGTCACTCCTACGATTCCTGGTTTTATATCCTCCAATCTTCTCTCTTTTGTTTCCATACGATTTACTTCACCTATATTCTTTTCCGTCATCTCCTGGTAGTCCCCCTTTTCAGTGATTAAAGATCCCACCTCTTTATAACCTCGGTAAATATATACTATCACTTTCAACAGTCGGTCCACACGGTGAGCGCGACCATATCCGTGTTCCGTTGAAATCGACCTTCACGTATTGCGTACGTGTCCTTGACGTCTGGGGGCCAATTTTACTGCTACGACAGGCACAACTTGAGTTTGGTTTTTACCAAGGAGGTTAGAAAAGAAATGGAGGCGACATACCACTTGATTTTTGAAGCCAATTCCGCCATTGCAGTCGGCACAGTTCAGACCGTCCTCTCGCTTATGTGTCCAGCGGTTGCGTTCGATTTGCGTCAAATCTCAGTTAAAAACCACAGGCAAGGCGATGTTTTGGAACTGGTTTGGCAACACCTACTCGGCACAAAGCCTTCCCAAGCACCCCTATTCTTGCTTCACTTTCGTCCATGAGCGTTCGCGGTCATGCCTCCTCCATTTTATTTTAACCTCCTTGGGCTTTTACTCGCTAAGAGACCTAGCGTGCCCTTCTCCCTCCGACAGCGAATAGCCCAAATAATCCCAACCCCCACTCCCATAAGAATTCGCAAGCCGAAGAACCCGTGAAGTGTTTTCGGCTGGTATTTCTTGTGGGAGGAAGAAGGCGATAATTTCCCGTACTCTCCTTATGAAATGAGTCGTCATGGCAAGAATGATTAGTCCTGCTCAAAGGGGACAGATAGTAGCCTCGTTTGCGTGCAGGAAAACTAGTAATTTATAAAGTTATAGTAAATACGTTGCCAAAATCCACTGTTGCAAAATCAGCTCGGAAATCTTTCCCGACAATGAGAATATAAAGATAATGTTAAGAGATCAGAATTTTTATTTCGCACGTAATAAAAATAGCAGAGATAGCTGTTAAAATGAAATCGGGGAAAGGGCGGAAGACTTCCTCGGTGAAGACCAGTATGGGTTAAGGAAAGAGAGCGGGACGCGAAACGCATTTATGGTGATGAGTATTCTAACATTTATTAATAGATTTCCACTTAGAATAGATTAGCCACTATGTCTCTATTTGCTTCTTAGACTACTGGAAGACTTGTGACAGAGTACATTGGACGAGAATAATAAATATTACTGCAGAAATAGGGAGTACACTGGAAGTGTAGGCGCAGAATTATAAAACCTCACGGGGATGAAGCGGTATACGGGTAATGAATTACGAATCGGAATGGGTATATGTTGGAAGAGGATTCAGGTCGGGCTATTTCTTATTACCATTGATTTTCGATTGTTCGCTGACAATTTAGTAATAAATGTATGGAAAGGGATAAAATGGCGAAGGAAAGTAGCAAGTAACTGTTAATTTTGGTAGATTTGCAGATGGCCAAGATTTATTTAGCCAGTCAGCCACGGGACTCGATGTCTATTTCGCAGGTGAAAAGGTGCGTGATATGTGGAATGTGAATTAATCATATAAAGCGCTGGTAATGAAGTTTATAAAGTAGTAATAGTCCAAAATGAAGGAAAATGAGGAAAATTCTGAGCTAGGGAAACGGGTTACCTTTCCGGGAAGTATAACTACGTCATTTAGTGAAGGATAAATTAATGTATGGAGATTGGTGTTACAGAGGATTTAAAGAATTGTGTTTGAATAGGAATTTCGCTGTTTTCAAGTAGGATGGAGAGAAAAATAGACGAAAGTCAATACGCAAGACGCACAAAATAAAACGTGGTGTTGCTTAAGGCGCTATAGATGGGATATGACTCAACGATGGGGAAGGGGATATTACGGCAAAGATCTATATTAGTGTAACACACGTGGTGATGAAAAATGTGCAACTCTATCTCCATAATTGCAAAGTAAAATTAAAACGATATTGGACAGTAAATTAAAACGACACCTTTGAGTAAAGTTTATGAACAAAACAACTGATATAGCCTTCAAACTTAGACCATAAATTAGTGTATCGGAACGAATATTTGAAGGTTTTGGAATGCCTCCAGCACACACATTAATTACTGATGCGACGATTTTCCATTTTTGAAATGTAGCAAAATATATTGCTTGAATACACAGACCGTTGAGAATTTCATAAACACCAATAAGGGAAAAATTTACACCGAGTATTCACCTGGGATGAGAAACTGATGGGAGTCCGATCATTTTCTTGCAATCGGAAGTTGAGATTTATTCAATATTTACTCCAAATTTCCCTCAAGGTAATGACTAGTGATCGGTCACTGCTTAGATAATTTTTGAAAATAATCTGGGCATGATGAAAGGAAACAATCCAAGTCTGGAAACGTTAATTCTAAGCCTATTATTTGTGCCACAAAATCATCACAACATTTTTGTGACCGAAGTCAAGTGCACTGCATTTAGCATAGAGCTTTTAAGTACTCTCACAATGAGGCACACAATGTTTTTTACCGTATGGCATTGCTTTTACGAGAATGTATTCAAACTGAATTTATTAATTGATTTCCTTGCGATTGGATACATTGATTTATCAAACCAATCTATTTATGCTAAAGGATTGACAGATTTAAACACTTTAGAGTCCCTGATATCTCCTCAGCAGCTCATTTTTCGTCAGTGCGCGTGAAAGTGTAGGTTGTGCGATGTGCAGTGAAACAATCTCGTCCAAAGGAGCATAAAAATAGCTACCTAATTAAATTTACGTCGGTCGTTTGTAATCTTGGATTTCACAAACATTTATTTAGCTAGCATCCCCCATTGCTTAACTGATAGAGTCCATAGTCAGAGAGGTCAGTAGAGTTTAACCACATCTCCAGAATATATTGCCACCATGGTGAACATAGCTTCTAGAAATCAGAGGTTCGTTCAGAAACGGAGAGCTGAGTGATGGATATACTTGCAGTAAATGAATCTTTTTGTTTTGTATTAACTTTCTAAACACAGTCGCAGTGTATTTAACAGTCCAATAAAAACAATGTTAGACGAATTAAAGCCTAATAGAGCAAAATTAACATTGAAACATGCCTTTGGTATAACGCCGCTCGAAGCTGATTTCTAAATACGCAAAGCGAAGTCATACCTATTTCATCCAACACATATCATTACTGAAAATTATACTTTACGATATTACCTAAAAAAGGAAAAAAACCCTAAGTAGGATAATATAAATGCAAAACTATGGTGAATGAAGCTACAGAAAGTGGATTGTAATTTATCAGAAATGAATGCGGTCATTTTTTAATGAGTTTTCCTTCAGTGGAGATATAACTTAATTGATTTCTCGATCTCAGAGAAGACATGTACTCCATTTAAAAATCCCTACGATGAAAAACTGCTCGTATATAAAAGATAAGATTTTCAAATAAGCAACATGAAAAATGTTCTCGTTATTTAGAATAGATTCGAACGAAATAGAAGTTGCTGTTTAAACTTAAAGTTGGCGTTCATTTTTCAGCGAAAATTAATGGGAATGAGCCAAAATTTGATAAAGTTAGGAAGAAAAGTCTACTAGATAATTTGGGATAGCCATTTTCAGTATACTACCTATTGTAACAGAAATCTAATACAAAATGTTCATTCATCAGATAACTACTTTAATATTTTGTAATATTGCCATTATTTTCAGTTGCAGATCGTAATCGTGACTGCATAGACCCAACCAAATGTTCTATTACACAGGGACGTTGGCTTAAAGTATTCCAAACATCCCGTGTGTAGACTAATAAAGTTTTACTCGGTTCTTTCTCCGTCGTAATGCCACTCATTCACAATGTTACTCTACGCATTCTCAATAGGAGAAAGGTCCGGGGAGTTAGCTGCCCAGGGTAAAACGTAAAGTCGAGAATTATCCTCAAAAAATTGCTTTGTGGTGGTCGGTTCGTCGATCCATTTCCTCGATTTATCAAGAATACAATTAAGCCCGCTACTCGTGAGTGAAAAACACCTGACGCCTTTCCCTTTTGCATTCTCCACCTACCGTTGCCTACCACTTGGAGTCGGGGGAGTTGGGTGGTCAGCGATAGCGGCAGAAGGTCATACGAGGGTCTCCATAGTTGAGTGGAAATGAGTCAAGTTGGCCCTTAGTAGTCGCTGAATGCATAGGCAATACCCGAAGTTCGAATTCAGCGAAATGCGAAGTTGGCCGCGCTCACCGCGTGGACCGACTTTTGAAAGTGATAGTACATCTCCAATCTAAACAAGTTTCAGGGCCGATTTAGTGCCAAAGATTGGCTCAAGGATAAGATTGCACACCTCGAGGAACAGTTTGATGGGATTGAGCAGGAGCAGTTAAATAATGTGTTAGAAATGCACGATGTACCCCATTCTGAAAGCGAACAATTGGATGAACTGGTTTTGAAGCATAGTTTAGCGCTGGATGGCAAGCTTGAACTAAATGACATTGACGACTGATTTAGACTGAAACCTCATCGTCCTTCTCAAGGACCCCTGAGTCATGATTAAACCATTGTCCAACTTGCCTCTCGGCTACTATATACTCGGAAATTAAGGCGCAATTTTTCTGTTTTGGTGATATTGTCCTTGACGATGTTAGTAATGCGCTAGGTTGTGTAAACCAGTCTCCTACTGCATTTAATTGAAAGCTATATATTTAAGGTAAAATCCTTAAAAAGTATGGAGAGATTAAATATCTCTGGGTTCGTGAGGGAAGATTTTTTGTTCGGGGTAGTTCAGGGTAGTGACCGCATTCATATTAAGAATGAGTGTGGGAAGAGGGGACCATCTGGCCTCATTCACCCGAGGCTAAATAAACCACAAGTCAAGTCAATGAAGATATGCTCATGAACCTTGAATGCAAAGGTACCTTGAATGATTGGGTGAATATATGTGCCATGTGAATTGCCAGTCTCTCTTGGGCCACTTTGACGAATTCTTTGATTATTTGACGACCCACTTACATGATGTCATATGTTTGTCCGAGACATGGTTGAAGACCCCTAATAACTGACTCTCAGGTGAGGTTACCACATCACAACATACAGACACGATAGAATTGGTAAAGTTGGTGGTGGTGTTGGTGTTTATCTCCAAGAGAGTTTGCACGCTATACTACTGTTTACTTCACCTCCTGTAAACTCGTCTAAACAGGAATTTATTTTTCTTAGAGTGTTTGGTATGAAGGTATCTAAACACTTGTTGTGTGTAATATACCGTCCACCGAAATGTAGCTTATTATTTGATATTGAAGGTGCTTTTCTAAAATAAAAGGCTTGCTATAGTAACTTTGTTATTATTGGAGATTTAAATATATTTATTTGTATCAAACTCATTATGAAAGTTCTTATTTAAGCAATTCCCTTTCTTGTAATAATCTTCTTGTGGTACCGTTTCAACCTACCCATCAAACTGCAACTTCCAATAAGATAATCGACTTATGTATCGACCTCCTCTCAATCTCTGGTGCTTTTTCTATCGGCTTATATTATTCACATTATCTATAAAATAACCAAACCGCGCCGAATCCCCAATTCTTTTGTGTTTCGTGACTTAAAATATTTCGGTGGTCTTTGGAGTGATGTAACCTTGGCAGAGAAGAAAACAGTTTTTAACTCCGATTCGATTAAATACAACATTGAATCCATTAACTCTAGTGCCTGGTTACCGAGCGTTGCTCGATGTTTATTTGGTGTACTAAGAACTTGTACGCTCCTGTAAGACTTGGTGCTTTCCTGGCGTACGATATGAATAAAGTCTTCACGGGATTCCCACCAGGTTGGATGTTCAGCCAGAGCCGACGTTTCAATGGCTAACTCTGCCATCGTCCTCAGGGCGTTGAGTTTGCACAGTAGTTGTGTTTGCACAGTAGTTGAGTTGGACTCAACGCCCTGAGGACGATGGCAGAGTTAGCCATTGAAACGTCGGCTCTGGCTGAACATCCAACCTGGTGGGAATCCCGTGAAGACTTTATTCTTGTACGCTCCTATTCTGCTAATTATTGTCTATTTTAATTATATTGGGCATTCACATAGTGCGATTAAAGGTTTTAATAAAACAAATTTTATAAAGCATAACGGCTATTTATTTTTTAAAATATAGTATTGATGATGCAACTAGGTAGTATAAAGCTAACTCAAAAACATAACTAACACAAAGATGTTTTTTAACGAAATTATGAAATTATGAAATCATCAATAAATTCAATATTTACATTGTTTTCATTATTTCCTATGTTCATTGACAGATTATTGTTATTATTAGATTAAACATTATTCCGTATTTCTTTCCATACAACATTTCTCGTGTGTCATAGTTATTGAATCAGGACGCTCTTGGGCAAATTGTTGCAAGGTTGATCCATCTTCAAAAGTTGTACGAGCTGCTTCCGCAAATTCGGGCCATTCAGGATTGCTCGTCATTGTGATAAAGAAGTCTGATGATCCAAGTTGACGGACAAAGGCCACAGCTTCTTCAAAATGTTCAGTGTAAAAACGTTTAGATCCAGGAAATGAAGAAGGCAAAATAACCCTTTCACCAAAAACAGCATTCTTTTTTTCAGCCAATTCACTCAAAAATTGAATCGCTCTTGTACAGTTTCCTGCAAGTATTTTTTAAAATTTGCTTTAATCCATTAGATACTGTCATGTTCCACTCTTATATAAGTATCAACCAAATATTGCTGAAAATGCCGACCACCCGAATGCAAAGCATTGAACTTTATAAGGCGGAGATCAGGATTTCTTAGGTTGATGTCTGAAGGAAAATATTTGGCAATTTGAGGTCTAAATGCTAATCGGTACTGAGCTAGTACTTAAAGTAATATTAATACAGAGAATCAAAAATTGCAAAATTTGGGTAAAATAGTGGATAAGTAAAGGGCCCAATATGACTGTCAATATTGTTCATGGTAACTACAGATTTTTCACGTTTACGAATAATTAACTCTTTATCTGGAGAGCTTTGGTCAGCGTTGAGGGTAAAAATGGCACAAACTTCATTCTGAAGGCGGATGTTAAACCTTCTGTGATCAACGGCATCAGGTAATGCAAAAGACAGCGTAACATAAGGCGGCTTTACACCTTCTGCAGCAGCGCGTCTATTAGCGTCTTCTTCTACTCCCCGCATTCAGTGGCGGATACAGAAAAAACTCAAGGGGGGGGCGCAAGTTATCGCGACGATTGTAGCTTTCAAACTGACTGCCTGGCAGCGACTCTGCTTCCCTTATATATGTAGCTCGGTTGTTTCGAGAATATTCGTTGCTAGAATGTTCGCTTCCAGACTTTTAAGGAGTGTGATCAAATACAATCAGTAGAATATTCGCGACTTTTCTCGAACAAATGCAAATAACGTATCGAGATCAATAGAATGGCCGCGACTTTTCTCGTAGGTTAGCTATCTATGTGCCAGACAGAAACGTATAAAATACGATGACGCGGACGCGCGCGCGTGCTACATAAGAAAGTACAACTACTCGATAACTCGACTCAGAGTCGACTGACGAAAGAAACGAACGAATAGCGTGCGGGCTGACTGGCGCGGGCGGCAACTCGGACGGCCCCGCAAGGGGGCAACTCGGGCAAGGGGGCGGCAACTCGGAAGGCCCCGCGCCCCCCATATGTATCCGCCACTCCCCGCATTGTCATGAATACAAGAGCAAACGGATTATCAGATCTCAAAATATGTTCCGAGAGACTAATAAGATTCTCGCTGATACCATGATCAATGGCATTGTTTCGAATGGACCAGGTCAAACTCTCCATTTCAATGGACGACTCCGAAACATCGGCAGAAATAGAGAGTTTGACCACCCAGGGTCGGAAACCCGAACTACCCCCGACGTCGCCATACGCCGGGAAAGCCTTAGATTTTCTATCAGTGAAAAAACTTCTTCAAAGTGGTTTTCCCGAAGAAGAGATTGCGAGGAAATTGTAAGAACGAAAATCAAAGAAAGATATGGACCTCTTAATTCATGCTGAACAGGAAGAAAGTTGCTTTGAACGCCGTTGTCTTTGCTATTTTAAATCATTTGAGGATAGCAAGTTAGGAGAAGAGTGGGTTCAGCATACAAGTTGTAAACGCTGAGCACATAAATCACGAGCAACTGGGGAAATGGTATTTCATGTTGGTATTCACGATTAAGTACGATATTTCAGGGAAAAATCAGTAATGTTTATGAATTTTGATGAAGGGTTTCTCGGATTTCCCACCAAGGTCATGTACTTTTTGGCCTTGTTCAGGAGCTTGGGCCGAAAAGTACATGATCTGATGGGAACCCCGAGAAACCTTCATCAGCATCTTAAGCCAGGAAAGAACCAAATCATACTTAATGAATTCTATCTATGTGCCCATGCTTTTATTTTTTCATAACTCTTGAGTGGTCTTTTATTTCATTCAATTTTTTAAATTTTACAAAAAATGTTAATTACTCAATTATGCATCCATAGTAAAATATAAATATGTGGTATAGTAACAAGATAACTTTTTCATACTTGCCCCTGGTTGATATGCATTGAAGTAAATGTTTGATAAATTTATGTATCCAATTTCCACTGTTTTAGTAATCATTAAATTCAAGCAATGAAATGGGCCAACCTGCCCCGGCTAGTGGGCCGATTTACCCCGTATAGGAGCAAGTTGGCCAACGTGACTTTGTCTCATTTTAAGATCTGGAACAGCATTATGGACAAGCATATTCAGTTTTGATTTCAAAACACCATTCTTAAATGTGCAATAATAGTGTAGGTTAAAAAATATTTTCCAAATATTAAATGTTAAAAGACAAAATCATGTAAAAAAATGTGGGCCAACGTGCCCCGGTCTCCACTACTCATTGGTTATATACAGCGTCGTAAAATATCGACATTCCCCCAAATAGTCTAGATCAGTGTTCGGCAACGTCTTTTTCAAGTGGGTCATTTTTCAATTTTTTTCACAAATGTTTTGCTGGTGGGTAAGATCACTTCTATTTTAGATTACGTATTATCTTAGAATACAGAAAATAAGTGTTTAGTGTGCCACTAAAATTTTCCCAGTGGGTCACTAGATGACCCGCGGATCATAGGTTGCCGTCCACTCATCTAGATTATCAACAATATTTGGCAGACTTTGGAATTACAGTTACTGGAGAGGCCCAGGGGATGATGACTTGGGATGACTATCCCGGCACTCAACTCTTCCTCCACAAAATTTACTAAAATAATCACTGATATTATATATATATACTGACCAGTAACTTTCACATTAGAAATACACGTGAAGCTGTATCTTACTTTGGCTGCAGACCTTTTTTTATTTGCAAATTTAAATTAGAAATAGGGATTTTCTGTTTTTGGGAAAGGTACCAATGGGAAAGAAAATAAAATGAAGATTCTCATTCCTTCGATCGATTTTTCTATTCCGGTCGAAAATCCAAAACATTTGCTAGAACGTAACGATTTGTCGCAATATTTTAGCGTTTTTGAGTCATCGTCTCCATAACGACCATTATACTCATTGTTTAAGTCGAGATTCCGTGTATATATCCATTAACTCAATGAATCTTTGCACTAATTAATATATGAATGGTTTATTGCAATGTATTAGTGTTGATGTTTTTTTCTTCCCGTTGATATTCAACGGGCACCTCTTATAGATCTCAATAATTGGCTTTTGAAGGTGCGGCACTCTGTAAGGCTTCGGATAGATTGGATTCGCATTTAGTGTAGGGATGTGGTGGGACGTGATGTTGCTAGCCGGAGGCAAGTGATTCTTGGAAAACAAACCTCGGTATTCTTCTAAGTAAGATGAGTAATGATCGCTCTCGTTACCATTTTTATATAGATGGATTATTAGTTTCACTTCGAAACTCGCTATGTTGCTAGGAACTCCGTGAATCATTGCTCAACGTACTCCTCCGTCGCAATTGTTTGTCTCCTCCACAACCTAAAGTATCGCTGCTACACTCGAGGATGTTGACGAACTCCCGAAAACAGGCAACTTGCACTACCACATTATTATTTTCCGAAACATGATAAACACTTATGGGCAAGTATAATTCCTCATTGGTCGCACAACATTGGTTCCACCAAACATCGCTGCCCCTCTAAGGAAGTATAATTTTAATTGTTGGGACGCTGGAACGGAAGCAGGGAGACGTTAGATGGGCTAGGACTTAAGGGGAAGTGTTTAACCATGAAACATTCAGTCCTTACAAGGAATAAATGATTGATTTCCTTATGGGAAACGACTCCGATTCTCCGGAGGAGTTCTATCGTCTCGATGACTAACCCACTTTCCATTCCTCCCTATTTTATTCCCCCCTTATCACCAAATAACAATACACGCAAAACTTTCCCTCCCTTTCTCCTGCATCATCTTCACCCACCTCTCGTCCCGACCAAAGATTTTCGAATACTTGCTCCATCAACTGCATTTCGTCTCAGCTAAACAAATACCTCCCCTGTTTGTTTCCCTCCCCCCTTCCCCAAAATAGAATTATCATCTGTTGCACTATGATGCAACATATCTCCATAGAATACATCTTCATAATCAGCAAACCACCTCCAACAACATTAAACAGAACCAATGGCAGGCTCTCTTAAGTAACTTATGCCGGTAAAAATGAACTCCACATCGTGCCATCACTAGAAGGACGTCATACCCAGTAGTAGATAAAAGATGATGGTCATAGATGTAAATCTGTAGGATGTTTACAGGAATTAAATAAGTAGAAAACAAAATATAACCTATGAATATATGTGAACATATGCACATGAAATAATGATTTTACTCGTGGAAACTCGAATACGTACGAAGCAAAAGTGTACGAAGAGAAATTTTTCCTGAGATCGCGTAAATATCTCGGATACGATAAAAAATGTTGGAGGACGATATGTTTGGAGGGCATGACATCAGTGATATAAGCGGAAGAATAAGGAATGATATCAGACGAAAGATGCTCCAACACACACTAGGTACCATAGACAAGGAAGAATATATCATGCTACTGGGAGACTTAAATGCAAGAGTTGATAACCATATCACACCACGAATCAAGCAAAAACTCAATGAAGAAGTAATCAATTATAATGGGGAAAGAATGGCGAGCTCCTGCATCGATAATTAACTTAGAATTAATAACATATTTTCTAACATAAAGCTCAACATAAGATAACGTTCCAGAATTCTATAGGCCACACTACTAACATAGATTTTAGCATTACAAATAGAATAATACATCCGTCATAAACACTAAATGTAAGAAGCCTAACATCTGCAGAAATTGTTTATAATGTAGTATTAACAAAAATTCAAATGAACGAAAAAAGTAGAAAAACGAAAACCAATATTACAGAACAAAAAACTTAATGCTTGGAAGTGCACTCTACGAAGGACCTCTATAGAAGACGTCTATAAGGAAAACTATAACATAACATTATAAAAGAGTCAGACACAGCTGGAGATATATGGGTAAAAATCAAATCGAAAATAGTAGACGCAGCGGGGAAGAGAAGAATCCAAACCAACAAAAGACTTATCGATAAAATGACGCCCTGGTTTAGTGAAGAAGTAAAGACATTATCTCAACAGAAGCGGGAAGCACATCTACAAATCCACAAACATATGAAAACCATAAAAAAGTAAGGGACGAAGTTATTATAAATTTTATAGAAGTTAAAATAAGAAAAATTAAGTAAAGCAAGAGTACTGGGAAAAGTTGAAAACAAAACATAGAAAAGAACTTGTATGGCCTTCAAAAACAGATATGGAGATATGTAAGAAACCAAAGGACAGAGGTGAGAGAATACATAGAAACATGACAAGTAGATAATTACAAATGGGTGGAATACTTTAAAAAAACTATTTGAAAAAGACAAAACCAGAGGGTCAAATTGATACAGAAGATAATGTAAGAAAAGAAAGAAGGAAATTGAAAAACAGAAAATCCCATGGAAGAGATGAAATAACAAACAAAATGGTCAATATGCAGGGCAGCAGGTAGTACAATAATTCACGAAATTATTACAAAAAATTATTAAATCAAAATCAATACCAACCAGGAAAGAATGCATCCTAATACCGATTTTCTAGAAAGGCGATAAAAAATTCTCAAAAAATAACAGAGGACTTAATATACTTAGCACATCATTAAAATTAACTACGAACGAAATAATGGAAAAATTTTATTCAGAAATAACATTGGAAGATGAACAACAAGGTTTTCGGAGCGGTAGATCTTGCAATGACTCTATATTTGTAGTCTGGCATATAGTAGAAAAATCAATAAGAGTACAACAAACCTGCTTTCATGTGTTTTGTGGACTTAAAAAAGGCCTTCGTCAGAGTTCGTCTAAAAGATATTCTTAGAAGGTTCCAAGAAAGGAAAGTTCTTCCGACCTTAATAGCAGAAATCCAAGATGTATACATGGAAAACAAAATAATCATTGAAAGTAACGGCGAATTCTCCAAATCAGTCAAAGTGGAAAAAGGCTCCTTAAGCCCGCTAATTTTTAACCTTGTTATGGAAGAAATAATAAAAAAATATAAAAATCGGAAAGGGTATAGATTCGAAGAAAATTATATAAATATTATATGCTACGTAGACGATGCAGTACTAGTTACAGAAAAAGAGGATGATTTACAAAAGACTTTTACGAGATTCATAAGGATATGAAATAAATATAATATGGAAATAGCACCCTAAAAAAACAAAAAACAATGGTAACATCAAAAGAAACCAATCCGATGTAAACTACAACTGAACGAGGACATAATAGAGAAAGTCATGAAAGTCAAACATTTAGGAACAGTTATAACTACTTATGGGAATTTATATGAAGAAGTAAATGAAAAAAAACAGCCATTCCATTTGAAGTGAGCCAATATGGAAAAAATAAAAAACAATTTAAAATAATATACCTAAATTAGATATTTGAAAGCATGAAACTCTAAATTGTCACACCATATACATTTATTTTTATTTAGTCTTTATTTTCTGCTTTGAAAAGTGAACTTAAAGACGTAAACGTAGACCTTAACTCAGCTGTCGATAGATATTTTGTTTATATCAAGTATTTGCATTGTTGATCTCCTGTTTCCCTCCATCAGCTATAGAAGTGGTTATTTTGCCTTTGAAGTATTAATCCTATAAGATTTGATTCATTGGGGTAAGGTTTTACTTAAAATCCATGCAAATTAATCATTTATGTTAATTGGTCACACCCGGAGCCAAAAATATTAAAAGGTTTCCATAAAACATGTAATCTATAGATTGCAATTTTAGTTTTTTTTTTTAAATAAATGCCTATTTTATGCTATGAAAATTTTGGGCTATCTTAAAACATTAAATAAATGAACGCAATATGTGATTTAATGGTTCCAGGTGTGACCTTGATTGCGTTTCCGGTGTGACCAAAATTCCAAGAGACTTCAATACTTCTGTTTTTAAAGCGTTATTTTTGTAATAGGTGGCGTTAAATTTATGCCTAACCTTACTTTATATCTTCTAAGTAACAGTTGATCACATTTTAACATTAAATGAGGACAAAATGTATATTTGTTTATTTCTCTGATTGTACTTGAGAACATATAAAGTTAAGTAATTCTATGTAGACCTCTCTATGTAGACCAGTGTTATAAAGTTCTGATAACTGCTTTGTATTTTCTTTTTATTGCTTATTGTCGTAAGTACAGATATATTTCTCCTTATTGTTTGTTTCAAGTAGCCCCCAATCCTTTCCACTTATATATCAGCCATTCCATTGTTTCCGGGTGTGACTTGAGAGCTTTTAATTTGTAATTTTCATATCAAATACTTAAACTAAAAGATAATGGAGTAAATCTTTAGTTTGCAATAAGATAAGGTAATTTTACAACTTAATATGCAATTTAAAAAAATAACTAGCATTATTGTAATTGGAAAAAAACTGTAGTTCCGGGTGTGACTTAACACAAATGACATTTAATAACATAGATTACTTAAACTTGTAAAGTCTGTGTATTGGCGTAAAGGCGTATTCCATGGAAACTACAGCACAAACAAGTAAAACAAAACAGAGTATACAGACTGCGAAAATGACTGTACTGAGAAAAATAGTGGATAAGACAAGATTAGATAGGATTTCTAACGAAAATATCAGAGACCTATGTAAGATACCTACAATAACTGAATGAACACACCGCGCTTAGTACCAAACAATTTGAAGAGCCCGAAATTGGTAAAATCATCTTCTAGAAAGAAGCTGGACGCCGATGGGAAGAAGATGCTCCTTCGAGTCAAAAAGTAAAGTCGTATTGGGCACAATGGGAGAGCTTGAGGTTAGACGACGGAGTTTTGAAGCGAGCGGTCGAGAGAAACAGCCTTAAGGAGGAGGGGGGGGGGACAGTGTAAAGGAGGAATCATCCCCCGAGTCGTCTTGGCAACGGTGGTTATTGACGAGCCATTTGGGAACGACTTTAATGGTACTGAGTGTACATTTTTAGGGAAATAAATGTGTTTAAAGAGTATCGGAAATAAGAATAGCTATTTTTGCACCCACGCACGTAACAATGTGTTAGTAATATTATATATGTCATTACCTTTCACAATTGAAATACACATGAAGCTGAATCTTCATTCGGTTGCAGACCTTTTTTATTTGAAAATTTAAATTATAAATAGGGGTTTTCTGTTATTGGGAAAGGTACGAATAGAAAGAAAATAAAATGAATATTTTTATTCCTTCAATCGAATAAAGAATTCCGGTGGAAATTCCGAAATATTTGCAACAACGTAACGATTTTTCGCAATATTTTAGCTTTTTTAAATCATCGTCGCAATAACGACCATACCTATTGTTGAAGGTTGAGATTCCGTGTAAATATCCATTGACTCAATGATTCTTTGCACTAAACAAGATATGAATGGTTTATTATAATCAAAGTAAGTTATAACATTCTTCCCGTTGATATATTCAACGGACACTTTTACTAATTTATTTATAAATTATAAATTATTCCTTTCTTAATAATAACTTGTTTAAACTCTCGTAGAGTTATCAACTTGTGCAGATTGAGGCATAGACGTATAACTAGAGAAGATATCCCGGACGTGTAGCTGTGTTGCCGTGTCTGTGTTTTCCCCCCTGGCCCATGGATATGACAGGAGGGTCTCATTGCGCCCTATTTTTCCGCATTTGCATTGGATCTCCTCTTGACTCGGCACGTGAGTAGTCTCACGCGACGTACGAGAGTGAGCAGGCGTCAAATGTAAACATGATGATAATAATAACTCCTCACCCCCCCCCCCCCAAGGGAGATGACGCAAACCCATGTGTGTGTGTACACGAATGACACGGCTACGGGAGGGGAAGGCACACTCCCACTCCCAACACACTCCCAGAGTCAATTGAATTTGGGCACTCTCACTTTTTCCATCCTTCATCTTAGTCTTGACACATTTAATAACAATAACGAGGCCAGCTATTTCGAGTGGATTAGGAGATTTGGTAATTAGGCAAGGGAGCGTGGTGTGGGTAGAGCGCTTGGCTACTGATCGAAGGGTCCCGGGTTCAAATCCGGGTGAAGCCTTTGGACGCCCTGGAACAAAATATCCTCGGAGTGCGAGTTGGCCCAGGGAAAGGAACTGGCCCCCCTACCCTGAATGTGTGGAATTCACACGCCTGTGGCTTAGTCCGGGGTGAGCTCCACCCTCAACTAACTCCAAACCAACCTTAGGGTTGAATCACTGAGTGAGTGAGGAGATTTAGTAATTCTCTATTTTCCGTCGAACAAAGAGCCTTAGGAGCAAGGGTAGCTTCTCGAAGGATCTTACTAGAGGGGAATTTCGCGTAAATTCTCATCACCTAGAGTGATATAAGCCAGTGCCATATATTCAGAGTAAATGAGGTTACTTAAGAATCGAGTGTTATTTGATTCACCTTCTACCATGCTCGCGACGTGCGGTCCTTGGAATATTTTACGTCCCCCCCCCCCCCCCGTTGACCCCCTATGGGCCACGAAAATATGGGCAACGCACAATGGTGGCGTGCTAGCTGTCACTAGAAGCAGACGTATTATTATTTCGCGAATCATAATAAATTAAAATTACTGTATGTACTCTTTCATGTAACAAATAAAAAAACACATATAAATCGCGAGCTTGAAGTGGAAATCACTAAATTTATTATATTAGCTTTAAAAACATTTAATGACAATATATGTGTAGTTTCTTACCTGACGAGTAAAAAATACTCAAGCTGGATCTTTTTTTATTTTAATTTGTAGCAGCTATTCAGTTTTATTACATTGGTTTGAATTTTTCTTTCGAGAGATTGCTTGAATAAAATTTACAGTAAGCTTCGTATAGCTTGCTATATAAGACATTATAATAGTTTCAATAGTGTAATTCACTTGTTCCGAGGCTTGAATTGACTTGACTTGTTGTTTATTTTACCTGGGCCAGATGAGCCCACGTGACCCCATCTTCCCCTGCCCCAGAGAATCGTAAGGAGCATCAATAATTGTAAATTGAATGCTCGCCCGCATCTAAACTCCCGAATAATGACCTGTCGCCCACAAAAACAAAACAATGGCGCATGACGACTCGAGGAAACCCGTGAGTGCGAGAGAGAGGGTCCGAGTAGATCTCTATATTAATATTGCGTCTGACTGAAACAGTGATAACTCTGTAATTTATACTAAGGTTTTATTTAAAGTATTATAAAAGCTTAGAACACATTATAAAGGTATCATTTTTCCTTATAAATTCGTATTTTTTCCCAGATTTATTTTAAAAAATTACGGTTTCCAATGTCTTATAACATCATTACCTGATGACGATGCAACAAGACATCGAAACGCGTCATCGTTAAAAATAAATTTTGTTGAAAATTACGGAATTCTCACTTCATTTTCAGACAAATTAATAGAATGGGAATTGCTCTGTAGTCATTTAAAGACATCCGACATTACATTCTGCCACAATGCCGTGAGGTTGAGTTCTTCGCTCACTCTTGGATGACCGAGAGAGAGGATGTTCCTCTGATTTACACATTTCTATACTCTAATGTGTTAGGCGAGGAATTTTGCTGCAAGTAGTCGAAAGTGAGGGTGTGGAGGTTTGCTGTTGCTCTTGATGTTTTTTCAGGTGCCAACCATTAGACGAAGCACTTTTTGGACTGGCCGTGTTTTCCAGCACCGCATCCTTCGGTTTGGATTATTTTTATTTTTTTGCGAAAGAGCCGTCATCGATTCCGTTAACTCGGTTGGCCAAGTTCCCAGAAGAGCGAGGACCGAGTGAGTGGTCGTCCCGTCCGGCTGGTGACCTCCCTCCCTACCCCCCCTCCCTCCCATCCCACCCCCAGACGATTTCACCTCCTCCTCCTTCCACACCGGCGCGTCGGCCTTCCCCCGCGGGGACGCGACGGACTAAGCACACTTATTAAAGGCCGCAAATTATCGCCATCCCAAGAACTCCCCTTGCCTAAACCTTTTCATCACTCCGGATTGCTGTCTTTTTCACTCCCACGTCCCGGGGTAAAGTGAATAGTATCGCTGTGATCTAGCTGCGGTATTGCTAAGTATCAAACTTGTATCAAACCAGTATCCCCGAGTATCGGCAGTCGGAAGCGTGATATTTAAACAGTCTCTCGATCGAGTCTCCCTGAGTATCACATAGTACCGTGGAGGCAGCCTGATTTTTGAACAGTCTAGATCGAATCTCCCTCATTATCACATAATATTACCATAGCGATACAGAGAGAGAGAGAGACAGCGATACTGTGTGAAAGTGAGGGAGGCCATTGGTCCCAAAATATAAGGTTAAAGTAATATAAATTGGAATAATCTTCTCCATCGTCTCAGGCTCAACTTTGTGGAAGTTCATTATATATTAAATGAAAGGAAAACTTTGTTATATTCCACCAATTTATTCTCTGGTACTACTAGTTTCGACGCAGCGGCGTCATCTTCAGGTACCTGAAGATGACGCCGCTGCGTCGAAACTAGTAGTACCAGAGAATAAATTGGTGGAATATAACAAAGTTTTCCTTTCATTTAATATGGAATAATCTTGTTTTAATCTCGTAGAAGTGAGAGTACGTCAGTTTTCTATTGCAAAAGTGGATATCCCGATTCCACATCGATATATGTACTTGGCTTTAGCATATTTTTAAACATCGATATTCTTAAGCACCCATTTTTTGGTCAAACACTTTGTAAAATATTGGGAGTTAGTCGCTGGTGGCCGCCCAACCTGGCGATTCGCGGGCATAACCCGTAACGAGAGGCCCCCCTGCCCTGCGGAGGTAGTCTTGGCGAAGGCATAATCAGAGGAACCAATCCTGTACGTGCGGAACATGGAATGCCGTAGTAGCAATCACCGTGGTTACGTGATACATTCTCGGGGAGGGGAGATCTTATTTGTAAACATTGACGTTCATGCAAATGACTGTTTGAGAAAGGTATCTGCGGAACTTTCGAAAAAGGAATTTCCTTGTTAAATGACATAAGCACGCTCGTACTGTTCTGGCAGAAGTACTGTGTTGAATGAAGTCAAGAGAATAAATAGCAGCCATAAACATGTGATGAAGGTGACGCGAAAATTTCTACATCAGCTGATATGTGCGTTTTAAAAAATCTACTTGAAAGAAATATTTCAGCTAAAATTTAGGAACATTTATCAATATTGATTTCTTAAGATCTATCAATCATCTATCAATATTGAAAGATCATAAATTTTATGGTGAAAAAATATCAAAATGTGAAAACATTTTGAATTAATAGATAATTTTTGTAACTCAAAGAAAAATACCAAGATTAGGAGATAAGAGGGTGCAGGCGTACACAACTTGTAAATAGGATGAAGGTGAAGTATGAGGACCATGAGAACTCCCCTACTTAAAAATGGATTGTTCAAGAACCTACTGTTCCTCTCAATGCTATATGTGTATGCGTGTGTAGTAATTTTACGGATCCATTGGTAAGACAATGCTGGTACCAGTACACTTCGAAAAATGGTAACTGCAGATAAATCATTGCACCAAAACTATTTCATCGGATTTCACTCAACTCTTACTTTAAAAGTGAACTGAAATCTTAAGAATCGTGTATGCTTAATGTAATTGAATTAAGAATGGAAATTGGCTCAAAGGATCTTAAACTTCAACCTATGTATCAGTATGTAGCAATTTGTATCAAATGGTGCCCATTATATTTATCACCGTCATACTTCTCTCACAATATAGCTCTTAATGCCTAATATAAACTGTACGACACTGCTCTCAGCGTCGTATACTCAGCTTTTGGTTACTCATTCCTTTATTACTAACAAAGCTATAAATTGCTGATGCAAGCAAGCCTAAATGCTCAAGATAATTGTTAGGTATAACGTCTTGTAGCACAGATAATCTTGATTGCTTTTTAAAAAATAAAAATGATTTGAAGTGCCAATTACATGTTTTATTGAATTTAATCAGTACAATCAATTTATTGTATTACATATGAGTTTACTTATAATATACCAAGCATTATTTTCAAGTATATCAATATAAAATCAGACCAAGTGGAGCTTTCTAATATCTATTGCATTACTACTATACAGAAGATTGGCTCCCTTTTAGTCCAGGCAGGTAATTAAAAGCATAATAATTGGTGTTAGGCGGAGGAGACTGCCACTGTTTGAATAATTTTCCTCCCCTCTTCTACAACCTGTGGCCGTTATTGCTAACGATCCCACACCCTTACTTTCCAGTAAGTATACAAGAGTAAAGCAATATACGTTTGTTACCTTGAATTTAGCATAATATGCCAAAGCCTGGGTCGATTAGTTAAATGACGAGTGGATTCATACCGAGTAACTTGTTTCAATATGAAGAGAATTTGATAATTTCCTCCCCTCTGTCATATCCACGCTTACCTCTTCACCTTCTATTACATTCATGCATAATTTAATGAACGATCTCTGGTTGCAATAGGCTCCGAAATATTCCTCCCCTATCAAAAAAGTCTCCTCCACAACGCATACTTTCTCAGTCCACCCCTCACTCACACATCACTCACTCCCCTTATCCCTTTAAGCATTCGACTCCAATCAACTTTCTCAACATGACCAACTCAACACATCACGCTCTTTTCATGTGTATCTAGTATAAAGGCTCAAGATAGGTAGGCACATTCATCTAGTAATATAGGTTGGCAAATGAAACATAATTGAATGAAATATATTTTCCGATTACTCAAGCAGAATGAGTGTAAAGGGATCTGAGGAGGGTGAGCCCAGGAGTTAAATTTTTCCACTGATCTTCAGGAAATGAAGTTATTCCAGAAGATGCCCTAATTATACACAGCAAGGCAGTTCCATTACTTCACAGAGACCTAGCGCATATTCGGGTACCTTATCAGTCCGAACTTCTGCTTCTCGTTGAGAAATCCGCGCAGGGCGTTTCCCACAATGCAAGGGTGAGGTAAGTGAATTTATGTCCAGGGGTGATGAGTGGAATTTCCGAGGACTGGCGGTGACAGCAGGCACATTCCATCGATGCGACCAGGCTTAGCAGGCTTTCGACTCATCGAGGGACGCAGACAATCTCAAGAAAATCCATCTTTTATTTATTTATTTTCAAGAACCACCGAAAACAGCTCTCATTGGCCTTTATATCGGGGTATTAACAATGGACGATCACACACAACCATGGCATGAGAGGTGAAAAATCCCCCCCAGGCGGGACTAGAACCCGCGACCTTTGGGGTAGCATGCGAGGACGTTACCCCGCCGCCACCAAGGCTGGCACCCTTCATCTTACACCGATGCATGGTGCCTGACCTTCGGCAGTGGACATTTATTTCTCCTTACGCTACGCATATTGCGATAACCCGCAGGGCACCCAGAATACTTAATAATCCAAGCACCTTAGGCTAAGGGTGTTTCTTTCCTTGCAACATTCCAAATAACTCTTTTTTGTCTCATTCAAGGCTGAAACTATAGGACTATGGCCAATTTTCATTGATACACTATAACCTACTAGTAGGCAACGTATGTTTATCAAAATTATATGAAATTGAGATATCATTGATTTACAACAATGATTTTAACGATTTTTTAAAGCGATCATGGCTAAAAACTTGAAAGTGGCAGGCTTCACTTCGTAAAAGCTTATTATATTAGTACTCATGGCTAATGATAATACGCGGAACGGGAACGGATAGGTTTTTATGATAAAATATGATAAGGGTCCTTTTCGCAATTTTTGCAAGGCAATTCAAATTTTGCACCCTGCGTCGCCACTCCGCGATTTCTCAAATTCCCTGATTTCACCAAGAAGCCACGGGAACCTTCAATTACATTGTCAACCTGCCTTACCCTAATCACTCCATCAGAAACCAAATTGAAGAAAGTACTGTTTTTAAAAGGTTTGTCATGTAAAATCAGTAACATATTGAGACCTCCCAATACTAATTTATACTTTTATAATGTTTCAACTCTTGGTCGAATGTTTTTTAATTCCAAAGACAAGTTTAGCGCTGAGGAAAAAAGTGGAGGATATGTTTTACAGTGTGACACAAAGGGCTGCAATTGTTTTTATATTGGGCAGACGGGACGAAGTTTTAGTGCACGGACAAAATAATATTATAAATCTTTTATGCATTGTGACAACAAATCAGTTTTGCTAATCATTTATATAATTTTAATCATGTGTCAAATTTTAAAGTGGATGTTTTACATGTTTCTGACAAAGGGACTAAGTGAGATTTTATTGAGAACTTTGAAATAATAACACACGCTAAGTATTTTGGTAACGATTTATTAAATGACTTGGCACCATTGTATCATTCTCCACTTTACCAAGTTCCTGTCCCCAATCCCAGAAAATATTCGAGTACGTCCACCTCCAGCCCGATGCTTCTCCCTTAATCACCTTACCTTAGTCATCCTTCCCTCAACCCCACCTCCCGTCTCCCCCTCCCACCTCGTCCGACACAAGATATATAAACGCACTCGCCACAGGAAAGAGCTTCAGAGAAAGAGATTCATTGTATTATCCCTTATAAATGACATTAAAGTGTTGAAAACGGTCGGGGTTTATACCAGTAAATATTTGTGTGGAATATAAAAAGTTTATTTATTTCATTATGAACTCGAAGTTCCACAAAGTCCACTCGCGTACCATGGAAGATATATTTTCCATTGTTTCAATCCCTGCAAATTTTACTGTTAAAATACCTATATATTTTTAGGGTTTTGCGTATTTTATATGCTAGATCTGGGCATATAATGAGGAACCTAAAAGTGTTTTCTGATAGGTTAAAGTTCAGAAAATTAGTTGCAAAACCCTATCAGAAGTTTTACAAACGTACATACGAATTTTGTGGCCCAAACTGTTTTAATTTGGTATCAATAGAAACAACTTCTGTAACAAACAAACACATATTCTTAAAAAATTAAAGACATGGCAACTACAGCAATATTCAGTGGATTAATTTTCTAATGGGAAACTTAAATGCTTTAAATTATGTAATGATGAACACAAGAGGTATTCGTTTCATTTTATATTCTTTTCTTTTTCATGAAAAATTGATTGAACTTTTTGATTTTGAAGTTTACCTGATTTTTATTTTTTTCCAGTTACCTCAGCACAACATGTTATTGTTCATGACAAGGAGGTTAAAATGAAAAGGAGGAGTCATGACCGTGAACGCTCATGGGCGAAAGTGAAGCAAGAATAGGGGTGCTTGGGAAGGATTTAGTGCCGAGTAGGTGTACGGCCAAACCAGTCACAAAACATCGCCTTGTCTGTGGTCTTTAACTTAGATTTGACGCAAATCGAACGCGACCGCCGGACACGTAAGCCAGAGGAAGGTCTAAACTGTGCCGACTGCAATGGCGGAATTGGCTTCAAGAATCAAGTGGTATGTCGCCTCTATTTCTTTTCTAACCTCCTTGGTTGATGAGGTATACTAAATTGATGTAATTTTCTATTTCCATTTATTGTATTAATGTCGTTATAGTATATTTATTTGGTTGGTAAATTACTGAATTAATAAATAATAATAATACTTAGTACTTTACTACAAAATATCATAGAGCGACGCGCTTCACCAATTTACGGATTCGTCAGGTACAGAAGTTTGCTATTTGTGTTAATTGTAGATGTAGTTACGGGGGCGGATGGGAAAAAATAAATATTCGGGCAGGGTTGAGGAAGAAAAAAAAAACACGTTGACTAAGGGCTGGTGAGGCGGGAAAGGTTAATTTTATCGGAAAGGAGTATTGGGGAGGGATATGGAAATAATAATTCATTACAAAGGTTGTTGGATTGCCTGATAATTTCTTTTTGTACAATTGCGTCCATTTTCAGGCCTTTGGGAAGAACGTGAAAAAATTTCGGGTATAAAATCACTCGAATGTTTGTTATCAAGTAGGTTTTTATCAAAAGGTGAAGTTGAATCCGCATTTCCGTAACTCATGTCCTGTTCTTTGATACGTGTGCTAAAACTTCTACTAGTGTGGACGATGCATGACATATTGCTACTGTTTAGTCCAGTCACTTTATACATCCGACCTTGTAAAAGGTCATGTATTTCTAATTTTTTAATATGTTGTTAGGATCTATGCCAATAGTAAAAAACCAAATTTGCAGCTTCGAAAGACTTGTGCAATCTGCGCAGTGCGCAGAAAACTGCGCAAATTTTGCACTTTTTTTTGTTTATACTCAATATCTCCTAAAATATTTGATCTACAGAAAATAGTACTCAATACTTATTTAAAGAAGATACATTGTGCTACCATTTAAGCCCAAAACAAACTATGTACGTCCAGAACTTTTTAGAGAAACAGCTCTTCAAAAAAAGGCAATTTTTTCCAAAAAGTGAAACTTTTTCATTTTGGTCTTGTGTCTTGCCATATATCGGCAAAAGTAATCATACTACAAGAAAAACTATCAGAACTAAATCTATAGTAAATTTATTTACCTTTAATTTGAGTTGAAAACAACTCATGTAGGTCTAACAGTTTCCTCAAATATGGCATAAAACAAAATTACGGAAAAATGGATTTTTGGAAAAATCAACGTAAAATGTTTTGAGCACCACAGTTATCAATTATACAGTAAAAAAACTAAAGAGGTATATTTAGCATGTGTTGTGCCATTGTTATGATTATATTGACCCTCCAACGCCGTCCTATGTGCTCTACACCGCGGTCCAGGTTCGTTTAAAAGGCCGCGACCCTTTAAACTTCCCATGGAGCCGTCATAAGTGCTGTGTAGCGACCTCGCACGCTGTTTTAATGTATTATTTGAGGCAATAAATATTATTTTAACGAAATATCATCCGACTTGCTTATAAAATATGTTTGATAGTCTATTTTATACTTTGAGTTTTATTATTTGAGAATTTTTCTCTAAGGATATCGATATTTTGGACATTTTATATTCCTTCCTCATGAAATAAGTAACGTTTTCTCGTCTAATTATCTCGAATTTGTGATGAAAAGCTTTTATATTTTGACTTGGAAGAATAGCGTAAACATATTTGGTGCTCGGATGAAGAAAATACCACTTTTTCCGCCACCGGTCAACATAAACACGTCCCCTCGTTGACTACATTTTTTTCAAGGCAGTCGTTGCGACGAGCTTCATTTCGGATTGGAGTAATGAACACGTCTGGTTTAGAAGGGCCGGCCAGAGTTACGATGTTTTCTCTTCCTTTCAATTAACTCCAGTGTATTATCTTGGCTAAACATGGGAACCTTTTCTTCGCCCTTTTGATGATACCAAGGCAGTGGAAGTCAGGGGTGGCTCGCAAGGACTCCACCGTCTATCTCGAGTGATGATTGAGTCGAAATGGCTGAGTTGGAAAACCTAATGAGTAAGCAAATTCTGGCGTGATGAACTCACGAATGCTTCCTAGCAGCCCAGCCCATCTCACTATGTCAGAGGCATCTGGAACGAAGTTATTTCTCTGATAGGAGAACCAAGCCTGTAATATTCTGACACATCGTTGCAAGATAGATTTGGCGCCCTCGCACGTGAGGGGTATACACTATGCCTTATTTCGGCAGTTTTACCGTAGAAACCGAAGTGTTCGGATCTATGTGAAATGTGAGTGTATTAGTGAATAACCATAGCGAAATGTTTGTTCCACCGGGAGTTTGTTTTATGTGTCGCAGTGCATTGGAGGAAGGCCCAGCTGTAGTCGTTAAAAAAAGAGGCATTCTCTCACTTATTAACTCGAGTGTGAAACGTGGTCTTCAAGACAATCAAATATTCCTTCAACAGTTGAACGTGGTCACCGTCCATGACGCATGTAGGAAGAGGTACACTGTTGGTAGTAATGTTGAAGCATCGGTCCGTCGAGGAGGTGATCCCATTCCCCAAGCATCCAATCAGCCATCTCTCAGATCATCAATTGCCTCGAATCTCCAAAGAATTTGTTTTTGTGTGGGGAGGATATCAGTGATGAATTTATAAGACTCCAGCAAAAACTTCCCCATTCTCGACGGAATCACGTTCACAGAGTTGAGAAATTGAGTTTGTTGGCAACAATTCTACAAGCAGCTCGTTTGCCTCCAACGACCGATACAGCGAATCACCATTCTTATAGAACTTACCACCAAGTTCAGAAGTGGTTGGGGGCTAATAAAAACCCTACAGATTGGGGGTGGAAGATCGACGATCATGGCCTTATCCCAGTCACTACCACCATGGATCCCGCTCCTCAGAATCTATTGCGCTTGATATCTTGTACATGTGGAAAAGGATGCAGTGGGGGATGCAGCTGCCGCAAAGCCGGATTAAAATGCTCAGCACTATGTAAATTTTGTAGTGGCAAATCATGCCAGAACGTTCCATATTGCCATCTTGGAGATTCTGACGACGATGAAGACCATGAAGACGACCCCGCCCCTATCTTCTCCGAACAAGTTTTGGAGCTCTCTCCATCAGCACAGGGAATCACCAAGGATTTCTCAGAGCCAGGGCCGTCAAAACATACAAAATTATGATGTAAGTAGTACCTGACTTTATTAGCATGTAAATATTAATTATGGTAACTGCATATTTTTGCATGTATTACGTTATTATTTTTGCTAGTATAACCGTAATGATATAATTAATAATTTTGATAAAATATTTTTCAAAATAAGGTACCTTGGTTGAATCAAAAAGTAGGGAACAAATGTTTTGGTTCTTGCAAATAAATATATTATAAATAATGCAATTACAATAATAATACAATACAATAATGTATAAATGCAATTACATCTTTTTGTGATAAAAAATTAAAACTAGTAACTATAGTATGTGACCTGTACGTGTATGTGACCTGTTTACATTCATTTTTCCAAAAATCCATTTTTCCGTAATTTTGTTTTATGCCATATTTGAGGAAACTGTTAGACCTACAAGAGTTATTTTCAGCTCAAATTAAAGGTAAATAAATTTACTATAGATTTAGTACTGATAGTTTTTCTTGTAGTATGACTACTTTTGCCGATATATGGCAAGACACATGACCAAAATGAAAAAGTTTCACTTTTTGGAAAAAATTGCCTTTTTTTGAAGAGTTGTTTCTCTAAACGGTTCTGGACGTACATAGTTTGTTTTGGGCTTAAATGGTAGCACAATGTATCTTCTTTAAATAAGTATTGAGTACTATTTTCTGTAGATCAAATATTTTAGGAGATATTGAGTATAAACAAAACAAAGTGCAAAATTTGCGCAGTTTTCTGCGCACTGCGCAGATTGCACAAGTCTTTCGAAGCTGCAAATTTGGTTTTTTACTATTGTCATAGATCCTAACAACATATTAAAAAATTAGAAATACATGACCTTTTGCAAGGTCGAGCCCCTTTTTGTGCATAAAGTGACTGGACTATGTTGTATTTAATGTTATAAATACCAGAATTGAGGAGTATGTCCTGTCTTTGCCATTGATTTAAAGTTTAGGAAGGGTTAGGGGAGTGTGAAAAGCTGCTTTTAGGGAGTTCGGGAAGTGTTTAGAACTTCTATAAGAAGTAGGTATTACCCATGAATGGTAGAGAGCACCACTTTAATTTAATGTCTTTCTGTTAGTGCGGGGAAAATTTGTTTTAAAGCTAGGGAGTTTTGCTTTTTCCGAAGGATTTGGTGAACTACATTTGGGTTGTAACCATCATTAGCGGCTTCGGACATGATAGTGAAAAGTTAAGATTTGGAATTCTTGAGTGTAAGGGGGGTGTGCTGAAGGCGATGAACCGTAGAATTAAAAGCAACATGATTGTGGGAAGAATGGTGAACCGAATCGCTTGGTATAATGCGATCGGTGTAAGAAAGGTTTCCGTTACATTGAAAATACATGCTTTAGCCCTGTAATGAAGATGGACGAAACTAGGAAATTCAGAGTGCCGTTGATATCTTGTCCCATCGTGAAGGAAATGTTTGAATGGAGGATGGCGATGGAGGAATGGAAGAGAATATTTGAATGGAGACAGGATAGACTCATAAATTCTGGTATTTATAAAATGAAATGCAACAGTTGCAATAAGACATGCATCGGCGATGTCTGCACCGCATTCAATGCTTTTCTTATGGGAGTAAAAGTTAACAATAATGGGGTAAAAACAGCCCCAAAGTTGCGATTTGATAATTGAGAAACTTTTGTTGACGCGGCAACAACGACTCAACAAAGTTTCATCGTAATCAGACGAATGGTATTGGAACGCAGAGAAAACTAACAAACAAACATTCATTTTTATATACGAGGCAAACTTATAAGTAAGGTCTCCAATTATTTTTTTTCATAGAAAATGACATTTATTTACATTGTTGGATACATCGTTGGAAAGGTCATGGATTCAGCTATTTTTCGATGTATTCACCCTGACGCTCGATGACTTTCCTCATCCGCATGATGAACTTTTGAATCCCGTCGTCATACCAGCTTCCGTACTGTCACTGGGTGCTACGTCGGGGCTGTACGGAGGGTGCCCGATCACTTTCCACCCAAATTCGAGATCAGCTCCTGCGTCTGATTAGCCGTATGCGGGCGCTCGTTGTCGTGATGAAATGAGACCCCCTTCGTCAGCATTCCTGGACCACAAGAGGCAGCGCGTGGAGTGTGCGGAAGAAGTTGTGCGCCGTTTTGAAGAGGAAGGAGATGATTTTTTGGACCTTATCGTAACGGGTGATGAAACATGGGTTCACCACTAAACCCCCGAGACAAAGCAACAGTCTAAACAATGGCACCACCTGGCGGCGTCTCCAAAACCGAAAAAGGTCAAACAAACTCTGTCAGCCGGGAAGGTCATGAAAACAGTGTTTTGGGACCGAAAGGGAGTATTGTTGGTGGATTTCATGCCCCATGGAACCACTATAAATAAGGAAAGATACTGCCACACACTACTAAAGCTTCGGCGCGCCATCAAGAACAAACGTTCAGGAATGCTGACGAAGGGGGTCTCATTTCATCACGACAACGAGCGCCCGCATACGGCTAATCAGACGCAGGAGCTGATCTCGAATTTGGGTGGAAAGTGATCGGGCACCCTCCGTACAGCCCCGACGTAGCACCCAGTGATTTCCGCATGTTCCTCGCCCTGAAGAAACACCAAGGAGAGATGAAGATCGCCGAGGACGACGAGGTGCAAGAGGAGGTCAATGCCTATCTTCGCAACGTGGACGGAAGCTGGTATGACGACGGGATTCAAAAGTTCATCATGCGGATGAGGAAAGTCATCGAGCGTCAGGGTGACTACATCGAAAAATAGCTGAATCCATGACCTTTCCAACGATGTATCCAACAATGTAAATAAATGTCATTTTCTATGAAAAAAATAATTGGAGACCTTACTTTTAAGTTTGCCCTCGTATTACTGCGACTTATCTCCACGTGCGGATAATGTACACGAAATGGTCGGAGCTTTTCCTCAAGTACCTTCCCCACTGATAATGTTTTGAGATTTATCTTTGGTATCGGAGCTAAAATTCCTTGCGTAATAAGGGATGAATTATGCTCGGAAGCTGATTCTTATGTGAAGAAATATCTGGACCAAGATACTCAGCCATGCATTTCTGTACATATGCGTAACCTTTGAAGTAACAACAGTGATTCAACACTATATCGATATTTTACCTGTATTTAACTTGCAATTTGTTTAAAATGATATATAAAATGTTCAGTAAATCCGGTAACAATACACATAGCTCCGTCAGTGAAGCAGGTTAAGAACTGCTCAGCTTGGCGTTCTTTAAAAAATTCGAAAGGAGATTTTTGGTGGTGATGATGAAACGTGAAATATATACTTTAAAATTCTCACCGACGGTGCAACTGAAAGCACGAGCCTTAAAAGTATTGACATTCCAAATCTTATGCCATCATAACCCGATATGCTCTTTAGAAGTGACGTTGAAGCCTCAAGGAAAGAGGTCAATAGTACTTTAGATGGCATTGGCTCTTTGCTAACTTTCTCCATTCACGCTGTTTGGTCGCTAATTTTTTCTGGTCATAATTTCTTCTGGCGCTGACCTAAGGTGGACTTAGTCCAAAGTTCCGCCCATTTGTTATAATTAAGAGCTAAAACACAATTGCATGAGTCATGTTATTTTAGATATATTATCTGAAGAGATTTTAATGCAGCAATATAATATTCATTCAACTTTTATCGGAGTTGGAAACGGAGATATATATCTCTTGAAATACTGTCATAAGTTGGATGGCGTTATTGGTTTCTGCCACTTGATTACGGAACACTTAGGCAGAGCTAGTGGTGAATTTTAGTAAAGCTCTCTAATTAACTTATGCTTAGCGAACAGTTGCTCCCACCTGCAAACCAACGGAATGAGTCTCTTTCCTTAAGATGACTCTAATGTATTGACATCGAATTATTATAGATTAGGTCGATTGTATACATCTACCTGATATGTACGTTTTCTTGAGAGAAGAGTCGTGGTCAGATACGCTCTGGCTATGATGGCATTAATCCATTTTCCAAATCCTGAATATTGTTCCTTATTTAGAGACATATCACATTGGCGACGATGATGGGATTGGTAGGAGTGGAAAATGGCTACTAAGAGTATCGGTTGTAGGTGGTTATAATTTGTTTGAAACTGATTTTTACTGACGGCGGGGATAATTCACGTTGAAAAAAATCCATTATTGATGTTCAAATGATTCACGTTTAATGTGCACATGTATACCGTGAATATTAAGTTTAACTTTTATTGATCTGAGTGGGAAATGTGTTTTAATTATTGAAGGATTCATTCAAAAAATAAAAAATCTATGATGCAGAGCATCATTACAATTCATGTAATCTACCCAGTGAAGTAACTGAATTCAACTTCATATCATTCTAAATTGACAGGTTTTCTTAGGAAATATTTCATGCCAAACCACAATGAGTTTAAAAATTAGCGGGTTCTTGTGTGAAGAAAAGAGCTTCGACTGCATATCGCGTGATTGCCTCCGTGTGATCTTGAATGTTGTCAGTGTTGGTTGATAAGAGCGATGTAAACAAAGTATTTCATTGATTCATTCATCTCTTTCTTCGTACATTTTGTTTTGAGTGAATGCTTATTATCTTTGTAAATGGTTTTACATGGGAGATATTTACGTTGAAGATATTACCCTGTGCAGAATTTTCATTGTCTTACGAAAAAAATCTTTCATCCAGCCTTTCTTGCATTGTGAACCACTGTGGCAGCTTCATGTATGTAATTTTATGTCAAGTTATTATAAGATGTTTCCTATGTTCGGTGATTATAAGGACCTTCGATCATAAATCTTCAATACATCGAAATTGCTGAGTGTGAATTAGTGCATCACCGGTAATGTTGTTGAACTTGGACATTCGTATAAATTGCTACAGGAAAACATTTTTTTTTCAGCGTCGTATTTGCGGCAGGCATGAATATCACGCGTACCAAGTTGGTCCCATCCCATACATTTTCAGCAGCAACGCACACATTTATTGCGGAACACTATTTCACCGCACAAATATAGAAGAGCAGTGGAACCAAAAAAAATATCACTTTTTCGATTAAACTATAATTTTTTTACGTGGACTTTATGCTTATTTTTCAGTTATCAATCGTACTTTACACATGACTTCCAAGTTCTACGCAATGAAACCAGGACCGGCAAAAATCATTAAGGGCGGACAAAAATCATTCAGGGCTCATTCAGGGCAAATTCATTAAATGCTTGTTATAAATACGTTTTTTCCAAGTCTTACACATGGAAACCTTAAAATCGTCGAGGGCCGGCACATTTTCAAGAATGTATGACCCAAAAAACATCATTCAGGACCGGCAAATTGAATAAATTGTGCACTATTATATGATTCTTGCAAGTCCTACGTTATGAAACCCCATAGTCATTTAGAACGGGAAGTGTTTAAGGTAAGAACCATCCAAAAAATATCCAGGACCGGAAAATAAAAGGCAATATAAAATCATTCATATTTCAGAAGGTTGGGTAATAAAAATTACTTTATATTATAAGGCCGTTATAAGTGCAAAATTTACAATAATTTGGGCTGCCTCTGAAGGAAGATAAATATAATTTATTTCCTGAATCCCCAGCAGAGGACTGAAAAATGTATTACATGAATAACAAATCATAGGGTAATATGTTTATGTCCATAAAAGTACTTTATCATAACCGTACTGTAATGCAGGAGGCAAATTTAGTAAATACTCTGCCACCAAGTGGAAACAAAGAAAAGGTAAATTAAATTAAGGTTCCCCTAAACAAAGAAAAAGTAAATTAAATATTATTTTCCTGCTTCAAAATTCGTTAAATGAATGCGCAATTGTAGTTTAATAAAGTCATGTGAGAAGAAACACTTCATATTAACCGTAAAATAATTCAGGAGGAAAATTTCAGAAGTAATGTGTCGTGATGCGGGGTTGCAATTTGGGTTGTCTCTGAAGAAAGAAAAAAAGTTTGTGTTTTTTAGTTTAACAGCAGAGGACTTCACAATTTTATAGTCAGGCGTACATGCAACGACAGGAATTTTCTCCTCTATTTCCTCGAGAAAGAAGGTGTGTGAACGAAGAGTCCTCGGAATTTAGCCCCTTATGTGAGATAACTTTGATGGATCGTGGAGCACCAGATAGTATGAATTACTTGAAAAACCCCTTTTCTCCATGGTTTTCTCCATGTTCCATAAAAACATTTCTCATCTGAAATTTGAAGTTTCATAGCGTAATGCTTGTCAACGTAATGTATACATTAATTCGGTAAGAAAATACTTCTTTGAAGGATTCCAAACGCTAGGGAGGTACTCAACATGTGGGCTAATTAGAGCGAAGTAACATCTATTTTTACAGTATCATTCGAGGACTTTCCTTCTATTTCCTTCGTAATTTCTAGTTTCTATAATGCACGACGTAAAAGTATGTTTTTATATTTCAGAAATTGGATTACGTATATCTTACAAAGAGGTGATATCCAAAGAAGGATTACCTATATTTTCAACTTCATTTTCCTTTTTCGAGTTAACTTTTCCTATTTAAAATATATGAATAGCAAAAGTAAGACGCCTACAGGAAAAGGGAGCCTAGACTCAAAACTCAACGCAACACGCACGACATTGGTGAAGGCATAGAATAGTTTCAAGGATACGTTAAGTATGTAAAGGAAGAAACAAAAAAAGATTTAGGATGGATGTCGACTACAGACAGTAAACGTTTCCAAAATAATTCAGGAAAAATGGTGTGTGCCACGTTTTACGATGATACAACATTACGCGAGAAAATAGTCCTGAGAAATATTCATATTTCCCTTAACTATTTCGTGCCGGCGCAGTGGGTTTGAATCGAAAAATGGTGGCCAAAAGGCAAAAACAGGTCGTTTAAGTCCGGAAGTTGAAACTTAGCACAATAATGTTCCATAGATTGGTTAATGTGATGTGCCATTTGTCATAATTCATACGAGTTAACAATGTACATGGGCTCAAATTTGTAAACATTTCCCAAAATCGCCCACCTTAATTTATTTCCGAAAATCGCCGAATTCAAGCCTATGCAGAACCGAATGTAGTGAAGCTGTGGAATAAAAACTGAAATTATTTGCTTTAACGGTTCTTTTTCATTAAAAATTACATATGTTTTGGGAAAATTTGTCACATTTGTTATCGATACATGAAAAAATGGCGGACACTGTTTTTCATCAATATTTCGCCTTTATGGTACATAACTGTGCAAAGTGTTAACTTCCGGACAAAAAAAACCTGTTTTTGATTTGGCCAGCTTTTTTCGATTTAAGCCCACTGTGCGGCGTCTAACGTTGGAAAATGCTTCTTCCCTCACGAATACAACTAAATTTTCGTCACACTCCCAGCACGGAGCACTCAAAAGGCGAGGAATAGCTCGGGAATGTGTTTCCTTAACTTGGGACCAGACTCAGCGAGGCACCGGACACTTTCCTCAGGCCACTGCTCAGAGATAATTTTCACCCCTTTCTGAATTATTGAACCATAATGGCATGCGGTTGCGGTCAACTGCAATAATTTATGCTTACGCAACGGCTGCAATTACAACTGCAATGGCTTATGCAACGGTTTTGCCAAAGACACGAGTTAAGTACTCTCACAATAAGTTGAATCGGAAACGATTAACTTACGTTGTACAGCTTTTAAACATAATTTTACCGTTAATATTAAGTTCTTTAGCAGAAATAGCACCTCACCAATGGTCGTATAGATAACAGTAAAAGCGACGTTAAAAATAATGGCAGAGCTTCTTTTCAAGTTGGCAAATGTAAAGCTAAATATAAGGAATTTATTTATAAGTCTCAATGACAAAGGTATATAGAAACTTATATTGTCGGAATTTCACTGCAATTGCAAACCAATCAATTGACCTCGGACACATGCTGTGATCGGGGCTTGCAGTGCGACAAAGTCTCGAGAATACTTTCGAGGATCGAGATATCCCTCAGGCCGAAGAAGGGTTCCGCGTCCTGAGTGTGGTATTTAAGGCACTCCGAAACTGTTCTGTTAGCTTACGTTTTGCTTAGCCGTGTTCAAACAATAATAAGCGAATATGTACTTATTTTTTGATTTAGTGGCCGTTCAAATAGTGTAACCGCAATGTTGCAAGAAGTACTTCCGAATTGATTTACGGCAACAGATTTTCACTATACTAGGTTATTACACGATTAAGATTTATTCATTTGGCAATTGAGTTTATTCCATTTGAAAATCTAAGTATCAACTGTTAATGCAAGAAAGTTGCTCATGTACATAGGGCTTCCTCCTTTTCCGGTGAAAATAATCAAACGATGTCCACCCACGATACGATGGGGAATATGCGATGCGTTGGGGAATATGCGATGCGATGGGGATTATGCAATGTCCACCCAAACGATGTGATGGGGAATATGCGATAGGGCATGGCCGCGATAATCGTAACTTGTGGTACCCATGGGTGGTGAATGCGTTGTGAAAGGAAAAGTGAGGTTTTCTGGGGAGCGTCCTAGGAAAGATGTCCTTTCTCGAACTGGCATAAAATAGGCTGACTTAACCTACTAAATAAATCCCAGGCTGGTTACTCCTCCGATGATGCTAGGAACAGTTAAAGAAATCTGTGCGACTATGGTAGTACTTTCATTTAACATTAATTAGCTTTTTCTGTCATGACCTTATAAGACGACGATTGTTTATTCATTTTGCAAATTGTGCAGTCCTCTGCTATAAAAGTAAGAAATAAATAAACTTTTTTTATCTTCCTTCAGAGGCAGCCCAAATTGCATGCCCGCATCGCGGCACAATACGTCTAATATTTGCTTCCCAAATTACTTAACGGTTAAGTTAAGAACTTTTTCTTACATAAGACGATGATTGTTTATTTATTTTACAATTTTTGAAGTCCACTGCTGTGAAAGTAAGAAAAAATTAACATTTTTTTCCTTCATAGGATTCCCAAATTGTCTCCAGAATTACTATATGGTTGATATGAAGTACTTTTTCTTACATGACCATACAGGGCGATTGTTGTTTTTTTTTCATTTTATAAATGTGATGTCCTCTGCTGGAAAATTAAGAATTAAATTAACTTTTTCCAAGTTGAGAGACATCCCAAATGGCATCTTCGTATCGCGACACAGTACATTTTGAGTCAAGCGTAGACGGAGATTGATAGAAAGTTTGAATGGCTGAAGCGGTTGACGAGGGTGCTCGAGACCGTCTAGGGCAATTTCGATAAAGTATTACGTCATTCACTTCCCGGCAACCATGGAGGACATATCGCTCCCTTAAAAATGCGGGAACTGAATCTCAAAGTTTTGAAAATTCGCAAAAAAGCAGCGTAAAGTAACTTCTGAAGGTTTGGCGCGCGATTTTATCAGCCTGGTGACAGAGTTAAACAGGGATTTCCCTGAGCTGTGGAAAATAAAAAGCAAAGACTACACAAACAAAGACTGAACCGTTTGATCAAGCAGCTTTCTCGTCTAGGGCCTGCTTTATGAAAGACTTTGGGAGAGGATTGGAAGTGAGAAAGTTAAATGGGGAGGGATAGGAAGGAAAGGGAGGAGTTTAAGGAGGGTTGTTGTGACAGCAAAAGAAGAGAGGAAGAATATTGGATGAAAAGAATAGAGGCAGGAGTTAAACTTTTCTCGGGCTCTCCACCAGTTTAAGCTGTTCATAATTGTCGACGTTTCGAGAGACGACTCGTCACTCATTCTCAAGGCAAGAATGTCGGAAATCTTAAATTTCAGCCGGATTAAGAACTAAGGTTAGGTCTTTTTTGATTGGTTGGAAGCCTATTGTAGACTCCGGAGACCGTTAATTAGCGGAGGCTTAGTTCTTGCGTTCTTAATTACTTTGAAAATCGGATTCCAAGCATTGCTGATGTTATAACAGGAATTGCGATTGAAATTTTTATCCTCCATCCGGATCTCAATGGCTTCTGTAGTAAGTCGATTCCAAAAATTTCCCAAACGCCAAATAAAATTTGTGTCATCCCAATTAATCCTATGGACCAAATTAATCCTGTGTTCAACTACCGCTGATTTCTCTGGTTGACCTAACATGAAATATCTGTGGTGTTTCTTCAGTCTCGTGGAAACTGTTCTACCCGTCTCACCCACGTAGACTTGGTCACATTCACATGGGAATTGATAGACTCCAGGAGTCGTCATGAGGCCGATCGGGTCCTTTGCTCTCACTAGATGGTCTCTAAGTTTAGCCATAGGTTTGTGGACAGCTTCTATGTTGTATCTTTTCAGAATCCCTGATATTTTTCCCGAAATTGTGGAGACATAGGGTAGAAAGGCCATGGTGGCTGATTCATGGGGTCTTCATCTTCATCCACATTCTGAGTTACGAGGGACTTATGGAAAGCCAACGAGATTGGTCGTTCTCCGTCTCCGTAATGGCGGAAGGTCATTCTGAGGTGTTCTAACTCTTTATGCAAATTATCGGAATCGGAAATGGCCTTCGCACGGTGTATAAGTGTTGAAAGGACAGCTCCTTGTTGTGAGGTGTGATTATGGCTGTGGCCGTTCAGTTATAGATCTGTTTGTGTAGGCTTGTGGTAAAAATTGTGCCCGAGCCTCCGCCATTATCTTTCCGCTGGACAAGGATGTCGAGGAATGCGATCCTGTTGTTTTTCTTCGTCTCCATTGTGAATTGGATATTCGAATTTTGGTTGTTTAAGAATAATAAAAGGGCATATGGTCCATGAGGCCAAATAATAAATGTGTCATCCACGCATCTGAAATAGCACTTAGGGCGTAGAGAAGTTGATGAAAGTGCCTTCTCCTCGAAGTCTTGCATATAAAAGTTGGCTATGGCTTGGTTTTTTTTAATAGGGGCGGGAATTTACTATTTTGGCGGCCCATGTTAAGACCCAAGGAATTACATGCTTAGAAGAACCAAACGCACACATGCTGAAGTGGTTGGTCTTTTATTTTTGGGAGGCGATAGACAACTGAGGGCAATAGCACCCCTGAGGAGAGTCGGGTAGGTAATGCCGCGTCCACACTGACCACTTAAGCGCATTAATATGGCGCCTTGTGCAGTTTTCACTTAATTACACCGTGTAGACGCCCTGTCACAACTTAAGTAACGTGTCCTCTTAATTGGACCCGGGGACCCCTATTGAAGTGGACTTGGATGATTTCGATAGTGTACTATCGAGGTGGTCGAAGTCTCGTCATCGATAGGTCAAGGAGTTTCGATAATCATACACATCGTACATGTGTTTACATAATTTATGTGAGGAGTTAACTATTCGTGCAAGTGTTATTCTTCTTTTGCATTTGTGTATAGAGGATTATACGAGTCTAGAAAGGTCTGAAGTCACTTCTCGGGCACATACTTTTTGCATGATGCAAATTTCTTTCCATTTATACTAAGTAGAACTGAGGTAGACATAAATTCTGCGTGTAAACGCTAGCCTGAATTTAAATGCTGCACTTAAGTGCACCCTACTTAAGTACACATGTAGTGCAGACGAGGCATAAGAGAGGAATTATTTTGAAGATTTGGAGGAAGGATCCAAAGTAGCCAACAAAGTTGGCCTGAAGTGGGGATACATCCGTCCCCCATATTAGCTGAATATTGGTGATGGGTTAAGAATCAATGAATGACATTGACAAGCCTATGAGCAGCCAATTCTACCCTCGTAATTGCAAATCAATGAAATCCAACATTAGCACTTTCAACGCGGTGGCATTTTTTCGAGTTTTGCCGGTGACTGGAATTTAAATGGCCTTTAAAAAGGCAAAGCGAGCTTGGACGACAATTCAATTGTCGTCCGCAGTCACCAGATAGCACCCGGCGGACGACAATTGTCGTCAGTCAGCGTTCAACGTGTTAGCTACCCCACGAAACCCAACATAGACTGCCTCATGAAGCCCATAGTATTGTCTGTCCATGATTCACCAGCAGATAACACATTTCTCATCACAGATCGCAGGCTACTCCTCCTCTCTGAGCAATGCACGTTGACCTATTGCAGCGTTAGTGACGCTAGCTACTGAAATGTGTAAGACTTTCGACTAATTTCTGCTCCAGCCATTCCATTGGTTCCGGGTGCGACCTTTGAGCGTTTAACTTTTAATTTTCTTATCAAATACTGAAACTAACACATACTGGAATACATCTTTAGTTAGCCATAAAAAAAGGAAATTTAAAACTTAATATGCAGTTTAAAAAATTAACTAGCACTGTTGTAATAGAAAAAAAACAGTGGTTCCGGGTGCGACTCACTCAAATGTTGACACATAGACTACTAAACACAACATAAAATACTTTAACCTGTAAACTCTGTGGATAGCTTAAACATTAAATATTGATACTAACCCGCGATGGCACGCGTGGGCGGGGATTCCCCGCCCGACGAAAGAAAAAATTCCTACTCAGCACACTGCGGCCTCCTTTGTTCGACACTTCATCTAATCTACTATTTTTGAGCTCTTTTCAAGTTACTTTATTGCGTATCGGTCGAATCCCCGCCGGCGCGTGCCATCGCGTTACAATATCTGCTTGCGGAGTTTTTGAGACTTGGCTCGATCAATTCCGCAGTTTACATTGCTCTTTCGCTACATTTGTTTGCCCGTTACATTGTCTAAGGAGAGGATGACTTAGGTATGGGTGAGTATACCTCCTTTGGTTTCGACCCTAGGGTATATATTTCTCTCCGAATCAGTCTGAAAAGAACTCCTGAGGGAAGCATACGCTAGTTCCATTTGGTGATCGCTACCTTGTGTTCAACGCCCTGTACAAGTGCACTTTGCGAAAGTAATTATGACTGTAAATAAATGCAAATTTGCATTCGTGGAGCTGGTGAATGTCACAACTGTAATATCATTTCTATTGAAATGTGTTCATAACTATGCCGAAAATAGATCTCTTTTTTTCAATAAGGAATCAAAATGCCCAGCATACACTTCCCGACCATGAGTGAGCCTGAAAGACATAACATACTGAAAATGCTTGACAGTGAGAGTGAAGGGGAATATACAGATTTGAGTGAGAGCGGTGATGAGGAATGCGACAACACCATTTACCGTTCGGACCGCGACTCATTTTCTCAGTAAAGTGAGGATGAGCAATTGCCCGCAACAAGAGCTTTTTCCTTCGTGGGAAAAAACGGTGTTACAGAGTGGTCTGTTGCGAAGTCAAAAAAATGATCCAAAAATGAGAGATGCAATTTGCTGAAACGTCTACCTGGATCTCTGGAATACGCACGAAATATATCCCTATTTTATGTTCATGGCAACATTTTTTCCCAATTGATATTTTATCAGATATTGCTTCGCTCACAAACACAAAAGTTCGAAGTGTTCAGGGTAGTTTTCTGCGTCAAAGGGATGCAAGGGAAACAGACCTAATTGAACTGAAGGCCCTTTTGGGATTACTGTATTTAGCTGGGGTGCAAAAGTCGAACCATAAAAATATTTTTGATCTGTGGAGAGCAGATGGAACGGAACTGAATATTTTAGACTTGTAATGGGTGTAAATAGGTTCAAATTTTTGCTAAGAATGTTGAGATTTGATAACATTCACGAAAGAAACGAATTGAAGAAAAAAGACTAATTTTCCCCAATTAGGGACATTTTCGAAACTTTTGTCAGTAATTGCCGGAATAAATACAGTATGAGTGAAAAAGTTACAGTAGATGAGAAACTTCCACAATTCTGGGGTAGATATAGTTTCCGTGTGTTTCTAAGTATGGGATCAAAATATTTGCCTGCTGTGATGCAAAAACATTTTACACCGGTAATATGGAAGTGTACGTTAGAAAACAAAATCAGGGCACAGATAAAATTGATTACAAGCTAGACTGAGTGGTAAAAAGACTGGTCCAGTACATTTATAACACTGGAAGAAATTTCACCCTTGACAAATGGTTCATTACCTACCCGTTAGCACTTCATCTTCTAAAATATTGTGTAACTACAGTAGGAACGATAAGAAAAAATAAGGGTGAGATTCCACCCATGTTTATCGCAAAGCGAAAGATAGACTAGTTGGAAATAGTATTTTTGGTTTTCAAAAAGAAAGGACGCTAGTGTCATACACTAACTAACTATACTAAAGCTAACAAAGTTGTATTGCTCTTATCAACAATGCATCGAGATGACATTGTGGATCCTCAAACGAATAAACCCGAAATTGTTATGCATTACAACTCCAAAAAAGAAGGTGTACACGTTTCAGATCGTTTACAGTCCACTTACAGTGTCTCTCGCATATCATGCCGATGGCCGCTAACACTTTTTTTACCTTGTTGAACATAGGCGCGATCAATAGCATTGTTATTTACAAATCAAACTCAGGTAAATATGTTAGTCGCATGGATTATTTGAATAATTTTGTTAAACTTATGACCAGAGATAACATGCTGAAAAGGTAGAAACAGCAACATATCCAATTATCTCTGCGACTCCGGGTGAGGGAAATATTGGATATACCTGTGAGAGGAGATAACGTGAGCTGCCATGCTGATGGCCGATGTGCTTACTGCCCATCTCAAAAAAATAGCATGCAATACCTGTAAAAAGACCATTTGCCGGGAGCACTGGGTATTGAACTGCATATCATGTTCCCAAAATGCCGACGGAATTGACGACTGATTGTGAGTCGTAGGTATATAGTAATGTTTTTCTTGTAATCAGAAAATGTTTTCTTATGTTCTCTAGGTTTATGGCTTAAAAAAGAATATGATTCGTTTATTAAACAGTTTTTCAACCTAACTTGTTAAATAAATGTTCTTTTTAGTACTTATTAGTGTTTATTTAGCCGTATACAACCCGTCGGTCTTTTCCCCGCCCCGCGTGCTACCGCGTTACAATAAAAGCGCGTGCTACCGCGTTACAATAAAAGCGCGTGCTACCGCGTTACAATAAAAGCGCGTGCTACCGCGTTACAATAAAAGCGCGTGCTACCGCGTTACAATAAAAGCGCGTGCTACCGCGTTACAATAAAAGCGCGTGCTACCGCGTTACAATAAAAGCGCGTGCTACCGCGTTACAATAAAAGCGCGTGCTACCGCGTTACAATAAAAGCGCGTGCTACCGCGTTACAATAAAAGCGCGTGCTACCGCGTTACAATAAAAGCGCGTGCTACCGCGGGCTAATATCAATAAAATTAGAGTGATTTTTCTTTAGTTTAAACTAATGGAGAAGTTTCCAAAATCATTATTTTTATAGTTATAAATTTGTAAATGAGTTCCAGGTGTGGGGCATGGTAGAGTTCCGGGTGTGTGACCTGATTACTCTTTTTACCCTCCATTATGAGTAAAATTCGATTTTTACTTTCAAATGTTGGCAATGGCTCAGTATATTTAATTAATTTATCTCTATTAAATTTAGTTCATTTTAAAATTTAAATTTTAGTGCAACATTGTAAACACTTTTTTTATTTTCACAATTTTATTTCATTGGACTTGTATTCTTAAGAATTCCTACTTAAAAATATTCGTAAGATATTAAATTTCAATTAAACTTAAATGGTGCGTACTTTAAAAACTCTTAAAGGGGAATATCTTACATACAACTATAAGCCAGTCTTGATCGAATTTTTATTTTCCTCTGAAATTTTATGATGGGTTTTTCAAATGGGCAAATCCAGTTTTTTCGAGAAACTTGGCCCAAATGTTTCATTATTAGGTCTTTTTTGCTACTACCTTTTTCTTACTTGGGCTTGGAGGCAACAAACGTTTGACTCGATTGATTGCCTTACCTAATGATTGAGGTATCTAGTAAGAGCCATGTGAAGATGTTTCCTCGTTATTAGAAGGTAACAATGTACGTGAAAGTATTTTAGATTCTCTGCTTTCTCAACCTAGCCTTCTCTTTAACTTTCTCCAACAGCGTCGAACCTTTAACGAGTGTTTTTGTTTTAATTTTCTGACCCGGTGTCTCTCTCTTGAAGGTGAGCCTTCCACTTCTAAAAATAAACTTAACATGTTTTATAGTACATACAATCAGATGAATAAGTATACATATATTTCTCATTTAATGATAAAAAGTGATGAGCTGTTGCTTAGAAGATACATGTATAAAGTAAGGTTAGACCTACATGTAATGTGACCCAATCCTTACTAATATATCAAATGTAATAGTGACTGTCTGTCTGTTGGTCAATCACGCAAAAACTACTGGACCGATTGAGCTGAAATTTGACATTTAGAGAAAAAATGATTTTGGGAGTAACATAGGCAATATTAAAAAGCCCTCTGGGCTCCCGAAGGCCCTCCCTTGTGGTCCCTAGTGGTTCATGCTAAGTAAGCATTGGGTTCGGTGCAGTGGTTTCATTTTTCACTTTTTTAAAGTACTTTCACTCAAGAAAGAGGGCTAAGATTTTTAAAATCGGATGGTTGAATAAATGAATTTTTTAAATATTTCAAATGATTTACTTTCACGCTTCATAATTGTCTGAAAATAACGTTTTTTGCTGAAAAATCTCACATTTTTCTCAGAAATTAACAATACCATATTTCCTTGACAGTCAGAGATTTGATTTTCAAAGGATATTCACGCCTCTAGCATTTAAATATCACATTTTCCTGCAGGACCATGGTAGCACGTAGAAAGAAAATCTGTATGAGAAGGGCCCAGAGTCCCAAGGGCCCCATGATAGATTGCTTCGGGGGTAATCGATAAATTCAATGCATCTTTACAAGAAGTACCTACACTCTTCGATGTCTATTCTCAAAGTAGCTCTCATAGCATGTATACGAGAGAACACTTACAGAGTAAACGATACACATAATGGAATTAAAAGTGCAATAATATTTACGTGCAGGGAATAGTAACGGTAATAATGCGTTTGTTGCTACAAAAAACGGCGTAGTTTATTCTCGTTTAATACTCATATGTTTAAAATACGTTCAATGTTTTTCACACCCGTTGAATTTTATTACGATTGCGAACAGCTTTTTAGACCGATTCCCAAATCATAAACGTTACGAGTTATTTACATATGTTTAAAAGTGTTAAAGTGCAGTTAACTTACGTTCACCCAATCATCGAGTTGACTATTTATGACTCTAACTCACCGCTGTGTTTTTCCTCCTTGGACTTAAAAATATATTCATCAACATGCCTAATAGAAAAAAGAGTAACCTTTAAAGAAATCTTCTAAAGCAAGAGGAATGTCTTCCTTGCGAGAAAATGAGTCCATGCAAGAAGAACGACAATGATAAGACTTGGATGCTCAAATACATGCCCACCAGCGATCTCATAAGCATCTCCCCGTGGTGTTTCTCGGGTTACGCTAAGAACCGTACAAATTTCATTATAACCCAAACTACGGACAGGTAACCAGCTATAAATCTGGTTCAAATATTGACCCATCTGTTTTAAGATGGCGGAAATTATAATGACGACACCAAATGCTTCTTACCCAAATGAAGAACGAAAATTCTGCGCGAAAATTCTGCGCAATTCTCCTTTAGGCGTTGTCAACCGCTGGGTTGTACCATACTCTCCAATCCTGATTAAGACACTCAACGCACATATCAACGTTGAATTGCGCAACTCATTTAAGTCATTGAACGCAAATATATTTACATAATTACATAATTTAAAAATTTACATAATTTAAATATAGTGCACAAGGGAATCGATCAAGCTGTTAATCACTCAGAAGATAGCTCAAGAGAACCGGAGATACGAGGTGATCATCAATCAACCTTGGTACTATTTAAGTAGTAATGAGTCTGCGTGACCCATTTATGGGTTTCCCGTGCATGAAAGAGGACCAACAGGCACTCCGTGCACCTGGAAAACGGTCAGTGTGTCTACAACAACGAACAAAACATATATGATAGATTACGAACTCTTCAAATGACCACGCTGACAGTATTCTTCAGGCTTTGTGGTTTTCTCATAAATGAGTTCAATGTTTTTTACACCCGTTGAATGTCAACTGGTACCTTCCACTATTAAAAAAAATAAAACTCCATCTTAATGAGACGTACCCACAAAGATGGATTAGCCGATCTGCAAGGCAAGACCTGGCCCTACATCTGAAGTGGCCTCCGAGGTCACCTGATCCCACACCATGTGATTTTTTTGTGACGATATGTCAAAGGTAATTAAATTCTTTAAGCCACTATTGCCTACTAACAGCGAGGACATTAAAGCACGCATAACTTTGGCTGTGAAGACAGTAACTGCTGACATGCTTCACAGAGTGTGAGAGGAATTTGAATATCGACTTTATATTGTTCGGGTTACCCAACGAGGGCATATTGAACAATTGTAATGCTATTTTTTTCAGAAAAACTAGAGAATGTACCGGTAGTTTTAAGAGGTATCGCAGCTCTGTAGTTAGTTCCATTTGAAAAATACAGATCTTTGAAACCGACGCATTCTTTTGTAATCACCCTGTATTATCCCGGCGGCAGTGGAAAGCTCAGTAAGGGGGCGTCGGCTTCATAGGTCGGTGGTGACGCCGATCACCGCTTGACGGAACATGTACCCCTTCACAGCTCGGCGGATCCTGAAAACAAATGAAAGGTTTTAGGCGTCACAATAACATTGGAACTGCAGTACTTGCATGTCTTTGAAAATAGCAATATTATTTGATTATTGAGTTCAATTGCTGCTATCAAATGAATGAATTTGTTATAAGATAAGTTAGTAATTATTTATTAATACTACTTTGATGGCGATAGTTTCTCTTTAGCTATATATAGCTATAGCAAACGTGCATCGTCTCCATCCTTATCGTAAGATAACTGGAATAAGTTGAAATAAAAGTCTTGCGAATGGATTCCACCATTTATATGCTTGAATCCTGTACAAATATAGTTCTGTAAACGTAATATTTGTGCGAACGAAATAATTCAGTTTTTTATTAAACTTTCCAGGTTATATCGGCATTAACGTGGAGAATCTCCACTTATTGAACATGCAATAAAAAATATCCACGACATGAAAACTTCCACACTGCATTTGTGGCATCATGATTGGATAACTATGTTTCTCGTAAATAGTTGTTCAATGGTTGATTTAGACCATTCTCACGTTAACGCTAGTACGTAGAATTATCGTTGCAATAACCTTATGGAAGGCTATTTTCGTTGAATACCAGAGCAGTTTTTGTCACATAATCATAAATTAAACTCTAAAAAACTACAATATAATGTAGAAATAATAAGTATCGATAAAAAGAAGCCTTAACGAAAACAGAACGTCTCACTTGCCCCTGAAGAGGGGTTCACATTTGAAAGTAAGCAAAGGGCCGCGGACGCAGTCAGGGATTTCAGTCGGGATGAATACTTCGCGGTGAATCAGCGCTAGTCAGCGTCACTGAGCGGCCTTACATCATGATTTATGAAGGAGCGTTCTCATTGGCTGAGTTTCGCCGCTATGCTTCCGCTGCAGACCTATGAAGCCCCCCTTAGCCATGTCAACTCCCAAGTCTACTGGGAAGATCTGCCTGGGGTGTACTGGGCCACCGGCTCATTTTTTCTGAGTAGGTTAATAAATAAAACCTCTGTTGTCTCTTTAACCAAGCCGTCTAATTTTTTTTGATTTACGAATAATTCAATAAAGTATGGAATGAGTTAGGCTCAACATTCTTGAATGCCAGGAAAACACCTTATTCTATGAAGGCATTACGGTGCAAATTGCTAATATGCAACTTCACTGCACAATTGCAATAGATAGGTATGTGCTGAAAACCTTTAATTTTGACGTGTATACTTAGCTGTCATAGTATCAACGATGACCATAGAATCATGCCATCAATAGTGAGGAATTAGAGAAACCCAGCTGGCCCTCTTTCATCACGATATTCTTTCCTCGGTAGAAAGGTTTGTCAAGGCAGACGCGATGTTTTTATATTTCAAAATAGCTTTCAATTAAGTCCCTCGTTTATATTACTTGTTAAGTAGAAAGCAAATGGAATACACCACGACGTAGTATGTTGAATAAAAGAGTTCTCAGGCGACCGCGAACAGAGGGTAGTTTTAAATGGCATTAGATCAGATACAGTGAGAGTAACACCAGCTGTACTCTCTAATGTTACATCCACTGATGTTATCCCTTAAAAGTGATCGCGTCGTACGTTCATTTTTAAGTTATCACTCGAGATATCATTGGCGCCATCCCTGCTAAGGGACTGGAAAAATGATCGTTTAATTCAGGCTTTTTGTTTAAGAATGCGTGCACTAGGTCCTCTTTACTAGCTAATATGTCGTATTGAGTGACAATGTCGGTGGCAAGGTTGAGAGTAACAAGTGAATCATGCATTTCATTGGATTTTGCCTCCTACCCTTAATACAGTCACGTGGCAAGTCTAATAGATTCTCTAGGTCATCGATCAAATATTTCCCATCCGTTCACGCGATCCTGAATGGATTCTTCGACACATCAAGGGCACCATATTGCTTTCAAAAGTAAGACGTTAGTTTCAGGAAAATGTAACTAGGTGACCTCAGCATTCATTTGGCTGATCCATTGGATACAAATTGTTCCCTTAAAATTTTCTATAATAAATAAAATAAATGGGGTAGCTGTCGGTGGTTTAGGCGTAGGTAAGAGAAGCTGAATCACAGTGATCACATGGAAGAAAGGGAAATGTGTTTCCTTCCCACACCGCAAGGGGTCCCAGAGACAGGGGCAACCCAGAGGCTTTCTAGGGCAACCAAGGTAGGGGTTCGCAAGCCGTAAATGGTTGTGGGGACTCCTCGTGGGTAGGATGGAGAGTAACCCGGCGTCGGCTATGGTCCACTGTCTACCAAAGGCCCAAAGTTATTATATATTTTTAGTTTAATCCTACAGACGAGTTACTGCCCTTGTAATGAATGCTCTCCTCTTAGCCCCAACGTAGGGATCTGCATTCCTCGGTCAAACCTCCGCCACATGCCGGGATTTGAACTTGGTCCGTCGAGTCAAACTACCGGCACCGATCCTATTCCTAGGAATGGTCTATCAGTAGGGAAGATGGTAGGAAGAGTGACCAGTTCATTAGACATAAGATAGAGAGCAATGATTTGTGCTCAAGGGGAAAAATGAAATTAAGTTAGGCGATACTTTTTTGCAACCAAAAGTAGTCAAATTTATACTTATCCATCAAAGTCCATCGAAACCTCCCTCCCAAACAAAACCTTTGAGTCGCTTTCTAGCCCTTTTCTCTGCTAACAGTTGATAGGAGTTGGGTGGGACAACTATGGGACGGGTTCCATGGCCACGGACATCCCCGGACCAGTCCCAATGCACTCTCGCGGATCTGTACCGTTCGCGATTCACTGGGTACCCCCCCCCCCATAGTCTCCCCGCACTGCAAGAGACGATCTGTAATTTCACAAACTTTGAACCCTCCCGGTACTAGCCCCTACCGCATTTAAAGCAGACATTCTCGCCATATTTCGGAATCATTCTGGACCAATCCGTTGTGGGATTAGTTTATTTAAGACTTGAACGTTTATGGCTTGTGGAAAATGCATTTTGGATAACTGGAAACTCGTAGAGCACACGAAAAATATGAGACGTACTTTAATGAAATATATAGTTCCAGTCTACGGAAAACTTTGCCTAATTAAGTTCGAGGTAGTCCATTAACCCAGTGCAGATGTATCACAGAGTGAAAGTAAACGGTATAGGTATATTTCCACTCCCAAGGCTGTATCCTTGATGAAGACCAGAAGAATTACCTACCAAGAGCTTTTTAAATGCGCACAGATTGAATTAACCTTGTGTTACATATTTATTGCATACACCTATAGGTAGATATATGCCATATATAGATTAAAATAGGCATTATAATGTCTATTTTAACTTAATATATGGTTACTTTGGAGTCATGACCGCGTAATGATTCATTTTATATATAGGTATTTACTGTATTTATCCTTTGTTTTATTTTTATGAAATATATTCTTGCTATAGGTATATGGATTCATGTTTTGCCTGTGGTTCATCCTTGACCGAAAATATGGCAGAAATGGGAAACTATCAAACGAATCGAAGAGACCAACGGAACCCATTGGGTTCTGCCAGCAAACACTTAATTGACAGCTTTGAGTAATTAATATCCGTTGTACATTATATAATTGATATGCTTTTATTGGTACATTCATCAGTTTTCTCATTTTGAGATTCTTAACTATGAATATACATGTACTACAGTGACGTAGCCAGGATTTTCTCCATGGGGGGAAAAATTAGGTAACGTTTTTTTGTTAAAAAATGGTTTTATTTGAACTTTTGAAAACACTAAAAGTAATTAGTTTCAATGCTATTCGAACTTATCTGAATATCATTTCGTCACCAGCCGACGAGAGTTCTGGCTAAATCTTGACGACATTTCTTTCTGAAATTTATTTTTAGCTTCCAGAACCCTCTTTTTATGTGCACTCATAACACGAAGACCGGCAAGCCGATTTTCTGCCATTGTTGACCGTAACCAATGTTTACCTTGCGTATGGCGGTGAAGGATCTTTCAATAGTGCACGTTGTGCAGGGCGGTGCGAGTGAGATAAGTAGCACCCGTTTTGTGGATGAGTAGAGCAATTGGGTTTCTTCAACTTGTGCAGCTAGTTCTATCTCCTTCAGTTCCTGCATTTGGCACATTTTTCCCCTCCATTGGTTGCTCCAAAGTTCAGCTTCACCGAGGAAATCATTCAAATCGTCTAGTAACTACAAAAAGTTGAAGTTTTCAAAAATCCTCATACATCGTATCATTACGTGAGGGTAATACGTAAACAATGAGAATGCGGGCAAGTTCTCCTCAGAAGAACGCTGTTCCAGAGACATTATTAATGAATGAATGCATGGAATAATTTGTGATCTACTCCAAAACTCGCTAGGAGTCTGTGCTGGTGGACTCGCGCAAAGTTTCTGCTGGTTTATGACTAGCGGCATATTGAAATCTGTTCCAAGATGCTCGGCGATTGTTTCAGCCTCTGCTATATAACACTTTCACTTTCAACAATCGCATTTCCACGGTGTTTTCTCATGATACGTCTCTGATTTTTAATGTGATTTGTACAGTGAAGTAATTCCAAACTTTTTGACTGAAGAGCATTTACCACCGGTTGCAAGAGTACCGAATATTTTTATATGAGACAAACATTAACAATGAATTCTGATTTTGTAGCAGCGCAATGCATTTGAAAAACAGCTTTTCTCGTAGTATTTTGACAGTCTGTTGATAATTTTTCAAGTGTCATAACGTTTTGCTCATAATGTTCCTTAAATGTGGCGATACTTTTATATTTTTGAAACCAACGGGTTTCAAAAAGAGCATTTTTATATTCGGTATGCATTTTCGACCAATTGCCGATTCTTGCAAGAATCTCATTATTTCTTTTATTGTGGAGACCGTATTTCGTATCACTGCTATTTCGTTTAAGTCGTTCTTAAACTAAGTTCAGTTTGTGACTAGCACAGTGAATGTATACTGTATACTCTCGTATACTTTTCTCGAAGAATTTTCTAGACAACACCATCCTTTCCTGCCATAGTAGAACAACACCCATCGTATCCTTGTCCTACCACCGCCACCCAAAGTAAAGGTTGGCGTTACTTTATGTGACGTTTGTCCAACGCACTTTTCTGGATCAAGGCCTACCTTTTCTACAAAGTTATTAATTGCAGATACTACATATTTTGTATCCATGCCAGTTAACTTCACAAAACCTAGAAATTCCTCACGAACCATAATCTTTTCTTCGTAAAAAAATCCGTCAAAAAATATAGCGTTTCCCGCCACGATTCGAACATGGTTTCTTACCTCGCAATAATATTATAACCTGTGGATGTTATTGACCTAAAATTTTTCGTTTGACCAAGTCAGCCAGGAGGGGGCAAGTGCTCCACCCCTACGCCTGGGTAGGTACATGTATATTCATGTTTGTAACATTCCCGCTAGTAATTGTTGCGTCATCGTTGCAATGTAAAAAAAGATGGAATAAACAAAATTGGAAAAATCTAGCATATTCTCATTAATATTGACTTTATATTCATCTTATGTGGCAAAATAGGTTTCAATTAAATAATGCCTGATAAACTCTATCGTGAGTGTATGGTATTTCCCCAAATTATCACGGCATTGACATTTAAAAGCTAGTTCTCGCAGTTACTGTGACGCACGGGAATGGCCAGGTATAAAAACCTTTCTGGAAGCGTAACTTTCAGTTGCGAGATTGACATGACAGGTAGGTGTGAGAAATACGTTGACATTGAAAATCAGCAGTGTGAAATAATATGTTATAAGTTGACAAGGTAATTCTGTAGTAATGGCATTAAGAGCTTAATTTCATAACATTTTTATTTTGGGATCCAACAAAAGAATTTATTTCGATGGTTACAATTTTGCCCCCGTAAATAAGTATTTCATCAATATATTGCCTGTCCGGGATTAGTACCATATAATTATTTCCAGATGGACTCCTGCGAGACCAGTACCTCTACCTCATCAATTGGGAACCGATTTTTGAATATAGTAACATTCACAGTTCTGTGGGACCCAGTAGTGTATACAATGACAGATATTGACCCTCAAAAAGGAACTAGTTCCCGTGTGTATATCATTCAGAGAAGGAGCTTGGCAATGGGATCTGATTACGGAGTAGTCCTTTTGGTCTCAAAAAGGGTTAAAACTTGTTACGAGGACTACCACAATTTGGAGAAAATCTAGTCGTTAATACCTCCGGCTAAACAAACATTCCTCTGAAATGAACCTGCTGCACAATTGAATTAGTCTTAACTTATTGATGCTCTTCTTTAGTACTTGAAGCTTGAGGTGTATTCTGCAACAATATGGCTCCCTCTCTCTCTGTATTGGAAGGATGGTATCCGAAGATTACCTAAAATGAGAAGCAGGGTCATGAGCAGGGTATACGAAACCTAAAGCTATGATAAGATTTATTAACACTCTCGATAAGAAAACCTTCTTATATAATAAGGAAACGCAGTTAATCAGGCTTTGTTGCGAAACTTTCACGTTCTCTCTTTAGGATTCTTTATGAAAATACTTTGAAAGAAACTACTGCTGGTTTTGGCGCTCAGAGGCTGTACCCGCCTCCGTGACTACATAAAGGCTCTTTGCAATCAGTTCCCGATTTCCGCACAGTTCTTTTCGGGGTCGCTGCTGAGCAGACTCGTTGGCATCTGGTGGTCTCCAGGTGAACTAAGTAGAGTCAGTTTCTCCCGTGTACCTTATTCCGGCTCGAATTTCAAATCATCTTTGGGGGGCAGGCACAACTGTTTTTTAAATAGAAAATATGGCATATAGTTCGTTTTTTATTACGTATCAATTGCTGTCATGCTAACACCCATCGTGCACATTACTCCCATTTATTCCAGCGGCCAATTATGCGACAGGTAGTGTTTTTGTTCATTTATACACCGGAAGAAATTACATTCCCTTCTATGGAGTTGCCTCATGTGTTTATTGTCTAAAAGGAATCACGAGCTGACATGGAGCATAATGTTAAAGTCATTTAAAAGAATTACACATATGTAACGCTTGGTTCTTTGGTGTTATGTTTTTGGATATGTTCGTATAATTTTTATTGTTTTTTATTAATTTAAAGAAGTTGTTGTTTTCTTCTAATTTTCTCGACTTTGGCCGTCCAAGCACCCAACCGTAAAATAACCCTATACATTAATATTCGTTTTTTTATTTTCCGCTTTATTTCTTTCTCTCCAATTAATTTTTCCTCCTTTCTTCCTGTTCCTTGACCAGACTAGGGTGTTCTTCCAGTGCTTCCAATGATGGTCATGAATTTGGTCTTTTTAAAAGATATTTGAAGTCCTACTTTCTCAACGATTTCTTTCAGAATGATTATTTATTCACGTTTTGTACCTAAATTTTCACTGAAAATTGCTATGTCATCTGCAAAGGCCAAATAACTTATACCTACCCCCTTACATGTTGACCCTCCACCTTATGGTGGAGTTTCGTTCCCTTGAATTAACCCCCCCACACCCTTATTATTGTAGTGTTGTCCACACTCTTATAATATTACTAGTTCAAATTATAACTTTCTGAGTTTTCTAAGATTTTTTTATTTTATCATTTGACATTACTCGGAATACAATTGTGAAGTTTTCCTCTCTTTAGCTCTCTCACGTGTCGCGTCTATTTACACTGCTTCCAAGACGACGCAAGAAACAAACAAATAACATTACTACATCTCCCGTGTAGATAGATTTTAATTTGTTAAAACATTTCCCATGAATGCTCTCAATCCATTGGAACTCAACATTTTTTTTAAAATAACTCTCGCAATGGTGAAGAAACGTCTGCCTTTTAGGGCATCAAATTTCTCAAATAAATAGCCATGCCGAAAAACCTTTGAAGTATTTTTTAACCGGATGGAACATCGTATTCAGGGATTGACCTTGACCTTATCTGCATCTGCCAGAACCAGGGGCGGATCCAGGGAGCAATCTTTGGGGGGGGGGGGGGGGAATTTGGAAAATTTGTATGAGAAAATGGGTCTGTGTACAAACGCGCATTCCTGCGCCTGCGTGCTTGTATGAATCGTATGTCTTATTTCTACTCAGAACTATGCCTATTATTATTAATATTCCAATTAGCGATTTATTTAACATCATTAACTATGGATTTGTTAATTCCTCTCCGAAAATTCTATCCACGATCTGGTGATGTCTGTGTATGGTACAGGGAACGCCAGAGTGGAACGGAAGTAATATTCAACGAGTTATCTGTCAGTGTATGCATTTCTTCATTCTCACATACCCGTCACCCACTTGTGCTCAAGCCAATTACTACGATCACTACTCTAAGATAACCTTCTTTACCTGCATCCCACTTTCATAGAATTGTAACGGACAATAGAATTGTTACTGGCTAGTGGGCTACGTTACTTTTACATCAGATCTCGGATAATATGGAAAAGTTAACACAACGATTTCATGACAACTGATTCACCAGCGGTCAAAGTATATGAAGATTAAATAAGAGATATGCTATACCGGTTTATGGAGAAGTTAATTCCCATTTACGATGTAGTTAAAAAGTATAACAATGTTCTTTGAAAATCATGTGGTATACTGCTAAAATCCAAAAGGTGTTATCTCTGCCTATTTCGTTATGGAAACCATTAAAATTCTTACCTGAACAAGGAATGTTTTTCACTTTACACGAAACACAAGGTAAAACACTTTATGAATTACCACTAAACAAAATAAGTGTGCTAAAAATAAAATTCAATATTTACGGGAGAAATACCAAAAGTATGTTTTAAAATTGTGTGGTAGAGGTGAGATGAGTGTCAAATGGAAGATATTTGCTTTACAGCCTTGTAATAAATACATACCTACCAACTTGAATGAGAGAATTCCAAACGAAAAAGTAGGTCTTGAAAAATCTGACGACTTTTCATCTTTGGAATCCGTAGATACTACTGTAGTCGGTGCCTCAGGCAGTTGCACGATGTGCTTAGGCATTATTCAGTGCAACATGGAATTGTAGTTTCTTGGTGGCAAGCTGAATAGAATTTTGTGGAAAGAATAACTAGCATTATTTCAATCCTAAAGGTACTGAAGGGAGGTGCTTGCAGAAGACAATTTCATGCAAACAGGTTGCATTGGATTTTGTGCGCAGTAGAAAAGTCAAGAATTATATTCGCAGTGTATACTGAGAACTTTAGGGGCAGCGTTTGAATACAATGGCATAGATAAAGTAGACTATGGTAGACTATTGCAGCCTAAATACTGTTGTCATGACATTATTCTTCTAATGAATCGGTTCTGGATATCTTACAGTTAGTGGTTGCGCGTTTGGTTTCATCGCCAGCGAAGAAAGCAAAGTTAAATTTTTGAAAACAGAGAGGCCACCATGGTCAATCACTGTGTTGTACTCCAAGACATGATTCAAGGTTTCAGTTGAAATGCCAGCCCATCCATTATATTCATTTGCAAGTGATAGGTACAATATGCCTGGGAGAATGCCGTTGAAACGCCTATAACTCAGGTTATTTCTCGTGGTCTCTACCTCCAAAATTTCTTGTATTCGAAAGAAATATTGTGCGCTTTTAAGGGAGTTTTTATTTTATAATAATACTTTACTACTAGTGAAACCAGTTATAGATAACACTACATGGTTAGTACAACATTTAGGTCAATATATGCTACAGTGATGCATTCATAGGACATTATTATGAAAAGAACTAAAGTTAAACCTCTTTGGCACTGAACCTGAAAAAGATGTAAGTAAATCGACCGGTATGATCAGATTAATGTGTTCGTAGATATGTTAAGTCAAAAGAAATAAGCTTAACAATGACGAGGTCTCGAGCAGCTCAATATCCAAATCGCGAGGACAAAGTTTTTTTGATTCGTTGAGATGGAGACATCGTTGCTACAGCATTTTTGCGATGGGTACCTACTTTCTAAGTTGGCTGTCGAAAATGTTTAGGAGCATGTTAAAATCAACATTACTGGGTATCTTTTTACTACCAGAATAATGGATTGCGTCTGAGCGGGATTTAGTAAGCGGTAGTTTTTCTAATGACAACGAGTGATACAAATTCAAGGAACCTTATATAAGTGCGATATTCCACAGAGGAAAGAATAATTCGCCTGGACCGGGATTCGAACCCGGATCCCTCGATTTCGCGCCGAGTGCTTTGACCATTTTAATTTGTTAAAACATTTACCATGAATGCTCTCAATCCAGATTTTACAATTATCTTCTCCAGGACGCAGTTAAAAAGAATCATATCCCTGTCTGACGCCAGTCTTGACAATGAATTCCTCCGACACCTCTCCCAGGAATTTATTTTTGCACTTTGTGCCAGTGAGAGTTTGTTTGATTATGCTGATTGTATTTTAATCAACTCCGAATTTTTACTAGGGTATTAATTGGAGAAGCATGCCCTACTGAGTCATAAACTTTCATAAAATCAACAAAGATTCTTACGTATTTCTTGTTACTTGTTATTATGTCTCGTAAAGTGGTTTTCAAATTTAATATTTTCTCTGATCAGGTGGCCGATTGTGTAACTATCCGTTCGTATTTTCCGTAGCGGAATTTCCACCATTTTGGATTAATTCCGCGCGGAATTACGAAATGCGATTGTGAAAGCCTCATCAATTCCGATCCATACGGAAGTTTCGGATCGGAATAATTCCACTGAACAACGAGGAGCCGGAATTAAGGAATGGATTGCCGGAATTATCTTCTAAAGAGCAACAAAATGGCGTACCGCTACGCTGTGACGATATTCTTTGCAAATTTCGCATTATTCAAGAGTGAAATTACCCTTGATAATATTCTTTTCACAAAAAGGATTAGTCATAAACGTAATGAAAGGTAACAATTAACTTCGAATCTCGGTGTTATGAAAGCTTAAAGTACTTTGTGACAGTTTATTCATGGTGATATCAAAATTTATGCAAATTCTAAAATACTCTAAGAATACAGGAAAAATATATCCACAACGTTGAAATCGCAGCGAATTAAGAACAAAATGTACTCTATAATCCATTGGTCCAATCTTTGGTCCATACATGTCTCCTCATTTAAGTATCTAAAAGACATTGTCCTTTACTTTATTAATGTCTTTCGTTCAGAGGCAAGTCCACCCTCACTATTTGATATTTAATTATTATTATTAAGCTCCGCGTCCATTTCATACCAATCACATTGTTCTTTCAACTCAGATTTCGATTTTGCATCTAATACGAGTGTTAATACATTTTTCCCTACATAGGTGATATTTTCAATAGCATATTTTGCGCCTCGACACTTTCAAATGTTTTTTAAATTGGGGGGAGGGGGTTTGAGCGGCGGGGGGTGGGGAGCAAACTCATTAGCGCATGCTTATATTGGGCATAGATTTGGTGAGATTTGGCAACGTGTAAAATTCCACTCGGAATTTCATAGGAATGGGAACGGAGTCCTTCGAATGGAATCGGAATGAGTTGAATGCAATCGCAAATCCGAATCTATTCCATTCGTCACGTCTTCGGAATCCCGATTCCATTCCGAACGGAATCACCAAAGTTACACCATCGACCCCCTGGATCTATCTTTCCGAGTTTGTTTTATTAATTGTTGTATTGTTTTGTTTTGCTGATTGGTTGGTTGGGATTTGTTGACGAAGGAGAAAAGAGGGATTTTGGTGCAAATGTCATGAGTTTAGGTCAAATAACATATTTTTTAAATTAAACTTTTGCCAACGTTTCGGATTTTTACTTATCCATATTCAGGGCTATAAACAAATGACGCATGATGTTAAATGTTTGAAATTTCTTTTTTTTATTACATAATGGTTAATTTACAGTCATTAAATATAAAAATACATAGACATTCAAGATTGTTACCTTTAAAGTTTTGTGCTGTTTTATTTACAATTTTAATTTGGTTGCTTGGATCCATTTATTTGTTGAAAATTAATGTGTCATTTATTAAATTATGATATATTTTGCATTGATAAGTAATGTCTGTTCTTTTATTGCAACTTTCTTTATTTCTGGATGTATGGTACATTTCTCTGAATAATCTTTTTGATAATTTCGGTTCCGAGTCTAAAATTTTGGCTTCTTCAAAAATAAATGAGTGACTATTTGCAATTGCATGATTTGCTAATGCACAAAGTTGAACTTTAGTCTTAATTGATGTTTTAGAAACTAAACTGATGATATTTGCACCACATATATAAAAAGAGGTCGATAATAGATACCATTTGAAGATTGTTGGGAGTAGAGTGGTGAGAGAGAGAGAGAGCACATAATGTGTTCTCTCTTCCCACACTACTCCCAACACATGTCATGTGCTGTGGACTACTCTAAGAAGTTTGCTATTAATCATAAATAAATGAAGAAATATGGATTGAAGAATTCATTGAAATTGGTAACAGGCGTGGACGCGACGATTCCAAGATCAAAGTACTACTATACTCCATGGATCAATGGAATAACTATTATGTTTTGTTTTAATAAATCATTATTTCATACGTTTACAGGATTTAGACTACTCTGAAAATTAGTAAATTAATTTTTAATTGATAAATTAGATTGATTATTTGGCTTTTGATATTTGCGGTTTATTAGTATTTGTGTAGTAGTGGAAGAGCTACCTTAATTGTTGCATTGTTTGGTTTGGCAGGTTGGTTGAAAGGCATTTGTTGACGAAGGAGAAAAAGGAGATTGTTGGGAATAGTTTGGGAAGAGAGATCACGAGTGCTGTGGACTCCTCTAAGAAGGTTGCTACTGATCGTAATTGCTACATAATGGATTGAAGAATTCATTGAAACTGGTCCGGCTTAACAGGCGTGGACGCGAACTCTATTTTTCCAGCGACGATGATGGAATGCATATGGCGGGAGCGAAACGCAGTAACTTGAGGATCGTGAGAAGACTCAAGAGCAAAGGACACAGAGCGTTCGTTGAACGGATTCGGAAAGAGCAGCATCCTTTTACTGGAAATGGACCATTTGCATAATCTACGGTTGCCGGTTGGGGGAAGGTGCCAAGAGACAGCACTTGCTTCTCGAGGTGCTGTTGGAAGGTGCGACATTGCGTGTCGGAGTTCAACCACTATTTGAGGAGCTTGGGTCCATCCATCCTTTGAAGGCAGGGGAAGACTGATTGCTTTGCTGCTGAATAGGTGAGTACCCCAAGCCGAAATGTTTGCGCATTTTGTGGTGCTGTTCTTGACTTCCACATATTATGAGTGCGGTTTTGTGCGGTTCATTTTGAGCAAGATCGCACATGAGGGGCAATGCTAGATCGCACGACGTGAAAGACAATGCTAGAGCTGTGGAGTGAAAGTAAATGGGCGATAATTAAAAGTGAAAATTATGATGAGGAATTTATTGAAGAAATGGCGAAGTTTTTTAAACAGGAGAAGTGATTGGAAGGAGAAGATGAAGGGAGAATATTGGCGAAGGACATAAAATTGGAGGACGCTGAATGTCAAAGAAAAGAAAAAACAGTGTTATCAGTCTTGTATATTCATATATCCAATACTTTATTTAATATTCCTTATACTCATAATATATTGCTGTTATGATCAGTCATCAATCGACAGAGATAGACTGGCATTATATACCACGTTCACTCATTTAGACCAGCATTCAGCTGACATTCACATCACATCATATCTTCGGAAACCTTTTCTTCATAACCTTTAGCATAGTAAATCTTGTCATGTTTTTCACCGAAGGAGTCAGTGGTCATGTTCTAACTTAGTGGTTAACTTCTAAGAATTCGCAGTTGCGCGAAAACCCGTATACCTGACGAGTGATTTCAATGCCCGAGTCTTTACTCCCGAAATAAAAGGATCATAGTATCTGTCACGGAAAAATGAAATCCAACTGCATAACACGCCATTAGTTAATTCAGCCTGAACAATCTGGCAGACGAGTTAATATTCTTCTCAGTTATCTTCCTTATGTTACATTACTTATGGATGGCATTTTTGAGCTAAAAATTAAAACGCTTTGTATTATACGCGAGTGATGGCAAATGATTAACATACCCTGCCTGCATATCTCAGAATGGATCATACTTATGTGAGGCTTAGCAGATGGAATGAGGTTAGAATTAGAAGTAGCTTGCAAGTGGCACTTTTATGGGTAAGCACGAACTTCTGTAGCATTAGGGGTCAGTAGCGAAAGCTATTGACCGCGGTTAGCACTTTAAAGGAAAATACACTGGCTTCTGTTTTTTCTGCAATTAGAGTTTCGATTCTGCGAAAAAATCGCGTCGCAAACGGTGAAATACAAATCACATGACTGCGAGCGGGGATTAAAAGTGAAGGAAAATATTTTTCTTTAGGAGAACTCATTATTACAAATATAAATATTTTTGTACCTAGAAATTTTAAAAATATTATCGAGAATAGAAAAGCTTTGACTAATTACTGTTTCTAGAATTGAATAATAAGAATAACAGCAATTCTCTAACGTGGTACGCCTAATGGATGCACACTTATATTTAATTGAATTGATACAAATTGTTCAAATGAAAGTATACCAGTGGAACTCGCACATTACGTTGTTATGTAGGCATTGATTGCCGAAAATTTTGATTTTCGAAATTACCATGTTCATTGTTTTCTTCCGTCATTTATTTATTTGGAAGAAACCGGAAGTAATGCGTAGGTAGAACTGCGAATAGCGATGAAAATCAAGATATTGTTCCACCCGATACTTCGTAGAAGTTAAATTTCGCGTGTAAACCGCCTTTAACATACTTCGCTTCGAAATCAGCGCCAACTGGGAATTTGCTGCTGCGACACCACCTGGGAACTAACTCACATAATGATTATCCCACTTTCAGTTGGGGCTGTCGCTCACAGAGAGCAGCACGTAACGGAACCGTCTCTGACTCACCAACGAAAGTGAATGCGATTTACGAAAGAGCGAATGGATTTCATTTTACTGCTCATTTATTATGCGGCCAATGTATTTTCAGTTGAACTAAACAAGAATTTCAGTCTTAATTTATTGGGACTATTAAATTGTGTTAGTGGTTTCAAAGGAAAATATCTTATTAAAAATGACCGTTTTCCTTGGCACGAAGAATACGAACTGTCTTTGAAGTCACTGAATATCCACTAAATCTCAACGTAATAAATTTGATCTAATCTTCGATGACTCATCTTGAAATTTTGAATTTTTTTTGTTGCTCTGTCCCTTGCAATGCTCATTCTTGTCTTGTCCATTAATTTAGATCGTCAAACCCGATCAATTGCAAAGAATTGTTTAGATATCTGTATCGTATCCCATTAGCCCAACTCAGAGTGACATACTCCAAAGCATTAGAGAACAGTTAATTTGTGCCTACTGTACAGATATTCGAAGAATAAAATGGTTGGAGTATTATTGGTGTTTCTTGGGAATGTTATGGTGGTACAACTACCTCAGCAACGGTATTCTAAGGCATTTTTATTGGAGGCTCGGGTAGGTACATAGCATCTAAAAGCTTATTTGAGTTAAAAAAGCGTTTTTATGGCCTCAATATAACATTTCTTGCAAATACATCTCAAAGTTTATTGAACCTCTTTTTGCTGTTTTTAAGGTGAAGCGACATGCATTTTCTGTCTGTTCAATGAGCGAGTAAACGAAAATGTTCTTACCTATACATTCTTAGACATATTCTTATACATGCACTAAATTTAAGATAGGAAGTGGACAATGGAAAAAAATAAGAACCTCGGTTTCCAATCCAATTATAACGGAAGACTTTCGATGAACAGCTGTTTCCACCATAGTCCATTGGACGGCGAACTCATTCGTCAAAAGAGCCAAATATCAACAGTACAGCCATTGAAGGTTCTTTGGAGGGCCACTTTTTTTAAACTTAAACTAAAGAGGTAGGTAAATTGTTACTAACTAAATTAGGATGTACCCCTAAGCTGCCCTTTGCTAAAATTATCCTCAATATGATTGAGGTACGTTTGTTGAGGTCGACCCCCTTCAACTCTTCCATCCACACTCGTCTTTGTATATGTACTTGTTTTGTCTATCTCCTTTTGTTCATCCTCTCAATATGCCCAAACCATTTCAACATAGGTACCATTCTCAATCCTCCACACTACATTTCACATTTCACTCCACAACGCTCCCTAAAATTAAATTAATAAACTTTACTTTAAGTTTTAAGTCTTAGTTAAACTATATGTGCGTTGAATAAAAATTGATATCATACTTAATAACGATAGTGTTTATTGCTCAAATTAAATTTTAAGGCATCCATAAAATTAAACCATGGAAATGAAGACTAATGTGAACAATGGCCTTTCATTTCCATGGAAAGCTTGGATAAGTCTGCTTTGTATGTTGTTATTTTTAATTTTTGGCACAATTCCAGGTTCTCATCAATAACACGACTTCTCAATTTACTCTTGATAAGGTTCATGTTTGGAAATGATTGTTCGCATGAATATGTAGACCCAAATAAGGAAAGAACAGCAAACGCTAGTTTTTCCTGCTATTATACGAGTCTGGAATGCTGTTCCAGGCGTTAAAAATCAACATATCTTCTTTCTCCAGGTCTTTCAAAGAAGACTTGTGCTGTGAACTAAGTTCACATTTGTTTTTCTACATTATCTCAATACCGGCTTAAATGCATTCAAATTTCGAGCTCTACAATTCTTTGTTTTTAAATCCAGCGTTTGCATTCCAAAGTCGCCAATGTCAACATTAAAGGAAGAAAAATTTAATTCTGGTACAGTATCATTAAGAGGTTTTTTTTAACAAAGGCTAACATCGCTTTGCTGTTTGTGAATTTCTGAAACCTGTTGAGAAAGCTTCCCTTACCTTTAAAAGTGTGGTTTTGAAATAGCAAATGTCAATATCAGAATTATTTTCTTGGCGATGTTTTAACAGGCTTGGAAAGTGAAACAAATTTTCTCTTTCAAATCTGGAGCAAAAAGAGATGATTTGTTTTCTAATGAAATAACTTCTTATAAAATCGAGAAAATTGTGTTTCCTTTCCTCTGTAGTTTACGAGTAAGCTTATTTAGATGAGACGTAACGTCTATCATGAAATAAATTTTTTGGATCCACTGATCTTTCGTTAGTTCTGGATAGTGAACACCCTTCTCAAGGAGAAATGCTATAATTTCTGTTAATAAGGTAACGAAACGTTTCAAATGTTTCCCCTTGATAACCAATGTACATAATTGCTATTCAGTAGAAGATCTGCGTACTCACTCTCCATTTCAACAAAAAAATCTTTAAATGTACGATGATTAAGAGCTTTAGCTATAATGGACTTGATAATCTAAACACTAATTCCATTTTGAAAATTTCTTCTGGAAATGTCCGCGCACAAAGCACTTCTTGATGAACGATGCAATGGTAAGGAAGTAACTCGGGATTAATTTTTTCTTTCAAAATAGCAAACAACCCGTTTCTTACGCCGGTCATACCATTTTTCCCGTCTGCTGAAATTGAGACAATTTTATCGAGTGGAATATGATGTTTTTCAATGCACTTATTTACAGAATTTGCTACATCCTCTCCACGTGTTTGACATTTGAGTGGCAATAATCCTACAAATGTCTTCTTTAGGACCTGCAGATGAAACAAATCGGACAAAAAGTGAAACTTGCGCTACATCATTTATGTCACAAGACTCGTCAACTGCTATCGATAAAGCAGAAACCAATTTAAGATCTTTGACCTGCTGGCTGGTATTATTTGAAGACATTTTGACCGTTCTATCTTTCACTGTTTTAGCAGGAAATGGTAACTCTTTAATTATTTTTAGATTAACCGCTTTGTTCTTAAAACCCTGAAATAGCTCTACGGATGCATTTAAAACATGACTTTTTATGTATTCGCCGTCTGTATATGGTTTTCCTCTCTAAACAATCTCTTGAATAACTACAAAACTTGCAATATTAACATTTTTGGAAGATTGTATCCAGTAATTAAATAAAGAACTAGATTTTTCCCGACTCTTCTGAAGTTCCACAACTCCTTTCTTCCTTGCATCACCGAGACAGGATATTTAGTACTAAATGACACGTGTTTAGTTGTAAAGTGTCTCTGCAAATTTGATATCTTGTTATGCGCCAATTTTGACGGACCAGTAAGACAGGTCGGTAGGCAATTTAAGTTTTGAATAAACGCGAAAGCCTCGGTCCATTCAACTTTAAATTCACGGCTTTCGTCTGCCATTTTTCTTTGCTTCTTCTTTGTACTCATGACAAACAGGGCACCTAAAAATTATTTCATTTTATAATAATAATGCCAACACAAAATAATTAAAATTCTTAAATTGATGATAAAAATACCTGTAGGATTTGCAGCTGGTTGGAAAAAAACGGGTAACTTTATGCTTCGAGTAGGTACTTTACTTTTGTCACCGATGCGCGATTTGCAGACGCGACTAGCACTAACCACTGCAAAATGAGACTGTTGACTGACTGGCTCACTCAATTATTCGTGCATGGGCCTCCCCCGTGCTGCGTGCTGCCCAACCGACCCCCGCGCGTACAGGCCGATTGAAACTTCGTAGCCCCTAAATACATACGCCTTCTTCCTTCTGGTGAATCTTGTAGGGGAGGCAATGCGCTTTGGACAGAGGCAGGCGGAATTGCCAACCGCAGGGGTGCGGATTTTTAACTGCAATTCTAGTCTTTCCTACGGGGACACGCGCTCGGAAGTACATAATACATTGTAGAGCACGATGCAAAGATATCACTTGACGATACGCATTGACATTTTATCTTTCGGAAAATGTTTTCTCAATAAGTTGCTTTAGAGCACTTACCTAAAGATAAAGACGCATAATTACCAACTAGAAAGTTTACCAAGTATGTCAAAATAGAAATAAGAAAACCAGTCATCACGAAGTTTCAATCGCACTGTGCGTGCGTATGGTATTCTGTGGACGAGGGGCCACACTCCGAGATGGGTCAAAGAGCAGGCGAATGTGTGGCTCGCGAGCCGCGGTTTGCCGACCACTGCACCATACCAACACCAGGAATTTATGACCTGTGAGTGCACATTCCATTTTGTAATGTTAGTGCGTTGGTTTTCGCGGCGTCGATCAACTGGCTTAAGCATGGCTCGGGGTTTCATGAGGTCAATGACCGCCAAACACAGTCGAAACCAAGAAGCCACGCAGACGCCAATTACATTTTGTACTTGACATGACACAACTTATTCATATCAAGGTGGCATGTTACTTAATTCATTTCATGCCCCATTTAAAACGCTTTGTAAAGATTGTAAAGTTTATGAATAAAATATTTATTTGAGATAAGCACATTAATTTAAATATTTTTAATCGGCAATTTACAAAGCAGGGAAGCATATTTTTCCAATATATATTATTATTTAAATGTTTTACAGGTTCTACAAATTGTTGTCATACAAATACCAACTTTTCTGAAGAAAGAAAGCATTGAAAGAACTTTGGAAATAACGAAGATCCGACACTACTTAGGAATCAATGTTATATAAGTTAAAAATGGTCATTCATTTTCATTTATTGCCTTTTAATTCTCTTTCTAAGAACAGCCTCCTGGGCTCGGGGGTAAACCACGAGTGATTGGCCAGCCTCAGTGGCGGTGGGGTAAAATCCTGCCAAGCTGAAGGTCGCGGGTTCGTATCCCACCTGGGTAGGAAGTATACTCCTCCCAGGGAATGGTTTTGTTTGTTCGTCCAAACGAGTTATATGGAAGAGATGAATATAAATTCCAAATATCGCTCGAAGCAAGACAAACATCACAGGAGCGTGATTTGTAGGTAGAAGAACCCACCCAGGCAGAGATCGACCCCACGATCTCTGGTTTATCAGTCGAGGCAAATAACACATCGTTTCCAAGGTCGAAATTTTCTAAATTAATATTCAAAAGCTGGTAAATAATAGCTTCAATAGATATAAAAAGAGAAATTTAAGCGTTGGAGCCAAAATAACATGAATTTCCAGAATAGATATTTGAAATCGAGTCGATAATTTTTTGATGATGATGTCGAAAATCCTTAATGTTTGAGAAAAAATTTAATATTTTGTCTCGACAGAGTTCTTGACTCATAAGAACTGCAGAATTATATTAAATGCCAGAAAAGTTAGAATGAACTCATGAACTCCCTTCAAAGTATGTTAACTTTGCAATATCCCACTAAGAAGTACAACGTTTTCTCTGCAGTTAAGACCGTCATTCATAACCTGTCAATGCTCTTTAAATATTATTGACGTTAATAGAGTAAATATATCATTCTAATGTACTTTCTGTGTAATGAGAGGTAGTGAGGAAAGTTAAAGTCTTTGAAGAAAAAAATATAGCATTTGAACGTAAATTATCCGGTGTCTTTTGTAAGTTTGGATTGAGTTTTGAGTATTTCTACCTTGTTCGCGATAAACTGAGATATCATTTCAACATTTAGTTTCATCTTCTCTGAGGAAATTTATAGTACTCAATGATATATTCTATAATTGTAATGCAAATGATGCAAGTTGAAGATAGACGTATCGTCAGTGGCAGAAGTAAACTGACCAACGTCCAGTAATTTAAAGACACAAGTCCCTAATAAACCGTTGACGTTGACCAATGTGGAGACTGATTGGAGAAGAAGCATTGGTGGAAATTGAAAGTTCGCTTTTCTTAACTGAAGAATCGGCTTCAATAATCACGCAGCTAATGGCACTGGGCATTTTTAGATCTCCAGAACCCCCTCTGCTAAATTAATATTTATCCCAGGCCCACTGCCTGGAATTATTAGGCTCTCGTACGTCGCAACTCATCTGTTGTTTCAAGCAAATAAAATGCTGCGTGAACTTCAAGGAGCTTTTGAAAGAGATTAATTTGAAAGATATAGCTCTTACCTGCCATGAATTTTAGCTGGAAGTATCAGATTGCGTGGATTAATGTTTTACACGGTAGAACTAACTTGCCGTTTGCCTTGAAAATATGTAAACTTCCTATTATGTCGGTCTTGGCCTTTGCATAAAATCAACAAGGACTTCGGGCGTGGCTGTATCGAATTTGTAACCGCTTTCATATCGCATTTGTTTTTACTCTTGGAAGAATAGAGAACCAGAGTCTCGTTTCGGCATTTCCCGTTGAGGGATGGCAGGATTTTCTAGGGAGCATCAATACCCTCGTGGGTCAAGGTTTCCCAATGGTTTATTTACCCCTCGCAAACCATGACATTCGCTCCACAAGTACGTATGGGTGCTGCCACTGGATAGCGGTGCATTCACTCTGTGCCATCGTACGTGCGCGAGTGTTTGCGGGTCATCGTGCATTTGCATCACTCGAGAGGATGGGGGTCAGTGACGTCACTTTGTGGGAGGATCAGTGACGTCACCTCTGCACTCTCGCTTTCCTCCGTCGGCTTTCTCTCTCTCTTCCCCCCATTGAAGTGGGTCTCGGGAACTTTCCTTCTCTTTCCGCCCCGCCCCTCAGCTGCCCCCCATCTCCTACATTGGGTGAGAATGCGCCAAGTGGGTCGCGCACCAAGGCCAAGGTCGACGGCACCGTGCATTATTCATTCGTCCGTGCTCCTTCTCCTTCCTTCCGCTCTGCTGCGCTCTTATCGGTCGCCGCGCAGATATCGCGTACTCTGTGCTCTGCGAGAATAACCTCTGCCTAGTGTGTGTGCGACCTTCCGCTGTTTCTTCTTCGCTCTGGGTGTGCGTGCTTTGTGTCTGGGTGCTTTTTTTAACTTTACTCCAATTCCAACCCGATCAAGTCAATGCTTACCCTCTGTTCATGGACTCTTGAATTTACACCAACGATAGCAATCCTTTCGCACTTCTAATTCATGCAACTTAAGAGAGGGCGTCTGGCAGTCGATTTCATATATTCCACTCCGCGTTTCGCGTTTGGTTGATTGTGTTTCTACTTTTCAAAATATCCCCCTACTCAACATGGACCATTATCATCTTTGCTATGCCTTCCGTTGTCCTACAGGTGTTGTCATCTTCCTGGAACTTATTTACTTGTTATTTAACTTAAACTTAATGTTACCCAACTGCACCTTTTCGTTCCAGATCATTTAGCATACCCTGTGTAGAACACGAACGCTACGCTACGAACACTAGGGTTTAGGTTTCCACAGTTTGCAATGGTGTCTTTCATTCTCTTGGGACAGTCCTTCAGAGAGACGAACGTTTGGTTCACCATGGATTCTAGTTTTTGCACGCCTACAGAAGATGTTTGATGTTTTGGCGCAAAAGTGTCTAAGTAAAGTTACGTGCAATTTCTGAAAATTTAAATCTTCTAGTTGTGCGTACAGTAAGTAGTTTGAGGACTTTCTCACATTGTTTGCTGTGTGTATTTCAGACTATATTTAGTAAGAATTCGACAGTACTGCTCCTTCTCGGCCTTTTTGCGTGTTGTAGATGAAAACAACTCGTATCTGCCCTCCATACAGACTACTAACTGCGATATTTCGAGTTATTTTTATGATAGTGACTCCATTCACAGAATATCTGTCCTTTTTTCAGTCTGAGATAGTTTAATAAAAGTCAAATGAGGCTTGAAAGTATTTTTTTCATCGTCATTTACGTCTTTGACGACTGAAGCAGGGCAAAGCGTGAAGTTAGGTAATGTTTCAGAGATTAAATGATCAAAAAGTAACCGATAGCTACAGGTCACCAATCTCTCAACAATATCTTAAATTAACGACAGACCAATTTTATAATTGATTACTGCTGGTTATTAACCTCAATTTTTGTTTTCTTCGATACCCACCAAATATGGTTTCCCTGAAAACTTTGTAGCTTCGTCATCAGTGCTTTGTCTTTATATGCCTTCATTAAACAGTTTTCGTAGTGAATATTCCGGCAATTATTCATTTCAATTAGTAAATATAATTTTTCGTGCGAAGATCCAACAGAGGGAAAAATCATTCACCTTGACTGGGACTCGAACCCGGATCTCTCACCACCGCGCCGAGTACTTCAGCCAATTAAGCTACCGAGGCATCCTTATCTCCTGTGGATCTTTTTAGGGCTTAAAAGGAACAAGTTGTTCAGTACTGACGAACCTATGATATCACCAAAGCAGTCCATAACGTGCGCTCAGCGCCACCGTCCGCAATCTTAAAGCCGAATATGGAACGCAGTGAGATGACTCTCTTGTTTGGCGAATTTTTATAATACCGGGATTAGCATCCATTTTTCCTCTGTGGAATTATGCACTTGTGTGTGCAATTGCGGGTGACTTCGCACTGGTATTACCGTGGATGGTCCCGGTATCCTCAAAATTCCCTTTCTCGTATTTCGCCAGCGATATTCACAGGGCGCTCTGGATGAGGTGAAGTTAGTCCGCGGTGGTGGTGGTGATGATAATAGAATCATCGCGGGGAAGGTCGTCTGCCTGCCGGAATGTCCAGGGAGGAAGGCGGAGATTTGATTGATTGAGCATTAGAGACGATGATGCTGGGGATATTAATTGTGTCGTGAATGCGGAAAGAAGGAGGAATTGCGGCAACTCATCCACTCGAGGCCAAAATTAGCGTGGTCACTGTCTGTCGGTGGAAGGAGGAGATGCCGGGAGATACATCGTCCTCTAACGTCGGCGTGCAAAAGAAAGACTTCTTATTTACCTCTCTCCTTCCACTTCCTCCAGTCTCGCTGAAAAAGGGAGTTTGGCTTGTGTTCGAGCGAAGGACAGTAGCCATATGTTTGGCTAGTTAATAGCGCACGCAAAAAAATACCTTTAGTGGTCTGGAAACATGCTCCTATGTACTCAAATGTTTAACTCTGCGGATAAATGCTGTCGTGGCGGTGGTAATTGGAAAGACTTTGCTAATTGAACGGGTACACAAGTTTACAAAGGGTCCAGCTCGTTGAGGATTAAGTCTCCCGAAATACTTGTCTGCACTCGTTATTATTCAAGCCACGGCCGTCGACACCCCGCAGTTGGTCAACTTTCTCACCAGATTGGTATTCCTTTTTCTCTCATTTTCTTCAAATTAAGAAATGTGTTGCCAGCCAAACATCACCACACTTTCATGATGAATTACTCTTCTAATCGGATACTCAGCTCATAAATACCATGATTTATTTTTGACGTATTTGTTGAAAAATATGAAAAACTTTGCAAAATAGCCTTTTTATGGATTACTTTTTATTACTCTGAAATTAGACATAATCCGGTCGCCGTTGAGTGGTCTCAAGCCGATGATTGTATAGGTAATGCTTCCGGATGATAATTACTTATTACTTGGTAGTACTCTTATACTATAGGTTCCCATGCATGATTCTTCATAGCTTGGTTGCGTCAATTCACGATGATATTACTATTTTATGCGAAGATAAGGAATGGATATGACGGCTAGATAGAGAAGTCAAAGAATAATTTCATAGTTATTTCCCCTGGGATAAACACGTTTTGATTAGCAACTATTTAAGAGCCAATAATCATGATTGACAGCGTAAGCCCTAAGACAGAAGGGAACTGACGCCGGGTCTGATATAATCTGACGTCATGTACTCTACAGCTATTCCGATTGAAAGTTAACCGTGACTCATTCGAGGCATCTCCAAGTGCGGTGTGTAATTCACATTCACAAAAGATTCACACTAATTCAAGGCCTTGTCAATTTTGAGCTGCACGCGATAAAAATTTGCCATGAGCTTACAAGTTACGCGACGATCCAAAATTTCAGTTAGCTATCAGGGGCCTGTTTCTCAAAGCTAAAAGTTCACAAGTTACAAGTCTATTCACTTGTAACTTGTGAAATTCTGTTTCCCAAGTCCACAAGTTACAAGTTCATGTCACAAGTGTTTTTTTTTCACAAGTATTTTCATGGTTACGACACATTCCCGATTCTCAGATCGACTTGTAAATTACAAGTACATGAAATAGTAGGAAAATGTTTACTAGTCCTCCAAGGTAAGTAAATCGGAAAGAATAACTGGGAAAACAAATGAAAAGTGACTTGCGGTCTCCTTTTCTCAACTAAAACAAAAGCTATAGCAACGAATAAGGTACCATTAGATATGATTTTTTACCGGTTTCTGACATAACATGCTCAGTTTACGTCAAATTACATTGTTCGTTTATAATTTAAGTTAAAAGAAAACTCTCTTAGACTAAAGTGTAGCGACACAAGAACACCCCCACGGAGACATATCTCGTTCATTATAGATGAATTTTCCTTAAAAAACAGCCTTATAATATCTGTGAAATGTTCCCTTTTTTGGTTAAATGCAAAACTGGATCCTGGATATTATCTCCTTCAACAGTGCAATAGTTTAAAAGAAAACCGACAGAAATAGACCACCAGACTTTTTCTTATAATAAGCATAACCTACGTACGCACATTTCTTTTTGAAAATAGACGCTAATTTTAACTCGTTTTTTTAGTTGTTTCTGAATGAGAACGATAAAGGTACGTATGAAGGGGCCAGTGTAATTGAAAATGGCGCTGTCATTCCATTAGTGAAGTTCCTTCGCCTCGACCGCTGCTGCCGGGGATGAGGCTGCTATCATGACCGGATGGCTCGATATCATCAATGAGATTGCATCGGCTGGATTGAAATTAAGTAGCGTGACGGCGCTGGGTGGGGCGACAGCGAGGCCTTTTTTCTTTCTCTCTCCTCCTCGCCGCCATCGACGGATTCATATTCCCGAGAACTCTGCCTCACCTCCCTTGCACTGCATCGTCATGAGGGATTACTTCTTTCTCTTCGATTAATTTGTAAATTGATGTAAAAAAGTTTTCGATATCAGTGCGACGGAAACGTCAACGAAACGTTTGCCGGATGATCCGCCTCCGTAGCGTAGTAGTAGTCCAGTAAATGAAGGAGCCAACCTTGAGATTATTAGTTACCATTTTTATTTTCTGGCTGAAAGTGGTATTTGGTACCTCATTAAAAATGAGACCAAGTTTGCATGAAAAGATTGTGCTAGGGGGGTGAAAATGGCCCCAAAAGACCCGAAAAATCGGTTTTCCGCGAATGTCTCCCAGAATGTCAGTTGGAGATTTTTTGTTCAGATAATAATTAAATATCAGTTAATTTTCTACAAAAATGGTCCTTATGATATTTCTCGAAAATTTAACCGTTATCGAGATAAACGGGCCCAAGCGCACCCAGAATATTGACCTCCTGCGCTGCGTATTGGAGAGCACGCTCCGTGCATTTACACATGAGCGGGCGAACAAATTATTCAATAACTTTGTTAAAAATGCATATTTTCTCATGAATCAAAGTTCATGTGAAAGAGGAAATCTACCGCTATCATACCCTATGACTTGAGTCACGTGTTGACTCTTTGGCCATATTGGAAAAACGGGTCAAACTTTCTGCTCCCGCGCAATTTTGACCTCGCCAGGAATTTGTTCCTATTTTTTTTGTATTGCACTAATTTGCTCCAAATGTTCATAATTATGGGTCCTCAGAAGGTCCTTTGTCATCTGTGAAATTTATATGATCTAATTTTCTTCCATTTTGATTAAAACTTTGTTTGTTGAACCCCAATTTTTTGCTGTTTTTGGAGCGCGGGGAAATTTTGTATACAACCACCAATTAAAAATTCATACATGATTGGATTGGTCTCTATGACATATCATTTGAAAGCTGAGAACGTCTACTTTTCGGCTGTGCAATTAATTTTTTTCACAAAATCGGCCATTTTCCAATAAATTTGGAAAACGCGTGCTAAAGGAAAAAGCGCACTTTTTCTTTTCGTGGCTTCTTTCTCCCGGCTCTTTATTTCTGACGTTTTGACACCTTGACTACTGTAAAGGTAGAATTCTCACCTTTCCATCAATGTGTATAAAGTCATCTCATTGATACGTGAGGGAAAAATCCGAGTCTCTAAATGTGACGCTATAATTTCATTACTTTCGTTTCTTCCGTCGTTCGTCGCGTGTGTGCTCTATGCGGCGCTCGTGTCGTCTGCTACAGTCCGTGCGGCCACGCTTGGAGATGTAAATGCGTTGTTTTTCTTTCATTATTTTGATAAATATTCAAGGTCAATTATAGAAAAAAAGTTGGGTGTGCTTAAGACCACACGGGAGAAGTGTAAACGTCTATGGCGATATTCTGATATATATAATACATAAAAAATATTACATATATGTCGGGAAAAACTTTTTGATAAGATCAGAATATATTCTGAAAGAAATTGTCAAGAATTGTTACCAAAACAATTTCTAAAAAAAAGCTCCCCCACTAGGATTTGAACTCGGGACCTTCGGTATGTTTCTCAAAATTTTGGATTTTTCAACACGATTTTTTGCAAAAATTATTAATGTTGCGAAAAAAATCATAAGGACCATTTTTGTAGAAAATTAACTCATCTTTAATTATTATCCGAACAAAAAATCTCCAACTGCCATATTTTGGGAGACATTCGCGGAAAACCGATTTTTCGGGTCTTTTGGGGCCATTTTCACCCCCCTAGCACAATCTTTTCATGCAAACTTGGTCTCATTTTTAATGAGGTACCAAATACCACTTTCAGCCAGAAAATAAAAATTGTAACTAAATATTTACAGGTTGGCCTCTTTTTCCTCCTTCATTTACTGGGCTATAGTGACAAATGACACGATTGAAACAAATGCGGTCCCGTTCGATCGCGTACACGACTACGAGATGCGAGAGCAAGGCCTCGAGATGGAGCCGCCAGCCAAGACTGGCAGTCCGCAGCGACTGTCGGCCTTTTTGGGCGGAAACCTCGACGCGGTACACGTAATCTTGATGCAATTATTAAAACTTTGTAATATTCCACAGATTTTTAGTATTAGTACAAGCCTACAAGCCTGACCGGTTTCAATGTTAACACATCATCATCAGAGGCTAAAATTGCAATTTTAGCCTCTGATGATGATGCGTTAACATTGAAACCGGTCAGGCTTGTAGGCTTGTACTAATAATAAAAATCTGTGGAATATTACAAAGTTTTAATAATTGCATCATGCCGAAATTCCGCAAAGTCAACCCTTCAACCATCTTGTATATACGTAGTCTTGACTCTGATGTGCAGGCGAGCGCTTAATTAAGTGCCAGACCCTAGATCTTGCTCATATCAGTCTACCTGAACCTATAATCTGACCTTTGAAAATGTTTTAGGTGACTTATAAAGGAATAGATTAGTTGAACTTTCGAGTAAAATTTCAGGTGTCATCTCCGAAAGTCGTTGAGAGATAGAGAGAGAGAGAGAACGCAGCTGATGGGAAGGTCGTCTTAAATGATCACCAGTGCTCCGAAGGAGGAACGATTGAGACGACGATTTCGAGAGCTTCGGGAAGTGGGCGTGGCCCAAATGACCGCCCGCACCGGAATGGGGATGAGTCACGATTTTTGCTTTTCACTTTACCGTGCAGGGGACCATGACAAATGATCATTTAGCAAAACATCTCTTAAAGATTCCAAAAATTGCCAGAGGTTTAGAGGAGTCTAAAGATGAATGGAGGGGTGACCTTCCCATAACGGCCGTGACGTCATTTCATCCATCGCTTCTTCTTCCCGATTCCAATCTAAAAGATGCCTTAAAGATGCTTTTGTGAAGATTTCCACTTCTGCCGGAAATACTACAGCATACATGTATAGAAAATACCTTGAAAAAAATATCCTTCTTTGCCGGGAATCGAACCGTGGGCCATTGATTGAAGGATGAAATGACGTAAGAGGGCGTTTTACGAAAACAGAAAAAAATAAAACTTTCTACGATTAGTTATTTGGTCACTAGGCCTTATAATGCTTCGAAGAAACTCCGTAAATATATATATGAAAACCTTTGCAAATTTGATTTCAACTGTAATAGCATCCGAATGACCCATTGACCGAGCCTAACTCTACGTCGACGGCCGCTTAAATATTCCCCGTTGACGCTGGCATATTCACGTAGAACTCACGGCCGTGCCCTCGAACCACGGCCACAACCGACTTTTTCTTCTCAAGCAGGTTAAGTGCTTAAAAGGTAAATAGATTGAGGATTGTGGAACACTACACTGTTTTAATGACATGAGATCATACGAAATATTTAACTGTTCATCGAATTAAACAAATTACTTTGGGCTAAGAAACTAGTTGGGCATATGTATAAAAACAGTAAATCCTGGGTATAATCAGCTTTACGATGAGTAGATAAACCGATTTGATATCGTCCACGAGGGACCCTAACGGAAGTGGCACTTTGCTGAGGGCTTGTTAAATATTTTATCAATATGTCGATTAAAAGGATGAAATTTATGATTTCATTATTTGTAGAGGTTGCGGAGTCCTAATGATTTCGTACTCCAAGTAACACCTCTAAGTTCATCGCTGTATACTTTTTCCAACTAGCTACTATGAATTAAAACCATCCCTTTCCACAAACCGACTAACCGGAACCAATGAATAGAAGAGGCCTAATTTTCTTCAGTCATGTATCTTTGTGGTTTTGTATTTTTGTGGAATTTGTGCTTGGTGAAATTATAAGGGGCATAAGTGAATTTACTGATGTGTGCTGAGATCTAGGGGAGTAAATTTCATCTACTTCAAGAAACACATTGAACAACTACAACAAGTTGAACTTTAAACATGAAGAACTCAAAACTAACGTTTTGTCACTTGTACCTCTTGACTTCTATGTTCCTCAATTCTACCCTTTCTACTGCTCTGTTCTCCTTCTGCTTCTATCCCGTTCTAGCTGGCCTATGTATTAGTCTTTTTGCCGCTTCTTCCTTTCTGATACTAGGTACCATTTTTCGAGGAAACTTAGGTGTAAAACATTAAAAAATGCCATTTTTAAAGATCAGAACTATGTTTGCACTATGAGATACAGACTTCTTATAAGCACTCCTTTAAAGAAGGAGAAACAACTAACAAAAGAAAATATTATATCGTTTTACTGTTTATCCTCGTCGTTCAAGTATTTTTTATTTGCGAACTAATTTATCCATTTGTATTTTCACATTCGTATTTTCTTTATTATCGTTGTCATTGGAGATCCACCACCATGATTGAATGGTGCACTTAACATAAGTTTATATGCATGTTCAAAAAAGAGAAGACATTTTCATGATGGTGTGGTTTTAAGTGGCGTAGGGTATATCCAGCTACATCCAGCGTCAAATCCTTTCAAATAATTTAAAGTTACATTTTAGTGACTGCTATTCCGATGAATGACAGAGCATACGAACTGCGTCACTCTTTCAAAGACGAGACGAGAAGCTCCCTTAATATTGTAAATTAAATTACATTCCTCGCGTTCGTTCTGTGGTTTCAGCGCAAATCTAATGCTGGTAGGTTCGAATTCCACCCGGCATGCGCCGGTGCATGTGGCGTTGCTTTCGCAGCAATGGAAACCAGTTTCAGTGGAATGGATGCCTTTACTTAAATTCGAGTGGAACTCGAATGGCACCGAAGTGACTTTTTGAGGTCAGGGCCTTCACTCTTGCCTGCATCGCGTGGTGCACGAAGTCGAAGCACCAATAGATCCCCTTCGTCGTGGGGTACCATCGATCCCCCTCTCCTCCCCTGAGAAACATCCCCTCCCGCCCCACAATCCCCTTGATGTATTTACAAGGTGCCTTCCCACGAGGGCAAAAAGACAGACCAACAACCCGAGGAAGGGCCTTGGAACCCTTGATTAAGGGCCGGGCTCTCTCTCCAGCCACGCCCCGCTCCAGCGTTGACTGGAGTCAGTATTTATTGAATTAGCTACAATAATGTTTGATTGTTGGGGTTTCCTTAAAGATTACACTCCCCCTTTTTTTCTCACTATTCAATATTTACCATTTGTTACTGAAGTAAATAGATGATACAATAAGGCATTTGTGTCACAGTTTGTTTCTTTTGCGACCGAATCCGGCGCAGCACTCTTCTGGATCCCTTCTTGTCCTCCTGCTTCACCCGTAGTCCCTCGATGTTATTTCTACGCCTGCAGCTTCCCCTTCCCCCCCCTGCCCTTCGCCTTCCCCTTCTTCGTCTCTCATGATTCTCCTCCTCCTTCTTCTCTTCGGCTTTGATTCGGGAGTCTTCTTCGTTCCCTCTTTTGGATGGGCAGTGTGAACGTGAAACTTTCAAACAATTTGTGAAGCTCTTTCAATATCAAACATGTGAATAAAAATGTTCTTCTTTTTTAATTCTTTGTTTGTGTCTAAGTTGTTCCAGAATTGTAGACGAGTAGTGTCATAAATTGGGCATTCAATCAGCCTGTAGGAAACTGTATCTTACGCTGTGCAGATTATAAAATTGGCGTCTTATTTTTTCCTAGTTCTATGGTGGTATGAATAGAAGTTTCCATGGCCTGATAATATTTGGGTTAGTCTATGTGTTTAGTCAAATTTCCATTGAATTCTTTCCTCTACTTTTAGGAAAGTTTTATACGTATGTCTTCCGTTTTGACTAATATTCTCGTCCTTAAGTCATTGCTTTACAGTATCCTTTCGTAGTTTTCTTTAATCTATTTTCTCCCTTTTTTATGATTTGCTAAATAAAACTTCCTTCCAAATATATTATGTCCTCTTCGTTGTGTTATCTTAAGATTTTTCGTCCTTCCCAAATGTCATTTTCCAACGGCGGTTGTAATCACACAGAGCGCGTCAGTGCTGACTGTAGAACAACAGCTGTTACAAATTGCATTCAGGATTGCTCAACTGAACTTCCCTAAATATTCTTTTCATTATTGAGTGGTTGACTCATTGGTGCCAAATTTCGCCTCCTTACGTGATGATAAGTAAAAACACACCTCTTTAAATGTCTGCCATTGATTTATTGCCGAAAATATTTTGGAAAATCCTTATTTCTGCAAGAGAAATTATCTTTTTACAGGTGGCAAAATTGATAATTTTTCATCCAGCACTACACCTATGGATTGAAAATCCTTAGTTCTTCTTAATTCACAACATTGATTTTTATATTATGAGTTTTTGTAAATTTTTCCCCAAAGATCACGAATTTGCTTTTTTCCGTTGTGAGCATTAATTTGTTTTTCTTTGCCCATGATTCTATAATGGTTATGCAGTTATTTATATTGGATTCCAATGTTCTCCTAGTATCGCCAGGTATCGTGTCCAAGAACAAGGTCATCAGCATATGCTAAGGTGGTACAGTTTTCTGGGAATTCGGTACTTAGGATTTCTTAGTACTTAGGTACTTAGGATTGAATTCATTACTAAGTATCACAGTAATGGTCCCAACACTGATCTTTGGGGACAACCATTTGTATCAATTTTACTCATTGTGGTTGCGTTCTTTGAGTACGTAATTTCATCATCCTTTAAACCATTTTTAATCAAGTTCATTATGTTTCCAGGGGACTTAAAAAGTTTCATTTCTGAAATTACACGTGCCCACTTTCCATGGGTGCAGTCATGACTGTCAGCAAAGCTTAATGTTATGCAGACTTCGCGCAAACTGTTTATAGGTACTTCGCGCGCTGACACTCTGGCGTTAGGCAGGGATCCATCTACTTTAAATATTATCCCGTGAGCTGCTGCATACGTTTATGGCAGGAGGATTTGGGACATCTCATCCCAGACAAGGGAGGGAATGGAAATGAAGAAAGTTTATTGTATGTTAACGGGAGTACTACAGAGTGTCAATCTATTTTGGTTTTATTCAACAGTGGTGGATGGAAAGTAAATAATTAAAACCTTTAGTCCTCACACCTTCTCTCATTATTGCTTACTTATTACTGTCTATTATATCAATTTCAGTTGGCATCTGCATTTCTTCCGGGATTCCACCGTTCGTTCGTTGGCTTCTCTGCACAACCGTTTCGCTGACATTCCAGCCAGCGTCTTCAGGTCGAAAATGGTTTTCTCGCCGCCTTATTAAAGTTATCCCTTCTTAATGCTGCGCTGTGATTGGTAGTTTTTATTTAGCCCTCCTGTCCAAGTGCCGTGTAGAAAATAGCCGTCGTCTCTGTTGAAACCGCCGCGGAAACCTACGCACTAATATCAATTTCAGTCTTTTCCTTTCCTTTACAAATTTTAAATCGTTCTTTCTTCCAGTCATGGCCAATTTTTTTATAACATATTATTAAGTTTATAAAAGTGCCTTTAATTCATAAATATACTAAGTCCTTCTACGCCACCTGGCTTATCAGAAGGTTTTTTATTTACTTACAGAGCGGCAAGTTACAAATATTTGCATTCAGACATTTATTACAAATAATCGTGCATGTTGTAGTATTAGAATACTGATATTTTAATATCATATTTTATAAATTTATTTACAAGGATCATTCTACCTTTAAATTTACACAATCATATTATTATAATATTATCAGATGATTGAACATAGTTTACAAAACATCAATTAACAGATCTCTTCAATTGGTGTTTTTTAAATTTCACCTTTTAATTCTCCAATCGATTCTACATATTTTAAGTTATTGGGTAAACAATTGAGAATAATTGCTACCTTAACGTTCATTTTGTTTTTTCCATAGTTATTAAAACATCTAGGTACGTAGTAATTTGTAAATTTTCTCTTTTCCATAGAGTGTTTATAATTATTATGGATCTTAAATTCCTTGTTAAAATAATTATTTATCGCCAACACATATTTATAAAGGTCAGTTACATTTAATATTCCTACAATGCTCGTAACAGTTGTTCCCAATCGACTTCATTCAAGGATTTTTCCACATACATTTCGCATGCGTCTTTAATCTCAAACTTTCTCTCCAATATCTGTCGTGTCGCTATTATTGGTTCTCTGATTCCTGAATCAGAACTGATCATCATCATCTCTTAAATTTTGCTCTATTTTATTACCTTTTATTGGATTGGAGCATTTCTCATGGATGCGAAATGTAATCTCGCGAAAGTCTGAACGTCTCGCGACACCCATCCATTTAAATGTGAAATATTTAAGCTAGAAGTTTGGTGATAGGTACCAAATGAGGTGAAAGCGTCGTAAACTTCAATTTTTCCAATCTTCCCCATCGAACGATAAACTTAAGATTTTAAACTTAAGTAGGAAACATCATTTTAGGCATGCCTGAAAACCTGCCCTGATTTTGACAAATGTTATAGTCCATGATTTTGCATATCGATTGGTGTGAAAATATTACTATGTCATTGACCATTTAATGGCGATGTATGGATTTTAAAAACGGTGGAACTTCACGTTGAAATACTTAGTCATAATGGCAGAACGATGATCTCCCTTTAAATAACACTTTTCGTCTTTAGTTTGACCCAAGTAATATCATTTAAAAAACTAGTATAACGTGCACGAGATATCAAGGCACCTAATGCAATTTTGCAGCTTAGGTTATTGGAACTTTAGCACCAGTATTAAAGTGTTAAAAACATATTTTCGGTTTTCCTCCGAGCAAGGAGCTGACATGCTGCGACGAATGCAGCAACATTGGCAACTGCTGGGAGATAAAATATGAAACACGGCGTTGTACTCGAGTTGGCGGCATGTATTGTAATCCTCGTGGTGTTTTTAGAAATTGAATTCCAAGTTTTCAGAGCATGCTGATCGGCAGCTTTGCACGAAAACACACGTTTTTCAATGTCAATATCAACTGGAGCATACATATTGAAATACAAGAAACAAATTACATATGTACTGCGGCAGACAGGAGGATGAAGAGCTACGAAGACGTTTAAATGAGAAGGAAAATTGTTTGGAGGACTTTGTCCAATTGAGCCTTTGATTGACGTCGACGGCCGATGACTCCGTTGTATCCTCGTGTTCTTTTTTTTGACGTTTTCTTCGGGAATTCGTCTCGTGTTTCGACGAATCGGAATAGGGCATCACTGTCCAATTCAACAAACTGTTAGCCTTTTAAGTGTGCTCACCTTGTGTATTAATGTAATTCTCGGCGATGAGATTCAAGAGTTATCAGTGGAAGCGATCAAACGAAAGTTCAAGCCATTCCTGTGGAACGCGCCGCGGCGTCGCGAGGAGCCCGGCGACCCCTGGGGGAACTTCGGGGGAAGGATAACTTCTCAGTCAGCCGCTGGAAAACGGCTCCTCCCCGCTGATTTTATCGCCCAAGGTATTGACAGGCTCTGTCTTGACTTCTGCTCAGATGTGGTAGCCGATAGAATCTCTCCTCTCTCATCCGAGGATGAAGCTGAGCCGTAGTTGTATTGTACTCGAGAAAGGTCTGTTCTTCATTCAGGCTGAGAGGCTGGAGTGCAGACAACTTGATGTCAGTGACAAAGTTACAACCAGTCGAAGTTTTGTCTAATTAATTTCCTTGTTGACATAAACGCTAAATTGTCTTGAAGGGTTGGAAGAGTTTATTCCTTTGAAAATCTCTGTCGTCGTGTACGAAAAAGATGCCTATTATGTTAGTCTCATTGATAGACGCGTGAGTTCGACGCTAGAGATAGGTTGGCTATATTTTATTATTCACGGCCATATACTTGACTAGTATTTATTGATGGTCATGGCCGTAAAATTAGATGCCTGTCTAGTCATCAATGCTGTTTCAAATAGTGAGCAGCTTTCAATAAATTTAATATAAGTAGCACGTTATGTTTAACATTATGTCATATTTATTTTATTATGCCTTGGAATTATTATCATGCAAAAGTTTGGTGTCCCATATTTGTCGTTTTAATTGGCAATAGTGAGGGAGTAGCTTTCGATTCAATTGTAGTGATTTTGTACCGCTCGCAAAAGCCGTCCGAAATTCAAACTGTTTGTAAATCGTGGTTCGTTAGACGAATGAATGCATTTAATCATTTCGCCTGATATTATCATGTCGTTTTGTTTGAATAATAATTTATATACGAGATCGTTAATGCATCAGCAGTTGGAGAATGTCTCCTCCTCAGGTTATATTACAGCATCCTCTGCATAACATATAGTTTTAATTTATATTTCTCCCATCTTGTATCCTCTACCCTGGAATGCTCTACTCTTCTTTTTACATCTTTCTTTGATTAAAAAGCCGTCCGAAATTCTAACAGTTTGTAAATCGTGGTTCGTTATACGAATAAATGTTTAATCTTTTTACCGGATATTATCATGTCGTTTTGTTAGAATAATAATTTAAATATATGCATCAACATTTGGAGAATTTCACTGGCCTCAGCTTGTACTCTAGCATTGTCTGTAAAACATATTATTTTTATTTATCTTTCGCCCACATTGTATCCTCTATAGCGTCATAAATTCTCTATCACTTCATTCATTCAATTGTCGTCCCTTATTGACGGGTATAGCTTTTGTTAGTTTGCCATTGATTCTATTTTGCAGTTTGTTATATGAATAAATATAAATTTTCAATGGTTTTTACGATATTTATTGGTATATCTCTGTTGTATAGTCGGTGTGTAGTATCTTCTAACTGGACGCTGATGAATGATTTATGTAGGTATATGAAGCATACGTATGCTGGTGTATTATACGTTTATCATATTCTACAAAGTTCAAATATCTGTCTCAATACATATAGCATCCATTCACGATCTTCCAGATCTTGATACGTTAACCGTGGATTTTTAGAGATTTTATTCCCCTGCTCCTCTTCCTCGAACGTTACAAAGTATAGACGAAAAGCGATGACATTCACGATTTCAAAAGCCGTTATCTTCTACGATGAGTGTTGTCCCGTACATGTTGTCCTCCTGTGCCTCGATCCTTTTCGAGTCCCTTACGACCTCCTCGCACACACTCTGGGTTTCACTCTCCTCTCGTTTGAGGATTTTATTATTTATTACTTATGTGCGCTTATTACTTTTTAAACTTACAAACCAAACTACTAGTACTAACCAACCTCGTGCTAACCAATGCTCACTTCCTTATATCTGCTACGTTTAAGGTTCTGGCTTCCAATATCTGATTGGAATGTATTTTTCAGTTAGTAGCTATGAAATCTATCATTCATTCGTATAGTCCAAGACTTTTTAAAAGCATATTTCTATCGATATTCCTTGTTGAATAATGTGTTATTTCTTATAAGCTCAGTGAAGGGGCAAAAGTAAGACATGCTCTACTCCTCTTTTGAAATCTTACATTGAATCTAAGAGTTACTTCTCTGTCTTTGCGTGCATTAAAGTCTCCCATAAAGATCCAAGTTCCCTGAGCGTGAGTATGGCCCAGGGTGGTGGTCTGTAAGTTGTTCATAGAAGTTTTCTCTTTTCATCTCTAGGCTTACTGTATACAGTGATAACATTGAGTTTTCGCTTATTCACTGTAATTTATGTGCAGATTATCCTTTCAAAGATGTATTGGCAGCTGTATATATTGTAATTGAACTTACTATTTACGAGTATTCCTACTCCGGCTCTTACGCGTTTTTCCATCTTCACTCCGCTGTATATTAGGTTTGATGTATTATTTTATAGCTTTACCTTTTTTCTTAGTTTCTTGGTATCGTGCTAATGTCTGATTTTATTATTAAATTATTCTAAAATCTCCTAAATGATATTATTGAATGATGTGACGTTCCAGGTATCTACCTATTTTTTTTTTTTACTTTTCATCACTATATATATTTATTTTTCCATATCGCTTTCCTAAATCGCACGTGGGTCATTGTCTTCTGATAATTCCTGTTCTGAGGTTTATATTTCGTACTTTGTGCTCTGTGTACTACGCATTATACCAAAAATAAGCTCCACGCAGGTAGAAGAAACGTCGCATCGGGGTCAGCTGAGAAAAAGATGGTGTGGCGGATTGGGAGAGGAAAATAGAATTTGTGTAATACCTACCAAGTTTGCCTTCATTTGTTTAATGGCTCATTTGAACTGTAAATAGCAATCAGCAAAGGGGCCACAAAGAGATCAAATACGTAGTCGCCTACTTTGGAAGGTGACAATGAAAGGTCTTCTTAGGAAAACCGGGGCCGCCAAGTCATTTATCAAACGGCACAAAATTGAAATGGGACGGAAAGAGGAAAAACTACTGGAGCATTCTTCCCGAGTGTGATTATAATAACAAACTATCCTCTACACCTCTCTATTAAGAACTATGTGAAATACTAACTGGACATGGAAGATTCAAGAGCTCCTGCTCAGGTTTGGTAAGCTAAAAACAGATGAATGCAATTGTTATCAAGACGCAGACAGCCCTGAACGTCTAATCCTGGCTTGCGATTTCTGTCAAGAAGAAAGAAGAGCACTAGCATGTCTGTTAGGACAAATAGATCTTGGTCTAGACGATATCGGGAAAGCCTTATTAATGGGGAAAGTCACCATCAAGGAAACATAAAAATCCTTTCTCAAAGAAAAATAAGAAAGCCTAGGGTAAATTATGAGGAAACCTGCAGCACGAGCTGGGTTTCTATATTAGATTAATGGCCTCAGTAGAAGAGTATTGTGAATATTGGCGGATGGTATCACGTGCCAGAAAGGGGTTGTAATCATTACTTTGTTTGGTAATGTTTCCAGAAACCGTAATTATCTATTCAAGATGAATTTAAGTGATCGTTTGATCATGGACTTCATTTAGCTCCTCATTTATAACAGGATCATTTAGCTCCTCTGTTTGAATTTTAGCTTTTGCAAAGCAGGTTTAATGTGCAAAGCCAGCAAGTGTACCTTTATTTAGTTCAAGTAGTGGTTCTGCTATAAAAATCATGGTTAAATAATGTGGAAACATTTTCATCTGACTTTTAAGAATGTACTTTTAGTTTTTTTCTGAATGGATTAATCATACTAATTAAAATCATATATGCAAGTCCTTTTAGTTGAAAGTTAATGGCCTGTATTTGAAACGACATGAATGCTATTAAATAACTAAAAGCATTTATAATTTTTCAGTGACATTAAAGTCATGGATATTAAGTGATTGAATTGGAAACCGTGTTTTCCCGGCTGAGTGAATTGGCAAGGAAGATTCTTTCTCAATTCGCGTGGGGCGTGTCCGGCCCGAGCCCTTCATTTAACCCGGGCGCGAACCATCCTTTGGACATCAAAGGCGAGGTCTGAGAAGGTCGCCTCCCTCCTTCATTCAGCATGACATTGGCATTCCGGGTTCACAATGCTAGGAAATGGCGACTGCTCTTTTTTGTTTTGTTTGTCAGCGTAAACAAGAGGCGATGATGGCCACATCGGAGGCAGGAGCAGCAACTAATGGCCTCGTTGTTTGAGAGTACTTCCCTGCCTCCCCTTGCTTCGCTTGATTTACACAAACAGGTCCACCTTCTCTTTTCCCTTGCCATCCCATCCTTGTTATTGGTGCCCGTTCATTGGTAGCGAAACTTTATGTAAGTCATTGGGAACCGGGTTGGTGTGGTGTATAGAGTAATTTCATCCCATCCCGAAGATCCGGGATCGAATTAAGTCGATGGTGGATGATTTTTCAGTGGGACTGTCGCTGTGGAGAGACATTTAGAGAGCACTTGAATGTGCATCACTCCGTCCGTCTGATGACCGTGAACGCTCGTTTGCAAAAGTGAAGCAAGAATAGGGGTGCTTGGGAAGGATTTTGTGCCGAGTAGGTGTTTTGCCAAACCAGTCACAAAACATCGCCTTGCCTGTGGTTTTTAACTTAGATTTGACGAAAGTTGAACGCGACCGCCGGACGCATAGGCCAGAGGAAGGTCTAAACTGTGCCGACTGCAATGGCGGAATTGGCTTCAAGAATCAAGTGGTATGTCGCCTCCATTTCTTTTCTAACCTCCTCGCTACCCACCAATCCTAAATGGCGCTACTGTCGATCGCCTTCCCAAATAACCACCAACAGTTTCATATTTTGCGGAATCAGTTTGGACTCCTACCTGAGAATGGGGATACTTTGAATCAGGTTTTAATGAAAGGACATGACGTAGAAAATGCACGAGCCATCATTGAGAGCTGATATCCCCTGCAGCGGCTAACTTAGTCTCCAATTTTATTTCCCTGTGATAATTTAATAGAGGAGTTCAGGCGAAGCAAATATGAGTGCCCCCAGAATATGTGGTACACGTAGGAATGTGTAGTGTGAGAAATCAGTCTCATGGCAGTGCGATTATAATTATGTACAGTAGTTTGCTTCATCCATCGAAAAAAATAGATAATTATGCATGTAATTCCCTAACTGACCCTCCGATGGCAATAAAAAGTTTTATTATTGAATTTAAATATTCTCCCATGGTGCAAAGTGCACTTTGCACCTTTGACACTTTGTTATGATATTTATAAACCTTTGCGTGCTCACCATTAATTATTTCCGTAAAACTGAGCCTCACGAGATTTTTCATGCAATAGAGCTGGTTCTATTTTTATTATGTTGTTTTGAGTTAATAAGGGACTCCTCAGTAACGTTGTCGTCCCTTGGTGGATAGACTACGTAGCATAATGAACTCGACAACGAACGATTTTAACATGCATGAAAGGTGCCTCATGGTGTGTGGGGGCAGTTTTGGACGAAAGGCGACTCGCACGAAAAACAGAGCTTCCTGCAGAATGCTTTATAATATATAAAACCTCTAAAGGGTGCACTCATCACTTTCAATGCCCACAAAAAAATCATAAATGACCGATCCCTAACCCTTTGGATTTATGTATAGTTTTATCTCATAATGTACGAGAAAATGAGCAAACAAAAGCGTTTGTCGTACTATTTGTATCTTTATCTACAAAATACCCTACAAGCCACCTCAGGGGTGTGTGGCAGGGAGTGAGTATTCACCAACATGCATTACACTATACCCTAAAGTTAGTGTAACTACAATTAATAATGCATTAGCATAAATCGCGAATGCTTGTCACGAGACGAAGACAAGCATGCACTACTACACTACAGATATTATCACAATGGAGAGGGACCGTTAATATATATGTATTTTGCAACTACACAAATGGACAGAGACTCAAGACTTATGTAGAAAACATGCACGGCGTGCTGCTAGTACTAGGTAACAGATAAGGTTTCAAGTATTAGGGAGTACTAATACTACTAAGAGCTACCCTACCTATGGACAAACTGAGATAAAAGTCTCACTGGCCGCTGTTATGGTCCCTTATAGCTCGTGGGAAAAATGACATTTTAAATCTGTCCGTTCTGCATCATTTAAGACAAAATATTGCATGATACTCACCGGCGGAAACTTCAACAATGTGGGACATGAGCGGGTGCGTCATGCCTCTCGTCCTCTCCCCCTCCCCTCTCCTCTCATTCTCTACCCCCCCCCACCTCACACTTCCCATGACGTCACACTCGTCACCATGAGACGTCGACGTTGATCGCGGTCAAAAGCCTCTCGGTGTTGTCCAATGCGGCTCATGTAGTAGTGCCTCTTACATCGTCGTGACGACGAGTCCATTAGAGTCCACCATCTCTTGACCAGGATATCCGCATCTATTTTTTCCGATCCACTTCCCACTCGATTACCAGCTTGCAAACACAATGCTGAGGTCCAAGTGGCACCTCGTTGCCTTGTGTGACATTTACTTTCCCTGCTTTTAATGTTGACCCTACGAGGTTTGTCCTCGACTGAGTGAAAAAATAACAAATGTGAAATCCCCCATTTAGAATTCATTCATGTTGTTTGGCAGAATTTTTTTTCTCTTTTAATAATTTCGAAGCTATTGGAAGGGAAATGTTAGGAGCCTCAGATACAGGTTAGTCGACGAGTATTATTTTCAGGACTCTGAATTCTCATCTTCAATGTCGTAAAAAATTCAGAGATAAGAAGCCACTTCAGCTAGCGTTCAATCAATGACCGCCAGATGTAATCATAAACAGTTGCTGTCATTGAAGTAAGAGATTAACGTATCACCTCGGGACATTAACTCGGAATTAATAGCATTTTTATTATCTTTTTTTAGGACTATTTTTTACAGGACCAATCTGGGGAATTTGATGGCAAATTTAAAGAAAGTCCATAAGATGGTTGTCGGAAACATACCTTTGTCAATAAAATACGATATCCGATACGATGCCAACATACGATTGTTATATTGGTTGGCAACATATGAGTGTATTGACGTAGTTATTAATCTTATAAAATTAATCCCTAAATTTGTACAGCGAGTGTATTTTTAGTTACCTTACTTTTAATACTTTTTCGATTGCCAAATGAAGCTAGCCTAATTACCCTTTGATATGTATTACCCAACGGAATATTATCAATAACTAGGGAATGTTCCCATTGAATATCATTGGGAAGAACATTATCATTTGCATTGATTGTAATAAACCATTCATATCTTATTTAGTGCAAAGAATCATTTGAGTTAATGGATGTACATGCAATCTCGAATTAAACAATGTCGTCATGGAGACGGTGACTCCAAGACGCTAAAATATATTGCGACAAATCGTCACGTTTTAGCAAAAATTTCGGAATTTCGACAAGAATACAAAATCCGATCGAAAACATAAAAATCTTTATTTTGTTTTCTTCCTATTGGTACCTTTCTCAAGAACAGAAAGCCACTTTTTCTAATTTAATTTTGCGAATAAAAAAAGGTCTGCAGTCAAATGAAAATTCAGCTTCACGTGTATTTCTTGTGTGAAAGTTACTGACACATACATATATACACACATCGGTGATTATTATAGTAGATTTCTCACTTAACTTTATTGCTCCATAAATGATTCGCGGTTTTGGGCTGAGCATTGCGAAATGTTTGCTCTTTGATCCGAATGCGTATCAAAGAGGTGACCTTTATTCTGATTCTTTTAGTTAAGTCATTTATTAAAGAATGATCAACCTCTGCCGACAAATACTTCGGAATAATTGAATCTCGAATTTCTTCCTTATAACTCAAGGAAACGTTTTTACTTGCTGCCTGCCTGCCATATTTTAGAGCAAATTCTATCTCTCTATAAATATTTACAGTAATGAGTCACTTTTTAACCCTAGTTGGTGGAAATTGTTTGGTATGCAATTGTTTCCTGTAGCCGAAATACCAATGACGGGGAGAATTAAAATCTCGTAAAAATGTTCGCGCGTTTTGGAGTGTGCTTTTTTTTCGGACTTTGAACTTTCTCGGAAATCTCGCACAGGTTTACGAGATTTGAACTTTGCCTTTCGATGATCACGTGGATGACGTAAGATAGCGTAATTGCTACGCAAGAATGGCAACACTAAGGAAGGCATCATCGACTACAAATATTGGAAATCCATGGTGGAACTCACTTCATTTAGAGCCTAGAACTCTCTTATAAATTTCCTCTTTTTGAAATTGTTTCTTTAATCTTCCACGCATTCTCACGCTTGGTATTTCGTCGGGTTCATTTCGGTATGCTTCTTACACTGATATTTATGATAAATGCTCTCAGCGAATGATGCGCACAAAAATAAGTGTAATATTTAAAAACAATGGCACGCAAAATTATGTGAAGGAAAAGGACACTCACAAAAAATTCTTCCGAGCCGTTTCGACGATCTAGATCGTCGTAGATCGTCGCCGGCTGTAGATCACTTGTCTTCTCTATTCATACCTAGATATGAATGCAATTATTGATCTTAATAGCCGTAACTCAGCCTTTTGAACATCAAATAAGTTTCGTCTTGAATTAGAGTATTTTAAGATTACATTTTCTGTTACTAGCATGTCAAAGCTGTCGATAGTGGTGTAATTTCCCATGAAAAGTTTTATTGCTGAAATGTGATGAAGGTCGCAACAAAGAAACTTGCATTGTGAATTGAAAAAATAAATGTCACGCTGTATAGATCAATATTTGAAAACGAATGCATGACGGATATCACACAGTAAGGAATGCCTCTCATGCTGAAACTGACCGCCAGACGATCTGTCACTCCCGAAATTTTCTAGCACGTTCCTTGGATGAAAATCTGAGGTCCTTATGTTTAGACTTTAATGATTTTTCATCCCATAATCTCTTTCACAGGCACGCATCTTCTAATTTAATTAGGTAATTAGACAACCTACTTGCTATGTACCTACAACGTTTTCAGTAAATTGCAACTTTAATGTCTCAATTTTGTTTAGTTTATAATTTCAGTTTATTCGTGACTTAATACCACATAAATTCCTAATAAATTCAAATCAACCTATTTGCGAACTCCTGGTACGATTTTATGTCGAGCTACACTAATTTTAAGCTGATGGTGACACGTCATTTAATGTTTGGAGGCCATCTTCTTTTGTACAACGACGTCATCAAGTCCCAGTTGACCATTCATGTCAATTTATCCCCCTCCTTTGCATTCAAACGCAAACGTTCGGGTATCTCTCATACTTTCCGAGTTACAAGCAAATGTTTGGTGTACACATTTTAGTCGTATCGCCGTCAGCGGTTGGTGCTCCCCTACCGTACACATTCGAGCATTACATAATGAATTCACGTCGAAAGCACTCGGAACGCCCACATTCCTTTGAAGTCTGAGCCATCAGTTGACAAGTTAAACGCGGATGGATGGATGGATATGTTTAATCCCCGCTCCACGCGAAGGCGGAAGCATTTCTCATAACGGGCAAAGCATTTGCACACAAAGCGTCATCTCCAAATGCGCTCCCCGGAGTGATTGTGCTTTGGGTTCAGTGGTCACTCCAACCCAATCGGAAAGACCAAAATGCCAAATATTGAGCGGAAAGAGGCAAGAGATGGCACATCATCCTCAACGCTGAAAAAGTAATCTCAGCGCTTGCAAAACTCCATTCATACGCCCGCATTCAATTGCACATCCAAACTGCTCAGTTCACATTTAGCCGCCATCGCACCGTTCTCTGTAAGAACTTGGCACTTCACGGAACAGGATAAGCACTGATTTACTCTCATATGCGCAACGAGCTAAACTTTTATATAGCTACATGAATGGCTACATAGGCTCACTCACCGGCTGACCACAACACCTCTAGAAAAACTGAAGGTATTACAATTAAATTATTCATTACAATAAAGTTTTGTACTTTTCTACACTTTTTATATTTTAAACACACTACGCGTTTCTCCATTTTTATGGCATCGTCAGGTGTAGAAGTTTGTGTACATGTATTATATTGTTGTCGTTGTTAGATAAAGAACATTAAATTTGATTTTAAAGAAATGTTTACATTCAAAAAATTACAAAAAGGAATTGAAACAAAAATTAAAAGGAGGGTAAAAAAAGTGTTAACATGAAAATGATAACAACAAAGATTTACATACAATGCTCGGCAAAAACAATTAAATCAAGGGTATGAGAAAGGTCAACGTTTTTTAACGAAAATTTTCCAGAAAGTAGTGGGGAGGAGGTATGTGTAAAAAGCTGCTCATTGCATAGATTTGAAGAACTTTATTGTAATGAATATTAAAAGTTTCTACAAAGTAGAGCCTGATGCTGTAGATTTACAATGAAATTACCTACACAGCATATCCTTAGGCACTAGATGTACTCTTAGAAGTCTTTTTTATGTAGAAACCCTAGCTGGGTATGTTTCCGTTACCGAACGTGTATTTCGAGTATGTCATAGAGAAAATAGGAGGGGTAAAATATTATCTCAAATATATTACATTTCTTGTATTCCTTCATGAGTTCTAAGGGTTTCATTACTCTTACATTATCTATTATCAGAAGAAAAAGCACCGTAGAAATTTATTTTGTGAAATAATTGAAAACTTTCCATAATTAATCAACGTACCATCTTGTCAATACTCAAGGAGGCCTGCCGAGACAAGTTTAACGACCTATAAATTTAAAAAAGTAAAACTCCGTATCGTATAAGAGACCAATCATGTTATCTCATGGATTTTCACGGTTTGAGTGAAGAACAATGTGCGTAGTTGTTAAAAAAAGTACTATGATCCCCGAAACGGAGTTAGAGGGGCGGGCTGTGAGTTCAAAGAGGGCTTTGAAGTAGGTTAATATGATAATCGGAAGAATTATAAGGGTAACGAAATAGTTAACGCTGATTGAAGGGCTTCCCCGCTGCTGGTTGTTACATACATACGTCGTGCCCATACCCAATATATGCCATTCCTTTTCGGGGTGGGCAAAGTCAAAGAATTTAGTTATTGACGTTAAACCTAGAAAACTGGTTCCCTTTTAATAATTTCCTCCATGATTTCCAATCCTTACTAACCCCTTTGTCTCTCTCTTACTGTCACGCATTGCTTCGTACACACTCTCCTCCCTATTCTTAAGACTCCTAATGTTCCTTCTCTAACAGCTAGCAGTAACAATAAAATCACGAGCTAGCTTATCGAATGGCACATGTTTGTCAGGTAAGAAGCTTGCCTTGGGTTCAAGTGAGACTCAAGAAATTCTATTACCGAGCTGTGTGACTTTATGGGTACCTATTTTGGAATGGAGAAGTGGAATTCCTTTGCCAATCGCCGAAAATGGAGAAATGGGCATGAACCTTTGAAGTTATTTTATTTATAATTATGAGAAGTGTAATTTTCTTTTCGACTAGCGCTAGTTGTTGGGAAAAATTCATGCTCAGCCTTGGTGGGTGGGTGTTCCAACGTCATTATGTTTGTAATTTTTCCTCATACGCCACATTGGTGGTTCCTCTTCCAGACAGTATTGTCGCTCCTCTCCCATCACAGTATTACTTGTTATTCGCAGGGTATAAAACACCATGATCCTGAATTGAAAATTGAACCCTGATCCCTTATTATTACACCGGTTGCTCTTAAGTATGCAGTTGTTCCGCTGAGACATTTTTAACTATTAGTTCTACTCATGAGAGTGACTCTGTAAAGGTTGTAATCTCAACAATTCTCTTTACGTCTTTGAAGCTATCCAAAGAAAATATTTCTATGTGTAAAAATGGCTTGAAACTTGTGGACAAGGAAAGCAGACAAGTAGTCTAGGAATGTACAAATGTAAGCACTGTCTGTAAGTTAAATTGTGAAATTACGTCGTTCTTTCATGGTCTTACAAGACCGCCTACGGAGGGCAGAGGTGGCTATAGTTCCGGATTCCCATCCTGAATATATATAGGCTCGCCAATCGGGCAGGGGAAAATATTTTCCAGGGTAATCCCGACTTCTCCCCGAGTGCTGTGCAGAGAGAGAACCTCAAATATTGCACTCCGTCCGTCGGAAAGAACGTTAAACTGGGGTCGGCTTGGTTCGCCGAATTTCAGTGATTTTAGGAATTGACATAATCATCTGTAGTTATCAATCCAAAGACTGGTTTGCAGCAGCTCTCCGATTCAATCTCCTCTCTGCTATCCGCTTCATTTCTACATAATTATTTACTCTGACGTCCTTCACGATCTACTTAATGTATTCCACTGTCGGTCTTCCTCTATATTTCTTATCACGTATTTCTCCTTCCATTATTGTTTTCACTAGGCTTTTGTGTCTCAGAATGCGTCGTCCTATAAGTTTATCTCTCTTTCGCAAAGTGTTCATTATTCTTCTTTTCTCTCCAGCTCCTCGTTCAACTTCTTCGTTAATGATTCTCTCCGTCTATTTAATATTAATCATTCCACTCCACACCTCCATTGCTTCCAATCTCCTTTGCTCTGCTGCTGCTGTTATTGCCCAGGCTTCACTGCCGTACATGATCATGCTTCAAATCTATGTGTAAATAAAGTTCTTCCTAACTTCCAAACCTGTGCTACCATCTCTCAGCAGTCTCCCCTTTCTAGTAGAATGCCTGCTTTGCTTGGGCTATTATTCTCACAATTCTGCTTCCATCGCTGATGATCCTGCTTCCCAGATAACAAAACTCTTCCACTTTCGCGGGTTTTTGCTGCCCAAGTTCAACGGTTATTGTGTCTTCTTGATTTCTTCCACAAACCTTGCCTTGTTATAGCCTTGGTTTTCTTAACATTAATCTTCATGTTGTATTTTTTCGGAGTTTTGTCCGTACAGTGTAGAATTCTCGTCAAATGTCCTTTCTTCTCAGCAAGAATTTCTATGTTATCAGCGAAGCGTATCATACTGATTATTTCTCCATGCACTTGTATTCCTGTTTTTAATTTTTCCTTTTTATCATTTATGTCATTTTCAATGTGTATGTTGAAGATCATTGGTGAAAACGCGCATCCTTGTCGTACTTCTTTCCTCACGTCTGCTTACTCTGAATTTCCACTACATATTATAACTGCCAGCTGTTCCTCATACAGCCAACATATTGCTCTTCTTTAATTAAATGACTCCCCTATGCTCTTCAGTGTGGTCAGCATCCTGTTCCAGTTCATACTTGTTAAATGCTTTCTCTAGGTTCTGTGGTTCTCAACCTTCCTGCGTAATGGGTAAAAAGCCAACGTTAGTGCGTAGGTCGAGAATTGCTTCTTTCTCACCAGATCAGATATTCTCGGGGTAGTTTTTGCATGAGCACAACGAAGTTCATCTTCCACAACAAGTCTACTTCTGTATTTAGACTTGATAACAAACAATCTGGAAAACCCTGTTTCTCAAAGATATTTTGTTGGGAATGGAAGAAGGTGGCGCAACACAGTCTCAGACAGAAACGGATATGACTGCCAACCATTGCTCTAGAATTTTGATGCTGGTATTGTAAAGAAATCCGTACTTGCTGCATCGCTGGTAATAAGTTCAATGAACTCCTCCTGTGCTGTCTTAGGAACATCTTCAATTTTGACTGAGAATGAATGGGCTTCTGGCAAGTGCGAATGGGGTGTCAGGTAGATTTGGAAAGTACGACGAAATGTAGTCTGCAAGCATGTGCAAGTGTTCTTTCACAGAAATTATCATCGTAATCCTTTTTTCTGGTTCAATGTCATGTTCCTCAAAGATAGCAGACAAGGTAGGCAACATGTAAATTTTATTTCCATCCAATCCTTTTGCCTAAGCTGAAGTTTTATATGGAATGATCGGATCTTTTCAGGCAAATCGAGGCATGTTTCATTTGGTCCTTGCAGTGATAAATTTAACTCATTCAAAATGGCGAAGATTTCAACCAAGTAAGCTATATTCTGCAGTTCACTTTTATCGCTGAAAAGTGTTTCGAACTGCGGTCTTCCTTTCTGATTTAAAAATCCCTTTTGAGTTTATCACGAAGCTCAAAAACACGTTTTAAAACTTTTTCTCTCGACAACCATCTCACTTCAGTGTGAAATAGCAGAGGATTGTTCGTCGCATCAAACTAATTGCACAATTGCAAAAAAAGTCGACTGTTTAAAGTGCTCACCTTAACAAAATTGACTGAGCTTATGACTCTTTTCATTACTTCTGGTAACTCTTGTGGCAGCGTCTTCGTTGCTTATGTTTACCGATGAATCATACAGTGAGATCCGATGACTTTTAGTGACTCTTTCAGTGCCAAACGTTGAAATCTAGATCGAAATTCTAGCATAGCTGGATCACCATCCGTGAAAACACCACAAACCTTTTCCCAAGAGATCTTATGCTCTTTCAGAAATGAACCGACTGTGTCACGTTAAGTAGTTGTCGTTTCAAGAGGTTTCTAAAACAGAAACTCATCTTTAAAGTCGCCATCATTAATATACCTCACGTAAACCAGTAACAGTGAGCAATTTGCAACGTCTGTAGATTCATCAAGCTGAATACTAAATATTGGAATTGGAGCAGATTTAATTTCCTGGATTACCTGATAAAGAATATGAGCAGACTTATAATCTATTCTTCCGCGGAGTGTGTCGTTAGATAAGGCAATTGCGCTCCATTTCGTAGCCAATTCGTCTCCGATCATAACTCGAACAATTTCTTTGGCCGCTGGCAACAGTAAATCCTGAGCAATGGTGTGAGGTTTTATAGCTCTGGCGATTCTGAGTGCCACGAAATATGAAGCTTCAACGGCTACTGCGTTTTTTTGTGGTACTCGCCACCAGTGTCAAGTTTGGCTATCTTGAGTCCATCAGCTTTACTTCAAAAAAGTTGGTATCCTTGCCGACAAAGCTCGGATACTTTGCTATTAAAATGGAGTTTAAATTTAATTGGCTTCATAGAATCGGCAGATAAAACTTCACAACAAATAGTACATCGTGGTTTTTAAATTCCTGCTGTAATTATTGAGGTAAAACCATACTGTAAAAAAATCCTCACCATATTTTTTAACGTTCTTCTCCGCACGATTCATTACCATGGGATGGTTTGCTTATGAAATGAATATGTAACAATAGCTTTAATAATGCAAAAGAGGACACATGGCATAATTCAGTCAATACAGTTCATTCAAGTTTCCTATGATTTTCTGTTGTTTTTTTTACATGTCTTTTACTATCACAAGGGGGCAGTATTCACATCAACCGCATCTGAATATAAAAATACCGATCAGTATCCAGATTAAGTTCCCATGGTACAGATATTTGTATTGCAGTAGTTGATGATTTTATAGTACATGATTTTACATAAAGCCAGTAATTACAATTCATGAAGTGTTGTTTTACCTCCAACACGGCTACTTTTAACACAGCAGCTACTTTCTACTCAGTAGCTGTTCTCTACTCATGCGTGACTGGTCCGCTTAGTAAGTAAGTACATTAAGGTGCCAACCTTGTCACATACACCTGTATTTGCACGGGGTGTTTATGTGATGGTGATGATGATGTCATCACGCCGGGTACTCACATGCAGGCGCATCTGCTGCATGTGGGCGAACCCGCCTGGAGACTGATAAAGGAGCGGTGTCTCGGTTCCTAAGACCATCGGATATATGTGTTTCCGATACCAGATGGTCTTAGGCTACCCCGGTTGAGAACCGCTGCTGTAGGTAGATGTAGCAAATATGTGTTGGGTGGTCCTTTTGAATCCTCTTCCCTATGATAAGTCTCAGGGCTAAAATAGCTTCCATCGTTCCCCTAATTTTCCTGAATCCGATCTGGGGGGTGTTTCTGACTCTCATCGGATTGACGGCATCGGAAACGGATTCAATCCGAGTCGATCGGATACCTTTCCTACGGTCGTCTTCCGTGCGTTTCACACTTACTATCGGAAAGCGTTCCGCTATTGGTATGACGTCACTCGTCATCCCCATCGAGCAGCGATGAAACGTCACAGTTTTGGGGAGAAAAGTGAGCAGCGAAAATAACCTCCCGCCAGGTTTAACACTTCATAATGTAGGGAAATGGTATGTATGGGCATTTATTTGTGCTAATTGATACATTGTCTTATAATTGACGTTATTGTGGGTTAAAACTATTTTATAATTGTCCTTTTATTATTAGAATTGTAATTTTCTTCAATCTAATCTCCAATCTATTTGTGTAAATGACGGGAATTAAGGCAAATTTTAAACGATTTTTTTCGTTAATTCTCGTGAGTAACAGTTGAATATTAAGGTCGCATTCATATGACTTACAATAGATACAGTCGCGAAACGTACCCTTTCTTGCAACAACAGATACCTACTCAGCGTCATTTACTCAATGATTTCTCCAAAATCCGACGTGTTATTTTCATTGTTTATCTCATTTGAATGTGGTCCTTCTTTATTAATGTATTGATTGATTGTACCTTTATGATATGCCGTTTATATCTAACATTTTGCCCGTAAAATGGAGGTTCATTGGAAGGAAATACAGTGACTACATTGAAAGGTTTTATGGTGTCGATGATTGTCAATGGCCCGACACGTTGGATAAAATAACGGAAAACAATGGGGTTTGATTGTTATCTGTGGTACACGTAACCGGTTATTTTATAACACCATTTTAGTGCTAAAATGGGACACTTGCTAATGGCCCTGGGTGTCAAACCTGGGAATATGAGTAACTTTTCTTTAATCCATCATTAAGAGTACATTACTCCGAGTATCTACAATTTTGTTCAATAGGATCTGTGGACGGTTAAGTCCGTATGAAGTCAATGTGGGCGCTTGCCTCGTGCGGGACTCGGGCGGTTACGTGTTTAGCCGGCCCAGGGTGTCAAACCTGGGAATATCACTATCTTTTATTTACTTCATCAAATACAGTACTCTCCTGTTACTATCTCTCATTATTTTCTCTTTACAGTGGGTACGGGACGTTTACAGTGGGTATGTCTGCGCCATGAATATAGAAACGCTTTCCTTGCGCCATACGTTGCTTTCAAATCATACTGGGGGTTGATGTTGGCAGCACTGCCGTTTGAGCGTCTGGGCTAAAATCACGTCGCCAATATAACTACGGAAATCGCAGCAGATATATCACTTCAAACGAATATTTCACATAGAAATATAATATTTAGGTTGTACAAAATGGAATAAACCTAACTTAATTCATACCATGCCTAATTCTAATGTCAAAAGCCTACGATGCTATTGCTAGGTCACGTACACGTATCATATCAAAACTAAATAAATGGATATATTTCCAAACTGAAGGACCAGTTTCCACTACATTAAGCTACCTGAGATATTTATACGATATTATGCTATGCATTCCAACTCGTCTCATCTTCCTTTTGCTAAATTACTTGCCCAAATAATATGTAATCAAACTTGCGCCAACAGTGATACAACTTGCGCATATATTGTCCCATTTACACGCTAATTAAATTCTCCCACACCTATATTATTCCGGCAGAACATCCACATAAATGTGCACTCATGAAATAAAGCGGTATTATCTTATTATAGCCAAATAATTAACGTCAACAACATCATAAGGGTGTTCACCAACGCAATCGGAATGACTTTCCGACACCTCCATCCCGATCGACCCGGTTCCGATCGGAAAGCCTTCCTTGAGTCGATCGGAAGCAGTCTGAAACGCACGGATTGTCCTCTCGATAGTAAGTGACGTAGAATCCGATCCAAGCCTTCCGATCCGATCGGAACGGATGACTCTGAAACACCCCCCTGGTCTTCATCCAGGAATTCTTCCATCTCCTGTTCCATCCTCCTTTTCTGATTTTCTGGTATTTCCGATGCATGTGCAGTAAGACAAATTGTTCCAAAATATTTGCATCTCCCGGCTCTTTTCTTCTTAGGGGTAGGAATTCTTACATAATTTTTAAAGTCCGTTGGCATTTTTCCACTTGAATAAAGGTCACGAATCAATCTGTATAGCTCATTCAGAGTCCTCACTCCTGCACACATAACGAATTCCGAGGGATCGACTCCTGGAGCCTTCCTCTCTCTGCTTCAGCATCAAATCCTGATCTTTATATGGAGTATCCTTTCAGATATCTGAATACATCCTCTAGTATCCTGGGATTCAGTGCTTTGCCGCTTTATAGTTTCGCCAGGTACTCTTTTCATTTCTTCACTTTGTCCTCATTTTCAATAATAATTACATTTCCTTCACTCCGAATGATTTGACCTTTGACTGGTTGTCCTTAAAAGTAATTTCTTACCACTCTGTGAAGCAGATTCAACTTTTCTCTGGAAGAGATTGCCTTCCACCTCTTTGCATAAATCTTTCATCCATTCCTCTCTTCATCCATTCTTCTCTGGTCTTTCTTGCTTTACGGCTGATCGCATTTCTTATTATTTCATACTGCTGCTGTCCTTCTTATGTGGCTTATTGTCATATGCCTTGTATAACTCCGTTATTCTTTTATTGGGATAAGCACAAAGTGTATTCTATGTTGAACGATGTCCTGCAGTTAGCGATACAAGTTGAGGTATTACTTCACTGGAGACTTCCATAGGAGTCAACTTCCACACGTAAAGTCTCCTTAAACGACAGGCTCGCTGAAATGATTTTTTTTTAAGATTCCAAAGGCATTGAATTTTTCGGCATGTTAAAAATGCATTGAAATTTACGGCATTTTAAACGGCAAAACAGGCATGTATCCATAATATAATTTGAACCCCTCAGGTTTGAGTATCATTGGACTCGTTAAGGAGCAGCTTATCCAAAAGTAAACACTATCGAATCAAATAAAGGGGCAAATAAATTGTGCATGGTATTGCTCGTCTTGATTGCAATTTCATCATTTACTCGTTAGGCAATTTTATACCATGCGGGTTTATGATTTATTTTCACTAAAGTCCAGATTCTTCGTCGACAAACAAGGACATCTCCTCGTCTTGCTCGAGGCTAAGAATTGGAGACTCCATGAATAATTAAAAGGGAGTATAGAGGGAGAGAGGTATCCTCCCACGTCGATAAATTGGCGCTCGCAAATTCTCCGCAAGGAGCGGTTCTCACGGAGGCGACTGACAAACGGATTAATGGAGTCTTCCAAGGAGAAGCAACTCCATTACGCACCACTGCATTCCACCAAGGAGCCACTTTCCATCACGGAGTACTCGCGAATGGTATTGATTAATTAAATGGCTAAATGTCATAAATCCATCCCAGACGCGTCGGTTGAGTCGTCTATCGGGAGATGGCGCAACGTCCGTCCAGGTGAAAGAAGAAATTTTGTCCGCCACCGATGATGATGAGTCCTTTGCATATATTTTATTATTTTTTTCCGCGAAGGATTTGGGCAAGCGTGTTTTTGGTATATTAGGGTCAGGCCGAGAGGAGGACGAGACGAGTTTCCACACATTCAAACAGTATTACGTGAAGGAAAGAGTGATGAGTACTGATTGCGAATCCTGGCGAGATGTCTTGGTGCCTCATGTCTACTGAAATGCGCCGGGTGCGGTGGTTCCTCCTCCTTTGCCATCTTTCCATCGACGAAAGAGGAAGGCACTTGTGGTGGTGGGGACGACTACGGATTAGAGGAAGAAAAGCAAGAGATGAGACGTCGTGAGACGAATGTCTTATCTCTGGCATCCTCCGTCCAACTGCGGGCGACGAATCTTGGCGGAGAGGCATTCACCGAACGAAACGCCCAAAGAAGGGCAGGAGCCTTATTGGAGAATGGCTCAATTACTTCTTTAGAGCTTTGATTCCCGCGGGAGAGGACAAGAACCAGAGGGTAATGATAAATGCAATAATGGTAAAACGTTGCGCCGCTCATAATTGGGCAATGAAATCCAAAGGTAGCACGCAGAGAGAGTTCAAGAGGTGGGAACGATAAGGTATATATGAGGGTCGTGTAAAATAGTGGTGATTTGAGAATTGGTGGCAAGCAGAGGAAGAAAAGGGAATAGACAAAGAGTTAGAGAGAATGGATGATGATCATAGAATAGTAGAGATATGTAGAAATAATGCCATACGAAATGGAAAAAGAATACTGGGGATATCGAGAAAAGATGAAGAGATATCGTGTGAACGGCACAAGAATGGGCTGAGAGGCTAAGATAAAGAAGACGAAGAAGATGAGTGTTCAGAACTCTGCAGGATTAACGGTGAAAGTCATTGAAGCTGTCACCCACCGAAGAAATACACAAGCGTACGAATCACGCAATGAAAAAATAATAATTCGCCTGGACTAGAATTTAAACCCATTGGCTTGAATCTGAATTCTACACATTTCCTATTTGAATGCTTCCCAATCTTAATTAAATCTCAAATAGTAAAACCGCTATAGATATAGAGAATTATAGTGAAACACCTTTGTTACTGTGACCTAGGTTTCAAGCAAGGTCGCCTTAGCAGCAGAGCGTGAGGCTAACAACTATGCGTGGGGCATTTTCGTCCGAATTACCGGGGTAAGGCAGCTGAGTGCCTTTTTTCGAATAAGGGAGTGAATTACACTACTCACAAAACCTACATTAAACTGTTATTATAAGCCTATGTGACAATTAAAAATGTACGAAAAAATTACTGAATTACAGTGGCACAATCTCACAAAGAGTAATTTCAAATTATCCTAGGTAGTAATTTTTAAAGACACTAGTGAATATAGAATCGATAAGCAACCAAAGTTGTTGAAATTAGCCCCAATATAGTGCAAAAATTCATTTCGATTCAGTAAACGTTTTTAAAGAAAAGAGAAATTCCACTTTATGGAGATAAAAGGTTAGCTGAAATTAATAACTAATTATAGTCACTTGAATATGCTAAACATCCTATATGGTCAAACATTATATGAGAAACTTTAGGGAAAAAGCGTCAGTACAGTAAGTCAAGACATGAAACAATGATCAAAAGAGGCATGTAGTTGTAGCAGCAGTAATAAATAAAACCACCTTCATTCTCTCTGCACATTTCCGTAGTCATCTCTCCCAGAAAATAAAATTGTGACTAGTGTTGGGCATTATCTGCATCTACGAAGTATCGTGCAAGTAAGCAGCACTAGGGTGTGTGGCACGGGGTGATTCCACACCAGGCGTGCAGCATTCGTCCCAGCACAAATCAGAACCTCGCACGCTCCCCCGGGCGCTAGGCGCAGACCAAAAGGCAGTCAGGAGAACAGTGCGCAGTCAAACTAGAAACTAGGATTATTATTATAGTTCACTTTCGAGAGTAATTCACTCATTTGTACTGTTCACTTGTGCGTTAGTTGCTTAAAATTTAGGGTGAACTCGTGCAGCAAATGTTTAATAGAAGCGGCTAGGATAATATCTTGTATTTTTCTTCACTTTCAGGAAGGCATGTTACTCTTCAAAATTACGGTATTTCGTTTAACTTTCAGCTTCCATCCAAACACCGAAGAGTATCGCGATTTTTTAAAAACCTAATCTTCCAACTAGATGCTACTTTTTCCCTTCCTCCAATTGAACTCTGTCTTAGAACTAAACTCTTTATACCATATAGAACTTTGGGGTCATACAAATATTACGTAAGACGTTTTGGGGGGGGGGAGGGGGGATTGATTTTTCCTTGCGTTGTCTTACTTGGGGGAGTGAGGAGGTCCGAGACAATCTTACGTACGAAGATCGATCACATTTTTTAATTAATGTCGGACAAAATAATTTTCTTTGTTGGAATACAGCGGCGGCGCGGGTGGTACGCTTGAATGGACGCTAAATTAAAGAAAAACGTATGATAATTTCTTTGCGATTGTATTTGCTTTGAATCGACAAATCTCGAAAACCGATATCGATATTCGGATAAATTATCGGATATTTATAAATTTATCTATTGCTTATTACGTAAAAAATTAAAGCACAAAGTTGAATTTTTGTACAATTGGACAGGAAATCGCCCTTAAGTGTATCGTAATATATGTGCATGGTTCTAAAAATATATGACATATTATGTAAAACTGGCGAGGTCACCTTGTGTAAGATTTTGGTTGCAATGTGTAGTCGTGTTTGTGACACACTTTTGATTATCGACGGACGAAAAATATTAGTTAGTAGCACTGAATGCAGTGCAAAGTTTCCCTCCTTAACAGTTGTCCCCAAACCGCGATCTTTTATAATTTGAGTGGTCGGCGCGAATAATATCTAGATACAATAGCTAGTGTAGTCTCAGAATACCATGATTCCTCATACTTTTAATGCTTGAAAGCTATGATATTAAATCGTTTTTGATGACATCCGATTCAGTTTACAAAATCGTCCACAAGGCCAGATTTAGCGTTCATCAGAAAAATTAGTTCATCTGGGCAATCCCGGTCGCCGAACCGGTCAGTAGACGGCCAAAGTTTGTTTCATCGCAAAATGGTCTTGTCACGCGACCAACAAAAGACACGTTAAAACTTACGCAAACCGTTTCACACATGGGTTAAAAAATTACATCAACATATACAAAATAGTATATCAACAGTATTTTTTATAATCTATGACACAAACATTTAAACAAGGTACATTCTCTCCTCTCACAACTCCTCTTTTGACTTCTTAATATTTAAATACAGCTTTAGAAACTTACAAGCATAAATATTGAATTGAAATTAAATTATCTGGGAAGGCAGGTTACATTTAATGCCGGCTCCAATGCCTCTCCTCCGTATCTCCATTCTTCCATCCCTCCACTGGTGTGCAGCACCCTCTCTGCATTTCACTGCCCCTGAAATCTTCTCTCCGGGTCTTCTTCCTTCGACGCAATCCAAGTGACCGTGAATTCACGAATAAATCCTTAAAAAGTCCTTGAAAACGACGCCGCACAGTGTAAACTGAAGGCAGTGGAATGAAAAAGTATTTTTGGTAATTGCTGAAACGTAATTCTGCAGTTTTGCAATGCGCTGAAGCCATGACAGTCTAGTTTGTAAGGGTCAGTAGTGTACCTTTAAACGAATAGCTATAAAATTGGTACAAAAAGGTATTAGGCGTGATGTGATGAAATTTCTGCTACCTTCACTACAAGAAATCCACATAAAATGTTATTTTTCAAATTTTGCTCCAACGAACACAAATGGAAGTAAGTTTATACTTCCATCGTTTATAGAGTAAAAATAGTGAATTTTAAATTTCATTCCAAATACTTTTTCTTATATTAAGCCGTTGAAACGATGAAACAACACAATAAAAGGTCCTCTTCCCATGTAATCTTTCTTTTAATGCACATGCATGATATAGCGGAGAAAGAAATATTTCTTACATATTCATGGACAATCTAGTTGCTTCGTTTCCAAAAGCAAACACTCGTTATTTTCGGTGCATCTTCCGACCTTGTGTATTCGTCGGCGAAAGAGGGTAAATATTTGAAGAATAAAAGCCAGCGGAGGAGGTAACGACGAATGACGGTGTACCGACAGAGACCGTGAAAGGTCGTCATTTGGCCACTCGTGGCATCAGTCATCAAAAGATGTCTTCAAAATATTAGGTGACCAGATAAAGGCCAGCATTAATTTATTACGCTACACTCATGAGCACCGCAAGCATTAATTAACTCATTTTATATTATTACACCGATACAGCTTCATCTGCTCCAAACGAATGAAGAAAGTGCAAATTACTCATGGATGATAAGGAGGAAAAAATTAGATGTAATTAACATTTGGTAATTTTAATTTGTAACACGTAGTGGTGTTAATTGATAGCTGATGAAAACTGCGCAGACTTCATTTTGATCATAGTATTTTGAGCTTCTCCGTATTTTGTATTACTTTGGTGTTTTTTTAATTGGTGTTGCTATAATAATAGGTTGATTCCGCTTCTGATGTTAAGGATGATTGATTCTCTCCTGATATAGTCACTAATCTTCTCCTTCAACCATATTCATCTTCTAGCCATACGTACTCAATATTTACTTTATCTCTATCTTATGGTTCTATCTATTGATAGTAAAATGTTTCAACATTATTGCATAACAAATTATTATATTTATCATAACTGTATCAAGTAACAAGTTGTTTTTTTTTACTGGAGAAACTTTAGATTTCTCCTCCAAATGGCCCATTCGTTTCATTTCTGTTACTCATCCCCGTTTAATGGCTACAACTATCTCATTTATGGCAGAATTTAAATTAGATTCTGTGCATCACAAGTTATTCTTGTTCCACATTTTTTTACTATTCCTTTTTTTCATCCATCTGGAACAAAGTACGGAAGGTAAATACTGGTATTTCGCTCATGTATTATTACACTACTCGTGATTGGCCCATTTAAGGTGCAATATTAATATATAGTAAAAAGACCGCGGCAAATATGTTAATCCCGTTACAATGAACGTAAATCTTTTTTGTATCTTAAAAATATCCACATACATATTTACAAAATACGAAGGTAGTATGGTTGCAAGCAGGTCAATTTTGATTAAACATTTTAAAGAGATATTTTTTTTCAAGCTTAAGGGTTTCTGTTATATGCAAATGTTGGTAATTCCAGTATGTTATTGTGAATTTCACAAGCGCGCAAATTTGAACCAAGTTCATTGGGTACATTTTTAAACTCCCTCTCAATGATAAAATGGTTTCCTCGTATTCGCGGGCACTCTTGTTTGGCAGTTCAGTGCAGTGCTTGCGGCATAACATTATTATTGCGAGTTTTAGATGAAATTTTTCGTCGACCCGTTAACCCAAAACATGGGCTTGGCGGGGGGCGGCTTCATATAACCGGCGGGAAGCGAGCAACCGGGCGGCCGGCAGGCGGCGGCGGGTGGTGGGTCGACCCGGGTTCCGCCGGTTGGGCAACCTGTATACGCTCGGCGGCTGCACGGAGTGACACAGATTGAGCAAATATATCATCCTCTTGTAACACGGAGAGAAAAATAAGGCATGCATTACGCAACAGAGTAATTATTCACGAGCGTAAATATTTAAAGAATCATTGTCACCCAAATATTTTCCGTGATAAATGTTCTCCTCGCACCCGCGTCACTAAGAGCGGAGTCACGCCTGTGTTAATCCAAGGGTCAACGGCTGACATCACGCTTTAGTTGCGGTGGTAGCATTAGGCAACGCGGCATAAAAACATTTATGTTTTGCCGTTCTCCTGGGCAATATCTGCTCACCTTCATCATTTCTTCTTCTGCGTAAATAGGGTACAACTGTATGCACACTCCTACAATTATTAACTCTAGAGGTGATGTACTGGTTAAGCAAGCTTTAGACGAAATAGGGTAAAAATCCTCTCGATATTCCACGATCTCCTTACAAGATTTAATTCTTCGTCATACGTTCTACCTCAATTCATCCACCCCATAAAATCTTCTTACCCTTCCCCGCTTCAAAATCCTCCCCCCCCCTATCACTGCCTTCGTCTCGCCCCTCATTACTTGTTCCGACCACATCCTCCGATTCCTCTCCAGCGGTCCCCCCCATCACTTCCTCGACTCATCTCTCTTTCCATCCACTGCAATATCTCCATTCTCTTCCGCACCCACATCTCCAACGCCGCAAACGATATTCTCCTCACCTTTCCTCTGAGTCCAGGTTTCCGTCTCATGAAACACTCCTTTCATCTTCTTCAATACGTAATACTTCATTTTGAAGTTATCTGCTCTTTCCAACTTTGGGAAAAACGATGCATCACGGTTGTTAACATGAAATGCCCCATTATTCGCTTTAGATGTACACTCACAGATATATTTCAATTATGATAGAGTATACAATGTGTGACGCATTCATCATACCCGTACGTATGTTATGTTATGTAATAGACATGAAGTTGAATGTTTCCCCACTCCAAACGACATGATTTTTGACATTGTGAGAAGTGTGACCAATTATCATTACTGGTAATATTCCTCCTCGGCACGTTTTTCCAAGCTCTTTGCACTCTTACCTTACAGTACTCCCTTTCCTCACTATATTTACTTCCTTTATTATGCTCAGCGACACCTTCTTATCCCATGTAAATGTTTGAAGTATCCTCTCTCATTGATTCAACCCGAAGGTTGGTTTGGATAGTAGAGGGTAGAGGTCATCCCGTACTAAGCCACAGGTGTGTGGATTCCACACATTCAGGGTAGGGGGCCAGTTCCTTTCCCTGGGTCACCTCGCACTACGAGGAATTTTTTGTTCGGGGGCGTCCAAAGGCTTCACCCGGATTTGAACCCGGGACCCTTCGATCAGTAGCCAAGCACTCTACCCACTAGGCCACCACGTTTCCGAAGTATCCTATGCTGACTAAAAAATAATCAACATCGCCATTAAAAGCAAGCAGAGTTGATCTCAGCGTGGAAGGAAAGACGGTCTGTGAAATAGTGAATGATGAAGTAGGTATGCCTTAAGTGGTGTTCACTCCAACCAGCATCGCAAAGCCGCTAAGGAATGGGCTATCCAACGCAGCGTTATCAAACATCTTAATTTTCCTTGGATCATAAGAAAAGGCTGAGTGTATACATTCATACATAAGAAATCTGCTTAAGTTAAATCTTGTTAAAATATTATAAGCTCCAGTTTTTTCGTTCTCCTTTTTTCAGTGCAGCAGGATTTATGTTGAATTTAGTCTTGGAACGACGATTTCAGTTGGATGCGAATCCTTTTGGTGACGAAGATATTTCTATGCCCACGTAAGACTATTTGTGTTGAAATAATGGAGCCTAGAAATGAAAAATACATTTAGTGTTTCAACCATTCAGGATCGAGAAATCCATACGTAACCGATTCGAATGGTGGGAGAGAGATGCCACATTTTTTTAAAACACGGTAAATGACATGAATTCCTGTCTCCTCATTCGCGAATCTGTTTCCATATCCATAAACGCTTTCCGTCCTCGCAACCACCTCCATGATGGCTCAATCTACATTTCAGGATGTTTGCCAAGAGCGTTTGTTGGAAAAAGTAGGTGTTTGGTAAGCGCTAGCGTTAAGTAATACGCATAATGAATTGTTTCTCTCGGATATTGTTAATTCCATCCAAGGTGTTTCCAAATTCTACTATATACAAAAAAGCAGTTGAATTCCGGACCCTTGCCGGAAACGTATCGACTAATAAGTCATCCGATGATTGGCAACATGGAATCCTCCTTGTCTTCGTGTTGAGTTTCCCAAATGGGAAATGCTATCCGGCGGATAAGAAGAAAATGTCCACTGAGATCTGACCTATCAACCCGGGTAGTTCTAATGCCTTTCGATAACACGCTCAATTGTTTTCTCTCACGAGGGCTTTATTTGTTTGTTATTATTAGGTACATTAAAAGAAAACTTTTTCGTATAATGCATATTTCTTAAGGATACATGATTTCGCTGGGATTACCTCGTTCTATTATAAAAAAAGAGATAAAAAATAATGGTATCGGCAGTAACTTGGTGGAATTTCTTTACAATGAAATGATGAATTACTTTGTTTTCAAAATCAAATTTATTTCTTTTCCGGCAATTTCGATCCGGGTTTCATCGCTTCGCGACATCATCACTTCCTTCTCCCTTTCTCTCCCCCCTCATCCCTCCTAATAACCTCCCCCCACTTCCCCTTCCACTCTCTTTCACTCCGCTTCCCTCCCCCCCCCCTGGTTTGAGTATTTTTGGACATTGAAATAAAAGATATTTACCTTGAAAATGACATTTTATGTCAAAACCATGATCGGAGAAAATATAAGAGTGGAATGTACGAAGCGAGAAATTATTTCATGTTTGAAGATGACTACGTTGCCTATATCATTTAAATCATCTTTTGCTTTTGATTTGTGAGGATTGCCAAAGGATTTGAAGATATTGCAGACTGCAGAATTAACATACCTATTATTTTCACAGGAGTGGGAATAAAAATGTCTCAGAACTTTACTGATTGGTGCTAGTTTTACCAAAATGCCTGGGGATCTCAAAAACCACTTATTTTCCACACCACGAAAATGCAAGATCCGAACCGTAACTAAATACGTGTGGAGCTTACGGATTCTGGAAATGGACAATTAGAAAAACGAATTAGAAGAGAATAGACGTTTTCGTGTTGGAGACGGACATCGAAGATCAGGCGCACGAGTGAAGTCATAAACGTTGAATACTGAAGAATAGAAGAGTAGGAAGTCATGCATCTCATTCAGAGACAGGAAAGATCCCATTGGACTGGCTCTTGCACAATAAAATCGTGATGAGCAATTCAAATCGTGGATTTTAAAACAGATGGGACTAGGCGAAAGTTACGGGGGAGACCGAGGCACACATACGTCAGCCAAATGTAACGGGAGTTGAAACAGAAGGTAATGTAGATCTGAAGATATAAAGGGATTATCTGGGAACAAGGGAAAGTTGCAGGCTGAAGTCTAGCAGTAACTTCAGATAAATTGTTTTCCCGCTGCATTTGAGGCCGAATACAATAACTGATGTTAATCTGACGCTGTGAATGCATTGTGTATTGATATTCAACCTTTCTTTACACGTAAATTACAATTAAGCAATCGAGCCCGCTAAAAAACCTACTCACGTATAAAGTGGAAGGGGATCCACGGCAGTCCAGCAGAATAAATTAGTATGAAATGTGAAATGAAACCGCAGAGAAATTCCAAGTAATATTTAAACCTTTGAGGAATCATATTTCTAAAGCATACTTTGATTGGTCATATTTTGTTTTTCATCGCGGATTATTTTATCTGTTTTCCCCATATGCTTAGAAACAAGTTACATGTACATGGACAATAATCGAGTAATGTTCGATTGGGATAACGCTTAGACTCAAGTGTTGTTGATTCTGCTCGCGATGGAATTTAACGGTCCTTATTCCGCCGAGTGATTTGCATTTCCTAGAGCGAAGAACGAGTCCGTTGAAGGCGGCGAGACTGCGAGAGGTCGTTGGGAGGTGGGGGATGGAGGGAGGGATAAAGGCGTTCTTAGATACACCCGTATTCATCGAGTGTATACAGAGTGCATAGGGTGGGTGTTTTTATTTTCAGCTGAGGTTAATGAGCGCAACTTCTGGAGGTGTCATTTCTGGGGATGTGACTCAAAGCATTTCAAGTGTTATGGAGATATGGGGTCGCATCTCTCCACTCACGGAACAATGGCAGCGCAAGTATTTTATCCCACACATTTTGCAGTGGCCATGGAATGCTCCGAATATCGGTAATATATACCGATTGATCTGAAACGTGTCTCACACAGTGGTCCTCCATCTGGTAGGTGTGCATAGATCTTTCAATATTGTCATTCTATCTCGTGGTGACTTGTTTTCCAAATGGTACTCGAGTATTCAGCGCTTCCTTTCGGCAACTACTGACAATGAGTGTGCTGGATGAATGTTTTTGCGTTACCATTACCCAATGAGTAAGGAGTTGCGACCGCAAGTCCATTGGAGACATACATACTTTAAATCACATCTCCCGTATCATCGCCTCCTGAAACACTTTTTATATGCACAGAGAATTCCAATTCGTGTTCAAGGGTAAGACAGAAAGAGAGAAAGAGTTTCCGCAGCGTACATTTCATTTGATGTTGGAGTCCGAGTGTGTTTCGAGCGATTCTCTTTTGAAATGAATGCGTAATTCTGTCAATTTATAAAGGCCGTTTTACTAGGCGAGTTATCTTGGGAATGAATTCCCAAATGATACACTACATGCACTTAAAGTTCATACCTCGTGTAAAATGGAATGTTCCGCGCTGAAAAGTCATGCGCAAGATCATTCGAGCAAATTAGAACATGCTCTGTTTTTTCATCGTATGGTCCCGTTCTGTGGTTAAGTAAAACACATCTGATCTGTGGTTAAGTAAAAGTTGGAATAAATATTTATATTACCACCACCATTATTTACCACCGAGCAAGTTTTATTTGTTTTCAAATGTTTGCCTGCATCGGAAATGCTTGTGAAAATAGATTTCACACCATTTATGCTAATGATTATAGCACATACACTCAGTGATTCAACCCGAATGATGGTTTGGATAGTTGAGGGTAAAACTCAACTCGGACTAAGCCACAGGCGTGTGAATTTCACACATTCAGGGGGGGCAGTTCCTTTCCCTGGGCCACTCAGAGGATTTTTCTTTGTTCAAGAGCGTCCAAAGGCTTCACCCGGATTTGAACCCGGGACCCTTCGATCATTAGCCAAGCGCTCTACCCACTAGACCACCACACTCCCACAATGATAACAAAGAGGTATGCTTGTTTTTCATTCGTTGTATCAGTTAATAGATTTCAAAGATTCTAGATTTGATTTAGATTTAAGTAGCCATATCACGTATCTTCGTATTTTTTTCAAAAAATATACAGATTTCATCCTAATTATGCTAGTTGGGCTGTTGCCACGTGCTTCTGTACATACGCATCACATTACATACTCATAATATTGATGACCAATAAGAGGTGAGTCACGTCGCATAAAAATGATTCTTCATCTCATGCGGCACGTAAGCATTTTACTGGCCTCGTCATTACAGAATGAGTGTAACTACTGCTTAAGTGATTCAATCAAACGCGTTCATTGATGAAAGTATACCTGGTTAATTAAAAAACAATGAATTATACAAAATGCACAAGTTCTATTTTTAAAACCATGACCTGTCCGATGCAATTCGTGATATCAAAACGAAACAAGAGTTTTAAATTGTTATTAACTCAAAAGCACTGTATAATAAAACCTTTACTTTTGAACCAATTAAACAATATTGAATCTTTCAGCGAGAAGTTGTTGAATCTGATAATAAAAAACGAAGAATTTAGTGAAATTAGAAACATAGTTTAAATATACTAGCTAAATAATACTGAAATACTGTAAATGACTAGAGATTATTGCAGATATATTATTAATGGGTGTTACTATCGTGTTATACAGTCCTACCAATATTCTACCAATTTTGTGTCTCTCAAAATCGAAGGAACGGTCACATTTCTTTTATATTTCGCAGTTGTATGAGTTTTGTCCGTATTTTCAAGGACATGCCCATATTGCGTTGCACGCCATGAGCTGTTACAAGGGCAAATAACAGGAATTGCTATGAAATACGCGGTTTTTGTGCTATTTTGGGTGAAAAATAGCATTATTGCATTTAAAGTTATGGTTGAAATCATTCCTGAGGTTTCCGAGTCGTTTAGCCGATTGATCAAGTCATACCTCGGTTGCTAGTATGGGAATTTACGGATGACAACGATCTGACCAGGACAGGGACCGATGAACTGGATCTGCTGAACATTCCAACACGCTGCAACACTAATAGCTGGGAAACTAAAAATCTGAAATACTGAAAGGATGAAAAGGCAAGCTGGCTCGCACGGTAGCATAATGAAATAACTAGGCTCTTCGATAGTGAAGGAATTGGCGACACTATCCCTAATCCAAATCCGCTGCAGTAGCTTAGCGCGCAAAGTGCACCTTTGTTTCTACTGCTACGCTAGCCAGCAGGTCCGGCCGCGTTCCCTGGCGACTTGTAAGTCCGGTTGAGTACGCCCGATGCTTAGTCCATCTATAGAGAATATATATATATAGAGAACTCTGATCCCTAGTCCATCCATATCAAAGAAAGGATTCCTGATGTACGAAGGAGTTCATGTTAAAGTGCTCGAGCTGGAAATCTTATATTGACCACACTAGGAGTTCCATGGCATGCAGAGTGCACACATGAGCACCAGAGGACCACCGCACCGTGGAGAAAGAGTTCCTTTTCTCTGAAATCGCAGGGAGTGCGTGGTCCGAAACATTCAGGAAGGTGGTGATGATAAGTGGCAAAGTCTTGCACGTTACACTCTCGGCAAACCTCAACTTTTAAAAGGTGTAATTGGTTTTTTTTTCTACGCTGTAACGTGGAATTCTAGCCATCGTCGAGGATTGAAACTTCCGAAGCCCCACTGAATATGGCTGTGAGACACCGAAGCTTGAGTTGGACCAAATAGGAGTGCTGGCAAAGGAGTATCGCTATCATACCATACTGGCCAAGGAATCTGTCGAGATGATGAAACATCGGTACAATTTTCATGGGTGAGAATGGAATGCACGTCCACAGGATTAATGCGACCTCGCCTTTAATAGTACGACACCAACCACCCATCAATACCCGTGAAGAGTGACCGATATGCAATGCAAGTTTTGTTTTCAACCAGAGGGCGCGTCCAGGACTGGGGGAGATAGTACTGTCCCCTAAATAACTAACACGACGGTTAATCTATCGCTGCTTTGCTGTAATTCTGTGACGGCCACGAATTTGCGAGAGAAGGAGAGATTACAAATTGTATCAGGCCATTTTATGCCACTCCTATACTCTATCTGAAAGGTGGAATCTACCGATAATTTAAGAGAGCCTGTTCATCTTATCATTGTCAGAAGTACAATCAATCGACATCTATACCTTTTCCAGATTTGTTTGCTTTCTTCGCTTTTGGAGGGACTCTTATCAGATTTCAATAACTCAGTACCAATTTGCTTTTTTTCTCATTGTATTATTTTCTACCTGGCCGTTCTCTTCATATATTGATCCTCTGCCACATCCGGTGGACTCGCTCATTAAATGTATTCACTATTCATGCTCTTCTAACGTGAGCGTCCTGGAGTCTTCCGTCCTCTTGTTAGGCGTAAGATTGATTTACTCATCATCGTTCCCCTTCTTTGAATTCAATTTCTCGGTGAACCTCGCGTGTTTCAAACGGTTCTTCTCTCTAAATCTCTTAATGATGGTGGGGCGGTCATAACTAGACCATTTCTATAATATTTTTTCAACCAACCTGTTAATATTTACTCCTTATATTCAGGGCTATCAGCCTCTGGCGAGGGTTTTACATGTTTGTCATTCCTGTGGTTGGTACATTTCAGCGTAACTCCTTCTCTCACGTGCTCAGTAACAGTGCAGTAACTCGCGAGCTGTTAAGGTAGTTTGAGAGCGAAATATCACTTCACCTAGAATTTGATGAATTTGGCCTCATTTTAAAGAAAACACTCTCATCTTTCCAATGATATCAAAATATCAACCTCTTGCCGAACTACTTTTAGAGCAATTTCCCTAAAAATGTAAGCTGTTTTACATATGGGATAGATTAAAGCTGTGCGCTCCAGAGGGCGAATAATTAAAAAAATTAGGAACTTCTAGCACCTAGATTTCGTCAAAAAACAAACGGTGTGTAGTTTGCATGTTTTCTCAACTATTAATAAAAAGCAATCAATTACTCACCGCAGTAATTTTTACGGAATCGTAAAAAAACCTGCTGTTTTGAAGGGTTTTCAGCCGTTTTACGGCGGGAAAAAATGAGTCAAGTTAGAGACTTATGTAGCTTTATTATTTTAATATTGAGGATTTTGGTCATATATAACTATATATTTGCGCCATTAATGCTACAATATTTACTTCATACTTCTTACAGACGCAGAAATAAAAAAATAAAATTCGAATATGGTCTCCATTATGACTAGGGATGACTATCTCGCTCAAACCACCTTAAGTGTACGAGTTCGTATAGTATATGTCGTATAATTCTTAGTATTAGTATTCGAGCGGACGCATCGAATGCAAATGCTCCCTTTAACTCCCTTGATGCATCTTGCTCCCTTTAGCGCAGCCCCAATGACACACTGTTAATATATTTTTTTAAAACTTTTATTTAACATTATCGAAAAAATTTTGAACTCAAAGGTGATGGCTAATTGCATGACGCATACGTTTTGTTGTTTTCGTATCACCTTCTATTATTGCCGATTATTGTTCCGTCGAAAATGGACTATTTTTGGTGAAGTTTGCAATTTTCTCTTTCCGACGTGATCGATTGCAAATAAACCTAACAGACCCACGTTGGCCTCATTACTCCATCTTTTAAGCGACGAATGGAGACCACGTGATTTTTTTTTCTTCCTGCTATCATGCAGCAATGGGAACCCTAGTGGACTGAAGACGAGGAGGATTCCAGCGTGCTGTCCGCACCCTGGCGAATGCAAGAGAAATGAGAGAGCAGCTACAACTGCTCAATCCTCGAAGCGGATGCCAATGAAGAGGTTGGGATATCGCTTCTCCATCTCTTGGATGCATTTGGTGGGAGGCGAGAGCAGTGTGCAAGGGTGGGTTGGTTATCCTTGCTTCTCTCCCTGCATCTCCTTCACAGCCTGGCCCCTCCACTCTCCATCTGCCATCTCCCCCAATCCCTTGGAGGGTTCTTCGCTCGTGAGCGACCGTTGCGTGATGGTTGCTCACCGCTCTGCACCAACAACCCTCCTCCCCCACTCCCACCCACCTCCTGAACTCGCTGAGAGCCGTTCCACGCCCGCGGTGATGCTAATTGGTTGAGAAAGGAACTGGGGAATAATACTGCGGGGCACTGGGGCTGTGGGGGGGGGGGGGGGTACTCAGGGGAGCTGTGACGGGTTACAAGTTGAGGGGAGGGATTCCCAGAGGCTGTTCAATGTGAGGTTCTTCACTGCGCAATCCGAGACGGCTACAAAGTTCCACCGCCAGCTTTATTCAAATTATAGCCACTTGCAGAAATTCGCATCCTCAGTAGGATATTGGCAACATATTTCTAACTTTCCACGCTCTCATTTTCGCAAATTGAACTTGAAATGACACGTTGTTGTACGCGAGAATGAAAGGTGAAATTTGTGGGAAAACGGCATTTTTCTATAATATCTTATGCAAAGGCCACGGCCAAAGATGGTTCCACCGCAAAAGTCGCGGTAACGTTTTCATAAGGCACAAGTGTATCGAGGGAATTGAATGACATTTATGCGTGGTGACCTTCCAATCGTATATTTTCAGTAACTAGTGTATATTAAAACAATACCTGTAGTCTAAATGCATTAATTCAATGGAAACGGCGCTGAAGAAGACTCATATTTCTGAAAAGAGTGTTCACTGAAAATATATTCTTCCACTAATTCCCACCCTTATTCCTTAATTTTGTTATCCATCAATTCCTAAAGGCATATCATCAATGAAAGCAGTAGGTATATGTTTTATACGATACAAACAAAAGAGTGGCATTGAGTAGGTGTTTGTTTTGACTCACACCAGTGGTGGTGGAGCGTAATCCAATGCGAGTGTCCACGCTGGAATTACTGTTTGGCGCTGAAGGAGAGAGAGGGTTTACAGTTCGGTGGTCGCAAACAGCTAGCTGGACGTGCATTCCGAGCCTTGTATGGGTGCACCATGAACGGGTGTTTTGTTTGAACAGAGCAGGTATGCGTTGTTTACATGTGCCACACTTCAATGCACATGCGAAATCCACTGATCATGCTTAAAAGCCGAAGGAATGATTTAGATACATCAGTTGTCTTACTGGAAAGGATAATGGACTACAACGAAGTGGCAGATATTTTTACTGCTGCGGTAAGGGTGGTTGCCACTATCGTAGGAGATTCGTACGTATTTAACAGACGAAACAAAAGAGAATCGGTATGGATTTGTGAGTGGCGTGGTATCAAACGAGCAATGCCCTTAGGGTGGGGAGAACGCGTTCTGTAACGCCAGTTGGAACATCAGCTAACTCTTTACCAGTTGTTTTCTTCGTTTTTCTTGCTTTCGTCATTTCTGCAAGTTTCTTCGACGAGCTCGCTGGAGTAGGGGCTATTTTTTCAAAATCAGTATTACGCCCAATGCTAAGGTAATAAGTAAAATTCAAAATAGGGCCTTGCGAATGATGTATTCTGCATCTATTTATGCTCCATGTGGCTCCCTCTTTAAATAAAACTTTGTTTGTGACCTCTTCCTTGTGTGTAGTACATGTTTTGCTGCATGAGCCGAATTACTTATAAGGCAAAGTAAGCAATATCCTATGTGCCCCGAGGCTTTGTTTTATAGTAGAATAGTTTTCCCCTTTATTCTCTTGCGACTTGTTTATTAACGTAGGCCTCGTTGATTGTACAGGCTACAGGGCCCCAAGTGTGCTAATCCGTCACTGTTTGCTGCAATTGTCTCAGTTAAGGAATACCTTTCCGATGCTGACGCAAATTATAGTTGTCATTGTTACAATACAAATTAATCTTCGGTTCTCCATCAAATGTATGTTAAAACAAGATATTCTGCCTAGTATCCTCATTATATTGACCTATAATTACATAACATTGCAATACGAAGTGCGAAGCCAGTGGCTCTTTTGAAATATAAACTTCGTGGCTATCTTCAGAGTAATTTATTGCACTCTACTGAAGGACTTATTTATGGATAATATTTAAAAGTATGGAATGTACTCCTTGACGTGTCCTACTTATTTGTGCTCCCAAATCACTGGAAAAACAAATATAGTAAATATTATCATTCGCTGCAGTTCTCTATGCGACACAGTTTTTTACTGCCCTTCTATCCGTGCATCAGCCTGCGAAAGGTATCGCCTCTTGTAATACGGCCTTTGGAACGATTGGCAGTTGTTTCTTGGTCCCGTCCCTAGGACACGCGTGCTCTTAGAGAGTGGGGTGGGGGACGGGGAGGAGGGGAGGGAGGTGAGGGGAAAGAGGGGAGGGGCTGTCTCTCATCGCATCGACCTTTGCTGGTAGCGGCGCGAGTGGCCGGCCATTGTTTTATTTTTTTATCTCCATTCTTTTGTTTTCCCACTCTTCATTTTTGTTCCCATGCGTCCGCCGTGTTCCGGAGTGTCTTTTTTATATTCAGTCCTGCGCCCATTATCTCTCGCACCTGGTTAATTAACGTATTACCTGAGGCCTTTATGGTTCCCAAAACGATGAATAAGTCATTTGCGATGCCACTTCGCCTTTACCTTTTGTGCAGTGACTCCCTCTATCCCAAATCATTTTCTCTCGTGACTCTCCCTCTCGCGCGGCTCAAGTCCACGACGTCCATTGGTTATAACGAGTAACTTTTTTTCTGGTCTGGTCAGAACGAGGGCTTCTTTTACTTCGCCTTGAGTGGAGTTCCACTGATGCATCGTTGGTTGTGAGGGTAGAATTACTTCATTAGACAAGAGCGAAGCCATTGTGACTCAATCCCGATAGATATTCAATTAATAATTCCCATGCACTGAGTGAGTCGGAACGAATACACTGTTTTTGATTGATAGCCAAGTTATGGCCGCCATTTGGTCAACTGATCAATTGTACGCTGTGTGCTATACGTTTTGTATTTTGTCATCTGCGATCTTCCATTAGTTTCCAGTTATTTAATGTCCTTGATTATAAGGAGATATTTCTTATAGTGAGAATAAAAATTCTATATACACGACGAAGTCTAAATACACTCACCATAAGTTTTCTATATCTTACCGTTACCAACATTCATGCCTCATTCCTAAAACACATTTCTCCCACACCATTCCATCGTCAGTTCTTTTTCATTTGTCCCTCTCCCTGTGCGGAACGTAAGTACTCATAATTGGGTCAACAACGCCCTAAATACTGTCTGTACTCTGTATATTTTAGTTCCAACTAATTTTGATGTTGCTTCTTTCTCCTCAGATGTGAAAGACTATCAGTTACCATCAGTTGGGAAAAGACTTTGGGAAAGATTTTTCAGCTTTCTCCCGAAAAATAATCACAGATATATTTCGTATTATTTCTCCTTATAAACTCTTAGAATATTTTCTAATAGATTTAGAGCACCTAGTTATTTCGTTATGAAAATAAGATATGCAGTTGAATGTTCATAGTTTCTCCACCGGGCGGAACCTGATATGTATTATTTGGCAGTCATTAATTCAGAAAAGTTTTCATCAATTGATACATAGAACCTTTTTGCTACCACACACTTGCAATTAAGTTGACTGCGTATCCTTGGGCATTAATTTCGTTCTGGTTGTTAATTTTATGGTCGGCTCCGTTTTCGTGTTTTAAGTAGCGTTGAACTTCCTTTCTTAATCTTCCGTTTACCTTGTCATCGGAAGTGGAGTGAGAAGCTCTTAACCCAATTCACTATGCAAGCATGTGATTGTTTTATTATTTTCCGTCGAGTCTTAATTTATTTCGCCCTAGATATCTTCGTTGTTCTATATATGTTTTTGCATTGCATTTTATCTTAATAGTGTGGTTAGTTTAAGGCTTTGGCAAATCATCGGTCTAAGACCCGCTTTTATAACCTTAGGTTTAGTATTTTCATGAAAAGGATAACGATGAAAATACAATCTCCCTTAGATATCGTTCACATCAAATTACCCACAGTCTGGCATATTACACAAAACCCAAACTCCCACTTGAGATCAACTTAACGCGAATACTACGTCATCTTTCTGTTAAAGTTAACCAAATGTTATAAAACTGGGCCTTAGTGTCCTTACAAAAATAACATAGTAAATACCAAATTTCCAAAATGCATATTTTTATTTTTCACACTATAGTTATTCTCTCTAAAATACATAGAAAAACACACAATCACTCAAGCAGATGCATATTCTTTGCCAGTTGAACTCTTTAAGATGTCTTGAGAAGAGATTTGTAAATATATATAATATTTATAAAAAATGAAAAATCCTCTTAAAAAAATAGGTTACTATAAATGTTATATAATGTAAATTCTTTTAAATAATGACGTCACTCTCCTCGTCAGAGCACACCTGTTTACACAGGGCGATGACGGGATCGTAGCAATGATTGATTTTGGGGACATACATGTAATAATGACGTCACGGGGTCGCGTGGCGAATGATTGGCTCCCCAGTGCGGCGAAATTCCGAAAAGGGAAATGCGCATGCGCATGTGGGATGGATTTTTGTACAAAATTTACACGAAAGCATTTATTTTGGCAACGGATCGCTTCTGTGCTTCATAATAAAATCACGACATTCCATTTTCTTTTTGTCTTTCTTAATTCTTTTGTGTTTCTAAATCTGTTGGCTCGTGTTTTTGATTGTTATTTTTATCCTGCCATGCTATTATTTGATCAAAATGATTAGTACGAAAACTATCAATTCTGCTATGGATTGGCTTAACCTTTTCTGTACCATTCTAGGGATTACGAAGGGCCTGTTCTATGAGAACAAATGAAATTTTTTCTTTGATGCGGATACTTGGAATGAATGACTTTGTCCGCGGCCCTTGCCCGGAGTTATTCCAATACCTAAATAAAGTAATCGGCAGGAAATCCATCATCCCAATATGATCGGCCACCTTTTTTTTCTTTGCTCCCGTCGTTATGGGCGTTGAGTGTGTTTCAATACAAATGCTTTCTCGTTCGCACTGTCTCCCGAAACAAAATGTCCACTACCACCGCTTTCACTGGACCAAAAGGGATGGTATATGTTTAATGCTCCGTGCAGTCATTGTCTCGGGGTGACAGTGCACCATTGAGGCGCGTGGCTTTGTGGTGGTGGTGGGTTGTGTCTCTCCTTGGCAGGCGTCGTCTCTAGTAGTTGGCCTGGTTGACGTTGCCCTCGTAGCTGACTTGCGCGTGGTATCCGGTCGCCCAGTCAGCCGTGTAGCGCACCACCTGAGTCCTGCCGTCTGGCAGTAGCACCCTGTACTCTCCGGTGACCTCGTCACCGTTGGACACGGCATTGTGAGAATAGTCATTGATGGATCCCCTCGGATCGGACTCCCGAACCGCGTACGTGAAGTCGAACGGCATGCCGGGCTCGTGGTGGTGGTGATGTTCGTGCTGAAAGAAAATGCCAATCACAAGAGTTAATTCCACCTCGCACCAAATCGTACGTGAACTTCGATTACTCGCACTGCTAGCTTTAAGGAAGCTGGAACGAGTTATCAAGGTTTAAGAAATTCAATGCAATCAACTGGGCTACATTTTAAAGGATAATATATCAGCTTTCTAAAGATTCTACATTATCAGACACTTCTAATCCAATTTTTCTGGATATTAGCCAACAATAGATGTATCTTGCAGTAGGATATGGTACAGCTTTACGTTCCAAAGAGAATATAAAAAATGAAGTTCTGACGCTCGGAAAGCCTTTAACTATACGCTTTTGCTTCTGTCGTCCATCGATGAATACGTTTGCAGTCAGTTGCTCATGTGCATCTGTGAATGCCATTAATGGCTGACCTTGGATTGAATCCCGTCTTACGAAGAGACTGTTACATGGTGCGTTCTACTTAGGATTTGGTTTATAGAGCATAACGGCCCCAGTCGAAGGGCCGAATTTGGCGATAACAAAGTGACCGATCTCATCGCAGGTTTGGTAGACGTTATCGGACGTAGAAGTATAGTTTTTTGCCGTACGTCGTGGGTGTGGTACCGGCTACGTTTATGTCTTTATTGTCACCTTAAATCCCTCCTAAGTCTTTAATTTTATCCCCACGACGTGTGTCCATTTATTCTCCTTAAAATGCATCATCCTCTCTAAAGATAGTTCCCATTTTGCAAGGGGTTGAAAAAATAAATTTAAATATGCAAGGTAAAGTGATCGAGAGGAGAGTGGCTCTTGAGAAATCATCCGATCTTTTCTGTTGTTAAGGCGGTGAAGGCTAGCTAGATTGCTTGACGCTCACGTAGTAGTGTAATATAGCGAAGCATGGGAATGGAATTAGTCGTGGATCCTCCCGCTCATATATCACTCCTCCTGCTTTCAATCTCGCTGCTCGGGAGAGGTGGGGGTGCGAGTTGTGTGCTCTGGCACCGTAATTACATCCCCGTGGGTGAAGCGAGCTAAGGTCAGCGGCGCCATTTGATGGCACGTAATTATGAAATTGAGGATGAAATATGTAATTGTTTCCCGTTAAAGTTCACGTCTCCCAAATGTGGAATGTTGACACATGAAATTGGCCATAACGTTTTCTACTTATTCTTTGACCTGCAATCCGAGCTTTCTCATTAATTGGTTCTGCCTTCACCGTGTTCCCGAAATTGAATTTTTTGTCTTAATTGGCAATTTTTTCGGGCAAGGATTAGCGCAGTTTGATGCGTAAGCATTTATTTTACAATTATTATGAGAAATTACTTAATTCTTTGTGGACAAACAGTTTTATTATTAAGAAAGGAGTTTTCATTCTTGTCATCACATGATAGAGGTTATATTAAAACTGTTTAAAGTATTTTTTAAGTTTATTTGTAGTTTTTGACTACTGATTTCGGCACGTTGGGAATTAGTTAAAGAGATGACTTTGGAGGGATGTACCGAATTCGGTACACCCTTCGAGGGTATGCGTGACATGAAAGGGACGTAACATTATTTTGAACTTTAACTCTACGAGCGTGGCCTTACGAACTTACAGAAGATTTACTTATTCTTTTGGACCACGTCAATTGGCTTACCCTGTCACAAAAAAACTCCCGTGGATTATAGAAAAATATGTAATAACTCATATTCCCCCCGGATTGGCTCTTTCTATTGAACTAAAATGTTTATGAAAAGAAAAATCGCCTTAATGTACCAGAGTGTAAGCAGAAATGTCATTTCGTGATAATATTTTATTGTAAAATGCCGAGAAGATTGCGGATTTGCTCACTAGACACCATCAACTTTCGGATGAATAGGTAAAAGAGAGGTGCTATTTCGCACTCGTCCGGTCACACCTTGAATATGCGGCGAGCATATGGGATCCGGTGCAGAAAGACTTAATCCGGGAACTTAATAAAATACAAAGGAAAGCTGCGCGATTCGTCAAAAACTGCTACGGGCGTACAGACAGCGTTACACATATGTTAAACGAATTAGGCTGAGAGCCGCTAGAGACACGGAGGCTGCGCGCTAGGCTTAGAGCAATTGAGAATAGATATCTTTAAAAGCGACACGGAGAACATCATATTAGAACCCCACTATATTTCCAGGTCCGACAGAAACGATAAATTAAGAGAGATATTTTTCCGAACAGATAGGTATGGGAATTCGTTTTCCCCCCGAACAATAAGGGACTTTAATAAATGAAAGGCGTAATTTCATTAGAGCGTTTCCTTTTTACATGTAAACGGCTGGTGTCCTAACACCCCCCGCCACACGCCTATTGAGGCGGCTTGCGGGGTAGTATGTAGATGTAGATTAATGCGGTCAAAAATATTGAAAGTCGTCCAGTAAACCTGTATTTACTACATTAAAACTATAAATTCTATATTTCGACAGTTTCTTCCTTTCTTTCTTTCAAGAAAAACGAAAAAATTATTGTGAAAAGTGTATTTCATGAACTCTTCTCCCCGTTACTATTTGCACTGAAACCAGCAACTTAAATATGAATGTGGATACACTTAAGGTATATATATAATTATTTCATAATGAACCAGTTGTATCCGAAAGAAGTTTTAAAAGATTTTTGTGGTTTTGTAAAAGTTTCCGGAGCTTATAAATTTTTGAAAAGGGATTACGAACAAGTTGCTCTAAGGGACTTGTAATCGCTAATGAGTGGCTTTTGAAGTGATTGGGGCAATTGTAAAATGGAATGGCGACAGTTGAGAGGTTTTACAACGTGTATGAAGGAGAGAGAGAGAGAGATCGTCTCTCCCGCCACCAGCGCTGAAACATCCACGACGTAATCTGTGCGCGCGTAACATGCGCTCCCATTGTGTCCAAACTCGGAGACGTTCCCAGACACGTAACGTGACGGCGTGCGTCGTCACGCCTTTTCTCTCTTTGGGTTACAAGCGCCCGAGTTACGCCATCGAGTTACGTCTTACGTTCTCACCTGAGAACCCTTTTCTTTTTTTAAATATTCTTTTTCGGATGGGAAGTGACTCCACGCCGTCTCACTCCTTTTTCGGGGCAGAGGAGGATTTCATCTCGCGGTGTCTCTTTTAATTCGCGTCTCATGCGACCGGTGGCGTAAGTGGCGTAGGCGTGCGAAAATGCTCGGGCTGTCGAGATACTTACGCGTTTCTATTTACTCGAGCTGCTGCTGATTGCACTCCTTAAAAAGCAGCCTCTGAGAATCACGGAAAATTACTCTTGCCCTCATTTTTTCAGAGGATTCTAACTTTCGTAATCGGCATCCACACAACAATTATCTTATTAATCACCCTTTTCCTGTTTGCTCTATAACTATGTACAGCTCGTTGAACCGTCGGTGTCGCCTTAGCGTAAGACATTAGCGATGAAAAAGAGAAGAAAGAGATGAAAGGTTCAAAAAGTGGTTTTCAGTCTCGCTCTTTTGTTGGTTTACTGTCTCGCTCTTTTTCTATTGTATTAGAGAAGTGCTGCGCGAGAAGAAGGAAGTTTCAATACATACCAATTGCTAATATTATCTGCATGGACGAGCAGCTCTATGGTTTTGACTCTTTGGTAATCACTACTAATGCTTCGGGGTTTAAATCACATCCTGCATTTAAACCTAAAACTTGTTTGATACGAGTGTTCATAATAGGTAGTACTAACCTATCGGATAACCTCCGATTCTCTAACGACTCCAATTCCAGTCGTTCCAATTGCTGTGTTACACCATCGTTCGCAGTCTTCTCACACATGGCTCATGACTTCCCTTTGTGTTCCGTTTTAGTGGGCATATTCAGTCATTTTGTGGTGAGTCCCAAAAACTTGCGGCGTATCATTTTTGCGTTCGACGCCCTTCCTACTCTCCCCCTGATTGGTAGTTCATGTTGTGTTTAATGGACCCCGTTATTTTGTATTATTTTTCTAGGTCTGAAGTTTCGGAAAATTTTCATTGTGTTTGTAACAGCGAGACTTGTCCTGTACTATTCGCTAATATTACTGAGCTGACCGAAAGATCTTTTAGACTAAGTTATAATTTGAAGGAACTCCCTCTAATAAAATTGGCCGCGCATTAATTTACCGATGGGGAACATTTAAAAAATTGGCCCAATGTTTCAAATTTAAGGTTTAATTCAAGAAAAAGGTCCATCTTCCTCCTTTCCATCTTCTTCCTTTCTTAATTATCTCCCTTCTATAAGAGACTATTATCGTGTTAAAGGGATGAATTTCTCGCCCCCTACCCTTCGTTCCATCTCCACCTCTCACACCTGCTGGCATACTCATACATGCATGCCTGGCACTTCTTCCTTTCTCATCGTTACTCAAGATTATTACTTCTCGAAATTTTGATACCTGCGATCATTATTCCTCATCTAAATTTCGAAGCCATTAATGATAGACGAGGACGCTATTACCTATTATATCAATAAATATTAATAATGAACCAAAGTGAAGTCAATAATTTGACCTGAGGATGGCTTAGTAAAAAAGAGCCGAAACACGTGTTGTAAATTAAAATAAAAGTTGACAGTATGATATCGATTACTTTCTTTATTTATAATGCAGTTCCACCACATCTCGCCTGACACTATTGATTTATTAATTAGACGTAAGTATCCTTTTTACTTGAAATCTAGGTGAGATATGGTATCTCTGCATAACTGCTCCGTAACTCATTGCACAATGCAACCCCGAGTTTGTTTATGAAAAATTGCTACATTATTTTGCATTGGTACATTATCCGATACTTTATGCCCAATATTAGCCATTTCGGACTCTTGGCTGTTGAGTCTATGAACGTAGCCTTGCACAAAAATATATTTTAAAAATTTGTTAGTCCGAAATAATTCGTAATCCAATAACCGTTTCTGAAAAAAATATTCTGAGAGGAAAACTTGTGAAATTCAAAGAAGGGATGTAAATATTAAGTATCAAGTTTATAAAAATTAGTGTTTAAATTGAAATTAGCTCATAACTGATTCAGCAGGGCTGATTTCTTTCACCCATTGGAACCTTCAATGCAGCTATTATCGCGTAACTGCGCATAGTAAAACGGTGATAACGGAGCTGTCTCAATTATGTCTCAAGGTGAAAAAGGAGCAGTTACTTTGGTCTGGACCGTGTCGTAACAAGCTCATAAATATTTCGTCACGAGTTCACAAAAACTGAATTAAGAGTCGACCATTTCCTTTCACACTCATTTTGAAGAATCCACAAGTGCAAACACATTGGGAAATATCTTTATAGAGTGCTAGCGAGAGAGGATTTTTTTTCAGCCCTTCAAAATCAGTCGCGGACAGCTCTCTGCGTGGTGTTTACTCAGCGCTGACGGCGAGCGGAGGTGATGGCGGCGTCTGCCCAAATTTGCTCACTCGGACCTCAGCCTCCCTCCCTCCCCCCAAGCCTCCACCCCCCCTCTGCGAGAGCGGCCACGGTCCTCCTCGGAAGTTCTCTGCGACGGAGTGTCCGGCCACTCGTCCTCGCGTGAGTGACCACTCGTCGTGTCGCAAGCACGTGTCGAAACGAAGGGCGCCTCTAGGCGGACGGTAATGCGAGCGAGCATTCGATCGAAACGCAAATTCATTCACGCGCACGAGTGTGAATCGAGGGGGAAGTCACTAGACATCGAGTTTCTATGCCTCTACGCAAGGGTCTGACGGAATTGCGGTATCTCGCATGGATTACTACTAGCACCAGTTGTTTCAGGCGCAATTGGAAAAATAAGTATGCGTGAAAAAGATAATGGTCGTATGTTTTTGCCATAAATCTTTTATTTTTTGTGATAAAATACTGTAATAATTCCTTTTGTTGTAAGACGTTTATCAGCGTCCATTTAAAATACGCCTGGGACCACACGAGACATCGCCATCGCTACCGTAAGTAAACAAATAAGATGGCCGAGAAAGTACACTGCGAAAACGCCAAGAGAAGGAATGGACGGCATTATTGTGCTGCAATCTGGTTCCAGAATTTTTCAGGATGCAGAATTGATTATACAATTACCTTTTTTAGTTTCCCCCGAGAAATAAATAGGAAATTTCTTAATTAAATCTGCCAGATATTCAACTAAAGTGTATACCTGTCGCGCTGTTGCGCTGATAGTTTGCTCCTGACCGCTAGAATGCTCTGGGTGAAATGTTTAACCATTGGATTGATGTGAGTGTCAGACCCTTGCCCTTATGGATACACATCTACCCGCGTCATTCATTTAACCCCTCTGCAATCGAAGGCTCATTAATCATCATTATCGAATTATCATTTTCCATACATTTTGATTTGTTAAATAATATATTTATATATATATAAATATATATATATATATATATATATATATATATATATATATATATATATACACACACGCAGATCAGAACAGTGCGCTTTATTCCTGGCAAAATGCTCAGCAGAAAACGCGAAACGGGTAATCATTATTCCTTTAATACAAAGCACGGAGAAGCCGAAAAAATTACTTAAAATATGAATGCCTTAACTTACCTTAATAAAACGTAGATGTTGAATGTGGACGAGTGAATTTGAACTCGTGGTAGTGCATTATTCATTAAAAGGGAACGTGTGTAAAAATGTTTGTGCCTTTGAAAATACTTGTCTGTATTACGATTTAATTTAACCCGTTTTATTCCAATTTTGTTACATCTCTTCAGAAAACATTTGCTAGCGTAAAAGGTGTCTTCAAGTGTTGCAAAATCATTTCATTATTAAATTTTCTTCTTACTGATTTACCCATCGGGGATGTGTATTATATTTTTTAAATATTGAAAAAATACAAAAAAATGTTTTGAATTCTTCATTTTTTCTCGCATGCGTTTGAGAAAAATTCCTTGTTCGTAAGTTACTTCATTCATTCATCACGAGCGATGGCTCCCAATTAATTTCAACTAAACGTCGAGATAGCCAAAAATAATATAACATAATTGATCGAAAGAAAGTTTGCGTAATACTTGAGCTACAGAAAGCACGTTCAAGGTTAGTGTTACAACATATTTTACGCGCTTTCGTGCATAAAATATGCTGGCTGAATTAGAACCGGTTTGTTGAGAAGTGTGCGAGAAGTAAAGTGTATTTTTATGTATTATTTCCTGAGCCTCATTTCCTCTTATTTAGCATTTATTTTGAGTTTTCTATTTTTGTCTGATTAGGTCACAATCGCTCCATCTAGGATGACAAAACCTTGGTGATGTGATGAGTGATGAAATTCAAATCTCATTCTGACTTTGTTATCGCCACTTGATTAGCTCTCATATAAGTAATGAGCGAATTCAATTTGAACGCTTCATCGGGATTTTTAATTCATTCATCCATAAGCAAATTTTACTTAATGTTTATCCTCGGAGCGTCGTCACTTGACACTGTCAGAAGAAGATTCGGCGACCCGTCGTTTTTTGCAGAGAGAGCCTGTTGAAGGAAGGCGAAGGACAACTTGTGTCCCAGAAACAAATTGCCCAATAATTTTGAAAATTTGATAGAGGATCTCACATAAAAAAGTGTATGACATTCTTCCAAGAGCGCAGAGTTATATATTTTTACCAAACTGGTGGAATTTTCGCTTTTTATATCCCTCCTTGTCATCTCGGTGAATCGGCTGATTTGCCACAATTCGAATGTGGTCAAAGAGCGTATATAAACCAATCAGGTGGTCTTTGGTTTTAATTACATCCGTTGCAACGGTAATTTATTTTCACGTGATCATTGAACGCGCTAGGCTCATCAGCACTGCCAAAAAAAGAACAGAGATGCTGGAGTACCCTCTCCTGGTGATTTTGCGGAGTCACAATATTTTATTATGATTAATATTGTATGTTAACATAAAGTACCATTTTAAAAGTTTAATCTGGCTTGAATATTAAAAGGTCTTTTCTAAGGTTCAATATTTTCACTTATAAAATTCCTACATCCTGGAATGCCGTACTTGGGAGAAATCCGTTTCCGGGGAAAATCGGGAAAAGTTTTTATCTGACTAAATCCGCAAATATTATTTGAATTTTGACCTAAGATTCTTCTAAACTTTTCCTTTTACAACAACCAAATAATTTTCTTTGACGCAAAGTTTGTAGCAGGAATAATATCCTGGGGATCCTGGGTATTTATTAATCCTAGCATTTGTTCTTCGATTCCTTAAAACTTCTACAATGTATAGGATGTTGAAGGACGTTTTATGGGCAATAAACAAATGAAAACGATGGCAAAATATGTTAACTAAATTTTAATGCCGTCAACATGATCCCTCAAAAAGATATCTACTTATAGAGATGATTATGTGATGTTGATGCTTGACATTATGAGTCGTTATTGTGACCCAATCCTTCAGGAACGATTTGAAAGGGCAGCCAGGATGATACTAATGTGAAGGGAAGGGTGTTTTTTTATTTCTTTTAAACTCGGATTCGGTCTAGAAAAAGGAGTCGATCCTTCATTATGTGTGAGTCTTCATCTCGCGGGGTATTGCGAAAATTGTGCCCAAAGGTCGGTTTAATGCGTTTCCTCGCCGCTCTCCGCCCCTTTCCCTCATCCAGTTGCCCCAGGGGCCCTCGTCCAGTTGGGGAGGGGGCGAGGTCCTCCCTCCTCGGAGATGGGACGAGGGAGATGGCGATGAGAACGAGTCAAGCTCGTCCACGTTTTTCCATTAAGGCACATAATCTCCCGCTCCCCCTTCTTCTCCCCTCCCCCTCACAGTAATATCCCCCACCACACTCCTTTGCCGTCTCGACACTTTAAGTCAGGTCCTTGGATGTATAATTTAGGGACACGCGATGCATCATCCCGTGCCCTACACTCTGGAGATGATGTCCGCTCGTCTTCTTTTTTTTTAAAGAGGCTGGCGCTTGTTTTATCGCCCCTCAATTTCCAAAACTACTCGTGGAATTCAAGTCTGCTCGCCAAAAAAATGTCGATTCCGCCGAGGAAAGTACTTCTTTTTTTTTCGTCCAAAAATGTTCAGGTATCGCTACCTTTTTAAGGAAAAAATTCGCTCTGATGAGAAGGAAAATCTCTCGTCTTTCTCGCATTTCTTTTTCCCCTCTACGTCCATGGGCTACATATGGGATTGATGATTGGATTATGCTTCTTAAGTAAACTTTCGTAACAGCCGTGAAAGTCTCATCGCTTGGTTTTTATAACTTTTTGATGAGCGCTCGCGGACTCATTTATAGAAGCTCTAAGCTCACGGGAATTGCACTGTGGGGGATTTAAAACCAAGGAAACAATCTCTCGGCCAATGATGATTTAATGGTCTTCTCTAACTCGCCGCTCTCCAGTTATTTGCTACGCTATGTGTGTTCTCAGAGTTAATTGCCAAAAGATCAGTATTAGATGTTTAGATTGAGATATACAGAAGTAAAGAGAATTTTTAATGGGATTCTAAATCCATTGTAAGGAAATAACATTGTAATATCAACCGTCATAAATAGCCGCTGATACTCACATGAGTCATAACGTTTTTTAGTTTACGCTTAGGAGGAAAGAGTGGAGAAAAGTAATGAAAAAACGGATTACATGTGAAGGCAAGATGACCATTTTAAAATATTCTTTAAATGTACATTTGTTATTTTCACTATTATTCAATGAACGTGATCAAGTATCAAATCAATTTAAATAGTTGAAAACTCTGGAAAACCGTTTGAATGCGCTTTCGTCACTTTGCTTCCTGGTTACTCATAATAAATATATTGAAGTATTTGTAAAACTTGAAATCGAAATTTTAACAGATATTCTCCCCACACGCATATCATTAAAGTAAGTTTCATGGTGATGTAATTTATGTCAAACCTCAATTGTTAATCTCGTGCACGTAATTGCGCTTCACAAGTAATGAATCGTTTACATTTATTTACTTAAACGTAGATTGTATATATTCATGAAATTCGTAGATAAAGTTAAAATGGCACTCCTCTCAAAATAAAGGTTGAGAACTGTACAAGATAAACCCATTAGCTTCTATCTGAAGGTCTTTTGACTCCGTTTTTCCAAGTCAAACTCGTTTTTGTCCTTCTTTCTTTAAGTTGCGCTCTGAGTGTGTGTCTTCGACCACGCTCAAGAAGAGTCCTGCGCCAGTAATTGGTGTCCTCATTCGGAGGACAGTCCTCCCAAGGAGAAGGAGTACCACCGGCTGCTTAATGACCGCACACCCGCGTACTTGCGTCGGTATAAACCTCATCTCTCTCTCTCTGAGATTAAGAACACTTTTTATAACGGAGACATTATCGGGAAAGCGGATGCTACGGAGGCATGGGAATAATATCACATAATATCCCACATCCCTGCTAATCAATGAATAAAACGCGCGCATGAGTTTTGGAGGTCATTCAGCTTTTCGGCCTTGGCGAGAGAGTGAGTTGTAAATGAAATTAAGGCCCTGCAGATGGAATTCAACGAAATGATGACTAAAAACACGCGTCAGCCAATTTTGCTTCACTGTAATTCGCAGACGAGAATTGAATATGAAGTCAGGACGAAGAAACGTGCCCCCTCGACGTTTTCTTCAAATAGATTGTAGCGGTTTAAAGTTTGTTATCGTATTTTATAATTACCTGTGAGATGTTATCATAAAAACTGCTCAAATACTGGAGGAAAAGTCTACATTTTCGGAGTAATAAGATCAAGTAAAAGAGTGAAACACGGGAACTAAGAAGAGAATTAATGTGATGTGAGGAAGCTGATTTTGGTCTATAAATAACAAAAAGTTCTATAATCTAAAATGAGTATATAACATTGAAAATGAAGCTTTGAAAAAGAATTAAAGATAAAACATAGAGAGGAAAGTATTCGTTGCCTCATTTATGGATTTATATGAAAACCAGGATGCTGCAAACAGTGGAATATTTCCTATCGCATCCAAATAAGAATTTATTGGCTAACAGCTGGGTGGGTAACTTTTGCTGAAACTGTGTTCAACTGTGTGTGTAACTTACGCTTTGAAATATAATAGGTCGTTCCAAAGAAGAATTCATGCTCACTCTATTCATTCACTGGCTGTGTGTACGTGAGTCGCGTACATTTAGCTAAATATTTACTATTTCCTCGATGGCTTAGCAGGTGATGGGATTCATATAGCTAAAGGAAATGAAGATTAACTACAAGTTCGTATAGTAAGGAGGAAAAGGTATTTTGAAGTCGACCTAAGAAGTGTGAGGAAGAATTACAACAGCAGTGGTGCATTGAAGGCCCTACGAAGGAATGGAAAATTGAAGTGTGGAAGGGGGAGGAAAGTGTTTTGTAGTTTTTACGTACAATCGCATGTAATTCCCTTGAAGGATAACCAAAGACCCCTCCAAGCCAGGGAAAAGTTCCAAATGCCAAAGAGACGTCACATAGCAGGAAAAGAATGAGCTGGGAATAAACCGGATCTCCGGGCTGAACGAATAAATGTGGGGAACAGATTGTCGATGATAAAGACTGATTTCGAGGTGCTGCGAAATATTTGGGAGAATTTTGTATCCATGCAAGCCAACCTCACAAATGATTGGTGAATGATTTTCTCGTTGAATAATATTTTATATATTTTTTTCTTATTCTGGTAGCAAAATTGCTTCATAGATGGAAATAGCGTCACTTTATTAATTACTTGAATGAAATTAATTTTCAAATGGAATCAATCTTTGGTCTTTTTTGAGAGGACACTTGGTAACCAGACATCCGCGTGGATGCATTCAGAGCCTATTGGTGGCTATTCGTGATGTGGCCTCTTGAGTGTTTTGAAGTTGAACTTCTGCTCTGAAAGAACAGCCATTAAATGAAATATGAACATTTTATAGCCGCGTCATGCTACATTCCGTCTGTGTGGGCGAATAATTCTAAACAGTTTTCCACATATAAGAAATCTGTTCTCATTAATGATTACGATTAAACTTTTAAAAGAAATGTCTTCCTCTGAATCAGCATGTATTTTAAAGTTAATGATTCAGGCAAATATTCAGTCAAAATTTCAGATTAATTTTTATGTTAATTAAATAATGTATTACATTTGAAATTTCAATTTATATTTTGACATGCCGCTTTAGCCTCCGTTCTCGTAAGCTCTTCAGTAAGAACTAGAACTGCGAATGGGATTATTTTTGGGAAGTTTTTTGAAAGAGATAAGTTTTCATTAAGTCTACTCAGGATTTTTATTTCCGGCGGTCATGGTTGCAAGTCCTCACTTTGAAAGAGCACCGGTGAATGGTCACGCTATAACAAGTCACGCCAAATTTAAACGAAGGAATCTTATGACAGTAATTTCCTTTCGATAGATAGTCAAGAGTTCGCCCAGTTCATTTTCTACCGCTGCAGCGTGGAAACTATCCATGGACAAAATCAATGTACAGAACTTGCCATATTTCCTCTAACATGAACTTCAAATGCTTATAAAAGGTCTATAACTATGACTGAAGTGAATAATGTGGATGTGACTCAACTAACTGTATGAAAATTATTTTAATAATTTATCCAGATAAATTTCTTCAGACGACGTCCCTTATCACTATATACAAAGTAACAGGCAATATTTTAAATAATCATTTGGTATTTATACTCAATACATGCGTAAAATTTGATTAAAAAAACTGCGCTATATTTTTATCCGTAAAAGTTTTCCTATTATTATTTTGTATAAGTCAAAGTAATGTAAAAATAATTTGTTCTTAGGTAAGAGGTTTAGGAAGGATAGAAGGAGTAAGGGACTGAAGGGGTTAGCAAGGGTTTTTGGAGGAGACAAACTCAGTTCACTAAAATTTGAAGAGGTCGATGGGAAGAAGGTGATCGTGGTGGGAGGAGGAAAAATAGAAATCATGGGCTGAGCGAGGGAATGCGAAAGATGCCAAGAACTTATGTCAGAGATACTTTGCATTGGAAAAAAAAGATTGGTTCGTGAAGGAAAATTTAGGAAATATTCCTCTCGCCACAAACAAAAACATGATAAACTATGTCTCTGTTTTGTTAGGTTATGTTATTGGCAGGACTGTTCATCTCTCCACCATTATAGTATTCATAATGATTTGAATAGAAATAATAATGTTGCTCTCGCGAGAATAGCGAAGGAAAACTTGATCTAATTTCCGTGGTGTACGAATGCCTCAATTTTTAAAACTCAAAATGCAACTAATACCTCAAGCAGATCCAAATTTCCCTCCCGATCAAATTCCGGATATTCTTTTGTTGCATGATTCCCAGCATAATGATAAAAATATCGAGAATGAACTCGCGGACGAATATGCTTTATCATGAATAGAGGCGAAACGTGTAACACATGGCGTTTAAGTGGATGAATGCCTTTGGTGTCGACTTCTGGAAAGGAGAGGTTTGCCTCTCTTGCCGACGAGGGACAGTCCCGCGGTCAAGTGACCTGCGGTGCGCTCGGGAGTCACTGCTCGTTTCATTTTTTTTCTCTCTCTCTCTCCTTTCATAGCGGACGGCCTGAAGGATACGTCTGGTTGGGGTGGGGGGAGGACCGGGGGGGGGGGGGGGGAGAGACTCGTAATTTTTCAAAGGAGCCCCTCACCGTTAAGGTTATGCGAGAGAGTGGGGGGGAGGAGGGGGGTTTGGGTGGTGGGGTGGAGAAGCCAGCGACCGATGCCTCGAGTATAAGGCAAGTAGCAGGTTGGGGTATTAGTATAATAATTTTATCTTACGCGAGGGCAAGAGGAGAGTGGGGGGCGAGAGATAGGGGGCAGCAGGTAGGGGAAGGGAGGGAGGGAGGGAATGTTTTGAAACAACGCGCTGTGCCTCGGGGTCAAACGCCCTTCTCTCCACTCGTCTTCTTCGCCTCAAGGGATAGGGGGGGGAGGGGAGGAGAGGGGGAGGGGTGGGAAAAGAACAGAAAACACTCTGGCCTGTCTTTGAATCCGCGGAATCGTATAAAGGGAGCGAAAACATGGAGGGCAAGCGTAGATAATGGATGGGAGCAAGGATAATAGAAGAATGTAGAAGCAACGGTCCTTCTGATTTTCGAGCCAATTCCTTACACGGGGAACTTTAATGCGCAGCATGATGCGTGGATGGATGCGTAGTGGAAATCGCTTCGCGTTAAGTGAGGACTTGCTCGAGTGGCTGCGCGAATTCAGGAACGGGTGATGGAAAAATAACCGCGGCCCTAATTCCGTAGCTTCGTTCTCGCAATCTTTATTCATCGCACCCTAGCACGTCTCATGCTCTGCTATTTTAAGAAACACGGCGGCTCGAAATTTCCCCAGGTTTGAAGTTAGAGAATAGTCACGCCCTCGTAGAGTGAGCGGAGGCTCAAGTGGGCAGAGGGTGATGGCTTTTGAAGCGGACAATGGGTCACCCATCGGATAGAGTAGGCGATGTTACGCTTTCGACGTCATCCATCCCGATTCTAAGACTTATACACGATTGAAACAAACGTGTTCGATCGATGAATCGGGAGTGAAACTGCGATACAATGCCTCGCGGCAATACTTGAGACCGGCCGACATTTTCACGCAGCACGTACGTTTCTCAATTCCGAAATATTATCGTGCTAGTTCTGGTGCCTACGGATAGGTCTCGTCTATATCTGTCCAGTTAGGCCGAAAATATGACACTATGCAGTATATTATGGAGACAAATCAAATATGAGTGAGGCGATTTCCAGTAAAATTTCAGTCGCTGGCACATTCACACATCCCTGAGGGAAATCAAGAGAGCAGCCTATATCTTGGGAGCTAGGGCGTGTAATCAACCATCTATCAATGCCCACTATCTTTTCAGTCGTGGAGCGCGTGAGAAAGGTTCTGGGGCGTCGGGGAGTTGAACGTCTCAACGGCCACTGAAATATTACCTGCTAGCTGCGGACGCAGTCCGGACACGTATGATCGTCATCGGCTTAGAACCGAACCCAAATTGTTCCCTCCTCTGCTAATCTATCACCCCCTCTTTCTATCACATAATCCCTCCTCTTAGCCCTTAGGCATGAATCCCTTACCCTTGTGCGGCACAGACTGTACCATTCAAGGGGAGCGGAAGGGGGCGGATGGGGAGGGTGAAGGGGTGGTAATTAGATGGGGTGGGAGGAGAGTGGGTAGGTGGGTGGCTGACTGGCAGAGGGAGTGATGTCCAAATAGACTCCACGGCACGAGGAGAGTGAGGAATTCATGGTTCGTTGGATTCATGCCACGTGGTGGGCTTCAGTTATGAGAATGTCTCATCTCTGCTTATTCTTCTCGATGAAATTTTTCGACAAATCAGTTCCGATTCGTGTTGCTCAAAGTGAAATTTCCCATGTGACTCTTTGTAATATGTACTTCTCAAAGAAATGATATGCAGCCATTTTATGGAATAGAATCAGAATGATTCCATTGAACGTTAAATCAAACCAGGATGTGAAAAACATTTCAATGGGAGAATACTTACACAAAATTTCCATTTTTTACGGCTTCTCTAGTCAAACGTTTTTCAGAAAATTTTAACAAGTGCATACGATTATTTAATTCATCAAACTGTCAAATCATGATTTCATCTCATAGTTGAACCTAATTTTATGAAACATTTTGTGGAATAGATTATATTTTATTTGTAGATAACCGTACGATAAAATTCTATTAAAACGTTATTGAAGCTCTCTTGAGAAAAAAATTAGCGCGGAAACCGAGCAACCGTGACGGCTCATGTTTATATTTGAAAGGAGCAGTTCTGAGGCAATTCAAAATAGGGCCGGAGCGAAGATGGGTGTAGACTGCCCTTATTTACATCACTATAATCACTTTGTAATTTTATATAATTGATTAATTCGTTGCCTAGCGGTTTCATTGCAAAGGCGACATTAGCAGGAGACGCAATGGTCGAAAAGGCTCGGTAATTTTTCACAAAGCCTGTCGAGATTATTAGGACTTCATTTGCTTAGGATAAAGGGGCCTTTGGACTAGGTGATGGTGAGACGAGTCTCCTCTGAACATATAATTTGCTTCTGTGACCGGGAGGTTGAGCAAGGAAACTTGAGAACGGAGCTATACCATTTGGGATAAACAGAGGTATTACCTAAGGTTGAACTCGGGACTGTTCAGTTAGTACCCATGACAACTATTCTGTTCTCATTATTATTAATTTCAAATGGTATTTATCCTCGGCCTCTTTTTCTATATGTATGGTGCAAATATCATGAGTTTAGGTCAAATAATATATTTTTTTAATTAAACTTTTGCCGACGTTTCGGATTTTTATTTATCCATCTTCAGGGAATCCTTCTACAATTATGCATGATGTTAAATGTTTAACAGTTCTGTTTTTATTACATAATGGCTAATTTACAGTCATTAAATATAAAAATACATAGACATTCAAGAATGTTACCTTTAAAGTTTGGTACTGTTTTTATTTATTTAGAATTTTAATTTGGTTGCTAGGATCCAAAATTTCTTTGTTGAAAAGTTATGTGTCATTTATTAAATTATGCTATATTTTGCGAAGATAAGTAATGTCTGTTCTTTTATTGCTACTTTTTTTATTTCTGGATATATAGTACATTTCTTTGAATAATCTTTTTGATAATTTTGGTTCCGAGTCTAAAATTTTGGCTTCTTCGAAAATAAATGAGTGACTATTTGCAATTGCATGATTTGCTAATGCACAAAAGTTGAACTTTAGTCTTAATATTACTATTCATTATTGTTATTGACCTTTGCTCATGCACAATTTCGGATAGGTGCGTTACTTATATAGAGAGTCTGATGAGTATTCATGCTAAGCCAATCTTCGGGATCCCTGGTGTTTATGTTCCGAGCGTCATGCTCTCTACTTGTTTTTTTAATAACTATTATCACTCTAATTTATTTTATATAAAGTTAGGTATAAAAATGCCATTGGGAGTTACAGTTATCATTAGTTTATGGTCCATCTAATTCTTAATTTTAACAATATTTCTAGTAAATCTCCACCAAGAGTAGAAAAATGCCTTTCACCGACTTTTCATTTACCATTAATTTTTGATGAATATAAAAGTAATAAAATGTTTTACAAGCTCATTGAAAGAATATTAGTTTTTAATATCTAATTAATTGTGCTATAGTTTGATTTTATTCCATGTCACTTAGTTCAGTTAATTTCTGTACGCTGGGAAGCTTGACAAAATTCCATGCAGTTCATTTAAAAAGCACAATGCTTAATTGGAGAAATATAACTGAGGCACTGCGGTAAATATATTTTAACACTCATTTGGAACTAGGCATGTGACTTCGTTTCCTATTTCGTGGTAAGACACGGGAATTTAAACTTGAAGAACTTGTTGGTGGCTCATGAAAATATCATCTAGTAATTTTTAGCGATTAAGGAAGAAAAAGACTACCATTTCACCGTCGACAGTTGAAGGAATTAGTTTTAGAGTATCAGTCAAATTACTACATTTTGAATTTTTGTCGCTTGTGCAAATTAAGTAAAGTAATCATTAAGAATTCATCGTCATTTGAAAATTTTTCTGTCGCAGTAGTTGGATCACTTCATCATTAATTCTCCATCGAAAAGCTCTCCTTTTTTCCCATGGTTTTAAAATGATTTGCTGTAGGTTTGCAAGGATTAATTATTTCTAGTTTTAACACTGGCTGCGAGTAAAGCTTTATATTAGACTACCCTTTTGCACCGCTGTTCTTTCATCTATAATTAATCAATTCTTTTGGTTATTTGTATGCTATGAACTCTCAGTTGGAATGGGAAACTCTCAGCATTGACATATTATATATGTATATCCTCCGCCCATTCATTTCTCTGTCCACAGTCACAACGGGGGAATTAAACGGTCGGGACTGCATTCATTCCCTCGGAAACTATCTGCAATTAATTATATTATCCCACGCAAAATTATAGGAAATCATTTGCCACGCGTGTTTCCCGTGCCCGCTGAAGCTGTTGTGTATTTAATAGAATGCAGTTGACTGCGCAGTTGATGAGAACGGGAATAATCATGGGAAGAGTAATTTTATACGCGCTGGAAGTAAATGATATTCTCCAATTAAAGTCGAAGCATGTGGTGCTATGTGTGTGAAGAGTAATCTGAGTTAATTCTTTTGTGAGGTAATGTTGGCTACTGATCATCAATGTCGGTGGGTTAGTTTTTTTTGTTTTCTTATTTACAGAGGGTGGGCAAAATAACCTAACGTATTAAAAATGGTATAATGATATTTTATATTATTTCGTTGAGTTTAGCCTTACCATTTTGATTAAAAACATCTCAAGATGATGAATTAAACATGCAATAGCTGTTTCTCGGCTTGCTTTTTTCCGAAATAAATTTTAAAATCATAATTAACCGGAACTTGGAAACACTGAAATCCAAAGTGTATTCCGTTGAACTAGAATTATGCTCCATTCTGCAAAAGCATTTTGATGCCCAACATTTCAATTCTTCGCCTCTTTCAAAAGATCAGAGCCAAAAGCCCCTTCACAATCACAATCGTAGCCATTGAAACTTTAAAAACCCAAACAGTAGATATCACTCTATTATGGTGCACACGGCAGCCTTATCTCACGGGTCGAAATTTTGCTTGTTATTCTGATTTTGCGATAAAGTTTTTGAAAGACTTTAATTTTCCGCTAGCGTTTGAAAGGAAAATTTTGGGAAAAATTATCATACTAACAGCACGACAATGTATTTTTTTTGCTGATTAAATGAGTAAAAAATTCAAATTTCCTTCCACGTCCCTGGACGTTGGAGCTCGCTATCGGCGCGAGTCATCTCTTCGTAATTTCTCTCTATTCTTTAGAAGGCGCGAGAGATTTCAATGTCGGCCGTGGAGGGGACCTTGGCCGGACCCAAAGGGAAGAAGAGTAAACATTCTCAATTGAAATCCAAGTTCTCCACGGTCTCAAATGTTTAGCTTCACAGTGGAGCAAGAAAGAAAGCGATTGTTCTCTAATCGCTCAAATAATGGGTTCTCAATCGTACGTGTATTGTGCTTATCAAATATTCTTTCGCCACGGTTTCAACTGGAAGCTCCGAGGGGAAATTATTCCATTTGGAGAGAGCATTTCACCGGTGGAAAAAAAGTAGCGTAAACATTTCGCGGGGTTGTTTTTTCCTTAATATAATGTTTGCAGCAGTATGTGGAAATTAGTCATTTGCTATTTTTTCATGCTTAATACTGAATAGCATGAGGATTATTAGCATATTGGGATTGTTTGTTACACATAAAATGTTCTAGGCCACAGCCCTAAAATATCTTAGCCGTGCCGTACATCTACTAAATATTTGGGGCTTAGGGAACTGATTAGATTTACGTGAAAGTGCTTTTTAAATTTAGTGTAAACGACAATTACAAAGAAACTTGGACCATTCGACGGTCAGTTCGTCATCACAAAACCGTTTTCACAAAGTGTACCTCCATCAGTTTGCCAGCAATTCGTGTATGAAACGATGTGATCCCAGATCGTCCAAGCATTCTAATCCCCAGAATTCTACCGATACTTCTTCCGTTGCACTTCTGGAATAAATTACATAGACTTGCCTTCGTCAAGTCGATCATTGTCAGGTATGCATATTTTAGGGCTCAAATGTCACCAATAACAATCATATCAAGGAAACCTCAGAGTATATAGAATTCTATTGAATGCATTAGCGATCAAAGATTTCGGCACGTGAAACAACGAGGTACAGTGTCATGATTGGGATGGAGTACTAACATACATTTAATAATGTCCACTGAGTGTCTATAATTACCTCTTTACAAGCGCCCTTGTCTGGCATAGTGTTCCTGATGATGACGAAACTAGCGTTCAAACGCGATGTTCAAAAGCATTTAACTAAGTGGAAACTACGAAGTCTGTCTGAATATAATCAATCACATTAGTAAGTATTTTCAATCGAATGATACGAATTGCATATGCGTTGATTATGGGAAATAACGGCCTCTGCTGTAAGTTATTACCCCAAGCCATGAGCAGCACATCACCAGGCATCCATTCTTAATAGGCCGTCGTGAGATATTCCCCCTTCACTTCTAGGAAATAGCTGCAAGGAGAGACTGCCTTTCCCGTTTGGGAATAGGCCGTTCCGGATCTGTGGCACGGCTAACCTTCGCTCGACCACCGCCTAACCGCCACTCTCCGCGTCGGTCGGAAAATGCCCCGCACGCTCACTCAAGGTGGATTAGGCGAAACAATGGCACTTAAAAGTTTAAAAAAAACTTTCTTATCCATTTTAATTATTATTATTAAGCGTGTTAATACAGGGCACGCGGATTGCTGAATTATTGAGGATGTATCATCCCTCTTTGGGGGCGAAGATGGCGTTTCTCTAGAAGATTGATCGGGCAGTAAACATTTTGCAAGGAACCGAGACGAGAATAAAATGCGTGAAAACAGGTTCGAGTTTTTATTATCCTGCTGGTTAATTTGCATATATCATCATCATTTATTATTTTTTTTTTCAAACTCCGCAACAGACAACTAACTCGTCGGTGTCCGTGCAATTTCCGAAATCCGAGAGACAAAGAACGGGTTGGACGATAAAAAATTTTGAATAGGAAGGAGGGTGGACAAGGTGTTTGCAAAAAAAATAGAATGTAAAATGGTGATTAGGCCGTGAGGAGGGGTTAGAGTGGGGAGGGCTATAGGGAAGGGGGAGGGCGGGGTGAAGGGGGGCGGAGAGGAACAATGGCCTGACTGCAAGTGTGTGTGGCGTGGAGGTGCACTGCCCGGAAGCGTCCGAGCCGTTTCTTCGGACGTAGTATTCGCTTACTTAGTGTGCCAAGGCAGTCTGCGGCGTCTTCCTCCTCTCACCCGAGAGTCGGTTCGGCGAGAGGAGGTTGGACGCAAGAAGAACCTCCTACTCAGTCTTCTTCTATCTCTCTCTATACCCTCTCATCTCATCTCCAAATCCTCAAGTCTCCGAAGTTTCGCATCACTGAACGGACATTCGCTTTAAGGCCACAGTGAATGACTGCAACTCTGGAGGAGGTAATACATGAACTCTTCTGTGACGAATAGTTTAGTGTATTGATGAGAAATTCATCGATGTGAGTTCAGCGCAACACATTTGCATTCCTGGCCAAGGAGTAAAACTTTATAGATTTCACAGCATTTGTGGTAATACAATCTTCATATTCCATCGAATATTTGACATTATTAGTGGCATTTGTGTGTCGCTGGCTTGTCAGTTGGCAACTTCAAATTGAAATAATTGAAAATTGATAGTCTTGTGAGGACAGCATAATGTTTATAATTTCCGTATTCACGAATCATGTTCATATAAGTATATAGATGGTTTTATAGAACCCTTCATCATTAGTACCGAAGTGAATTGGTTGGCAACATAATTTATTTGACTCTCATGTATGTGATCAAAGGAAAAGGTGGGTAAAAATGTAATAGTTCCAAATTTTTTCCCAGTCACTATGTTTGGCCATCCGATTGCTTGCACCGTTTTCTAAGGAATAAAATGGAAGAAATCAACTTGAATCTATGAAAATTAAAATTTTATACTCAAATTGTTTGAAAAATTTCCTCTAAGAGAGATTGTTTTTGCAACCCCCTATGATTTCGGTAAATAATTATTGACGGAACTGCTAATAGGAATCACTCATTCTGATACTGAGTGGTTACTTGGGATGGATTAAAATCCCTAAAGAAGCAGTGACTCAATATTTTATTGACGACGCCCGTGTGTTTGATCAAAAGACCGACCAAAACAATCTTGAATCAGAATAATTTAATGTGCTTCGGGCAGAAGCCCCCTTCAATTGTCCTCCGCAAGTTTTCCGCTTAAGCCACTGCACCCGTGTGAGCATTTCTAATTAAAAATACAAGGTCGATTTTTTTAGACGAAGAGGGGAAAATGCTGGTTATATCTTCGAATCAGAAGGCAGTTTCCGAATTGATATATCACCTCATGGTTGAGTTGTTTGCGCAATGCCTGCAGATTTTTAAATAAATTCTATAGACTTTAGCAAAGCCGAATGTGCACCTTTTGACGTGGATTTAAAAAAATAGCCAGAGGAACTATAATGGGAAGGAAGGGCCTCCAAAAGGATGCCTGTCTACAATGGCTTCGAGTTTGTCCTTCCCGAGGGTCTTCTCAGAGAAGACTTCTATATCCGGTTGCTGCTTCCCGCATTAAATGACGCATAATCAGTGAGCTACTGTCGTTCTTAAAAAAGGCTACCGTCCAAGAGCCACACGGCTGAGAACTAAGATTCTCTAACTTTTACTTTTTATATAATATTTCCGTTGGCACACTGATGTGACATAGGACTTGGCTCATTTTTTACACTAAGTTCATTTATCATGTTTTTGTATCATTATATTTTTTTATGACAATATAACATAGTGTGGCTCAACTGTTAAAAATTGCATTTGAGTTACCATTTATATTCAGGACGGAATAAAACGCCGAAGATCTAACGACATCGTGGTTAATAGAGATCAGTTGATCCTTCGACGCCTTTACAAGGATGAGAGTACTTGACCGTCTTTCTGAGGGTATTTATTGGAGCTCTTACTTCAGTGAATACCAAAAATTTACGGAGTATTTTAGTTTATGTACGTCCACTATACTTTGCCAGAAATTTGAGTCGAAATTTCTTGTAATTTACTTTTTAAATAATTTTGTGCTGCTCAGATAATTCTTTCAAAGTTATAGGTTATAATTATTATAGGTTATTATAATTATTCACGACGATAGCACCTCACTCCTAAAAACGTACGCTACTACGCTACAGAATCTCCGAGGCGTAGTGGTATTCCTACGTGGCTACTGTCGGAAGTATTAAGAGGTGGTAGGCTTGTCGTCGGTCGACCTATACACACAGTTTGTGATTACGTGAGATATCTGCAGTGAAAGCTACAAGCGGAACATTACGGGATGAATCAATTTTCGTCTTCTTTTATAACTGGAAGTGTGAATTGGAGGCGAGCAATTTGTACATCTGTCCATACTTCGACTGCCTTGAGGATGCCCCATCTACAGGTGATTCAACATTGGCGGCCGCTTCCTCGCTGATGGTGACGAAATGAATGCTGGTATTCTAACTGTAGTTCGTTTCGAAAGAGCACGGGTGCTTTCATTATCGCCATGGTGATAAAAAGCAATTTAAAAATTTTGTAAAGAGAAAGCCCATTGCACTGAGAGATTTGTTTATGAACTAATTTTCACAATTAGCCCTGATTTTAAGGTGTTTTCTTGGGCGTTAAAGAAGCCATCATCTAGGAATGGGAGTTTGGACATTGTGGGCTGTGACGGCACTAGGGAGAAGTTCATGCTTTCTTTCATAAATTACAAAACTTAAGATTGAAATGAAGATGCCAGACATTTAGCTGGACTTCTATAGCTGAAACTTCTCCCGTTCGAATTTCGATTGTTTGAAAGAAATTGTTTCGTTCTTCTTTGCCTTGTGCAAAAATAACATTTCTGAAACTTGAACTTTCTTCAACTTGAAGAATTTTAAAGTTCCGGAGGTACTTCGATTAATCGAAAATCGACTTCATATCGCATTTGGAATTGGTGAGGGGTTTGAGTTGTTGTCAAGACTTCCCGTTAAGCTGCATTTTTTTGGAAAACTTGTGATGATGAGCGCTCCAATTGTTTTAATGTTAGCGCGCATTTACGTACAGTTCAGATCTGCACCACATGGAAGAGTCTGATATTCGTGCTTGATGACAAAGTTATTGAGCGATTCTCCATGTTAGCACGAGTATTCGCTGGCATTTTCTCCTTGGGCTACAGGAGTGTTTCAGCTGAGGAATCTGTGGAATTTCTGTAAGTGATGATCAATATTATTTCAAGCTTTTTTTGTTTTAAGGAAGTGAATGGTCGAAATTCTTCACTCACGGAGCTCTGCGAACTGCAAATTGTCCTCGATAAAGTTCTTGCATTGCCAAAGCTCGGTGAGGAAGGAGTTCCACGTGTCCAATTGACAATAAAAGTACTAATTGTAAGCAACATCGCCTTTGTAACTTCCAGAAAGTTACGCAGATGCCTTCTGAAATACATTGAATAAAGTCTGTTAATTATGTGGAGGGTCTGCTAGCTGCTATATTCACTGGTATCAATCAGTGGTTCAGGGCGAGTGACTTTTGGGGAGAACGAGAGCGTGCTTGACGGAAGGAAATAGCGCAGGGCCCTGAGTAATGGCTTGCGATAATAAGACGGAGCACTTTCGATATTTCCTGTCAGCCTCAATATCTTATCTAAGGCAAAATATACCGGCAGGTGGCAGTACAACTACTCGCCTTATAGTAAGACTTGTATCACTTGGAGGAGAGTGCACTGGCTATAGTTGACAGTCGATTGTGAAGTACTAACATTACGTATATTGCATGATTTAGCTTATTTTTACCTTAGATAACTGTTCGTAAAGACACCTAATATGGTCAAAAAGGGAGGCATCACGCGAGATGTTGTGGAATATGAACATATTAAGAACACAGAAGATGCAATTTTCCACAGATAAACTGATCCCCAGATCTGTGGAAAATTGCATCTCATGACCTCTTATCTGGACGAAATAAGAGGAGGTAGAAGAAATGAAGAATTGAAGATGGATCTAATGGCGGGACATCCTTAGGAGGGAAAACGAGACATTGTCTATGAAATTGGGATGCAAAATGGGGACTATCCAAGAACCTACCAATCACCTGGTAGAACACTTGAATGAAAAATGAGCTCTTACTACCTAATATGGTATTTCAAATAATGTCTGGTCATCGTTGCATCGCTCCGGGTTGTACTTACCTCGGGGCACGATAGAGACAATACTAAAGTTAAACGCAGAATATTTGGTGTAATGGATAAAATTAATTCCTGGAGAAGATTTTGTGATGAAAGCAGGGCGTGCGATGAGCACTTGTAGGAGACCATTCATATTTCGAAAGAAGCCGTTTATTTTTGTTTTAAACGAAGCGACAGGTGACTTACCTCGCCTGGCGGTGGCGTGGGAGGCCTCGTGGGCGGTCTCGTCGGTGGTCTCGTTGGAGGCCTGGGCGGTGTCACTGTGGGCGGGCCGTAGACTGGTGGGGTCACGTAGTTGGGGCCGTTGCCGTCCGGGAGGCCGTAGTCTGGGACATCTGGGGGAGGAGTGGGCCTGTACGGGGGGCTGGTTGGGGGGTTGGTGAAGATGGGTGGGGGCTTGTAGCTCGGGGGCGGCGGGGTAAATGTGACGGTGGGGGGCTTGTAGTTGTATGGGGGCTGGGTCTGGGGCGGGGGCCTGTAAGGCGGCCTAGTGGGCGGTGATGGTGGGGGCTTGTACGGGGGCTGTGTCGGTGGGGATGGAGGTCTGTACGGAGGCTGCGTCTGGGGCGGTGGCCTGTACGGTGGTTGGGTTGGTGTAGGAGGTCGGTACGGTGGTTGGGTTGGTGTGGGAGGTCTGTATGGGGGTTGGGTTGGTGTGGGAGGTCTGTATGGGGGTTGGGTTGGTGTGGGAGGCCGGTATGGGGGTTGTGTCGGCGGGGGCGGTCTGTACGGGGGCTGTGTTGGTGGTTTGTACGGGGGTTGTGTGGGTGGGGGGAATGGAATTTTAGGTGGTTCGTAGTGGTACCCCTGGTCCGGAGGCAGGTACGCGTTCTGTCCTGGTACTGGAGGTTCTGCGCTGACGACGTAGAGCCCCGCGAGTATCGCCACGGCGACCTTCGTATGCGGGTAAAGAGAGAAATACAGTCATTAGAATGTGATCGCTGGTGGTGAATGTTTACATATAGAATGTATTTTGGTTTACTGAGGGCAACTAACTCCCTAGATGGAATCACCGGTTCTCGATAAGTCATCTACATGAAGCATTTTTGGTCTCGGCTCGAATTCCGAGGGGTGATCTTCCTGTTCGTCCGCCGTGTGCTGCTCCCCCCGTCTTCTGCTAGCGGAAGTTGGTAATTGGTAGCTCAAAATTACCTCAACCGTAAAATCAGGTTAAATTTAACAACTATTACTTTATTTTTCGGTATCTGTGGCGCGATGAGACTTGGCTTCCAAGCTGAAGTCTTTTCTTCATCTGTTCCTTAGTAATAATTTATATATTGTAAGATATTTAACCTGCGAAATACAATGTGTGACGTTGATGATTGCCAAAGGTAGCACTACTATTGCACTGAGAGTTTAGCCAATGCCTGATGGACCACGAGCCAAATGCAAATATACCACCAAGGTATTAAGATTTCTTATCCCAATAAGTAATCCATTGTGTGGACATTACATGTCCAGAAGACTTTTTTGCGTCTATCACTACATTCTTCAAAGATAACCATGATGTATCATCTACATGTTTCAATACTCTTTAAGGTTGTTATTGACTAAAACATATCGATTTTCCGTTTGTGTAAAGCAAACTAGCATCAAATGTTGAAAAGCGATAGGCACGAAGGAAACTATAGCTTTTATTATTAATTAATTTTATCGATCATTCCAATTTTCAGAGTGCCTGTTCTTACGTGATATGTGAACCGTAATAGAATGACCCGATGATGTTCTGGTATTTAAACTTTAAATCCCTGATAGAATAGGTAAATGGACAATTGGATTGTGTGCCTACCGATACTAATCCAACATTTACGAAGTATAACCCAAGGCGTAAAAGAACCCGCAAAATCTTTAACATAAATTTCCGATGTAAATAATCATATTTTAGAGTATTTATTCGAGACAAGCCTCAGGTGGGTCTATATTTCCCAGTACATTTCCCTTCATCCAAAGGTATTATGTCCGTGGAGTTGAATATTTTAATGTAAACGAAACCCAATTTTATGCTTTAAAAAAAAATAAGGCATAATCAAAACAAACTTATTAAATATAACACTACGTGAATTAAGTTTTTTGTAATATGGAGCTATTTGTGCAACTAATTTTAATATCACTTTCGTCTTTTCAGCTTTGACGAGTGTTCATCTTACACGTTTTGCAAAATACTTTGCTTTTACGAAATATTCAACTCTGTCCATGAATGTTAGCACGTGAGCGTAAATGAGTGTTATCCATTGAAATTATCAGTAAGTTGTAATAATGTTTTACCTTTTTTTTACCACTCCAAAAACAATTTTATCATCGGTAGATTAGGATCAATTTACCGCACAGTTCAAATTGAAACTCAGTTTTGCCTTAGCCTTTAAAAAAATCATTCAAATTTCTCAAATGCAGCTGGTATTAAAATCCAGTATATTGGACAGCAGGAAGTGTTGCATTGAAAATATACTCCCAAAAATACACATTTGGGATCAAGATATTTTTCGCTGGTGTCCTTGAATTTGTTTCCTCAAAAAGAGAATCTTATTCGTGACTTGATTTCAAATAATTTCATCACTTGACTTGGTGCTGTTAATAATGACACCTGAACTCGATGGCGTAAGCATTTAGCAACCAGGTGTTCAAAAAATAAGAAGAAATGCGTTTAAAGGCATTGCGTATAGACACAGCATCGCAAAGTCCGTTACGCAAAGGATGATTTTATATATTTTAACTAATGTATCCCAATGCCGAAATTTAAAATTCGCACAGCTGTGGGAAATCAATTGTTCAAATTTATGAAACTTTTGATGTTGAGTACAAATAAACTTCTCTGAACTCGTCGAAAGGCTTAGGTCCAGTTTACATTCTTGAAAGTTCTCATTTTACTTTTACTACTACACTATTCCTACAATTACGTTTTTGCAATAATCTTCCGCAAACAACGCAACTCTCTCTTGCCCCGTATTATACTATCTGATTTACTTGTTTTCTATGTTGATGTGAATGTGCGAATGTAAATATTTCATTTCTACGTATACAAGAATGAGATAATTACTTTCCTTCTCAATGTTTTGGGTTCCGGAAAAAAAATTGAACAAGCCTTTCAATGCAAATAAGAGGAAATATATGCGGAAATTGCATTTCCATTTCTTTCACTCGAATAAAGATTTGGAGACCCACAATGAAACTGCATTTTCATTGAGTGTTTTCGTAGCGTAGGAGAGGTATATTGAGGTGAAGATTTACGAATGCGTCCCGAATCACGACGTGCGTTTGATTTTTCCTTCTTAGAGAGCACGACCATTGTCTCGATAGCCACAACGATCCTTAAGACCTTGGAGCATTATGGCTCCGTGAAATGATTGGAATAGCCATTGCACCCTCTCATCACTTCCCTTTGCCCTCCTTCCCCCTCCCTCCATCCTCCCCCTCCTCCTCCTCCCGCTCCTCCTCCCCCTCCTCGTGCCCTCGTTCCATCCTCAACCCCATCTGCCGGAGGAAGCGTCGAACGAAAGGGAAAGGACTCGCATTCCCCCCAAGATGACTTCGTTCGTGTCCACTCCTTTAGAGCGTAACCCAAAATCGACGTGGGAAAATACGACCGTACCCTTGCATCTCGTAGTTCTTAACGATGCCAACTTACGGTTGTGAGCGCTAGTGCGGCTGGGGAACCGGGAAGGTGAACAGCGATAATCAAAATTATCAGACAAAATGGAGAAGGGCGCATAGTGTTATTATTATGTTTAATATATATAGAGAAGATTGTCATTTCCATTATAAACCATTCTGATTATTTCAAAAAGTCTCGTAGATGCGGGTACTCTAATTACGTTTGAAATAAATTGCTAGTTTTGCACTAGTTCGTTGGAATACTTGGAGAGAGTATGATTGTAAGGGTTTGACGGAATTGCGATATCTCGTATGGATTACTACTAGCGCCAATTATTTCTGGCGCAATTTGAAAAATAAGCATGCATGATACAGAAAAAGATTTTATTTTTTAGTGATAAACCTTTTATAATTACGTTAAGCATTAATTTTTCTTATAAATTACTTTTTCTTTAGTTTTCCCTGAGAAATAAACAGTTAATTTTCTACTTTAATTTGCCAGATATTTAATAAAAGAGTACATGTCGTGCTGTTGAATCTGGCAGTTTGTGCCTGATCGCTAGAGTACTCTGGGTGAAATGAATTACCATTAGAGTAATGCGAGTGTCTTGATAGTACTAATCTCTCGGAGTAGTCTCGGAATGCATGAATGTTGTTTTTGTGTGGTGGCGTTGGGGGCGTGGCCTCGTTCCGTTTTCAATCTCATCCGCCGAAGGGAAACGAAAGGGCAAGTGACGAACCTCTGCCCTCCGCCTTCAAGAAGACGTACTTTCACTCCCATTCTCCCCCTCCCCCGTCCCATAGAATACCCTCTTTGGAATATCCTCCTCCCCTCTCTCTCATTCTCAGATGAATTATGGTGGTCCGGCACTAAATCGCAATCGACTCTCGTCGACGCCAAATTTTTCTCCACTTCGCATGCAGTCTAGCGCTTCTTGCGAAAACGGACTACACGGGAAGCTGGACCCGATTTGCATAACGCACTTCCGGTCTGAATAGACTCTCTCCCTCTCCTAGCGTGCCTGCTTACGCCCGCGGAATTGTGCAAAAGGGCGAATTTAATTATGCATTTCATGCGCGGTTCGGCGTTTGCCCGGATGCTAATCCGTGCGGCATCCGCATGCCGCTCTTACTCTCCTCCAATGAAAAAAGGCGACCGTCTTTTTGTTATCTCTCCCTGCGGAAATATCCGTCTAGTAGTGAAGTATTTTTTGATGAGATTACTTTTTTTTAAGTATTGAGAACTATTTGAGTTTTTAACTCGACAGGGTTTCTGTTTTACCGGGGAGCTAAGTTGTGAAGTTGTGGAATGATTTGCAAGACATTCCTTTTCCTCTATCGTGACGCAGAATTTGCGATTTTGTTTCTAAAATGTACTGGGGTGAATGTTAATGTTGAACCACTATTTATCAAAACATCACCCATTGTCTTTTCAGTTTTCTAGTTTTTATCTGTGTCTACACGGTAGGAGAGGACCACTTACGAATCCTGATGCTCGCAAGATCGGAGAAAAATATATATGCTGGGAATTAGTGAAGTTATTGGAGTGTTGAGTATTCTCTAAACGTACTTGAAAGAGTGTCAGTTTTTGACAACAAGCAATCACTATGAATTATATTTTTATTTCTTGAGGTGTATTTTGAATCGGACATATTTTCGATTTTTTTATCTCCTTGCGTAATAAAACTTAATTATTATTTCATACCCGTATGGGCATTTTTTTACTTTCTGCCTTTATCCTCCTCAACGTCTACATCCGGAACTTTATCAAGTCTTTGCCTCGCTGATTTTCGGTCAGCTTTCCTGGCCATACGTGGCTAGGGCCAGCTAGGGCCATACGTGGTCCTCAATTTCAAGGAGATCTGTAATGGCACCTCCTGGCTTTGTTCCTGTGCTGCAGCCTCCGGCAAGTTTCCCTCTACCATTGCTTTCTCGGCAGGATATAACAATGCTATCGCGGAAGGAATAAACGTGCTACCGTCTAGGTACGGGTTGGGTTCAGATTTTATTTCATGACTTACAATATCTAAATACTGGGTTACTATTCCAAACTTGATAAGGCTTTAGAAATCGATAAAATTTATTTTTACGGCAATTTTGCGTGACATCGTCTCAGATTAGAGTATTCTAATCTTATAATCTATTGTAATTTCTGTTACCGCAACGAAAAAGAGGTGTTAGATATATTTCTGCGACAGTAAAATTGAAATAGCTAGAGGCAATTTTAACGCGACTGTTTCTGACATGAACGAAAAAGAAGCAATACTGATGAATTCGAATTCTAAGGCGTATTTTTTGCATGCATTAGAAGCCTAGATAAGTTGTAAGTAGAGATTATAAATTCGAAAAGGGCTTATTGAAAAGGTGGCGTTTATAGAAATGAATCTGAATGAACACGACTATATTTTTTATCCCGCCGATTGAAATGTTGTGGTCTTTTACTAAGGATTGCGTTGATTTAAGTTCAAATTCCCCGTATATTGTCCGCTAAATCAAACTTATATCAATTAGGTTGATGAAAAAAATTGGAAATGTGGTTGAATACTAGTAACCTTGGATACTTGAAGATTTTTAAAGCCAGTGATTATTAAAATATGATATTTGGCAATAAAGCCTACTTGAAAAAACTCATTTACTTAAATACAAAGTGTATAATTTAGTATGGATACTAATAATTTCTACAACGTAAAGCCTAAAACCATGGAGTGTGTTCATATACTTGGCTCTATTATTATGTTTTCGACCTATTTGAATATCTATTAAACGCAGTATGAAATGTGTTACCAACTTTCGCTAGTTAGTCTGCTCATTGGAGAAGCTAATCGTTGGATAGTGTTTCTCTGATGGAACAGACGGATTGCCTGGGAGGTTTGTGAATATCTGGTGAAGTGCACCCGGTGTACGATCGCAAGTGACCGACAGAGACATGAAGATGTTACTTTGCCCTCTCTGACACTCCGCATTCAATCAATCCAAAACCATCCATCTTCAACTCCCTTCTCGCTCTCGGCAATACTGTGTTTGGCGACGCGGACGTAGGCCTTCATCAACAAAGCCGTCCGTTTGGTTGCACTCTCTCAAGTCGAGTTACTCGAGCCGAACCACGAGTACCTGCGGTGCGGAAGTAATTAGTCAGGCGGATTTGGCATTCCGCGTTGCTCTCTTCCACCGCCGACTGCGTGTTCCTGTCCTCTCCTCGTCGGAACTAGACGCTAATTTCCATCAGCCCTAATCAACATGCGTGCATGTCGGCATCGCTGTTGGACGCTGGTCGTTTCAATGTTCGCACTGCGTCTACGAATGAATTTTCTCTTGCCTTACGTGGAGTACGAGTCTAATGTTACTCATCCCATTCTACTCATCCCTGCTGTGCAATTACTGCTTTTCGGGAAGTTTTCTTTAACTGTTGATAACAACAGCTGGTATTAATGCAAAGGATACTTTTACAACTACTTATCGCTGTTAAATCTCTTTACCCTCATGATTTCTATTCCTTTGTGACGCTTAGCTGTAAACCACCTCTTGAATATGCATTTTAGCTATCAAGAACAATACCAAAGTTACCATGTAAATCGCCACATTTGATGACAAATAGGTATTTCTTTGCTATATCATATCATAATTGACATAAGTATCATAACTGGAGTTTTTCACCGTGCATGTATTAAAAGCGAGTCGAGGACATTTCGTTTCCTACACTAACGGTGCTTTCTAAAGAACCTTTTGATAAATATTACCAGGAGTAAGCCAGTTTATAAAATACTTCTAGTTTGAATCTTTACTGGATATGAACTGTCAAGTTTCCCCATAGCGCTCCTAGGGTCGGCAGAGAGCAAAACCCCTGAAGCTGACCCTTCCACTGAAAACCCTCTGTGTGCATCTCCGGAGAATTAGGTGAGCCCTTTTCAACTATTTGGATTATGTAAACGGCAAATGAATAAACTGTTCCCTTTCTCGTTTAGAGACACCTCACGGCTAAAAATGTACGGCTCCCGAATCAGTATTAATAATCCAATCCATCTGGGAAGGGCCCTTTGCGATTTCCGGCACTTTATGTGTCCATTAGAGTGTAACAACACTTCAGAAATGGTAACCGGGACTAATGTTGTATGATTTGAGTCGGAAACTTCTTGGTTAGAGCTCTGCTCAACCCTTCGAATTGGTGTTACACCACAGGGATTGTCTGATACGTGTTCTCGCGGGGAGAAACTCTTTATACCCTTGGGTTCCCTACGACGGTTTTGCAGAGGCACTGGGATGGAAATGAAACGGAGGTATACATGTGATATCCACGTCCGCAAAGCACCTGTAGAGCTGTTGTGGTGGTGGCCATCATTGCTGCTAGGGCCGTCCTCTCCGGCGGCAGCCGTCTCCTTCCCCTTCCTTAGCTGCTCCTCTCTTCGGAGACGATGCCTGTGGGTCTTCCTCCTGCTGCTGCACCCTCTCACTGAACAGAACCCAGGCGACACACCGACGAGAGAGAGAGAGATTCCTTTTTTTCGCTCTCGTGCTCCTCTTCGCCACCGACACTCCACACTCTGACTCTCCGCCGAAGATCCTTCGGCCCTTTTATTCCGTGGCGCGGCGGAGGGGAGGGGGTGAGGCGGGAGGGGGGGGGTGAGAGGCGGAGAGGAGGGGGAGGGGTGAGGCCCACTCACGCTACCTCCTCCCCTCACCACCTCCTGCATTCACTCGTACGAGAACACTCTTCTTCTTCTGCAGGCCCAAGGGAGGGGGGGATGTAGGAGGAGGCGTTGGAGGGAGGTCCGTACCTCTGAGAGCGCGCCGTTGTACCCCGTTCTCTTCACCCCGTCGCGGGGGCAGGGTTTAGGATCCGGAGGGGCGGGTGCCCCCCCTTGGGGCGGCACCCCTAGGGTATCGCTGCAGTCACGGCTACGAATCTGTCTGTAGAATTCTCCCACTTCCAATTTCGGAGTGCCGAAGTCCGTCTCTGGCCTTTTATTTGACGCCCCCTCATCCTTTCCAAGTGGGCTTTCGTGTTCCACGCCTCTCGTCCGTGTTCTCCTTCGGAGGTCCGAAGCATCTTCTCTCGAATGGCCTTCTGCTCCATATGGGGAGCAATACCTGGAGCTGATGAAATGGGATGAGAGGGAGCATCCTCAGAGTAGATATAAGGAGTGCGAATGTGATGAAGCAGACTTGAGCATTACTAGATCTTGAGAGAGCATTAGCAACTAGCAGAAATTTTGGAGTATCTACAAGGTGTGGATATGGCGTGCCTGCAGTTTATTGTGCCAAATAGGAGGAAATGTAATTCGTAATGAGTAGCATTTTGACACCAATATAAGTACAATTTTTTTATTCCGTGCTGAGACGTAGCTGAGACACATTCTTCCATCATTTCGTCATAAGGAGATTTCAATATTGCCCAAGAATATCGTGGTTATTACTCGTCCATGTTTATAAAAGTTCAACCTTGTAGTGATCTGCTTTCTTCGGCTATGATTAGTGGAAATTATTTTCCTTTTCCCTATACTGTACTAACAAATAACTAAGCTTAATATTATTACTTATTAGTACTTAATGTGAAAAACCATAAAGCAACTACAAATGAAACTAATCAGTTGAGAGAGCGTAGAAAAAAAAACAAGATGTGACATGAATAAAAGGTTAATATAGATTAATGGAAAATTATTGCGAAATTGAATGATTTTAAACTGAAGAGAACCATCGGAGAAATGGTCGACTGAATCACCCTCACTTGTTTGAATCCCATTACAATATGTAATAATATTCTGTAAATAAATTGCGTGTATGAAGTTATTGGTGGTGGCCGATACTTTGTGGAATTCCATTGTAGGAAAAAGATTAAATACTTTGCACAATTCCACTGGAGAAATTTGATTTATTGAGTCAACATGTTTCAATGACAGTCCTGATGACGCTGCAGTGAAGTGAAACATGTTGACTCAATTGAATTGTGCAAAGTATTTAATCTTTTTCCTAATTGTGTGTATTTGACAACCATTGCGAGAATGCACAAATGACATTACGTACATTACGTACATGGGAGCAATTATATATTAATAAATCTTCATTTGCTCTGGGACATCTCATTCCCATTGGAGCGTGAAGAAAACATTTACAGTCAATTATTCCATTAGTCGCTGTTTTTCGAAAACATTTTGTTATAATATACATTAAGGCAATGAAATTTTCCGTGAAAAAATCAATTTTCCTTGACCGGTATTCGCACCTGGTTCTCCCATTAGCCGGATAGGTGTGTTATCGAGTTACCCAAGCCATCTTAACGTAACGCGAATTTCAACGTGGATTTACGCGAACTAGGTGTTCTCGTCTCAGGTCCACACTGAAGCAAAGGAACCAAGGTCATGCTTAGTGGAACAATTGGGAGATCCGAATTCAAATTTCGGTCAAGCCAGAAATGTTTTTCTTGGCGAACTTCATCCCCTTGAATCGCGTCTAATTCCCATCAATTAGCATGTTGCAAGTTATATATTCCGATGCCTTGTGTATTTTTGGTTTGCGTTTTTTTTATTGGTCATCAGCAGATGAAATTACTACTATGCTGAATGGACCCATTCGTTTCCTTGCGTAATGATGCCGAAATGTTTCGATCACCTTTGAGGTTGAAGCCTGTACTCGCAGTAACAACAAATAAACGTGTGTCTGTGTCTTCACCGTGATCCAGGATGATTTTATCACCAGTTAAGAAGTACTGATTGAGTGAAATAATGACGAGCCCAAAATAACACGAACACAATTATCGGTAATCCGTTGAAGATGTGTACCTAGGCTTTTAGCGCATGAAATATTCCACACTGTTTGCGAAAGACAATGCATGTGAGTTTATTTTTTAATTATTTAATGGAAATATGAATTTGTGATGGAGAAGTTATGCCTTCTTATTCTAATCACAGGTGGATGACTTCAACCTAAATAATTAGTCTGAACTTAGAAGTAAGGTTTTATGCTATTTCCAAATAAATCCGAATAACTTTTATATTTGTTGAGAATTTCAAATCGTGCTTACTTAGGTTTTGTGAACTCATCCTTCTTTAATTTCATCGAATTACGAGTTGCTGTAAATTAACAATGAACTGAACTTAAAATGGAGCTACATGTCACAGTTTTTTACATAATTTGAATGGAGGATTTTAACGATAAACGGTCTTAAACCATCTGGCTCTTGGAATCTTTGGAGTATTGGATCACGTTTGCATGATGAATTTGTGATGGATGGAAGAATAAGGAATATTCACACGCAAAACAACATGTTTACTATATGACCACATATAAATTTAAAAAGGAATATTACCACACAAAACATGTTGTTTTGTGTGGTAATATTCCTTATTCTTCGGCTGGTATCGCTCTTGTCTTGCCCTCCAAACTTATTGTCTTCCCTCATCCCTCCTCATGCAACATTTTTTGTCGTATCTGGGATTTTTACGCGATCAAAGGGAAAATTTACTTTCGTATGCTTTTGCTTCAGTATTCTAGTTTCCACAAGTTTTATCATTCTTTCATGTGCATATCTACTCATATCATAGTTTATATCTTTTTTTTGTTTAATTCCTGTAAACATCCGACATATTTGTTTCACACATTACACTTTTTTCACACGTTTCATCATCACACACACACACACACGAGACACATCATTTTTCGTCCAGTACTGGGAATGACGTCCTTTCAGCGATGGCTCGATGTAGAGTTTATTTTTTACCGGCATTAGTTACTTTAGAGAGCCTGGCACTGTTTCTGTTTATTGTTGTAGGAGGTAGAATACTGATTATGAAGATATCTTCGATGGAGATATGTTACGACATAGTGCAGTAGATGCTAATTCTATTTTGATTGCATAAATGGAGCTTCCTGTGAGGCGATTGGTAGTCCTTTCTTTCTTCACAGTTCGCGGAAGTAGGAAAGGGTGTTCGTTTTTCGGAGTTTGGCGTGGGAGTATGGGGGGCCGCGGTGGGCGGGGGGGGGAGAGACGGGGGTGGAAAGGGGAGGGAGGGTGAGAAGGGAGTGGAGGTATGGTGGGGGAGGATTTTGTGCTTTCAGTGGCGACGACATAAATGCAGTTGATTCGGAAATCTTCGGAGTGGTGGTGGGTGTGGATGAAGCTTTTTTTTGGAGAAAGGGAGAGAATGTTTTGCGTAAGTGTGTGTTTTTGGCGATAAGGGGCAATAAAAGTGGGATTGAGTGGGAGGAAGGGAAAGTGGGGCGACGGCAGAACTCCTCCGGGGAGAGAATCGGAGTCGTTTTCCATAAGGAAATCATTCATTCATTACAGGAAGAGGTTCGATGGCTAAGCGCTTCCCCCCACGGCCCTCGCCCATCTAACGCGTCCCTGCTTCAAGTGATACCTACGTGTATATAAACTTATTTGCTTTTTTTGTAACTCAGCGCCATACGTACGACAAACGGTTTTTTCTATTCTGAATAAAATGATTGATTGCGGGATTTTTTTTATCACTTACATGCCTGCAAGAAACTGCTTTTCATCCAAATAAAATCACCTTATTCCAGTCAACCCTATTTGAATTTCTCGGACCCACGCAGATTTTGACTTTTTTATTGAACCTCACTGTAGAATCTGGTTTTTACTGGGTTACATTTCAGAGATGAACATAAATATTATTAATAAATTATGATATTGCCTGTTTTCATGAGGCTCCAGTGGTTCGTGTCCTGGAAATGGTTTTATCCACGCAACGGTTTGTAATGAAAGTTTATTTACAATTTTGAAGCCATTAAAGTTCCGATGATCGAGCCCGGCTGAGAAATTTTATAATGGACGTTGATTGGGCGCGCTATTAACTCGGTGGAGCGCCAGCTTACAAATATTCCTCGAAACACGAGTCAAAAACTTTCTTCGTAATAATTGCCCCGGGCACAAACTTCCAGAGATGGACGAAGCCATATTCAGGTGGTACCTTGTATTTCTGTGTGTTAATGTGCCTCAGTCTAACCTTAGAACAGCACGCCTAATGGCGCAGTCACCTTCCAAGGCGTATGATTAATCTAAGAATAATTAATGTCTCGAGGCGCTCTGCGTCGAGCATAACTGGAAAATCAAATATGATCTTGCGTAGGGCTTTTTTGTATTAAATTTCACTGGTGGTAGTTCATAACAAAACCTTTTCTATCTCCAGTATCTAATGACTGAATCATAAATTTATGGTGATTATTTGATGCCAAATACTTTCTTAATTTGAGTTTTATTTGTAGGTACTATCTTACATCTCTCCCCTAACTATGTAATCGTTTTTATTAACGGGTAAACACTCGATGCTGTACTTATCTTGAGCTCATGAGAAAGATAAACGCATAACGAAGTGACACCATAAATATTTTTCTGCCATTTACATCAAATTATTTGTTTTAACAACAACGCCATTTACTCGGCTACAATGCAGCATCCTAAGGCAATAAATGAGCGATTTACATGGTCACATATTTACTCATGATGCTTAATTAGATGCCCTGCAACAAATAATTCCGGATTTCACTCTTTTTCGGGTTGTTGAATGAATTGCCTCATTGAACATATTTACTGATCGTTGCATCGTCCATTTTGCCCGTTTTTCCTCCGTTGTATTCCGTGCATTAGTAATTGAACTTATTTTACTGCGTAGTTTTGGCAACAAATTCTTTCTCTTCAAACTCGACGGATTTTTACTATGTCGTCTGTCTGCTATAAAATACTCTTGGAATTTATAACCCGTGTTTCTGATACCTTTACAAACTTTGACTTTTTTGGAAAACAATTAAGTGTGTTTATTTTTTGAGAAGAGATTCCTATTAATTTTTAGCTTTGCAATGTCCGCTCCGGAAAGCTAAAAATAAACCCATTAAAAACGAATCTATGACTTAATTTTTGGAAAGTAATAAAGTAGTTCAAATGAAATGATCTTTCCTCATTTAGGTTTCTCGACTTATGCTTTCGTGACTGTGGACGGAGATGCCACTTTGCTACGCTGCGATAATGTTTTGTTTCCACGTCTTGGATTTCGCGACGCTTGTCTTTTATTCGATCTTTACTTCAACTCGACGGCTATTTTATGCAATCTGGGATGTGATGCTGCTTGTCTGAATATCTTACTGTTGCTCACTTCGATTGTCGATCGATTCTCATTGCGTCGGGATATCGTCGATTCAAATGTTTAATTATCTTGAATACACGCTCAAGCAGGCTGTCTAGGTAATTTGGCAGGTGCTTTTAAAACAAGCAATTGTGTACAGGCACTGCTCAGGACATATAATTATGTGCGTGGCGTAGTTTTCTAGATCCGCTGCTCGCGTCACATTTTGCTCATTTGCTGGGATCGGTCGATGCGAGAAGCTCCCAAAGCTCAACCTATTGCTTTGCTGTGAGAGAAAATTTTGAAATGTCGTTCGGTACTCTCAAAGGATTTAATTTTCTCATCGTGAATGCACTGCGCAGAATATGCAACGGATTGCACGTAACTGTTTAGTATGAGAGCAGAACGATTTCAACCTTTCTCCCCACAATTCATTCACTGCATTCCTCCGATGCAAACCCAGTTTCCTTCGTGTTTCAATTCTATTGAATTTTCCACCAAGCGTCAGCCCTTTTCGATTCATAATTGAAATCCGACGTCACATGATAGCAGCTAGAGCCAAATATTCGATAAAGCTTTCGTATTCTCAATATTATATTAAATAAAGGTAGATGAGCTCTACGGCCTCTATAGATTAACAAGATCAGATATTTCTCCAATGGCCGTAAAATATATGCACCACTCGTCAAAAAAACAAACACTTACTGTGTTGGTTTTAGGCGTATTTCGACCACAAAGTGGTCCTCTTCAGCGAGCTGAAGGGAAAAAACACTAGCAACACGAGGTTGAAAGTGAAATACGCGTATACGAACTTCACCCTCGTTCCCTGTTTGTTGTTTTTGTTCAATTTGACCACGCTCTTTTTGAGCTGTTCTTCCAGAAATATGGGTCCCTATTGTGCGTGTGAGTGTTTTATGTGATTGCGTGTGTGATTGTGTTAATAACTTGGCAGCCTTAGTAGAGTCACTACAGCTCTCCGAAGGATCCCAGGTTATAACCCAGGAATCCTTAGCTGGGTCTCATTAGCCTACAAAGGATTCCAATTGGGTTGTATGTGTGCGTCTGTGGTGGTCCCTGGCGAGGAAATTACTTTCCCGTAAACCACTACAGGAGGGTATTCTGGTGGAGAGGCTGTGGTTGGTCCCTGTTGCGGAGTGCCCATTCCCGCAAACCAACACAGTAAGTGTTTGTTTTTTTGACGAGTGGTGCATATATTTTACGGCCATTGGAGAAATATCTGATCTTGTCAATATTATATTAATTACATCATGTGACAATTTTCGTTTAGTCATAATTATGTTCATGTATATTTTGCCTTTGAGGTAGCCTCGAGTAAACTGGTGATTAACAATCGAGGTCAAACTAAAATAAAAATTTTTCGAAAAATTAATTAAAACTCCGAACTTTGAGCTTAGCATTATGTGACCGGGAAAGCTATCCTTCGAAAGTACGGGATTGGAGGCTTCCAAAACTTTGGTTTTGACAAAGGCAAAGAAGGTAATCCGGTAGACAGAAGAAAGAACAAAAAAATATTTGCTGCGGTAACTGAAGCGAGGAAATTGGTGCGGCACGATGATGGAACTTTGGATGGAATAAATATGAAGTATTGTATTATCAACCTCTTCATGGAATGTAAGATTTGTATGTCGACGATAGGTCAAAAATTTAAAAACTGTAACTCCTTGCCAACGTTTCGGTGTATAATTGACCACACCATCTTCAGGGCTACAATATTACGGTACAACAACATTATTAATGAAGTAACATAAAAAAGATCACAAGTTTCACCTTACAAATCAAAGTATCATACTCGTCATTACAATATACAAACAAGAATTACCTCGGATTTAGCCAGGGACATCATGTTTCAACAATCCACATCTCAAAATAAAACTGTATAATATTATTCCGGATAAGGAGCTATATCAGAACCATTTTATGGAATGGTACATTACTATATTGTGACCATATATCGTTATGGGTAGGTACCAATTCCATAGCCACAATGATCGTTTAAAACAATCGACAAACAAAATTTAAAAAGTGACATCTATGTATAAAACCAATAAATATTCCAACAAACTCAAATCATTAATACTACAAGTAAATATGTTCAGTGGTAGTGGGGTGAGGGGCATGAAGGGGAAATCGGTTTGAGTGGGAGCGATTTTTGAACCATATTAAAAGGGAGCGAAAATGTTGAACTGCTCAGTGAGTAAATTAAAATATATTGCGGGGGAAAAGTACTGAATTGCAGGAAAACAGTCTGTCCGTAGATTTCCAGAAGCAGAGAGGAAAATTGAAGAACGGGCTCTTAAACTAAAATTCCGTATAAAATACTTCATGTTCGTCTTGCTTGACACCATTCTATTAAACAATTGCATCGATGGAGATAATACTTCACATACCCCGATTATGTTTTATTTGTCAGATTGAGGGACTCTCTGGAGACATGCATGTATTCGGTATTTTTATCTTCCTGAAATATAAGTGTGCGACTGAACAATATTCGGAGAATCTCTCTTTAAAGTATTCCCAGGCCGACACTGGAAAAGGGACATGGCACGGCCTAAACAAGTGAATTATCATGCCGCATGACCGTTGATCCATGCACATGCATCGGAAATTCTCACAGCTGCCCTAACCAGTCGATCACGACAGTCGAATCAGTCAGTGATGGCCACCAAATAGTTTCCAAATCGATCCCCCCACTCCGCTTCAATGGGCGCCACCCTCCAGTCCTTCGATCGATTTTAACAAATCGCACGGTTTTCATCGAAACATTTCGGAAGGAAGGACACGGTTGAGGACCGTGAGGCCCTTCTTCACCCTCCTCGGACATTTCCTCAGCGTCGGTCCCACGGTAGGGAAAACGCATGCAAAGTCTTTTCTGGACCTGAAACTAAATGACTGAATTTTATCAAGGTAAGAGTTGGAAGGACGAAAACGTTAAAGACAGATTTGACGTCACCCTAGTTGAAACTTATCTCGAGCGCGCTGCTAGCGGTTGAGACAAAGCACAGAAAGGTTTGATGCGCTAACGCAGAAATAGAAGAATAAATCGGTGCTTTTGCTTTAAACTGCAATGAGTGCTTAGAATATATGTTGGAGGAACGCAGGAGGAATAGAATGCATATAAAGCAAACGCAGCTATTGGAGGAACTTGGCAGGGAGATCCTCAAGGAACACACTAGGATATAATTACTTGAAAAATTCAAACCACGCGAATTTCAGGTAGATGGGGAGGTTGTTATTTTACACCCGCAAAGGTTTTGGAGTAAACTAGCCAAATGAGATGTATGAGATTTCCTTCTTCGCTAGAATCATTCGCAGCGGAAAAAGCGATGAACTAATTTACCATAGCAAACTTTTCATCCTTTCCTTCCAGCGTCCTCTTTCCTTTTCCACGCTTTTCGTAGAGTGATGTCTAAATCAACCCCTGCCACAAGCCGTAGTGGCAGCTCACTGAGCATTACTTTGTGTTGCATACGCCTGGAATGAGCAGAGGAGAGGACTTATCGTCGTAGTCGACGGGGAGGTCCGTGGAATCGAAGGAAGTCTGGAATAGAAAGAGACCACAGTTTATTGCTTTCATGGTCAGGAAATAAAATTTCAGGAGGAAATTATGCCAAGTATCTTTTATAAGTAGGTATGAATGATATTTTTCCAATTAGTGCACCATTGATTTAAATCAATTCTTCTTTAACTAAGCAATTGCTTTTAGCGTGGTAATAGGTACCATTAAATATTCATTAGCATTGCTTATAAAATCTCTAAATTTCAGTCAGCTAGTGGATGTAGTAGTATTATACTTTTGGCCAAAGATGATACCTTAATAAAAGGAAACGATATGCATGGGGATTAAGCATGAATAGGAAATGCTTGGCAGCTCGGATCGGTGTTAGCTCAGGAGTGGCGCTTCTCGTTATGGCGAGAGACGAATATTGGTAGTAGTTTTTGGTGGCCGCTCAATGCATAGAGATTAATAAATGTTTACCATAAACAAGAAATAAAGTTTTACCAGTATAGCCAAACGGCACTGCTTGTTCTCTACATTTTCCTTTTAACGTCTGTTTATTCCCACTCCACAGCAATTTCACTACGCCAAGCTTTCCTCATTAATTGGCGACCACCTTGCACTTAGTAAGCCATCTTTTCTGGCACTCCGAATATATATTTAATATGGTGCACATTTTAGGCAGAAATAGCAACCAGAAGGGTTCCTCTTCCTTCACAGCTGGCGGAACCTATACAGCCACAGCAGTCTGGTAGATATTCCAGTTACAGTGCGTCAAGCATAACCTTTTTTCTTCACTTCTTTTGATTTTTTTCTGATTTTCGGTGACCAAAACTTAGTTTACGCTTCCGTTGCATTACTTTTGGCCTCAAGAGAGCTTCTTACTTTAGGTGAGTTCTGTTACGATGCAACTGTTTCACAAATTATAATAAATCAAGTTAAAAACATTAATGACAGCTCCCAATTAAATTGGTATATCTATTTCATCTAAATTATTGGTATCACAATGGCATTATTATAATGCTCACCTTTAAAGAAAATTGGTATTTGCAATTACTCTGATAATTGCTACTTATACTATAGTAGACATGTTTGATCAGTCGAAAACCAAACAGCATGTAGACTCACATGGTCACTGGTCATTGCCCGTCTTCAGAATTATCACGATCCTTGTATCACTAAGCCCAAAGCCACCATAGACTCATCGATATGTAATTTTTATTGTGTGCGTACTAGTATTACATCTCTGACTTGAAATTCTGTCCCTTACTCTTTCGTATTTTCTTATATTTTGCAATGGAGTGATGAATGTTCTACCTTATATCTCATTAGTGACAACGTTTTTCCTAGTTTGCTCAGAGAAATATCTGGAATTACTAGGCCCCTCACAATACAATTTAAAATTGAATTAATATGTGACTATGCAACTATGCATCACTATCACTACCAAAATTAAGCTTAGACCCTGTTTACACCTCGTTGACGGTGAGCACATTAAAGGACGGTTCTTCTTAATTTGTCTCACAGTAACGATATAAATTTGAAATATTTTTTCCTTATTTCGATCCCGAGTGTTTTTATATCAATTTGAGCAATAATTATTACCAATGAATGAATTAAATAAAATATTCAACATATTTAGTCGCTGAATTGCATGTAATATGGCAAATACAGTTCTTAATTTTTTTCACATTCAGAAAGGAGTAGACAAGATATATTTCACGATGTTCGCTGTAAAATCCCACGGCACGTTATCTGTGATCTTTGAAAAAAAATCCCTCCTTCAAAATGGATCGCCACAATGGTGTTCATATTGTAAATCAAATTTGTACAAGCTCAGGGCTAGCAAGAGAGAGAACCAGACAGTGGATAATTAACTTTCAATTTACGCACTCCGCCTTCATCTGTTTTACATTGGTAATGGTCCTTTGTAGAAAAATCTGACTGCAATATTGACTGACTTATTGACTGCAATCTGCTTGATTGCAGTCAATAACGGCTATCAACCCACACTAATAGACAAACTTGTACGCAACAAATGGATAACATTAACCGTAGCCAGTTTGTATAACAAAACAGAACCCCCGGTAAAAAATGGTGCTCGATTTCTTATTTCGGGGAGATTTCCTCTCGAGTGGTGAAATTGATACCGAGTGACCGTTTTAAAGTGGCATTCAAAACTCCATTTAGTATGAAGAACCTTTTAGTGAACTGTAAGGACCCCATTGACCCTCAGAAGAAAAGTGGTGTTTACTTAATGGAATGCAGTGATTGCGGTGGACGGTATGTGGGACAGACGTGTAGAAATTTTAAAATCAGACAAACAAGAGATTTTAAAAATTTTAATTTTAACGGAAGCAACTTCGCCGAACATCTTTTAACCCATGGACATAAAAGTGATTTTACGATGATATCTCTCCATTTTACCGATGACAAGCGAAAGCTGAATGCTTTAGAACACCTGGAGATTTTTAAAAAACAACTTGACTGTGATAAATTCCTTGTTAAGGAATGTATGTTCCCGGCCTCTTCCACCATTCTCAGAGCTTTAACCCCCCTCTTAGTCCGTCACCCGCAATCACCCCCCCCCCCCTACCCTCCCCGTTCCCCCTCACTTGGTTATGTCATGTATATAAGGCTTGCGCTTCTATTATAATTTTGCCTGATGATGATGCGAACCCACGTCGAAACCCGGGTCGAGTTTAAATAAATTTCAGTGGTATTTGTAAAGGTTGTCTTTTTCTCCCTCTTAAATTATTCTATTTAGCCACCATATTCCATTGGTGCCTTAAAGTATCGCACGCGGCTTCGTGCTGTCGCAAGAAGTCAATTTGCGTGAGGTGAGACGTCTGCACTCTTTGAGTCTCATCTGAGGCAGATCACTATCTGGATGATGCCCCGGAAATGGCCCTATTCGGATACAAAACCGCCCATACTCACATTTTCATCTACCGACTCCTCTTTCCTCATTATTTGCTGCGTATACTTTGGGGTTATTGGATGTTTCTGGTTTATTGATCACTTTTGTTATTACTCTGCTCAACTGCCGTCACACTATCTTCACGCCAGAGAGTTTTCGCTGTCTTTATGCTTTGTTGACAGTCATCAGAGCATTCGGGTGTATTTCTTCTCGGTCTCCATTCCAAAACTGTTCATTTCAGAGTGAGCAGCTCAGGCGAGTTAAGATGTGCCTTTGATTTAAATGAGGGTCTGTTTCCTCTTTTATTATGAGAGAGGGAAAAAAGGCTCGATTTGGACACGTATATTGGCGCGGCCCCGGAAATATGATACCTTTCTCCTTCTTTCTGTTTCGAAGTTGGCTAGTGTTGAAGTGCGAGTTTGAGGAGAGAATTGAGATGGAATTAAAGATCATCAGTCTTTCCATCCTTAGCTGGTTTACCAAAGCTCTACATTCCCTTCTGGTCGGATCTATACTTCTTTCGCGCCCTAATTATTTTATTTCTCAAGTTCCTAATTACAGTAACGTATTTTTGAGGCACTGTAGTTGCTCCTGCTTTTATCAATTCATATTTATGAAAATAAAAAATCTAACATACGTAATATTTAATTACCTAAATGGTTACAATAACTTCTTAAATTTCGGTTGTAACTATTATTGACAAAGAAACCAGATCACTAGCAGAGCGTATTGCGAGATCGGGGAGAAGGGTTAGATAGACGTTTTAGAAATATGCTCTCAGAACGTCGAGTGTCTTAGTGATTCAATATTCCTGAACACATAATTTTACCATTTTTCCAAATCACTAACTGGACACAGCTGGAAACCCACGAGAAATTGGAATACCTAGATTTTTTGTGGTGGCGGATGCATTGTAAACCGAGTAACGATTCTAAAGGGTGCCATAGCAAAAATGTATTCCTCGAATAGTTTTTAACATTTTTAAGACGAGTGGATACTGTTCGAAAAGTAAAATGGTAATTTGCCAAAATGCAAAATAGATATCGCAAGGGAGTGATGGGAGTGGTGGTGGGCTGGAGGTAGTTCGGGCGGAATGCGGGGCCCTGGTGGAGAAATGCCTCAATACACAACATCCCACCGAGAAGGAGTGAGTGACATCATACTCGGCTATCACGATTAAGTACGAAACTTCTATGAAACATACGTTCTCGAGAAATGGCTAAATTTAAAAGCGAGAGGTTAATTGTATGCCGCATGCTTTAGTTTTCGTACCACTCACCATTTCTACAAATAATTTATCCAATTAAAATGACCTATTGTTAGTAAACTGCGTTTTTTCTGGAGCATTCAAAGTTTATTTTTAATATCCCAGTATGTATCGTAAAAAACACCGGTGGGATGACAGCGTTGGCAATGGTATCCTCGCTCCCAATACTGCGCCCTCTATAATGGTTCTGCGCTTGAAATGGTTCATGGCGTGTTTTTTTTTGTTGAGATAATGGGCTGCATAAATTACAGTGGGATAATGCCATCTTTCAAGGCTATGGAAATCGGCCAATATTCTGGCATTTAAAAGTACATTGCATTTCGTGAAAGGGCATTTTTTTGTGTTGCAGAGTTCCTTGACTGATGATATGATCTTGAACGGCAGTAGTACGTTCCCTTTAATTGTTATTTTTGGGATCATCGGTTGCAAAAAATTACAATGGGTTAGTGCCAGCGTTCAAGGTTTGAGAAGTTTTTAAGACCGCTACGATGATATTAAGTCTGAAGGATGCACGAGTGGTGCGGGACACTTTAAATCGGCTTCATTTATTATTCGTCCACTTTGTTCATTCACGCGTAATTGCGACGTGTTCTTATCCGCGACTGTAAACGGAGCTACTGTTTCTTCCATCTTCTTCGAGTTCTTTTCCTTATCTTGGTGAGCCAACAGAAAAAATTCTTCCGCAGAAGATTCATATATTTAAAATACACTTCTTTGAATAGTTATTGACCACTTATTAATAACACATTGGTTAATTTATGGAGGACATTGGTCATGTCTTTTCTAAAGAACTCAACTTCCTTTTTCCGCCGACGTTTCGCCTTTTTATTAATGAGGCTTCTTCAGGGCTCAAAGGTTTTTTAAAGGAGTAAAAAAGTTAATCCTTTGAGCCCTGAAGAAGCCTTTATAAAAAGGCGAAACGTCTTGGTGGAAAAAGGAAGTTGAGTTTTTTTAAAAAAGACATGACCAATGTCCTCCATAAATTAACCAATGTATTTAAAATACAGTACGCGGTACAGATTCTATCAGGGATGGAATGGAAGCAGATGAAAAGTTTTGGTACGTACGAAGGAATAATATGGTCATTTATTTCCGTACTTAAGCACTCAAATGCCGGTGTATTCATTTTGTTTGTCGAATGGAACATCTGAATGTCTTCCCATCGAACCTGGCTTTTTGTGTCGTAATGCAAGGAATATAACTGAGTGGATGATCAGTGCTTAAGATTAGTTACTATTAAATATTCTCTCGATGATGATAAGGCACTCATTCTACTTTGAGAGAGTTTAATGTATTATTCAGCTTCGTTATCACAACAAATAAAATCCTAATTCAAAGATGCTTGGTGAGAAAATTCTCTCGCCTATGGCTTCAACTCTATCTGGACGGTCTGATTTGTCTCATCATCTCTCCTTATATTCTCTAAGGAAATGCCTTCAAGTTACTCGATGTTAAGTGCGTACTGTCAGTAAGATGTCTAATTATTCCAGTAGGATAAGCCTGTTCCAAGCATTTGGTTTGATATGCAAATAATATTAATGGCACCAATTGCCTTGAGCTTTGAATTGGTTACCTTGTGTGATTCCGTCCAAAAGACGTGTAAAGCTAAGTTTCCGTGTCATGAAGCTTGGATGCATCAGCTGGATTAATCAGCTGGATTTCAAATCAGAGCCTTTTTTGTTATAAGGATACACCATATTCGACATTTAATTATAAATATGAAATTCGATGATAAATATGCATTGCATGTTCTAATTTTCGGACGTTTTTTCATAGTCATAGATATGAGACGAGAACGTAAAAGGATATAGACCAAATCAGAGTAAATACGTGATCCATCGACTAATGGGTGTATTTTCTGTTACTACTGTGATTACAGGCCGTTTGTAAATGCGTTCATCCTTTTTATCTAAACGAATAATAACACATTACTATAATTATTTGCTGACATCATCAGCACTCCTATGGTTGTTCATTCATATTGGCGGGCATTACATGCGTAATTTATGTTTCCTCTGTGCCTTCCCATTTTCATTGTAAATAAGTCAATGCTGTAAATATGTAAGTGTCAAAAACGTTTAATCGCGCGATAAATGAACTGCTTATTTAAGATTACTGCCGCTTGCCTTTTCGCGAATATAGCATACTCGTCAAGGAACGTATTTGAAGAATGCTCATTTAAAGAAACACACACGAACTTCGGTGTATTTTCAGTGGCCTCCCAACGGACTCAGTCCTGAAGAGTGACTCGCTTATTCTCACGAAAGCTAAAGACTTCAATTAGACGGCTTTTGTAACACTTGAGGGTGCTAATTAAATGATGCACTTTCTAATCAACGGTGAAAAGTGAAAATTATTGCGTCAACAAGTGCCCTCTCCGAGACCGGTCTGATATTTTGTAAGGTCTGTCTCGGGAATTCAATGCTCGCTTACATTGCTTCCATGTATTCTTTCCCCTGTTTCAGGTGGTTTGGGCGATTTGCTTGAGTAAATATTTGCGTTCAACTTTGCATCCGTTTTCTCACTGGTCATATCTATAAAAAAAAGTGAAAAAATTGCGTATTACTGATTTGATTTTTTGGTAATTCAATGCTATTTCAACTCGTAGCCTGAGTGCGAATTGCATATATTTCGTAATAATTCGATTATATATGAACAAATTTTCTTCAAGACACGAAATAATACATTTATAATTATTTTAATTAGTGTTAACAGATAATAACGCGTCACGCCGAGTCCAATATTTGAATACAGCATATTTTACTGAAATTTCGTATAAATTTCGAATACCGCGCCGAAAACTCTAAGCATAACATTAAAGAAGTTTATCAAGGAAAAAAATAAAAATATTATCCTTTTATAATTTCCATTGTAGCCTGTGAAGTGAGTTTCGACGCATAAACAGATGAAGTCAAGTGAAATGTGGTCCCAGATTTTTTATTTGACTTATTAAAAAAAAATATTAAAATATCCAATCAATGGCCCACGATTACCGCTCCAGCCACCTTAATTAGATTTTCATTGGAGCACGCTTATAATACAATGATAATAAAATTGTCAATTGTAGAGTCAACTTTGCCAATCGATCACACTAATGGAAGCATAAGTACTCCAAAATGTTTTAAAGTGAATAGCTCAGGCATTGTATAGATATGATGAAGCTATAGGCTATGCCCGCTGTTCAAGCGTCCAAAAGGCGTGACCTGCTAGGTAGTTATTTCTGGGTGAACGTGAACAGCGTTGCTGATACTCGGGAGAAACATTACCTTTATATAAGTATATATAATAATATGACTTCTGTAAATACTTCCGTGACAAAACGTGGTTCACCTTTTGAACTCCTAATTTTGACGTCACCAGACATCTAATGGTAATGATAAATGCACTGTAAGTGACATCCACTAAAAGACTGTTTCTGTTGCCGTTAGATTCCAAATCAGTCGGGTCAATGGAGTAGGTACACATGGAAATGATATCCATAGATCAGATATGCAAGAGATGTGACACATGGGCCTTCGGTACTTGCCTCCTTTAATTTACAGCGTCCCTCAATCGATTGCCAAAGTATAACTACAGTAGAGAAGTTAAGAAGAACTGAAATCTGTAGAACCTTGACACCATTCTGGTTGCAACCTCCCGATCCTGATAAATACCGATATTCTAAGCTTGGAGTGCCGGAATAGGCATTTATCGTTGCTATGACGTCAACAATTAATCGTTTCAGGGAGGAAAAATCTCATATTCTCTTTCAAATACGATCCCTGGCTTATCGACTTGAGAGAACAAATGAACTTATCAACTTAGTGGCATTGCTTTTAAAGATCTGGGAGGCAACCGCGTCATTGGTCACCGAAGCCTGGCCTTAGTGCGACGGCCTGGTTTTGAAAGTATCGACCGGAGAATTATGGAATTAGTCAACCAGCAAATAAACAACTAAACAACCTTACTTTTCAGAATTTATTATCATTCCCAATGGGAAGGAATCAGCAATGACCACTTATCTCCAAGTGGGTCCTAAACGGATGACGGGAGAAACCGCTGTGCAGTTTTGAAGTAGTAGCGATCTTCCTCTTGAAAGAAACTTTGATCACTCTCACCTTCGGAGGAATTTTCTTGCAAAGAATAAATCTTTATCTTCCTCGTGCAATGGATTTTAGTTTTGATGAACCAAATAGTTTAATTAATATGTTAGAGTCAACTAGTAGACAGACAGCAATATCACGTTACTTTCTGGGAATGTCTGGGAATAAATATCGGTGAGGAAAGAAGCTGTTTTTATTAATTACTTCTACTCAATTCCAAACCGAACTACTCCATGGAGGAAATTGCCTCCAATATTCCTAATTTGTATCGGTGAATCCGGTGGCGGGAAATGAAATGGGGTCGTCCGCTTCAACGCAAATTTGAGAGTATAAAAAAATTCGCCTTTTCGGGATCTGAGTTCGAATCCCAATCTAGGAAAATGTAATTTTGCGTGTATCTCTCACATTTATACATCTTATATAATCCGTCTTGTGGAAAGATGCGTGGGAAGTTTTGACGTCATGAGTCAATATAATAGCAGGGGGCTTGGCATCTGTCTTTTTTATGTCGCTTGTTTCGACAGTGTGTCTTACCTCTCCGTGTCTCTCTCTCCCCTCGCTGCAGTCGTGCAATTTGGAGACTCTCTTGTCTTGAGGGTGAGGTGGAGGTGGGAGGCGTTGCATACCTCTGAGGTCACCCGGCGCACGGCCCGGGGGTTAGAGGGGGAGGAGTGGAGTTTGGGAGGTGGGGCCGCAAAGGCCTTTTATACAGTCTTCTCTTGTTGCCGCATTTCACCTCTCCACTCCACAACATCCCCCAACAAACGCCTCTGTTGAATGGGCGATTAGATATCACTTACTGCACCCTACAGATGGACACTGGTTTATGTGTCGCTTGGTATTTACATCGGCCGCATATCCGATACCAGACCACGACGGTTTTGAAGATACGCACGGATAATTCTCCAGCAGACGTCCGTAGAATTGGTCGAAAGATGTTTTACGTTACCTCTGAACAATTGAACAATGATGACCCGAGATTACTGTAGCTCTTCAATGATGCATTCCGTTTATTTTTTCATGCATGCATTTGGAATGCATTTTTGTACCCAGATTGTTTTTGATTTAGTGCTTGTGAAAATACGCCGTCATGTCTAAAACATTTTGGAAATAACATTTATAAAATTGTTTTTACCTGATTCTGTTTGTTCATAGTCGCAAACCGCGGCTGTTGATAAAGTCTGAATTTCATTTGTGATGATTTTGAAGACTTTTAAATTCAATGACGAATCATAGTTTTCCCCAACTCCTTTGGAATTCTTAACTGCCTTGCTAGAAATGCAGTAAACTGGTTTTCAACGACATATCTACCTCCGGCTTGAAGATCAAGAGTACCACCAATTTGCCGTTTGAGAAGATTGAGCAAATTGAGAACACAATTGATGTTATCATTTTGGATTCACTAACAATAAGCGTGATACATGTAGACTTATCGAAATAATGATGACTGTACTATTAGATTGTGCCGTTTTCGAATCGGTTGCATCTGAAGCCACGCCTGCAATCGTTTTTGAAAGTTTCATGAGTGTGCCTCCCGTGGAACCGCTAATGTTCGCGATTTTCCCACCGAGCGTGGAGTCTCACGCGCAGTTCACTCAGGGGGACAGAGTTCGAAAGTTAGTCAGTTACATTCTCCAGAGACACAAACACTCCCGCGACCCATTTGCAAAGATCGAACACGGTTGCATGCCCTCTCCCGATCTCCTCCTCCTCCTCTCCATCCCCCTCCCCCTCCCCCTCCCCCCCCCCACTCCCCCCGCTTGGCGAAGGTGCACCCGACGGATTGTGCACTTCGGCATCGATCGCCAATATTCGGGTCCCTTAGCTGCGACTTCGATCTCGTTCCCTATTTAAGGTTGCAATGCATCTTCTTCGTCTTCATATGTGTTTCAATCCCTTGACTGCCACCCTCCACACTTTCCCGTTTCAACCTTATTCTTTTCCATCCCTTCCTCTTTATCTCTCCTCATCCTTCTTCATTTGGTCGATGCTTGAATTTGCTAGGCGGGTAATTACATGTTTAATTATCAAGTAAATTAGAATTTCAACCATGCTTAACTATTTTATGAAGTTTGGAATAATGCTATAACTCATTAAATCATTTGTAGGAACAATTTTATTTCATCAATTGTTGAATAATTAACTATTAAATATGAACAAAATGCTACGAATATCACTTTCTGAGCAAATTATGTACGCTAATGTTATTAAATGAAGGTACGTATATAAGAAAAGGTTTGCCGTTGGAGTCTTCGTAAAGGTTTGGCTTTTATTATGTATCCGACAGAATATGATTTAGGGGCTGTATAGAAACCACGTTTATTGTAGATACTTTGAAAACCTCCCCCCCCCACCCCAAGGAGGCTCGCAGTTATAAAAACATTTATGCAGTAAAAAGTAAATGAGCGAGTAGTTTTTGAAATATTTTTATTGTTCTAAGTCTTCAAAAGGAACAAATGGCCTGACGAGCCAAGCATGAAAATCGGTAATCACGGTCAATTTAGAATCGTTCTCAACTTTTTCGTCACAATCAAGCTTAATATCACGTGTGACTTATTTCGACGTCTTCTTCCTCAAAAAACTCGAAGACTGGTTATAGCGCATTGATTTCACACAGAAATTGTTCTCCTCTTTGTGTTAGCTCTTCTTTTGTCGTTGCTTGTCGCAAATATTTCGACCATGTATTGCTTTGACGTGCAATTTTGTTTTGTTTTCGACGCAAAGTTAGTGCCACAATAATTGCAGGTCCTTTCCAGTAACAACCCAATCGTCTATTTTAACCATAAAAGGATAATAACAATATAAAATGACGAAAATTCACGTACAACTTACCAGTAATATCATTACGCACGGAGGGGGACAGTAGAAATCATACGGCACAGACAAGCCCAATGCTGTCGTTGGTCTTTGTCCGATAGATTGCCTAAAAAATAGGTCACAAAAGAACTTTTTTTGAAGATTTTCGCAGCTCATGTTTATAGTATTCAGGTTTCTGGTTCTGCGATTTAATTTTTTAATATTATGCGACAGTTTCGGCGTGCTATACTGCAGGATTCGTCGGGCTTTTTAGAACAACAATGGTCTTTTTCAAAAAGTAAATAAACAATTCCAGCAGTTGATGACTTTGAGAAGTAACAAAAAAATAAAAAACTTAATTTCGAATAAGTCTCTTCCGTGTATAAGGGAGTTTATAACTATCCTCTCTATTGATGTTATTTGGTCTTTTTTCTATTTCAATCGCCTCCCTTATGAGCCGTGGAAAGTAACTGATTTCTTTGTGTAGTACTCTTGCCGTCTCGATGTCAATGAGAGAGCTATAGGATGCCGATTAAAGGAACATGAACGTGCAATCCGGAAGAAAGACTGGTATCACTCAGCCGTGGCTGAGAACACTACGTTAGAGGAAGGTCACGCCATTGACATCGAGACGGCAAGAGTACTAAACAAAGAAAGCAGTTACTTTCCACGGCTCATAAGGGAGGCGATTGAAATAGAAAAAAGACCAAATAACATCAATAGAGAGTATAGTTATAAACTCCCTTATACACGGAAGAGACTTATTCGAAATTAAGTTTTTTATTTTTTTGTTACTTCTCAAAATCACCAACTGCTGGAATTGTTTTACTTTTTGAAAAAGACCATTGTTGTTCTAAAAAGCCCGACGAAGCCCGCAGCATAGCACGGCGAAACTGTCGCATAATATTACAAAATTAAATCGCAGAACCAGAAACCTGAATACTAGGTCACAAAAGCTGTCTTGCTCTTGAGTATCCTCTGGCGTTAAAAATTACAATGAAAACATCATATTTCCTGCACAATGGAAATGGAGGTGGCAGAAAATGGTTACTCATCGTGAGGGCATCTATTAAATTACTTCTCCAATCGCCACAGCAATTGCTATTAGCCCACTTCATTATCTGGAAATATGAGTAGTAAAATTGCATGGGGATATGTGTATTTAACAATCAATATATCTTTTGGTAAAAAATTACAATTAATTTATACTTCAGTTAGAATTTTAAATAAAAATGATTGAAAAAACTATTTTTTATATTGATTCAGTTTAGAACTCTCTTGCACGTGTGAATCGCACCACTAAGATGACACCGAATTTGGCTCTTGAGGAATTTACTCTGCATCGAAATTCTCTGCGTCAACTTCATAACCGTCAATGACGACTTGGATCCACACTTCGGCGAGCGTTTTTCTGGTAAATTTGATAATTTTCAATTCAAGTCCTTTGCCAATTGTAGCAGTAGAACCATTCAGATGAGACCCAAAGTGGTCATGAGACCGGCTAACTTGCGACTGCCATGCCCCACCGCTATAATTATGGACGAGGGGCGTTAGTGATTAAATAAAGAGTCATAGTTGTAATTTTGAAAATGATCGACAGCATGATTGATCAATTTTCTGTAGCGTGGATTTTCATCAGGTCCAAAATCTGTCATAATTACTACTATTGGTTTTACTTGCTCCTGATTTTTATTTGAATAAATGAATAATATTACTTTATATTACTTATACTTTAAAAATAGTAAGATAATATTATGTATTGAACTATTTGATTTTATCCCAGAAAATGTCTGTTAAGGATTTTAGATGCAAAAGTCTTTGAAAATCAAAAGCATGCGATGTTGCAGTGCTCGAACAAAGTTTGGCACTTCGAATGGCTATGTAAATAGGCCCTGAATAGTTGACAGTTTTAGGATCTCCGATTTGACTGTCTGTGACTTATATACCCGCGTAAACGCTTGGGATAAGTTTGTGACGTGGTTACCGTTACATATGTTTTGTTTTCATTTGAGGCAGCAGTTTTATTCTCAAAGTTAGCAGGGTATGAGATGTTGTCATCTTTTAACGACGTCCGTAGTTAATTACCGTTGCTTTAATTTTTATGTTTCAAGAGATTGATAGAATAACACTTAAGATTAGCTTCAATACGCTTATTGCATAAAAATATTATAATAATTGAAATAGTATCTATAATTCACTTGTTCAGAGAATGGTGAAGAAGATAAATAATCCCATATTAAATACCCGCGCGCATCCATGCGGTCAAATAATTGCGATATCAAATTTGCCAAATAATTACTTGCCACATCCACAAAAACAAAACAATGACTAATGGCGAGTGAGAATTGTGGAAACCCGTGAGTGCGAGGGAAAAGGTCCAATCATCTCCGATAATATTGCGCGCGCTTTTAAAAAGAAGGATTAAAATGCCTCGGTATAAAACCATGTATCCCATAATAAGACCCCCCCCCTCTCCCCATGTAGCCCAGCGTACCTTGTCAAAAAACCCCTCAAACTGACTACGTGGTTTGTGGAACCAGTAGCCATAACCCTTAGACCTGAAACAATAGCAATATTCTAATACAGATAATTTGCATGAAAAATCTCAAAATGAGATGCTGAAAATACTACGGGAAACAGTACATGTTATGAAACAGGTTGCATTTCTTCTTTGAGAAGCTCTTCTTTGAATATTATTTTGGGATTGCAATAGAATCAACACGAAAACGTATCTACCTAATAAGAGATGGTGTAACCAAAATATGTACCATATGCTACCCTTTTACTTTTGGCTGTACATTGTTGAATTCTCCCATTGATCAGCCTCAGGTGAACTTAATTAGATGTGCTGAGGCTCTGTTAGACAGGCAGCATTGTATTTTCTCTAGGCTTTACTGTAGTGGTTTATAATAATGTTTGCATTCCCGGCGTTCTTTAAGGAACCCTCGTATTTCTTCTAGATTGTTTGTTTCTTCTGCATGCATCATAAACGTTACTTATGCAATCAATGGACTCGGTTCCTCGGAAAGCATCGAGCGCTCACACTCCTTCAGCTTTGGTGTGTTGTGTTTGGTGTCCCTCAACTGCGACGGAATCCCGACCGTTAGAAAATGAAAAAGGTAGGGTTGCCTTATCGTTTTTATTTTTGTAATCCTTTGGCTAGTTTCCTGCATTCCTTCATCCTTTCCTTTTTGAAGTTAATTCGTTTACACCCTCTCAATCCTTCTTCCCCGCTATCCTCTTTTCTTTGCTTATGCCAACTGCGGTATTTAGGGTTGTAAATACATTAGCCTACCACCCAAAGGTTGGTGCATCAGAAACCCCACCTTGGGAAAATATTTGTTAAAAATAGTTGTCATCGAACTAACTCTGTGGAATCCGACCATAGAAATAAGTAGTAGTTACTTTGTAATTTCCACATTTTTTATTTTAATCTCAACCAGTTTCAACCGGTTTAAATAGTCAGCGTATGCGAAGAATCATTACGCTTTTTTTTAAATTCATGAGTGCGCAAAAAAGCTCATAATTCTGCCGATATTGAAGTTAAGATAATAATGGCACACCATCTTTCAGGAAAATAATGCACATCAAGTTGAAAAGCTAAACAGAGATGTGGAGTGGAATTACCCACCATTGGGCCATGGTTCTCGAGATTATTTTCTAACTGCTGGGATTTTTGCTGCAAGTAACGTCGAAAGTCATCGTTTATTGTTTGTCATGGAAACACCAATATATATAAAAGCTATTCCATAGTTACCATTCAAAGGAGAGGTCTATTAGCCTAACTCTGTCGCATTATTTTTTACCATCTATCATGTAAAAGGCTATTATTATACTTATGTTTAATATGTTTTAATAATATGAATGGGGTAGGGTAAATTTTTACGCTTTTACATTTTTCCATTCTGGGTGGTGTCACATTCATTACGCTTTGCATCTTTTGGCGATGTGGTCCTAGCTGCCAAGTCGATTCTGCATTCGGAAAATCAGAAGATCATTAATCATTTCCCCGATCTGTGTTGCTAAGTGCTTGAGTGACTCATGCCACAATGGCCCCTTTTACAACGCTTTATGGTCCTCTCGAAAATCACTCATAGTCTTGCGAGTTTTTCCCAGTTAAAGGGTTACCCCAACTCTTTAGGAACTCATTTCGTCAAAGCTCTGAGGTGCAGTAAAATGCCCTTATGGTAGAAGGAAAACATTTGACAGAGATACAGCAGGTCGTAAACAACCATCAGTCAATAACCACGAGTTAACTTTATTTTCGGAAACGAAGGAGCCTTAGTCAATGATATTTTTAAACCTTTTTTTGGCCAGTAAAAAGGTGGATTACCTTTTTTGGACTAGAATGGCGTCCGTGTACCTCAAACATAAGTCACTTTCTTCATTGAATCGGCATTTTTCAAAGGCTCACGAACATATTTTTTTCACGAACACTTTTTTATACCCATAGGAGCCAACTGCAGCGCCATTTCCATAGAATTACCATATGTTAACTTCAAGTGTGTCAGTAATTAGCTAATATGTAACTCTAGAAATAAGATGGCAAGATGCGTACATTTTATTTCTATTGGGATCTATAAGTTTTTGCTTTTAATAAACAGTTGTTCATGAAAGTAGCTTTTATATTAGATATACAATACTATTTTTCTTCTTTATATCGCAATCTCCCATTTAACACCACGTAATTTTAAGTTTGATTTGCGAGAAAAACGTGTAAAAGGTAACTTTTTGCTGTTAATGTCAGATAAAGGGCGCGTTTTCCTTTAGCTCTGTAGAATTTGAATTAAAGCGCATTTATTTCTTCATACGGTGGAACCACCTCAAACCATACTTATAGTGAGGCTTATAGTACGTCAACCTCAGAGCATTATATTTCGTGTGATAAACGATAATGGGATTAGACTAGACAGCCATATATGCTGCCTTGCAAGCCACTGTCAATTCGAGTGGCATGGGCATTATAGGGTGGTCACAAGGTACATGGGAAATTTTATTTTTCAACGTTTCTTCCGGGGGACCCCCCCTAAAAGTTGCCAATTGGCTAAAATCAGAGATTGGTGAAGTTTCAGCTCAACTTGACAACGTTAACCCGTGCCTCATTGAAGCAGAAGTTTGGAAAAAATACGAATTTTAGCAAAAAAATCGCAGTTTGGTGGACACACCTAACACAAGTTGATCATTTATTGGATGAAGAAGTAGATATTTTTGTTTCTCCTCGAACCCTACATTTTTAGAGTGAATTTAAATCAATTCGGAATTATTAAATACTGATCCCAAGGAATGGCGTGAAAATCATAATTATTTAAATGCTAAAAAAAAGTGAATGATTTAATGGTCGTTATTGACTGAAAGGGGATAAAATTAATACAAGACTTCAAATCCTGTTTTATGAAAGACGAAGAACAACGTCAGTTTCTGTTACAAATTGTATCTGAGTGCAGACTAATATTTTCAGACTCATCAGAAGCCACCATATCTAAGACATTACCTGTTCCATCTCCATCCAATAATTGTAAATAATTATCATCCCTTCGAATAAATTGTATTTCAACACTATTTGTTCTCACTGTTATTCCTTACTTGCTCTTCTTTGCCCATAATGCGTTAATGCATGAATTCAATTCCAATTTGGATTTGGCATCATATATTTTTTTAAACACCCTGTAACGACTCGCGAGTTCAAGAGTCGTCGCCAAGGCCGCGAGTAAATAAACAAGACAACCGAGAGAGAGAGACGATTGAGGAACGTGGAGAAGAAGAAAAATCGGCCGTCAAAAAAGAACGACGAAGAAGTATTATAATATTTAAGCTATTGACCAGTGAAACTTAATTAGAAGAGAATAAACAAGACAACAGAGGAAAGGGAGAATAAGGGGAATTGACCGTCGAAGAAGAACGAAGATTATTAAGAAGATAGAAGAGGTATTACAATATTTAATTCATTTACCAGTGTAACCTAATTAGAAGTTGAAGAATTAAAGTGTTACAACTCATAACAAAACCCTTTATAACGTATAAAATGATAAAAAAGAAAGCAAATCCTGGAAAGCAGTTGTAATTGAATGTTGAAGAATTTTTAGGCCTTAGCACCTTTGAGGATAAGGACCAGAGCTGACCTTTGAAATGCTGAATACCGCTAAATCTATCAGTTTTAGAAATAAAAATTTCACACAACTTTAAGACAACAAAATTTCCTATGAAATGACAAAATAATCAGGTTTCTATGACAAATGGTTTTCATTTTATAAAACTGCGATTTTTTGCTAATATATTCACATTTTTTCCAAACTTCTCCCTCAATGAGGCACGGGTTAACTATGTAAAGTTGAGCTGAAACTTTGCCAATCTCATTTTTTAGCCAATTGGCAACTTTTAGGAGGTCCCCCAGGAAAAAATCGACCATTTATTTCTTGTGATCACCCTTATGGGTATGTATACATGCACAAAATAATTTTCTTTTATAAATATGCACTTCAATATCCCGAAAATTCGTATTTTTCCAAAACTGGATTCAAATTTCACTTGTTTCACTACATTTCCTTTTCTACTTGAACTCCTCTCTCCGAATATCTTAACAAACAAATGTGATTCGATCTATAGAATAGGCATTCGATTACATCCAGGGCAATTTCAAATTCAGAACCGCAATCCCACGAAAATAACTCAAGCGTTAATCTAGATATACATCTTATGTTAGTGGAACACAGCGTGAAACTACACCGATTCTGAAGAGCAATTCCCTGAAACAGCACATGAAGACTTTTAAAATATTAAATATTGCAGTTGTTATAAATTTTTCATGCCCATTCATATACGCTTTCTTCCATGATAGTTGGTGCCATATTTTATTAGGATTTTCCATCTTGTTAGTCTATGTAATCTACATACACCTACGGCTACTTGATACCCTGTTAGCCACCTTAAGTGTGTGTAGGGTAGGGGATGAAGGTAACTCCTCAATAATCATGCACTGACTGTTTAACAAACTATCATAATGTGATTCGCTTTTATACCAATTACATCGTGCTAAAGAACTTATTCCAGGGGTTTTCACATGCAGTAAGGCTTACAAATATCATTTAACTTATGCAAGATTGATGCTGTACTCGTGTGTCATGGGAACCATTAATTAGTTAATGTTTAGTCATACTAACATGCAAAATTATTATAAAAATACAATGCTGTTAATTACATTCATGTTAACATGCAAAAGTTATCTTCACACTGCAGACACAAAAAACAATCTCTTGTTAGGAAATATTCTGCCGGAAGATAGGAGTGTTATTATTTAATCTTGGATTTTCCGACAAGTTGAAAATCTGAAAAAAGGGAGCGTATAAAAAAACACCAATGTTGGATATAGTATCAATTTGCGGCATTCAATTCAGGTGATAAAATGTTAATATATATTTACTTACAAAGTTACCCAACTAAACGGATAGGATTCTTTGACACATAGTATAGATGTTTTACTGCTGAATCGATGGTTTTATTGCACGTCGTCAGCATCACTGGCACTTAAGTGCCGGCGTTGGTGGTGGTGGTTCGGGTAATTTATTATGGAAACCATATAACCAAGGTTTACAGCGTAAGAAAAAACAACTGTGACCACTATCCTTTGCTCTCTGTTTCGTTACTCGACATAATTCGTTTCAAATACCTACGACTAGCATTGGTCATTCACATGTTGGCACAATTTTGGCAGATACAATCTCAGTTTCAGCCATTTCTCGTGCATTAAAATCTTATGTTAAAACACAGACCCACATGGGTTTTTCTTTCGAAAGCCGTCCTACTCTTCCGGAAAGCATGAAAGATCACAAGAGCGCTAATGGGAATGGATTCATGGGGTTTGGAGACTTCAACGAGCGAGTGCGTCTTCGCCCACTCACGTGGAGACTTCAACGCTCGCTATGGAAATGAGTTGAAAGGGCGGTCGCTCGCTGGTTCGCGGGAGGGGGGAGGAGTGGGGGTGGGTGTGTTGGTGGGTTTGTGGGTGGGGACGGGTAGACCGACGCGAAAAGCGGCGGAGAGGAAAGCAAGGGATCATTTTTTATGGCTCTGGAAAACAGGAGATAAGGATAATGGAGATGGTGCTTCAGTAGCTTGAGATATGCGTAGAGATTGAGCGATATTGTTTTACCGCTGCGAACAACGGAGAACACCGCTTAAATTAATTCAAATTGAGAACGAGGGAATGGGCACTTATGAGATCAAAATATCATCTTAAATGGAGATAAACTTCGAAGAAAACGGGTGAAACGTTTTATGCAATTATTTTTCTTAGAAATTCACATCCTCATAAAATAAAACACGAGAAATTTTATTTGTGTAAAATATCAATTTTTACTTTCTAACACTTATCCAAAATTCATGCATGTTGAATCTATCAGCATAAGGTATATTTATGATAAATTATTAATAATTTTGTTTCACCCATTCAGCAATCTTTGGAAATCTGTAACTCCTAGTTTTCTATTTTCTAATTTTGTCTTGGCATATCTTTATGGGATTTTGATAAGAAGATAAGTCCATGGAATGTTTTGTTCATAAGAAAACCTGTTCAAATTCGTTTAGACAGCGTCTGAGGACGGCCATTGTGACTGTTCATGACATTCCTTCAATCGGGTTTTATCACTTGATTTCACCTAACTCAACTTCGCACTTGATAGAAAATACATTTGTAGCTCTAACGGACCATTATAATTGGACTTTTCTTAATTAGTAAGAAACTGACGGAAGAAGAGAAGAATAATAAAATGAATGTAATTAATAAGATTGAAACTTCTTGTCAAGTTATCCTGGTAATTGGCTATCGATTGACCGTCATATACCTCTAATTGAACCCTATCATCATATTTTTACAAATCCATCACAAAAAATTTTTTTTCGGTGGTTTTGTAAAGTTTACCATTAAATAATCATAATTTGAAATACTACAAAGTTACTCAAGGAATTGTTTTATTCTTTCATTACACATTAAATAGGGAAATATCATTTATTGCAAAACACAGAGGAAAGGAAGTTAATTAGTGCTACAAATTAACGGTTAAGGTCTGCTTTGCAATAAAATAAGAGTATGTTACTAGGAGAAAATATTTTACATCGAGTTGATATCGTTGACTTGATGAAGCTTACGTTCGCGCAAGAATAAATGCCTAGTGGTAAGAGTTCAAGGTAACATAAATTTTAATAACAAGCAGATTAACAAGCATCTGAATGTAAATCCACCTTTATGGCATCTTATGTAGTAAATGTTGCTGTGATGGCACAACGCATTGTACAAAGCCAGCGGTGTTTGCAAAGAAAGTTAAATTATAAATGTTTCCTGTGATTATCAATTGTATTCATATTTATTTTCTAGCTTACATTTTCATATACTTGAGTCAATTCAAGGTATTATTTATCGCCGAAAATTTTATATATTATTACTCAATACACGCCTAAATAATCCGTCTGTTATGTCATATAAGGTTGAAGATAGCTCACTTAATCTATGTTTGCGAAATAAATGATTTCATTTATTGCTGATTTCTGGAAAAAATATGATTAGATGAGACTTGAAGGTTAATGGAACGCGCTGCATTGCTAGAGAAATGAGAATATATCACACTTTACGATGCGATCAACTGAAAGAAATAGCAAATACGAAGAAAGATCATTTACTCAAACCGATAATGGATAAACTGACTGCTAAATTTTTTTTTACTTCACTATGATATAAAATTGAGGCGTTGACACTAAAATTGAGTGGACATTGCCCATTAGTGTTAACATTGGCTGATGAAGACAGTAAACATCTAGATACATGTATAAAAATATGATAAGTGTACCTAGCTTATTTCTTTTCGGAATCAAAATCACTCAAATAAATTTGAACATGTTAGATTCTCTCATTGAAATAAAAACACCTATATATTCTCTAGAGTTATGAAGCTGTAAACATTTACTATAAATTCAAAAAGCTTTTACATGTCGATCGTCAACTTTTTCTTAAAAAAATTAGTTAAGCACGGAGTTGATTGCAAATTATGTTAAACGGAAACGAAAATCTTGGATTTTTCGATTTTGGAGCATCCTCTCCATTATCTGCAGTGGCTGCTGATATAGCGTTCATTATAATTTTAATCCTCACCAATGGCCTCTTCTGCATTGCATTATTTATTATATTATGTATTAGGTTTAAGATATTTATTGGTATTAATTATATGGTTTTCAGACTTTTTCAGTAAGACTGGGGTAAGGAATATTGAAACATGATGCGCAATTGTGGGTATGATTTCGGGAGAAATGGAATTACACGTTTCCATTTCTAAAATGAGGCAGCTCGAATTGAAGTAATGATATATAAAAGTGCATAATCCTTGCTATTACGGCTCATATTTTATTTTAGAGTATGTAATTCACGAAGATTAACACAAAAATATTTAGCACCTAGGCCTTAGGTTCAAGATTGGTAGGCTCGTATTCCTGCCACCAATCTGTTGAACAAAGCCAAAGTACTTGCTTAATGTATCTCGCAAAGACTACTTCGAGAAGCATTATAGGTTAATCTGTCATATTTAAGTCATGGTTTAACTCGTTATTGGGCATTGAAGGTCTCTCATCAATGCCAGTATGAGGGAATAATTTTTTAACCTACGGGAAATAGTTATTTACGGGAAAATCCGAAAATTACCAGGGGACACGATGCATATTTAAGGTTAAACTATCACTGTCTCACGAGATGTGGATTTTGGTAGACGCCCTCCGCGGTGGTGGTGCATGCAGCGAGGCCTAATGGCTTTTGGGTATTCGTAGACCTGCGGCACAATCCATCAGGTCGTGAACCGCAGAAAGGAATCGGGAGTGGAAGAAGGTCGTGGGTTGGAAGTGGAGCGGTGACCTTTGTATCAGACGGAGAAGGGATTGCGGGGGAGGGGGGGAGCTAGGTATCGTTCGAGAAACAGTTGAAAGCGAGAGTTAACGCGGGGAGGGAGGAGTAAGATAGCTAGAGAAGAGGTAATTGAATTACGAGCAAAGCAATGAGTGTTATAACCATTTCACTATCTCAATCTTGGAACTGAGATAGCAAGAGGGTTTTCATTTGGATTAGAAGGCAAGCATGCTTTTGTTATCACTAGTTACTCCTCCCGAAGATTAGTTCACCGCCGCATTACTTTCTATACTATTAAACGCTGACTCCTTCACACACTGATGGCACTCCCTATCACTCTCCATGTGGTTCATGTACCATTATTTTACCTTATTGCTTTCGGTGACACTGATTGTATTTTAATGAAGCGGGAGCTTTTGCCGAACCTTTAGCCGTCTTCGTCAGGCGATAACGAAGCCGGCAGAAGGGTCGGCAAAAGCTCGCGCTTCGTTAAAATACAATCAGTGTCACCGAAAGAAATAAGGTAAAACCATGTAACACACTGTAAAGCTAAGATCTAAAAACACGTTACACTATGGTGGTCCACAACATATGAATCATCAAATTTTTCTCGCCGCCCCCCCCAATGCCAAATGCCAAACGGCTCTTTGTGCACAGTATTAGCTCGATACAGTCAAAAGCCATGCCCTACGCGGTCTTATGTTTTGGCGTGATTCCCAAAATTAAGGAAATTTTCAAGGTTTAACTAAGAGGATTTCCTGAAATACATTTCTTTAATGTAAGAAAAATGTTTTTAAAAATGCATTTTAATTGGGGCGTAATTTCGCCGTTTTTGACGGCCATTTTGTTTTTGTATACCAAAGTACTGTCCTTAAAGGACCTGTTCCCTAAATTTTAAATAAGATTGAAACGAGTGAACTCAGGTTTGAATTTACGCTTTTGAGTTTCAAGATTCAGAATGATCAATGAATTCAGATACTGAAATGGATACCGAATAGGTACTATCGGTACCTATTTTACCTATGTTTTGGCTAAAGCGAGAGAGAGTTAGAGAGAGAGAGAGAGCCTGTATTCTCATGTTCATTGCTAAACACCTGCAAAATCGTCGCGCTCTTATATCATTCGTTTCATTACACTTAAGGTGGTTTGAGCGAGATAGATCCCTAGTCATAATGGATACCGTATTAAAATTTTAATTTTTGATTTCAGCGTCTGTAAGAAGTATGAAATAAATAATGTTGTATTAATGGCGTAGAGATATAGTTATATATGACCAAAATTCTCAGTAATTAAATAAATAAAGCTACATAAGTCTCTAACTTGGCTCATATTTTCCCGCCGTATGGCTGAAAACTCTTCAAAACAGCAGGTTTTTTGCGATTCTGTAAAAGTTACTGTGGTGAGTAATAGATTTTTTTGTAAATAGTTGAGAAAACATGCAATCTATACACCGTTAGTTTTTTGACGAAATCTAGGAGTTATAAATTCCTATTTCCTTCAATATTCTCCCTCTGGAGCGCACAGCCATAATCTATCCCATGTAAAACAGTTAATACTTACAGGCAAATTGCTCGAAAAGTAGTTCGGCAAGGGGTTGATATTTTTTTTAATTGGAAAGATGAGAGTTTTTTCTTTAAAATGAGGTCAAATTATTCAAATTCTAGATGAAGTGATTTTTCGCTCAAACTACCTAAGGCGTTACACATAAATTTCCCCCAATTTAGGGCCCGATGTGACGATGGCCCGTAAATATTTTTCATGGTCAGCGGCTATCATTTTGACACCACCAGATGTGGTGACTGCCTTGAAGACTTTGTAACCTTGAAGTTTATTGCCATGTACCCATCATCATATCATTAAATTATTTTCTCCGTTCATTACACCGTCACTGTTTTCGGTGAAAGTCGATTTAAACATTACGTAATCACGATGACTCGTTACATACTGGTAAATCACGTTGTTATCATCGCTTTTTAAATTCCTGCGATTATGGTTGGGATTTCACCCTGTTGAAAGTTAGTCAGTCATTTCGCGTCGTCGCAAGCAATCCTGGATGTTCATCATGGGGGGAGAATGGGTGGAAAACGGACTGCATAGATTTGGATGTACTCACATATCTTTGAGGAATGAAAATCCCTTTATCTACAGTACATTTAGGTAGCCCTTTACGAGCGATAACAACAGGTATTTTTATTTCCTGTACATTTAGAAAGGAAGTAATTGTGCTTTGCTTTTAGTTTAAGGGTGTATTGCCGTCGTTCTTTTGTTGCCTCGAGTCGTGAATGGGAAATCGGATCGTGGACACGAGCTCCAATTTCACTCTCCAATATTTTGTCCGAATAATTGAATCCGTCATTACAGTGGAGGTGAATAACTTGTTGGTCAGATCAATAGGGTCCCTTGCTTCTCTCTGGAATTATTAGTCTTATTTGCTTCCTTCCGCGTCCCGGTGTAGGTATCACTAAACCGTATATGCCTCCTAGTGGTGCAAAGGGCATGCTGTCTCTCAGGATCTCAGGAGCAAGGATCTCAGGGCAGTCCTTTTAGAAGGGATCCTAGCTCAAGTAGAAGAGTGAAAGTGGACCTAGGGTATTACTTGGCTTATCTAGGGACATACATAAGAAAATGTGCCAAAACTGACCGGTAGAGCACCGTAACCGTAAGCCGGGAAGGCTGCACGTGGCGCGGGTACTGCAAAAGGCATCTGATGACGATGCAACGAGACATCGAAACGCTTCATCGTTTAAAATAAATTTTGTTGAAAATTACGGAATTCTCACTTCATTTTCAGACAAATTAATAGAATGGGAATTGCTCTGTAGTCATTTAAAGACATCCGACATTACATTCTGCCACAATGCCGTGAGGTTGAGTTCTTCGCTCACTCTTGGATGACCGAGAGAGAGGATGTTCCTCTGATTTACACATTTCTATACTCTAATGTGTTAGGCGAGGAATTTTGCTGCAAGTAGTCGAAAGTGAGGGTGTGGAGGTTTGCTGTTGCTCTTGATGTTTTTTCAGGTGCCAACCATTAGACGAAGCACTTTTTGGACTGGCCGTGTTTTTCAGCACCGCATCCTTCGGTTTGGATTATTTTTATTTTTGCGAAAGAGCCGTCATCGATTCCGTTAACTCGGCTGGCCAAGTTCCCAAACGAGCGAGGACCGAGTGAGTGGTCGCCCCGTCCGGCTGGTGACCTCCCTCCCTACCCCCCTCCCTCCCATCCCACCCCCAGACGATTTCTCCTCCTCCTCCTTCCACACCGGCGCGTCGGCCTTCCCCCGCAGGGACGCGACGGACTAAACACACTTATTAAAGGCCGCAAATTATCGCCATCCCAAGAACTCCCCTTGCCTAAACCTTTTCATCACTCCGGATTTCTGTCTTTTTCACTCCCACGTTGACCACCGGATGGACGAATTATTCTTCCTTCTGTCTCGGCCATTCTGTTCTCTTTTGCAAAATCGTAAGCGAACCGTGCCACCTGTCCTCTTTAAGCAGGGGGGAATCGCGATGATCGGTTTTATAGCTGGATTGCGTACTGAATTTTCACCCCGAGTGCCCGGGTTTTAATTCCGACTTTGGTGGAGATATTTGGTTGATTGGTTATCTGGGAGCGAGGTGGCCTAGTGGGTAGAGCGCTTGGCTACTGATGGAAGGGTCCCGGGTTCAAATCTGGGTGAAGCCTTTGGACGCCCCCGAACAAAAAATTCCTCGTAGTGCGAGGTGGCCCAGGGAAAGGAACTGAACCCCCCTACCCTGAATGTGTGAAATTCACACGCCTGTGGCTTAGTCCGGGATGAGCTCTACCCTCAACTATCCAAACCAACTTTCGGGTTGAATCACTGAGTGAGTGAGTGGTTATCTGGGAAGGATACCGGCAAATGAGTGTTCACTTACGCCATTGAAGAAAGGTGGGTTGGATTTGAACGGAAGGATGGTGGAGTGAAACCCAGCGTCGGCATTGGCCTCCTCTTTCACGAAAGGCGTCAAGGAGGGTGCACAGATCCCTTAGGGCGGGCGGAGTACTCCACAGAGCACCAAAGGCAGGGTTCGGGATTCCGCAGACAAATCTCCAGTGCGTCCGGGAATCGAAACCGGTTCCTAAGGGTGTGAATCTACTAGGCTATAGCCAGTGCACCAAAGCGACCCTATTTGAAGATTTTTGCAAGAATCCTATTCCACTCAGTCAGGTGCCACGTGGAGAACACTCCCGCTAAGAGTGGACTAATGCCAGCTTTCTCATCACTCGTCCTTCATTCCCTAACCAATCCTACCCTTGTATCCTTACAAGTTCAAATGGTCTTTGGGGTTCGGCGTCTCCCCTAATAATCACTTCTTTCGCTACTATGATTCCCACCTTAAACTAACCTAATTTCGTCATTCAAAGGTTACATACTTCATGTATTCGGCTAGTGTCAATTAGGAACGAAGCACTAATTTATTCAACTCAAAGGCCTTTATTGTGTCGTGCCTGACGATTCCTTACCGTGAGCATTATTTCCTTTTACTGTTAAATTTTGATGCACGGATACATTATTCATTTAAATAATAAGGATATATTGCTTCAACTCGGTCGTATTAAGTTTCTAGTATGGATGTAACTTCATAAATATGATAAACTAAAGGTGTCGGATATTTTAATGTTATTGTACTTCCAGATTAAAGGAAGGTTTGGATTTACTTAGCTGTAAATCTAAATCCACCGTTTTTCTTATAAATATCTATTCCCTCGCGCCAAAAGTATTTAGCTCCACATGCATCCTACCTATCTTCATCTCATCCTATGCGTCGATATCCTTTTTCTTCTCCCGGTTCCTCGCTTGGCCAATATTTCCCCCTCCATCTCTCGGCCTTCAGCATCCCATCATTGCCACTCATTACCAGCACCCACCGCTGTTTCTCCTTTATCAGCTGCCTTTCATTTCAAATCATCCTTCACCTTTCTTTGCCTTAATTTTACCCTTGCCTTAATTTCCCTTAACTATTTTTTTCCTTCAGCAGACCCAAATATCACATCCTCTCTGATTTATTTGCATTTAAAACTCTAGATACAGTCAAAACCACGCTCAACTCTTCGTAAAATATTTAATTAGAATGAATTATTTATTAAATAGAATATCAAGTGAAAGGTGATACTTGAAAGGCGAAATTGATGAAATCATAACAGCGACGTCATCGGAGAATCCTTTTAATGTATCTGATAGTGCCGAATGTTTGAAATATGAAAGTTTTCCAAAGATAATGTCACTTTGCGATGACATTTTTTATTCCGGTGAATTTTTCTTTGTTTCCTCCGGGTTACTGCCTGAATGGATGTCTACGTTTCAATACAAGACTTTCTTGTCATCTTCAGGGCAATGAAGAGATGCCGAGTGCTGTGGATGTACATGCTCTATTATGGCCCCTTCAGGTTCAGAGTAAATTTATTGTGTTTTATTCGTAAAACTTAGGGCGAATCATATTTTTCCATGAATTCTTCAGGTATATGAAATTTCCAACGTGGCTGTGAGAATCAAAACAAATCTGCAGAATCCCACCTTGAGTGTAAATCCAGTCTTTTCATTTGGATTGTATGAAAAACATTGTTTTCATTGTTTACCAACCACTGCTGTTAGAAAGATAGATAAGGATGCTAAACATTTAAATTGTTCAATAAATATATTCACACTGAACACTTTTACAGCCATTGTAGGTCAATCTAAGCACCATTTTTATTGGTATAACGCATGTTTACTTCTTTTCCTTTGCTATTATTTCAATAGCTAATAAGTGTAAAACGAATATGGCTTGTTGCCCTAATTCACCGTTACCTTGAGGATTTTGGTTCTCATAAACAGTGTATCTCAAAAATTATATTTGTGCCAAATAGATAAATACTATTTTTCCTCAATGAAGGGTTTTTTGTTCTACTGTCGAATATATATCAAATATAATAGTCATGGGTTATGCGCTGGGTTACATTATTACCATCCAACGTTCGAGCAGCTGACTCAGCCATCTAGTGAATGTTATTTTTCCATATTTTTCACCCATTCTCACAATTAGCACTGAAATTTAAGTTCAGAATGCAAAACGTTTTCGCGAAAAAGTTGGATTTTCTTGCAGGTATCAAACTGAGGACCGTTTTTATATAAGTAGTCATGACATGTATTTAATGGCATTGAAGGCATTTTACGGTGGACTCACCGAAAGGTTTGATTAAATACTTCGATTCCTTATGTTATGTGTCTTTGAGCTATGTATCTGATAGATAAAATGTTTCATTTCTCTACCGCAAGGGAGGAAATGAGAATGAGATTTGGATTATAATTAAATCATATACGTCTATGAGATCGTCAAGTCTAAAACTAGTGACTGGTAATTGGTCTGGACTTTTCTACACGCCACTATTTCCTTCAAATAACAGCTACTGCGGCTGAAAATCGCTTCGGATCGCGGCTGAAATTCGGCTACTGATATTTTATCATTGAAAAATAGGTATTTTTCTGAAAGCCGTTTTTCAAAACAAAATAATTAATTATCTCTTAAATTTGTAAAAAATGCACAATAATTAATTATACAATGCGACGTACGACTTTAGTGAAGACGTTTTAGAATTTAACAGGACAGTGACAATTAAATATGCTAGTACCTGATGATGGCCCCTGTTGCGTTGAAACTAGTCGTACCAATAAAATAATACTCTGTGGATTTAAACATAGTTGGCCCTGTCATTATTTGAAAATCGACTTCTACAAAGTTACGCCAGAACGGATTGAATTCATATGTAACGCATTTACGGCAAAGAAGGCGAAATTTTACAGGACAGTGACAATCAAATATGTTTGTACCTGATGATGACGCCGTAGCGTTGAAACTAGTTGTTCTAATAAAATACTCTATGGATTTAAACATAGTTGGCCTTGTCATTATTTGACACTGATATTTTATCATTAAAAAATTTGTTTCTTTCCGAAAGCCTTTTTTAAAAAAAAATAATTATGTCTTAAATTTATAAAAATGCACCATAATTAATTATAAAATGCGACGTACGACTTTAGTGGTCGTTAAGTAAATGTTTGTTTAAAAATTCTCGCGTGAAAATTTGAGAAAATTTAAGAATAAGCCCTCTCACACTCTTCTTCTAGAAAATCATTAATTAGCCTCCCTTGAAAAGCGTTCGCTTGCAAAAAAGGGTTTTTAATGGGATCATACGACTTTGGGAAGTAATCGTGGAAATAGGCGGATGGTCCTTGGATCGTGATAATCTTAGCGTCGCTCTTGCACCAACTGGAGTACAATTTCAGGCCTCATTAGATCCCTCAGCAGAAAGTACTCGAGAATAATTGCTGGGACGCCACGGGAAAGCCATTTCTTCAGCTCCCTCTCCGCAACAGATGCTGTCGACACATCGGATGCTGTTCAGCACATAATTGAGAACAATGACGGCTGGGTGCAAGGTCTCAAAGAAACTCAAGTCTCATCTAGTCGGTGGCGAAAGCGCATGAGGCAAGAGTGCTAGCGAATTTGATGCGACTGCCTCGTAAATCTATACTGGATTCCAATATAAATAGTTATTCTAAGAAGAGAAAAAGGTGGTATTAATAATGCGTTTGATAACATAACGTCAAGCACGAAAATTACGCTCATTATTTCTTTATTTTTCAATGTCCTTCAGAGAACACTCAGTGAAACTAAAGATCGAAGAAGCCTATACATTTTCTTAGGAAAAAATATTTTCCTCTGCGCTCATGGACGCAAGAAAAAGGCAAATTGGATAATTCTATGCATTGGTGACGGTGGTTTAGGTACTCAGGCGGAACCTGAACTTCGGGCCACAGTGCAGAGGAATTGCAATTTTATTACGAGTTTCGCACATTCCAATTCAAGACTTGATGTTCACTTTCGAGAGGTAAGTCGACTCGTTGATTTAAACTTGGCCCCTCGGTGGGAAAGCACGCTTTTTAAATCCGTACTCACGCATTGGACAAAATATACTGCGATTAATGTCTTCGCGCTCCGCGGAGCAGAGCGGGCGGGCGTCTCGGGTCCAGAGCGGAGGAATCCTCTTCATTCCTGATCCCAAGACAGGCTCAACGGACCGAAGTAATAGATGCATTAACTAATTGAAAGCAATAAAGTGAGCGAATCTTCACGTCATTCATTTTGAATTAATGCTTCCTATTGTGATGCCCAGGGTGTTACTTCCTTACTTACTGCACCGGATCCCATATGCAGCAAGCATATGGGATCCGGTGCAGAAAGAATTAATTCGGGAACTTAATAAAATACAAAGGAAAGCTGCGCGATTCGTCAAAAACTGCTACGGGCGTACAGACAGCGTTACGCAGATGTTAAACGAATTAGGCTGGGAGCCGCTAGAGACTCGGAGGCTGCGCGCTAGGCTTAGATTACTTGAGCAATTGAGAATAGATATCTTTCAGAGCGACACGGAGAACATCATATTAGAACCCCACTATATTTCCAGGTCCGACAGAAACGATAAATTAAGAGAGATATTTTGCCGAACGGATAGGTATGGGAATTCGTTTTTCCCCCGAACAATAAGGGACTTTAATAAATGCAAGGCGTAATTTCATAGAGCGTTTCCTTTTTATATGTAAACGGCTGGTGTCCTAACACCCCCCGCCACACGCCTATTAAGGCGGCTTGCGGGGTAGTATGTAGATGTAGATGTAGATCCTTTGATTTCGGATCGCCCCCCCTCCCCACTTCACACTTTCCCCTCTCATCGCCAGATCAGAGGCCGGCCCAAGAAGCATAACTCGATAGACAAGATTCTATTCGGGAAACTTCTGTTGTTCCGCGTCCGTGACATTTCGAGTTCCTTAATTGATTCATTCGCTTCAAAAGGAGGACGGGGATTACAGAGTGGAACTTCAAAGGAGTGCATTTAATATAAGTAGGAATGCGTGAAATGTTCTCCCAACTTCTTCCTCGACGCTCCGTTCTAAAACCTTGCCCGGTTGGTCTTGATTTTACAATAATTAATTTAATTAAGTTCAAGCGAGGAGATTTTGAGCCTCAGATTTAACTTTGGAGGGCACATCTGTATGCACGTCTACTTAACGAGGAAAGCTTAGTCTGGGTCTTTGGACTGTAGTCAACGGATCCACTTGTATCAGCAGATGAGGAAGCCATGTGCCACCAGAATTCAATTTTTGGAAATCATCTTCTCATTCATTTCTTTCATTACCTGATTTATTTTATAATGAAGAAATTTAATTTTCATGAGCGATTTAGCCTCAGAGACGTGTTACAGCGATCACAATTTTGGTTGTGTGAAAATTACCAAATAATTCATTTGATGTATAAACTCAGTATTTGATACCTGTAAATTTGATGTATAATTTCTGCTAACCAAGAAGCTGAGCGTTCATGCACTGACCAGCCACGCTCAAAGATAAAAAAAATCACAGATTTCCTGAAAATGATTCATGGAAACTTGGGAATTTCCAAGTGTACACATGTGTCCTTACATACCCTGACCCAAGAATATGTCAAAGAAATTGCGAACGTTACGGCTAATTGAAACTTTACAAAAATCATTTGAGTGGAGCGCTACTAGATAATACCGTGTCCTATTCACATGGCTGCTGTTGACGTCATACTAGAACTAGATTGATTAAAAATTGATATAAAGTATATTATTCAATGTGATTTACGTTATGCCATTCAAAGTACTATATAATGTACATTTATGTTAAGTCGTCAACTATTTAAGCACTGAAACCGAACCATCGCCAAGCCAGACTTTTACCGTCTGATTCTCAGCCACGAATTGTTGATTAAGTCTCCTGTTTACATCCCTTTAACCCTAATCTACTTTATTTGTGCTACAATTGCCGATGGGTCATCGAACCAATATGACACGAGATCTCTGTATTTTTCAACTTGCTTTCTCTCAATTTTGACTTCAACCGACATTTCGGTTCGCTTCCCCTCCCCCCCTTTCGCCCCCCCTCCTCCCCCCCCTTTCGCCCCCCCTTCACCCACCACGCGTGATTCCTTGAATCGCATTCGTCTTGCCATCGGTGCAGAGCGGGAGTTTCCTCGTCGTGTGAGGGGGGCGGTGTGGGGGCGGCCCCCGCGTCGATCCGCCCGGGGCGAGAACGATTGGGGGAGGGGGCCGAGATTTTCCCCTCGCCCTCGATAAGGCAGGATTCGCACCCCGTCCTCGGGGGAGTAATTATCGCCCGACAGCACGCCATCGTGGTGGTTTTCACTCTTCGGTGGATCGGAAGGACCTGAGCATTGGCCATTTTCATTATCGGGCTTCGAAAAGCGTGAGCTATGAGGACATGAGGAAGTTCCCAATTGCGATATGCATTTGCTGCTCCATTGCTTGTGACATGCCCTGCTCAACGCCGGTGTTTTCACTTCAGTTTGGAAATGTTTGCCCTTCAGCATGTTGCCGTTGGAAATCCCATTTTCTAATTGCTGTGCAACGATCAGTTTCTTATTTGTTGGTCATTTTGAACCAGAATTTTTTTGTCTTATATTTAGCGATTTACAAGTTCAAATGGCGTAGTGCATATTTTTCACTTTAACTCCTGACTTGAAATAATTGGCACTTTTCAGTACTGACAAAAAAACCCTGTTATCTCATCGATTGGATAACTATTGCATGTGGACACTACATAATCAGTTAACCTTTTTTTAAATAATTTGGGTCAACCATTAACAAAATTCACCGTAAGTAAGGGTTGGCCGGTTACCCTAACTAGACCGTGGGCTGATGCGCAAATTATATTTAGGCAGAAGGCATTTATACAATAATGCGTTCACTTATTAAGATGGTGAAATTTTTATTGATACTGTATAGTGCCCGCTGAGATTTACGTAGACATATTCATGGAGCCCGGAAAGCGATTATTTAAGGGTAAATGGTGCTCTGAATCGTAAACAGTTATGTTTATCATTTAAGAATTGTTTATGCTGGGTAAAGTCAGGGGAGTATATGACTTTAGAGAATGGTTTATTGGTGTGAAATGCTTCATTCAAGAATAAGAAAATATTTTTCAATAACTAATACCAAAAATATACTGATAGTACATTAGACAATTAGTTTCCTTTGAGGTGGCTGTTGATCCTCATATCTAGCGAATATGGTTAATTAATTGAAGAGGTTAATAGGGTTACCACAATCGTACTTAACGGTTAACCGATTACTGGGAAGTGAATCGATGATATTTTGTTAATTCAGCTAACCGTTTATCCAAGTCATCAGAAACCCTGTAAAATATTGTGGCCTCATTTCAATCCTATTTGTTCTTCTACACGGGCAAATCCAACATTTATCCATATCCCGCGCTAAGCAATTACAGAATCAACTTATTGAGGACTTGTTTGAACTGCCACAAACATTGGATCACTTCTCAGTTGTCTTTCTCTATTTCACTCATGCACGATATACGTCGTCACTTCTTTCGTGAAATCTAAAACCCTTAGTCATTCTCTTTTAAGGCCGTTTTACACGATGAAAGATTTTGTGCAAACGAATGCAGATACGTGAGATTGTACGTTTGTCTCAACGAAATTAGAACAGGTTCTATTTCCCGTGCAGGCATTGAGACATTCGCACAAGCGTTCATACAATTTGCCGCTTTACACGATACATTTTGCCTCATGCAAGAGTTCACGGAAGAGTTTGTACAAACAAATGTACCGTGTAAAACGGCCTTTAATCTCCACACGGACCTTCATTTTCCCTTATGTAAGGACCTTCATCATCCCATTTTCTCGTACTTCCTCCCTCATATTTTCTGCTGCCTAAGAATCTTCCACTACAGTACGTCTTCAGTCATCATTTTTTACATTGATCTTAACTTCTGCATCTGGACATGGAGGAGGAGAAAGATGAAAGTAGAAATTGGAGACGTTTTGGAGTTTTGGAGCAGGAATTTCACTTTCTGAAAAAAGGTTCCTATGAATCATGGTATTACTAATACAAAGTGACCAAAATGAGGCCGTACCGCGCATGACGTCACGCGGATTGCAGCGGTAGCAGCAGACGACTCGCCAAATGTATGGATCTAAGAAAATCGTGCTTTATTTTTAGGTAACAGGGACGGTAAAGAATATCACTATACCGTTAATTTGTTGGTTAGGAGAAACATTAAACACTTCTTTAATCTCACATTAGTAATATTTGGCCGAAAATCCATGGACTCAAAATTTGAGCACCGTTCGTGAACTGCTGATGAGTAAATGTTACCGACTAAACATTGAATCCACGTTCTTGAGGCAGTGAATATTAATTGCGGCTGATTGTGAACGAGGATTCTCGGTATTGATTAATGCGTAGAAGTAGTGAGCAGTAGCAACCTACTCACCGAGTAGAAATTTTTTTATCCCAACGCAATTTAGCGAAATACGGGGAATGTTCATTCGTCTAACTTCTCCAGTTCAAAAATGTACCTCAGCATGGTAGTGCACGTCGATTCACATTTCTTCGTCTTTGCATTAATATTTGACAATCATATAATCAATTGATTCAAACGTTAAAAAATGAATCCCGATCTCAACTAATATTTAAGAAGTCAAAGCGTTGAACGTCTGGAAAAATTTTATTCTACCGTACCTTCGTAATTAACAACTTTTGACGATATAGAGCCAGTTCATTTCATTTTTACGTAGTTATCAGCAAGGATTGGCAATGATCAACTTTCAGTAGATACCAGTTTTAAGGAAATTGTTTCACCAAAAACTACTACACTCTTTAATTCAATTTATATGTAGTTTCAAATTAACACCCGCAACAAACAAAAGCCAATTATACACTAAGTTTTCTACTGTAAATTTTACAATTGTACCGTACAATTGGATTTTGGTAATTTTTACAATTGAACATTACCTATGCAATTCTGTAAAATAATACTTTAGAAGGGGATTTTTCCTAGGGAGATTTAACATTTAAAGAACATACTCTATTAATTTGTAGTGAACAATGATTATTTAATGGGAAAATTGTTATCTTTGTCATCATCATTAATACATAGTTGCATTCTCAACTAATTTCTTCCTTGTGGCTTGAGCCCGAGGCGCGTGAAACGTTGTGATGTTGATCAAGATCAAGCTGGCTCCAAACATATACTGCTAAAAGCTTCTAAAGGGGGAATTGGAGGAGGCATAATGGCAACCAAATTTTATGCTTGCTATTGATGCAGGGTAGAACATTTATTTCACATAGGTACGTGAAACCGTATGGTTAATTTAGAGTTATTATATTATCAGCGGCAAAACAAATTAAATGCAATGGTTCAGGATGAGACAAGAATGAACTCCCGATAGCTTGAGTCAACAAAGGGCATTTGAGTCATTTATCCAAATATTCCACAGTGGATTATTAGGTTTTCATGTGGTCAGGATCTCCAGTTGTAATTCCTCAACTAAACACATTTGCTATAGACTAACCAGAACACTAAAATAAAGACACATAAAAAAGGCATACATACACATTTATAACACACATGCAAACATAACGAAACAAAAAAATAAAATGCAAACTGTATATGAGTCTCAGACTGTGGTGAAATGCTTAGCTTAACTGCACCAACAGAAAATCTAATAGAAATTACTTACTTTTAATGCATCCAAGAAAAAACACTTCCAACAAATCTACTGAAAAAAAGCGATCAGAGGACACTATATTAGCAGACAAATTTTTGTAGCAAACAGAGTGAAAAATTAACAATGTTAAAAGTGTTATCAGACCTCCAATGTAAACTCCAAACCATCAAATAAACCTCAATAATTACAAACGTTTTGATATAGGAATTTCAAGTAAAGGTTTAGACAACAATAAAAATATAAGAAAAGATATCATACATCATAGTATAAACACTCAAGTTACATAATCAGTCGTGTCTGGTACTAGAAAATAGTGACTCTCATAACTCAGTTCATCATGTGTGGCAATAAAGTAATAGCCATTCTGGAAAAATTGAAGAACAAAATAATTAAACCATTACTCTATAACAACCAAGGATTAATATGTAAGGAATCAATTCTAAACATGGTATTCACAATCAATACTCGATACTTATGTCCAAAGATGGTATGCAACTAACCAGTCGCGTCTGGTAATAGAAAATAGTTTCATAACTCCTGTCTGCTGTCACGCTGAAAAAGAGTATATGAGAGGATTTATACATTGACAGTTGCTACCTCTTCTCCTAACCATAGAAACCCATGCGTTATCCCACAATACACACAGAATATTCAAAGGATTATCCTCAAACTATATCATATGTCACACTCTTCTGTGAACATCCTCCAGCTTCATTTTCACTGTAGGGTGATAAAATAGCACCATACCTTAAAACAAAATTAATTTGTAACTTCATTAATAAGCTCTGATGGGGAAAAAACTGACAAAAAGGGGCATAATAATTAAACTTTAAGGGGCTTCTCACATGATTTGCCAGCACATAATGGTAGTAGAGGAAACTTTCATCTCCCTCAATTGGACATTATTCACAGATTCATAGAATCACATTTATCTCAGAATCAACAGCTTCCAGCACTAATCCCATTACTCATTAAAATTCATTTGTTCATTGCAACTTACTGAGCTTCTAAATTTTATTTCCCTGATCTTTGACCACTCAAGGGTTCAATTTTGCTGTGGTAAACAAAAACTAACACTGAACAAGCTCTCAAAATCATGACACTTGGGCAAGGTAACAAAACATTATCCCTGAAACTCAAAAAACACTGAGGTAAGGCATTGCAGGCAACACAATTTTTATTAAATGCTTTGAGGAAGGCATTTTTAAGGTGTAGGGAGAGTAGGTCAGGAGCCACGAAACAAAACGAAAATTACGCTTAGGTTGGTTGGATATATTCCGAATTGAGTCAAAAAGTGATGTTGCTTTAGTTAAACTCTGGTATATTTATTCTTTTAAACACTAAAGAAACGGGAGGGAAATGTAAGTGCAATACTGAAGTTACATCTTAGCAGTAAAAGGATTACTTCCCAATGTAACACTCCTAAAAACACTTTCTAAACTCTCAAAACGACCAGCTATTTACTTAGAAAAGACTTTTTTAAACTCCTGGAAAGGTGAAACTTAATGGGTCCAATGCTATGAACGAAATCCGGCAACTTCAAAAAATGGCATACCGTTCAAGATACAAAATTGTTGGTTGCAGAACAACGTTCAAAATCTGACCGGCTATATTTCACCCTTCCATTAATACGAGTACTCACGGATTCTCTTCTAAAGCATTATTATCCTCTAATAAAGAGTCAACTAACTTTCTCTTCACCCTAACTTCATATCTATCCCTCCTCTTCCTAGAAACCTCTTTTTTCCCTGTTGACAATGGTAAATGGAGCGAGGGCACGGCGTCTCTTTTCAATTTCCTGCAGCTCTTGGGAGAATACCTACCTTAGAAGTTGCTGCTGCAAACTTTTGAAAAAAGCATCCTCTTCGAAATGCACCGAGCAAATCCGTGCTGAAAAAATAGCAGCATGTATTAGCAAAATTAACCTATTGCCTTAGTTTATGGGCAATAAACTTAAGTTCTAATAAAACAGCAATACACGTCCATGGAACTTCATTTTCTCGCAAGTTAATATTTCATTTTTCAAATTTTCAAAATAATATATCATATTACTTTAATATGTAACACGTAACAGTTAAAATAAGTGAAAAATATAAATAAATGATATTACCAGTATCAGCCTTGAAATGGTCTCGCCTCCGGCATGAGTTTATCCACTTCCACCTTCGGCAGGAAATCGAAAATAACTCATCATCCCCTTTCGATCCCTTACAATATTATTGCACCCAAATACTGCGCAAAAATACATTACCAGGGATTCCCGGCACGAGATGTAGATGAACGAGTGTAAACTCTCTAGTTCAATCACTTCAAATACGCTAAAAGCTCACAATGGCTGAAAACAGCTGTGGCATTTAATCCTAGTGACGTCGCAGACTTCAACAAAAGCGCATCTGAGCGCGCCGACAGATGCACAACGACCTATCTTGTATTAGTAATACCATGCCCATGTACTCTTTCACAGCAGATGCGCTATGCTTTGAACATGCGTGAGGTTTTGCGATATTTCGGAGAAATTCTTTATTAAGGAATTGGATCAATATCCTTGTTGAGTATCTCATTTTTTAAGGAGAAAGTTGAGTTTTACCTTTGGAGAGTAATGGGAGAAACTAGACGGCCGACCACTCTGTTCATTAGCAAGGCAAGCGAAACCAAGATTAGAGCAGTATATGCCGCCGAAATTATCGTAGTTCTTACAGCGTGAAGAGAATTACTAATCCACCTCACTTACTTCGCAGATTAGACCACACTGGTTAGAGGAGAGCTTTGGTTTGAGGCTTTATTCTCGAGGCTTATTCTGCCGGTTCACAATTTACGATTTCACCGGGGAAACAAAGTTAAGCCCCCACAACACTTCACGTGTAACTTTTTTTTCATACGTGATGTCACTTACCTGAATTCGTCGAATACCTTCAATGGCTAAGCTTTTTCAGTGGAATCCTGAGACCTCTTCGGGTGCTATGTGCGCAGCACTGAATGAGTGTTGCCTATAGACACATACTTACTGGTAGCGTTCGAATGGACTAATGCTGGCGCCGGGTTTCTCTTTATCCGTTTACCATTAAAAAAAAAACCTACCCATAATGACGCAAATAACGTAAGCTGATCATCTACACGTGTAACTGCTACTTTGGTTACATCTTAATAATAAACGACTGCGAAGCGGTGAACCAATAATAATGTGGAACGCATGGATGATCCCCAGATAGTAATATCGATCCAGATGTGTTTGATCGAACTACAAAAAACATCGAAATAAGGGTGAGGTGTTAAAATGCCTCGACAGAAAAAGAGCAAGATATCGATAGAAAATTAAACTGAAACAAGGACGAAATAGGAAATGTTGAAAGCGCATTTTGTACATTTTCATGGATAATTTTCTTATTTTTCATGCAAATTACTCATAGAAAAACGGTTTTTCCGACATTTTACAATGCTGACGGTTTTCATTATCCCTGTCCTTAGAAAGCTGTTAAATGAAACCACGCTGCTATTGCGTGACAAAACTTTTCCAACTATCACCCATTATCAATGAGATTAGCGCATACCTTACTCATAGGAGGAACGTTTACTCATCTCTTTCTATTACGTGAATTAATCAGGGATTTAAGGACTTTGACGTTAATGGAAAATTATTCCTATTATTTACCTAAATTTGAATTATTGCACTTATTTGGCTATTCCTAATTTTCTATATTCATCACTCTCTTATTAAAAATCACCCCATGCAATGATGCTTGAAAGTAGATATAATTTTTTCAAATAAATACAACTGTTTCAGGCTGGATATGGTGGAAGTTCTCAATATTCATAATGAATAAAGACACTTGGTAATCTTCCACAGATTGTCTTTATTCATTATGAATCATTTTTTCAATTAAAAATAAATGGAATGTATAATTGTACATAATTGTTAAGGGTATTAAGCATGAACTATTCAGTGCCATCGATGATGTAATTCTATTTAAAATTAGCAATTACTTCTTGCAGTAGTATACCGGATAAATAAGCTAGAAGATAATCTTTCTTACATCCGGCCTTTGAAGCTATCCCATGGTATTACCCATGTTTGTTTTCTATTTGAACTTTTGCACTGAGAAGTGCGGACCGGGTGGATATGTTGACTACAGTACAGGCTTTTCATCCTGGATGCCCGGGTTTGAATCTCGTCTGTGGTGGGGATTTATCAGTGGTATCCCGATCCCTGCTAGGTAGCTGCGTGGAGAGTAATTCCAGTCCATTACATACTCCGTCCTTCAAATGGGGCGTTAAACTGTGCACCCCTCGGCGCATGCCGTTAAGAGTTTTGACGCCAGGTGTCTCTCAACCCTTCTTCATTCCCAAAACTATCGCTCCCTTATAAGCAACCCATCTAAAATCCTAAGCGGCGAGAAAAACATTGCTATTGCTCGCCTTCCCAAGCAACCAACCGGCGGCCATAGGAAAATCAATATAATCTGCACAATACCCTTGACTTTCTTTTGGTCGATCGTGGGATTCCAAGCTTCTTCAAGACGCTCGGAAGAATGGCGTGGGTAAATATTTATCCAATTCTGTTGTTTGAATCTGGGCTCCGTTACAGCGTCCCATACGAGCCTTAACACATTGGCTTACGAAGGATTGCGTTCTATTGTACACATCAGCCATCATCCTTGTTTTGGCCACATTTCGAAACATTTGTGGAATTCTGATTCCAATTTCACCGTGATACTGGTCTCTATTCACGTAGCTATCGTATTTTTTTAATCAAACATTCGTCACTTTATGTACACCGATTGGCTCACCTAACATAAAAAGAGCACATAAAACTGCAAGAGATGTTTAACTACCCGTCGTATGTATCTCACAAAGGACAGGGAAAGGACCAAATAGTCAAAAGTAGCCTTTCAACGAATCGATCGGCTTGATGGATCATGGATAGACCTCGCTAGAAGTGTGGAATTGGCATAACAGAGTAGTGGGAGGGATTCTCCTGAGGTCTCCCCAAAGGATCTGCTCTCAAGAAAGTTAAACAGCTTGGGTTTAACTGGATGCGCCCTGAGGTCTCTTCTGGACGTGAACCAAGGACCTCCGATCAGTATCCTAAGTATCAATCGTATAGGAATCGGCCTTGGGAAGGGTCGCGATATTCAAGGAGGTTGAAGCATATTGAATGGACCGAACTGGTTTCTTGCCAGGTAACTGGAGAGAGACTGGAGGACAAAGATGTGCTCGGAATACAGGAAGGCCTTGCCTACTGTGAACACAGCATTGACATCACAATATGTTTAAAGGTAGTTCCAACTACTTATTTCGTATCAGCCAGAACTTTAATTACTTCAAAAATATAATACCTACAGTATAATTTCTTTGTAATCAGGAAACGCAACTTGATGTCGTGCTCCCGTACAAAACGATTGTGGAAACTACTGCTGTACATGGCGATTTAAATAGTTTTTGGCGTGACGAAGAGAATTGGTACGATAAGGATACTTGAATTCTCGCTGCAATTCGCTCATGCATTAGTTTTAGTAGGGTAGGTAGATTCATTATTTAACGCTTTCAGTTCCATTCGAAGAAGGTAGACCCACTTATTGTGACAATGGCAGAAAAAAAATCAACATGCTAGTTTTTTGATCAAGCACGAAGATTTCCTGGAAAGCGTCTCCGGAATATTTCAACCTCCTTAGTGATATAAGGTGTTGCGTGGAGTCATTTTCTCGGATATTTCGGATAGGTCTTCCAGGGTGGGTTGCTGTCGTCATCAGTCGCAGTAGTTGAGGTGGTGGTGGGATTGAGGAAGCAGGAAGCGGGAGGCAAGTGGTGTCGTGGGAGGGCACCGCAATGTGGGAGGGTGATGTTGTTTTGACTTGACGAGAGAGTGACAGGGAAGGACGGGGTGGAGGAAACTCAACAACTCTCAAGGACAAAGCTCGCCTCCCAGCATTTTCTCCGTTTCTTGAATGAAATTATTGTGCAAATTTATTTCCATTATGAAGAGGTTCTTAGCTCATAATCGTCACGCGATCTGCTTAAATGTTTTACTCCATCAGATAAGTCTCCGATGAACAATCATTCGGAGATCCTGCGGGAGATTTAGTTTTTAAAAAAATCGAAGATTTTTATGCTTTTCCATTCAGCGTTAGCCGTGTAATTTTTCTGTGTTTACAAAACGACTAAACCTTGATATCTGTAAAATCTGGTTCTTGTTTAGAGAACATTGTTCAGCCAAAGAATTGACGTATTATAATTAAAAAAATCTTCATCCGTACATTTCTGTGTTTTTATTGGAGAGCCAGTGCTAGTGGGCTGCAATTTATAGTTTTAACTATGGTTAAGGTTTTTAAGATCTTGGAAAGAGTTAGAAAAAAGTAGTGAACGGTGTTAATGCCAATAGTTAATTGATGATGGTAACAAGTTTATTCATATCAATAATGAAAATCTTTATCTACATCCACGAAATACTCTACAAGCCACCTCAAGGGTGTGTGGCAGGGGGTGAGTAGTCACCAAAATGCATTACACTACACCCTAAATTTAGTGTAACTACGGCTAATTATGCATTAGCATAAATCGCTAATGCGTGTCACGAGGCGAAGCCTCACAAGCATGCACTTACACTACAGATATGCTGCCAATGGAGAGGGACCATTATTATATATGTATTTTGCAACTACACAAATGGACAGAGACTTAAGAGTTATGGATTAATGATATATTCCTTAATTTTGCCGGTTGGGTAATTTTGTAATTGCACTTACGAGGAAAGATCAATGCGCTGGTATTTTGATTTCCATTGTTATGATTGTTGTGTTTAAGACTGAAGAGGGAAAGGGAGGATAGGGTTGATTTCGTAATACTTCGTTATTTTCAGCATGCGATGCATCCGAGCATACCTCTTTAGTTCTGCTATCATACAAGTTGTCGCATTCTTTATGTTTAAAATAAGATTTACTACTTAACTGATATGTACGGATTTAAATATCTTAGGATCAAATGTTATTTGAGATTTGGAATGAGTGTGTGATTACCGTATTAATCAGTTTTGTTGTAATAATTTAGCTCAACATTATTGATTTTTTATTATTATTGAAGCATTTTGATACACACAGAATTAAATGGACAATTCCCGCTGTTGGTAAGGAACGAAGTTATAGCAGATGTAGCCACGATATTATTGATTAGTAACCCTCAATTCCTTCGATTATGTCAAATATATATATATAGGTACTATAACAATTAGTAACCCACACCCCTTACGCCCGGCGCAATGTTTGGAAAAGGAAATAGGCTGTAATTGAATAAAGATATTCATGCCTGCCGTAATGCTTCCTAATTCCATTGGCAATATAAAGAGGATAGGGTAAACCGTACAGAAATTGTCCACCCTACAGTTATTGGCCATTTGGTATTTTGAAGAGCATAGTAAGAGTAAGGTTGGACATAATGTACAATAATAACTATTGTAAATTTTGCTATGAATATTGTACTCTTTTCCAAATGTAGATACTTTTACAATGATCTTCAGAATACCATGTGGCCAATAACTGTACTGTTTACCCTAGGAAAGGGGACTATGGATGTTAAGCCCTTACGGTCCATCCAAGATGGCGACGCAAGGGTGCAACGGACTTCAAGGAAGTCACCACCCATGTGGTTTAATGTATTCGTGGCCTACTACGGCATAAGTGCTGGTACTGGATGCAAACAATCAACTTCTAATTTAAATATATTTTAATTTCAACCTCAGTGTTTTTTTGCCGCACATTTAATCGATCGGTGACCAAGTTTGAGAAATAGTATGTTGTTCGTTCACAGTGGAACAATATATATTCGTTACGTTTCCGTGTAATGCCTTTTTTGTGTACAACGACTTTGTTGGTAATTGATCCACGATGAAAGGAAGTGAGCAGCGATAAGCCTTTAATTTTAGCAGTGAAGTTGCCTTACTGTTCATTTTAATCTCTAGCAATCAAAACAAAATCCCTTTGACATAATCATTTACTTGCCATTCAATGATATAAACTATTTGGTACATACATCAGATGAGAGGTTGGGAAAGATGTATGGCCTTCCAAATTATCGTAGATGAATGGGAAGCATTCAGAGCAGTGATAGACTTCAATTATCCACCAACGTTATGAATGTGGGTGTTGATTCTCGTATGTTTAACTAGATGTTGGCCGCATGATGTGTTTTCCCCCCCCCCCCCCCCCCCCCGCCGTTGAGTGATTCCAATGAGTGAAGTGAAGATGTCCCACGGTCCGACAGGAATTATCAACGGAACTGGAATATTGATTAACTATGGGAATGCCAAGTTCAAAGATTGTCTTAGGGGTCATTCAAGTATTACATAAGGCGATTTTGGTCAATTTTTACTCCACATCCCCTTTATATAAGACAACGTAAGATTTCATGAACCCCAACCCCTCCCCTTCCAATCGGACGTAAGTTTTCATGCATTGATGGAACAATGCATAATGCGCACCAATAAATAAGGTATGGGGGATTTCATGTCCAAGTGTGCAAAATAGACCTCGCCCCTTCCAGTTTTTTGACATGATCATAGGCCATGTAGATAAAATAAAAAAATATGAATTTATAGCCGGATATCGATCACGGTTATCGAGATTTCGCGATTCACAGTGATGTGTTGCTCGACTCGCAAAACACGTGATCTTTGAAAATTACGATATCTCATAGCTTATAAACGCAAATAATTGATGATACGTTAGCGTAGCATAAGTTCTGGCGTACCGCCGCAAAGTTAATCCTACGAAACAAGATTTTTCGTCCGAAAATAATTTTGAAAAGTGATAAAAATACGATCTCGGAGGTTACTAAAATCTTAGGTAAGACTGACTCGGATCCTCTCACCCTCCAACGCAAGACAACGTAAGGAAAGCTTAGGTAGTAGTAGAAGTATTTTTGTTTAACGTGCTTCGACGGCTAAGGTCATTTTACATTTAAATTGTTTGCCACGTGCAGAAGACAGGGGCAACAGCATTCGGACGAATCGGAGTATCACCCCTCCAAACTCGAGCCGAGCCCAACGAGGCTTAACTTCGGTGACTGATCGGGAACCGGTGTTTCCATCGAGGCAGGCCGTTGTCCAGGAATGCTTAGCCTCCCTCCAAAACGTCTTACGTGATACATGAACTGCCCCTAACTGAAAGGAATTAGCTGGACTGGTAACCGTAGTAAAAGCTTGAAGAAAAGATTAGTGCAAAATTTGACGATGAGTGTTGCATTATATGATTCCGAAACATAGTACTTGGGGATAGATATCGTTGTTGTACTCTAGAGTGCTGGCTTCCCATCCCGAAGAGTCTGGGTTCAAATTCCGGAAGTGGTGGAGATTTCTCAGGGGTTATCCCGATCCGTACTTAGTTTCTATAAGGAGAACACTTCCAGTGTGGTGTTCCGTGAGTCTAATGGATAGTACAACATGCATCCCTGGCGTCTTTCATGAATAGTACTTCGTGAGAATCTTACGCCAGGTTTCTGTCCACCCTTCCTCCATTCCCCAAGTAATCCTCCCCTTCCTACCCTCATCCTATCGTGATAGCGCGAGAATGACCTCAACTGTCCGTCCCCTTCCCCAAACGACCAACCCACCTGCCTAATCACCTTTATAAAAGCTCCGTCATCTTGTTTCGCCTTCGTAATAATAATTTGAGTCCCCTATTAGGGAACCGCGTTTAGTTTGCCTGTATCGCCTGTCGTTCCTCAGATTGAGTTGGGGGTGAGGAGGTGCGTCGTCGAAGAAGGATTGATGAGCACAAGAAGGCACGCGACCGGTGTTCGGCCCCTTCCCCCACGCAACTATTCAATCGCCAATGGGGCGTCCGCATCCTCAGAGGCAATCCTTCCCGGTGGGACTCCGCACAGTCAGTCTTTTGTTTCCCAACTCGCTGACCCTCTCCCCCCTTCCGTGACGCCCAGTCGCCAATCCTCCCCCCCCTTCCCTTCAAATCATTCCCTTCCCATTCCCCGACAGCCTCTCCGCCAGTCTCCATTACAACCATTCGATTACGTCCCGTGGAGCTCTTGAGAGGCAGACTTCCGCCATTCCGTCCCTTCGCCTTCACGCGGCAAATGAGTCGCCACTCTGCGACCACGAATCCGAATGGACGGCTGATGAGTTATTTGGAATGTTTCAAGGAAAGAAACATCCTTGGCCTGAGGCGCTTGGATTATTAATTATTCTGGATGCCCTGCGGGTTATCGCAATTTTCGTAGCGTAAGGAGAAATAATTGGTCACTGCCAAAGGTCAGACACCCTGCATCGGTGTAAGATGGATTATCTTGAGCTTGTCTGCGTCCCTCGATGAGTCGAAAACCTGCTAAGCCTGGTCGCATCGATGGAGTGTGCCTGCTGTCACCGTCAGTCCTCGGAAATTCCACTCATCACCCCTGGACATAAATTCACTTACCTCACCCTTGGATTGAGGCAAATGCCCTACGCGAATTTATCTACGAGAAGCAGGGCTGTTCGTTCGGACAGATAAGGTAACCGAATATGCGCTAGGTCTCTGTGAAGTAATGGAACTGCCTTGCTGTGTATAATTAGGGCATCTTCTGGAATAACTTCATTTCCTGAAGGTCAGTGGAAAAATTTAACTCCTGGGCTCGCCCTCCTCAGATCCCTTTACACTCATTCTGCTTGAGTAATCGGAAAATATATTTCATTCAATTATGTTTCATTTGCCAACCTATATTACTAGATGAATGTGCCTACCTATCTTGAGCCTTTATACCAGACAAACATGAAAAGAGCGTGATGTGTTGAGTTGGTCATGTTGAGAAAGTTGATTGGAGTCGAATGCTTAAAGGGATAAGGGGAGTGAGTGATGTGTGAGTGAGGGGTGGACTGAGAAAGTATGCGTTGTGGAGGAGACTCTTTTGATAGGGGAGGAATATTTCGGAGCCTATTGCAACCAGAGATCGTTCATTAAATTATGCATGAATGTAATGGAAGGTGAGGAGGTAAGCGTGGATATGACAGAGGGGAGGAAATTATCAAATTATCTTCATATTGAAATAAGTTACTCGGTATGATTCCACACGTCATTGAACTAATCAACCCAGGCTTTGGCATGCTGTGCCCAATTCAAGGTAACAAGCGTTGATTGCTTTGCTCTTATATATTTACTGGAAAGTAGGGGTTGGTGATTGTTAGGAATAGCGGATACAGGTTTTAGATGAGGGGAGGAAAATTATTCAAACAGTCCCAGTCTCCTCCGTCTAACACCAATTATTAAGCTTTTAATTACCTGCCTGGACTAAAAGGGATAGGTGTAATGGGTATGTACGTATGCATATAATATTGGTCGGCTCGAAGACAGTTCCTATTCATCTCCAAAACCTTCAGGGTCGTGGGCTCATCCTTAGCCATTCCTGACACGAAATACTACGCATATCCTTCAGTACTGAGACCAGCTATGTTTATCTCCTTACGCCCTTTCTAGGGCCCCCATCCGACCTCTCCTCACTCACATTCACTCCCATTACCCAACATCCCGTTACCTCTCGCAGCGTCATTCAAACAATTTTTGCCTCATCCGAATTTACTTTTCTCCACCATATTTAATTTCTTATGCCGTCCCTTCCTCCTTTCCATCTTTCTCCAAACATTGAAACTATTAAGTTCTCCCATCTAAATCCTCGTCAAACTAATGGCTTAAACAGAAATTTAACTATAGAGGATATGAAGTACCGTTGGAAGTGATTTTTGGGGGTGTTCATTTCATTGACCTGAAAGGCTGTTCCAATTAAAGAAATTCTCGGAGTGGTAGGAAATGTTTTAATTTTCTCAGTCTTTTCAATTTATAGAATCAAATAATTTACATTTAACGTAAGGGATGTTCTACGATGCCACCATATGTGTTCACCATTAATACAAATCTTTCTCCGTGACGGTATTAGTGAACAGTGGGTTAAGTGTAAGGTTTGCACGAATCATGTCAGAGAAACTATTTTCTCCGCAATTAGTGAAGTTTTTAGTCGTTTAGTTTTTAAAAATATTTTTATTTCGGCGTGGGAAATGTTGCATCGCAATTTTTTATTTTTTTTTCTACTTACGCAACATCCTGGGAACATTAAGTATTGTATGCAAAACTGTATTTCACTTTCTTCGTTCGAAACCTTGGAATATTTTCCTCATCAGTTATTTTTGTCGTATTTTAGTGCTGGGGAGTATAATGGTAATCACCATGACCGTTAAACTCTCAGTCAACATTTTTCAAAGAGTAACACCATTAGAGACTAACGTTGCGCAGAGATATATCACCTCGTGTGTCCTCAATGGCGTTCTCCTTCTTGAGAAATCTCATTTACATAGGTTGCAGATCATTCAGAGAAGCGTAAAGGCCAGTCTCCACCCTTCAAATACGCACCAAATTGGAAGAATAAGGCGTTCTTCCATCCAACCGCTGCGAAACGAAGCTTTCCCCTCTCCCCATGGAGTTACAAGCGGGAAGACACGGATGCGTTTCGTTCTGACGTGATCGACATCCAAACAAAGTACGTTAACGTGCGTTCAATACATTCATAAGCGTGTCACCGCGGCGATCCAAGAATGTCATTCGTCCACGGCTGCTTTTTGAGTCCACTTTCCCCTCTTTTGTCCCGAAAAAGCGACCGAGTCCATTTCAACACTCCTCTTTCGCGACCCTCAGGACACCCGTTAATATTATTCTGAAGTTGCCTCGGCTGCTGCCAAGAAGCTCATTAGGACGGCATTATGAATGAAACTGTGTCGAAGGGCAGTAACGGCATGCTTTGGCCCACAAGAGAAATTTAACCCTCAATTGATATGCATGTATTGTTGGAGTTGTGTTCCAGTTGAATGTGCTTCCACAGCTGAGGTAATTTTGCAATCACAGTCTGAAGTCACTATTTTAGCGGCAGAGGCACTGGCACTTGGCACGCACAGGACAGGATGCTCCAACCTCGAGTCCAGCCCAACGAGCTCAAATGCGTTTCTACATCTACAAAATACCCTGCATGCCACCTCAGGGGTGTGTGGCAGGGGGTGAATATTCACCAACATGCATTACACTATACCCTAAAGCTAGTGTAAGTACGACTATTGATGCATTAGCATAAATCGCGAATGCTTGTCACGAGACGAAGACAAGCATGCACTACTGCACTACAGATATTATCACAATGGAGAGGGACCGTTAATATATATGTATTTTGCAACTACACAAATGGACAGAGACTGAAGACTTATGTAAAAAACATGCACGGCGTGCTGTTAGTACTGGGTAACAGAAAAGGATTCATGTATTACGGATTACTACTACTACTAAGTACTACTACACTACCTAACGACAAACGTAGATAAAAGTGTCATTGGCCGCTGCTATGGTCCCTTATCGTTCGTGGGAAAAATAACATTTTAAATCTGTCCATTCTGCAGTCTAGTTCCCTAATTTTACTCTCATGATCTGATCTACCGTAGTATGTCGGATTTCGTAAAATACTATCAACGTCGTCAGAAAATAGACCGGTTTGGAACTTACATAATAGATTGAGTCTAAATTTTAATCAAGGCTTTGAAAGTTTTTCCCATCCCAGTTGCTGCAAAAGGTCAGCAACACTAACGAGATTATCATAACGGTCTTTAACGTATCCTCCCGATCTTCGCTGCACGCGTTCTAACTCAGTTTTCAAGCCTATCTCATAAGGATCCCAAATGCTGGCAGCATATTCCAAGTGGGGTCTAACGAGGGAGAAGTAGCTGATTTCCCTAACTTTATCGTCGAACTTGCCAAGTACTCTTTAAACAAATCCCAAGAGAGAATTGTACTTGGGAATTTCAGGTAGCGTCTTGAACTTCGAGAAAAAATTGACTAGCAAAAGCACGAATGCACATCGTCGAGTTGAGAGTTGACTGAGCGTTTAACAATCATCGAGAGGGAACATGTGGGTCTCATCCGTCGCTGGAAAATGGGACTTTGGCCGATTTTCAATGTTATATTATCTCCTGTTAGTAGGCAACGTATGTTTAGGAAAATATTATAAAATGGATATATAGGACACTGTCTCTGGCGTTACTCGGTGGAACTCCTTCATTAATAATGAAAAAACGGGCACTTGCTGATGATGGCATGAGATGCTGAAACCTAGGTCGTATTGTTTCTAATTAAGTGTGGAATTATACCCAAGTACCCGTTTTTTCATTAATAAAATGGAGATATCATTTATTTGCAACAATAATGTTAACATTATTTTTTAGGATTCACCCCTTTACCTGTTCATACCTGTTTCAAAAAATCTTATTGTATACCTATGTTTCAAGACTTCTAAATGCACTGCAGCGTATATTCCGTGACTTGACTACAGCAGACATTCTACAGACGCATGATATAAGTGGCTCTTAAACCAGTGGCCTTTGAGTCACCGGCGCGGCGAGTCACCAAGCTATCTGCAGTATAACATGGAGTAGATCAGGTAAGCGGCTCAGGCTACAGATAAAATAGGATATTGTTTTGTCACATAATCTCGAGCTTGTGATGAACGAAGTTTGTGACTTTCAAAAAAAAAGTGATTTATCGTCGTTGTCTCGGCAGAGGAGGACGTATGGAGATTTCAGAACGATGTTTTTCCTCCGAGAATGCTTCATTTCCTGCACACGTCCTGGGAACATTTCCCGCGTGGGAGTGTCGCAGTTGCTCTGATTTATTCCCATTCCTTAGTGGCGTGCTATTCCTCCCTTTGGGAATCCTGGAGTTCCGTGCGTCTCTCGGGGATGTGCATTCGTGATTTTGCTAGCCAATTTTTTCGCGATGTTCAAGACGCTCCCTGAAATTCCCAAGTACAATGCCCCTTGTATTCGCCCACGTGGGTTCGAAGCCCACTGCTTTTGACGTCACAGAAATAAAATCACGTGCTCAGAAATCCAAATCCCACTCTCGCATTTTCACTTCAGCTCCAGAGAGGCAATTCATATAAAATGGGACCACACGAATATACTAATGCTAACTAGTCCTTTAACCTCTACCGAAAGATCGTCTTCACCGTACCTTAACTCTGCTAATCTGTCGGAGACATTTTGTGGATTTTTAAAATTCCAAAACTGTAGCATCGTTTGTAATTTCCTTGAAAGTTCATTCTAAATTGTAGTTTATGCAAAATATTACTACGACTTATCCCCACATGTGGATAATATACACGAAAAGGTCGGTGTTTATCCTCAAGTACCTTCCTCACTTATACTTTTTTGGAATATATCTTCGGTAAATGGAGCTAGGGGATCTAGGGGAGCTATATCTCTCTCGTGAAAGGGGATGAAATATGTTCTGAAGCTGATTCTTATGTGAAGCAAAACCTGGACCACGATACTCGGCCATGAATTTTTGTTCATATTCGTAACCTTATTTGAAGTTAAAGCAGTAGTTCAATTTTAAATCGAGATTTTGCCTACATTTTATCTGGAAATTTGTTTAAAATGGCATTTAAAATGTAAAGTAAATCTTTACACATAGCTCCGTCAGTGAAGCAGGTTAAGAACTGCTCAGCTTGGCGTTCCTTAAAAAATTCGAAAAGAGTTTTTTTAGAAATGATGATGACACGTGAAATATTTTTATATCCTCGCCGTCGGTGCAACTGAAAGAGCGAGTCTTAAAAGTATTGATATTCCAAGCCTTAGGCAACCATAACTCGATATGCTGTTTAGATGTGACATTGCAGCCTCAAGGAAAGAGGTCAATAGCATTTTAGATGGCATTGGCTCTTTGCTAACTTTCTCCATTCACGTTGGATGGTCGCTAGTTTTCTCTGGACATAATTTCTTCTGGCGCTGACCTAGGGTGGACACAGTCCAAATTTCAGCCCAGATGTGGCGATAAAACGCTATTGTACGATTCGTATCATTTAAGGTGTAGGAATTGTCTGAAGGGATATTTTATGCAGAAATATAATATGCATTCAACTTTTATTGGAGTTGGAAACGGAGATAGATATCTCTGGAATTACACTTTAATCTATGGCATTTTCAAAATTACAATCCATTTAAGAGTGCTAACGTCGTCGCTCGCGGACCATCTCCGTTAGAAGCGACACCATGTTTAATAAATAGGAGGGATCACTCAAAATTAAAAATCGAATTTGAACCGTTTTATGGAATAAAGTATGCATAAAACACACACCCGCCAAATGTTGGTGTTTTTGATCAATTTTTACGGGAGATATACAGCCTTAAAAGTCGCCGCGGAGCTGTTACCACGCCCACCCCGCGAAACGTATTTCTATTGGCTGGCTCCAACCGTGACGTGAGAAGTATATGAAGTCGCCCGGAGAGGCAGAGAAGGGACGGACTTCAGAAGGCTGCTCAACGTTGAGTGGTCTACTGAATCTTACATCTTTCATAATTTAAAGCACAATGGCATTGGCATGTTAAAAAGCGTAAAAGTTACATTGAACTGTTATTTTATTATAACATAATTGCATAAACAAAGTCGCCGTGTTTCTCACCCATTGTTCATGTGTGGGTGAGAAACACGGCGACTTTGTTTATGCTATTATGTTATAATAAAAAATTGTTCAATGTAACATTTACGCTTTTTAACATGCAAGTGCATTTTGCTTTAAATTATGAAAGATGTATGTGAGCTATACGTAGTATATGATGGTCTCAATTGACGGGAAAGTATTTCTAGTGACGGAAGGAAAACAAGGACAATCTCTCACCTCGTATTTTGAAAGAACTTTCATTAGCGTATTTAGGTGTACAATAATGATCTCTGCATTTTTATTAATAATTGATATCGTGCTTAATATTTATGAAATGTCAACTTTTGGTACAATTAGAACTTAATAGACAAATTTCGCTCACAGAATTTCCAGGCAAGAAGGGGACACCGTCGAAGAATTTATGATAATTTTCGACTTCTGTACTAGTTTTCTCGCAACATATGAAACTTGACTATATATCTTTAAATAACAATTGTTTTTGTGAACAAATAAGATCTTCAGAAGGAATGTAGAGAATGTTTTATAACAAAACATGACTAGCCATCGACAAGCACGAAAGCCTACTAAAGGCCATGTACGGAATAGATCATATTTGTTCTCCTAACGTCATGTAGTTGTTCGTAGCCTGGTGGTTACCGTCTTCGCCTGGTGATGCTGAGGTTTCCGTTTCAAATCTATACGACGGATATATTTATTAGAATTTTTTTTAAAGTTCTTAATTACTTCTTTAACTCAATATATAAAATATGTTCATAGGTATTGCCGGTGAGTCGAACCACAAAATATTTCGATCTCTAGTTGCGGACATTTTTTTGTCGGCAAACCATGTCACGGCGACTATAGGCGTATTATGATTCCAGATTCTTCGTCTTCCGTTTTATGCATCTATACAACATACATGCGTTTTATATTTAACAGAAATTTATACTGAAATCGACCAAAGCCTTAAAAAAATTATGCTATGAGTATGCTTGTAATTAGAATATGTTGATCCTTCAGTTCTTGCAGCTCGAAAATTAATGTTTTACATCTTGGGCTCCAATGCAATGGGGAAAATTCCAGTGCCTTTTGCTATGCCTTCCCATTATGTGGCAGAATTTGGTACCTGAAACAAATTCATGATCAATAAAACAAGCTGCTATCTCTACAATAGGATATTTCTCTGAGGAACCGCAAGAATCCAGGAACAAGGACTGTAATAGATTCAGAGAGCTCCACACGCGAAAAATTAAAAGGGAGATAACCAATGAAGATCTACTACATATCCTCCTTCAGTCATCAGATCCTCTAATATTCTCGAGAACTCCCGAAGTAAGCGAAAGATCCCATTCCCACAGATGTTCTTGCACTGCTACTTCCTCCCCTAATTGCACCTGTAATTGAATACATTTCAAGTGACGAGGAGCATCATGACTAAGTTACATATCAGTTTACATGGTATAAGAATTTTAACTTTGTCCATAAATAGCGTGCGTGTAAAAAATCATATATGGCAAAAACATTCATTGAAAGCTGGTACAATTTTCCAGAACAACTGTATCAGTAAGACTCGTCGCCGCCTCGTAAACGGAGTGACAGAGACCGTTGCGCGCACTTCAAGATAAAAATGCTAATTGCTGTAAAAATGGCACCTAGAAGCACCTCAAAGTTGTTTGCTCTTATAGAGGAAGCCTTTAACTAGCGATACCATGCCAGAACACCCGATATTAAACGATTTTTTTCTAACACCTAACTGAAACGGGTAAGTTGAGTGGTGTTGCATCGTTTAAGAAATCGCTGTCACTAAATATACGACAAAGTAATTATTTAGTTAAGAATTAATATTTTTAGGGTGCTAAATCGATAAATTATGTAACAATCGCAAGTAATAATTTCATGGCTATTAGTAATCCGATTCACTATTCTGGCGTGAATGTACGATGTTATCGTGGGAACCTGGTCCCATCTAGCATCTGGCAGTATTAATTAGATTTGGGTCATCCGACAGTGAAAATTCGTGAAATAGGTATTGATTTACCTTCATTATAAGGACAATTATGACGACATTTCAGAGAATTGAAAAAAAATCAGTATTTGACTAGAACAACTGGGCTCTCAAATCACTGTGCAACTTCTTCTTCGTTCCGGGTTGTTAGGAACCAAAAATAAATATTTCTCGGGTGTTTTCTGTGACATAGATTTACCACTCGGCACACAACAGTACACATACGATTTTCTATCACTCATATTTAACACACACGGCCGTGCTAACCACTTTAGACTCTTATAACTGTTTATGACCGACACCAGCAATGCATTCCATGGGATAGTAGGAGCGATATCATATACTTTCCACGTCATCAACATGGCGTCGGCCGAGAAATACGTTTTCGGCGCGGATTTCAAATTGAAATTTCTAACGGCTCTAGGAGCGTAATTATTTGGTTTTAGAGGGTAAAACTCGGTAAGTGACCTTTTTACGTCTCCAATATTATAACCCAAACGCAATCTGAAGTAGTGTGATCCCTCCTATTGTAATAACTTATGCATTTCACTTTTTCGCCACTGTGCGGCGCATGTTTAGCCGATTAAGTAGCTTCTGATTAGTCTACTTAATAAATCATTCCCCTTCTCGATGAGCAATAATTAACAATAACAGCGCAAGAGATGAAGGAGAGCAATCCTATGAGTCAAGGTACTACATCCTGAAGGTTCATGGCGAACTCTCTAGCCTCTGACACCGACAGTTATGCTCAGGCTCAACTCAGTTATATTGTTATTTCCAATGGGAGCTGGCCTTTAAGTCTGCTCTTAAAAATGGAGTTTATCGGGACAACGGTTTGACGTCCCATTCGATGGACAGAGTACCTGCTACACTACATATTATTCTCTTTTCTGTTTTCTTTGTTCTGAGTTCTGTTTACACGCCTGTGGGGCGTGATTACCATTGAGAAATCGTCATAACCACTGCCGGAATTCAAACCAGGGATGTTCACGCGACGGGCAGTCTTTCAAGACTTGCTGTTCAGCATCCTCCCTCGGTTAGTCAATGAGTAAGTCATTTGGGAAGGTGGCCGACAGCTAAGGTTTTTTTCTGCCATTGAGAACAGGTGGGTGGGATTTCATGGGAAGGATCTTTCGCGGAGAGAAGGATGGGTGGAGAGAAACCCGACGCGCTGGCACTAACCTACTCTTTAGCGAAAGGCGCAACTCCATAGTTCAACGTCCCATTCGACAGACGAAGCACTGCTCTTAAAGTGCTCTCCACTAGACACCCAAATAGGGACCCGGATTTCACAGAGTAATCTCCGGCGTTACGAAGGAGATCCGAACCCGGGACCTCGGTACGGGAAGGCAGTAGGTAAGACACCTTTCCGACACGATCCCCGATTGGACCGGGAGAATAGGCGAGTCGTGTTTGAAGGGGACATAATGGAAAAGAGGAACGGCCTAGGGGAACGTGCTGCGACTGGCGGTGGTGGTTGCGTGAACACGAGGAGTGAGCCAGCACAAGTGGCGCCTTTCAGCGCCACTGTCTCTTTCACGAACCAAAGGTGACCTTTCACTCCTCCGGGGGCGCCCTCCTGCGTCTGCCCTTGGTACTACTCCCTTCGATGGCTCCGAGCCATACTCCACGCTTTGACGGCCTCCTTGGCAATTGATTGATGAATTATTTAACGAGAAAGTTCATCGGAAGGATTCATAATTATTTTTTTTCCTAGTCGCGTTTTCAATGTACTTATCCATTTTATTTGTGAAAATATTCTCTTCTCACTGAAAATTATCAACATGTATTTGATAAAATTACTTTTCTAATCATTAGGGTAGAGTTTTCTTCTTGCTTTTTTACTTTTTTTGCTTATAGTAATGGCTTCATACATATTTGTAAAATTTTACGCGTTTTTTGTGCTTGTCTATGTATGAAGTTCTCAATTCTTTCATCTGGACGCGATGCATTGGTTGAAAAACTAATTAATAGATTTATGGAACGAAAGGTCTCAGGCTTGACACTTGGAATTTTTTTCCTTGAGGCTGGATATGAAAATAAGTTAAATACATTAGTCACTAAAATAGTTTTAAATTAGTCCGAATAAAATATATATCTTCTGTGGAATTCAACATAGCTATCTTCATTTCTATTTATTTTTCTGCGGATTAAATTACCATGATACTAAGTGTTCAATTTGTAAAAAAGCGTTAAACTTTTTACAGAGTACTCAAATACACATGAAGTAGTGCATGCAACAATGGTTCTGTAATTCAACAAACCCCTGAAATTGCACGTTATAAATAGTGGCGACATCTTAGTTGTTTGGGTCGAAATACCATTTAGGGATTGATTGTTAGGGAAATTTTTGTAATTCCAAACCTGCTTACATAATATTTAAATTTCGCACATCTTCCAATGCATTTTTTCATTGTAGGGCTGTATTCACGACTTATTTGCAAATTACCTAGAAAATCTAACCTTGTAAGAAAAGGGATGATTTTCGCTCAAACATTCTTCTTATGACCTAGTTACATCACAGTGTTCCATAAAATCATGTTAAAAAAACACAGATGGAGCTTTTGAACCACATCTCTTGGCTGATAAACTTCTTCGTGTTTCATTATGATGGATCAATCAGTGGTTAGCTTCTTTGATAGTAATTCACTTCTCTTCAAAACTGTTAAATTAATCAGATTAGCATTTTCCCTATTACGAGATTGTATTATCTCTTATTAGTAGTTCACTTTTTAAGTTTACTCTGGCTCTGCCTGAGGAAAGCAACACCACATTCAGCCCGGACCACAATGGTCAAGTTCTCTTGGGTATATTGAATTACTTGATTATAATATGAGCAATTTTGTAACGAAATTAATTTATTAACAAACGCTCATGTGAAATTTGAATCTTCGAAAACTACGCACCTTCGAGAATAAGTGCATTGGTACTTTTTCTTCCCAAGATTTGAGAAAGATCATTGCCCATTTTTTGTCGGAAGGAAATTGAAGAAAATACGGTAAGTAGGTCATGTATGGAGGTAACGAGAAATGAAGAGATCCTATTCGAAAAAAATATATTTTAATATAATAAAGGGAGGTTTAGATTTCTTATTTACTTAACCCAAGTGTACGGTGTTTGCAACTATGAGAAATGGCATCTCGCCAGCCTGAATCTTTTATTTATTTAACTCTAGAAGTTACCCAACTCTCAGAGCCTCAATTTTCAGTCGTGACTATATGGTACTTTTCCCTCCTAATCATGCGATTCCAGCATTTTACATCAAAGACTGGAGTGCAGAACTTAAAGAAACCAAGCTGGTTTCATGGTGTAGGATTTATCCAAAGTTTTACCGTCTATTCATGCTACTTAGGAAGAACCATTTACTATTGGTTTGTTAAAGCTTGTACGAAGACACCTACAGACCATATCCATTGGGACAACTTTTGCACTTAATGTAGATGTATCATTTTCGGATGAAATTGAAAGATCTCCATTTTGAGGCATGCTCTTATCACTCCGGAAAAAATTTCAAAGCAACCTCAAAGGTACAAACTAAGTATTTATCCACTTTTATCGATGGTATGGATGAGTCGTTAAAAAGGCTGGAATAAACAAACCAAGTGCATAATTTCAGAAAATTGGTTTAAGAAAGAGCAGGTTTTATTATATTTCCCTGTGGCCCTAAACTCCATCAGTAGTCGAAACCACAATCTGATATTCCACATATCACCTTTTACCATCCATGTTATTTCGTCCTCAATATTTGAAAATGGATCATTCTCTTACCGCCAGGTAATCCTCATCTTCCCAACGGCTATGTTAAAATAGGATATAAATACCCGTGACCTTTTGCCTTGATAGTTTTATTTAAAATTAAACGCCACAAATGTCGCCTGAATAGGTGTTAATCGCCTGAGAATTGTTTATAATGGAAGTGATTTAGCAAATAAGGTGAAAAGTTACGTAATTTAGCCCATGCATCTTATTTAAGAGTCTTCACACGAGGGATTTTATATTAATGTGCTACAAAGGTACTGCTACAGCATTCTTCATGCTAGAGGTGATTCCTCGCATAATATATGAAAAAAAGCAGCAGCACGCACCTGGGTCATCCTCATAGCATCAAGATACGCATCTTCAGCAACAGTAGCATCTGAGGACAGAATATAAGTCTCCAGATTGCATCTCGAGATCCCTTTGTCCCCGCTCAATCTCTTTTGGCGAGCTCTTAAAACCTCGGGGTCACGTCCAGCGTCTTTGAGGATCCGCGTCCGGTCGCCGGCCCTGGGAGACACGTGCGTGGGAAGACGGTGGCGCCCAAGGACACGCAGGGGCTCTTCCCACCCACAAGGGCTGCGCTCTGACCCTGCTCTGACCTTAGAAAGAAGCCCAAGAAGCAGCCCTCCCTTCGCATATGCCCTTCCCTTCTTCTTCGTACGCGAAGCAATTCGGAGCGGAGGTGGGCGAGGAAGAAATAAAGACGACGGGATTCCTCGGGAGGGAAGGAGGCGTTCCCCCGTCCCTGCGCTTAGCCCTTTCCGCGAATTCCCGGTAAGAGTCTCCTTCGCACGATACAGAACTCTTCGCTATTCTCTACTCACATTCCATTCCTCTCCTCTCAACCACGCGCCGTCTCTATCTTTCCTCGAATTATAAACGCGTCCGGGAGACTCTCCTACGCCTTGTCATCATCCTTCGACTTTGATCTTGAATGGCGGCGATGGTCCGGAATCCGTACTTGCTACGCTGCTTTGTTGCACTGTTTGTGACTCAAAGTCCATGTGTGCATAGATTCTCCGTAACTAACTTTTTAGCATCTAGAAGGTAAAATACCTGACCTGGCAGTAAAATAATTTTTTTATAAGTAAGACTGTGTTCGCAAGCCAAAATATATATTTTCGTTGTTAAAACGTTGTACCATCCCCTAAGCTCCGCTTCCTCCTAACATTTATTTCTATTAATTCATGAACTTGAAATAAAAAGTGCTTGAACACAAGGCTAAATATCGGTGTAAAAATAGATTAAAAATAAGCATTAACGAACTGTTTTATAACAGGAGCAGTACACCTATCACCAATCCCAAAGCTGTATCTCCAATAAAGTTTGAGAAAGATTTTTCGTCACTAAAATGGTTATTATTCAATATTATCAAATGGCCATCAAGATATCAAAGTGAGCATATATCCTGGTGGTTATAACTTGGAAACAATCAATCTACGTTACATCTTAGGTTATCTGCCGTTTAGATTTTTATTTTCAAACCATTGCAAAATTCTACTTGACGCCAGTAAACGAACATCCTACTTTCGATAGATTTTGATTAATAAGGTGGATTAACATTTTGTAATAAGGCTACTTATATTTCTTTTTAACTTTTATAAAATCCTTTTGAAGATCATAAACAAACAAACTACAGATCATAACCATTAAAGCCATTCTCTTCCAAAATAACTACCCAGATACGTAGAATGTTCAACCTGCTCTATTTTGTGCCCTCTCACCTATATATTCAGCCCCATATTCCTAAATATTGAAAATCTCATGACTTTTGTCTTGTGATTTGTCTTCTGCCAATACCTCTCCGATTACACCTACAACGTATTCATCACCCCGCTGGAGTCAGACGCCTTTTGCAGCCGCCTCACTGAGGTACAGACGCTGCGCGGACTACCATTCGTCTGTCTCCTAACCTATGACCTATCTGGCATGTATGACCCTGCAAGGATCATTTCTCCCACCAGTTCAGCTCTAGGGGTCATCGGAGCATCTTCCACCACGACAAGGTCGTAGTCCAAGGGAAGAGTTTGTCCATGTACAGAATGAATTAACACGCGAAATAAACAAAATAAAATGGAAAGTCGAACGCTTCGTTAGAAACTGCTGGGATCGAATAGAGAGTGTTACACATCCGATAAAAGGACTAGGTTTGACAACTTCTCGAGTCACGGAGGCAACAAATTAGGCTAAGATCACTGGTACTAACCGCTGGAACAAAGTTTTTGAATTGAGACGCTCCTTGTCGCGTAAAATCCGGACGTAACGAAAAACGGATGACAATTGCCGAAGAAATCGTACGTTGACAGTCAATCTGTAACCGAATAATTGGACGGTGGATCTCAGTGACGTTTAACCCTTAAAGGTCACGCCAATCGGAAACCGGGCTTGATTCATACGGCCATAAGCAACACGAGAAGGTGTTATTGCATCCAGGGCAGCAACATTTTATTTCATAGACCTATATAATGCTCTCATTTTCTTACTCTGGATTCCCCGTTCTATCTTGTAGATCATCTTAACCTTCAGCATCGTCCGTCCACTCCCTCATTAGTCGCCTCCATTGTCGGCCAAATCGTCTCATCCCCCCCCCCGCCCCCCGTGGCCCCTCCTTCCCTGCGCACTTCTCTTCTTTCCGGCTTCGTTTTGTCATCTTAGATCACGCGATTCGCTCCAAACCGATTTAACTACAACCAGAACCATGATAACATGGAGTGAACCCTCTAATCACTCTATTTACCATCACATAGAAATACAATGTTCCATAAATCGTTCGTCGTCAGATCTACCGTTGTATGGAATGAAATTCCTAACGATGTAAAAATTTGTACGACTGTGGAATCATTCAAGTACAAATGTTATAATTACACCTACTACAGCAATAATCAAATTATTTATTTTCACTTTAATGTCACAGTTATTTTAGGAGTATGTAATTATGTCTGTTCTTTATAATACATCTTATATTATCTAAGTTTTTATTTTTGTTTTTACTTAATATAAATTCACAATGTCATGTAAATGTACTTTTGCTGCTTGGAACTGGATTGGACCGTGGAACCTTCAAGAAGAAATGTTATAGTTACCTGTTACAGCAGTAATCAAACCATCAATTTTTACTTCAATGTTACAGCTATTTTTCGAGCATGTAAATAATATCTCTGTTTCTAAGTAAATTTTGCATTACGTTTTCCTTTTGTTTTTATTTGATAACTATTCAAAATGTCCTGTACGTTATGTATTTGTTGCTTTTAGGGGTTGTATGTACCCAGAGCATTGATTAAATCTCTTCTATCTTCTTCTACCCTTTACTTCATTATTGAATGTCATTAAATTGGTTTGATCAAGGTATCACGTCATATAAAATTCAATGCATTATGAAGAAAAATATACTTTCTTTACAAATAAATTAAAACATTGGCCACTCATGGCGCTGCTGTTCAAGATATTCGTCGAATAATGTTAACGCTTTCAAAGGGTCGTGGTCCGGCCGTGCGCTCCGGAGATACGCTATTCACAATCACGAGAATGAGCTAGTTTCCACGCAAAAGATCACTTCGGAAATAGTTGGTACGGTATATCTTTTTCAAACATTATAAAAAAATATCACCGATCGTAATTATATTTATAAAATACGTAAAAATACCATATATTGTGAAGGGGGTTTCAGTGCACGGCGTGAAACAATTATTTAGAGTTCAACACTTAAATACTTATATTTTTATCATTTATGAGAAGTTCAGCTTTAAAAACAAAGTTTGTTTTGTCCCTAATATTTGTGCATTACATATTGCTTCTTGGAACTGCATAAATGTTTTAAAATGATTCAATTATGGTCTCTTTTATGACTTAAGAAAAATCTCGCTCAAACTAATGTACATCTGGTTTCGTTTTTTATCTTTGTTAAGAGCCGAGTAGAGAAATACTCTACGAATGGAGGATTTGGGATATAAGCTGAACTTGGTGGCCAACATATTGGCATTGCGTTCCCACAGGTGGCCTAGTTTACAGCTTGGCTTTCGCTCGGATGCCTGGGATCCACTCACTAGAGGACCGAGCTCACTGTTGTACACACACGGACAGGCAAGCGATTTTATAGAGACGATCGATTGGGAGTCCATCGACCTTTGCTGTGTTCTCAGGTCGACATCATATTTTGCGCTTGTTTTCTTCTTATGCATTTGTCATGAGTCTAATCATGAATACTCCACTTCCACTCATTTTGATTTTTGGATCAATATTTATTAGATGGAGTGACAGTGAAATTAAAGTTTATCATGTATTTTGCACTGGCTGCATTTCAAATAATTTGCTATTTTAATTTCATGTTTCTTGTTACATAAATATTTAAATGCTACGTTTGTGGTGGGATTCCGCGAAAATTAACTCGGTAAACTAATATTTTAAGTAACTTATCTGATCAAATGTACTTAAAAGTTCAATCTCGCACCATTTAGGACTTTAAAAGGACGGAACCAGAGCCGCCTCAAAGACGCACATGGTCTAAGAGTATTCCTCTCGCCGCCGGGTTCACCACTTCTCGGCGTCCCATTGAGCGGTTGGTGTGTCGTTTCCTCACCGGTACCAGCAAAGGGTAAGTAGATCCGTGAATATCAAGTAGAAATATTTAAGCAAGTGAATAGGAGTATTGTTGTTCAATGAAATAGTTTTTGCATGACTTAATGCAAAAGTGAGAATTGAGTACTGATTAAAACTGCCTTATGACTGACAAAATTTTTAGGTGAAGTTTTTGGCGAAACGCGTGCAATCGGGGCAGCATTGGAGAAAAATGTGTGGAACTATCGTAGACTATGCGTATCCTCCTCGATATCGGGTTATAATGCGTATCCTCCTCGAATATAACGGAAATCTGGGAGTAAATATGTTTATTTCCCACGAGATCTGTCAGCTGCGCATACCTTTAGAAGAAATCATATTTTTTTATTCAGAATTGCAATGGTTGATCGAGGCTGGAAGAATCTGGTGTTGCCTCAGACTCAGACAGGTGTTATAACGGAATACGATCCTATGGGAAATAGATTTCATTAGCTCCTCAGATGTCCGGAATATATTTGAAATTCCCTCGGTCATTGAATTTTTATTTTTTCCAATATTGAATACTTTTTCAAAATCACTTGCCAATTTTAATGCTGGTGGGATTTTTTCTGTTCGCATGTGTAACCTCGGTATTTCGCCCACCGAGCAACATTTATGCCGACAATGATTTGGCTGTCTTCCGCCAGCTTTGAGAATATAACGCCATTTATGGCATTCAGAAATGCCGGAAGTAATATATTCAGTCATCTTTCTTTTGGGTGTGTTTTTTGCTTTGAAGCCAATGATTGATTCAAGCGCTGACCGCCGATTACTTAGCGCATTCACCCCGACTTCGGCTGGTGGAAGCCGTTCGTTCTTCTGATCGGAAAACGGCCCCAATATCTATTTCGCTACATATATTATCCAAACTCGTGAAATTAGTATAACGCACTTGACACAAATGTACTAAGGATCTTTATTTTACCCATTTTCATGAAAATGAAATGCGTTTCAAATGAAACATTCATATCTGATATCCCTCTAACTGATTACCTCCGATTAAAGTAAATGGACGTTTGTATTGATAAATACTTAAAGGCATATCTGAACTGACGTAGAAAGTTATCGCAGGCATTCCCTTGTTCATTTGGTCTCAAGACTTTGTATGAACTATACATATAACTACTGCCGAGTGTTTTAAACGAGCAGCTAATATTTGATATTCACCTTATAGCTGGAATCAGGGCAAGGTGAATTTAGATAGATAGATGGATAGATAATCGTTTTTATTATCGTAGACCTCCAAGGTCCATGAGATAATACATACACTTCATACAGATAATATAATATATAAAACAGAAAAAGAAAAAATAAGAAAGAAAAATAAACAAGTCCAATACAAAAAAGACTGTAGTATTATACGATATGGTGTAACAGCACGCATTAATAAAACATTTGCAAGTAATATTTTACAATTTTTCCCACAATAACTATTTCAAGAGATGAAAATCATTGCATATAATTTAGTCGATAACTTTTTCCTTTAGTAGATACAAATAGAGTTTCTTTTTAAATGATTCCATTGATTTTACATTTTATATTTCGTTTGGGAGCATATTCCAGCAGCGTGAGGCGGTGACGATGAACGATTTATTTAATGCTGTGGTGCGATGTTGGGGGATTTGGAGATCAGATGAATGAGATCGAATGCAGCGGTTGTGCACTTCTGTTTTTAGGGTGAAAAGTTCGAATAAGTATGGTGGATATCCAGTAGTGATTATTTTGAAAGTGGAAATCAGGAGAAAAAATTACCGTCGCTCTTTGACTTTAAGCCACTTAAGTTTTTTAAAAGATTCGCTGATATGGTCCCATTTACGGAGGTCATATATGAATCTTATTGCGCCGTTCATACCAGCCTGAAGTTTCGAGTTATTCCCATCGTCAATGTAAATAAACACTGGACAGCAATAATCGAGATGAGGAAATATTAGGGTTTTTACTAGTGTAGTTCGTGTATTGATAGATAACATTTTTTTAACTTTTATTAACTGATGGAGTACACTATAACATTTCCTCTTGATTTGTAAACACTGAGCTTTCCAGTTTAAATTGTTATCCAATATTACACCGAGATCTTTTACCGTTTCTTCGAATGGGACTTGATGCCCTCGCACCCGTATTTTCGGGATGGATAAAATGTTTACCTGTGTAAGTAGTTGATTATTACCGATTATTATCGCCTTAGTTTTGCTTTCATTAATTTTCAATATATTATTATCCGTCCACTCTGTTATTCTTTCAATATCCTCATTTATAAGTGCTATTGCAGATTCTAGATCACCAGTTGATGTGTGACAATAAATCTGGAAGTCATCTGCGTATAGATGATATTTACAAAGGTGGACACTGTTCGGTAGGTCATTGAGAAACAAAGAAAATAGCAAAGGACTTAACACAGAGCCTTGAACTACGCCAGTTCGATTATAGACCCAGTTGGATAATGTGTTATTTTTTCCTACCACAGCCTGGGTACGATTGTTCAAGTAGGATCTAAACCAGTTCACCACACTCTGGGAGAGCTTATAAGCTCTTAATTTTTTAAAAAGAAGTTCATGGTTGATTGAGTCGAAGGCTTTCGAGAGATCAAAAAGGACTAGGATCGTAAGCTGACGCTTTTCCATAGCGACTCTAATATCTTCGGTGATTTTCAGGAGAGCTGTCTGGGTACTATGGTTGGCCCGAAAACCAGATTGCCATTTATTGAGTAAATTATATTCAACAACATGATTATTCAGTTGTTGATGGACAATATGTTCGAATATTTTTGCAATAGCACATTGAATACCAATTGGTCTGTAGTGGTTAGGATCGGTGGGCTCGGCGCATTTGGGTATAGGGTGTATCAGCGAGTGTTTCCATATTTCCGGATAGCGAGCAGTTTGGAGGGAAGAGTCGAATATATTCATCAGTGTGGGGAGTATAATAGGAAGGGCATTTCTAACACATGATATAGAAATGCCATCATGACCTTTAGCAGTTGAGGTAATCTTTTTACAGGCGTTTATTATGCATTGCAGAGTAACATACAAAAAAAAAGAACTGATTAATATTTAATGTAACGGGAGGGTTAAAAGTTGAAGAAATGAGGTTGTTATGTGTTACATTCAGGAAAAAATGGTTCAAGATATCCGGATGGACATTTAGATTTTCAAGTTTGTTTTTTGTTTTTAGTACGCCCAAATCTCGCATTGATTTCCACATTGATGAGGAATTGGTATTTTTAGAGAGGGTATTTTTGAAGTATGCACACTTCTCGTTTTTAACCATTTTTTTCACCAATTTACGTAATTTTATGTACTCGTAGTAGATATTAAGATCTTTGTTTTGTCTAAATAATGCTCGGAATCTGTTTCTCTTCATTATCATTTGTTTTATCTCGGGAGTGAACCACGGAATAGGCGGATGGGTGACACCAACCGTTCTCACGGGGGCATGCTTATCTAGCGCGTTAAGGAGAATGGAGTTTTAAGAGTGAACTTTATCATCCATATTTTCTATAGTGCCAATCATGGGCCAGTCAATTTCATCTAGATCGGACTGGAATTTCAAAATATCAAAGTTTTTATAATCTCTAAACGTTACAAGTTTAGGCACAAAAGTTGGCGCTCGAATGCGATAGGAAATATGGATCTGATCATGACAGGAGAGATGGGGGTCTGCTGATTGACCATAGGAAGCTACTTTTTGGAGGTCATCAACGTATATAAGGTCGATAGTAGTACTTGTAGTCTTAGTATGACAAGTGGGCTGTGATGAAACCATGTTTAAATTACAACCCTGCATTATATTAAAAAGAGAATCTCTATCCAACGACTTCTTCGAAACATCGATATTAAAATCGCCCGTAATAACGACATTCTCATACATTGGAATGGTGTTACTAATAAAAGATTCCAGATCGGAGAGATACCCCGTTTTTGGGGGTCTGTACACAACTACAACAAAGAGTTTCATATGGGTATTTGTAAGCTCAAGAGAGAGATATTCTGGTTTGTTTTCATAAAGATCAGGAGAGCGTCCAATGCATTTTACAGCCAATGAGCCATGCACATATAAACCCACTCCACCACCTCCCTTCCCAATCCTGTCTTTACGGTAAAATGAATAACCCGGCAGCGATACTGTTTTAAATTTCGGTGGGATCGCTTGAGTGTAACTTATTGAGGTCAATGTGCTTGATTCGTATGGATTTCTCCATAAAAATATTTCAGTTTCGAAATAAATTTCTGCTAAATGCCATGGCGTTTTAAGGAAGCATCACTGGATAGAGAACTCTTTAAGATCTCAGAGTTTATTCTATTTCCCATATAGTAGTTGTAATTACCTTTACTATTTGCCCGTGTACAGGATAGCGAGAGATTTTAATAATGTTTGTACGGGTGCTGATATATTTTTTAACTGTCTAAAGCGTCTTTTAAAATCTTTTTAACGAATCGTTTGAGCTGTATAATTTGAATTACTTTGTTTCAAATCTTTGAGTACTTACGGCTTTATCAATAATTATTAGGTATTTTACTTTGTAAACTATTATTGTTTTTAAATTTTATATTATTTTCTTCTCGTGTATTTGTTTATTCTTATGATTCACTTTATGACCTTTCTGTTTTATATTTCATACTATGTATTTCTATGACAATGATGTATTTCCTATGGTTACATGGGAAAACTATGCAACATATTTCATTTGTATTTTTGTGAAAGGGCTTCAGTCCGTAAATAAATATTATTATTATTATTATTTAAGGAAGAATAGATGAGATGGCGTAACGTGAGTGATGACTGTTCCCATTGTGAAGTCTATCATGATCCCCTCTTCAGGATGAACTGAAGTAAAAAGTTGAACGTGGGTATTAGGTAGGCTCTCTCCCCGGCCGCCACTTTGGTTTTCCAGCGATGCGCTTATTTCCTCCGATCGGTGTACTTCGCACGTGCACTCCACTTTCCCAAGGGGGACCTCTCCCGAGTGAGCGCGTGTGTCTTCATCTGGCTCTCACACACTTTCGGGACAATTTACTCGGCAAATTCACGGCGGTGGTTTTTTATTTGGCCAGGTCGCATCCGCCGCCGGAGAGACCGCCGCCGTTGTCTTCGTCGTTATTGCTCCTCTCCTCCACATTGCCATTCGGGAAGGAGTCAATTGAGACTCTTTGAAATGACCCGCGTGCTCTTGAGACGAATTCGTGACTCTCTCCCTCCCTGCCCCGACCCGCTCCTCTTTTCATGTTCACCCCTAATCACGTCGCTCGCCAGCCCTCCCAGCCATTGCGGTCGTGGGAACTCGCGGAGACATAACGCACCGAGCGAACAAGAAAGGAGAATTCTCTTTCGCATCCCACTCGGGAGTTGGGACGGCCTTAACGACCTCATCCGACGACTTCCCATGCGTATTCTCTCTTCGGCAGTCCTGCGGAGGCTTTTTTTTAAACCTTTTTAAATTATTCGCATCTTAAATCTCGAATTTGATTTTGTTCAATTGATCCCTTCTCCTTTTTAAGCTGCATTTAAGACTCATTGGATGAATCATTCAGATCTTGAAGAAGCGCAAAAACTGATGAGGGGAACGGAGCCATTCACTCTGACAAATCATGGATTAAAACAGTTACAGCTCTATGTCCTCCCTCCCCCCAACGATGGACTGAATATTATTGCGAGTTTATCTTATTTTTTCTTTTGATCGATGTCTCTAATGGAGGAATTTGCATTTTATAAGGCTTGAAAAGAGAGCGAAACGCGAAATCAGCTGTTTAAACGGGTTAATTATAATATTTTGTCGGCCTCGGTGGCGGCGGGGTAACGTCCTCGCCTGCTAACCCAAAGGTCGCCGGTTCGAATCCCGCCTGGGGAGGATTTTTCACTTCCCAGGGCATGGTTGAGTGTGTTCGTCCATTGTTAATATTGTTAAAATACCCCGATGTAAAGGCCAATATGTGCTGTTTTCGGTGGTAATATATAATAAATAAATAAATATTTTCTTTGATAGCGAATTTCTTTCGCTAGAATGTTAGAAGCACCCATGAGCACCCTCACCTCCATTGAGACGGAAGATAACTGTTAACTGCCTTAACTCTTTTACATTTTAACGTTTTAGAAATAATAATTATTGGCTTATCTTAACCAAAAATTAGGCATTCATAAGATGTGAACGGTCCCAGTATTTTTATTGGAAATATTTTTTTAAACGAGACATTGCGACACGTGACAAACAGCCAATATTCTCATATCTCACCATTAGTCGCGAGGGCTTCATAGAAGAAATAGTTTTTTGTGATTAGTGGTGAAGTAGAGGCACCATCGTTTTCCATCGAGTAGGTATAACATTTTTTTAAATATTATAGAGGCAATTTTTTATTTTAAAAAATCTGAAAAAAATAATTTGAGCATACCTTATGCATTCCCATGGAGCAAAGATTTTTGAAGAAAATCTGTGAGGTAATGCACGAACCTTTTCCGCATTTAGGTGATTTGACGTGGAATTACCCCTTTATCCGTTGTTTCGAACATCTGTGAATGTTTCTGTGAAACGCGTGGTAAGCGATTTCTTACGAAACTTATAAAAAACATATAACTTGAGAGAGGAAACAATCAATTTCTCGGATGAGTTTGAGTTAATTTTAATCTGTTTCATTAAAAGTCCCTAATTTCTGTTACGTTGGTGGGATTTAGTTTAATGCAGCCATTGTGGCTTATTTGTATTCCATAAGCAATCCACTCGTGTTTTTGAGATTTCAAATTATATTCAAATCATTTATTGCTTATCATGAATTCTTTTAAGAAATAGATGTTTTACTCACCTGTTAATCAATCGGAAGGTTGCTTTGATAGTTGAGGGAGCATCTCATCTCGTTCTTGGCCGAGAATTCTGGAATTCATAAAATTGTAACTCAAGAAGTTTTCGCGCGATGCCTCAAGATAATTCACGAGGGTTGTTTGACTTCTCTCTCTGCTCAAAACCCACTTTTGAACAGATTGCCTCCTCTCTAAACTAGACATAAAATCCTTCCTAATGATTCGATTTTCCCTAGACATCAACCGATTTATAAACGAGAGTCGACTGTTATTGATTCAACAGCTTTACTTTAACATTACTTCATGTCTCGTGGATTCAAGAATATCGCCTATATATGGTTCATTTTCTAGTCAATACAAGCAGTTAGGTACATTGTTTGGACGAATAACTGAAGGTGACTATTGCCCCGTTCACACTACTAACGCAGCGACCGTGGTTCGTCGTTACGCGCTAACCACCGTGTGCGTTGGTTACTAATGGAGTACTACTTCTTTACGCTGCCACTTCAAAGTGGTCAGCCGCTGGTGTCGCGAGTAGAAACCGGAAACGATGAATGACGACCATCAAAAAAGTGAATCAAAATAGTGAAGCAGATGGTGCTTTGATGAATAAGCAAAGATAGGAATCATTTGCTTCTTATACCATTTCGGAAGCTTCAAACCCCCACTAGGATGTAGGAATACTTATTTTGTTCCTTTGCTCTATACTTTGTACTATACTTTATACTTCTTCCAAATGAATTAAAACAAGTAAAAACTCCTGCAAAGAATTTAGCCGACCTCAGAGAATCGTATCAAAGATTTCCTTACTAAAAGATCAATTAAATTTGCAGTGTATCTATTTTCTCCAAAAACACTCGGTATTTTTCCCATGCTAAATGCCTTTCAAATTCTACGTACCTTTTCCCTCCCTTCGTATGTGTACAATATAGCATTCCTATTCTTCTCCTCTTCCTTCCCCTCCCCCACTCCGTTCTATCCCACACCGCATATTCCCCTCCATCACCCTCGCCAGGCTGTCAAGACCTCTTCGTAAGTCCACCCATCCGCTTTCACTGACTCTATCTTGAATGCATATCATCAGCATCCTTTACTCTTCCATACATTCTCAGAGATTTCTTTACTTGTTTTCATTTTTATCTTCTTCCATTCTCACGCCTCTAAAATCCTCCAATCTACGCTCGTCTTTCTACAGTGGAGACCAAGTTTCCTTTATATACTAAAATACGTATCGTATTAGGGTTTAGGTCTAGGGAACTATTCTTTCGCTATGTCTTTGCTCGGATTTCCCCTCATTGGTTCCATCCTCATTGCAAACCCTTAAAAGAAACACTGCATAGCGTAGCGCAATTAATTTAAGCAAAGAGAAGGAGGCAAAGCCTTCATTTTTATATGCACGGAGAATAATAATGAATATCTGTATTGTATGTACATACCGCCTCAAAAGTATAAATTGGTGGAAGATGTGACATAGCTTGAGAAATCAGACCTCTGCTGCCGGTCAATTCGCTCAATAACTGCATTATAAATGTCTAGGGCTGAGGAATGAATTTGAAAGAGAGAACGCGAACTCATGCTAAGTGGAAGAGTTTTTTCAGATGACGTTATTGCACAAATGCTTCCAACCAAAACATCCAACTGGCAATTCATCTTTGCTCTGTAAACATAAATAGACCCGTGTATGATGTTGGACGTGGTGCAGCCGGATGTCCTCATTCAAGGGCCACATTCATTTTTTCATCGCTTAAATATGGGCTTGGTGCGCTCTTCCCCCGTCGCCCTTGGCAACGCGTGCTTCGGTTTATAATCAAGTGGGATGAAGTAATCGTTGCTAGACCCTCCCTTCCACCTTGTCGCCTCTCCGCGCTGCATTCATTTTGGGCGAGATTTATTCTCCGGGATTATATTTTTGGGCGTGTTTCACGGCGCTCCTCTTTTTTGTGCATCACTCGAATAGACACGTCTTCTTCCCCTTGGGAGATGAGTGGCCCGGCCAAGGGAGCGGAGGGGGCGTGGTCTAACTTCTCCCACTAAAGATAGGGCTTTTGAGCGCTGAATAGAGTTGAGGAAAGCGTATTTTAGGCTTATTTATCTCAGAAGACATTGTATTTTAAAAGGTAATCGCCTGTGGAGGTCGGAGACGGTAAAATTAAGGCAATTTTTTTTTCCTCTGGTCAGAAATTTCCGTTGTTTCATTCGTCAAATGACTCCACGCTTATTTATCATGAATATTTCTTGAAATGACGTTGGCTTTAGTTTAAATATTGGCGTGATGAAGGAAAAAGCTATTCATAATGAATAAAAAACCACTTATTAATCTTCCACAGATTAATTTCTATGGCACGACACGTGTCTTCACTCGGTGGCATAATCAAATGTGCAAAAGAGTCTTCCGTTTCCTCTTGGGAGGACATAGGTTTTGACCGTTTAAGCGTTAGGGAGTGGGGGGGGGGGTGGAGAGATGACAAAGGGAGGGATGCGGAGCAAAGGAAAAAGCTAGTTTTCACCAACACATAATAATGCCATTTTTGTAGAAATGCACATTTGAAATGCATGTTTATTTAGTTACAAAAATGACTGTTACTCTCACGGAGTAAAGCACTAATTTTAACTTGTTTTGAGTCATTGGCAAATGGCTGCGGAATAATGCTGTTGGAATGCTTAGGTTATGTGGAAAATGGACCACTGCGTTGCAGCAGTTGAGAAAATATTCAAAGAAAACTTTTTAGGCATGTTTATGCTTGTTCGATGTTCAGGCATAATATCAAAGAAATGTGTGATTGATAATAATTTTAAAGGTGTATTGAAAGCAGTACTCTTAACTCTGGCGTCATTCGCATGAATGCGAGTTTTTTGGTATGTGGCACCCTCGCTACCTGATCCCTTAAAAGCCTCTATGGAATTCTTCGGAGAGCCATAAATGAGGACGCTTGAGTAGCTTGCTTGTCTCGGAGGATCGCCATCGAATTCGGGAGATTTGGTCGACGTTGTCTCTTTATATTTGCTTATTCTGCATCACCGCTCCGGTACAAGCAGTGTTTTAACATTATTATTAATGCAATGTAACGTAATAAGTACAACATCATCACATCAATTTTGTAAACCACTTAAGGCTGACCTGTGCTGGTGTTCTCATTAATCACGGCAGATATTTAAATGTATACATTACAAGTCATAATCCTGGTGCAAGCATATGTTTACATATATTTACATTAAAATCAAGAAAAAGAATAGGTACTAGAATTTCTCGACGGAGACCTGATAACATTTAATGTTTACATTTAAATATTCACGATTTGTATTCATTTTTCTACTTATTTTTACAGACATATTGCATGTACTTACAACTACATGCAAACACACACACATAATTAACCATTTTAATATTTAATAATAATTGATATTTGATGGTATAACAATGTGTCACAAAATCACGCATAGTTTGCCTTCCTCTCTCTTTCTCCCGGCCTACGGCTTGCTTCGAAATACTCTGAAACTCAATTCTTAAACGGCATTCATCAAGTGGAGGTATTTCTCATTTGTCTTCTGATTGTCTCTGTTGCGATGCAAACTCACAAGGTAGGCTGGGCATAGGCGTGTTAAGATTGTGGGACCTACTACGTTTCTATTTCTTGAGCAGCACCCACCTGGAGTTTCATAATCTCGCATGCAGAGTATGATGTGCGCCCGCCCATTCGCTGGAGACAATTCGATGCACCGAGTTTGGACTCGTTCAAACCCTCCCCACTCCTTCCCACGCGAAAGGGGAGACCTTTCTACCCCCTCGACGTATCCGCAAAGGGATGACTCTGTGAATCTTCGCGCCATCATCATCTTCACGTTAGAGAGCGTCCTTGTGAAGGCAGCAACACCATCACTCACTCATCGCACCACATTCGATATACACTCATATCCACGCGCTCAAATTTCCCTTCCCATCGTCCACTTTCGGGAAAATCAAGGGCTGTGCCATCGTCGTCATCCGGACCTCCCTTCCCACAATCCCTCGCGCATTAATCTCACCGCCAGACCTTCGCTCCCCGACCTTCACTCTCTCCTCTCTGCCTTCTATTATTAAGTGCAGCCCCCCCCCCAACCCCCTCGTCAGAGCACCACCCCCTCCATTCCCACGTCACAACACATCTTCGTCTACTCCGGATGCATCTCAAGCGGGGAAGTAAAAAAAATGTGAAGTAGTCCGTCCGGCCACGAGAGACGAATTTTGTAGACGCTGATGCTGCGACACGGATAAGAAAGTGCATTTTAATGAACTATGTGTCAAAGGAAAGACCAGATATTGAATAATAGTTCCCTAGCATTTTATACACTTATTTTATTTAGTGCAGGTAGACACAAAGTCAGGAGGTGTTCGGAGCCGACAGTTTTTTGCCGGAGGTTCAACATATACTGCTCGAGCCAACGTACTACGGTAGAAGCGATCACAGGAATAAAATATAGGAAATTGACTGCAGAACCGATAGATTTAAAATGTCATTTTCCCCATGTACAATAAGGGATCATAATAGTTGTGACAGATCAATCATATGAAACTCCCACCCTCAATAGGCAGAGTAGAATTTTCACTTGTGCTTAAAAACACAACATCATTATGCATCTTCTTTCATCCTCATTTTACACCGGTCGATTTGTCCGGCATCATTTTATTATGTTATCTGCATGAAGTAGCATCTTCGTAGCATTCATAAATTAACGATATCAGTAATATTAACCACCAGATGTGTATATAGCATTGTTCTGCATGTTCATTTACGTAGCACTCTCCCAGTTTCCGGTTGGACTGCGCACTGTTCTCCTGACTGCTTTTTGGCCTGCGCCTAGCGCCAGGGGGAGCGTGCGAGGTTCTGATTTGTTCTGGGACGAGTGCTGCATGCCTGGTGTGGAATTACCCCGTGCCACACACCCTAGTGGTGGCTTGCACGGTACTTTGTAGATGTAGATGTACATTATCAATACCATATTGTTAAAACTGACGCATTCTAACCAAGCAGATTATGTTTTACAATTATTATACCTTCCGGCTAGATATTACATCAAACGTAATGTAGACATCTCAAATCTTTACGCATTAATAATCACCGTCTCACACCATCTAATGCTTACCTAAGTCTAAGTACTTCCCTGAGAGCCGCCACAGGGGCGTGTGGCAGGGGCTGTTAGGACATCAACCATGGAAAAGGGAGAGGGTATGCAGGGAATAGGATATTGGAAGAGAGGGAGGGGATGAACGTGAGCTGTAAGTTAACAGTGTGTCGTTTAAGTGTCTTTGCCGCTGCCGCAGTCATTCGAAGTGGAAGAATTTTATGGAAGTTAGCTAACGAAAGTTGTCACGTGAAGTATCGCTTACGCTATCGAAATTAAAGGAGGTTCTTAGATGGCTTATATAACGTCTTAGTTCCCTATGCCTTTATGAATTTTTACACAGGCCTAGACTTGTCGGTGAAATCCAGACAAACCGGATTCTACTCCGGGACAATCCTCTTTTTAGACTCCTGTATTTTCGGATCCAGTGATTTTTTTGACGGATGACTGATGGCACCGGGGGGATAAAAGAAGAGGGATGAAAGAGGCGTTCTTAGTGCTTTCCGTCGAATTTCACTTCCATTTTTTTCCATAACTCTACCTTTTGCTCCCCTAAACGAATTTTCACAGTGTGCTATGTGGAGCATAGCTAGTGAAGAAATCGGGTTAACGTGCAAGACGTCCTACAATATTTGACGTCCGAGCATCCGACGGAGAGAAGATGTGCCACAGTTTAGGCTTCATCCATTCAACTTTTGTCTTACCAACGCCCCTTGCAAATCTGCTGCCCAATACCCTAAAGAGTAAGGGATCTCTGGTGTGTGTCGGTCAAACATCTTACCCTGTTCCCTTAAAAATGAAGGGCTCATTTCCCTTGTAGTTGGCGCGGGTTACCACATGGTATTTTTTTAAGTTTGTTAGCTGTTGAGTGACTGTGAACATTTCGGCAATAACGCGGTCTCGTTCATTCTTTTCCTCGCGTAGGTGCAATTCTTGAATTCTTCACTTGTTTTGTCCCGTTGACGCCTCCTTTGGCTCACCTTATTCGTCGTCAACTTATTCGTTTCTATTTAACTTTTACCGCGCGGATAGATTAATCAATTTTGTTTCGTCAACTACCTGGATTTATGTTTTGATGGAGTTAATCTGATTAACTCTTCCACTCAACAGTACGATCAAGTGCCTAGGCATAGTGATTTATTATGCGATTTTGCTCGATTTGATACCTCTCCTCTCAGCTGCCACATCCTACGACGTTCATGCCGGTGACTTATTTGACAGTATTCAGTGCCTATACGGAGCATGGTAAACTTTAGGTAATATTTGAAATATAACTCACTGCTATAGCTCATAGCAGTGAAATAAAACTCATAGCTGATAATGATACATGATGTCTACCTTGAGTTATGCTTTCCTCCTTATAATATCCCGTTTAGCTCCTAAAACGCGTGAATCAGTTACAGAAACAGATTTAATCTGTAATCCTCAAATAATTCATTATGCTATATACCATTATATAATGAAAAAAAACTCCAACGCTATCTCCTCCGACGCATGTGTATCTTTTTCATTGTTAGTAGAGCTATACTAAATAATGTTGATTTATATATATGCTCCTTAAAATTATCAAAAACCAAGTTATTCCCAACGAAAATTAAGTTCGGAACCTCGGCTTGACTTTAAAAAGTAATCTCTCTTGGAATTGTTGTTAAATTATCAACCTCAGTAAATAAAGTGATTTATTTGTTGAAATGCCAAAGAGAATGTCGTCCTCGTGCCATCCGAATAAAAGTTCTCATGGTCCCAATTATTTATTATTGTTCACCACTTTCCCATGAATTAACTGAGAAATTATCAAAAATTACTTTAATTTAAAATAAACTCTAAATCATGTGTTCTATGTGTTCTTGGACGTCATAAATTTTACCTTGTTTTGTCATATCCACGACATGTACGTCGGTTCAGTATGACCATAGAGTAAGTATATATATTTACTCTATGGTATGACGCAACTTAGGAAATTCTATCTTGGTGGTTTCTTATTTTCCCTTTTGGGTAACTAAAGGTCAAAACTACCAAAAAAAAGACAGATATTACCCTTGACCTCTTCGATTTCGACTTATTTCGTTTAACCCCATTGTTAGCCATGCCTAATTGTTATTCAAAGTATGTATCAATTCCCTTAGTTTCCGGAGTACGAAAAATTGAGCTACACGAAAATTTATGTTTGAGTTGTCCTTTATATCTCCGGACATATGATACTAATGTCACAGCAAAGATTCTCTGTTGAAAAAGGCAGAGTCCTCTGGATTGCCGATAATACACTACATACAACCCTATGAGGGAGTAGTGTTGAGAACGGCCATCCAGAGGACTCTGGAAAAAGGTAATGGCACATAATATTATGATATCATTGATGAAATATTTTACAATTTAGTGCATACATTTTTATTTTTGGAAACTTTAAACGCTTTTATCTCAAAACACGTACCCCTTTCATCTTGCTAATGTATTTTGTAGCTAGACTCCTTAGCTATCTATACTCCAAGTTTGGCAGTGGTGAATTGTCTTTTCAGGGATAAATTAGTTTTTTATGTGTCGGCACGTTTGTTTTCTTCGTCGAAGTTTTGCGGCATCCTAGGCTGAGGGAACGGTGGTTTTATATCGGCTTGCGATCCTTCAGCACTAATGTGTAATTTGAATTCTGGCGACTGATTTGATAGATAAAAACAAATAGTTTGAAAGTTGCTAATTTCAGCAATGCTGCTTTTGCGACTCCTTTTGAGGAGCTGAATAATGGTTTCATAATAATGTCCTTCTAAAAATGCGGCACTGTAGGTCCAACCCAACCCAATTGCAATCGCTAAACATGTTGTATTCTAACTCTAACTGGGTTTGCTAGCAGTAGAGTATTATTTTTTAGATCTGAAACATGGCATTTAAAGCATACAAAATTTCTTTGGATTATGAGTATGCTTGGAGGAAGATGCTATCAGAAATTACATGAGACTTTGGCTATTCAACGGAATGGAACGGTTTGACGTATACTCTTACCACATGTGTATGGATATATAATTCTTTGGCTATCATTAAAATGAGAGCATTGATTCATATCTTGAATTACAAAGCTGTCATTGACCACGGTGACCTTTGTTTTTAATAATTTTAACATATCTCCGCTCTTGTTTACTGGCGATGAAATCACACGCACAACCTCTAATTATAAGATATGGTTAGACATAGGCAGACAGAGATGGTAATATGATTTCATAGGAAGAGTAATATCCTTGGCAACAGTGTATATATAAGTTGCATCAGTCTACCATAACCACTGTCTACTAGAGTCCACTGACATTGCATTTAAAAAAAATGTCCTTCAAGTTCTCAGTTGGCTCATTCCACCTCAATTCAACAAACGTTTGTTTTTCGGGTCTCAGATTTTGATAAAAATTGGTTTATAAGGACAATATCAACTCAAACTGAATACCCTCAAACCGTTTTGTGAAAAAAAAATTGAGCGAATTATGTATATTTTAATTTTTTCGCAATTTTTAGCAAAAATCCGAGCCTAAAATCATATTATGACATATCTCCGCTTGTAATCGTCATACGGCAATGATTAATAGCTCTTATTAAAGATAAATCTTTATTGAATGCAAATACATCAATAAAAATTATTTTATTCTATACCCTATTGTTGTTAATTACTAATGTTTAAACAAGTGTTAATAAACTTTTCTCAAAGACTCCATCTCAGAATCGGCCGAAACATGTTTTCCGTAATCAACACATACCCAGCTAACTATTCTAAAAATAAAATTTAGTGTAAATTCATAAATGCGTTTTTTATAAATATTTAACATTGGCAATTTTCTCTCGCGCTTGGCTCCCCCATTTGGAATACATGCAGCAGACACACGATGCAAGCCTAAAAATTTCCTAATTGCTCAATGTCGTGGCTATATGAGATAAAAATATATTATAAACTATATATGTTTTCAACAAATGTTATTTATTCTGTTAAATGAATGTTTGCAGAGAAATTTACCATTGAGCCCTACTTAAGTTTCCAGGTTAAGAGGCCTGCCGGCCTCGGTGGTGGCGGGGTAACGTTCTCGCCTTCCAACCCAAAGTATGCGGGTTCGAGTCCCGCCTGGGGAGGAAATTACATCAACCAAGTAGGAAGTAACATTCCCGTAAACCACCACAGGAAGGTTTTCTGGTCGAAGGATTGTCGTTGGTCACTAACGTGGAATTGCTCTTTTTCCCGCAAACCAACACAGCAATTGTTGCGTAATTTTGACGAGTGGTGCCAATTTAAGGCAATTGGAGATTTTAATAACTTGTTACTTTATAGAGGCCGTACAGCTCAAGTTCTCTAGATTTTTAAAAGATGTATGACATAAAATCCACGCCCGCGCGTGCAAGTAGTACACACCCATTAACTCATAAAAAACTTAACAATCCTCCCAAGATTACTCCCTGGATCCGCCCCCTGCTTGGGTGTCACGTAGCCATCACACTTCAAGAACAGCACCCTCTCAGTGATTAATGCGTGAACCCCGTGGCGCCTGTAGCGCGGGCCAACGCCGACGAAGAGTGGGCGTTCACTATCCACCGCCGCCACACATCTTCCATTCACCACGTGGAGCAGCCTCTCTTCCCCTGCCTTGTGACCTATATCATACAGTATGTAAAAACGATCAAAGATATAGTAAAAAGAGCAACCAACAATTGGAATGACCTGTTTTTCTCCCTTTATTTGTTAACTTTAGCCTCGTAAGGAAAGACTTGAACTCGGAGCAGGGGATTTTTCTTCTTTAAATAACTTGCACACAAGACATACGGTTAAAAATTTCGCTGTCGGATGGCTTAGATAATTTATTGTTCTGAGATTTGTGTTTTTGGCTTCAAAATATTTTTTTCTTTACTATTTTAGCAATATAAACTTTATAATTTCCATGTCAATCACAGCACGGACTGTAATGTAAACTTATGCCCTACGCCTAAATGTCTTGTGCTATGTGTTGATAATGAGAATTACAGCTTGATGTTGGTATGAGACATTTTCACCCCATCCTCTCCATGGGTGATCAGTGAATGGTATGTATTGTTTCTTAAATGGTATACATTGGTTAATTATTTGGAGGTTTGGTCATTCGTCTTTAATATAAAACTCAACTTCCTTTTTCCGCCAAGACGTTTCGCCTTTTTATTAATGAGGCTTCTTCAGGGCTACAGTACAATGCAAGGAATACAGTTGGTAATTATTATTATTATACTACAAGGATAAAAAAGTTTTCAATCATAAATCTAGTACCTCACTTTCTTACTGCGACAATGGGAACACAAAAACAAACTCTTCCTCTTAGCAAAAAAATCAACATAAAAAACAAAACCAAGCTAAAATATTGTTCGAAAAATATAATAAGTGAAATTAAAAATATTTAAAATTAATAGTAAAAAGCATGAAATTAACAATTACAGATATCGTAACTTCAAATTTCGGTTGTATTTTACATATTTTACGAATATAAAAAACATATTCGTATTGAAATTCTGGAGAACACTACATAATACATAGAAAAAAACTTCAGTTATAGGAGATCAAATTATTGAAGTTTAGTTTCTTAAAAAAGACATGATAAAACCTCCATAAATTAATAAATGTAATACTATTATAATAATAATATATACATCATGTTTCTATTGACTGATAAAATTTCAAAAATAAATTCTCAGTCATGACTGGAGAGAAATCTTGCCTAATGCCTCTGAAGTTCCTCACGTCCATTCTCATGAAAAGGGCGATATCTCTGCTGACCACTCACCGATGACCTCGACCCCTCCTCCAAGCCCCTCCCCCGCTCTCCCCCGATGGACCCCTCGCGCCAAGAAGCAAGCTCTTCCTTCCCTCGTGGGCGGAAGTGTGTGCCTTTCTCTTCCGGTGAGCTCAACGGAGTGCCGCCCCCGTCGATTCGGCTCGCATCGCTCGTCGATGCGTCGCTGTTTTTCTTTGTTCATCTCGCGGGCTTCAAAGTGACGCAAGCCATCAAAAGGGTTGTACTCTGTATGCAATCATAATTGAATAAACAACGGGAAAAATCATTTACGAATTTCCATCAAGCTTTTAGCTTTATAGTCGAGCTTTTCCATCACGTGTTGACTTCTTCCTACTTTTCTTTGGAGGAGATTTTCTATGAGAAGAGGGATGGGGTCGCTATGGAATCGCCGTTATCACCGGCAATAGCTATATTCTACTTGGAAGATTTTGAGAAAAAAGCTCTCAATTCAGCTCCCCGCCGTCCAAAATGTTTTTTCCGATATGTAGACGATTCCATTTTAATTTGGCCAGATGGTACAGTTGCGTTGCAGGAATTTCTAAACCACATGAACAACCAACACCCGAGCATCACATTTACCATGGAGAAGGAAGTAAATTGCCAACTTCCCTTCCTTGACATCTTAATCCGCAGCAAAGAAGATGGAAGCCTAGGACATAGCGTTTATCGAAAGCCAACTCATACGAACCTATACCTCAACGGGTAAAGCCACCACCATCCTTCGAAAAAAGCCGCCGTATTATCTACTCTGGTTCATAGAGCCAAGTTAATATCGGATAAAGTGAGCATCCCAGCCGAGTTGGACCACCTAAAAATAATATTTTCACAGAACGGCTATGGCAGACAACAGATTTTTAAGGCCCTAAGTAATTCCAATGCGAAAAAGGAGAGTTTCCCGGGGGAGCCGCCTGAAAAACCATTGGCCAAAGCTTTTATCCCTTATGTTTCAACCTTATCGGGCAAGATCCACCGCTTTCTACGACGGCATAACATCCAAACTATCCATCTACCACCACCTAAATTCTTCATATTTAGGATCCTTCGCCTTCACCGACTGGTGAAGGCGAAGAATCCTACCGGCGTGAAGACACCAGTTGTTTACCAGATTCCTTGCGAGTGAGGAAAAATATATGTGTGGGAGAAAGGCCGAACGGTTGAGAAGAGGCTGAGAGAGCACCGAAGGCATTTTAGATTAGCGTAACCGGATAATTCGGCAGTGGCGGAGCATAGCATAAATCAAGATCATGCCGTTCGATGGGGAGATGCAAAAATTCTTTGCAGCTTACAACGCTACTGGGACCGCATAATCAAGGAGCCATCGAAATCCAAAAAAATTCAATCGGGATACTGGCTTTCATCTGAGCAATATTTGGGCACCTATAATAAATTGCATGAAAAACATCCTAGGAAAGAACATAAAATATTTCAAAGGAACATCAGCCAATCAGGCGACGCCTGAGCTTAATTGTTGGACTCGTCAAACGGTCAATTCAGTTCAGTATATAATCCTAATCAGAGAGAGAGTAACACGCCTTGAAAATGGAAAACAAGTCGTTTTCCGATATAACGTCGGCCAATATGAAGAGCCAGTTACCAAGGGGTGCAGAGCCCGAGAACAATACCGGGAAAAAGCATGTTTCTCGAGATGCTTGGCGGGAGTGAAACTTTTTACTAGTCCTTAGAAAGTTTATTGAAAGTTTTCGTAAATTATTAAATTTTCGCGTTTACACGTGTGCACAATGAAACACCAGTGGCAGTAGCATGGTAATATCGAGTCATCAAACTTGAAATAATATCATTCCGTTTTGGGTGGTTGATATTTCGAATTGCGATGAAAGTCTGTAGAATACGTTCGCAGCTACAATGATGTCGACCACAGGATCGCGGCTCAAAACATTTACGTTTTTTTTTCAAGTATTTTTTCTTCTAATTGGTTATGGAAAAAAGGCAGAGAAATTGTTCTGTATTTTCTTCTGAATGCTGTCCATGCGGTTGAGGGGAAGAGAGGAGCAGGCAAGCGGAGGACCCTCCCCTCCCTTCTTACCGAACATCCTCTCTGTCTCTGTACCTTCCTCTTCCTCACGTCATAGATCTTTCATAGATCAGCGCCATTTCATAACGCTCCCAAATTTTCGTAATGTTTTAATCTTTACGAGATTTTTCAATTCCCAAGAAGGCTCCCACTCAAAATAAATTTACATGTATATCTACATGTAAACCCTGCTGATACGGCGCAATGGCGCAGTATTAGTGCTACAGGCATGTTAAATACTTCGATTGAGGCAAGGAACGAATAGTGTGACATATGTAGGCTATGCCATCATTGGGGCTGGGGAATCCTCGCACTAATCTGTTCTTAATAATATCCCTTATTTCATTGCTTTTTTCTGCTCAACAAGTGTAGTGTGGGAGTAAATATCTCCGCGCCAAACTTTAGGTTACACGATATGAATCGTTCAAGTAATCCTAGCCTAGTGTACGTCCTTCGTGTCTCTAGCGATCCCCAAACTAGTCCTTCCAATGGCCTCTATCTATGTTCGCTCTCAGCAGTTTTTTACTCATCTCGCTCTTTTCCTGAGTTCTTTGCTTCGTTCGCAGATTTCATATTTATTTCATTTTCGAAACGCAGATGGTAAATGTTTTAAATAATGTAAATTGCTAAGTTAGGCTTTGCAGTAAAATCTGACTTCGAAGAGACGGGATTTCCAGGAAATTTGGAATTCCAGGGTAATCTACCGGCTTAGTTAGCTTGTGACAATATTGGAAGATATTTATCACTTAAGTGTTTCAACAACGAACTACACATGACCACAGCCTTTTTCTTACGCTAAAACTCCCTAAGTTTTCAATCACTATCATTTAATGTTAAAATCTATCCTATTCCTTCCTCCATTCTAAAACTCCGTCTAAAACCTTTGCCTTCAACAACCCTTCGGCCCGTTTTTGCCACCTCCAACCAACTTTTCTTACAATTTTCCGTCCCTAAATATTTTTCGGTATATTTCTGTGTTTCTCAGCCAATTCGATGGCTCCTCTTTTGCATCTTACGTCCACTGTTCTCCTCAATAATGGATATCCCAGAGAGTTCTGAGAATCTTAAAAAAATAAATAGAACTCCACCCCTAACAAACCTAAATTCCACAAGAATGGGTCTGCCCACCACTTACGGTAAAGTGGGATTTTGATGATAATGATTATGGAGTCAAGTCTGCCCACCTTATCGTCCTCATATTTTGGTGTTCCGCGCATTATTTCTCATGAAATTCTCACGATTTCTGCGAAAATGATTCCTCCTCCGATTGTAGTTGCCCCTAGGGTCTGAATGGCAGGGCGGGCAGCAAGTGAGAAAATACTTCAGCTGCCGAAGTGCAGTACTAAACTGAAATACTGCTGAGATTCGTCCATCAAAAGGAAAAACAAACCTGAACAACAATTGAAAGAAATGATTTTGAATTAATTAAGGATGGTAAGACCCGGGAAAAGCAGAAATTGTGGAACATTTGATGGAATTCCACTGCCCAGCTTCTGACCAATTTTTGCCGTTCATTAACTTCTTATATTTTTTGTACTCTATAATATTTTGCTGTTTCAATCGTCCGTATGGTGTCCCTCTTTTGAACGTGAATTTATTTTCTCTGCTTCAGCGTGGTGTATGTGGGGGGGATCAGGTAATTAGTCTACCGTTTATTAATAGGACCTTTTAATTTAGAACAACAGGCATCCAAGATATTTGATAAGTTGTGCTTCCTATGACTTATAAAGGAACGAATAGCATCCATAGTTTAACCCAGCGCAAGGGTCTATTTTGCGGGGTCAAGCTAGAGGTTTGAGGGGTCCAAAGTGAGTGAGAAATCATGTCAATTGCACTGTACTTTATTATTATTTTTGGTTAAATACAAAAAACATTAATAAATACCTATAAATGACGCAATTTTTACATAGAGTACATAAAGCTAATACATAGGGGTCACGAGTGATCGTCACCTATAATTTTGGGGGTGCGAGTAGAAAAAGGTTGGGAACCCCTGGTCTTACCCACAGAAGTCAAGTTTGATAACCGAGACTGGTGTCAGCCAAATTCGCATCCCAATGGATGACGATATTCTCAAACCATGGGAAACGGGCCGGGGGGAGTTCCATTCCTATTTCCCTAGAAAAGATTCTGATGATGCTAATGTCACCTCTTCACTTGAATTCTAGCTGCAAGTGATCAAGTAAGCTTCAGCCGAACTTAAGCCACAGCTTGCATTTAAGCATTGCTTAAGCAAGCTTGCTTTATCATTCAACCTTAAGTTATATTTCATATAAACTTGTAATAACTTGTGTTATAAAATGTGACTATTTTTAAATCGGAACTCCTTGTACCTACCTGTACCAGACTGTTTCTGGACTTCCTGTAATCTTCTTTCTTCCCTTCATTAATGTGGATCGACATCCACCTCTGTTTCGGGAATATTTTATTTGAAGTCAGGTTGCCCACCCTGTAGCCAATGTGGCCGCGTTCGTGCTACACGCTCCTGGAGATTCAGCCGCCGAATTAATTCCCCTTTGAGGTCGTGGACCCCTCCGTGGCCCTCCCCCCCCTGCCGCCCGCCAGACCGCGGTGCCTCGAACCCTCGCCTCTCCCGTCGCCTGCTCATCAACCGCCGCCTCTCCTGCTGCTTGTCCGACCTAGCAACCATCACCCTTCCTTCCTACGGCAACGACTCCCTCCGATATCTTCTCAAGATATATATTACCCTTTCTAACCGTTCCTTGAGCCGTCTCAGCTGGACGTGGGAAATCCTAACTACTGATGGGCCTGCGAGAAGTTTTTTTTTTTCATTTTGCATTATATTGTTCTCGGGAATAAATCGACCTCATAGCCAAAAGCACGTTTCATTAATTTTTATACGCTGGACATATCCGCTGTCCTGTTTTCAATGAAAGCCAAATGAATTTTATCGCAAGACGGTTAGGGGAACGTTGCCTAAATGGCAGCTAAATATATCCTTTCTTGCATTCCTTATGGAAATCGTCTGAAATAGACGACAAGGCCTCTTGTGTTGCACGGCGTTCATCCGAAGCTAGGGTACGGTATTCATTCATTGAGGTTTCGGATTGCTGGTGGGGAAGAAAAACTTAGAATAAGTGTAGAATGAGCAAAAAGAATGGCAACAAGTAAGTGCCTCTCTCCTAATGTTGTCCCCCTATCCGGCTGCGATGGCGGAGGCTTTTTGTGACCCATGCCTTTACTATAGTAACGATTTGCTTGGGAAGGACTCTTGTCATCTACTTGCGACATGTGGATTTCTTAGGGCTCCTAGCAAATCAACTGACGTTCCCCGCAGGCATGTTTATTTAGCAAACCACAGTCCTTATCCGAACAATGAATCCTCGGAGTGCGAGGTGGCCCAGGGAAAGGAACTGGCCCCCCTACCCTGAATGTGTGAAATTCACACGCCTGTGGCTTAGTCCGGGGTGAGCTCTACCATCAACTATCCAAAACAAAATTTGGGTTGAATCACTGAGTGATTTAGGCATCCTTATATTTTTTGTGCCACAGATGAATTGTCTTGTCTGTAGGTGCTCCTGGTTGATGTTTCGTAGGAAATCTTCGTAGCAACGTCACAACCGATTCAGATTCGGTGAGTTCTAAGACGCAAAAAGATTTGTGTTCACTGGTGAAGGCCGTATTTAAATACTTCTACCACCTAGCGGCTAAGTCTGCAATCTCACGACACCGCGTATTACGAATTCAAAATTGGAGAGTTTCTCAATCTACTTATATATTGATAGTGAACAATGTTGAACCAAATTAACTGTCCTGGAGCAGCAGCTCCGTTAGTACAAAATACAGTAAATGAGTAAATGAACTCTCATGAGGTTTACAATTTTGAAATTACATACAGCTTTGAATGATAATACAAACAAATATTAGATTATTGGAAGGATTAGAAGTAATAAATAGAAATAATAGGAGTATGCTAATTCATGGCATTTTATTCCTCCAACAATAAATTTTAAAAATTGGATTTGATTGACTTATATGCTCCTTTTTACTATATCTATCATCATTATTGAATTATAAACCGTCCAAACACCAGAGGTAACATTGAGTGACTCTGTATGCATTATGGTGGCCGTCGATAGGGGGTGTGCCAGCGCTGTAGATTGCGAGGTGCACCGCGTCGACTTTCCGACGCTCCCGAAACCGTATCTCCATCTTCCATTATCTAGCGGAACCTATCCTCACCTATCGATCGGACGCTCACAGGACATCTAACTGGAAGTGCATTCCGATGAGATGCATTTTCTCGAATATTCCCTTTTTTGGGTTTCCCTTGAGTATGAGTCGACATTGAATTTTTTCTTGTAATTTATTTGTTTATTATCGATTTGTCACCTACGAGTGTGAAATAAAAGTCAGTTATTTTGCTGTAAATTATTATATCTGGGCAAGTTCTTCTTCCGTTTGGCACCAAAATCAACGCGCTAGAACATAGAATTCGCAATATGTACGGCGCGGAAATTTTCATCCGTAAGGACAGCCAGTAACTGCGACCCACCACTTTTGCCCTGCGCATGCGCAGTCTCAACTTAAGGTCGTGCTCACATTTCAGATCCGAAGCCGACCAAATGTGACCACATTTATTGATATTTTATTCATTAATCAAATGGATCTAAATGGATCGCCCGGCAAACGTCATGTCATCCTCTCCGTTCCGGAACCCTATTCAGGAAGACCTCGGAATTTTCTAGCCTCAAAAGTGACGTAATTGTGACGTCACAACCTTGAATAATTCAAATAATTTTATTGGGAATTTACAATTTGTGGAGACTGAGACGTCGCTTCGACTTTGTCGAGTAGTTCCTGAATAAGACCCCTGGAACCCCTAGAGTGTGAGACTGATTTTATGGGCGTGTCACCGCCAAAAACAAATGTTAAAAAACTGAATTAGATATCAAATTCGGATATCGAAGGGCTAAAAAGTAGCCACTCTGTCATATCATATTTTTCCGTGTTTACCTTATAGAAATACCGAACTGAAACAGTCTCTACCAAGTATCTGAGATGTAATGAATTGCGATTCTGTTTGCAGACGCCGTGCGAAATATCTTCATCAGCTAATCCACAATATTTCTCTTCTTTAGTTCCGGGCTAAATTTTATATTGATGATTTCATTTACGTTATTGATCACTTGTGTTATCTTATTGACCACTTACAATTTGATATTTTACCGTAGGTATTGTGATATTCCTAGGCAGGCTGCTTGAGGAAGTAAAATTATTTCTTCGAAGAAAGAATGTTTCTCCCCAATTACTTGTCCATTTGAGATTTCGAAGAAGAGAGCAAGGCAACCTGAGATTGATATTGCAATTATATCTAGTGTTAGGATCAGAATTGAATCAGGAACCATCTTAGATGTAAGCGATGGGATACACCTGCTGATCCTGAAGTTGCACAAGACTTGATGCGGGTGCCCTGGACTAGGCCTGCATTCGTGTTCTCTTGATAACAACCGTATCTGTCTAATGCCAAGTGGTTTTTGGATCATCCCTCCTCGTCCCATTACGGAGTTATATCTTCCTCAATCCGTTTAATCCGTGCATTAGTCGCTTAGAAAGGGATTTTTAATAGTCCAGCAGCCAGTATACTTTCACCGAGTCTAACACTATCATTTGGCATTGATCTTACAGATTTTGATTTCACAATTGACCGTATCATAATCGTCTCAATGATGTATTATATTTTTTTATTCTTCATCAATCATTCCTTTGATATTTATCGGAATGAAACGTGAGTCGGCAGCAATATTAGTGGGCCGTGATCATGCGAAACTTGCTCTCCGTAAGAGGAGGCAGTCGGATGGGAGAAGTAAAGAGTGAAGACTCTCGTCGCTCTGACATGTCGTGAGAACGGGGTCGCTCTTCGGGCGCAGAGATAGAAGAATGGAGCATCCTCCTCCCAGCAACCACTCAGGAAGCGTATATGTGGGAGGTGAGGTCAACTCTAAACGGAGTGCGGCTCCATTGTTGGAGACATCGGCGCCGAAAGCACCACTCCTTCACCACGATCGACCATTCGGAGAGCAATGTCACGGTTGCTTTTGGAGAAACAGCAGAGCGAAGTGGTCCAGCAGCCTCTCTGCCGTCTCCTCTCAACTCGTTTGTCGGGAGCGTCGTTTAAGGTGGCAATCGATCGGTTTGGTGTGCTGGTGGCAATTAGGTGAAGGATTCTCATCTAAAGGGCCTCGGGTTTGAATCCTGGCCCAGGGGGATATTTTTCCGTGGAATCACGATCCCCCCACGATGGCTTCTGCGTGTACGCTATTGATTCATGTTTCCGGACCTAATGGCACTGGGTACCACTCATTTTTTTGTCCCATTTGTAAAAAAAGTAACTAAAATAGTACGGTGTAAGTGTAAAGCGTAAATGTAAAGATGAAAGAATTCGGCTACCGAATATGTGTTTTTTTAATCTAATAATATGATATAGCTGTCATCGCTTTAGTCGTCACCAAAAGCTTCGCTTTGGTGATCGAGTCTTATGGAGTTCCTTAAATGGGTTATGTAACACGTCTGGTTCTTTATGACATAGTGAATTTGGACACCGTTCTAGACTTGTCGGTGAAATCCAGGAAAACCTGATCCCACTCTGGGACGTTCCTATTTTTTTCGTTTCCTTTGTTTTCGTTTTTGGAGCTCTTCCTTTCTCTGCTCCAAAATGCCATAATGCTTATAATGAACCTAGAGAACATGACTTTATATTTTGTTTTGGCTGTCCATCCGATGGGTGGGAGACTCGAGTGTGGGGGAGATTTTTCAATGGATACTACTACCAGCCCAATGATTACTCGAGTGTGAGAAGCACTTCAAGTGCAGAACGTCTCCATCCGTCGGGTGGGACGTTCAATCGTGGTCCCCTTGGCGCCTTTCACTTATTCCCGTTGAACACGGTAAAAGTTTCGGTAAAAAGTTTTATAAAATCGACTAATTTTATTAAAAATGAGCTTGATCCGTTTTATAAAACCCAGTTTTATAATATGTTTTACGGAATAGGACAGGTTCTATTTCCATAAAACCGTTTTATGCAACAACCAATGAGATGCTCCGCTCATCGCGTTGATAATAATCTCGTATCCATGGGAAGCCAAACAAGAAAAACGTAAACAAACATGGCTGGAAGTTCATGGAACGTTGAGGAAGTATCCTTCTTGTTGTTAGAAGAATTCGTTACAGCCTTAGCACCGTTGAGTGTGATCAGAAAGTAAGTAAATAAACAATACATATAGTTATTAACCTAACAGCCATCGAAAAGAGAGTGCATTTATCACTTCACGTGTTCGCAAAGCGTCTCATAGATGGCAGGACATTGCGGTTTTATGAATAGTTTTACCGTGAGCAAGCAAGTACGTTTTAGGTACGATTCATTAAAGTTTCAAAAAAATTTTTATAAAACTCTTTTATGGAAAATTTTCCCGTGAGCAACAGGCATTAGCCAATACCGAAGCCAGGTTTCTCTCCACCTCCTTCCTCCGTTCCCCAAATAATCCTCCTCTCTTCAATCTACTCACCTGCCCCTCAATGGCTCCAATGACGACTCAAGTTTTCGTTCGCCTCCTTCCCCATATAACCACTGCGCCATTGACGATTGGGGAGTCTTGGCCTTCCCTTTACGAACCCCACGGAGAGCAGCAATCAGGAGCTCTCTTTCCAACATAACCTGTTGGTTATTATTTTCATACGTCGTAATTGGATGGCAATAGATTGATGCGTTGTAAGGATCCGAAAATAGTAGACGCAGGGTCATTTAAATGTACGTAAATTTCTATGCAGAGGCACTTTTAAAAATTCATTATTATGAAAGCGAATTAATATGTATGCTTTACTTTGGTGAAACATGAGCAGTATAATTTCCTATTGACTCAACTAAAATGGCTTCATTAAATCATTGTCTTGGTATGGCTAAATCAAATTAATTTTTACTGCCCCAATTATGTTAAATAATCTTCTGCGCCATGTCTATTTTTTCTTTACTTGAGGTATGCGATAATCCATTCAAAACTAGTAAGTTCAAACTTAGACACTTGGGTATTCACGTTGGAAAAAAACTACGGAATATCGTTGAGGCAGACGGCAGTGTTTCTTCTATCATTATTTTATTTTTCGCCGTCACTTCAATTCAATTCACTTTATCTTACCTTCTTAAGATCATTCCTTATATATTTTACTTGAAAACCCAATAGTCTTTTATAATTACCAACATAATTTTTCTCTGCAACCGTTCTTCGTCTCTCTTTACAATTAACTGCCTTCATCTTCAATGTCCTTGCACTTATTACTCTGCCCTCTTGTTTTCACAATTCTATTCCAAGCATCCAGTTCAATGGATTTTTAATGTTCTTTTCTTCACGTCAATAATGAAAATCTGAGCCATCTCTTTTGAAGCTGATGATCCAAGCCGACCCTTAAACTCCTTTGCAAATGCTTTTCAGTATGTGCTCTTTTCCACGCTATGCTCTTGCCATTCACCTATCTCCATGAGTGCCCTCCTTACACGGGGGCAGGGCGGGGGGCGGCCCCCCCTAGCATCCCGGGAAAAATAAAAATGGGAAGGTAAAGTTGAATTTCTTTATTGTAATTGCGGATTAAATTAATATTTTAGTAACAAATATAGAAAAATGTCATTCATCTAAGATGATCCAAAAATGTAGCCCTAAGACCTCAAATTTACTAATCTCTCTGGGAGCGGGCTCCTCGGACCTCCCTTCTTCAACCTAACTTGGCCCCCCTTTGGAAAATATTGTATGGGCGCCCATGCCTATCACTGTCCCTAGTAATTGGGTTTGCCCCCGCTGTTGTAAGCATCGGTGCTAGCAATATAGTTGAACTCCCCTTGTTTTTAAATATAATTTTACCTTTTCCAAGTTTGCTTTCTTTTTTTTTATTTGTAGTCGCCTCAAACTCCTTGGAATCCACCTGTCTGTCTACTACCTGGGTGTTATGTTCGTGCAGAGGCACACAAATATTAATTCATAAAGCGAAGGTCGTTGCAGAAGGTGAGGGTGTAGCAAGTGAGGTAACTAAGCCCCTAAGGGTGAGTTAAGTCCGAACATGGAACATAGAGACTTTCCCTTTCTTAGCGCCCCCTGCGGTTTTCCAAAAATCACTCGAGTCCCGAAATTAGACGCCGAGTGGTTATCTCAATGTGATGGAGACGTGACGTGAAGCCTTTCGGTCAGTTGTCGTAATATCAATCTACCAGGCCTCCACTATAAGTAGATAAATTGTATCACCTTGCGTTAGATGCAATTTTTCTGATGTTTTTTATTTATAAGGGTTATATCTTTTGATGGCGCAGCACTTTGATGGATAAAAATATGCTTATTTTTTCACCACTTGATCTCAAATTTTCCTCTGTGTTGGTAAAAGTATTTTCAGAGTATCATTTGTCCTCAATCACGAGTAAGCTTCGATATTTAAAGCTTTCTGATTTCGTTCTGAGGCTCGGAGGAGTTTGAGTTTATTTATTACGTAAAACACCGTCAGATATTTTGAAAACATGTGGATTTAGACATCTTTAGTGACTGCAAAAAAATATTCTTCAAGTTACATAAATTCATAATCTTTATGTTCATTGACCCCCACTATATGACGTGAGTGACAGTAATTGCTAAACATAAAGGCACAGTTTGCAGCCGTAGTATTGCGTGCAACGTGTTCCAGTATTGAAAAAAGTTACGAATTCGTTTAATCAGTTTCATGCATAATAACTGTTGCCTTAAACATGGCGTGTTTCAAAATGATATTTTCACCCCAGTGGGGAGAGACCATGCAAAAGACTTTCATGAACTAATTCAAAAGTAGTTCACCACTGAATTATCCTGAGCATACAACTATAGAACGTTCATTGAATATTCAAGTGTGAACTATTCATTTGAGACTGTTCATAGATCGTTCATTGAATGTTCAAGTGAGAACTATTCATTTGAGACTATTCATAGATCGTTCATTGAATGTTCAAGTGTGAACTATTCATTTGAGACTGGTCATAGATAGTTCATTTCCAGTCCACGAAGAATTATTCAAAAATGCTCCCTGGTTGGACATTTAAAGAACATCTTTAAACCATGCATATTTTAATTGTCATAAACGACAAAATATTAATTAATTATTCTAGGGAATATTCTATCATACCATATGTACGATATTATTCCTAAAATTAATGCCTGCATGTGAGATCGCATTATGTACGTTATGAGTTAAACTGTTAATTTTAACGGATGAATACTGAACTGTACGCATATATGCGTACAGCTCAAAATCTTGTTTATTCACAGTAGTAAGGTATTTATATTCGTATTATGTGACAATATAAGTTTCAATTAATTAATGCCGAATAGCTGTTATCTAGATTTGATGGTATTTCACCAAACTATCACAGAATCGCCATTTAATAATTATAGTCATCGAAGTTACATTTGTCGACGGAAGTGACTAGATATATACGACTTTCAATCCGAATGCATTGCGATAGCGGATGCAAGAACATGCTTAGAGTCGTAGAGTACTTAATAACGCTACATTGGTACACTGACGTTAGGAAGATACAAGATGGGATTCTTAACGTTAACGTACTAACAACACGTACGCGTAATTGTACTATCATAGTGATTAATTGCAAATTATAATTTTTTTGTATCGAGAGTGTAGGGAAGTCAGTGAAGGGATAATACCATATGAATCGAGAATCAAATCACGAGAACTATTATTAAACATTCCTTCATGGTTCATATGTTATTAATTCAAAAACAGTTCAGCCGCAATTCTTCCATGTTGAACATTCTTTGAACATTCTATGAAGTATTCCAATGAATGTTCTTTGCACTATATGTGAGTGCCAATTGAACGTTCATTGAATGTCCTTCTTGAATGATCTTAGAACGTTCAAGTAGTCTTCACTGAACGTTCTTTGAACATCTTTTGGACAATAAATTCCCCACTGGGACGGGTTTCATAAATTCTTGCGTAGGTTACGTGCATGCCCAACGGATCGCCACAGATCAGAGTGTAGAGATTTAAGAATACGCCGTGGTAAGTACAGCCACTAAAAACATCCACGAAGACTCATGCGTGTGTTGTAAAGTACTCCTTGGAAAATGCATCCTAAGTTACGAATGCAATGTTGGAACGGATCTCGCTGGTTTGAAGGGCCTCGCCTCGACCATGGACGGTTCATTGGGCTGCGCGATTGAGAGGCTTGGTGTAACCTAGTGCAGTTGGAGAGCACACAACCTAGAAATCCAAATATTTCACCGTTTGTCGGATTCTCATCTTTTTCAACGGAGCGAGGCGAGGCGCGCGTGAGGCCCAACACCACCAATCATGACACCCGTTTCGGGTCGCTCCTTCGTGCGTGCCATCGCATTCAAAAAGAGGTGTGGGCTCCCCGTTATAGGAATACATATTTTTTTATTTTTCGCGCTGGCATTTGCACCAGCCTGGTTTCTGAAAGAGGGATGCTCGTAGGAGGAAGAGGTGAATTGTGGGAAGGCCTGGAGGGAGGGGGTGGGGGGAGAGGAGTCGGGCATTGCATCACTTTTAAGAGGAGGGTCGGCCGCCCACCCACCCCTCGTTGCCGTTGGGGAAGAAAGGGAAAGGAGAGCTCTCTCGAGAAAGAGACGGTTCGGAGGCATCGCCGCCATCATCATCATCACCACCATCGCTTGCGGCTCTAAACGGGGAGACTTTGTTGGTTGCCCTTCTTACACACTCCCTCCAACTCCGCATCCCCGCTTGGCTGCGAGCGGGCGGAAAGAAATACCTCTTCCCCACCCCCCCATGGATCCCTCCTTCGGGGCTCGCTCCTTGCGTAACAATCCGACGTGATGGATGATATTTCGGGTCCAAGTGGGTTACGGAGGTTATCGATTTTTCCAGGGCATCTCCTCCCCTGCTCCTCCCACTTCACCTTCCAGCAGCCGGTGATGATCTCTCTCTCCCGTCTCTCATTTCTCTCGAGGTTAACTCCTGCTCGCGGGGAGGCTGAGCGTCTCCATGCGGAGAGGGAGAGTCACACGGCTGCGTGGAGATTTGAAATATAAGTCTATTAGTTCGCTCCTATTTTTACTTGCCCTGGATCCCATCCTCTACTAAAGCGGGACTGATTATCGCACAACGATTCGTGATCTTGAATCCAGAAACACCTTGAGAGATGAGGGGTTTCGAGTTGGTCGGAGAACACCGACTAAATTCTGAAAAAACCCACACGCATTCTTGAAAGACGTGGCGTTACGAAACTGAAGACGATTTCATCGACCTGTCGACTGCTAACCTCAGGCTTACATTTCAATCCGGGTTGGGAGCCGTAATTTGGGAACGTGTACCGCAATCATTTGCTCCGGGTTATAATCCTAGTTATTTCAGATGAATTTTATTCAAAGTGAATCCCCACGCATTTGGCATTATGTCTTGCGCCCATGCGCTTGACTGCGAACAATTTTCATCTGGTGTACCTGTATATAATGTGAAAAATGTTCAATCGGAGTTTTTTCTCAAAATTAAGTTAGTACACCTGGTAAGCAGGTCTTCCGCGCTGGGCACCGCTCTTCCCCCGGTATCAAGCGCGAGGTTATGACCAGGGAAAGAAGGACTGCTGGAATAGGAAGGATAGAAGGAAGAGGAAGAAGGGTGTGGGAATGGACAGCTTTTGGCCCCAGTGCCATGAATAAGCAAAGACGCTTAAACCGAAGCGCGTAACAAGCATTTTTTTCTCTTGCGTTGGCTACGATTCATACTATGAGTAAGAAAGAATCAGAGTCAGCCACCCGTCGTCCAGTCGGGCCGCAAATAATTAAGTTAGTGCAATCAGAACGGTGAATTGAGGGTTTTCTAGTCCTTCGATACCGTCGGAAAATGGTAATGAAAGCAATGTGCATTAATTATCTGGATTCCTTAGTATAGTTAAGGAATATTAATTCTTTTTTCTGCTAACTAAAACCTTTCAATCCAACCTTGTACCTTTCCATGAGAATATTTACAGCAAGGATTTTCTCTACATTCAGTCCAAAAAGAAGGGTGTGACATAACGTCTCGTTTTTTATCATGACATAATGCATCCGTTATGATTCGGTGATTTTGTCTGTATTTATGGGACGATGTAATGCATCACTCTCTCGAGTTCAATGGCGACCTAAAATTAGCTGCATGAAACTGCTGTAATTTGACATTTAATGATGAAGAAGGTGACCTGGATGAATCAGGTTATTCATTCGAGTTGAAGATTCAAGGTGAATGAGCCGTTTACTCAGTGTATTCGCATAGTATACCTTAAGTCTGTACCGTAATACCTAGCACGTTAAATACAATGACACCATTTTGCAATGATGACTTGCGTCAAGGGCAATGACAATGATAAGCGTAGCTACGTGATATTATTACATATCCTTTGGGTGACTTTTGTCATGCGTAAACTTTCTAAGAAAAGACGAAATTGTAAACCTTAGCCAAGTCCATAATTTTCACTTCGTATCTTTTACTCGTTCAACCCGTAGTATTTTACGGGCGGAAATAATTTCAATAGCTCTTCAAAATAATTTTCCTTCAATCTTACGTGAAATCTTTCGCCAGTATTTTAAGCTGATGTGTGAGAGATTTTTATCCTAGTTTCTCCAGCAGTATCCTTGTGTATTAATATGCATTGGCTAAGCGTAGTTTTAATTTATCACGAATCAAAGTCGGGCGTTGAACTTGCTCTCAATGTGATACGTTTAGATGCTCATTCAGTAGCTAGACAAAGAAGTACTTAAAGGTAAATTGATGTGGAATTCCATCGAATTCCTTTCTGGGAAAATTACGGATCTGCCATGATTTATTATTTCAATGGTTGGTGGAAGATGATCCCTCATTTTATTGGTCGAAAATAAGAAGTTCCGTTCCAAAATTATAAAAAAACCACTAAGATTCCGTTTGGGGAAATTTCCTCTTTTATATATATCTGTCACTTAAACGAAAGTTCCGCGGAACTACAGGATTAATAATATTAATCAAAAAATTAATACTAATATACAGGATTTACAGTGGAAAAATATCATTTACCCGGACTTTTAAACAAATGCATATCCTTTAAATTCTCACCGGGTGTTTTAACCAATGAAATATGCCAGACGACTTCTTCCACTGTGAACTTTACTGGGAAGGGTATATTTGTTTCGTAGTAAATTACGTGCATCTGTCAAAAATACTCATGAGTCACCTGAATAAATGTTTCGTCAGCGATGCTCGCTCAGTGCTCTCGTTTGAGATTCGTGCTGAAGACTCTGATATGAATGAATTGGGGATTTCAACGATGTTCTACGAGGGAGAAATTCCCGGCTAGGAGGGAAAAGTTCAAGCACTTTAGAATTCTACCGCGTGGATACTTGCTCTTAGGGGTTAAAATGAAATTATTACTATTCCCAACCAAATTAGATTCTTAAAAATACCTTTGTACATTTAGTGTAATGAGAGTGGTAGGAGGAGAATGTGAGGAATTTAAAAATCAACCGGAAAATTGTATTGTGTTTTCTGAGTGTGCTCACCTCATTAAAACGCCTCATATTTAACCTAAAATTTCTACACCAAACTCAGTCATTTATAAGAGCTAATCTTTTATGAATCAGACTCTAAGCTCTGGATATTGCTGGTTGCTAGTATGCGTTTACTAATCCAATTTATTAGTATATTTATATGTAAGAATTTACTAGTAACCTGAGCTAGAAATTGCGACATTTGATATGGAAAATTGAAGTTGAGTACAATCAAAACAGAGAGGAAAGCATATTGACTCCAGATGGATGAGAATAATTCTTGAAGGTAAATACAAAGCAGGAAGATAAAAAGGAAGAAATATATAAGAAAGTAGGTAGCACAGGAAAATAATGGATTTCTAAAACATTTGGGCTATAGAGGGATTTTAGCTCTCTGCGGAGAGAGATTTCATTTTAATAGATGACATAGGTGCTCATTTGATGGGTTATCGGGCAAATAAATATCTGGAAATGAATAGTCACAAGCGGAATGTATAAAGTGTTAGGAAACGAATATTTTGCTCCAGCTGTGGTGAACAATTCCGATGGCGATCATGGGAACATACTCGAGATTGATACCCTGACATCAGCGCGTTAGAGGAGATTGGAAGGGGGGGAGGAGGGGAGAGAGATGGGAGAGGGGAGGGCGGTAGAAAAACAAGGGAAAGTGAGCAACACAATGGAACGAAAGCAAGGTTGAGATGGGAGGGCGCTCCTTAGATCCCAAGGTCAGAGCGTTCTCGAAAAAAAATTAGGGCCGCCTCTCCTCCCGACTAATTTTTTATTTCTTTTACAAAGAAAGAATGATAGTAATATTTTTTAAACAATATTCACTTATCGAATAAAAAAACAACGTATCTAAGAAAGCTTTCGTGGAGTCAGGCTGATGGCGCAAAAGTTGAAGATAACACTAACAGATCAGCTTGCAGTCTCTTTCAGTGCACTACTTCACGAGTGAGTGTGGTTGGGAGGAAATAGATTCATGCACCACTCCTGAACTTACAGCTTAAAAGAAAATGAGTCTTTTTAACTTGGTTGAATCATTCCATCTCATAAGATGGAAACCATCAGTAATAGTATCCTCATGAATTGTTCCAACAATTTTTCTAAATACTAGATAGGTGTAAGTTTATCCCGGACAGTATACATTTCAAAATTGATGTAGGCTAATTAAACCTTAGGAAATGTTTGACATCGCTAACTCTTCCAATTATTCTCGATAAAATGACTTTACGCTTGAATTTCATCCTCCCAGGTCATTTCATTTCCCCCTCCGAAGTACCGTGTCTTGCCTATTGCCCCATCTATTACCCCCAGTAGCCAGGGGAGTTGCTTATCATCAGCATCCTTCCTAACCCTCACTCACCCTCCCCCGTTCACACGCACACGTGCAAATTCTCTCGATTCGGAAATCACGGTTCCCCGGTCGAAACCGAGGTTCACGAATGAAAGTGTAAGTGTTAAATAGTACCAATAGTAGTACCATGGAGTGTTCGTTGTCTTGAGGATCTAGAGCTTGTGTTTTTTTAACTTTTCATTATTATATAAAATATACCAATAATTAAAATTCATGCGCTCCTGTTTGATTATAAATAAATAAATTTGTACTACACAAAACTAGTTTAACTGTGATTTAGAGTTATGTACTTGATTGATGGATGTGTCCTTGAAGAATTAGTCTTCGTCCTTGACTTCCTTTGCTCTTGAAATTCCGACATCCGCCTCCTTTGATTGAGGGAACAATACTTGTAAAATGTTTCACTGCCGTATGATGACATTAAAAAAGTTTTAGCTCAGCACATCGGAGTCGTTTATGAGTGTTACAAGTAAACAGGATATAAAAAGAATTGGTGGCTTTAGAATTTTAGGCTGGGCATAATGAGCCAAAACTACTTAAATGCAAATTTTGAGATATTTTATTGCTATTATCATAAACATAAATATGGTCCGCCATTTTAAAAGTGCGTAAATAGAAATCAAAGAATGATTCGAACCATCCACCGGTAATGAAGGAAGCAAAAGCAATAAAAACTATCGAATAACCTGAAGAGTGGTTAAATGTTTTACATAAATAATAAATTAATTTCCGCTAGATAGGATTCCTTTAATGCATGCATTCCTTCCGATGGGATCTATTCACTGTTCCATTGCTCCCTTTATGTTACATTACCGGTATTATTATTTAAACTCAGATATCCATGCAATCCTAAATAAAGCTACTGTAATGAACAAGGCAGCGATCTTCTCCTTACTTTGAGGTATTTTCTAGTTAACTCAATACTGATAAACCAAGTCAGGACATACTGGTGTCTCCCCGCCGTATTTCATCGAAAGAGTTCCTACTTTGCTGGTTGCAAAACGTGCATTCTCCTTTTTCTCAGTTAATGTTCGTGTTCTTCCCCTTGATGGTAATGCTTCGTCCCACATCCCACATTGTCCATGGCTAAGGAATAATTGTATTTATGATCTCCTGTGTAATATGCGATACTTAAATTGTCGGCATAAGTTACAAAGGCTGACTATAATTTGAGACATCAAGAACGAAAGTGATTTAATAAAGTAAAGTGAGAATCTTGTGTGACAAAGGTGAGGGAAACATAACAATTTGACATCTAAAGATTCACCATCAACCATGTGTCGCTTTCTAGACTATAAACCACATTTAAAATCAGTTATGAAATACCTCCAAAATAAGGAAGGAAGTTTTGTTTGGAGGAGACTTGTGAGATTGTTTTACAGACAATTTAGATTTTTATATTTGCACCCATCTTCTCCGATTGAGGCTATTCATTTTTGCGCATGTGGCAAGGGTTGAAGGGTGTGAAGTAGAGTTTATAAGGAAAACACGGAACCTTAGAAATGAAATAAGGCGTGATCTGTGATAATAATATTAAAATTTGAAAAATAAGTTTATATTTGACTCAACATTATTTATGACTCTGAGATAATTTGAGCTGAAGCCCAGAAAAATACTAAACATTTTGTACATTTTCCTCCCTCGACATTGTTTCTTGAATGAAACTGGAGTTTCAAATAAATAAGTATGAATACTGAAGGAGCAATGAGGAAAATAGTCCCTCCACATGATTTAAGCTCAAAAGATACATCAATAAACAGCTAGGTAGCCTCGCGATCCTATTTATAACCAGTTGTGAAATTCCTCTTAAATTAGAAAGGACATTTATTTCGGAGGACGCTAATAAGATATTTGGGTGGCATTCCCATGTTGGGGCAATATTATTCGTGAAAACAAATATTTACACCTCTCCAATCAATGCAGATTTCACTTTTTGAACCTGTTGAGGAAGAATGTTTGTCCTCTTGATTAATCAGCGACGTTTTATCTCGGCGGAGGACCGTTTTTTTTTGGGAAGGGAGTTAGAATGTCTCTCTGGTTTCATTTCCCGTGGTGGAGGGGGGGTGGAGGGTATGGGAGGCTGAGTGTGGGCGTTTTGGATGGATGGACCCGTGGCGTGGAGAGAAGGGAAAGGAATGTCGACCCGAGAAGTGGAACTCGTCCTCCCGAAGGGCTGGACGAAGCGGCGGCGACGCCAATTACACCACTCTCCTCTCCCCTGCCTTCGAAACCCTTTGGATGCGTCTTTCCTCCCTTCTTTCCCTCCCTCTCCCACGTTCTCCCATCTTGAAGGAGGAGTGTGTGGACACACTCACACACGGCCCCCCTTGCCGGAACCACGCTCTCCGTATTCCACTTTCCGTGATTTACGAGAGCCTCTCCATGCGAGTTCCCGGTTGGCTGCTAGTAAGTCGAAACAAGGGGGGCTAGTGAGAGAGAGATGCCTGAAAGGGACGGGTTAAATTTGTCAATGCCTTAATGAAAAGAGAGCGAAAGTGGAGGGGAGCTTCCTCCTATCCTGAGGGCCTGGGTTCAAATCCCCGCTGTGGTGGACATTCGCAGTGGTATCCCCATATGCACCTTGAAGTGATCTCTCCTACTATTCCACCCCAAACACTCTCGTGTCTGCACTCCTTATAGTGTTGTGTGGATCACTTCAAGTCGCGTTCCTGCGTGCGTCGGATGCGACGTTGAACCCCCCTCGATGCTCTTTTGTTTCAGAGTAGGTGACTGCCAACACTTGGGTTTCTCTCCGCTCGTCCTCCATTCCCAAACAAACCCATTACCATGGTGGCACAGATGATCTCAGTGGCCAATCGCAGCCCCGTATAACCAACCAATCCTTTTACGAAAATGGACTTAAAAGTAGACTCCCTCTTATCCTGCCCGAGCGAGGCCGAACCCTTGGCCGGATATGAGAATGGCCCATTAATCCGAAACAATATTTAAAATACTACTTCAGAACCGATTATCATGTGAAGTTACTCTGCGGTTACTTTTTTGTCATATTGCTATATAAATTTTCATCACATTATAATCATCATGTATCATCATAAGTTTTCATATTATTATCATTTACTTTTGAATGCGAATCCATGTCGTAATCGCTTTCGTCTCTCTTTTCAATGCAGCTTCCTCCAAGTAAGCGTACGATGTAAATTACATCTCTTTCACCATGTTTCTGAAACATGCATCTCTTGGTTTCTATCCTTGTATTTTGCCTTCAAATATGTTTGCTATGTAAGACTTGGTGCTTTCCTGGCGCACGATGTGAATGAATTCTTCACGTGTTTCCCACCAGGTGAGATGTTCAGCCAGAGCCGACGTTTCAATGGCTAACTCTGCCATCGTCCTCAGGGCGTTGAGCCTCACATCTCACCTGGTGGGAAACCCGTGAAGAATTCATTCACATGTTTGCTATGGTCTGATAGTGCCATAATGCATGTTCCATCTTTTTTACCCCTCTTTTCTCCTATTTTTAAATGCAGTATATTTTCTTCCAATTCTCCCAAAATTTGTTTATTACTTTTTCTAAATATACTGCTCGTTTCTTTACTTTCCTCTAGATGCACATTTCCATTGCTCAATGTTTACTCTTTTCGCTTTCCGTGTGGTCTATGTCTCACATCTTTAGCAATAATTCACCCCAAACGAAAGATATGGTGAACCTTTTCCTGGTCTCCATGTTTATATGATTAGAAATTAGCGAGTTCTCTTTGTTTTCAAAAGCTTGTTTCTCTTACGCAATCCTTTTAATCTCCACCTCACATTTATTTTCGCAATTGTTACTCCTGTGGCCAGTTTCAACGTCCTCCAAAATAGTTTCTCTTTTTATTCCAGATTTAGCATTTTTTTTAATTTCTTTTTGACCATTGTTTTGGTCTTCTTCTTGTTGATCTTTAAATGAAAATTTTCTTAGGTTTTAGACAAAAGTTTAAGCACCCTATTCATATCCTTTTCAGAGTCTGCGACTATTTGCTATATCATCTTCGAACACTTCTTCCGTTCACTTTAATTCCTTTGGACTTATCTTTCATTCTTGAGATTGCATTCTCCATAAATAAATGAAATAGGTGATAGAGGGCAGCCTTGTCTTACACTTCTTATTTTTGCTTCTTTCTTTCTTCCATCTCTATTTTCCATCTTCTGTTTATTTCACTCTTCTGTCCTTGTAAACATTTATAATTTCTTCTATCTGTCCAATAATGTCCGATTATTTTCAATGTTTGAAAGAGTTGTAATCAGTCCACTTAGTGAAAGTCTTTTTCTAAGTCTTTAAGGTCGCATGTGTCTTTCTATTATCTACTCTCAATCCTACTCTCTAATATATCTATCGTAGCGCTTGCTTTACTGGTTCCTCTTCCTGCCCTGACTGGCCATCTTGTAAAGTTTGTTCGATCTTTTCTCTTAGAGTTTTATTCATTATTCTCGAGGAAATATTAGACATGCGTGACAGAATGTAAATTGTTGTAGAGTTACCACAGTTTTAGCATTACATTTCTTCCGGATTGTGATTGTTTTGCTGATAATGAAATCCACAGGTAACTTGTTTGTTAATTAACATTCGTTAATAATTTTAATTGACCGTTATTTTGTCGTTTCTCCTAAATGAATTAGTGTTTCTCCCGGTATATGCATTGCCTGTTTCTGTTGATTTTTTTCTTCAAGTTTTTCAATGCAAATTAAATTCTTTTCGGGACATTGGAGGTCCTAGCGTGTCTTTTTCCATGACTTTCTTATCCCTTATGTTTTTATGATTATTCCGTTTATTTATTCCATTGTATAGTTTGTCTATCTATTCCTTCCATATTTAACCCATTTTTTAATTATCATTAATTAACATTACATTATGGCATGTTACAGAATAAATTGTCATTCTGAGATTTAAAAAAATAAATAGGAGGAAATCGTCATTTCTTAGTATTAGTGTCAATCACATCAATAGATGGGAATGTATTCTGCATTATATTTTTTAAACTGATCCATTTGTGATTCTGATCAATAATATATGAATTTATGCTCAAGAGTTCCCAATTCAGTTTCCCAACACAGCTGCCTACATTTTAGCCTTTGTACATAGTACAACCTTTAAAAGCAGAATAATGTATTTCCACTTACCGTGATCTTTTTTTCATTGCCGTTATCACGATGGTATTTATCATGATTCCCGAATTGTTATTTAGATCTCGTTCTTTTTCATTTGTTCTACGAAGAAGTTAGATTTACGTAGTTTGTTGATTTTAAATTAGTTGACTTTCTTTCTCAGCGTTATTTGCTCGTTCATGTACTCGGTTGTTTAAATTATTTCTTCGCAATTCTTCCATGCAGCATGCAATGAGGAGACAAATCATTTGTTGTGGGTTCTGCACCGAATTTAGTGAAATGCTGCCATATGTTATTAAATATTTATAATATATTCTCATAAAAAAGAAAGAGTTCCAGAATGAACATGACATATCTCATTCCAGGTAGAAGGAAATATTCAACTCATGGAATAGTAGGAGAACGGGAGAAGCAACTCCAGACATAGGGGCTTCTTAAACATTAAGTTGGTGAGGTTAAAAAGTGGCCAAAATCGCCTTAAGCAAAACTTGAACGGCCCCTTGAGAATTTGAATCACTAGTAATCAGGACCAGTGAGCAGAGAAATTCATGCAAAGATAGCATTCTAACAGAAGATTAGGGTACTTGCAGTTTGTAACTAGCTATGGTGTAAGAAAGCCCTTCATTAAAATAGAATATGCTCTTACATGACAGTAAATGCTGAAAGAAACGAATAAGAATAGAAGCAATGAAAATTTGATATTTCTGATGAATGAGGATCACATGGTCAGATGAAATCACCAATGAAAACCTCTTGTAGGGTTGAATAGGAAATATATTTGATGAACTTCTGCACAGTAGTGGATTTTAACTAGCTAAACTTGTTTTGAGACATAACATACGCCTGAAATGTGTAATGGAAATATAGACGAAGAGGTAACAACTATCCAGGAAGATCAAGGATGAAATTTATCAAGCAATTGTGACGGATATTAGCATGAAGCCTTCTTTTGGAATAAAAGTTTTATAAGGAATGAGATTAGAGAGGATAAATGAATAATAAACCTGAAGAACCACGGAAGGTCTGAAGAATAATATATATAATTAATCTCAAATGATGCCTTCTCAGCCAGTAACGTCAATAATTCTCTTTCATTAATTACCAAATTCGTTTAAAATTTCAAATTCCCCTAAATAACACCAGATGCGAGATTTATTTTAGTAATGAAGATACATTTCTAGCATGGGCTTTATAGGCGTTATTATCGGTAGCTTTAGCTTGTACGACGTCACACGCGTTTTTCTGGAGACAAATTTCCTCTCCCACAGGCGTCTCTATTGTATACATGCCCGAATGCTTCAACTATCAACTGTTAACATTTAATGCTAATATCCAAAACTGACGAAAACTGCCCAAATTGCTCCTACTGCCTCAATACCAAAATGCTAGCAAGCGGTCGCGCCTAAGAGAATTCGACCTTGATATTCGTAAAATAACATAGACATTTAATGGTTATAATGTGAGAGAGAATGTAATTCCCCTTTCTCTTTTAAATGCTATCCATATTACTATCCTAAGCCTGAGTCGTCATATCGCTTGCTTTTTTCTTCACTGAAGGGAATCCCATTCCAGCTGTTTCAACAATCCAGCTATACGTTTTACTCCTAGAAACAATTTTTCGTGGAAAAAGCGAACCATATCGAGGCTTTTTCCCAATTTCTCGCAAATATTATCTTCTTTCTTATTCCAACGCCATGGCGACCATTTGTTGTTAAATGTAGTGGTTCTGTAGTTCGAATGTCATTTTCCAACTATGGCTGCAGGAGGTGTTAATCCGATGATCAGAATTTCCCTCAAACTGAATGTGTCACTTTGGCATGACCCAGATGCGAAAAGGAAAGATCCGGTCAATGGCCTCCGATGAGTCAACGATGATGCCCTTCGCCGATTACTCTGTGAGGGGGGAGTGTTTTATCTCTTTTTCAATTGCAGTAATCGGCTATCTTTGTGAACAACCCAACCCACAGCCCGTGAGTCTTATTTTGCGCCATTTTTGTGAAAGCTGAACGAATTCAACTTTGAATCTGATGTATGCGAGGAAAATTGAAAACATTTCTCGAAAAATACTTGCGGTTTAACGTAAATGGCCTGTCACTCATGCTATGCATAACAATTGACTGAATTTGCCGTCAGAGTTACTGAGTGTCTGACCATTGAATTTATGCGAATTTTTGTTTCAAGCCATTCAACAATTTTAGTATTTTGGTAAGTTTATTTTGGATTTCTGCGATTAAACTAAATTTTTTAGCAACAGTAAACTTTTTTAGGAAGAAAGATTGGTATCACTCTGCCGTGGCTGAGCACACACTTTTAGAAGGTCACAGTATTGACATCAAAAGGGCGAAATTTTATGTAAAGAAGTTAGCTACTATCCACGGATCATCAGGGAAGCCATTGAAATAGAAAAAAGACCTAACAACCTAAACAGAGAAGATGGCTACAAACTTCCTTATTCGTGGAAAAGACTTTTGAAAAACTAAAGTATTAATAAATCATGCTGTACATAATAACCGCTTGAGGTTGTTTATTTATTTTTCATTGTTGATTTCTAATGCGTTAATTTGACGAAGCCGGAAGAATAGTACTGCGAAACTATTGCTAAAAAAGTTTATTTTAATCGCAGAAATCCAAAAGAATCTTACTAAAATGAAAATGAACTGCGAAAATCTGCGAAAATAAATTTAGTATTTGCTATGAATTTGTTTCGTGTCCTTGCATTGTTTATATATTGGCCTCTTGGTCTCAAAACACTACCTTCTGTTGTTGGTGATTTGTTTCGCAACTTTTCATTCATTTTTGCTGAACTTCTAAAATGTGCCTCTTTGCTTTCTAAATAACTACTATTTTGCTTGTGAATTTATTTGGGGAATTGCACAAAATAAGTCTTATGTTATACGATTTTTTTAGTTTTATTATTTTGGACTTCGCTGGACACTCTAAATTAGGAATAGAGCTGCTGTTTCGTTTACTTTGTCTTTACCATTATATCGGTATGAGTGAAAAAATGAGTCCGGGTTTATTTCAGCCAATTGTAGGCCATAATTCTGTCACAGATTATTTCTACTTGTACAATTATATACTGAAGGCATTGCTATTGCAAGTGATAAGAGTATTGGGATTCTGATTTGCAATCCCTGGTTCAAATCTGGGAGAGACCCTTTTGCGCTCTTCCTCCTATGCTGAAAGGGACTGAAGCTTTAGCGGGAATGAAGAGTACTTACGCTAGAATTGGCGTTTTTACACCACTGGGGTTTTTGTCACCTCGGGTGCATACTTTGAGATTTAAAAAAACCTGATCATCACCATTTGGTGCCCGGCTCGACAGATGCAGCAATAGGGAAAATTTTTAATTGCAAAGATGATACTAATCATATGAAAAGGAAAAGTTGAGTTAATTAGATATTTTCTACGGAGGAGTACTCAGTGTCGGGAAGCGATAAGAAAAACACCTAGCTTATGCGTCGCAAAATCATCATTCACATTTTGAATCATCTCATTTATCGAATATTTAGGTTTAATAGAATTTTCTTCGTCGTGGTCTTCCTCCATGGGCAACCCGTGCAGGCAGCGGCGTTTTTCCCCTCAGGGGGGTCCACCCCTACATTCCACCCAAATTCATTCTCCTCCACCACTTCCATTTTGGGTAATCCTTTTGCATTTTTCATTTACATTTTCGAGAAGTATCTACTCACATAATTTCATGCTCTCAGTGATTTGTGAGACCCATCCCCTCCGATCATAGCCATTGTCATAAAAAAATTGCAGAGCAATGGTTTCAAAGCTTTTTCTTTCTCATTTGTCGATCCCCGTTTGATTATGGCTGAAGAATTCGCGTGACTCATCAATGCTGGGGGTGGTGTCGTTCGAGAATTAATAAAAGTTCCATTTATACCTCCGAACGGCTGCTTATTTCAATCGGAGAAGGTCCATCCTTTTAAAATGCCCATTTGAAATGAGCACCTCCGGTGGCGGAGATCTCTCCTTGACCTCGTGCTGTCAGTCGCCCCAGCAGCATCCAGCAGAGCGACTTAGTCCTCCTAGCCTCCTGTCTTTCCCGCGGCGTCCTTCGACCCAATCTGAATTTATGACTCCTCCTCTCCCGGATCAAAGAGAGGGAGAAGCTTCTGATTCCCTGTGGAGAGGAGATCAGCATCTTCGAGTCGATTGCCTCAGAGATACGCCGAGAATCTTAATGTGAAAAGAGAGACGCACTCTCATGAGAGCATTAGCGTCACCGCTTGAAGAACTCTTTCGAACGACGTTCGATGCCTGCGGGTTAGCGCCTGCCGAGCGAGTTGCATGCCTCTGGAATCCCATCGCTCGAGTGAAGATTCAATGAATCCCATTCTTCTTGAGCATTCTTCGTCAGCAAATAGTGGAATCTGATAGCCTATTCGGGCCAACTGGATTTGTTTATTTGCAAAATATTTAACACTTTTTCTGCCTATGCTATTATCGTGAGGTGGCAATAAATCATTTCAGCATTCTCTTCTTCATACTTAGCTCTTTTATTTATTTGTGATAATTTCTGCTTACATAAAATATATTCTTTTAAACAGGTCAGTAAAAATTAATAATTTCTAAATTAATAAAATATGCATCAAAATATCACCTTATAAAAATATCTACTTTTTTGCGATAAAATTGGTATGCTTAAAAACTTTACATTTCTTACTCCAGTCGTTAACTTGCTTGCATTTATTCGTCGTTGCTTAAAATTTTATCAATATATGTGAAAATATCAAATATTGTTGTGAAAAAATGTTTAAAACTTGGCTTAAAACCCTTTCCATATGATGACACTAGGACACCCAACATCACCAAGAATTTCTCTTTCGTGTTCTGCATCATTCCAATAACCGGATATTGGAACTAATAGCCCAGTGATACGTTCATAATTTAGCAATGATTTCTGCTTGCATCACTACTTGGTTGATCCTCCCTTAGTAATAATTTATATTCCGAGATGATATTCAAAATCAACTTTGAGCAACCCAAAATCTGCTAGATACTATACCTGCATTATGTGACTGGTAGGTTGCTATGATTACCCGAATGCAGTATTTTAACAGGGATCTAATCTTTGGTGTTAATTAAACTCCATTACGTACTAGAATTTTAGTTCTCGTTATCATTGTAGAACCATAGGGTTACATCATCGAGGTTTCCATGGTGATGTTTTACATTCATTTAGATACATTTTGTAGGTAGTTTTTTAGTTCAAAAATGATTAAATTATTCGACCTTAGCATATACTTATTAAAAATCAGTAATTGCTACAAAATTTTTCAAGTATAATTTTGATATTTACTCATTAGAGCTTGATTGTTTCTTAAATTTAACGTCAATATTCCGGGCAGGAGGTGAGTCGTGTTGTGAATGATTGGTTTATTGATCTGTTGATGTTGTTGAATTATTCGATGGTTCGAGGGTGGAAGGGTTTTTTGTATGCATTCACCATTCTGCACAACAATGGGTATCTCTTATTTTATCACTTCTGAGAGTTCGGGGACTTACAGTGCAGGGGTAAACTAATGTTTGCTGTTCTACCCTGGAGCCAACACAATCGTAATTATTTCCAGCAACCTTCGCCTTGCGTGCAAAGCCCATAACCTCTCGTGCCTCCTCAAATCGATCCTTTCATTAGCCAAGGTGCGCCTACTGTTCGCTTGTGACAGATTTTAACAAAGCGCGAGACATTCCTTGGCAATTTTTAAATTTGATGAATCAATCTGTTCATGTTTCGCCGTCCAGCGGTTCATGTCTGTCACAGTCACACCGCAAATCCTCAACTGTGTTTTCTTGCATCGTCATCATAAATAATTAGAACTAGTGTAGCTGAGTTCACCAGTCGAAATTCGCTGTTCTTTGAGCGAGTGAAGGGGGTTGAAGCAGAGAGAGGGGAGGGGAGGGGGAGACTGCTGTGACCGCCCCTTTTTCCATGGGAAGGGGCATCGCCCATAGGGTGTTTTTTTGTTTTCCTCTCGTGGAGGTGCAACCCTTTCTTTTCGGGGCCACGCACAGACGTGTGGGAAGAAAACCAAGCTGCGCATAAAGTCCTCTTTTTTTATATGTAAAGATTTGGAAATGTTTAGGAATTTGGATTACATAATGAATGGCTTCTTCTCTCTTGGGAGTCGGATATGGGAATGAAATTTGGCCTTGGACGAGTGAGTGTGTATGAAGCCCATGGCGCGTAGCAACGCGACGCCTAGAATGCAGGTGGCGATCGGGATTAGACGCCAAGTGACGACGTTGCTCTTCAGAAAGAGAGGAATACAAAATTAAGCAGGCCTCAAATTACTTGACCAAAATAAATTCCCGAGGAAGAATGTAGGTAATGAAGGGCGGAATATTTTTTTACTAATATTTTGGCTTTAGAACAGACACCTACTACTAGCTGATGCAATTAATCTTAAACTAGCAATTCTACATATTTGCTATATTTAATTCTCTGATGACTTATCATGCGTCCGACTCCATTCACAGTTCTAATTACTGTATATTTGTCCGTAATTCCTAATTTTGACATTCTTCTTAATTTTCCTCTCGTCTATTCTATACTATGGTTCCTTGGTGGCTCTGCCCTTTCATCGGACTTTCTGCTGTTGTTTGCAGTTGGCTTTTTTGTTTCAGGAAGTGCGTAGTATATTTACCTCACCTACCTCACTGAGTATCTATCAGATATGCACCTAATGCTATACCCATGTGCGTAACAAAATGGCCATTAATTTTCTCTTGAGAACACGACGAAATTAGTGCGTTCCATTTAGGACACCCTGTATTTCCTCCCCATTTTTATTCATAATACTTCTTATTAGCTCCCCATACATTTCCTCATTTTTTTTCAAAGCCACTTCATCACAGTTCCAAATCGTCTTTGTGATGTTGCTAACAGACTATAGAAATCCGAAACGCCATTCGGCCCCTGTGGCGTACATGCAATAGGTCGATGATTTTACAAAATATACTAATTCATAATTGCAATACAGTCGAAAGGAGTGAATGCGAACTGAACCTTAACTATCGGTAATTTTAGACAATTTTAAGAAAGATTTTACATGGAATACATTTATTGTATTTCATTTGAATTAAGAGTAATGCTGGTTATGCATTACCATGAGTAATGCTGTTTGTATATTGAACAAAAAAGATTATAAATGCTGGTATAATGACAACCATGGCTTCTGCAAAACGATTAAAACCCTAAATAGGGGTTTTAGTTGCACATAGGAGTAAGGCACAAAGTTGAAGTCCTCCAAGATCAAAATTCACCCTATGTTATCACCGTGTATGTGCACCTGATTAGGTGGTGGAGTACAAAGAGACTAGGGATGGCCGGCCGAGAGACAGCGGGCGTTTCGAAATAGCTCTCTCAATCTTCTCCCGGCTCCGACGCCTTCACCTTTCTTTGCAGAAAGGCGAGCGGGCTTTATTTTCGAATAACATTTCAGTGTATTTTAGTGACTTGCACCATGTTACATTCCTTTAAGGACTCAAACGTGATTCTTTTTTATGTAGGCATTTGTAATTGCTCATTTGATTCTTGTGCTCAGTCATACAGCACACGGCCTTCGCCCTGCGAGCCTTTCCCGATCTGTAACCGCCTCCCTAATGAATCCCATGGGAAAGCGTCAATAGTGACTTCCCTCGCGTCATCAAGCTATTTCCAAATGCCCGCGGCCGGCCCTAATTGTCGGAGAGAGAGCCTGTGAATCTTATCTCTTTGCACTTCCATCCTCTTCCTGGAATCATTTTGGCTGCTCGACCACACCAAGAGTAAGTTAACCATAATGCCTTCACAGATGGGGGGACATTAGTGTTTCACTACCGCTGTTCCAGTTTGGCTCAGTCCGCGTCCCTCTGCGCGCCGCGCACCCTTATTTTAATGCGTGGCTAATGAGGGCGCAGAGGAATGCATATGCCCGCGCATGGTGGACATTTCCCACGAGATTTCACGCAACAGGCGAGGTCAGCCAATGGTGGCCCCTTTGGCAGCCATCTTCCCACGGGTCTCCACTGAAATAAAGCGGGCAAGATTACAAAAATAATGGAATTATCCGAGTACCTAACGCCTTGTTCTCATTTACGCCTACGCATTTTGAGGAGCTGAGGCGCAATTCACCTAATTTCAAAGTTGGTTGAATTTTTGCAATGCTTAAAGCCCCGAGTAATTATAAGCATGCTTTTATCAACTCTGGCTTTTTCTGTTGGGCTTTGCTGCTTTACATGATTACGTAAATTGTCTTGGCGTAAGTTTTGTTCACGATAAAATGGATGAAAACTTGTATTTATACCTTCGATTATTGAAATTTCTGGGCCCGCTTTATCCGTAGGCGCATGAAGTGGTTTAGTATTTCAAAACATTGTATGATATTTAAGTGCAAGTGCTTAGAAAATGTTTTGGACTCGTTGCATAGAGATTCACTCATGTATCAAATCTTGGTTTTAAAAAAATATTTGTTAGCTCTCGTGACATTCGGAGCTCATAAGCAGAACTCGTGAGACTCGCTCATAGATTCTTAGATTCGGGGACCTTCCCAAAGCGACAAATACCAGATGTAACTGAGGATGGATGTAAATATTATGTAAAGTGAAAAATCCCATGTTTTTATGTAGGTTGTTGGCTGACCCGTGAAGCCGTGTGATAAATATGCCTGAAGATGTGAAGAATCGTCGAAACATCTGTAGATTCTTTTACTTGGAATACCTTTACGTCATGGCCGGCGATTCTCGGAAAATTCGGCGAAGTCTCTTTGCAACGAACTGCAAGGATGCCTCAGCACTTTGCGTTGTTTACGAGGCGAATTAGCACAAATCATTGAGATAACCACATTTTATAGGGCAGTACATGAGAAATTGTACGTTTGTCTATACCAAATATCTCCACTATATGAATTAGTGTAGTGTAAGATAACTTCACCATACTCCTTCAGTTGAATTTATGCTGGCTAACAGCACATGAAACACAGCACAGGCTGTCGCGATGAAAATTAAATGTAAGTATTCCAAAAGAATTCATCTCTCATTCACTATCACTCACTGTGCCATCACCGATAATAAACTGGATGGTAATTGAATTCAAATAATTTACAGTATTTTGTTTGACTTAAAAGTTAAAGGTAATCAGAAGCGCTTTCACGTGACATGTTAATATTTTAAAGATAATTAATTATTTATTAGCTTCCCATAAAATTTGCGAAGTTCATTTCAATTACAACTCTTTAATTCTAGATAGGTGAAAATTATCAGCATAAAAAGACTATTATTCTTCATGCACGTACTCCGTTGTCACTGAAGGTCCACCAGAATGCATATAAATAGCCTCAATACTGTTTGCTTCAAATGTTACATTTCTATTTTATCTATCTCGTTTTGTTCGTCGTTCACTGATTTGATCGCTGACCTTTTCCATCATATCGAATGTCGAATGCTTCGTCTTCTCACTTTCTGAGATCACACTCCGACGGATGCTAAGACTGACGTATTTCGAGGATCCAAAACTTAAACGATCCCTCTCGTTTGTGCGCCAACTTTCCGACTTTTTGGATCTGCTCACGATAATGGTACACTGATACCTCCTTGACATATCGTTAGAGATTTCAAGGAAAAAATATCCAACACTTTCTTATTTTCCAACTGTTATGCTGATGATGTCCAGTAATGTTCAAAGAAAATCAAATATATTTATAAACGTGCAGCTATTCCGTTTTTATTGCTGGCTTCCACCATCATGAGTTTGCACATCGCTCTATATTGTAAATGAAAGGACATCCTTAGTGATGTGATTTATTATCCCTTGAACGTTTGACTTGAAGGGAGAGCTGTAAGATTTTTCTGGAAAGGGAATGACTGGGAAGTTCCGTTTTGAGATCTCAATCACAAGCGATGTAATTGAGGAATAATTCCGGATATTGTGTATTTACCTCTGCACGCGTCACACTACGTGACTCAATCAATTTTTCCCGCAAATGACGTAAGCTGTCGACGGACCCATGATAAACTAATCAATTTTTCCCTAAACATAACCTCTCAATGTGCCATTTGCATACGTTTCAATAAGACATTACATTTTCAATTTCCATTGCATTCTCTCTCCACCTGATGGTCGGTTTTATTTTGGATATCCTTAAAAACTTCGGCACGTCCAATTGGTGTAATTAAACTTTGACGAAATAAAGCTGTCCGACTAATACACCGCACCTTTCACAATCCAGTTGCTCCATCGTATTTTCTCCACTATATTTCTCAATTATGAATCGTGACTGATGCGGTCCTAAGAAGGAAAGGTATCGATTTAAGAAAGGTTATCTTAGGTTGGTTGAATGTTATGAAGCATAAAAACTGTAAATACTTTTTCTGACCTCCATTCATTAGTTGTAGTAAAAGTATTTCTTTTTATTCATTTAAGCGGCAGCGTTTGCAGAAAATTTTAATCAGTCTAAAAGTCTATTGCGTTTCTTTTGTCGGAGGAGTGCGGCGAGTCAATACATAGTTAAAAATGTTGATTTGGAAATCACTTACATTTGCCTATTACCCTGTGAGACACCACAGGGGTGTGTGGCAGGGGCTGTGAGCGCACTAGCCATGAAAAAGGAGGAAATAAGGAATAATGATTGGAATATGGGTAGGACATAAATGAGTATGGACATTTATTAGTGCTTCGCTTAATTTTTTCTGTGTACATCAACGGTGTTTGGAGAGAAGAAATATATGTACCTATCATTTGAGCGGTGTATCTATCTTATTTTTCGCTTCTATCAGCTCTTGAGATATAGCGGTGGACTAAAATAATATCCTCCGCGTCACACTGAAACTCGCCCGATCTGATTTAATCAATCAATCTTATCCCAACCAGTGACCTTTGAGCCTCTCCAGCGAATCATAACCAAGTCTTTTCATAAGTTATGCAACCCTCTATGTTCACTCGTGGCAGCGTTTTTAACGAAATGAGCGGCTATCCTTCGAGTTTTGTTTATTTCGTGAGCTCAGACTTCCTGTCCCGAATGCTCTCGGCTCACTCGAGACGTGGTGGACCAACTGCAAAGAGAGGGAAGTGACACCACTTCATACACTCTTCAATTCGAGGCAATTGCTCATTTTGGCTTCATAAATCCTAGTCTCTTAGATGCAGCGCCACAAGCATTTTTGTCTATTTTTCCCTCACGTAGAGCCTCAACTCTTTTGAGAGATACCCAACTTTTGGACTTCATCAGACTACATTATATTTACTTATCCCACTTTGCAGATATTCCTGTGTGATTATTTTCGCAAGAATTGCACTGCAATGGGTTTACTAAGATTGAGTCGGAGGCCCGACTCAATAGACACCACGAATTAGCGTTGCAAAAATCCCCTTAAATAAATAGAATAGCAGACCTGCTGCCTGCTTTTCAGGCAGTCTCTGTCTGGTGTGATCTTGAGGTGCCCCACTGACAATTGTAGTTCCCCGAAACAGCAAGCACGGGAACAATATTTGACATATATTTACAAATACTGGTAATGAATTATCTCCGATGTCAGTTTCTCGCACATTCATATAGCATTCGTAATGGTATAAGCAATACTTCTGAACTTTCGACGTGAAATTTGTACCAATATTGAGATAGTGGCACACGCAAATGTATTGGAACGTTTACGACCTTGATATTTATCCAGACACTTTAATGCATGGAAAACTGTTGAGGTTCATTTCACATACGCTAGCTAATCGTATATCTTATGCAATAAAACCAAATCAAGGGAACAGCAATATCAAAACACTTAATTGATTATATTAACGTTGAGTTTACAGAAATTTGACATGAACCTTATTGTTTTGGAGTGGCATACATTTAAACATTCACCCGGATAATTTCTAAATATTTTCGCTAAATAACTTCATTCGCGTAAAAGTAGCTATATATCAAGGGATCAAGCAGTTTTTACTGACTATGAGCTTAATAGCCACGGTTTTTTTAATTTTTTTTTGCACCACCAACTGCTAAAAATCCAAAGCCACTACCAAATCATGCAGACAGAGAATCCACGTTTAATGTACCAAACCTCGTTTCTCTAGCTCAATAATTGAGAGAGAAATGAACAAAATAGATGAACAGAATGACTGACTGACTGACACGCTACAAAATTAATATATACTAATAGATATATATTCTCTCGTATTACGAATTGATTATTTCTCCCGGTCATTATGAACCGATATGCGTGGAATAGAAGTAGAGTAGAGGATAGTTTTGTTTTCGGGTTGAGAAAAGAGCATGAACATAAACAAAAGACAAGCTTATTCTCATCGTGAGCGCAGTTTGAAAATTATGGGAACCTTAGGCACGACGTGCTGGTGCTCGAAAAATGCTGAGAAGTTATTAAGCGGTTAAACGGTTTATGAGGAAAAAAAGGTAAAGTTGTCACCCATAAAATGATTGATTGTGATGGTTAATATTTTATTTCTGTATTGGGAGGGGAAAAAGACATTCGCTTCGGGGGGCGTGGAGTTTTCCCAGCGGGAGTGATCGGCACATTAGCAAGGGACGGCAATTATAGGAGCGGGGAATTAATGCGAGCCCGGAGCACCTTCGCATGCAATGCCACTATTCCGCGCCCGGGCGAATTAGGAAAGCGGCGACGTCGAGTGGATGGGTGGGTGGCAGGGAGAGTTGAGCCCCCTATCTCTCCCCCTCCCCCCCCCACAACCTATCTCCACTCCGCAGACAGACAGACAGACCCCTTTTGAGTTCTACGCACCCGTTCCCTCGCTCCTCTCCAATCCGCAAAAAAAAACAGTTTCGCAAATTGCTCATCTTCGCCTCCTCTAAACTCTCTTCATTTGTTTGTTTTTATTTCGTTCAGCGTAAAAGTTTGCCTTACTTTTTTACGATTCCCTTGGGGAAATTGTGCTCGGAACATTTAAAAATTGCCTCTTTCTTTACGGAGAAAGGCTTTTCTCAATTATTTTGGTTGTGTTGGAGAGTATATATTTCTCCGGATTCATTTATCTGAAGAAAGATGGCTATGCACTTAGATTTTTGCTTACGGCTGCTTCTTATTTTATAATGGCCGTTTAATTAATGAGGCCTAATTGGAGCAATTATATATTGTGTTAGTGCTTCATTATTGCAATGACATTTCATTTCAGGTATCTATACACAAAAATAGAATAATGTGTGTAGGTACCAAAACTCTCATTATTATAATGTATAGATACCCATAACAAGTTGTGATAATAGGTTCCTAAAACTATTTCAAGAATTCTTGAGGTTCTAAAAAACTTCCGCAAAAATCAAAATATTTACATTCCTCCTTACCCATCACAATGTTTCTTTTCGGCGTAGACATTGTCAAAAGAGCTTAATTTTGGACGTTAGGCCTAGGAAACTGGTTTCTATTCTGATAATTTCCTCCATACTGCCCTGCAAACCTTATAAACCTCCTTTACCACTGCCGCATTTATGCCCTGCTTGGTACATGTTCAAATAATTATAATTTATTCAGCCCAACAACTTTGCTAGAATATTCATGCCATCCAATATGTCTCTTCTTTTCACCTTAATCTTTCGCTCAACATAACTCACCTTCATTTCTGTTAGAAAACAATACTGTATGAAACTACATTTTCATCTTCTTCCTATTTACTCAATTCAATCGTCTTTTGAATCGTCTGATCACATTCTTTTGTTCTCATCTCTGTTAACTTTATTTTATCCTTCACCTTTTAAACCCAAGTCTGAACAAACCTACATCCTTCCAATCATCTTACATGAAATACTGAATATTACACCATCCCACGTTCACCCTAGCTTTAAAACTCCTAAAAAATTTCTCGTAATTTATTTCTCCCAATATTTTCTTAGTACTTAATATGCCGTGAACATGAATGTATGTACTTTGGAAAAAAAATTTCTTGTCCCTGAAATCACAGACAACTCGAGTTTGCATCGACTTTTTGTGACACTCGGTGCTGGATTCACGGATGTGATCAGTTGGCAGGAATAAATACACGAAAGTGAATGCATAACTTTGCAGGATACAGAAGAAAGGGCATCTTCCATCGTGTTCTCTTCATTTTGAAAATTACCCCATTTGCTCCACATACATTCCGTTATATTTCGATTTAGTTGCATTCAGTTTTGCATAATACTCAATTTTTAATGATATCCTATAACAAATAAGTATCACAGACGTTCGATTCAATCAAGCGATACAATACATTAACGGTTCAACTTCAATGGACGAACATATCCACAGCACAAAATCAACTAAATGGTGTGCTTAAGATGAGGTCGACATGACGAAGACGAGCTTATTCGTGACTATGAAACCGCAGTTGAACTCGTACAGAAATAAGGATAGCTTGATTAAGTTCAACTTATTGAAAAATCTTGAGACCGCCTTATTTGACGTTGACGATTGGAACAAAAGTTAATCCAAGCTCGCGCTTGAGGAGATCTTCATCAAGCAATTCATGCTCAAGATGCGACTGTGATTAACGGGCCTGAATACTCACGGTAATGACTTCAATAGCCGAAAAGAATTTACGTACCACAACGTTCGGCCATTCTTTGTTTACAAGTTGAGAATTTTGTATATTCGTAAGTCAATTGTTACCCGTAGTTTCAACCGATCCTGGCATCAAGGAAGAAATAATGTCACTGCATATGTCTACGTCATACAAAACGTCATCAATTTAATGGAAAATACATGCGGCAACACGGTCGCCCACCTAACAATGCGGAGAGTTGCTGGAGCGGGATTTATGGGTACCGTGTATACTGCTATAGCGTGGGTACGGCCCTAAGACTACGGAAAACGCAGGCAACTCTCAGAGATATGAGAGCTCCCATCGGGAAATAATCACGCAATATGAATAAAAACCTTACCCTTGCTCCTTTTGATCCTTTCCATTAAAGTTTGTATTCTATTGTTTCTTTTCCCTTCAAAAATTCGAAGTGATCGTCACTTGATTGCCCTGATTGATTCATCGCCCTTTTTGTCGTTATTATTTTAAAATTGCCTTTATTTTGTTTAAAGTTAATCCCTCGTTCTTAGAGTCCTCGACGGCCAATTTTTTATCGTATTCCGTAGCTTATTTTTATTTGAAACACACCCGAAAACAGCCACTCATTGGGCCTTTTCATCGGGTACGGACATAACGGACATTCACAACCACCCATGCCCTGCAAAGGAAAAACCTACCCAGGCGGGACTCGAACCCGTGACCTTCGGCTTAGCAGGCGAGGACTTTACCCCGCCGCCACCGAGGCCGGTTTTCACGTCCCATTTACTCTCTTTAGGTGGGTAAAACAGCCAAGAAAATTTTTAATTTTACTTCTTTTTCACATACTATTCATTCGCCAGCTCCGTAATCATATACAAAAACAATACATTCGTCCAAATTTATCGCAGGTGTTCTTTTGCTCTCTCTTTTTTGTCCTAGAAACATGTTTCAAAGCTGTGACTCCATTTTTCTGTAAGTTTATTATATTTTCGTTTCTTATTCCATCCTATCAGTCCATTCGTTTAAACCTACCCGTATCTTTCCATAATTAGTAATACTATTCACTTTTATCTCACCTGCCACACTACACAATTGTGTGTAATTTTCCTATTTTTCTCTTTTCCTCAGAATTATTTTATTTTGTCATTTCTATTTAATATTTCAAATTTTCATAATTTTTTTCTATAGTTAAATTTCCTCTCTATAATAATCCCATTCATCCATAGCTAGACCCACCACCTTTTCCTCTTAGAACGCCTTGATTCTATTTGTTTAAATGTGACAATGCACGAGCAGTTGTAGGAACTCAAATCACTGTTTATTGTAAATTCTTGACTGATAAATATTTACTTTGAACGTGAAAGTAAGGTTTGTTTGCAAAAGATATATGAATAGGTTAGGTTGATGCAATGATGCATGGTGAGAAATTTGTATTCTTTTTCAGGAAGATATTTTAGGTCATTGTGGTAAACAGGTTTGTACCGTAGCATTTCTGATATTTTTTCCTGTTTGATTTGTATTTAAATGTAATTTTAAGAAAATTTCATTTGGTAAATGCATGAAACTAAATCAGTTTGCGATGTGTGCATATTTGTAACCACAGAGTGAAAGCTATCTAGTTAAGGGAGGATATTTAATTGGTAATGTTTCACGGGTTTGGGTGTTCGGAGGTTTGGATGTCCTACTCCTTAATTCGCGCCCCATGGCCAACGGCGTGAAGCCATCACCCAACTCTGACAAGAAGATATTGCCATCGCCCCAAGGGACTCGTGACCTTGAGGAGCCCAACATCCAAATATGCAGAAAAAAAAACATCAACGCCATATTTCGCAAAGAAAATAAATATCATGTGGTCCACCAAGGTGTCGACTCCATTAGTCTTTTTCGACGAGGATATTTCTTCAGTCATTTATTTATAATTCCATCGGACTTCTCGTAATCTTTTAAATTTTATTTTTCCTGTGAAGGAAAATTCTGTTTCGAGTGACCACTTCACGTCACTCGAAGAGTAGGATATCTTTGCACTCGCATATTATTGCTAAAATCAAATATTTCACGCTTCTACCACTTAATAGCATTTTTGGCAAACAATAATGACGACGAAAGAAAAGGAATGAATGGTTGGAATGCAGAGGCTTCTTATGTGCTTTGAAGGAAAGGTTTTAAGAGTATGTTTTAGCGTCGCAATATTTGCCGAAAGCTCACGACTGCTGAGAGTTTTGTGCTCTATTTCAAGTAATCCCAGCAATTTCGATATGCGTTCATCGCTCGATTTTAGATGGTATGTATGAGGACTGTAATAGTTATTGAAGACATTGCTACATATTTATCCAAGATACTTCGGTTGGTTCCAAATGTTTCAGCTTTTCTTGGTAATCTTTGCAATGTGATGAGAAAAAACAAAGCTACATTCATCGTCAAAAGAACGGCAGATCACTGATCTTACACCGTCGATGAAAGTTTGCTCAGAAATTTATCGGTAACCCTACACATATATCACTTTGTTCTTCTTTTTCGCTTGTTTAATCAAAACACTAATCTCGCCTCTTAATAATAATTGTAGTTTCTGGTTCATATTGCATGTACACTGTTCACCCGTAATGGAATTTCTTTCGTGATATGTATAAATCTTTATCCTCAGCTTTACTCTATAATCTTTTATTGAGTAGTGGTAAACAGAAAGTTAACTATAATTTATATTTGCACGGAAAAAAGCCATGGTTGTGGGAGCCATAGTACTATTGATAGTGTCAGAATCGGTGCAGTAGCAAAGATAAGTGATGTCAGAACAATATGCTGCGGTGCAGCTGCTAGGCGCTATGGCTGTGACGACCATATTGCATTTCTACGAGAAATATGGCTGAAGCAGCTAGAGTTAATGTCCCTTCGCCGACACCTTGTCACTCTGGTTCCCCCAACCATACTCTGCTGCTCGGCCGGCAATTCCCTTTTGCTGCTGCATTGTAGCTAAAGCTGTCACAGCCACTGCGGCAAGCAAAAACATATGGTAATGGGGAAGTATACTAATTTTTAAAAATACACTTGCCGTAATTAGATCAAAAACTTGGATAAAAGCTAGTTGGTCCCACTTCTCTACTCTGCTTTGTTTCATTACTATACTTGTCGAAAGATGATGGTTGTGAATGGTGCCAAAATGTCGACACCCCTCCGTGACGTCGAGTGAGTGAACTAGCTTCGTGACGTCACATGCTGCTTCATGCCGATACCTATGCCAGCGGAGGGCGTAGGTTTACGCACAGTTGGAAACGTATGAGAAACATGGATTTGGCGTTCTTTCTGAAACTACTGAACTGAACTTAAAAACTAGTGAACCGATTGAGCTAAAATTTGGCAACTAGAGAGTAAATGTATCCGGGAGTAACATAGTCTATATTAAAAAGCACTCAGGTCCCCCAAAGGCCACCCCTGATGGTCCATGCATTTGATTCGGTGCAGTGGTTTCATTTTTTGCTGATTGAAAAGTACTTTTACTAAAGATTGAGGGCTGGAATTTTGTTTATCGGATGGCTGAATAAATGAAGTTTCTAATTCTTTTAATTGATTTTTTTATCGATCGAAGAATCGATGAAAATCACGTTTTTTTGCTGAAAAATTTCACATTTTTCTCTGAAATTAACAATAGCATATTTCCTTGACAACCAGAGATTCGATTTTCAAAGAATATTCACGCCTCTAGCATTTAAATATCACGCTTTGCTGCAGGCCCATGATAGCACGTAGAAAGAAAATCTATATAAGAAGGGCCCATAGTCCCGAGGACCCAATGATAGACTGCTTCGGGGAGTAATCGATAAAGTCAATGCATATTTACAACAAGTATACTCTTCAACGTCTATTCTCAAAGTAATTTTCATAAGGGTACTGCATGTATATGAGAGAACACTTACGTAGTAAACAATACACATCGAGGAATTAAACGTGCAAGAATATTTACGTGCAGCGAATAGTAATGGTAATAATGCTTCTGATGCTGCAACAAACACGGCGTTATTTATTATCGTTTAATACTCAAATGTATTACACGTAGTGAAACCGTCTGCCTCTCATTGCGATTGTGAACTATTTTAGACCAATTTCCACATCATAAACGTTACGAGTTATTTATATAAGTTTAAGAGTGTTAAAGTGCAGTTAACTTACATTCACTCAATCATCGATTTGCCTATTCAAGAATCTCACTCGCCGCTGTTTGCCCTCTTTGGACTTAAAAATATATCCATCAGCATCCCTAATAGAAGAAATAGTAATCTTTCGAAAAAATATGCTAAAGCAATAGGTTTGTCATATTTGCGAGAAAATGAATCCTTGCAATAAAAACGACAAAGGTTAGACTTGGATGCTCGAAGAAATGCCCACCAGCGATCTCATGAGCATCTCCCCGAGGTGTTTCTCGGGTTACGCTAAGAACCGCACGAATTTCATCCTAACCCAACCTACAGTCGGCTAATCAACTATAAATCTGGTTGAAATATAGACCCATCTGTTTAGAAACTCCAATCTGTCTTAAGATGGCGGAAATTAACCCTTTTTCAACATAAACTGGAGCAGAGTTGAAATCACTGGCTTCCCTAACCTCCTCGGATTCTACCTCACTGCTACAAGGAGGAATGTGATCCTCTGGCAACATTAGTGGCGTAGCATTCTCCCTTTCTTCCTCTTCTTCTAAGCTACCATTCACATGGAGAACCTGATCCATTGGCAGTTCTCGTGGTGTACCATGGTCTTGAAGAAGTTCTAAAATCTGCCTCTTCTTTATTACGGATCGATCACGTAAAGGACTATTCCTTGACTGGCATTCAAAAATATGAGGAATAACTAATTTTTTTATCCTCCGATCAATTTCCAATACATGTAATTTTCTGCATCATCTTCTAACTGCAGGAAGGAATTTTAAAAAATTAATGTAAATATACAAAATAATAGGTAGCTTATTTATAGCAGAATGTAAAACAGTTTTTGTGCATGATTCGTATTAATTATTATTTTTTGGAGCTTTACTCTCGAGTGCAATAAAGTGTTCCATTTACTTACATTGAAATGATCGGCACAGCAGCGTAAATGGGTTGATGAAGCTAAAGGGCATCTTCTTCAAGTCTCTCCGAGCTGCTATGAGCCACTTCTTTCGCAATGACGGGTTACATGGCACGTTGACGAATACTTTATCTGGAGTTGATATCCGCGTACTTTTGCATAATGGCACGAAACAATATGCATTGTTGCTCTTCATTTTCGCACTAGTTTTGCCATGGATATCACCTGGCTTCTGCATGGCGTAGTTCCGCACTATTTAGTCTGTTAAACTAGATATTTACAGCTCAAGGCAGTGAATACAACACAGAACGAATGTAAACAAACCCGACAACGATAGCAGAGTAAGCGCGATTACGTCACAGCAGATTCAATATGGCCGCGGTACGTTTGTGCGCAAGGCTCGAATAGAATTCAATATGATTTTAAATCGCCTCTGGTTAAAAAAGTAGGAAATTAATAACTGTAAAATTTTGGATTTATGGTTTTTATGCACCAAAGCTACCTTTGACGTCGTTTTTAAAAATTGTGCAAATACTCTATTACGTCACTACATGGTTCTGACCTGATAGAAGAACGGAAATGATGTGCAATGAACGACATCCATGCATGGAAATCGGCAAGTGCACCAAGAATCATTATAGATTTTTTTATTTAGCAACTGAAACCAACGATTATGGCTACCCTTTATGCCGAAGGCGCAGTCCGGGTGATGGAGGATTCATAGATCAAATAAACATGGCTGCAGCTGCAAATGTTCCTTTGGACGTTGCCAACCGCTGGATTGTACCCTACTCTCCAATCCTGATTAAGATACTCAACGCTCATATCAAAGATGAATAGTGCAACTCAATTAATTCATGGAAAGTAAATTTATGTGTGTACTTAAGAGAAGCAAATAAGCTGTTAATCACTCAGAGGACGGCTCAAGAGAACCGGAGGGACGAGGTGACCATCTATCAACCTGGGTACTATTTAAGTAGTAATGAGTCTGCGTATCTGCGAGTCTGTGGGGTATCTATGGTACTGAATACAAAATTTGGGATGCACAATAATATTTGGATAATATTGCACAGGTGAGCGACAGGATATTGGTGGCAGTTGTTCTTTTTGCCTACTTTGTTGATTACAAAACGAAATTAGACAGAGTGAACTGGGAGAAACTAATGCAGCTATTGGGGATAATAGGAATAGATTGGCGTGATAGGAGACTCATCCGAAACTTATATATGGGGCAGAGGGCTCAGGTGAGGGTAACTGACGGTGAATCAGGTTGGGCAGTTATAGGTCGCGGGGTACGGCAAGGGTGCCCGTTGTCGCCTTTGCTTTTTCTATGCTGAGGAAATGATAAAAGGCATGGTAAGAGCTAGATGTGGGAAACAAAGTAGGAAGCCAGCTGATAAAGTCTGTTAGATTCGCGGACGAACCGGTGGGCACAGACTGGAGAAAGTTTAATTCCTTGGGTAGTACGCTAGAAGAAACAGGACATAGTAGCAAAGACATAAGGAGGAGAATTGTGTTAGTGAAGGAAGCTTTCAATAATAGAAGAGTAAATGAATGTAAAATAATGTAGAATGTAAAAAAGAGGCTGGTGAAGAGCTTGATATGGAGTGTGGCGTTGTTTGGGGTAGAAACATGGACCTTGAGTAAGGAAGACGAAAATAGGCTGAAGGCTTTTGAGATGTGGGTGTGGAGGAGGATGGAGAAGGTGCGTTGGACGGAAAGGAAGACAAATGAGGAAGTGCTTGACATGGTGGGCGAGGAGAGGAAGCTTGTGGATAAGATTAGGGGAAGACAGGGTAGGTGGCTGGAAGGGTTAATGAGAGGCGATGGTTTGCTGAAGGCCATGATAGAGAGAAGGATGTTGGGCAAGCGGGGAAGGAGAAGGAAGAGGTTTTATGGACGGGATGAAGAAAGGTAGGACTTATGCTGAGATGAAGAAAGAAATACTAGAGCTAGATAGGGCACTTCACATATAAGAATCTATTGTATTGTCTCTGACTTTCATTATAATCTACCTTTACCGGGAGATTACTCGAAAGAATAAATTTGCTTTGATCTCTATGATCTTCGATGTTAATTACGTTCAGTATTGCCATTTAGGTGGTCAATTTATCAATACCCATCTCAATGTTTGCAGTTCTCTGCCATTACATTAGACAGGAGGTAAATTTGAATGCAAGCAGAGTCATCACAGTGGATGAGTGAACACTGTGAATTTTGGGATAAGTATGGAAATTTGATTTTTCTTACGAACATTTTCATTACTGAAGTCCTGTGAAACTCCTATTTATTTTCCAAGATCATTATATCCCGAGGGCGTTATTCATTGCTCAATATTCATTCCTCAGCTATCTTTTGGTCTTCTCCACTGATTTTTCATTAATCCTCTTTTATTTCATCTTCTGATAATTTGATGATGCCCAGAATAAAACTAAATGAAAGTGTTTGTGGAACCGAGGAAATTACACCAAGAGAAAATCAAACAAAAAATTAGTGGAACTTTGGTTTTTTTAAACTTTACTTTTCGTCACCTATTCTTCTGCATTTAAGTTTGCATTCAACTTAACTTTCTAAAACTAATCTCCAACCCGCCGATTAACGTTTTCGCCTCCAAAGTTAACGCATCGCATGTATAAGTTAGTGAAAATTATATAGAGTACTTTTAACTGCCCCATGTGATAGGCATTTGCCATTACTATCACATGTTTATGGCGTCCATCAATGGGAACCACTATCTAATGCACCTTTCCCTACCCCTCACCTGTGTCTGACCCGAATTCGTTATCCTAGCAATCAGCTTCGCCGCAGTGCACCATTTCATGTAGTTTGTTTCTTATCCGCATTCGCCATCTCTCGTTCCTTCTCACTTTCCCTTGCATAATGCGGCAATTTCTCCTCGAGTAATGTGGTGCATCCCCTCTCGCTCAGCAATCAGTGCACCTCTTCCTGCATTAGGGCAGCGTCCAGCCTCTCTCTCCCGTTTGGAAAGCCGTGGCAAACCCACACTTACATTAGATCAGGGGCAAAAGTCTTATCTCACGACCTAACAGATGCTCGACTGCTTTCCGCGTCCTTCCTCCTCATGATTGAGCCTTTGGTAATTGCAAGGCTTTGAATGCAATTGACTTCATTGACTCATTCCTTCAAAATAGGAAGAGCAGAGCCTCGTTATATACGTCAGTAATAGTAAGAAAGTGCGTTAAACCCATTGCGCGGTATATATTAGATTTTGTATTTGGAACTTAGGAAACACTTTTAGTTTGTCTTGTCTACTTAACTCGTACTCATTATTCAAGAATCGCTTCAATATAATTTTATATTTTGATCTAAAATAGATATTGATTGAGATAGAAAATGATGTTTTTATATAAGGGACCCAACACAGCATTTCTTTGAAAATCTACGAACGGAGAGTTAAATTCGGTGAAACTTCCGGCGGCAGCTATGCTTGGTGATGTATTTAAGTAGCATTCAGCTTGTGATTTTCGGTTTCCATGGAGTGTACTTCACTTTATTGTTCTCTTTTTTTGCAAGAAGTCCTTAAAATAATTTCTGAAATACCGTAGTTTACAAAATGGACTGACATATTATTACTTTGGGCCGAAAGTTATGGACTCAAAGTAGTAATAATTCTGTGCGTCGTCGCAGGCATGAAACATGTGATTTTTATAGCTCACACATCGTTTGATTCGTCACGTGCCACCGATTGACCGCTACCAATTAATTCGAAGTTGAGTGATTGTATTGATTGATCAGTTCATTAATTGTGAGCCAGAGCTGGCTCATTTGGATCAAATGGAACATATTTTATCAATTAAAACGTCAATTATTAGTTTTATCGATTGGCCGATTTTAGCATGAAAGGTTACATTAGTTTCTTGACCTCCATCGAAGAAAATATTTTTCAATTATTTTCTCTGTCTTTCTGGAAGAGAGAAGAGAATAAAAATTGTTTCTGCCATCAAAATGTATACTTGAGGTTAACGTACAACAATTATGACAGAAATTTATAATTATCGTAGTAGAAAAGCTTTAGTTAGCATAGTTTTCGTTTGGAAAACGGATCTTTCAATTTTTTAATGTACCTAGTTAATGTTGCAATCATAGACACATGTAGTGTTCCAAGTGTAACCGGTGTAATAGACTGCCTTTCGATCACTCACGGACGACTCCAATTGCTTTCTGCATTCGATTCCTCCAACATATCCATTAAAAATGCTTCCGCATTAAACTAATTTAATCGCGCTTATTCGATGCATTGTTCAAGCATCCGTAACTCCGGTAATTGATAATTAATTCAAAGAAAGCTTGCAGATTGTAGCATTCAACTTGCGCATAAATAATGGATCATCAAATACATCTGCTGATTGATATTAGAAGTCTCATTGTTTATCCATTTACTTAAATGCAGCTATATAATGTATCCATCATTCAGTTAATTTTTTCGTGAAAGGTCAATTGTGCAAAGGGCGAAATTTAAACTAAAGATAATTGTGGCAATCTGTTTCAGTCTTCTTCTGACTTGTATTAAAATTTTACGACATGGAATGAATGCTCCCTCCAACTTACTAGCTGGCCGTTTTATTCTTTTGGATTTATAATAAACTTTAGTATGGTGCTTATATATTGATAATCAGCTGAAGGAACTACCATTGACGTAGGTACTCACTCAACCATGTTTCCCAGAGACGAATAGCAAGAGAAATTGCAATTGAAGATTCGATCCACTGACCCTAAGAAGATGTTAAAAAGCCCACCTCCCAATGTTCCAACTCCTAAACCGCCCTCCCACCTCAATTCGCCAATTTCTTTTCTCAAACGATTCTCTTCAACGGAGGAAAGACCCGCGAGGAGGAGACTGCGGAGGAGACGTGGGTGATGTCGTCCCCTTCATTCTCAGACGGGGTTAATGACGTCGTGATGTGCTCACTGGGGTGGCGGCAGTCGATGCGCGGGCAGCATAAGGGGGCCCTTCTGTGTGTGAGGCCTCTCTCTCTCTTGAGGCCCCGGACGCAAGCGTGCCTCGCTGCGAGCCTCATTTGTCAACCATTCCCTCGTGTTGATGGACACATTTTCAGCGACGTGAGATTCGCATTCCTGCCACCAGGATGTGCTGCCAGGAGGGTGAGAGAGAGAGAGAGAAACGAGAACCATTTGAATTTAATTCCCCGGCAACGCAATTATGAAAAAAATACTCTTTTTTTCATTTTGAGTACTCATCCACTGCCGAATGACCAAATATTAGATATTTTCATTGCTTGGTTATCTATGTCTTATTTATTGGTCCCGATTTCCACGATTTTGAGTTACATTGGCTTTAACACTCGCACACGCTACACATTAATACATTTGTTAATTATTTGGAGGTTTGGTCATTCGTCTTTTTTAAGAAACTCAACTTCCTTTTTCCGCCAAGACGTTTCGCCTTTTTATTAATGAGGCTTCTTCAGGGCTACAGTACAATGTAAGGAATACTTATAAGGTAATAATTATAATACTACAAAGATAAAAAAAGTTTTCAATCATAAATTTAGTACCTCTTAAGGATTAACTTTCTTACTGCGACTATGGTAACACAAAAACAAACTCTTTCCTCTTAGCAACAAAATCAACAACAAGAAACAAAACCAAAATGGAAAACCAAACTAAAATTTTGTTTAAAAAATATAATAAGTGAAAGATAAAAATATTTAAAATGAATAGTATAAAGCATGAAATTAACAATTACAGACATCGTAACTTCACATTTCGAATGTATGTATTACATATTTTACGAATATAAAAAACATATTCGTATTGAAAGTCTGGAGAACACTACATGCTATATATTAATTGCATGAATTTCATTACTTTTTGTGACACGAAAAAGGTATGTGGCATACCTTTTTGCTATGACTAACGTATTATGCTATCATCAATATTTCTTGCAGAATCTCTACCAATGGGGCAGGGTGATCCCATTGGGTCATTTTCAATTTAATCTTTAGGTACAAGAAATTGCGTAAAATTTAGTACAAAAATCTAGTTGAATCGACTGAAAGGATTGCCAACATTCATTACGTCTATACATTGACTAATTGTAAGACTTAAGATTGAGTATCCGTAAACTGTCCTCTTTCTTTCCCTTCTTCCGCTGTTGTCGCGAAACCTGTTTGAGTTTCATACCTTATATTGGGAGGAAGGTATATATTTTCATCTTCTTGGTCTTTCGATACCACAGTTATCTTAAAAATAGTTTTCTGACTTATTGGAATCTTCTTTGCCTACTCTAACCGAGGAGCACCAAATTATCTTTGATTCCAAGCATCCATACATTTTTCTACTTATGGGTCGCGCAAAATAGTTATCTGTTAGCTATAAAATAATCATGTTTAAACTAAAAAGGCGTAGCATCATAAAAATACCTTTGGAACTAGATGAAATTAATACGAGTTGGAGAGAGGAGGTCGAAGAGTGTTTTTCTGGAGACGGGAGTGAGTGCTTAGACTTAGTTGTAGAAATCCCTTTTTAAGCCCGTCCTAAGAGGCACAAGTGGGTTGCGAAGTTTTTTTGAAAAATACACCTGTATTGGGGCTAATATCATGTTATCCATGCAAAACTGCTAACAAAATATACATAAGTAGAATTGTACACCAATAAATATTTATAGAATCCTGTGAAAATTATGACAATAATAGGGGAATTGACACAACGATAAAACACCGATAACAGTGGTTATGAGTTAGATGGATTAGCTGTTGTGTTCTATTAACAAAAACAATAACCAAATAATTTCAAAATCTTTCATTTTTTTTACAATTAATTCAGTATTTATTACATGAATATTACAGAAAAAGACCTCTATAGTTTTTATAAGAAGTAGCCAGGATTTTATTTCATAAAGAAACTTTTTTTCATATTTCATAGAAAAGAAATTTTCACGAAGAAATAAAATATTTAAATTCATAATAAAGTGTGTACTCGTGATAATTTATTGTGCGAAAAGTTTCTTGAAAAATTGCAGCCGTCCATGTCGGATGGAATATTAGCAACCGATGGCGAGAAACTGCTATGAAAACACGTGACCATAGTCATTGAAGTAGTTTAGCTAGAGTGACTGTTTTGCATTTAAAATTAATGACGTTCAGATTGTATTAGCGCTAATAATACTAACTATGGATTATTTATTTGATAACAGTCAAATCATCATCATTTCAATGATTTGTTATGGAAGAGCTATTCGTTTATACCCTCCTTTATTGTTTATAATTCGAAAACGAAAAACTATGTAGACATTTTCCGGAAGTCGCACCATGGTAACAGCTACAATAAGCAGTCATTCTTTGAAATCAACCTGTAGAAAAGAAATGCGGCGTGCATTGGAATGAACAATGTCCAGAATTATTCATTTGTGGAACGGATATACTACTGCGGAACAAGATGGCGAGACAGAAGGTTGCTACGAGGGTGAGGTGAAAAGTTCTCGGCCTTACACAGATATGGCGTTAGTACCAATGAAATTTTGGTTTTGTTGTGTTCGTACACGTTTCTTAACAATTTAATTCAAATTTCAACTTGAGCTGCCACATAGTATTGTTGACACGACTTTTCAAAGTAGACGCGTTGTTTGTTTCGTTCAAATGGATAAACTGGAGTATCGTACTGTCATGAAACTATTCGTTTTGGACGGTTTATCGCTAACGGATTTTCATAAAAAGTTGGTGAAGGTTTATAAGGAGTTTGCTCCTCCATTTTTGACAGTTAAGAAATGGGTGGCAGAATTTAGACGTGGCCGAACTTCTCTTGAAGATGAACCGTGTGAAGGACGTCCCAAAACTGTAACCACAAATGAAAACATCGAATAGGTGCACAATATGATATTGCAAGATCGGCGATTAAAGGTGTATAAAATAGCTGAAGCCATAGGATTATCAGAGGAAAGAAAACGGTACATTTTTCATGAAGAATTAAATATGAAAAAGCTTCGTGCATGTTAAGTGCCGCATTTGTTAAATGCTGACCGAAAGCAAGTGCGTAAACAAATTTCTCAGCAAAGTTTGTACCGATTTCAAAGAATCGAACTGATTTTGAGCTCTCGTTTGTTAATGCCAATGAAACATAGGTCCACCACTACACGCCAGAAACTAAATAGCCATCGAAGCAGTGGGTGGAAGCCGGCGGACCTGCCCCAAAGAAGGCGAAGTCGGTTTTATCTGCCGGAAAGGTGATGGCCAGTGTTTTCTGGGATGAAAAAGAGATTCTTCTTATTGATTACCTTGCAAATGGTAAAACAATAAATGGCGAACTCTACGCAAGTCTTCTGGACCAACTGGATGAGAAAATACGTGAGAAGAGGCCTGGGTTGCAAAAGGAGAAAATCATCTTTCAACAGGAAAATGCCTTTCCGACAAAGTTGCTTTGGCAATGGTAAAACTGAGGGATTTGAAGTATAAATTATTGGAAAGTTCATCCTATTCACCAGATTTGGCACCCTCTGACTTCCACCTATTCCCACATTTAAAATAATTGTGATTGGAAAATATTTTGAGCCCCATGAAGATGCTATGGCAGCCGCAGATGGTTATTTTGCAGACCTACCAGATTCGCACTTCCGTCACGGAATCTACGCATTTGAAAAATGTTGAACAAGGTGTATTGACATGAAGGGGGACAACGTAGAAAAATAAATGCATTTTTGACATAAAAATTACAGTCCTTCATTGCCAGGCCGAGAACTTTTCACCTCACCCTCGTATTTATGTCCCATCATAGAAACTGAAGAACCTAGATATTTATCGAGGACAATTTTGTTTTAATCTTTCGCAGGATTTACGTAATTTCTGTATTTCTGCATCTCCCCTTTGAGCCGCCAAAGGAGTCGTGTGGCTGGGAGTGTGTTTGTCCCTGTCATGCAAAGGCGACTAAATTGGGGAAAAAAGGATTTGGGAGGGGGAGGGAGAAAGGGAAGGGGAGAGCGCCTTAGCGTACTTCACCCCGTTTTAATTGAAGTCACTAACGGTGCGCGGGAATAAGAAATTGTTGTAACTCTCAGTTCAGTATCTCTTTTACTTTGTCAGTCCTATCAGTTGTGCAGATATAATAAGGGTTCAAAATAATATCCTCCGTATCATCCGAAGACTTTTCTCTGAAAACATCCTAAAAATTCTTTAGACAAAGAATGGTTTTGGTGCGTATTACGAGAAGGGGACCAGTCTAGTGAAGAGTTGAACGGAATCCACGTTTCTCTTGTTCCGTTGACTTCAACTGATAAATTGAACTCGTGCTGAGTGGCTCGCTGGGAACGTGGGTCCATTCGGTTATGTCTTGAGGTGCAGTAAACTTTCAATCTTTGATATGAATTAAAATTTGAAGTAGGTACTGAGCGAAATAAGTGCACAATCTATTTTCAAAACGTTTTGTATAAATCAGCGATAAATTGACGAAAACGTTGTGAAGAACCTTGATAGCGAAATAATAAGATTCAATATTTTTACCAGATTTGGATTTTAATGATAATAATTTGAAGAGGTATGACCCAAGAACAGTTCGCAGTCCATTTTAATGAGAAAGGGACAGCCGAAAATTCACTGCTGCACACATGTAAATGAGGGGCTCTTTACCGATCACTTGAGAGAAGTTTTAAGAGCAAATAAAGCAGAGTGTCTCTACAGCCGTTTCCTAAGTCAACGATTTATATCAATTCTACGGTTCATCATCAAGTGACAAAAATTTCTGCTTTTAAATTCATCCCTAAGCGGACATTATTGTTAGATTTAGCCTCGTTCTAGAAAAAGTTTGACGATGTAATTAGCTTATCATGATGAAATTTGAGGAAAGAACTTGCTAATCTTTCCCAGATGACGTTGAGATTCTACCCTTGCGGTTGAAAGTTTTCAAAGATTTACTTGAGCCACCATGCTCAGAATTTTTTTTTCAGAATGATGGACGGATGTTGCATCCAATTGTCGCAAATCACTTTTGCCCGTGCTCTCGGGTCTACTCAGGGTTCCTGTCAAATTCCGTGGGTTCATCGTCTGCCACCGCGTCAGTCCCACGGGAAAGGATACTAACTCACACTCCATTTTGGGGCTGTCCACGGTATTCGCCGTTTTGATTGGCGTGAATTGGATCTTTATCTCCGATGGGGCTGCTCCCAGTTTTGGATGCTCAACAGAGTCCTCTGGTGATCACATCCTAAACGATAATATCGTAACATGCGACGAAACCCCTTTTACAATTTCATAACATGCAGCGCTATAACAGACTAGTTAATATTAGACGTAATTTGCAACTATTAATTCTGAACGATCTGCCCGTCGCTGAGAGCGTGTGAAATTTCGTGCTTCTGTGCGTGGTATTCGTAATTATTCGCCTGGGATACTTTACGGAATATTACCGCCCCATTGATTTCTGTAATGACGGTTAAGTGGGGGGGAACGATCACATGATTTCGTGAGCGCAGGCCCGCCCTCCGCCCCCCTGCGCTTTACATCGCTTATCGCTCGGGGGGGCGTTCTCCCGGCAGCGGCGTCCACATTCACGATGCCTCACGGCCGCACTCTTTCCTCCGCAGCAAAAAGCAGGGAGGAGTGGCCTTTCCCCCAAATCGCTTGTGGCGGACGGAGGGCCACCGAGGAGCCTTCGTCCACTTCCTCGTTCTCTCCAAATGTTATCCCCGAAAGGTCAGCACTGCCGCCGGGTCTCGATTTTGATATGGATACCTTTGTTGAAGGTGCGTGGTGGCTTAGTGGGTAGAGCGCTTGGCTACTGATCGAAGGGTCTCGGGTTCAAATCCGGGTGAAGCCTTTGGACGCCCCCGAACAAAAACAAATCCTCGTAGTGCGAGGTAGCCCAGGGAAAGGAACTGGCCCCCCTACCCTGAATGTGTGAAATTCACACGCCAGTGGCTTAATACGAGTTGAGCTCTACCATCAACTATCCAAACCAACCTTCGGGTTGAATCACTGAGTGAGTGAGACCCTTTGTTGACTTATCGACCGCAGAATTAGGATAAACCGTGCGTTGCTTAACATTTGAAATTATCCTATTGTTTTGCTCCGAATATAACCTTCTTTCAACATTCAATTTTTTTACCGAAGAAATGGAGAACATTTAAAAAAAATGTTAACAAATCGTACATTGTCTGGGGTGACTCTGTGAAATTTCTCCCCATGATAAAAAAGGAACAAACTTCACTTTTAAGTTTTTTTAAATCACGGCCGGGTTTCAACAGTTCATGGCATCATCAGGTAGGATTCCACCTGATGGTTACATTAACTGTTGAAGCCTGGGTCGTAATTTTAAAAAACTTAAAAAAGTGAAATTCGCAAAGTTTTTTCCTTATTAATCATTTAAAAATATCCTCGAGAAAATTGACACATCCATTATTAAGATGATCAGCCATAAATACCGCAATCGTAAATAGGATACGAGAGTATACCTAATAGCTCAGAATAATGCAAATGCCTTGTGTCTACAAAACCCATACCCGAGATAAGATGAAAATTTTCATGCACATGGTCATTTAATTCAGCAAAAAAATACGTCAATAATCCTTAGGAGGATATTCCTTTCGAAATACGAGTCGAATTTCCATGGACTCATTACAATTATTTGATTTTATACCGATCAGGAATGAATTTTTAAATCTAATCTACTAATCCTCATTTCGGGAGTATCTTTTCTCTCCCTCTCTATGTTTGTGTCTTCAGCTACGTTTGCTTTCTTTTTCTTTTAAAAAGCCCATGCTAAACGTCTCATCTCCTCCGTTCTAATTCCTCAACATTTCCTGGAGATTATCCCTCAAGCGTTCTAAACTCCTTTCATCTTCGTCCACATTTGAAGTGCCAAGTTTTTTTCCATACTTTAACCATAATCGGTGACATGTTTGACACTTCAAAATGATTGCTAAATAATTCTCAATGTTTATTTCTAAGGTTTCCACAGGGTTTTAATATAGTCCATTAAGTAATATTTTCGGCTTCTCTGCGTTTTGTATTTTTGAAACAATATTCGTTTCACGTTTTCCGTTGGGAACTTTGTTATGAATGCAGTGGACTGTCCAAATGTATACAACCTAGCAATCCGTTGGCCGTTAGCCAGTATTGTCTCTCCCCTCCCATTAAAATTGCTTTCTTAAGCCGTTACTTTTCCGCAACAGATTTTTCCAGAAGAATCCAAGTTTGTACCCGTCTTCGCAGCTGAAATTATGTCGATATATTTCAATTTAAATGGCTTCTTTTATGAGTATTTGATGACATTTGTCTCCTCTCGCTAACAGTTAGTTTTTAAACCCGTATATAATAACCAAGGCTGGAGATGCAATGCTCTTCGATGGCAGTCTCGGAGAAGTCGTCCCAATACTTTAGTTCAACGTTCTTTGATGACTGATTGTGATTCATTTGGGTACTTACTGCCTGCTACTTGGTAGGAGACTAGAGCAACAGCACTCGGGACGAATTGGAGACTAACGTCTCCGAATTAGACTAATTATTAGACTTGTAAAAAATCGAACCCTACTATCAGCCTTCCATAGCCAAAATTGAATGGAGCAACATAACGATATTCTTGTTAATACGAACTTCCTGAACAGTTGATAATTCTGGTCTAACATGATAGCGCACCTTTAAAGGCATTTATTCATGTATAGAGAAAAAATGGTCAAAGACAAACGGTATTGGTTACGTGAATAAATTATCGTATTTCCTGATGACGAATGTATCTTCATTGATAGTCATATTTAGGCGTAGCAATTATCTATAGACTTTTCTTATTTCCTTATGCATGAGCGATCACATATGGAAATGCGCTTCATGTTATTAGAATCAACTAAGATACAATATACGTTGCTATCCCCTTCTAAATATTCCATTTTTTCAAGTCAGCAAATAAAACTAACTTTGCACATCCTTCTAACGAGGTCGGTAATATTTCAAGCAGGCACCGTGGCATCCTTGCACAATGGCCAACCAGCCTTGAGGTAATCTTTCTCAAGTCTCCCTTTTCAAGTGGCCCCACGGTGAGATTTTCACGCGAAAGGATAAGGTGGCGTTTCAAATTACTACAGTGATTGAGTGTGCTTTATATTTCTGGAGCTTTTGAATTGATTGTCGGGAAACTCTATATGCATGGCACTTCACCAGTCCTCGTGTCAAAGGTCAGCGTCCGCTCCCTTGAATAATATGCTCTCTGCAGTAGTATGGGTACCAATTAATTGTACTTTACTTGAAGAGTTATTTGATGGGAAGATCAAGGTATAAAATTCATTTTAAAAGTGTGACTTCAGCATTGGCTACGTGACTGCTTTCTAGCTGAACGAGGACAGTTCTATTTTAACTAAAATTGTAAGGTCTTTATTTTTTTAATACTGATGGTGAAATCAAGTAAGTAATGATAATGACCATTGCAGTGCTCGAGATGATATTGTGAATTAATTAACCTCTATTACCTCATTTCTCACTATCCTATAGCAATACCTATTTGTAGGTTAAATGTTGGGATCTTGAGTCCTGAATTATAAATAATATTTTGAAACCCTCAAACAATATATCTAATGACCCATGTAAGTGATAATTGCTATTAACGTTTTATTATTAGAATGGGCATAAGTATTTAATGAATTACATCAACAGTACCTAAGCATTTTACTAGTGTCTAAGAATGAAAGACCTGTTTTTTTTAACAAGGATGAAAAAGTATGTTATAACGCATCGAGTTAACCGCTTCCATGGGGTCAACGAAACGTTTTCTAATATTGCCTCATCTTCAGTCACTGCTCACAATTTATCAAATTAGCGCTGAAATATAGGTTTTCATGGGTATGAATAATTATAAATCCACATGGAAATTTAAGCGGCCATAGGGATTTAAACCATTTTTTAGTTCTAGACACAATGGTAAAGATCGGTGCTAAAAATATAAAGAGAAAAGTGTATTCACTCTGACTTGCGTCAATAGCACTGGAGGATAAGCTACCGTGAAACATTAGCATTTTTATACTCTTCTGCGGTTGATTCTGCTGATATCGCTGTCGTGGCGTATCCCTCAATACCTCTAATTTGCTGAAATGTATATGTATTGAATTGTATAAAAGTTCCCTGCAGAATTTATACGCCACTCGTGGAAATAGTCTTTCCCATACAATGGTGGCATTTTGCTTCAAACACTCACCTATGTTGTATTGTTTCTTCAGGATATCTCGCGATTTAATTTATTTTATCGTCCTATGTTGAATTTTCAGATTATCGACTTATTATCTGTGTTTTAGGTTGAGGAGTATATATTTTTACGGTAGTTATTTATTCACGTTTGACGTATAAGAAAAAGTTTGAAAACTTCCTGGCACTCGGTGGCACTGGCCGAGCACTCGGAGTTTCCAATGACTTTATCAACAAATTAATCATTAGACATTTTTAAGTCCCTCGTCTATAAAATGCTCTGATTCTGCCCAATTATAGTTTCAGAGACACGGCCCCGTGAGTGGACACATACCGCCTAAATTTCGCGCCATCGATTGAATTTATCAATGTTGCTGCTCCATATCGCACTGTCCTCTCGCACATCAGTGAATCATCGAACAATTGTGAACATCAAAGTAACATGGTGAAAAACTATTGATAGTTGGTTCTTTTAATTGTTTGTTTAAGAAAATCGATATTCTCAAAATTACTTCGATAAATTGTTCCGTATTAGTCTGGAAATTTACATTTGTTTTCAGATACGAATTTTAACAGACATTTTTTGCACTTATTTTATTAAGCAACTCATCAAACTCTTCCATCAACTCCACTCTTTTTTCCCGTAGCAGCATTGACAACTTTCGGGGCCTTTGCAATTTAAAATCCTAGTTTGTACGTAGAAACTTTTCCTCTCAACTAAGTCATGTGCAAGAACTGTGGCTGAAATATTGACTCATTCTGAAAAATGTATACATTGAATAATAACGATGGCTTCAATTTCCTAATAAATGAAACTCTACTTACATTATTAGCAGCACAAGCGATCTTTTGGGTTACTTGTTGGAAATATAGGCGATGCTCCATTCCAAAGCATATACTATTTGTTTTATTGGCCAGTATTGATATTTAATAATAAAAAAACCTAAGTGGAGCATTTTCAGAGGCAAGATACCATAACTATTTCAACATTCGTTCAGTGACAAAACATTTACTATGCAACCGGTTTTACTCTATTCAAAAGGGAAGTTTTAATAGTAAGTAAGTACTGAAAGTTGCAATCCAAGCCTTCATGTAAGCGAACTCAGAAAAGTATTCACGAACTATAGTTTCTTCCGCAGCTATACTAGTCTTAGAAAGTAAGCTGTAATTTACTATTCGTATTTTATAGAAAACTAGCAGAATCAACCATAGGTGTTGCTCGTGATATCACACACTTCCTTTTCATAACTCATCACATAAGAGGAGGAGGAGTACCGATTGAAAAAAATGAGACACTTCACTCTTTCGGGTACACCTGATAAAATAAATTTCAACTCTCTCTATCTTGAGTGCAAGTAGTTTCAAAAAGCAAAACAATAAGCCACTGCACAAATGGCAATGCTTAGTATTCCTAATCAGCTTAACTAAGCAACATGTATTTTAAATACGTTAATGACCAAAATCTGGATGCCAAGGAAATATGCTATTATTAATTTAAGAGAAAAACGTGCGTTTTTGCAGCTAAAAATGCAATTTTCCGACATATACGAATTGGAAGAGATAAATAATTGAAAGAAATATAAACGTCATTCTTTCAGCCATTTGATAAAACAATCCCAACCCTCTTTCTTGAGCGGAAGTAATTTTAAAAAGCAAAAAATGAAACCACAGCGCAAAACCCAAGACATAGCCCGTCAACCACTAAAGAGCACCTTTTTGGGACCATTTGGGGCCCTGAGATATTTTTAGATAGCATAAGAACTTTCTCCTTGAAGAAATACATATATGTGCCAACTTTCATGGTGATCGGTGAAACGGTGTCGAATTCTATTAATCTCGGACAGACAGACAAACAGATAAAGAAACATCCATTTCTATATATATATAGATTAACTCTGGAACCTAGCCATTTTATTACAACTTAGTGGCAAAATATGATTCTCAGTACGCCCGAATATGTTAATTCTGTCATTATTTCTTGTTAAAATTTTAATTTCACCCTAACTATCGTGGATGAATTAAATCCTGCCCTACATAATGCCAAATACCATCGCAATAAAACTGCAGCACATGCTATAACTGACCAATGGTGCGTCCAAGGGAAATCGTCAAGGGATATAGCTGTTATATGTACATGCATGGATGAGCGTATGGTTCGTGCACTAGTGTTCATTTTGGTGCAGTGAAACTACTTTTAAAAGCGAAATTTCCCCATGTAGTCCCGCGAACCGTTACTATAAAATACGCCTGGGGAGGAAGGTTGAAAGTTCCTTTTTATCGCAATCCGGGGATCTGCCGAGAGGAATATCGTTTCTCATGCCACTTCCGTTTGAATTAATAAAAAAAAGTAACCGTCAAAGCTCCATATGTTTTTCTCTTCGTGATGAATTCTTCAAATTGACTGCGGAAGAATATGTAGTTATTTGTGTTTATTATAGGCTTAGTGTTTTATACATATATTATTTTGCTTAGTATCATACACATAAAGTACTAAGTACTTTATAAGTACAATACTAAGCTAATGGCTGAGGAGATGTTAAGTTAAATAATGTCGCTACGATAAATATAACCCTAGTGCTTCTCAACTTTTAATTTTTCGATATATTATTCAGTGCATAGTTACAAGTTAACAAGTAAACTCTTCAATGTCTATTCTCAAATTAGCTCTCATAGGGGCACTGTATATATATGAGAGAACACTTACGTAGTAAATTAAATACACATAAAGGAATTAAACGTGCAAGAATATTTACGTGCAGCGAATATTAATGATAATTATTCCTCTGTTGCTACAACGAACACGGTGCTGTTTATTGTAGGAACACGGAACCGTCTGCCTCTCATTACGATTGCGAACTGATTTTAGACAAATTCCCACATTATAAACGATACCAGTTATTTATATACGTTTAACAGCGTTCAAGTGCAGTAAACTTACATTCACTCAGTCATCGAGTTGCCTGTTCAAGACTTTCACTCGCCGCTGTGTTTCCCCTCCTTGGACTTAAAATTATATCCATCAACATGCCTAATAGAAAATATTACCTTTCGAATCAATCTCCTAAACCAAGAGGAATGCCTTCTTTGCGAGGAAATGTGCCCTTGCAATAAAAACGGCAAAGGTTAGACTTGGATGTTCAAAGACATGCCCACCAGCAATCTCATGAGCATCTTCACGTGGGGTTTCTCGGGTTACGCTAAGAACCGCACAAACTTCATCCGAACTCAACCTACGGTCGGGTAATCATCTACAAATCTGGTTCAAATAAAAAACCATCGTTTTCGAAACTCCAATCTGTTTTAAGCTAGCGGAAATTATAATGACGTCACCAAATGCTTCTTACCCAAATGAAGAACGGAAATTCTGCGCAATTACCGACATCCGTGCATGAAAATCGACAAATGCACTAAGAATCACCATAGCTTATTTTAACAACCGAAACCATTGATTCTGGCTATCCTTTATGCCGAAGGTGAAGTCCAGGTGATGGAGGATTCATGGGTCAAATAAAAATAGCTGCTGATGCTAATGCTCCTGTTGACGTTGTCAACCGCTGGATTGTACCCTTTTCTCCGATCCTGATTAAGATACTCAACGCACATATCGACGTTTAATTGCGAAACTCAATTGAGTCATTGAGTGCAAATATATATTTTTGTACACAATGGAAGCTATCATGCTGTTACCCACTCAGAAGACGGCTCAAGAGACCCGGAGGGATGATTTGACCATCTATCAACCTGGGTGCTATTTAAGTAGGAATGAGCCTGCGTGGCCCATATTTGATATTGAAATTTGAACCAGGGTGATATTTAAGTAGTATCTAAGTAGTACTTTGGTTTCCCGTGCATGGAGAGAGGAAAATGACCAGCAGCGACTCATCTCTCCGTGCAACTGGAAAACGGCCATCGTGTCTACTACAACGAACACAACATACAAGATAGGTTACGAACTCCTCAAATGACCACGCTGACAGTTTTTCTTCAGGCTTTGTGGTTTTCTTCTAAAATAAGTTCAATACTTTTCACACCCGTTGAATTTCAACGGGTACCTTTCGCTAGTATTCGAAATAAAGTACATGCATCGAATGTTTCATCATTCGATATTAATGTGGCAAGTCTTACCTTTATCCAATGACAATAATATTTAACACGAATAATTTTCTAATTAAACAAATAATTTAAGGTATGCCTCAAAATTAATCCACAAATAACGTTTTGCATACAAATGAGGATCACCTTAATGATGTATAGACTGATGAAAGGAGATATAAACATTGAGAAAGAATAAAAAAGATGTGGAAGCAAATAATAATTGAATATTAAAAACAATAAAGCTGAACAATCCACACTGGCTCATACGAAAGTAAAAAAATTCTTATTACGGTCCGTATTCGTGTGATTGCGCCAGATGACACCCTTGCTAATTCTAATAATTCGAGCATTTCATAGGTCATGATAGCTTAAGGTGCAGCTTAGGCATAGAACTTCAATCAAGGTATAAGATATGTAAACCCGAGACTTCAATTTAATTCCATTCTTGCAGTAAAATATCGCTTTTAAAACATCAAATCTTTGACAGCAAGAAATGAACTAATAATATGTAATTTTTATGCATTATAATTTATTCGATATGCATTGATAACGCGTATAGTATCCACGAAGCGTGAGATATGAAGAAAAACACAGTATTTGTTGTATTAGCATTCATGATGTGACATTTTTGATCGGAAACAAAAATACCCTCTTCATTCGGGAGGAAGAGTACAAGAAGTGATAGGTTGTCAGACGCATCTCCCGCAACACATCGCATAAAAATTCGAATAGAAATAAATTGATGAAGCTAAAGCAAGAAATCCGATAAATCCCATTCATAATTTGTCGCTAAAATTCATCCAGTGTCACGAGACAGAACCAATCAATCAGGGAGAATGAACGGGTGGGCATTTATTGCATTGCAGTGCACGTAGTTGTTTTTACTCCCTTACTAATAAAAAGTTCGCGGTAATTCAATTAATTTCTCGTGTCGCCTATTACATACCTACCACTTTGCGTCAAAGTCACGTTATAATAAAATGTAATAGAATTCTATGCTACTCTTCCAATTGGTTTTTAGCATTGTCACATTGAATATCACAACCATAAAGCTTTCACTTAATATGCCAGAATACATTTGCCCAATATGGCGCATAATTATGTCTATTTTTATTTCAAAAAATCAACTGCTAGCAACGCAATTTTAGCAACTAAAATAATTAAAATTTACTTTAGTTTCAAAATATGTAATCAACGGTGCGCGACGGCAAATTGTAATCGTCCTGTGAAACTTTTGGTCATGGGTTCGAATCCCAACTAGCAAGGATGGAGTTAAACTGTGAAAGCCGTTATTTCTGCCGTTGAAGATTTATTTTCTAGCATATTTGTAGATCTTAGCAGTTGCATTGCCTAACAGCGCTGCTTTATTACATATTGTCTCAACTTTATATAAGATTTTGAAATTATCTCCCTTTCCATAAAACTTTATTATTCTTATATACAGAAAAAAACTAATTTTGTTTCCATAAGGGAACACTTTCCGCTGGAATAATGTGCCCAAGTTTTTTTCTGACTCTGATTAGCGTTATATTTAAATCGGTCATCACTATGCGAGTGGTTATATATCTCATTTGACTTGAACCTTGAGGCCGTACGTCATTCCATACGAACACCGGATTGAAAAATTCATAGCAACCGCCTGAAAAAGAGGATGAAGCTTATATCCCTTCTTATCTGTCCCGTCATTTAATCCAATGATGTAGCATTTCTAGAAGCTTTTCAACACGTTTTCCTGAATATGTATGATATGTCGATAGTAAAATATTAATAATTGACATAATTTGCCACAAAAATGTGTCGGGACTGAGGAGGTGTAAATTGATCTGGAGGAGAGTTCTAATGGATAGCGGCGAAAGGCGATGGCATGAGCGACGATGTCGAAAGACCGTAGTAGGCCTGTGCGATTATTCGATTAATTGAATCGGCGATTCAATTATTTTAACAATTTATCGATTATTTCAGCTCATCGGTATCGATTGCGGAAATTGACTCGATTGTCAATTTTTTCAATTGTCAATTGCTGTTCAATTATCATTTGTTATTCAATTGGCAATTATTTTCCGGTAATCGATTAATTGACGATTTTTGATTCGCTTTGGATTGAAAATTGCACGTTTAAACTTGTTCGCTTTTGCTCGACGCCAGGCCGATGGCCGCTGACGCTGCTATCCCGGCTAGAACTAGCAAACTGCGTCCGAGAGGTTGTTCAGTCTCGAATGGGAACATTGTCATCGACACACGCCAGTGTCTGTCGGATGAACACGCTGAGGATCTCATCTGCATGTCTCCAAATAGCGATCTTTTCCTTTAATTAATTAATAAGAGCTAACTGATTGAATTATTTTGCTGTTTTTAAAAATAGATCTTTCATTCTTCTCACTACCAAAGGAAAGCCTTTGAAAAGCATGATCCAATTGAGTCCTGTCAGTTAATTGGTTTATGTCAATTAATTGCTTGATGTCAATTAATTGAACAATGGCAACTAATTGACACTAATTTTGATGTCAATTAATTGGGTTTTGTCAATCAATTGAATGGCTTCAATTAATTGCCATTTCTTCAATTCCCGACAGTTGAATCGACCACATTTTCAATTATTCTTATAATTGATCGATATCGATTTTTGTTTCGATAATCGCACAGGCCTAGGCCGTGGGGATGTAGAAACTGCAGGAAGTCACGCAAGTTGGGGGATTCGAGGGGAGGGAGGTCTCCCTTGAGAAATATGAGGAAGCGGGCGAATAGGAGGGTCGGAGGGCTCCAAAGCAGACGCCCCAAAGGCCCCTAAATCTCACCGAAGGACGCGTCTCTCTCACACCAAGGGACGAGGAAGGACGGAACTTCAGGTGTCGTCCCTGCTCGCCTTAATAGGGCAAACGCAATCCGTCTTACGGAAGGAGAATAGAGGTACTGAGGCAAGCGGATCCTATTCATTCATCGCTTCCATTCATCAAACTTGGCTGATGAGTCCTTGGAGCGAGGCTTGAGAATTCTATCCGTTGCGCAGACATCTCGTGCGGAAAATGATGCCATTAGCCAGAGCTTCTGTAAGATGACATGGGAACATCTGGGGGAAAATATTCTAAGGACCTAAGGTAGGTGATTTCCTGGCAAAAATGCTAAAAGCACATTGATAAGTGCAGCAAGAGAGTGTGACAGAAGCATTATTGATAAGTAGAGCATAGGTAACTAAAACTTTAAGATTAAAAGTTAGCGTTTTCTCTCAAAATTATGAAAAACTGCTTTAAAACCTAGCAGTTACTAGGTCACATACTTAGCCGTGTGATTCTCTATTTAGGCTTGGCTAAGATTAAATAAAACTGGGTTCAAAGCCGCTGTTAACAGTCCCTTTCCGTTGCTGTTTAGTTCGGGAAAGTAGCGGCGGCAGCGGTGTGAACGGTCCTCGCCTCTTTAGCCCTTATGTCGCAGGCTGTACCTCGACCTGGTTGGGGTTTTCACAACTGGGGCATTGGATACTTGTGCTCGTCCTTGGCTGTAAATTTATTCACCCGATATGTAAGGCCTAATGAGCTGTTTTTGGAGTCATGGAATGTAAATATTAAAAGAATATCCTAAAGCTGGTGAATCGCGTCACTGGCGGCCCCACTGGTAGCAGTAGGTCCCCCAAAAAACCCGGCCTTAAATTATAAACCTAAATTATTTTGATGCTTTTTTTGTAATTTAAGTTTTGGTTATTTTCATCCTTTAAAATCCAGTTAAATTTTATATAAACTAAAACGGTTTTTAAACCCACCAGCTAAATACGAATGTAAATCAAAATAATTTAGGAATTAGTCGAAACTTGGTGGTAATCTAAAGGGGGAAATATGCATACAGTAAAAAACCAGTGATAACGCGCCATTTTGCACATAGTTTGTTAGGAATTTCCGGGACGAGATCAACGAACCCCTTCCTGGGGGTATTTCCGGTATTCCATACCCTAAGAGCCGCTGGTGCCCACCTATGGTCTGGAGCCACCCCTGAATCGCGTAAAATATTGGATCCGAGTGTAGGTTATGTGATCATTATTTCGAAGTAGAAATAAGTTGCAAGCATGCAAAGTTCTGGCTCACTCCAATTTCGTGTGGCGCTTCCGTCGTGTCAGGCTGGTTTCGGCTGATCGTCAACTTGAAGCTAAAACACAAAGTCAACTAAATTTTTTTCAAATAACTATTGGTATTAAAATAGAAACATACCTCATTTTTAGTCCTTTTTAATGATAATGTTTACTTTCTAATGTGGCTTTTGAGTTTTGTAGCGTTGGAAGCATAACAGCTGCGAAAGCCTACACTCTAGGAGATAATATCTACTAATTTGGTGAGATGGGGATAGTGTTCATCGATACGCTCCTGATGGTTGGCTAGGGAGGAATGCCATGTTACTCTCCTGAGGAAGATGGAGATGAAAAAAGATTCATGAAAAAAGATTCTCTCCACATTCATAAAAGATGCATCACGTTAGCGCACAGGAAAAAGTCATATTAGAGCAGGAAAACAATCTTTGCATACTAATTGCTCATGGTAAATATGTCATGTGCTATGTACGCGATGATACTACATGTTTATAGCATTTTATGTCAATGAAAACATAAAACAAGTCAAACTTGAGCTTAATTAAACTGATTTACACAATATATATTTATATGATACTCTACCGCTAACTTCAGTATCCATGGGTAGTTATGATAACGATATTTTTCAATTCATGGAAACATTTAAGAATTAAAAGTATTAGCAGATTTTTAAAAATTGAAATAAACAACTTCGAATTTTAGATGGTTATTTAAGAAGATGATTGATAACTGAGGTAAATTGCGCTTTTAAAGATTGGTGATCAGGGTGGTTGGTAACTGAATGATTACCTGGAGAATAGAAGAAGGATAGATAGAAACACGGCGTGAGCATTAGCTTACTCTGGACGAAATGCGCCATGGTTTAACTTCCAATAAACAGACATAGGAGAAATGATAGATTGAAAGGGCTCTTTGAATGTGAAACTCAAGGAGGGATCGAAATTCCACCGAAAAATCTCCACCACCACCGCTCCACGGCATTCGAACCCGGTTCTTGGGAGTCCTTGAGCCTTGGCCCTAAAATCATCTTTCTCCTTCAAGTCTCTCTTTCTTTCAGGTGGTTTCAGCGAGATAGTTCCCATATAGTCATAATGGAGACTATATTCAAATTTTATTTTTTCATTTCAGCGTCTGTCAGAAGTACGAAATAAATATTGTAATATTAATGGCGCAAATATATAGTTATATATGACCAAAATACTCAGTAATTAAATAAATAAAGCTACATAAGTCTCTAAATTAACTCATTTTTTCCCGCCGAACGGCTGAAAACCCTTCAATACAGCAGGTTTTTTTGCGATTCTGTAAAAATTACTGTGGTGAGTAATAGATTAATTTTTATGAATAGTTGAGAAAACATGCAATCTACACACCGTTAGTTTTTTTTTACGAAATCTAGGTGCTATAAATTCCTATTTCCTTCAATATTCTATCCCTCTGGAGCGCACAGCCGTCATCTATCCCATGTAAAACATCTTATATTTAGAGGCAAATTGCTCGAAAAGTAGTTCGGCAAGGGGTTAAAATATTTTTATATCGTTGGAAAGATGAGAGTTTTTTCTTTAAAATGAGGCCAAATTCATCAAATTCTAGGTGAAGTGATATGTTGCTCAAACTACCTTAAGCTAATTCACGGGCACTACTTCACGTCGCCCCAACATCTCTACCTCCCGAGCAACATTCCTATCCCGCAGCTCATCTGCTCATCCCACGCCTCTCACTATAAGCATTCTTCCTCGTATTCGTGGCCTTCAATGTGTTTCAACGCCCCTGTTCAACACTTGCGCCTGCTCTGTACGGCACGCGATCGCTTGTCGCTGCATCATGTGCCATGTTTCTGAATCTTTGAGGGTTTGCTTCAGTAACAAATCCACATTACAGAGGAATATTCCCCATCTATGTTATTGAAGTGAACGGATACGGAACGGATCCTTTCTTTTATGGAATCGGATGTTGTTGTTGCTTCCGAAGCAGAAATATAGAGAAGTTATTTTGATTTCCGTCCAACTTCGTGAAATCTGCGGCAGAATATCACCGATACATATTCATTATTTACGATATTGCGCACATGTGGTCATAAAACATTAAGAGAATGTTTGGTAACTCTCCTTCCGCGCATTCTCAAGGACAGAGTAATCTTAAGGCTTCAGGTTCGGCTTAGCAACGGCCGCCGACACGTGGGGGGGTTTGCTTATTGTGTTGCTACGTAGTGGTTCACTTTTCATCCTTGCGTGTTGGGACGCCCAGGGCGGGCTCCGATCACTTCTAGACCCCGTGACGTCACACCAGGAACGGAATTCCTTCGAGAAGGACACGGCAGTGTGGGAGGAAGACAGGTCGACTTTTCTCCTCACCCTATCTCGTATGTACAATTAGCGGATGGGGAAGGGAGGGAAAAGAGAAAGAGGTGCGAAGGGTGAAAACGTCTCTTGAAAGGGCTTCCGTGGCGGGCGGTGGGAACATGCCCTCTCCATGTCTTCAAGGGATTCCCTCCGCGTGTCGAAAGGGGTTGGCAACGCTTCCTTCAGAGAGCTTCCTTGAAGGAGACAAACCACAGCTCAACAATAGTCATCAATTCGCGCGAACGCTTTCGAGGAGCGTCTCGAAGCGATGTTATTTGCAAGTTAGTGGGTACTTTTTTTAAACTCGAATTTTGCTAGTTTCTGCTTTCCCAGCGTGGCTTCCTACATGGCTGCTGAATTGAAACGAGAAGCATGTCCGTTGCCTCTGTTATTATGTATTTCGATAGGCTGTGTAGCTCATTAAACGGCTTCTTTTAGATCCTAATATTCCTCCTCTTAAGTGTCTATTCCATCGCATTCGCCCATGACTTTCTTCGTCTACACTTTCCTCTCACCCCCATTCACTCCACTAGGTACGTCTGTATCGCTATTAGACACTTATCCATTCTCTCGACCTATGGCCAAACCGGCGAATCACGCCTCTTTCGTACATTTCGTCCATTGCTGTAGCACACAACTCACATTCTTCCAGGTGACACACATTTTCCTAACCCTATCCATCCGACTTTTGCCACAAAAACTTCTCAGATACCAATTTTGAGGATACCGGGACTAGCCGAAGGCAATTACCTTTTGCAGAGTCACCCATTTTATGAGTGGAAAACTGCAAGTATTGTGCTCCTGTCATTATTGTAACGATAAATTTAGTAGTGTGACCGACTCGTAAAAGGAATGAGGGTGGGAATGAATAATGGATCAAAGGGATAATTATAGGCTAAATCTTTCGAAGCAGACGATATTTTACTATTTACTATTTTTAATATCGATAGGCCGTAATATGTTCGCTCGTCGTGTTCGACCCCATTGATTAATTATCATATGCGAGGGTAAGTCAATAAATAAGTCGCAAACGTTACGCATACGTTACGTTAAGCTGTTACGAACATTTCATTGGGATCGCTTGGAACATCCACTGTACGGTCCCGTCTTAGCCTCCTGTGATTTTCATCAGTTTGGACTCCTAAAATAACACTTTGGTGGTCGATGTTTTGAACATGATGATGCCACAGCCCAAGAAGTCACTCGTTGACTGCGACAGCAACCGAAAGACTTCTTTGCTGTGGGCTATCAAGGACTTGTAAAGAGATGGGATTAGGTGCTTGAATGCACAGGGTGAACATGTAGACATGTGAAATAAATTCAGGAAGTTACTTTGATTATCACTGCCTCTTTCCAGTTCTGCGACTTATTTATTGACTTACCCTCGTATATATATATATATATATATATATAGCGGATAAATTCTAAATTTGTAGACAACCTCTCAATTCATCCTCATCGCTATATTCCACAGGGCTGACTAGTAGACACTTCCCTTCTCATTTAGATTGTGTGCCTCCGTTAATCGCGCGCTTTGTCTTCTTCATAGAACCTTTTATTGTTCGTTCGTTTTAATCCCTAGCACGTCCATTGTGTCTTCAGTCAACTTATATCTTACCTATCGTATTTCCCTCCCATTCCCCTGGTTGCATTAAAAAATTCTGGAATTTTTTAAGCTACTTTGAAATTCTGTTGCATTTGTTTCCAATATTCATATTGAGTATCCGCTTATTTCCTGTTGTGCAATTCTTAACTCGTCACGTGAATTGTACATACATTGTGCCATCGGGAAAACTGCAATCCTTAAGACTCGGTATTAATTGAAATATTTGTCATGTCTACAGTATCATGATTATACTCTGAAAAAATGAATTATTAACAAAAGTGTTATGTACAGAGAAAATTTTACTGGTTCAAGAAATGAGGATGTTTACATCACATGTATAAGTAAATAATGTACCTAACTTTTAATATGTATAAATCGGCTTAAAATATTTAATCGTGTAGTGTAACAAGTTTGCTAAGCCTATTTTACTTTTAACTTGAATATGAAAATTATTAATATCTAAAAACACACTTGCGTTATAATTTTTATTTTTGTACATCCAGAATATTTACCTCCCCATGGTTGGAAATTCTGATGTCTACGTGACTGTTTGATTTGAGATTTTCTGTTCCTTTCTTGTTCTTTATCTGTGAGACTGAGGTTGGGCATCTTCAGGCAGTCCGTATCATAGAAATTATAATGCCCTTTTTACATTACTAACTTTCTTCCCTTTGGTAACTCGAATTCCAGTAAAAACTTCCCTGTGTGAACGCAAGTTATTCCCAATGCTAGTGAATTTATTTACGTTGTTGTTTACCACGCAATAGTTACTAGGGTTGAATAATGATTACTAGCATTCCAGTTACTAGCGAAGAAAGCTAGCCATATAAACGGGGCATGAGTGATGCAATGTTTATGAGAAAAATAATTTCACCTTATTTCCTCGACGACAGAGGAAGACTTTGTGAAGGGAATCTCGAAGACCAATAACTGGCTCTAAACCATCGACATTAACCGTTGACATTAATTACTTTTTAGGCAAAATAGTACCTTTAGATTCAGTTTTCCCGTATTAATATGGAATTATGATTGTTTCAAGCTGCTGTTTGTCATAAATTGCTACTTAGTCCTCTTTAAACTCGTATTTATTCATGTTTTTAATTGCTGATTTACCTTTCATCCGTTATCTTATGAAACGCTTAGTGCTCAAGGAACAAGCGCCGTAAAACCATAAGAAATTATCGTATAGCATTTATCGTATATAATAATGTTACACTATTTTCCGAAAAAACCAAATTTCCGATTGTGGTCTGTTCTGACTAAAATGCTGATGAAAAACGTGTAGCTTTCAAAAGCCAAAAAATCATGCGCTTCGTAGTTTGCGATGCAATATTTGTGGGGATGCGATTATACCGTTGAAATTATCAGAGCCTCCATAAAATGGTTGCAATTAACGGAAAAATACCGTAAGTACTGATTCGCTTTCTTATTACAAGTACTATTCAAGATTCTAAGTTACCTGATAGATGAATGTTTCGGTTGCCGATATGAATCAGAGCGCCAATACACCAAATGATGCGTATGATTCCTAAACTATTTTGGTCCCATGATTTCAAAACGCCTGACTATAAATATTTTATGAAAACGTAGCCTTAAACGTGGACGCAGCCTTTCCAGCCATGCCCTTCGGAAGTTCTTGTCATGAATAATGCGACACAAGGGCGTGTTACATGGGATCTGAACATTCAAGCCATTAATCGCACGGAGACAAGAATTAATCGTCTAAAATATCCGCGCTTCATTGGAAGAGGTGAAAATATAGGTTTACAAGTACCCTTTGTATTTTTATTCAAGTTCTTACCACATTCGCAAAATCTATGAGGGAGAGCTTTTTATCATTTCCATGCTCAAGTAATACTTTATTTCAGTGTGTTTTGATTCGTACATTGGTCATGTTCTATGATCTTTTATTTAAGAGTAGCCAAATAAATAAGGACTTTTAGTTTATTCTGAAGTCCCTCTTAAAAGATGTAGCCTATGTGAATTCAATGGTATGATGCACGTATGATCTGTTATCAGCTAATTAATGGAAATGGTCGATGGAAAAATATTACCATCCTTTTAGTAAAGGCATCAGTTAATTATATAGAGTACCTTTTCAATTTATCTGTTAGGAATATTTCTTGAGTGAAGTAATTTAATATGTAGTTCAAGCAAACATATGCCGGCTTGAAGTGGAATTGGGTTATGACGCATCGAGATGAAAAATGCCGGTGTTAATTCAAAGTAAATGAACACCAGAAGGAGAGGAATGAATGACGAGAAATAGCGGTTGGTGGGAGTTCTGCTGTGCATTCTCCCCATCCACCTTTGAGACTCCCTCAAGTATTTCACGGATATGCAGCTGTGACCCGCTCGTTGTCAGGGTGCTCTGAGCGCTCCAGAATGATCTTGAACGACGTGACTCGCCCACCTTAACTGCAATGCCGGCAAGGCATTTATCCGTTGTTCGTTGACATGTGATTACTCTTCGGCAGAAAGTGAGACATAATCTCATCTTAGGCGGGCTGAAAACTCTATGAAGCAAAGTACAATGCTCGGCAGTTGCGGGATGGGACCGTTTGGCATCTTCCTGTGAGATGCCATTTGCGAATGAAGCTCACGGTGAAATCACCTCGCTGGGTCTCAGCATTGAAATGCAATGGCTCGGGAAACGACCGTAAAATCCTCACGGTAATTGGTGCAGTGTATCTGTGCTTTCAATTGTTCCAGTGCTTGAATGATTAGAACGAGATGGACAGATGCCAACGGTGATGATTTAGCATTTTGGAGTCGTCACGAAGACGTCTTTTGAGAAGATGATGGAACTCTTTTAAACCAACCAAAGGTGTGAAATAGCTCACAGCGCTAATTTGGGAATGGAGAACTTATTCGTCGTTTTTCTCGGACCAATATTCTGACATATTCCTGTGATTCTTATGTAATCTCTTTATTTAATTTCTTTTTACATTGCTTCCTTTTGCTTAAAAAGATGTACATCAATCAACCAGTAATGAATTCCAAAGAGCGAGTGCCTTGTTTACGTGCAAATGTTTTGGGAAGTAAATCTCATAAACGAATTTTTGGAACCTATGTCAAATGAAATGGATATGTTCTATCCCATCCCATTTTCGTTTTAAATTATATCCAAAGCTTTCTCGTGTACCTCTTAAATTTTTTCCACCAATTTAAATTTCATAGGATGAATTATTATGTTAAGTTTTCCAATTTCACCTCAGTGCCTCAAAAAACTCATCAAAACAATGTTTTGTTTCGAATAGGAATACGTGAATATCAACTTCATCGGCTGCAGTTAAGGCAAGAAAAATCTTTTACCGTGTAAATTGGCACCTCTGTGAGGGTAGTAATTAAAAATGTTGAGTAATTCCGACCCAGTGCTCTTGTGGCCTCTATGGTGGCGCTCCATTTCCCAGCGCTCTCTGGCCGTTTACACGGTTCAATGTTTTGTGCAAACGGATGAATCAGAGAATGCACAATCAAGTGTGAAATAAAATATTGCACGAAAGACTGAATCTCGCTTTACACGATGAGTGCAAACGCACAATTTTCCACGCAATTTAATGGTGGAAATCGACCGCAAGTCGCGAGTGTTTTGTTTATCATTTTTCACTCACGGATTTTAAAAGATGATCACCTGAAATTCCGAACCTCGACTCAACCATCTACCTACTGATTAATCTCCCGGTTTTGACAAAACTCTCTTGGACTCTTCTCTCTGGCTTTATATTCGACATTTGCACTGTTTCATTTTCTCTCTTCTGGATTTTAGTGCGAGAAGTCATTGACGTTTCTCGCCGGATTTCAACTCTTCATAGACTCATTTTGTAGGTTTATTTCTTATGTGTGTGACGAAGTGTCATTATCAAGTGGTATAGCGGAACGGCACCCGTTTCTTTAGTCATCATGGATGAGAACTTGGCTGCAAATCCCTCGAAATTTCCCTCACGCGGGATATCAAGGTCTTCAATTCATGAGGACGCGACCAGCTCATAATTTTGGGGTAAAAGGACACAAAACCAAAGATCGCGATTACACTGAAAAACCAGAACACCGAATAACACGACGAAATGACGATGTAAACATAAACAACTGTAAAATCTTCTCGCCATCTCCACCGGTTCAAAGTTTTCATAATTGCCGACGTAATTAATTCTTGCCTTGAGAATGAGTGACTAGTCGTCTCTCGAAAAGTCGGCAATTATAAACAGTTTAAACCGGTGGAGAGCCCGAGAAGAGTTTACTCATATTATTCGCCGGGAAAGTGTTATCCTTTGTGTCTAAGTGTTATCCGGGTAAATCCTTTTTTAAACAACTTTATTTTTAATCGGTAACATTGTAGAGGCACTGCAGGTTTCGCCATATTTGCGCCATCTGTTGAATAAATCCAGAACGAAATTGTATCTTGTCTGAATGGAATTAGAACAGGTTCTATTTCCCGTTCATACAATTGCTCAAGCGTTCGCACAATTTGCCGTTTTAAACAGTATAACACGCAATAGATTGTGAAAATAAATGTACCCTGTAAAACGGTCTGTAGAGCAATCGCGGTCTCGTAGCGTCGAGTTCAATAAAAATAGAACTCGGCCATTTCAGGAAAACTGCGTTTATTCAAGAGAGAATAGCCATATTGCCTGGCCACCACATGTTACCCTTGTCAATGCGAGCCCGAGCTGCACAGAACATGAGCTGACGAGAATTGAATTTAAATAACAGTCCCTCCAAAACATTCCATCCGCACCCATTCTGGTTGCAGAATATCATCGGACTCATGTAAGTTGACGCATTGCCTTCAACAAATTTTGAAAGCTTCGCCAAATATTTTGTCCTTGAAAGTTCCCTTCTAATCTGACTCTCGAGTCGAAAGGTGCCCTCGGGAGGCTCTGCGTGGGAACGTTTTGCTTTGGAATACAAGTTTTTTTGAAGCAGTGAGTGGCTCCATTGAATGTCAAATAGGATCCTAAACATTACCCGCGAAATGAATCTATATCATCGTGAGAGCCGTGACGACGGCGAAGGTCATTGAGAAGGGCTTCGAGTCATTGGATAGAAACAACAGAAGTACTTTTATGTAATGGACGGTACAAATGTCTCCAATTTGGGCTTTGAATATACATTGGGTAATTTTTGGAGATTTGGTCATGTCTTTAATATAAAACTCAACTTCCTCTTTCCGCCAAGACGTTTCGCCTTTTTATTAATGAGGCTTCTTCAGGGCTACACAGTACAATGCAAGGAATACAGTTAATAATAATACTAGAAAGATAAAAAAGTTTTCAATCATAAATTTAGTACCTTAAAGGATTAACTTTCTTACTGCGACAATGGGAACACAAAAACAAACTCTCCCTCTTAGTAACAAAATCAACATCAACAAACAAAACCAAAACGGAAAACCAAACTAAATTTTTATTAAGGCGAAACGTCGGCGGAAAAATCAATTAACCAATGTACTATTAATAAGTGGTCAATAACTATTCAAAGAAGCTTTGAATATAGCCTTCGGAGTGGAAAAATAGTAATTTCTGATCAATAACAATTTCTGAGGGCAATTTATAGTGAAAGGGCCAATTCCTGAAAATAAATGTAAAAATAATCCTGAAATTAAGCGGAAAAAGCATTCACCGAGTCATGTTTCCTTTTCACATAAATGTTGGCCTTAGGACCGAAAAGAGCTGCCTTTCAAATACTTCAATGCTTCATTTTTTGTTTTTAAAAAATACTTTTATATAGCCTTTTCTTTGGAGCTGGCAGCTTGAAAGATGACTGCGGCCGACTTCATCTGTCCCAGATGAGTCCTATCGTAAGTACAAGGAGGATTCATCCAACGATTGCTATGTATGTACGTGAATTACTTCGTTGGTTTTGGTCTGGAATTATTTGTATATCTTGAAATGCCCGCTTATGATGAATGAAATCGGTTTTGAACATTTTGCAAGCACCAAAACACTTACACGCATATGAATATGTCCTTTTCTTTGACCTTTTTATGAGTGAATTCAGTGATAGAAGCCTATTTGTTTTTGAAGGCCAATGCAATGAGCTGATTGAGGATTTTTTAAATTTAGTAACAAACTCTTTAAATTTCAATCCATTCAAATGTAACTGCGAGTAGGAAGAAAATTTTTAAATGTGGAATAAATGTTTAATTTTGTGCACTCTATCCATTTGGTAACGGATGAGCATTTTAGTATCCCATCTCCTTTCTTGGTTTTCTTTAATTATTGATAGCATGGTTCATTTCTTTTATTTAATAAATTCTATGATAAAAATCACAGTGATGTGAGAATGAACCTAATGAGACAATGCATCAAATGTAACACTCTGCTCCAGAAATCTCAGTTTTGGTGACACGTCAATCCCAATTGCGAATAAAAATTCGGACTTCGTATTTTTTTACTCCATAAAATTTCTTGGATACCTTTACCGTTGTTATTAATAAATTTTTCAAGATTAATAATAACTCTTTATCCATATTTCTGGAAAAGTATTTAAATTTTGGCTTAGCTTACCTCATAGCCTCATCATGTGATGTAGGTTTCCGCGAGACTTAGCTGAAGGGTTGATCTTCCGAATATCCGTGTTTTCCTCCGAATCGTTCCATCTGGTGAACTAAAGGTATTTCACCGGCTAGCAGGTATTGCAGGCTTCTTCAGGTCTTCAGTTGACTCCGCGTCCATTAAACCTGAAGAAGTGTCCGTAGGGGCCGTATTCAGTAAGGACTCGACATGGCCGAACCTCGGCAGTTCCGTGGATTTGACGTCACAGCCCCCAACAAATCTCAACCATTGAATGGCCCAATTTAAAATTGTAGAGGCCGTGACGTCAAAATGACTTCACTTTCGAGGCTCGTAAATTCCGAATACATACGGAATAGCCCCCTGAAGGCGAAATATAGTCCACAACATGGAGCGAGGCGACGGAAGACTTAGAACCATAGACCTAGAGGTCTATGCTTAGAACCCGAAGCCTCATTGATGGTTGCCTCATAGGAACGCCATTCCATATTGGACTTATATATTCTCACGGTATGTGTTCCGCAAACTTGTGCATCTTCGTGCAATTGTTTCTAAGACTCTCTTATGTCCCTTTGATGTGATTCATTTTTCACACACCCGTCCATGACTTTTGTAGCCTAATGCGTCTTCTCATACCGATCGTTTAATTCATTCGCCCAACGTGTCTGCGGATGATTTCTTATGACATTTGTTCACAGCCGGAGCAAAGAGTATTACCACTCGTACTTGTCCATGGACCATCTATTCCTCTCTTATTACTACTGTTATTTTACTCATGCCGAATATCCTTACTTGTGATTATAATGACTTTCCGCCCCTTTTCCAGTTTTGCTCCGGTACAATAAGCTGGGGAGTTCAAATCAACAAGCGTTTACTCTTTCACATGCCCCAAGATTTGCCTTAGGTATTTCTCCCTTCATTCAATCGCCTTTTCATCGATTCATCTATCCTGTAATATTTCCAAATTATTCGTCCTACTCCACATCATTTGGTTATCTGTATCCTTAAGATGTTTAACTGTTTATTCCCCCTTCGCATTCATTCATGTTATTCTCCTCTTCAAACCTTGATAAAATGGTCCTTCACGGAACAAACTTCAGCTCATCTGTCTCTGCCGTTCTATTTTGAATGCACCAACTGAAAATATTGCCATCGTAAGGTATTTTCCATCCCTCGGTAAATGAAGAGCGAAATCTTTTAAATATTGACTATCTAGAATTACACCAATCAGTCTCTTTTACATTTTTTTCTCACAGTATGGTTGGGTATGAAAGAAGTACTGCATCGCTTGGTCTGCTTTCTTTCTTTTTCCTTGAGAGGCTTGAATTTGCGATCCAGTTTTTAAACCAACGGTTTGATTCAGTGTGTGCCCATGTCGCCGCCTTAGTTAGCTACACTTCCCTCCTTCCAGCTGCGAGCGCCTCGGGGCCAGCCTAATAGTCGAATCCCATCTCAGAGGGCGTGGTTACCTTGTTTGCTTTGGATTAACGCCTAACGTTGCACGGTGCAAACGATATGGCAGTCAAAGCAATTTAAACCCCTATTCTTCGATTGACACACCGATGAAGACTGCAGCTTCTAAGACTTCTACTGAGATCAACATCCTATGTCTCGGAGGGTTCGGAATGCAGCGGACAAGATACAAACACGACTGCCATATCTTGAGGCCAGCGGGTCCTTGCGAGTCCAGAAGAAGAGAGAAGGTCGCTTCCCAGATTGTGGCGTCAAAACAGCGATGATGATTGCAAATGTAATTATGTGCAAATACGCAAATCTAAGTGTATTTATTACTAAAAAATATTAAAACCTTAAATCCTTTATAAAAATATTAAGTTTGGTAATTTTACTGTTAATTAAATTCGCTTAAATATTTTTAACAAGAACATTAATGACTGCAGTTCACAAAACATCCATAGGGTATTAGGAACCATTGGATGAACGTAAATAAATTCGAGTCTTCTCATGTGTCTTTGAGGCATCGGAATGCAGTGGACTCGATTCCAGCATTCTGCGCGCCCCTCGCTCTTGTGGCTCGGAGCAGGTCGGAAGGGAAGAATGGGGAGAGGAGACCTATTGGGAGTCGACTATTGTGAAGGGAGAATTGAAGGGAGATCGCCTGTTTGACGCCTGTCCTTGACATTTGCGTGCCGATCGGAATTCCCTCGCTTTTCGCGGCTCAAACCCATTTCCCCACCGCCCCCGACTCCCACCGCCTCCGCATCGCAGCCAACCCCACAGAGGGGGGCTCCTCAAAGATCACTTCACCTCCCTTCAATTCGCTCGCCCTCTCTCTCCACGAGGAGAGAAGGGAAATGAAGAGGCACCAGCAGAGGAGGCAAGCGAATAAAATCAAGGCATCCAAGGAGGAGGGGGTGGTCGGGGGAAGATGGACTCGTTGCCGTGGGAGGGCAGCGTCGTTTTAATCGGTAGTCATGGCTACTTGTGGTCCCTTCCTCGTATTCCACTCACTCCAGACGTCGAGGTTGATCATTCGCAGACCACGCGGAAGGCCGTCCTTTCGGAGGAGCCTTAGGCGGCGACCGAGTGTGCCACGGGGGAGATATGAAGAAGGGCTGGGGAGGAGCCATGGCTCTCTTTCGCTCATCCCTCTCGCGATGCAATGCGCGAGTTGTACTCCCGTTGTGCTTGTAGCCCATGAGTGGCAATTCACTCAGTTTTGAAACTGTTCCTGGTGTACGTAGATTGGTTCGGGGCCGTAGTAGTTGTGACCTGCTTTTCATTAAAGGGTTCTAGCCCGAGTGGTTCTCTAGGTAACGGGACTTGTTTTAGGATCTGCGGGTGGATGAAGGATAAGGAAGGGGCTTTCTAGCACGTGTCTCTTTGCATGGAGCTAACTGGTTGTTCCATCGCACTTCAATTGGCCACTTTGGACAACGTGATCGTGCGATGGCGGCTGCATTTGCGGATTTGTCAATGAAAACAGAGTTTTAGGTTTTATAGATTTAGATTTATCGAAATTTTGTACGAGGTCTCCATCTTATCAAAATGCGGAAAAAACATGGCAACAATTGAATAATGTTAATCAGCGTTTCCAAATTATTTTGCATTCACCAACGATTAAATCACATCTCAGAATTTGTTATGCTATTTTGCTTAGGTGAGAGCAATTAGAGGGAGGTATTATGTTTATTGAAAGATTAATACTGAAAATGAGCATAAAATTGCCCTTGCCATACTGAAGTATATTTCTACGGCACTATATTTCTATCATATGTTTCTAAGAAAGTGAAATTCCATCTGAGTCATTGCACTTTAATTCAGCAAACGATGGCTCCTTAGGGTCTCAGATTTGGCTTAAAACTGTTGCAACCAATCACCTTAAAAACATTCCCTGGAAATATTTTGAAAAAAATGTAATGGAATTCATACGTATTTAAATTTTTTCTCGTTCACTTACTTTTTATTCAAACTCTTACAATCCAAACCAAGTAAATTCTGAGGAAGGAGAATGTATTCATAGAATATGCAGCAAAATTGAAATACCTATGATTTGTGGCATGATTTTCAAGGATATACTAATGTGCGGCCCTGCCTGACATTTTATGTTTAACCGATACGGTTTTTATTTCGTTACGAGAATTCATGTACTATTTTCCTTACTAAGACGCCGGATAAAAGCTTGTTCAACGGAAAATTAACTTACCCTATTTTGAATTGTCTTGCTGGTGTTTTAGACACCTGAATGGGTTTTTAGATTTTTAATTAGCATTTAACAGATTTAACAGACAATGGTTTGAGGCGTAACTTTATTGAATTCCTTCACGATTGAAAAGAAAAAACTTTGTTCATTCCACATAAATAATTTTAATGCCGACCCGATTTCGTCGCTGGGCGACATCATCAGGTAGTTTACAGAGCAATTTTCCACAATATATAGGTACATTGTACCTATCCCTTCCCCCCAGTGTACCTATATATTGTGGAAAAATGTTCTGTAAACTACCTGATGATGTCGCCCAGCGACGAAACCTAGGTTGGCATTAAAATTATTTATGTGGCACGAACAAAGTTTTTTCTTTTCAATCATGTAACAGATGATAAACACTGCAGCTGAAGTGAGTCATTAATCACTATTATGGCATAGGAAGCCGAGCTAGGATCACATTGACTCATGGTGATAGCGTTTACAGGCTGACGTCATCGCGCTTGTTGGGCATTCAGTTTTAAATTCAGTTATGTTTACTTACGTATCCGTGATCCAACAAAAAACGCATTCCATCCACCCAATCACCCAGCAATGCAGCAGCCACGCGAAGTCCCCACCCACCCCTCCACTTGTTATTCATGAGAGTGAGCGTTCGTTCAATGTGCGCCTTCTAGCGAGTTATGCACGGTTGAGTAATGGGTGACCTGTTGCATTTCCCTGAACGAGTGGAGCTCACACTCTTGTGTCCACTAATGCCCACATTCAACTTATGCACAGCAGCTGTTCAAACCGAACGTGCTATCGCAACAAGAGATGTTAATAATACGTTCATCGTCATTGCATACGTGTTGCGGGAATTTAAATAATTCCAAAGATCATCTTCGGTGAGATAGGATCGCAAAATCTCTGGTGGAAATCGAAAGATTTTGTTTCTCTGAAATATTGGCCTGAGTGAAAGTGAAGTCATCGAGACCACTATTTTAGCGAGGTTAACACCTGCTGTTAAGATTTACAGTGTGGGAGTTCGTGTCCTGAGTTTACATGGATCCAATTTGATTTGGTAGATTACCTCTCAAGTGTCAGAATTTTTGTATACTTCTTATTATTTGCTTAATTTTACTAAACTCCTCATACATACCTCAATGTTCACTCTTGCTATTTGTATCGTGATTTCTCTGAACAATCCATGTATCTCATTATACAATTTTATCTTGCTCCATTCAAAGCTCTTCTCCTTCCGGCCCGAAAGACCTGCCTCGTATTATAACTAAATATATCCCATGAAATGTGACGAAACTATCCATTGCCACCGGCGACAGTTCCTTATTATTTATTTGAATTAAATCTGAAGGATAATATGATGTAAATCATTTTGAAGGCGTAGCCAGAAATGGTTATGAGTTTTGATCAATACCAACGATAAGTTTTCGTGGCCACAGGGCGCCCTTCAATTGCTACCGCATACTTACATTTGCCAATCGACCTGCACAAAGCTAAAAACGTAGTTTTAGCTGTAATTTAGCATCCATTAAAATCTTTAATCTTCGATCCAAGTTTGTTTGTTGTCAATGCATAGAAGAACGGATTCCGTGTGTTGCGGTGGAACCGTTCCATAATGACAGAAGCAAAACTGCAAGTGTTTTGCTTCTGTCATAATGTATGAAAGCAAAAACTGGCTCTCTGAGTGACAGATACCTCAGGAAAGTAAATATTTGTAACCAATCATTCGCCTGAGGACATGTTCATCCCTATTCTTAAAAGAATTAAATGCCCGAGTAGTTGTCTCTTTTTAACTGTAACTCGATTTTTTTAGACTTATTTTGATATAATATTCTAATCGCCAATAGATGCATAGTCAAGCTTTTTTCAGGTATATCAAACCGTAATGTTTCGCTAATTTGATAGACTTGAGGCACTCGGTATTCTTGCTTGAAGATTGGATACGATGTCCCACTGATCACGAAGTTTGAGTTGACCCCTAGAGGTAAAGGTTGGTCGCGAAATAATTGAATTTGGTAGTCTTTGGATTAGCAGTCATGAACATGATGAGCTTTTCAAGATTTATCTTTCCAGGCATAATAAGTAAATATAAAAGGAATGGCTAACCTTATCCTTTCCATCTTCCCTTTTCTTACTACGCATGTAGTTGATTGAACCAAATTAATTACTTTGACTTTTCCAAAGAGATGAGAGCAAATATTTCTGATTGTGACGAAGTTCTGAGAAGAATATGTTGAGAGATCTAAATTGAGATCATCGGTATTTCAGGTTTCCGTCGTTTCAACCATACTCCCTCCCTACCTCCCTCTCTCCCTCCCTACCTCTCCCCCTCCCCCTCTATCTCTCTTCTCTTCAATGTTCAATCTGTTGATTAATTTGCAGCAACTCGCCATTCTTCTCGTATATATCTGCCTTCCTCTTCATTTCAACGTAACTCCTGAATCCTTTGTCCTTCATTATCTTCCCCAGATACTGCAGACGTGGCCTCCCTCTGTTTCTCTTTCCTTTAATGTTTCCTTCAATTATTAATTTTAGGAGCCCTTCGTGGCTCAACAGATGTCCAACAAGCTTTCCTCGTCTCTGAACTATGGTTTTTCTAGGTTGCGTTTTTCATCTACTCTTCGAAGAACTTCTTCATTCGTCACTTTGTCTGCCCATCCAATTCTCAGCATACGCCTATGACACCATAGTTCAAACGAATTCAGTCTCCTTTTCTCTTCTACCCCTAAGGTCCACGTCTCACGCCGGTATAACAACAATACACTCCAGACATTAGGAGCCTCCTTCTTATTTGAAGACTATTGCATCGGGACGTAAAAACTTTCAATTTTTTGTTAAAAGTGCTTTTTGCTTGGTTAATTCTACTTCGTACTTCCTCCCTTTTCACCAATTTCTCGTAATCGTACTCACAAGGTAAACAAAGGAATCCACTTGCTTGAGGCGTTTATTATCAACCACAATCTGCGCTTTCGCTTGTACCTCTTTGTCGCATACAATTAGCTTTGTTTTGGTTGCATTAATTTTCATGTTATACCTTGTTCCAATGATTCCATTCATATTTTATATCATGCTTTTAAAGTCTTCTTTTTTTACACTTGTACAGCATTATCATCCGCAAATCTTAGCATTTCCATTCTTTAACCGTGTATTCTTACTCCCCTTTTTGTTCTTTTCCTGACTTCTTTCAGGGCCTCTTATATATACTTACATTTTAAATATCAATGGTGATAATGTGCATCCTTGTCTCAACCCCTTCTGGAATTTAGCTTGTAATTGCTGTTTACCTCCCTCCATAATAGGTTTTTCGTTCCTATACAGATTCCATATGAGTCTTCGCTATCTATATCTGATTCCAGCTTTCTGTAGAACCTCAAACATTTGGTTCCATTTAACGTTATCGAAGGCTTTTTCCATACATATGAATGCAATGTAAGTTTTTCTATTCCACTCCAATCTTTTTTTTTGCAATCAATCTTAAAGCCAATATTGCCTCCCTTTTACCCCTGCTTTTTCTGAGCGCAAATTGATCTTCTGAGAGTATTGCGTCAGCATTTCGTTCCATGCGCCGGAGGATAATATTTGTAATTATTTTTGCTGCGTCTGACCCTAGACTTATCGTTCTGTATTGTTCACATTTTAGTGCACCTACTTTCTTAGGTATAGATAGGTATCATGATATTAGCTTTAAAATCTACGGGGAGTTTTCCTTGTTCATATATCCCGGGTTCAGCATTAGGCATAAAATCGCAGAAGCTAACATATGACAGTTCCGTTGGTCGTCTAAAGAGGAATGTCGGAGTTTTAATAAAAGTTGAAGGTCGGTCCTTGTACTTTAGAAAGGCATCATGAAAATTCGCAACTGGATCTGCGTCTGTGTGCGGACGTAATATTTCTCCGAATATCTTTCCTTGGGCCGTCATTTATAAAACGCCGCATTTGGAAGAAGAAGAAAACTATGCCTTCGGTCACACGACTGGGTAAGGCCTCAATGCCACGGGGGGAAGCTGGTTGAAGCATCCACGTATGAAAGCGTCCTGTCAATTTAATTTGACGCGCGAGGATGTGAATCCTTGGATCGGTGGCCTTAATAGGGGCATAAATTGAGAGTTCTCCGAGGAGCGCTGCGGCGTATCTTCACTTGAGTAGTTCGACGTGAAATCATTTCGGTACGCCTCGTCGAGACTCCCGTCAGCTTCTATCCCGTCCTGGCCATTCCCATCCTTATCTCATCCTCTCTGTGTGTGTACATCCCATTTCAGATGCTTTGCTTCATCCTTTGAGACGTCATGTTTCCCTCAGGGCATTCGCTTCTTCTCTGCCTTTAACTTGCCGCCTAATTCTATACATTTCTATATATATAATTCATGGCACCAAAGAGGTTTCTAAGACAGACTCTTCTAGGTTCAGGAGCCCTGATTTAACAATGAACTAGATGTTACGAAGATGTATAGAATAAGGTGGCAAGGTAAAGGCAGAGAAGAAGCGAAGGACCTGAGGGAAACAAGATGTCTCAAACTTCGTAACAACTAGTTCATTATTTAATCAGGGCTGCGGAACCTAGAAGAGTCTCTCTTAGAAAAACCTCTTTGGTGTCACGAAAAGTAAGTCGTGAGGGATGGGGCTAGTGTTGTGGCCAGATTCGTGGATTCTTATTCCGACGACTCGAGTTAAAATACTGGCTATGAAAGATATATATTTTACTGGAGTTTCAATCATTACCAGGCGTCATGTGCAGAACAATTCAAAAGTGGTACTCAGCACGTTAAATAGGACGTGGAACACCTTGGCTTGGGCTCTTAGACGTCTTTCATTTTTAGTAGGCTACTCCCGATGTCAGGTTTCCAAATCAATCCATGCTTCAAATAATCTGTGCCAATCTAACCTCACTTTCACACACTCAGTGATTCAACCGGAAGGTTGGTTTGGATAGTTGGAGGGTAGAGCTCAACTCGTATTAAGCCACAGGCGTGTGAATCTCACTCATTCAGGGTAGGGGGGCCAGTTCCTTTCCCTGGGCTACCTCGCATTCCGAGGATTATTTTTTTGTTCGCGGGCGTTCAGTATGTTCGGGGGCGTCCAAAGGCTTCACCCTGATTTGAACAGGGGACCCTTCGATCAGTAGCCAAGCACTCAACCGACTACTAGGCCACCACGCTCCCCCCAATCTCAACCTAACTCTTCTTAATGGTATCAATTTCCTCTGTTGACGGTCGCCTATCAAAATAATTTCTGCAATAGCAGTCGTAGAATAACTCGTCGAGAAATGACGGACACCGATAAGATGCTGTATGATCTTGAATTTCGTACTAATTGTATTTTTACATTTATTTTATCTTCAACGACAAAGCGTCAAACCTTAAACTATTAATCTATCCAGGATTTTGTGTACTTGAACTCGCAAATTTTGAGCTGGAGCATCCGATACACAACCATCTTTTGAATGTTTTATTTCCTTCATTTCACTTAAGAGTGTGCTTAAGGAATGGGGCCAACACACCGCAACATTTCTAGAAATCATATTTAACATTGGGTTAATTTCCAAAGGTAAAGTACCACAAGACTGTAATATGCCCAGTGCCACTCCAATATTTAATAAAGAAAACAAACAACACCCGGGAAACTACCGGCATCTATCGTTAACATAACTATCGTGCAAGATTCTCGAGCACATAATTATAAGTAACATCATCACTGTCCAGGATATTCAAAACGTCTTCCACAGCAGTCAGCACAGGGCTTTCGGAAGAGTAGATCCTGTGAAACCAGCTTGGACTCTTCTTCCATGATATTCTAAAATCAGGTGAATCGAAAAAGCAAGTTGACCAGTTATTTCTTGATTTCAAAATACCTTTTGACATAATTCCTCTCAAAAAACGAATACTCAAGTTAAAATCATCCGTAGTAAACGAAGTAATACTAATTGGTTGCACGTGATTTTCTAACCGACCACAAACAAAGTGTATTCATGGACGGCATTACTTCCGTTATGGTTAGAGTGACATCCGGCGTCCCACAAAGAAGATTGATGGGCCCCCAGTTCTTCTACCCCTCATTTGTACAAACTACATTAATTATAGTGTAAGTAGCAAAATTAGGTTTTTTGTGGGCGATACTGTGGGTGATACTGTGGGCGATACTGTGGGCGATACTGTGGGCGATACTGTGGGCGATACTGTGGGCGATCTAGAGAGAAATTTCCACAAATGCTGACTTAAAAGTTCACTCAACGTTAGCTTGTGGTGTCTTGTGGAGGCTCGAACTTCACCTTTGTAAATGCACCGCAGTACACTTCTTGCGAAATAAATCGCACCAACGCAATATTTTTAAAGTGGAAGGATTATAATATAAAGGAGTCAAATGAAGTAAAATACGTGGAATTCACCTTTTATTTCAGATCTTTAGCGGGAGAAACACGAAACATTTGCAGCGCTACAGAAACTAAGATTTATCAAGCGAACAGTTAGAATGTTTTCCGGTGAAAAATTTAAAGAGAGATTCTACTCTGCTCTGTTTAGGCCACATCATCCCCTGCCAAACGCCTATTCTAAGGCTTGCTGGGCAGTGTGTAGATGTAAAATATCGCACAAATAATGAATATCGTGAATATACATACGCTGTCTGGTGTAACACTTCAATTCTTTTCGTTAGATCTTAGAATACATTATTGATTTTTCGGTTCGATGTTTTTCCAGATTTGCTTTAGAACCCTAATATGAATGAATGATCTTGTTGTCTCGACTGCTCGCCGGACTCTCTGCACGCCCTCTCCTCCCCCGGGCACATATGTAACTCTCAATCAATCAGTAGTCCCCCCCTCTCATTCGGCCGAGTGCTCTTCGGCGGCTCCCGGCTGATTAGGGACCGTTTGTGATTTATCCACGCGAACAGTTCATCCATCCGCCTTCCTCACGAGTAAGCGCCCCCAGGCACCACAAGACCATTATTGTGGGATGGGAGAGTCCACGCACTCCAATGAGTCTGGCTAGCCCAAATGGTAACTTTAAGGCTGACGGATTCTATCCCTTTCAATCAGTGTCGGCTTTCTTCTCCGAACAGGAGTTCGTTTTTGTTCTCAATTTCGAATTTCAGCACCTGTTTTGAGATTGAGATTATATGCCATCTACGTGATGTATCATTGTTTTTCGGCCATATTGTGCCGCGTTCATCACGATTCTGTACTTGGGATCTGATGCATTGTAATGGAGTGAAATAGATATTTAAATGAATATAAATATAGATGGGTCATTCCACGTCAATTCGACCAGGAAATCGGCCAAAATGACCCTTAGGGTAACCGATTATGACCAAATTTGGCATATCATCCTCATTTGATAGAATATTGAAAACTCCGTAGCCGTTTTGTAGCATATGCAACCCTTTACGAGATATGGCAACGTCGAAAATTTTTAAATATTGTAGATAAAACCCTCATTTACAAACTAAATAAGTTTGGTAGGGGTAAGATTTCATTTAAGGCAGAAAAAAAAATTCAGTGTAAGCCTCCCACGAGGAGCGGCACCAGACCTTACAGCGGTCGGCCTCGAAGAACAATAGATAAACCTCGCCACGTCTTGGGCTTCCAATGCTATTTTCCTCTCTGCCCCTGAATTATTTTACTCGCATACCTTTTTAGCATGTTCTCCGAAACCTATTCTGTATTTTTCATTTCAAACATATCGTGCCACAGAGTCGTCTCCCAAGGGTTCAGAATTTTACGTAGACATTTTTTGAGTCCTCCGTCAGTTTTAGTACAATTTTTCGTTCTGCGGTTGTAGCCGTTAAGTATGAAGTGCTCCGTTGGTAACGCTTAAAAAAGAGAAATGTTCCAGAGAGATTTGTGTGTCAGGAGTTTTCGCAGCTTCTCTGCTCGTGAAATAGAATTGTTCAAGGTGAGGAGTGTTGTGGGTGCTTTAATCACAGCGTGCAGCCGTCATGACAAGGATTACTTATTTTACTATGAGGTTCGTCAAATGCATTGCTGCAATCCAATGAATTTGCATATATATATTATTATTTTCTTTGCATGGATATTATAAATATTACCCCAATCAAACTTATTTAATTTGTAAATGAGGGTTTTAGATATAAAGGTTTACAAGATATAAAAAAATCGAAGGTACAGGTACATCGTCAAATATCGATTTGAAATTTTAAAATTGTTATAAAACTAATTACATTGTTTAAATTTCTAAATAAAATCCATTATTATACTTTCATATTTCATGACCATTAAAATAAGCTCTTTTGTGCATTTTTAGCTTCAATATTCTCGGAGATATTCTGCTAAATGTGTAGACAATTTTGTAAAATTAAAATTTTGCGACGTTGCAATAGCTCGTAAACGGTCTCATGTATTACAAAACGGTTTCGAGGTTTTCAAAATGCTATCAAATGAGAACGATATGCCAAACTTGGTCAAAATCGGTTACCCTAAGGGCAATCACCTGGTCGAGCTGACACGGAATGACCCAAATATATTTTCTTTGTTCACACTTAAACTTCTCATGTATCAGTGAGTAGTATTAACGCCAGTGAGGGTTATTTTCGGCAGAGCTGAACGGAAGACAATAAGTATATCAATGGTGTACACCTGATATCATTCGATACGATTCATTTTTTAGAGATCACCAAATGGATATCTGGTTCCGTTTTTATCGCAAATGGAAATTGCAAAGCCCTTTCCGAATTCGTCATTTTCCCGCTGTATATTTCATTGCCGAGCTAAGGAGTGAACACTTAGCTACAAAGCACTCATAAAAGCAATTTTTCTCCTCCTGCTGTAGCTGAAGGAGTTGGAAGCGTACCGTATATATATTATAAATTTCCAATGCATCAGATACTTATTTTCGGCCGAATTAAGGTTATACTTATTCTCATATCTTCTTTCATCCTTTTATTAACATATGAAAAATACTGACGCATTTGACATTGTATATTTTTGTGAGTTTCTAGACAGTCTTTTTCTTTCTTAATTCCTCATGTGCCGAGGTAGTTTTTCTCATTATGTGCTTTATTTCTAAATCAAAAATGCCAAAATTATGGCTCAAATATATGACTCACTCCACCTGCTCCAATCCGTACTTTCCCAATGCGTATTATTTCCATAAAATTAGAAGAAATACTCATTAAAACCATTCTGCGATTGCCCTTCAATCTATTCATCTAGAAACGGTGGTTTTTGATAGCGATATCCTCGCTTCCCAAGATTAATTGCTATGAGATCAAATACTTGGGTCTCGATAACTCCCGTGGGTGCGGCTATTTCTCATTCCTGTGCTCATAACTGAGCCATAAAACGCAAAGAAGAAAAGTTTCTAAGACTCTTCCCCACGTGGAAAATAGTATGCACTCCGCCGCATGAATATCAACCGCTCACATTCCAGCATGATCGGCGGACATTTATATTACTGAAGCTCTTACCACAAATCTCTGAGCCAGAACGATGCGACAGTGATGATTTGATGATTCCTCACGCACGCCAACCCAACCATTTGTGCGTGAGAGAAAAGCCAAGAGAGTTGCGAGTAGAGATATATGGAGAGTCGAAGTGAAGGGGGAGCCCTTTGCTACCGCTCAACGAGTTCAGGTGAATTACCAGCAGTTCATCCGGAACGCTGAATCGCATTGCTTGAATCTTTACTGGAGTCTTTTTAAGTATTGCCTTTATATTCTCCAATGGGAGAAAATTATCGCTCACGTTTGAGAGTCAAATTCTTGGAATAAGAAAAATGAAAATAAAAAAATCAAGCAGCATCATTATTACCATCGATGAATAAGCTGCTCAGTCCCAACAGAAGATTGATTAGTTTTTTTATATTTCGGATATCATTTTAAAATTAGTATCTGTTGGTAGAGCAGTGTGCCACTGGTCCTTTCTAAAAATATGAGTGAATTTTGCATACCTTCACCAATGTCCCTCAAATGCCACTCAAAAGCAGCGATGTACGGGATAGAAGAAGCACAATCGGCGTCATGGTAACAATAGGCCAACCAAACTAGACATTCTCAATTTTTAAAATCCGCGTCAGCCTTCTTTTAGGAGGCGATTACTATTAGCTAGTCAACAGTACCTACTTGTAAGAATTCGTGTGGAGCGCAGCTTTGTCAGATACGTGGAGAATCGGAAGAAAAATAGGAGGGAGAAACCTTCGAGATTTGGCGTTAGAGACTGCCGCAGAAAGTGTAAGCGGGCGGATAAAATAAGCGATGACGAAGTATTGAGAAGGGGAGGGAAGGATCTCAAGGAACAGTGATGCGGGGAAGGAGAATATGGTACGTAGGACAGCCCCTAAGTCACAAGGAATCCGTAAAAAAATGTAATAGAGGAAGAACTAGGTATATGGGCCAAATGAAGATGAACGTATGAGGATGATACTACCGGATGTGAGAATTGAATAGTAATGAAAGGAGAGCTGCAGTCATCCAAACTTCAACTAAAAAAACACATTCACGAATGAAAACGAGGCACGGGTTAATTACTGTCATTGGTATTATTTCCCAGCCCTGGATCGAGTGAATGTTCTCTATCTATGTGGTTGAAAGGACACATTATCTCATGGATTCTTTTAAGTCCAAAATATTTAGAATAATACGGGTTAAATATTAACGAAGGAGCCGAGAGAAAATTCCACGAAGGAAAAATCATCCACGTCGAACGGGACTCAAACCCACGTCTATGAAACCTGGAATTTGATCCGGGGTTATTTGATCCGGGGTTATTTGATCCGGGGTTATTTGATCCGGGGTTAGTTGATCCGGGGTTCTAGTCCTGGTTTTAAGACGCACGATTTTTCCTCTGAGGAATTTTCCTTTCCGTCCGCTTGCGAGTGACTCCGCCAAAGAAATTCCGCGGCTAGTTCACGATTCCCTCAAAGTGTGTCTAAATGTCGGCTGCTCTAAATATGAGTCATATCCTTAGAAAACGGAGAAGATGAAGATAGTTTATTATTATTTTGTTCATTAAAAAAAAGAAGTGCATAAGTTATTTTTTCCTAACAGCCATCGATTTCTAATTGGTGCATGTTAAATGAGAGCGACACAAATGATAACGTATTTAGAATGAAACTTTTTCATTCTGATAATTAGAACAGTACAAAAATTGACTCCACGAGTTATCATGTCCCCTATTTCACTGCACATTGAGGTATGGTTGAGCATAAAAATTATAAAATGTTTTTCTGTCAATTATTTTCGAAGGAAAGTAGTTTTAAACAAACTTCAATCGAGTAATAAATGATACTTTTACTCGTAAATTCTCACGCCGTCATTAGTATAATACTCAAAGGAGAAATACTTATACAGGAATTTACACCTGTAAACTGGTTAAGTAGCGATGGAAATTGGTTGACTTGAGAAAATTAAATTAAATTTTGTAACATGCTGGTAGCTGTTTGATTTATCATTTGTAACTTTACCACTTTTAAGATGACTGCAATTTGACGACCAAGTGTTGGTGACGACCGACGGCCGGTAAAGTTTCAGGAAAGTCAGGTACTTACCACGTGCTCCTCCTCAATATAACGACGGAACAAGATTATGCGGAAAATACAATTTTCATGCGTGTGTATTTAATCCCTTATTTTCACTGAATACAGTGACAATCAGCATCATTAAAGTTCACGGATAACGAATAATCTTTCGATAAGAAAATATATTATTTAATTAATTGCGCTCGCTGTGAGCTGCGCACTAGCTTTCATGTTAATTATCTGTTTATTTTGCTCCCAGTCTGAAGATAATAATTCAAAAAAGCAATATATATATTAAGCATGGAGAAAGTCAAATTCTCCAAGCCCAAGGCACGTATACGCAGCGTGAAAGAGGACAGTTATTCATGCTCGGAAAATGAATTTTCAATAGTCACTCGTGTTAACAGAGTCAGGACTTTAAACGAGCTGAAATATTGGGACGTGAATACTATGTTTCTCTCAACTGAAAACGCCTTAAGCTTCTTTTAATGTATCTTTGACGGAGCATATTTCCACGCAAAATATGTCTCGTGCACCGAATTCAAAGCTAAAAATACTCCCATCAAATGGATGCGCATTGCGGTTGGAGAGTATAAATATTAGTCTGGGGAGCTGATATTTTTCCACGACGGCTCTGCCCTTTGAAAATAAATCTTGTGAACACCGATTAATTTGGTTATTCCGGGTACGAAATCCAGGGAAGTTAAAAAATAAAACATTGATTGATACGTTCAGTTCTTATTCAGATAAAGCGGGTACGAGATTTATATTGTAAGTAAATAAAATTAGAGATAGTCAATTTAAATTTATCAAAACGGCAAGAACGTTTGTAATTTTTTTTAAATATAGTCTTATTCCTATTCTGGGTGACCTCCATACCGGCTTTGAAACTGTGGAGAGTTCCTTGATGTCATGATAGTTAACTTGCTGGCAAAGACTAGCCAGACCAGCGTCATAGTATAAAATCAATCATAGTTCTGAATTATGATATTTTCGTTTTTGTTGAATTTTCGAGGAGGTCTGTTTCCCAAATCCCCGCATACGGATAATCATAAAATCCTCAGTCTAACTAACAGCAGTCAGCAAAGAACCGCTGGGTTTCATACGGGTATCGTGGCTCTGATCATGATGACAACATTGACTTCTGCCTCTCGGTGGTCTAGTGTCGCTGGGAATCCTCACTTCCGTGAGATAAAGTCTTTGAGGATGTGAGAACCAATTCTTTCCTGGCCAATGTTGAATGTGAAATCTTCACGTGTTACACACCGGGTCAGGTTCTCCATTTCCGCCGACATTTCGACGTGCATCTAACTCATCACCTTAAGGGCTACCTGACCAGTCGACACGGTGTTTCACCCGAGAATGATTCACATAGTCTTTTAAGAACTAATGGAAATGATAAAGACTCACATCAATGAAGCCTGAGTTGCAAGTTGAACTGCCATTTCAAAAACTCTGCGTGAGAAATACTCTTCTCATCCCCTTCACAATCACTTAAAATCTCTTCCCTAGCTTATGCCTTGCCTTTGAGCTGTCTGGTTATTGCGTTGGAGCAAAGACACACTCCAATACAATCCTAATGGCTAAGGTCGGTTTTTTGGATCAGAGCGTAACTCATCTCAGAGCCCTTGAAGGTAGTTTGAGAGCGAAAAACCACTTCACCTAGAATTTGATGAATTTGGCCTCACGTTAAAGGAAAAACTCTCATCTTTCCAATGATATCAAAATGTATCAACCCCTTGCCGAACTACTTTTCGAGCAATTTGTCTAAAAATATAAGATGTTTAACATGGGATAGATTATGGCTGTGCGCTCCAGAGGGAGAATGTTGAGGGAAATAGCAATTTATAACATCTAGATTTTGTCAAAAAACTAACAGTATGTAGATTGGATGCTTTCTCAACTATTTATAAAAAAATAATTTATTACTCACCACAGTAATTTTTACAGAATCACAAAAAAACCTGCTGTTTTGGAGGATTTTCAGCCGTACGGCGGGAAAAAATGAGTCAAGTTAAACACTTATGTAGATATATTTATTTATTACTGAGAATTTTGGTCATATATAACTATATCTTTGCGCCATTAATATTACAATGTTTATTTCATACTTCTTACAGACGCTGGAATCAAAAAAATAAAATTCGAATGTGGTCTCATTATGACTAGGGAACTATCTCGCTAAAAACACCTTAAGTGTTAGAGCGATTAAATTCTCTCCACGCATTGTGAACTTGGATAAATAACTGGTTCCTTCCCCCCCCCCCCCCCCTACGGTTTCCCAGGACTCATTCGTGTCCCAAAATCAGATGCAGTTTGGATTTGTTCGATGGAATTGTAATGGAGGCGTTTTACCAGAGACGTTTCGATCACCGGTCGAATTATTGGTTGAACCAGGACGCCTCGAAGTCGTTTCATAAACTCCTTCACGTAAAATCAGATGATTTGATATCTTTGGTCTTTCTTAATGATATCTGATGTGGACACCACCCCTACTATATGGATAATGTGATCGCAATCACATGGAAGAACGGAGTGCGTTGATTTGAAATTAACTGTTTCAGGTCAGATGTATTTGGAACTTATCCATAACAAATTGGCAAATGAAACGCAAAACGCTTCGACTTAATTATTCCAGCCCCATTATGTAATTGATGATGAGATAGTTGCGTCAAAACGCGTTGAATGGAAATAGTCGAAGCACAAAATTACCAAAGTTTGTTAATATAGTTCGTATTTTTGCTTTCTTAAATTTTAGTTCAATTTTCTGAACGTAAATATTTGCAAAGAACACGAAAACAAAGAAACCGAATTTCCCGATTTCTGATGGGAACGATCCACAACTGTTTACGAACGAAAATTTAAAACAACTGAGAAATCTCGGGGAGAGGAGATTATTGGGCACAGAGTGTGCTCGCTCGCCGTGTGCCGAGGCCTCTCCAACACACCCACCCAACCCAACTCCAATGGCACAGCTATTCAGCCCCCCATCTCTTCTTCTCCATACGCGATTCCCCGTCATTCGAAGGGGAGTCTTTAACTATTCCCAGGGGTCGACTGTGCATTGAAGGGGGAGGCGGGGAAGGGTATTGAGACCTTTAAATGTCAGACTCGGAAAGGGGAGGAGGGGTCGCTTCCTTATTCGGCGAGGAGCGAGTGGGGGATGGAGGGGAAGTCGCCCTTTTGTTCGACCCCACCCCCCTCCGTCCGTCGAATAGAGTAAAGAGGGAATGCGGGCATCTTGCGCCCCGCCGCCAGCGCGTGTGCACTTCGCCCCGCGTTTCGCCCCCCAACCCCATGCCCCACCACTCTCTGTCGCCAAAATAATGCCCCAGACCCCGCCCCTAATCGCACCCACCCAAACCACCGTCCGGATCTATTTTATTCTACGCCTCCCGCTCGATTAGTCACTCAGGAAAGTTAATGCGATCGCGCGAAGAAATAACTTCGCAGTTGTATTTGGCCAAGTGCATGGTCTCCCTGAGAGAGAGGTGAATTTTAGACCGACTGATACAGTTCATTCGCGATAACTTGGCCGACATTCAGTATTCCACTGCGCAGGTGGGTTCTAATCCAACTCAGAAAATAGGGGAAGCAGCGCTTACTGAGAGGGGAGCTATGCGCGAACAGTTTTCCCGCGGTGGAATGGGAGGTGTAAAAGTAGGGGAGGACGGTTCCCCTTCAAATCTGAAGTCAAATGGACTGACTTGTTTAAGCTCGCATTTTGTCTAGGTCATCCTAGACAAGAACACTGTCATAGAAGAGGTAAATGACGTGAGACTTGAAAACCCGACCCCTTGATGTGTGAAATTGTAAGAACTTGGACTAGTCCGAACCATAATCACTTTACTGCGCATGACGTATGGTGGGCTGATACCCCTCCAACAATGTTCCCCCTCTCCTCCACTTATTTCCCCTCTTGCGAGTTTTCATCTTCCAGGTTAACGCGAATGGACTGTGCCTTGTTACCACCGGATTTCTTACATTCCGTATTAACCTACTATAAAGATGCAGCCATTTCACACCATCTAGTTCTATCCACCTGCTATCAACTCCGAGTTGCGGTGATTATGAAAAGACACGATGAATCGCAATCCGCGTCGCTAGTGAATTAAAATTTCTAGTGAGCTGACGCGTCTAATCGGAAATATTCAGTCGATTAACGAAAAATATTTACGAGAGAAAAGTGTTGAAAAGACTCGGAGGAACCAGGATGGGCGTGTCTTCGATTACAATGAGTGCAATGGTAATTGAATTATTATAGGTTCATTATAAGCTCATAATCCCATATTAAATATAAAATGGTATTGTGGAGAATGGATAAGACAAGCTCGGTGGAGATGAAGACAAACGAATCATCGCTTATGGAAGAGAGGATGTAGTGAAGTTGATTTCAGAAGTTCAAATGCCTGAATGTTTTAAAGAGTGCAGTAAGAGATAAGCGTCTAATGAAGGCTTCGAAAGGTAAGCATTGGGCCTGAGGGGCAGAGAGTAAAAGAACATGGTTTTAGAGGGTATATGAAAAGGTAGAATATATTTAGAAGACGCAGAGCTTACAGGGGATTCTGAGAGGACAAAAGATTCACATTGTGAGGTGAAGTTTAGAGAAATCTTTTTCGTAGGTATTAGATGGCAGTGTCTAAAGAGTTCAAAATATTGCTAGAATTTCTGTAAAAATCAACCGAATGATCCCTACTGCTTCTTCTTTGAAATTGTTGCAAATTTGAGCAAAAAGATTTGTCCTATTGATTTTTCCGTGCCATATTTTTCAAGTTAATTCTCTTTTGTTTGATTTTGGTCAAGAGCCAAACTCCGAGTTAAAAACAACAAACACTCCTACTTTGCAGCAATGCACAAGGAGGTATTAGTGACAAATCCATTTGAAAAATAACAGCTTTGGTATCTTAAGCCGGGATTTTTTTCCTTTCCTCCCATTTATCCAAACGACTGTTTCACAGTCCATTACTTTCAACCTGCCAGGCTCTACGGACGCATCGCGAGACTCGTGCTTCTGAAGTCAGTGTTGCGAATCGAGGACTCGTTTAGCCGCTTCCGCTGTAGATATATTTTCCTTGCTCTCATGTGCGTGCGTCTTGCGGACCTCGGTCGCCGTTGACGCGCAAGGGCTGACATGGGATCATCTACGCCTTGGAAAACATCTCTTGCGCCACGAAAGAAAGTGGAGGCAGTGAACAGAAACCAAGTCATCAAACCATCGGAAGGGAAGATATTAAAATGAACGCTAATCCTCCGTGGTTGAGATGAGGCAAGTGTCCTGCTGACTCTTGCTCCGCCTTGCGTCCGAAGGCATTTGGTCGATTGCGAAGGTGTTCAGAATGGAACACCCCCTTCCACACACCTCTGAGGTGGCTTGCAGGGTATTTTGTAGATATAGATGAATGGAGAGTGACCGTATGTATTGATCGTTGAAGTAAGATACTCGAGGGCTACAGGTCAGTGTTCACACCTGACCTTATCTTTGCCTCACTGGAATTTTTTCACCTCTGCATCAACGCTGCAAAACTCCGGTACTTAGTTGTCGAGTGACGTTAGATGTGGGATAAACAAACCATCTTATCCTAAATACTGTTAGCGTCTTTGGCATTTCGCTCTTGATGTCGTCAGGGTAATATTTCCTTCCAAGGCAATAGGGATACAGTGTGTATAAGATTTATGCATTTCACCTTCATACAAGGTTTTTTTTCGGTTAAAGTTGGTTTATTATTATATTACATTCGTGACTGCCGATATTTTGACTGTTTGAGTTTTGCATTCAAAGTCTTCCCTTTGGAAAATGCGTTCCAAGGTTTCTAGAAAATGAAAGTTTATTAAGAAACAAAGGACGCCCGATTTGTAGGATTATTTCTTTTTTGCAAGAAGGCGAGATTTATGATGAGAAGGCACTCTGATGTAAATCTTCGTCTACAAACGCACTTGCTACGATAACTCGAACCATTTAAATGTAAATTCCCATACATAGCCCACGCTGCGCATTTAAATTCGAGCTACAATAAGAGGTCAGGAGGCAGCAGCCATTCAAATCTCACGGTTCTCTCAAGGATGAACTCTTTAAGTCGCAAAGAAGTGTAAAAAACTGTCGGAAAAGTCAGATTTCCAGAATTCTTGTCATCTGATAGACGTCATGGAGGAATTGAAAGTTAGACCTCGCAACGTCCAGTCATTTTAATGTGCTCCAGCATCTAACATGCGCAAACAATTCTTAGCTGCTTCTATTTCGCGTAGCTCATAATATGCTGAGCAATTTCCTCGGAACGAACTATCCTCGGGTAATTTATTCAGTTCCATCTTTTTTTCCGCGTTAGACGCCTCTCGCGGTTCGTGAAACATTTCGCAGCGTGTTAACCGGTCGCTCTTTTCTCATTCCTTGCCGTCAATGGCCATGAGCCGTGTGGCAAATTCTTGCGCCGCTCACGAGTAGTTTATATAAATATTCAAGCAAACGTGGATGAGTGGATCGGGTTGGTGTGAAGGCTATATCACTGGCTTTCCATCCCGGAGCGCATGGGTTCAAATCCTCGTGCGGAGACGGAAGGCTTTCATCGGAATCTCGATCTTGGGTACTGTGTGGGGAGCAAAGTAATCGGTACTCCGTCCGTCGGATGTGGACGGTGAACCCCTTGTCGCCTTTCGTAGGCTGTCGCGTTTCTAGTTGTCTAGTACCAACGCCAGCACCCTTCCTCCATTCCCCAACTACCCTCCTAATCTTCTATCCTTATGGAAAAAATATCCCCAGATAACCATCCAACCAATGATGGAAGCCATAAGAAGAGTTTATACTACTATCTAAATACTAGAAACTACTACCACTGAAATATCTGGGAGGTTAAGAGATCACCCAAATACGATGCCAAGTAAGGTAGGGACCGCACTCATAACTGACTGATCAATTAATGGAACACCTGTTGAAGATGATTGGCGTGAGTTCGCTGTGTGCACCGAGCAAAGCATATTCTGCTCCCACCGCCACCGCCACTATACACGTGCCGGGCTGCCGGAGCATTTTAAGCAAAAAAATAAACGAATTCAGAGATATCGATCAATATTAGAGCCTCCTCGTCTACATTGCTGGTTATGATGTGGATCAAGTACTTATGATTAAATACTTGACATTCGTAGAAATCCCGAATCTAAGAGGCAGGAGTAAGTAAGTCGAATAATGTGATGGAAGTGGCCCTTGTGACCAATATGTGAGCTGGTACCCACTCGCTCCGATAGTGGTTAGTTACGGCTAGGTAGTGTGCTACGTTGAGTCGGTCGGGCTGTGTAGACCTGTGTAGAGTCGGTCTCTCGTGCACGATCCTGCTGAAGAGCTCCTTTTTCATCTCCTTTTACTTTTTTCCTAGGATATATTTCTTGGGAGCGACAACGCATCTTATTGTAAGAGTAATGGACGAACTGGAATTGGCCTGTTCTTCAGAGGCATCGTGCGGCAAAAGGCATTTCCCATTGGATATGTTTTTCAGTGTTTTTGGAATATGCTTTTTTATTTATTTTGGTTACCATTATAAGTGCGATTTTCCACGGGGGAAAAATAATTCGTCTTGACTGGTACTCGAAACCGGATCCCTCGAATATGTGCAGAGTGCTTTAGCCAGTGAAGTTACCGAGGCATCCTCCTCCCCTGTGGATTTCTGTGCTGTTGCTTACTTGCAATGCTTAACTGGATAAATGGTAGGTCGCTGAGTAGTTTAACTGCATAAAGCACTTTGCGCGAAATCCAGGGATCCGGGTTTGAATCCCTGTGAAGGCGAATTGTTTTTCCTTTGTAGAATATCGCACTTATGTGCACTTGCGGGTGACTCCGTAAAAGGTTGTACCCTATCCTCAGTATCCCGGCTAGTCCCGGTATCCTCAAAATTAGCCATTATAAATTTTATTCAAAATATTTAACTATTAAGAAAATCGTCGAAACATTCTTTCTTATCCCATTGATAAAAAATTGCTCTACGTCATCCTATGTTAATTACCATATAATTTATATGTTAGTTTCACATTACATATGTAGAGTATACATATATAGTATGAATATAACCTGTTGTCTTGGTATAAATGTTCTTTTTGACATTTTAGACATCTTATGCTTGAATGACAGATTGCATCCACAGAAAATTTTAGTACCGGCATTTATCACATTCCTTCATCCGCATCGATGTCATTATTCAAATTTAAGGTCAAAGATGTTCCATCAATTTCTGTAAGACCTGAGCAAGGCCACGGGAGTGATTTTCTTCGTCCCCCCGTATATTCCGGTACAACATTGGAGATCAATAAAATTGAATCTCAAACTGTGCGTGTTGCAATTTATAATATGATTTGTGTCAGACGGTAATTCTCAATCGAGAGCGTTCATTTTTCAAAAATGAAATTAATTCGTCGCACACATTTTATGCAATGTCGGAATTTCGTCGTAAGATAAAGTTAATTTGGTAATAAAATAAACTGGAAATAATAAAAGTGAAATTTTATAAATAAGATTATACTGTGATTTGGATAGTTCAGACTCATAGGTTTGTTAATGTGGTACAACCGTGAGGTGCTGAAGGGTTTTACGTGTTATTATTTTGTTGTGTGCTTTTAAGAGTGTTTTATGCAACGCTCTTTTAAACGATGAGATCGAAGGAGCTTCCCGTTTAGGCCAGGCTAATGTTATTCCATTCGCGGCAGGCAGTTACAGTCAACGATTTATTGTAGATGGCCGTCCGATGGTGAGGTTATAATCAGTTTTTTCATTCCCTCGCGTGTTTGTTTTGAAATCGTCCGATAAGCAGTGTTTGGGAGTGTTTGTGCTCAGAATTTGATAAAGTAGAGAAAGTGAGTGAAGTAGGCATCTGTCACTAACATTTAACCAATATAGTTCATTAATGTAGTTTGTGATATAATCTGTAGATTAAATGTGAATCTGATGCACGAATTAAGTAAACGCTGAAGTTTTAATGATAATTCTTGAGACAAATCTTGGTACACTACATCGGCGTAGTTAAAAAGCGGCCACATTACCGTGGATACTAATTATTTCTTTAAGGATGTGGGGATGACGTATTTCAATTTGAGCAGAAGAAAAAGTGATTTATGAACAGATTTTCATATCTTTATATAGTAACAGTATTAACAAATGACAACTAGACGGATAAGGGGTAATGTTTTTTCCTGAGGTGGTAATGTGTATTTGCGGAATGGAGGGGAGAGATCTATCACAGGGTGGATGGACGAAATAATGTTGAATATTCTAGAGACCCGATGGAATGGCAATTTCTTGGAGAGAAATAAGGGATAATGGGTATACTGGGCAATAAAAAATAAATATTATCTCTTTCCTTCATGAAAGCAGTCAATTTCGAGCAGAAAGGGGTTTAAAAACGCGAATATGGAATCAGAATTCGTTTATTAGCTCTAATTTTTAAGTAATGTCTATATACATACATAAATACACACGTGTGTCTGTAAGGATGTATGTTTGGACCTCTTTCTTATAACTTTTACTTATTCACTAGAGCATTCGTGCTTTTTGTTTTCCGTTTGTATTAGACTTGTAGGCATCTCGTATCACATTTCAACAAATGTCAAAGAGTATAAATGCATTCCACTAGCCCTAGTGCATTCTTTCTGTCACTTCAATGTCTTCGTTGAAGCTCGTCACTCACTGCGTCACAATTTCTCGGAAATAGGTCAAGATGGGACTTAAGAAAGAGGGCCTTCAGTGATCTTGAAGTGTTTTCAGAAGCTCATGAACGACTAAATCGTACTTTCCAGTTCTTTGATCTCCCAGCAAATTGTCAAAAATATATTTGAAAGATTCCAAATCTGCTATTGCTTTCCCTCTAATGACCGAGAAATTCATGTGTGAATGTGGTATGAGAGGCCCTTAAGAGGAGGAATATTAGGATCTTATTAGAGGATAGAGCAGTTTTGAGGAAATTCCTAACATCGAAGCCAACTTTCTAGGTCTAACTCCGAGAATGCTTACGGAAAAGCCGATGGTATGCCAAAAGCAGGCGGTAATGTACCTATTAATGTTTCTCAGTGAATGTACTGGTCATTCTTTATTCTGGGGCTCAACACTTCCCTTTCAAGCCTGTTCTGTCTTATGCAGTGTGAGGACATATCCAGATCATCCCACTCTGAGAGAAAGCAGAAATACTTGATGTATCCTTATTGAATTCTGAGTACAATGGCAATAGGTTTCAGATCCCAACGCATCTGTCAATGTGGTCTTCATAGCTAATTTTTTCAAGGATCAAGTTAATATTTTTGGAATTCTCCTTCATATGTACCTATAGCGTGACCTTTAAAGGAACTGATGCCGACAAATTCCCATTGTGAAGCAAAACTGCTTTCAAGCTGAACTTACAGAAGTCTATGAAAATCCTCTGGTCTTGTGTTATAAATAGGATCTATTCTCAAAAATGATGCCAAATCATTTACATCAATGCAGGTCTTAATGTTGTATTGTATTTCGAAACATTGTACACAATTTTTCCCCGGTTTCTATTTACAGACACTTCCACATTTTTCTTCGGTAGATTCCAATTTTGAGGCCTGGAGCCAAGAAGTTCACGTTTGTTTTTTGGTATCTCCAGGTCATGAATTAAATTATTGAGTTCATTTTGATAAATAATATGTGGATTCCTAGATGGCATTGATTTTGGTACAAAATAGTAACAGATAGTCCTGTAAATACTGAGGCTGTTCTTTGAAACCATCCTTCATGTCTTCATCGGGCTTTAGGACGTAACCTTTAGTCGTGATAGGAATAGGCATCTCCTCATGGTACTGGTACTATAGTTGATGTAAAATTAGGATAGATGATAGTCTGAATTTTTTTTCTTGACATTCCAATATCGAAGAGGAGCCACTAAACAGAAATAACAACAACTGACATGGTTTAAAGGTCAAGGGTACGGCGAAGGGTACGGCCTTGTCAAGGGTACGGCGGAAGACTTCGACCGAGCTGTATTGTTTAACCGACAAGGGAGAATTACTTTGAACATGAATTATAGTAAATATGTGGTACCCAATCCTCATCTACTTAAAAATTTAAATAATGGTTACATGCTGTTTTTCTTGATGGAGTAATATCACGTTTCTGAGATTCAAAATTTCTTCACTGGATACCAAACAAGTTTTGCTCAGTATTAACACGTTTACGCTGCATCTTCAAGCACAATTAATCTAAAAGAAAAACGATGAAGAAACCAGCTTGATAACATGTAGGTAATTTGTCTTTCTTATGTGAACTTGAAGTTGAATGTAATCGAGGTTAAATCGAGGAAGATATGCAAGATTGAATTTTTCATTAGCACGAAGGTCATATACGTGGTCTATATTGTATGTGTTGAAATAAAAGTTAGTTCTCTCGGTGTTACCAAACCACTGCAACGAATCCAATGATTTTCTTATATGAGCAAAATTTAACAAATCTGGGGAAAAACGATCCCTTAGAATGTTGTTCGCTTACAACTCCATGGAGGGCCAGCTTTGCAGTCTTTGAGGCCCTGGGGCCTTTCTTATATGGCACATGTTCTTCCTATTGCTAAACGTACGTGCAAAATTTCAAGATAATCGATTTACCAGTTCATCCATTATAAGATAACATTGAATTCGCCGATTTTGGGATACAAGGCCTTTCAGCGCTCATCCCTTAGGCCGCGGACACAAAGAAAGCGGGTTTCCTGCTTGCCGGCTACCGGCTCCGACCGGCGGGGGCCGGCGTCAAAAATGTTGCCATGTAATCAAATGGAGGCGGACATAGTAAAAGCGGATTTCGGCTCGCTGGCGCAGGTTACCCGCGCGGGCGATTGAGGCAGATTGAGCGGGCGCGCGCACGCATAGAAAGCAGGTAGACTGCTTGCTGGCTACCCGCACAATCGGCGTCTAAAATGTTGCCATGTAATTAAATGGAGGCGGACACAGTGAAAGCAGATTCCGGCTAGCAGGCGCAGGTTGCCCGCGCGGGTAATTTTACCGGAATGTTTGGACACTTCTTTCACGCTGGTTGCACGCGTCGGAGGGACCTACAATGGTTGACGAGCAACTGCTAATTTCCTCAATATACCGAAGATGTTCTGTGGGATAATTTAGACAAAACCCACGCCAACAGGATTGTTGTTTACTGTTGCCGAAAATAAATCAGCGAGGAGATGGAGACTGATGATTAGCAATTAAAACCTTTTAAAATATTGTAATTTAGTAGGTAAAATATTGGGTTGTCTGTTAAAAATTTCGCAAAAATATCCCGAATAGATTTAAGCTAGGTTTTCAGGTCGTCCCATATCTGGTCTAATGTTTATCCTTGTAATATGTTCACTATTTACTTCAGTCAGATCCCTACAATCTATCCCTTTCTTATCTATGCATAACTGTATTGTGCAAAACATTTATGCATTTTACGATAGATTCCACGACATTCCAGTTTCAACATATTTTGACATCAAACGCCATTAGGAATTCAATATTCCAAATGCATTTTCAATAGATTTTCTAGCCCTGGACAAACGATAATAAAACTTTCATGATCAATTGCTAAATCATTTCCACTGAAAGGTCTCATGAGATTAGGAAGGAGTAGATAAGCATTATTCCCCAGAAATGCAAACGGGGATTTGACATTTGTGTTAGGTAAATTGGCGGGTTCAGGAATCGGCAGTTTTTTATCATTTAACAATTTATACAAGCCGGAGGATTGAAACGTGCCACCATCATTTTACTTGCCATGACCACCAACGTTTATGGCTATACATTTGTAGCTTGCATCATCCAGTTCTTGCAAGACAATCGGAAAGTATTTCTTATAATTGAAGAACATATATCCAGTATTTTTGGGGAATTGAATTCGAATGTTTGTCGTCAATGCCACCAATCACGTGAGTAAAGTTCCAATTCGTAAGAAAGCCTACAGCCACTCTTTTGAAAGATTCTTCCGTTGGAATGAGCAAATGGATTGGTTGAAAATTTTCCCATATTGCCGCAACTGTTTCCGCTATAACTTTCCTACGCTCGAAGCGCCAACTCAAAAGGAAAATGCAAGAGTATTGAAGGACGATCCTGTAGCCAGATACCTGTAACAAACCGAAAACAATGAAAAAGAAAATTTTATGTTTCATACACATTCCAAGATCATTCCGTTTCTAGAAATACTGGTTGAATTTTTTTTAAATTATGTAGCCTAATGTAAAGACTCAGTTTCACTTATTTCTTCCACTCTAATATTTCCTTGCTCAGTTATTACGCCTGTCGTATGCATGTTTTGCTTTATACCCGCTCCCATTTTCATGAGATTTTTAACATAAAATAATTTTTTGCTGACTCTCTCACTTCTATCACTGATGATTGTCCCGGTGAAAATTCCCTTACCCTTTCTACACTTTCATCATTCCCCTTAGTTTTATACCATGTTTTTAAACCAATATTTCGTTCTTCGTTGGGCTTCCTTGCATGGCCATGCGCGCTCTACTGCTGATTTACAGCCAACATTAGCGCGCCTAATCTCATCATTAAGTTGGGGACATTGCCTAAAATGCCTATTTTTTTCTTTTACTTAGGAAAACAATTTTTAAGAAGTTATAAGTTCATTCATGGCGAAGTTAAGGCAATTTTGTACTGCCTAAAAATGCCTATTTTACCTGTTTATGCCTTTTTCTGCAAAAATCGCCTATTTAAGGACCTAAAAAAGCAACATTCTTCTCAACGTCACAAACATTCTCTTTAGTGCGGAGCTAGTCAGTTATTTCAGTTTCTTCTTTAATATATCAAGGTTGAAATAATTTCATTAAACCTGCATAAAGAAAAATCATCAAATAATTATTTTATAAAGAGTAGAAAAACAGCTATGGAAATTTTACGTGATGCGTACATGCGATGGCGTCAATTGCCAAAAACTTGTTTTTGAAGGCACCACTCAGTATTTCTGAGCTTAAAGAGATATTGCCCGACGTTTCTCTGCCTTCACAGCCAGTATTGATATTATGGTAACATGGCTAAATACTGCATTATATTCTGCAGATAAAATTATTAAAATACGTGAGGTATGTGAAAGGAATTATGTGCGCCTCCGATACATCAGTTTGAACGTCTTTTTCACCCACTTAAAGATATACTATTGTAACCGATTCCGCTCAAATTTTATACTACGTGCCAATTCTTTCTACAAGAAAATTAAGCCATCATGGTGGATGAGTAGGTTTTCTATCGGCAACAATATTTAGATGAAGAAGAAGCAAACTGCGTTCTCAAATCCAAAGCTGCAGAGTTGAATCTCGATGTCAACGCAGATCCTATGTTTATCAGATGCACTTTTGGTTAACTTCCATCAACCATGCCATCGCTGGAGGCAAAATAACTACTTATTGTGGCAGCTGTAGAAAAAATTCAAAAGGTGGAAAGTGAACTTATTAATATACCAACTGATGTGGGAGAAACGTTGATTCGAAAATTCAAGAAAGTTATGCAAAGGAACCCAGGTTGGGAAGATTTCCATAAAATTGCAGACATTTTATCAGGGACTTTGGTTGCTCCAGGACCAAAGATGACAGCAGAAGAGCTTGCATCATTTAAATATTGCCCTATCACCTTGTGTGAGGTTGAGAGGTCATTTTCATACTATAGAAATATCCTGACTGACTCTCGGCATCAGTTTACAGCAGAAAATTTAGAGAAATATGTTGTTGTAAATTGTAATGTAACTTGAAATAAGTAAACCTTTTATATTTTGTTTCTTCAATTTATAAAATAATTTTAAAGTAATCACCAGTTTTCTTCTGATAAAATAGGATGCTTATGCCAGTTGCACCACGTTTTCTCCTGGGAATGCTCGATCTTCTTTAAAATATAATTGAACGTATCCAATTTCGTTCTCATATACTGACGAAATATTTCTTCGTCGGCTTTGAGGGTATTAAATAAATGATGATATTCACCATGGTCTCTTCTTGTTTTTTTAGTGGTATGTATTCCTGTTCTTTTTTCATTCACTATCGGGAAAGCACTATCGATGAGAATAAACTCTTCGTCAGGGCACATCCTTGTCGAATGAAAGAACGGGCTTCAATGGTAGTTTTCACTTATGCTGAAATTGATAACGCTATCCGATAAAACTTGTGCGTACATTCATTTTTACCTTTGTAGTAAAAGTTGTCGTGTCTCTTTTACAGACTGCAACTAATCCCGTGCGACAAATTATCACGAAAGTCTTGCTGAACACCCTCCGCGGTCTGTGTTCTCAAAGTGACCAAGGAACTGTTAAAAACTCACAGTCATTCATTGCATGAATATGTACGAATGGTGGACCATTTGGAAGAAGTAAATGCGAAGACATTGTTTGCAAAATACCAAAAGACTACGTAAAGAAACTTTCAATTTTTAGGGCAGTTGTTAAAAGTTGAAAGTTACCTTGTTTCACTCTGAAATAAGCCATTACGTGATAAATTGTTATTGTGATGCTTGTTCAACTTATTCGGGATTCATTATTTTTTGTTGGTTTTACAAATTGTTTGTTGCTTATAATAAACAAATAAGGATTAGAGAATGAGCATTTTAATAAGCAAAATATCTTTCGAGTGAGGACTATCGCGGTACATCAACTATTATTCACTGTCGACCAGCTGGGGATCACGGGAAACAATCGAGAAATTGTCACATTGACAGAAAACGACACTATTAAGAAAAAGATGTCATGTTAAAACCATTTCGGCATATCTTATATGCCTACCCGAATCATAAAACCTGCGTCAACCTGCTTTCTTTGTGTGCGCCTACCAGCTTGGACTTAAAGCGCCAGTCGGAGCAGGTAGCCGGCAAGCAGGAAACCCGCTTTCTTTGTGTCCGCGGCCTAAGGCCGCGGACACAAAGAAACTGGAAATGTAGAGCCAGACACATGGAAATGTAGAGCCAGAGCACCTTTATTGTGACCCGCTGTACATGGGAATAAAAACAAATGAAAAACTGAAATGAGAACGCAAATAATGTAGCACAGCTGAATTAAAGTGCGAAGGGTCGCAAGGCGTAGTGCGTAAACGCAAAATGTTTTGTTCGGTTTTTACATCGGAGAATTGGTCGCAGCGAAAGTAAATTGAACGTAGGCTGGAGTCTTTCGAGATGGCCGGAGTGGAATAGGATGGAAGTAATCCGAAGGATAGAGAGGAAAGCAAATGAATTGGATATGATAATGGAGAAGAGGAGGCTTGTTGGATCCAGTTAAATGAGGCATGGAAGGTGGGTAGTGGACGCACTGAGAGGTAATGACTGGCCGAAGAGGGTCATGTAGGGTAAGAGTTGTATATTGGCGGGACAATGAGGGGAAACATAGGCATTTCTGGACGATATAAAGGGAAGCAGAAGTTACGGAGAGTTGAAAAGTGATTTAATATTCCAAATTGAATCTTTGGTGTCGAAAGGGGGGTGTGGTCCTTAACCTGATAACTCCCCCGTGATGCTACTTGGAGTCCGGAGAGGTTCGGAGTTCAGTGATGACCGTGATTTAGGCATGTTTATGAGTAATCACTCCCATTCCTCGTTCTTTAGAATACTCCAGCGAGTGTACTGTGGAGCCGCAGATGAGATGTGTTATGTCCTCATCTCCATCTGCAGCAATAAATAGGAAGGATCGATAGGTGTCTGTAATTCCGCGCGAATGCGAAGGTGTGAAAAAATCAAATTCACACTCGGACTAGTATTCTTCGGAAAAATACGTACAAAAAAAAACTACCTGTTCAATTTTTGTACATTTTGATGATCACTCGCAATTATGTGGACTCTTAAAACAATCTCTCGCGCCTGTGAGTGATGACGAAAAACTTTAAATTGAAAATTTCCCGACACACTATTTTCTCCCATTATGGCCCGGGACAGGAATGGCGTGAGAAAAGTGAGATATTTATTGGTCACAGTTCTCATTGGCTCATTCAAAAGAAAGCGGGTCTCTTAATTCAGCGAGTGCCGTATGACGGGAGCCTTCGGCCTTGGTCCATCATCGGAGAGTAGGAGGAGGAGAGAGAACCCGTGATTCACATCTCCCTCCCAGACGATCCCCTTCGCTCGTGGCACGAATGACTATTTCTCTCCCTTTCCACGAGATGCGCCCATCAATTTTCAATTTGCTGCTGCGGTTGTTTTTAAGCGATTTCCTGGACTCGCTCCGATGACCACGTTCGATCCATCGCTCGGCTTCTTCCCCCGTGCTACCTACACTTGCTGGCTTCGGAGCAAATTACACCGACTATTGTACCCATTGGGAGTTTGTGCCAAGGCAGGGAAATGCAGTATTTTGCTTGCATCCCTGGGATAGTGTTTTTCATTCATCTCCGAATCCTAGGCCCCCTACATCCTTAAAGTTTGAAAAGAGAAAAGGTTTCTTTTACTACGCTCGCAAAGGAATTCGGTAGCTGAGTGATTTTATTTTTATCCAATGGATTGCGATGAAAGTGACATACGACCCCCTTACACTATTTTTAGTCTCTCCGAGGTCTCTATACTATGGGAATAAGTTATAATTCGATTCACTATTTTTGTGGAAAAAATTGTGAGATAGTACAAGAAAGACGAAGGAACAAATTGTAAGCGTCAGTTTAAGTAAACTATTTTATCAAACGCTGTTTAGTAATTTTTTAGCAAGAAATATTTTAATGAAACAATACGATTAGGAACAGTGAATATTTTAGACGTGAAGAACCGGGGAAAGCAATCAAAGTTAGAGGCTCAACGACTTCCAGGACACCAGGAATAGCCACGGTGTTACCTTTACGGAGTCATCCGTTATTGTGGAAAATTCCACGGAGGAAAACTATTCGCCTTGACCGGGATTCGAACCCGGATCCACCGGTTTCCTCGATGGCTTCGAGTTCCGGTCAAGGGGAATGATTTTTCCACTGTGGAGTTTCACCCTTAAAAGGCTTTTAAAAGCGTGGAATCAGGGAAAATGATTATAATTTATAATGAGCGATAATTTGGTGTACATTTTATTGAAGAAAGGTAAATTTACTTGAGGTTTTAGATAATATTTATCAGAAGTTCTAAATAATGTTTACAAAGAAGCACAAATCGTAAAAACTGTCGCTACTTTACTGCATTGCAAATTAGTAATGATTATTGATATCTTCTTGTTTTTCGCATGCATATATACCCGTAAGTCATTACAGGGGCTCATGTCAGGGGTTATTAGGTCAACAGCCATGAGAAGACGAGGTAAATGAATCATGGACAAATTAGTTGAATAAAGAATGGTGTCTTCTAATTTATATTTTTGTTTGTACCTCTAAAGAGGCTGTGATCGTGTATTCTGTTTGACAATAAAGAATTTTTGTACTTATCCTATTGACAATACCCTTGTCTCTCTTATTTCACCCTTTTTTCTGATTTGCAAGTTTAGTGAATGGTTTGAATATGTCTTCCTTGGAAAGTTTTGTGTGACAAATTAATTTAAAAACTTGATTTTATGAGCGTAACCTTCAATTCTATAGCGGCTCCCGTTTGAATCTATTTAACTCTTCTTTGATTAGTTATTTTTATTCTAACTAGCTTTATTCCCTCAAACACCTAGCGATGCCATATTGAAACATGAGCACGCAACCATGCATTATCTTGGTTGTTATTTATACAATACATTCCACGAATCCAGTATCTTTACAATTACTTCTCCCCGTGCGTACTTTGCATGCTGGGAAAAAATTACAGCCAGCCAGAATCAGTGTTCCTATATACAGTGAATTACATTAAAACTGAAAACATTACAAAATTTATTCCGACTTTCGAGGGTTCTCTCTTTCGTCAATTCACAATCAAACCATCCTCTGCTGAGCAATAAATTCTCGGAAAAAAGTTTTCTTTGATCTATTTAAATATCTTTTGGACTATGCAGTGCTGAAATATTTTGGCTCGAAAATTAATGAAATGGAGACTAATTTGTACTGTATGTAATTAATGAGCTGCGTTTTATTGGTTTCCTCAGGCTCAACATGCTCAATAGATCCTTTAAATTCCGTGAGACGGCTGCCATTGTGAAGACGCTCCAAGATAATTCGGAGAAATGATCACTTGCCAGCGCGGTCTCTTCTCAGAGAAAAAGATCCACCTGACACGAAATGACTTTGGTGCCGGACTTCTTGTTCAGGTGAGCCCAACAGGGTATGACTCGTTACAAGCAAAATCTTTCCTCAGTTCTCCTAACCATCTCCTTCAATTGGAAAATTCAATATATTTTTGTTATTCATTATGAATATCGAAAAATTCCTCCAGGCCCCGCCTGAAAGTTATATTTATATTATTTTTAATTGTGTAAATAATCTGATCGATCGTTGTTTTATTGCTATTTGTTTTAATTTTCATAATCAAGTGAATTTTGTTATATTCTGCCTTATTTCATTACTTTAAGAGTTCTCTCCATATGAAAGAAAGGCCATTTATAAGGCATTATTTTGAGAAAATGGAACTACATAGTTCAAATTAGATAGAACTTTGGCAGGTATCCTAATCCTCGGGGCTAACTTACCGCTACCGATTAGGTTTACCTGGTTGCGGATGGTGGGTCGACCTTTAGATATAGAGGCTAGCTGATGAGCTAGTTTACTTGACGAATAAGCAGTCGAGGCCAAAAAGCGGCGCCATCTAGAGGGTGTATGGGGGTGTCCTTGGGTAAGATGGCTAAATAATACTTTTTAAAAACCGTGAAGGTGCCGTGACTTGTCAAATGGCTTCTGCCAACTAATAGGCTGCCAGTAGCCCGGATGAGGGGAAGCATCCCACCTTCACTTGCAGGTGTAGGTGCAGACCGCGTGGGTCGGTAAAGCGACACTCATTACACTAAATGTGCGGTAAGGTATTTGCTTAAACGGTTGTAGTACTGCGAGGTGGTAGGCAACGGTTAACCACCATATCATTATCCCGAGGACAAGCAGCTCTTCAACTTTTTCTTATGTGCGTTTTAATAATAAAAGACGTGATCGACTTCTCTCGAATTAAATATTCCAGAGGTAAACTAGTCCCTTGTTCGGATCTCCTGGCGGGGATTAAAAGGAGGGGATACATCAGTCAAGAACGATATGCAGCACTTTAATATTGGTATCTGGAAGGTAAAATTGCTTCGAGTTTGTGGACGATATGAAAACCCGAAAATGGAGATAAGAAGAATGGGTCGGGTTCTGTTAGGTATAGCCGAGATGAAATGACCCGAAGAAGGGTTATGCGTCTGGAGCGGCTGCCACCGGATTATCCACTCTGTATCAAGAATGGAAACGCCGGTGTCTGTACAATACTCGGGAAAAGCAGCGTTATGCGAGTGAAAAAGCTATATACAGTACAGTGAAAGGAAGATTATGGTTTGGTTGGAAACAAAACCAAAGGATGCGGTGGTGGTACAACAAACGTTTTGAATTAGAAGAAGCATGCCATAGATTTAGAAGTGATAAGGAGTGCGAAACGAGATGAAAGCTTAAATATTATTCTTGGAGAGTGAAACGCGGTTCTGAGGGTAGACGGAGAAGGTAAGAGAGTGGGGAAATATGGTTCGGGAAAACGGGACGATAGGATGGAGAGATTGATTTCTGCGCTCAAAATTGGAATGTCGTCACCAAGGCATCGCTTGCCCCCCCCCCCCCCCCCCCCCCCGCGTGGAAGGTTTGATGGAAAATGCCAAGAGGCAGAAGAAGATTCCAATATTTAAATTAGTTCTCCAAAGTAGGTGAAGCCTAAGGAATAAGTGATAAGAAACTGAATAAATCGAATAGACATGGCAATAGATCAGAAAATGAATTATTTATGCAAATGGATAGAAAGTAGGAAGGAAAAAAACTGAGAATCGGAACAGATGGATTACACAATAAGTCCGGGAAATAATAGATAGAAGAAGAAAGCTCTACAACTCGCAAGCAGATGAAGGACAGCAGATGTATACAATAATATGAAATGCGCTCTGCCCTAAAGCAAGAAAAGCCAGAGAAGAATGGATGAAATTGTTAATGCAAAGAGGTGGAAGCCAATCTCTGAAGGAAGAAATGAAGAAGACCGAATCACTGTTAAACTGGACAGCAAAACCTTGCGCAAGTAAAAGAATTATTAAATCTTGGAAGTGGTGTCACCAGCAATGGAAGAAGCAAGAAAAATTGATTAGGGGTAGCCCATTCAAAGAAGGCATGCTGTCAGAAGAGGAGTATTCAAACAGCTGGTGACATAAACCTGGAAGTAAGCAAGCTCCTAACTAAAATCTACATTTGGCTCTTATGAGGCATTAAAGTCTGGACAATAACAGCAGCAGAGCAAAGAAAATAAAAAGCAATGGAGATATGGTGTTACTGAAGAATGATGAAGATGAAATGGATGGAGAGAAATGCCAACGAAGACGTCTTACGAAGGGAGTTGGAGAGAAAATGAGCACAAATAATGTAAATGAAATGAGATGAGGAGGAGATATACTTATTGGACACATTTTCTATGCAACAGCATTTTGAAAACAATATTGGAAGGAGAAATAAGTGGTAATAATTACAGGGGAAGACCAAGAATGAAATACATTAGGCAAAAAATGAATACCTATCGTCAAAGTGAAGAATTATGTTGGCAGTGGTTGGTAGAGAGTTGAGTGGAGAGCTGCAGCAAACCAATCTTCGGAATTATGACCACTGTCTCATATTCACCATTGTCAGCTGTTCAATCCTAATATCGGTTCAATGCAGCCTTCCCCTCCATTCTTTTTAATACAACTCCTTACTTATATTTTAAACCTGTTGAGTAAGAAAAAGAACTCGGTTTTTTCCTTTTTTTTTTATTTCCAACCAACCATGGTTTCGGCACTATTTACCATTATCAGATTACATACGCAAGGTTTAACGCTAAAAAATGTCCACCAAGTGTCGCCTATGACATTTTCCAATGTCCATTCATTTGATTTTCCACATAATTTTTCAATAATTTTATAAATATTATTTCCGGTAGTCTGAATTGTGAATTTTTAAATTAATATTCCACTTTTCGCGTCCTCTGCTGGACGCTTCGACTGGAGTGAACTTTGGTGCATCGATCAGAGGTAGTAAACATAATTGAATAGACATGTGGACAGCCCACTACAATGCACTTCATTTCTGAGGAAGCATACATCCGAAGACGCGAAGCGTTGAATATAAATTCAGAGAGACTATTTAGAAAGAAGACAAATAAATTCAATAAAATACTAATCCTCTTTTGATGAATGATAATCGTGCCGTGCTTTTTTCTTGTGTCCCTTTAGATTTCACTAACACCCTAACGTCAAGCGGATTCAAGTAATCCCCGTTTTCAAAAATGACGTATTTCCAAAGGGGAGGGATTTCATTGCAAGAGCTAAAATGCCGAAGAAAGATTATATTTGGCGTGTGGACAGTAGCATTTTTGGTTTAGGTTGTTTTATGAAAATTAGGATGATCTCAACACTTGTAAAATAAATTGGAATGTGGTAGGTTTTTTTATAGGGGAATTAATTGGTAGGATACAGTCAGCAATGCATATCATGAAAATAGCCTCTATCATATTCCTGATCATGACCTACGATTCAGATATCTACGATTTTGCAGATGAATTAAAAATATTCCACCTTTGTTAAGCTATTTCAAATTAAAGTGCTCTTTTCCTATTTATTTTAGCTATAATATGCTCGCTCATTGGTATCAACTACTTTTCATCGGATGTCTTCATGTAATGCAATACATTTTTTCAGTGCTTCAATTGAAAAAGATTCATCAAAGAATTGTCATTGTATTGGTAACAGTTGCCGACTCATGCTTCGTTTATATTCCAGGAGAGTAAATTTAAATATTTGCAACCAGCTTATATTTTTACTCAAATATTATTTTACACTGTGGATAAATTTTATTAGCTTAACCTTTATGATGTTTACAATCAAGTCTTTGTCGCTAAAGCAGTAGTAACATTCATTCTGCTGATATGAGACCGGAGAGTTGAATAGGAAGTGCATGAAGTGAAAAGTCATGGCCGTTGTATTTTTTATTATTATGAGTAACAGCGGAAATCGCCGGAAACCTTTACAGATGTGCTGGGGCAGGAGGAGAAGAGAAATAAAATTCAAATTAGGTGGAATAATAGGAAGGACGAGTGAGATCAATAGAGGGAGGTGGATGTTGAAGGTCGTGAAAAATGAGAAGGCAGCTATGTGATCGAGGGAGGAATAGAAGAGGCACTCAAAATGCCATTAAATGAGGCCGTAATAAAGTAGAGTTGGGGATTGAGATGCCCAAGACAAAAGGTATGAATTTTCTCCGTGCTTTGGAAGTATTGAGTTCATGAAATGTTTGGCATGTATGCGGCAATGCGGCAGCGACTGACAATAAGTTGAGGGACTGCATTCCATTGATTTACAGCTTTTATTCATTTAAATACCACCACGCAAGACATTTCATGAAATGATAAACGTATTTTAAAATCGAAAGAGTAGGTACTAGTAATATGACTGATCTGCATGGAATAAATTCGGTCGAGTCGTTTGCAAAACCTATGGATCTCTACTCTCAATGACATTCTACAAAACATTGATCGGAATTCACCGTCGTCTCTGAGATTAAGGTCATGCAAATCACGCAACAGCGATTCGCAGAAAATTCCAACCATAAGAGCCAGACAGTTGAACTCGCCCTGCGGGGAATGAATTTCATCCTCAGAAATCAGTGACTCCTTTATGAGTCGACGATCGCTAAAAAGAAATACCCATACCTATCTAAACGCCATTATGTGTACATGCATCCTGACTTTAAAACCATTGAACTCAACTGCGAGTTCTATCTCCAGCAACCACTTCCCTCAGGCATTCTCGATGAGAAACTTCACCTTCGGTTTCACCTGCATTATTTTTGATCTCGGAACCACTTTTTAAAAAGACTATTCATGACTCGTTGATATAAAAAGAGTGAAGCATTACACCCGGCAGCCTTCCTAATGAAACCTAATCGATTAATTTTAGGATCAGCGAGGGCTTATATTAGGAACGAGTGGGAGATGAAAGAATGTGAAATGGATGCCCCGTTTATAGACATAAATGAAAAGAGCTTGCTTCTTTGGCCTGGCTTTGTCAAGAGAGAGCAATAACAAAAGTATGCCAGATTTTCCAATTCGTGGCATGGTTTCCAATATTTTTTCAAAATTTTAATGCTGCATTATAACATAGAGTAAGGTGATTACAAGCAATGGCTGATATACATCAGGTGAGTGACTACTTTTTCTTCTATCGATATGGGTTTAGTGATATCCATTAGAGTTAAATGATAATCGCCACCTATGTTTCTCGAACTCCTAAGATGCTAATCCCTAATCAAATGTGAATCACAAATTTTCAAGTATTGGAGAGAAAACATTCTAATTATATAAGTGACTCATTCTTACCAGAGCCAGATTACCGATAATTGAGATAAATCACTCAAAAGAGTTATTGAACTTTGTGAACTCATCTACATCTACGAAGAACCGTGCAAGCCACCACTAGGGTGTGTGGCACGGGGTGATTCCACACCAGGCATGCAGCACTCGTCCCTGCACAAGTCAGAACCTCGCACGCTCCCCCTGGCGCTAGGCGCAGGCCAAAAAGCAGTCAGGAGAACAGTGCGTAGTCCAACCACAAACTGGGAGAGTGATACGTAAATGAATATGCAAACATGCAGAACAAGGCTATAGACACATCTAGTGGTTAATATTACTGATACTCTTAATTTATGAATGCTACGAGATGCTACTTCATACAGAGAACAAAATAAAATAATGCCGGACAAATCGACCGGTGTGAAGTGTTAGTAATGATGTTGTGTTATTAAGCACAAGTGAAAATTCTACTCTACCTATTGAGGGTGGGAGTTTCAAGTGATTGATCTATCGCAACTATTATGATCCCTTATTGTACGTGGGAAAAATGACATTTTAAATCTATCGGTTCTGCAGTCAACTGCCTTTATTTTATTCCTGTGATCGCTTCTACCGTAGTACGTTGGCTCTGGCAGTATATGTTGAACGTCCGGCAAAAAACTGACTGCTTCGAATTTGCGCAAAAGATTTAACCTGTATTTCTCCCTTCGATCAGTTAGAGATTCCCACCCTAATTCCTTCAACAATTCGGTAACACTGAAAAGTTTATCGTAACAAGTTTTCACAAATCTTGCTGCTCTCCGCTGTATTCGATCTATTTCAGAGATTAGTCCTACTTCGTAAGGGTCCCATATGCTTGCGGCAAACTCCAAGTGAGGTCTCACGAGTGAAATATAACATCGCTCTTTTTATTCTTCTCGTCGCATTTTCCTAATGCTCTTTTGATAAATCCCAATTTGCGACTCCTCATCACTCCGAGTCACTCCTCCGCAATGTACGCTTTCCTTGCTATCCCCGCTTCCCATGGTACATGGACGGACAGCTCTGCTCTCCTTTGCATACCCATGATGCCTCACCTATACCCTTGGTTCGCTCGAATCGTTATGACTCACGTCCGAGAATGCTTTTACGTGTAACTTCGCTGAAGTGGTCGTAAGGCGTTCTTTGTCCATTCAGACTCGTTAACGTTAGCATGAAATAATTATAGTTCTTGAGAACACTTTGGCTTCTTTGTGCAAGTTAATTTCATTGGTGGTAAGTTTGTTCCTACAGAATTTATGCATTTATGCGATAGGCTATAAGTAGGCTGATGTCCTTGACTTCTGTTTTTTCTTGAAAGTATTATTTTGTTTACACATTTACAAAGTGATACCAATCTCTTAGATATCAAAAGAAATGGTTCCATTTGTTTCACGTTTCTTTCCTTGGATAGCATTCGATCTCGTACCGTATAAAAATGGCAGGTGCATGGAAACTTGCTCTAAAAATAACGAAGCTATAAAATCTGACACGAACGTGATTTCTCGTGAGAACTCTCGTGTTTCCCACATCATACAGCATAGTATCTTATAACAGCCATAATTCCATTGTAAGAGCAAGAGAAATTTGCTCCGTGGGATATGGCCTTTGTAGATTTCAGATAAGATTATACGAATACCCTCAGCTTACTCCCATGCTCGGCAAGTACTTTCATTTACTATGTCCACATTTCACTGCTAGCCGCCGCCATCGCTAAATTTCGCGAACCAAGCGGTTACTTTTTGATTACCATCTAAATTCTCATAAGTAGGTGCCTCATATTTTTCCATCGGAAATGCCTGTTCCCATACGTGCTTCTCCCTGAATCGTAAAGTAACCACAAGCACGAAATGGTTTTAAGATCCGTGCCGTGCGTCCACTCAGGAGTAATTAGCGAACGAGTCAGCACGTATTCTCCCTCTCGAGAGCCTTGGAGGATTTGCTAGGAGTGTATTCATTTTTCTTTGGCGAAAGTTATAACTGGACATAGCAGTCTTTTCAGCTTAAGTTTCAGCATGCTTTCTTCAGCGATATTATTATTGATTCAACTCAGTCCTGCTTGCTCCCTTTCTTCACTATAAATAACTGCCGGAATATCGTTTACCGATTGGCAATAGCTCTTCAAATTAAAGTAAAGGTTAAGTATTAATTTGAATAAGGGGAAATCAAAATATATATTTTGAATTCAAAAGACAGTAAGTATTTAAATTGAAATTTTTTGTTGAAACTCTTTCTTCTGATCGTGCGCCATTTCAGTATCTAATGGATATATCTCTGTATTACCTATGTGCGAACCAGTTGTGTCTTTTTTTGGGAATTAGCATGTAATTCTCAATTATAGTTTTATTATACCTTATTCCAGATCTTATTATTAGAGTTATTCTTAGAATCAGGATTGGTTTGCTTGAAGACAGTTCACGCCCGACTCAGAATCTTACAATTCATTAGAATTCTACGCTGTAATGCTGTGTCACGAATCATTACTTTTAAAACTCCCCACGTCATCTTCCTCCTCCGTGTCTTCCGAAGATGCCGGAAGGAAAGCCGTAGATGGCGCATGTGTGGTTCATATCAAGGAATGATGGTTTCCCTAAGGAAGCAAAGACCTCCCCAACGAGCCTCCTCCTTTCCTCCTCCCCACCCCTCCAACGCTTCGCTCGTCTCTAGTCTGATTACATCCTGCTCCGCTCCGCTCCACATCATTCTCCGAACCCAACCACCGTCTCGAAAGGAATCCGATCCACGCTCACACATAAGTACGGGAAAAAGTTTTTGGCACATTTTTCAAATATTTTGGGAAATTTAAAGGCAACGAGGTTGTAGTTTAGTTGGATGCTATTTATTTATTGAATATTGATATTAATCAGCTGGTCACAAATATTAGGCAAGAACATAAAAGTTACTTTATTTAAAAGCACTAGAAATTGTGGTCATGAAACCATGCGAATAAATGACAAAAAATGTAAATAAAAATATGAGACCAAGTACATTTACACGTGGAAAAGCATTGCAGAAAAAACTACCGTTAATTGTCATTTCTCACATTTCTTGGGCGAAAAATGGTTCTCAGAGGATTTATTGCCGACACCAGTGCTATTTCGTTTTTATTCCCCTTTGCTGAAGAAATAAATAGAACATGTTATTTTTGAAGATAGCGAATCAATTAACTCGGGCACAAATTGTGTCAACGATTCGTGTCAATCCGCGAATTCAATTGTGCTTGTTACACTCATTATTGCGTTTTTATTTGGAAGATTCATGCATTCATGTACATACACATATTTCATTTTTAAGGCGAAAGAATAAATGTATCGTATAGTGCCACTTCCTCGGAACATGACATAGTTTTTTGTTCGGTTGAAGAATAGATGTTTATTGAACACTTCCACACGAGTGCACGTAACGTCAAGCGGAAAACATTGCGGTGGAATAGTTTCTAAAAGAAAATTGAATATAGAGAATTCAGTAAATAGGAGAAATGTCCCTGCATTGCATCTAATCTCATTACAGCGTTGTTTGTACATTTATAACTTATTTACTTTTGACCATGTGAATGGGACGAGTTATTGAACTACGATGGTTAATGGCGGTGTAGTTGAAAAGTGCGATTTTTCGTGCCTTGGCCGAAGTTTTTGGAAAGATGGAAAAGGTTGACGATTATAATCGCCACCTAATATAATTATATTAGGTGACTTCCGAATGCAGGGAGGAGAGTCGTTGATGGCAAAGAGGTATGTGGGTCACGTCAGGGAATTAATGTTTTTCTTAAAAATTCGCTGAATACAAGTGTTCTCCTCCTCGCTTTACTGCAAGGTAATGAGACTAGACTAGTATGCGAGGATGGAGTTTTAAGGAGAAGCGAGCGTGACTGTGGCAATTCACGAATTCAGCAGAGGCGCAAAAGAGATCCTGAAAGGAGAGGGCAGTACGAGCAGAAATTATTTAAAAAAGATGACAATTTTTTAAGGCTTAACACAGACGCTTACTCTTTTCTTGAAACCCTTCCGACTCTGCCTCCTCCGAAAGGAAAAGGCGTTAAGGGAACAAATGCATGTATTTGTGTATCATTTGGCTCATTGGTCTTTGTACCTGAACGTGATTTTTCTTCCCTTAAGTTAGAAATTCTCATCCTCTCCGTTCATAAAATCACACATCACGTCAAGTTGAAATTTTATCTCTTTGGACGGATTCAATATCCTGGAAAGCACTGCGAAAAAATATGATATCATGCATCTTCGGTTGATGATATTGATTTCTTAAGCATTCAGCACAAATTACTTCTACCCCATTCTAAACACACTCGTTTTTCCTTTTGGATGTCAGCGTCGATGACACTTTAATTTTTCTCCTCGCAAGGTGGAGGGCAATCAACTTGCAAGTTACAAAAATTAAAGAATTATGAAAACACATTCTTGCTGGCTCACACGCTGGTTCACTCCAACATCGCAGAAATAATACTCAATAAAGACTGAAAGAATGTAAATTGCTTCCACTCAAGTACGCCTCCCTTTATCTCTTCGCAGCCATTGGTAAAGACGCCTATCACCATACAGTTCAAATTGTATTGCATTCGGTCAAGACGCGATTGTTTCCGCGTGGCTTCCATCCTCGCCGCCGTGAGAGTCGCTCCAGTGCGTGTGTGCGGCAAGAATTCGGGATTAAGACGCTGGCGAGAGAAGACCCTCATAATGACTTGGGTTACCTGGGACACGGCCCCGCTTGGCTACCACGAGTCGCAAAAATAAATGGGAAGTCCTTCATAGGAGAGAGAGAGAGATGGATCAGATCGGGGGAACCTTTTAAGAGTATCGGAGAGAAATTCATGGGACGGAGTAAAGAGTGGAATGAATGTTTTCCATGCAAATCAACACTACATTTTTAGTCAATATTAAGTGCAAATGTCAGTTTAGGTCAAATAGTTTTTTAATTTTTTAACTTTTGCTGACGTTTCGAATTTTTATTCATCCATCTTCAGGGCTATAAACAAATGATACATGATGTTAAATGTTTTACCATTCTTTTTTTGTTACATACTGGTAAATTTAGAGTCATTAAATATAAAAATACATAGACATTCAAGATTGCATTGTATTGATTGTTTTTATATTAAATGACTGTTAATTAACAATTATGTAATCAAAACAGAACTGTCAAACATTTAACATCATGCATCATTTGTTTATGGCCCTAAAGATGGATGAATAAACATCCGAAACGTCGGAAAAAGTTAAAAAAATAAAAAACATTATTTGACCTAAACTCATGAAATGTGCACCATACATATAGAAAAAGAGGTCGTGAATAAATACCATTTGTCAGTATTAAGGTTTGAGAATACTATGAGAGAGTGAAATATACTGTCGAGTGTGACGTTGCTCGATATTTATCGCACGTCATAAGGAATTCCAATGGATCGTTTCACAGTACTGTATTAATCTCTTTTAATGTGTGACATTTTAGTTTTAGCTTCAAAATATTATTCATTAGAAGAACGAGCAACGGACTAGCGTAAAACAGGGGTGTTGCCAAATATATTCGCCTCTCTAGAGGTCTCAGTTATAACGACGAGTTAGTGAAACTAATTAAAAATATATTTTGGAGGTAGTTTGAAACATTTACGTAAGTAAATAGAAACATGTTGGTATTACGAGAACCTTCGTTGGAGGTATTCACTTTCATGAAACTTTTTTCGATAGGGTATTTCTATTACTCAAGTGGTGTATCACCATAAGTTTTAGTATAGAAGTATGTTGCTATATTTGGTGGAAAAATTCCTGCTGATTGATTAAATAAAACCACTTGATATGTGCATAGCGAATGATTCAAAATAATAAGGATTTTAAAATGATAAATGGCGGGATGAGAAAAAAATCGAAAATACTTAACGTCTGACAGACTCGGCTATATGCAACGGAACGAGATAGCAAGCATGCATGGCCATGCTGTTCACCAGGTCGGGGCAGACGCAGCAATATGCCGGCTCCTTCAAGTCAGTAGTCAAGTCAATAGTCAAATGTACCTATTGATAAAAATGCAGATTAAAGAGGGGTAAACGAGAGAACATACCCTCAGATATAATGTATAAATAGATGACATGCAACATTTTGAATGTTTCTTGCTGCAGCCATTAATTCAGTTCATTATAGATGACATTTTAAGCTTGTGAATGTACATTTCTTTTTATGCAATAAAGCATGTTTCTATTAAAAAAAAGTCAATAGTCTAGTCAATGAAGGGGTTGTGGAGGACATGGACCATGAGGACAGAGACCAAACTTCAGGGATGTGTGTATGGGGTTGATAGGAGGTAAACATACTAAACAAGCGTTTTTCAAAAATGTACAATTTTCGCTAGAAAATATCTCGATAACTATGAGGAATAGAAATAAATGTATAAGGAACAATTTAGTTGTACATTTTGTCAGCTTTAATTTTTGAATCTGTAATATTTTCACTACCACGCACCGTTTTCAAGTTATGAGCGATAAACGAATTCCCCCTTCCCTCCCGCACACCTCCTACTATTTCTTGTAATCAGCTAACGTATATTGAAACAAGCTAAATATTGATGCCAATTTTATTAAAATAGGCCAAGCCGTTTTAGAGATATGAAGTCTCAAACTCAGGGTCGCATACTTTCTGCGCCGAGAGTAGGTCCGGGGACTTTTAGTATGTTTACCTCCTATCAACCCCATACACACGTCGCTGAAGTTTGGTCTCTGTCCTCTTCCATGTCCTTTACAACCCCCTATTTGGGCGTTCATTGACAGGACTACACGTATAATCGCGGCATCCGTTCAGCCGTGTCTAATAGTCTCGTGCTACAAACTTCAGGATCACTAAGCTATCATCCTTCTACCGTTCTCCTCCATTCCAGTTGGTGCTTGAATCATACCCCTTACTAATAATATCCTAATTTTTTTATATCGCACCAATTTTTAAAGTAATTTTGGTCATTTTTTACGAATAAAATAGGATTTTATTGTATTATCACGTTTTTTTGCCATTTTTCTCCCATGTTGAAATGTTCTCTCATTAATAAATATTCAGTTAAAACGAATATTTTTCATAGCAGATGACTGGAAAAAAGTCATTTTTATTGCTAGAGCTATATTAAGCTAGTCAATTGCCGCAATAATTTATTCAAATGAGTTTAAGAACGTATCACTTTCACAGTGAATTTCGTGGTTCTGCATCGAGGCCAGCTTTTGCGTGTTGCATTCCATCTGCCTGGCCGCTATTGAGTTTCTTCGATGTATTTTGGTGCAGTAATTTTCCGGTGATTTTCGATTAAAACCATGTGAAGGTTTTTGAGTGATCATCCTTGACAACATTTCGCTTGGATCACGGCAGTTTGCTGGCTACCTCATTGGTAACTTCTCTGGACGTAGACTGATTATCCTTGCAGCAGGATGCTTTAAGAGAAGCGCGATGACATGCGCATAGCGGGTATTGAAGCACTGATTATATGCTAAGTGCATGTAGGTACCAATCTCAAGATAAAAGCATTCGCCGTCTGTATGATATTTTCAAAGCCATTTTTTTATTAATTTTGTTGCGAATATGTTCTTGCGTGCTACCGACTCATTTTGACCCGTACCTTGAACGGGTCTTGCCTGGTGTAAGATGTTAGGTATCATCCACCAGGATGGAAGGCAAATTATGCATTGAAAATTTCCCTGAGTAAAAAAGGTTTCCCAGGCCATTTCAAGACGGGCTTTGCCTGATGTCGATTCAAAGTTTTTGGTCTTTGATTTTTTAACACATTGTCAGAAAAAGTACCTTATTGAGTGGACTAAAGCCTGGAATTCTACTATTAAGAGCCTAGTAAAGTCTTCCAGATTGAATTCTCAGCACTACGCTACTTCTCATTGGGTGTGTATATAAATTATTTCTAATGGGCCATATCGTTAAAATCGCTATCACGCAAGATACCCGAGCATATACTTGTTAGTGATAGGATGATCTTCCCGGAAACTTCTTCCTCAGCAGTCAGCACGCCTTACGAAAGAGAAGATCTTTCAAAACTCATTTTGGACTCATCCTACATGATATTTAAAATCAGGTGAAGCGAACATCCAATATTCTAGTCAAAATTATGTGGAGGAAACGAATACGAACAAAACATATTCAATGGGATACGTGATTTTCTAAAGGACCGCAAACAATAAGGATTTATCGGAACCTTTAGTTCCAACATTGTCACAGTGTCGGCCGGCGTCTCACAAGGAAGTGTAATTGGCCCCCTATTATTCTCCTCCTCATTAATATTTAAATGACATTAACTCTAGTGTAAGTAGCAAAATTAGATTGTTTGCAGACGAGGCTGTAATATACCGAGAAATTTCCGAAAATGCTGACTGAAAAGCTGTTTCAACGTTCATCAATAAGGCACTCTATGGTTTTAGGTTACAAATTGTAGAAATTATTAGTATCCATACTAAATTATACACTTTGTATTTTGTACAGTTTTTATTAGCGGTACAACGCGTTTCACCGATCTACGGCATCATCAGGTACAAATTCTAAGATAGTTTGTTCATTGACCGTTGTTCAGTTGTCGTAGTTAAGGGGTTGGTTTGAGTGAGAGAGGTGGCGGTTATACCGTGGCTAAGAAGTCTGGACGCGGATAGGTGGCTTGAATGGTTGCTTTCTCCTTAAGGTAGTTTCTCGCTAAGAAGTGGGGAGGACTGTGGGAACAATTGCTCATTACAAATGGCCGTGTTAGTGTCTGCCAAGGGCCTTCTAATCTCGATTTTCTCGAGAGCATCAATTTTTAATCCCTTGGGGTCGATGTGTAAAATTTCAGGAATAAAAATCGCTTTCGTGGTTGCATTCCAAGAGATTTTTAGCAAAGAGGGAGCTGGAATCCTTATTTTTGTGACACCTTACGTGTTCCTTGGAGCGCATCATGAAGTTTCTACTTGTCTGACCAACATATGAAGTTTTACAACTATTGCAATTAAGTTTATAAATGCCTGACTTGAGAAGTCTTTCTTGTCTATCTTTACCATTAACTTCACCATTTAAATTCGTTGAAAACTGCTACGAGTTAATTATAAGTGTATCGCAGCTGATGGACGGATTAGGTTGGGAGCCGTTGGATATTCGGAGGCTACACGCTGGGCTTAGTTTACTTGAAAAATCCAGATCAAGCGAGTTTCAGACACGGAGGGTATTATTTTACCCTGCGCCAAACTGATAGGTAATAAATTCCTTCTATCCACACGCCATTAGTTATTTTAGCAAAGGCAGTGTGACACTAACACAAGGCAAAATAGTAAACATACAATTCACATCTTAATGTAACTTTTTCTACTCCTTAATAAGTTAATTGGTAATTGCTTCTCTATTCACTTTTATTCCTTAGATTTCTTTTCTCTCTTCTTATTTAACAGTCTGTTACATTTAAAAGTACCTATGCATTGAAAATCGCTGGTGGGAGATTTTATTCTTGATTTATTTCTTTGTTTACTATACACTGCTTTTCTTCCACTTTTCAATCATAGTCGGGTAATTTTGTTTTTTCCAGATGTAATGGTCCATTCTTTTTTCACCTTAATCCATCCCAAGATTTTCCAGTAATTTTGAACATCTTATTCCACTGAACTTTCTTCCCACTGCCACATGCATAGGTATGTCATTTTATTCGCGTATATCATTTTTTTCAAGTAATATTCTTAAGCAGAGAATGGCCTCTTGTTCCTCTGCTCCTGAATCCAAACTAGATTTCCGACTAGTTCTCTTCAATTTTTCTCTATTATTTGGCTTATTATACGTTTTAGGACTTGAAATGCATGTAATAACTGGCTCAGAGAACGGTGTTCCTCGCACCTCTTGGCCTTAACCTCTACTTAATAATTCTCACCGTCACATTCTTTTCAAAGTCCTCCGGTAGATTCCCACTTTCGTAGCTATATCCCTTCATTATCTCATAGAAGATATCCTTGGTTTTGTCTCCGAGGTTCTTGGTGAGTTTTCCATTGATTTTTTCCGCTGCAGGTGTCAAGTTACCTCTCTGCCAAGTTCACTTCTCGATATGTGATTTTCGTTCCAAGCCAAGTTCGTTTTTGCCCATTACATCCTTGTTTTCAATAAAAACATCTTCCAGAGGTTTAGGCTCTCATTATAGAACTTGGATGTATTTGTTCCATCTGTTACCAATATCTTCATCTACCACGTTCTGTGTACCAATGTTTCACTCTTAGTGTCTCTTATGGTGCTAAATTTTGTTTTCCTCTCTTTTAAGCGCTTCTTAACTAACACATCGGTGATTTTATGCAATTTTCAACGCAAGATGAAAACTGCTTCAGCGAATTTCATTCGGAGATTAGTTATTGGCTAATTGACACATATCACTTTTGATCAATGTTTTTCAAGTTCGAAAGTTTTGAACTCAATTTTGTGAAACCTTACTTGATTAGAAAAATAAAAAAATTGTAGTCGATGATGCCGGTCATATTACAATCAATCCTGTAAATTTTACAACACTTTTTTCCCATTGCTAACTCCAAATTTTTCATTCGTAGAATTTCATGAAGTAATTTTATATATATTTTGGGCGTGCATAATCGGTTTATTGTTTTTTATCTCAGTATAAAGACAAAATAATTCAAAATATTTTCGGGCAATTTCACTTTTTTTTAAATTTTAGCCTTTTTAGGACGTATGAATAACTCCTATACTATGTTTTTTTTCCATATTTTACGCTATTCTATTCTATTTCTCATGTATTTTCTATAAAATGGCTAAGTTGGTGCGACCCAGGGTCGGGATGAACTCCTTGCGTATTTAAAGGGACTGTGTCCTACTATCGGGCTCACATATGACCTACTAAGGACCGCGCACTTCGGATGCATTTAAGGTCCTACACTTATTATCTCTTACACGATAAATTCTTTTTTCCTCTCATTTTGTTATGTCCAAGGGGTTCTTAATCCTTTTTATCTTGACACCAGGTATGCTAACATAGCCAAAGGGAAGAAGAGAAATCCTCAGATGAAGGGCTAATGAGGGTGGAGGAGGAGGTGGATGCGTACATCGGTGTTCCATTGCCATATGGATTAATTCATTTAATTAATCCATATGGCATCAATTTCATAAGTTAATAACTGTTTGAGACGTCTGTTTTCTTAGTTACTCTCACACAGGGCCTAATAAGAAGACTAAATCTATTTTGAAATTAATATAGTGGACGATTCGCACTCTCCCCTTATTATTACTCCTCTTAATTCGGTCCATGTATCACTTTCTTTCTTGTTTACTTATTCCTTTCATTAGCAATATATATTATTTTTTTCCGTTTTCAATAACAGTTTTCTGAGGGCTTTTATGTCTCAGAATATGTCAAATTGTCAAGTATGCTGACTTCTTCTACTCCACATTGTTTTCATCTATCATCAGTTTATCCTCAACTCTTCGCTGGAATTTATTTGGTGGAAGTTTGGAGTAGTAGTGTTACTTGGTCAGAGGCAGAATTCATATCAACTTTATCATTGGTGATTTACTCCATCCATTTGTTCCTTAATTTTCCTATAGCACTGCATCTTAATTGTTAGCAATTTACTCAGCCCTACTGCTGATATAGCCCTTCCTTTACTGCTACATATATACTCAATACATGAAAAAGGAACTAACACTTTCCCGGCGAATAATATGAGTAAACTCTTTTCGGGCTCTCCACCGGTTTAAACTATTTATAATTGCCGACGTGTCGAGAGACGACTCGTCATTCATTCCCAAGGCAAGAATGTAGCAAATCTTAAATTTCAGCCGGATGAAGTACTAAGGCTAGGTCTCTTTTGATTGGTCGGAAGCCGATTGTAGACTCCGGAGACCGTTAGTTCTTGCGTTCTTAATTCTTTTCAAAATGGGATTCCAAGAATTGCTGATATTATAACTGGAATTGCGATAGAATTTTTTATCCTCCATCCGAATCTCAATGCCTTCTTTAGTAAGTCGATCCCAAAAATTTTCTGAACCCCAAAGAAGTTTTGTGTCGTCTCATTTAATCCTATGGTCCAAATTAATGCTGTGTTCAGCTACCGCCAATTTCTCTGGCTGACCAAGCCTGAAATCTTTGCGGTGTTCCTTCAGTCTCGTGGTAATTGTTCTACCCGTCTCACCCACGTAGACCTGGCCACATTCACATGGGATTTGATAGACTCCAGGAGTCATGAGGCCGATCGGGTCCTTTACTCTCACTAGATGGTCTCTAAGTTTAGCATAGATTTGTGGACAGCTTCTATGTTGTATCTTTTCAGAATCCCTGATATTTTTCTTTGATAAATGTTCTTCGGTGAAGAGGAAGAAACGCGATAAACCGCTCACCAGGGCCTTTCTACCCTATGTCTCCACAATTTCGGGAGGCGCACCGATGTGATGCGTAGTGTTCGGTGGCCGTGGAGACTTGAATGGTCGAAGAGAGAGAGATTTCAACGGGCGGAGGGGGAGGTAGAGACTTGAACGGCCGTCGCTTTCGGATTAACCCCCATTCCCTCCCCGACCACCGTCGCCTTTTGTCTCCGCCGCGTGTGGGCGATGGACAGTGGCCGCCGAGCGGCGCCCTCGGAGACAATGAAGGCGCATGGAAGCACGACCGACGGTTGACTTGCCCGGCGCAATCCCCGCTGATTGATGGTTTCCTCTCCTCGGCCGATGATACATAATCCCTGTCTTTAACGCTGAGGCGAGATGAGAATTTCGGCGAGCCCAGGGGAGCTTAATTGCCTTCGGAGGAGCTCATTTTGAGTCGATGGGGGGGGATGAATGGTGGACCAGCGGATGCCGCTGGCTCATTTGCTGAGCCTTGACCCCCATTGATCGTATATGGGGGTGAAACCGCTGCCAAGCCTTAATTTTTTTATCCCCGAGGACTAGCAAGGTTTTTTTCCAAAAAAATTGTCGATTGAATGTGGAGTCATCGGATGGTAGTTTGTTTTTTTGCAAAAGATACTGGCAACTGAGGACATTTATCGCTGTTAAGAATTGGCGAGTAGGTCGGCAAGGGAAGGATTTTTCGGGGAGTGGAGGCGCGATGGAGAGAAAAACGGCGTAGACATTATTAAACTCTAAACAGAAGGTCCCAACCTCCCGACGGACGGAGCACTACTCTTGAAACTCTAATCACGCGGTGCCAAAGTATTGGGATTCCACCAACAACATCCAAGCACTCTTGGAATTTCAATCCAGTCCCCCGGGAAGGCAGAATCTACTCCAGCTGCCACACCAACTCGGTCTCCGATACACCAGGGCTCGTTCTTTAGAGATTAAGAGAAGGCAGCTTTTTTTATTGCTTGGGTGGTCACTTCATGGGTTGACGTATAACTAAATACTCATTCCAGGAGCACATTGGTATCAGAAGTCAAACATTTCCTCATATTATCCAATTTCTCGGTATACGCAGGTTCTTAGTAGCTTCGCTTCACTTATCCGGGGTCATTTTACCAAAAGCTATTAAATGAACTCCATTTATCGAGCGTGTTTGTCGACCGGATTCCTGCGAAACGATTTCCGCTTAAAATATCTCTGAGAAATAACTTAAAATCTGCGAGATTACGTTTAATTATCGAATAGGTATGGGAGATTCGGAAATATTCCAGTTTAAGATGATGCGCTTATCGATAAAAAAAACATCACCAGACAAAACAGACTGGGCTCTGGGTCATTCGTTTCATAGATATCGCCAGAGGGCAAGGAACTATGTTTTCTCTGCAAACACCTGCATGCTTCTAAAGTGCTTCAATATATTCTCAAGCATATTCGAGGATGTTTGTGATCTCAGATTGATCTCATATATTTGGAAGGCTAGTGAGCTTTCTTTTCTGTAGCCGAACACTTAATCTCATAATTTTCACGATAATAGTCTTTTCCGCGATTCGTTATAAAATCCTTTATACATGGGTTGAAATTAAGCTTAATTATATTTGTAAAATATTAATTTTTACTCTTTTTGCAAATTATATAGTAATAGGAGTCAAATGAATTACACGAACCATTAAAATTACTTCACTTACATATGTGTATTTTTAATGGAGGGGTGAAATCCATTAACGTACTGAGTGTCGAACTCCCATTACCAGACTACCGACTAAAACACCCCCCCCTTTCCCCTCGGACACTAGCACGGAACAGTTACATTACTTCTTGCTAGGCCATTTTTCATTGTTCCACTGGGTATATCTTGTTTACATCAACCCATTTGCTCGAGACAGTCGATGTCTGCCTTCTTTGCTGTCAAAATGCTTTGTGCATATCTTGCCACCAGACTCCAGTTTTTCTCTCCTACTAGCATTATCTGTGCGATGTTTTCTGGAGTTATTTGTCGCCCGATATCCAATGAAAGTGAATTCCGCTGTCGGGCCCACACATCGCACGAGATGAAAGTATGAAGTGCAGTATCTATGTGTATTAGAAGCAACATAGTTGGGCTCATAAATGACGAAAGAGAGAGCCAATGCATCCAATAATGAAAAAAGGTAGTGTTTTCCAATGGTTTGTCGTTAATCGTCGGATTAATATCATTGAAGCTTTGGCTGCAAGGGTATGTTATTAATTAACATACCTCAATTTCTTCATTCAGCTTCTTGAATCACTTGAAAAAACGATTGATGTCAAAAATTAAGTAAAATTTTAAATCTTTTGAAATCAATCCATTAGATTACTAAACTTCCATTCTCATTTTAAAGTCTATTAAAATAATTGAGAGCCTTATGAATTTTGTAATTTTTCAGTACGCGCAACTTCTTTTGGACTCAAGTTTAATATTTTATTCTAGATATTCTGGATTTTTTATGTTAGCCATCCTTAAAATGTGTAGTGTCTAATGAAAGTTTCAAAAACGGCACTTGATGAGCTATTCTCTCTCGAATTTCTTTGTTAACCTTTGATGAACTCATGTGTGCACATCCACGCGTTATCGTTGGAGATGCTAATTCTTGTCTGCCTAATTCTTGCAATTGCCTTGAAGAATATATACCCACACCCTCATCGCAAACAGAGGATAAATATTTGCTGGAGGGTTGACTCGCGTCTTTACCTTAGTAACCGAAGGTTTTTTTCAAAGGTATTTCGCTTCTTGTTTATTTATCTAAAATAACGTGAATCAGTCGTAAATTTTGGAATTCTAAGGTTAAGTTTTAGGAACTTTCACTCTGGATTCTATTCCCTCCTCAACTTCGAGATATCCTGCGTAGGGCGAGTGTGATTCCATTTTACGCCATATAAGAGAATTTTGAAATAGTTAAGTCTCTACGTAGTGTCGTTGGAATTTTCCCTTGTGACTTACTTTCTCAACTTCCCTCCCTAGGCATTGAGTCAAATGAAATTTCAGTTAACTCGAGCTACGGTCTGTCACAATTAAACCGGTTGCCGCTCGATCAACAGCCAGCAATTGCAGGGCTTATATCAGTAAGAAACTTCGGCACTTCAACTTTTGCCTAAGATCAATCCGAAAGGCCAATTTATTAAAGCATCCAAGTTTGCTTGACATTCTTCAGCCAAAAATATTTTAAACAATGTTTTTAGTTAAATCAGAATAGCCTATTGGCTAATTTGATTTATTTCCAGTGAAAATCGTTCTGTATGGATGTGTAATCGTCCAATTCGTACGGTTGCCCCTTTCTGCCAATGACAGTACGAAATTATCTTAGCTGTCGGAGTAAGTTAAGTTGAAATGCTAACAAGTACTTCATTCAATGCGTTGGGGAATAGACGCTGGGGAGACCTCTAAGTCTATACTGCACCGTTCGGCCGATTTGGTATTGGCGTTTCTACCCTGATAGATAATTTCCTTTGTTCCGTTCACATAAGCTTTAGTAGTTATTCGAACACGCAATCCCCATTACCGTACTCCACCTGGGGATGTCTCGCTTTTCTATGACACTCCTTGTTTGCTTTGATCGTCAACGACACATCTCTGCTTTCACTCCGACAATCCCGTTTTTTTTTTCATTTTAATCTGCCAGTTTTTTTTATGTGTTCATGACATTGTGAAAATTCCATGTGCTGACGAGGCATCGTAAAGAAAATTCATTGCTAGTGAAAGGTAGCATTATAAGTCAGTGCTATTCTCCAACTTTTAACGTATTGAAATGGAGCTTTTTTCGGTATTTTTTACGAAATTTCTTCAATAATTAGCTGAATACTCAGCTGAAACTGAGAATACTTAGCTGAAAGGTACAAAGATAGGGGTTTATTTCCTGCTACATTCAAAGGTTTTTGATTTATCATATTTTCTCCAAAAATAAAGAACTTTTAATGTCTTGTAGAAAACACTATTCTATAAAAAAAATAATACTGGTGTGTTTGTAATTGGTTGAGAAAAGTTAAGGATTAAAAATATTTCAAAAGTCATTTTTAACTCTCAAGATACTCGCATAATAACTGGAAAAAATGACGAATATCAAAAATGATGATCAGCATGCCTGGATTATTTCACATAGACTGACCTTTGTATGTATCTATTGGCCTAGGATAATAATGAAAGTCTCTTTTCTCGTATTTCTTCCAATTTCCCGATGAGAGGCCAAAACATTTTGAACGGCATCGTGACTCTGAGGTCTTCAACACATGGAATTTCTGTTTGCTATGTATTACTGCTGATATTCTGATGTGATGTATCAGCAACAGTTATGGTCTTTCTATGGCATTGCTGGTCTAACCAACAATAGTGAGAATTAGCAACGGATTACTTTATATTTAAATTGAGCCCTAATTAAGTGGCCTAAACGTTTTCTGGCACTTCCAAATGGGTGGAATCCTTTTCATAATGAAACAAGTAGCACAACATCCCGCTACTTTTTGAGAAAAAAGTGGTTGCATCAATAGGTTTATCGATAGGCATCATTGTTTCTTTTCGATAAATATTCTGCGTAGTAAACTTCTGGATAATACCATTAACTAAATTTTTCTATCATAACAAAGAACTCAATATTTAAACAAGCCCTATATTTTGAAAATTTACTTAAACTACAATACCAACCTTTAAATCCTAAGCCACAATATATTTCAGTAGAATTGTATGACATATTAACTCCGCCTGGGGTAGCTGAGGGGTGGCTTGAGTAGCTCAGCAGTTTCCCCTGCCGGTTACAAGCACGGATAAAAAAGGAAAGTCAGCTTCCTATCCTATGTAAAATCCATTATTGCTAAATAAATACCAAAAATAAGCCTCGGAAACCAGATGGATTACAAATTAATCGACCCAAACAAAGGAAACGGCTAATGAATATTGGTGGCTGAAATATACAATGAATTAACACGACAGAGGGGTAAGTTTGTGATTAACTCAACAAGAAGAATATTGATAACTCAGTCCTCAGTGAAACAAAGGAAAAAAGGACAGGGAAATAAATACTAGGAGAAATACATTTATTCCAGGAGTAGAGTGAAAAAATTAGAGAGGGCTAAATCAGGAATGTTGACATTCATAAAAAAGAAAGCGGAAAAAAATAGCAGACAGGAATTTGGTAAGCAAAATAATTTTAGCCGTTGATATGAAAATAAGAGGAAGCTAAATAAAAATAATAGGCATTTATACATCCAAAAACGACTCAGATGTAATAACAAAGGACCGATACAATAACAAAGGACGACTCCTTCAATACACTCTCTGGTGAATCAAATAGAACAAGAAATATGCAAGAAACAGTATTGATAGTAGATCTAAATGGCAGTGTAGGTAAAGCCATTAATAGCACAATAATTGGATGACACGGAGAGAATGTAGTGACAATAATGGAACTAAATGGATAGAACTATTTGAAGATCATTCGCTACAGATCCTAATTGGATATTACATCTTGATGAAACAGAATCAACATGCACATCAATCAGACCTTGCAATGTGAGGATGCAAGGTGGAGTAGAATATGGATCGGACCATCTACCATTAAAATCACCTATGTGAATTAAATACCACAGAAATCCACAGAAAAAAATATGGAAACGCGATTTAGAAAGTGAAATGTAACAATCTGGATAGTCTGAGGGATAAGCACACAATCTTTCTCTCTAAACAGCGTCTGACGCAAGAAATTAGAGATGATGCAGCGGGCACAGCAGAGGATATTTATGAAGACAGAGATTGTGAGACAGAGTTGGTAAAACAGAAGAAAATGCCTCAAGTGACTGTTCACGAATAACGGAGAAGATCGGAATAACTATGCCAAGTACAAATCCGTAGTAAAGAAAGAAATAAGAAATTGAAAGGATGAGTTATGGAACTCCAAGTGTACATAAATAACCTAAATAATAGGAGGATCAAGATCTAGAAAGCTTGGAACTTAGTTAACAGTCTAAGGACGAACACTAGCGTGAAGATGAGAATAAATCCCATCCAAATGGAAATATGGAAATGCTATTACAGTAACCTTACACGACAACATAGCGAATATTTAGACACACGAGTAGAAATGAAAGACGTGGAAAAGGAAGTCGATAAGTATGAAATAGAAGAATTAAAAAAACATTGCAAGGAATGATAAAAACAAGGTTCCAGGACCAGGTGATTTATCCATCGGATTGGCTAAACATGCCCCAAAAAAAATTAGAAATGTTATGCACCACATTTAACAACTGTCTCATGAGAGAGACTTTACCAAAAGACTGGAATATTTCCGTATGGATTCCATTTACAAGAAGGAAAGTAGAAATGAATGCGGAAATAACAAAGGAATAACTTATCAGTAGGAAAACTGTATGGACGAGTCCTGAAAGATAGAATAGAGAAGGGAATAGAGTCAGAAGGACAAAGTTTCTTCCGACCAGGACGATTATGCGTAGACTATGTATTTACATTTAGACGCCTTATAGAGAAAAAACTATCAAGAGGTTAGGACGTTCATGCAGCGTTCATTGATCTGAGAAAGACTTTCGATTGTTTCCATCCTACAGAAACTGTTGACCTCTACAAAATAATCTGGTCTAAATAAAGGATTTTTATCAAATTTCTAAATAAAATATTATAATATATATAAAATATTACATAATAATGTATATATAATATTCTAATATACACACATATTATAATAATGTATTAAATTAATTTTTCGTAAAAGAAAAAAATAAATGTTTATAAATTTTAATTTAAAAAATAATTTTAAATGCTGTCAAAGCATTGTTAAGATAAAATCATATACAGATTCACCTGAATCAAGCAGATTTATTCCAGTATGACCGATATATCCTATCCGATCGTACCACGTGAAGTGCATAGCGGCATCGATCAAAGCGCCTTACCGGGAAGTGCTCATTACCAAGCAGCAATTATGACCCATTGATTGACGAGCAACGATGGGAAATTTGAAGTTTTTCAATTTCCTTCTTCAATAGCTTATTAGTTGTGTGCTGTTTGTAGGCGAGACGATGAGCTGATGCAACTTTTTATCTTTTTTTCCCTGCGGGGCATTACTTTACGTCGCAAAGGGGTGTTCAAGAGAAGCGTAATAAGCTTAGTGAGGAGTTAATATCTCTGAGAGACTGCCAGAGGGAATGAAAGGGGATTGCTTTTAATGGAGCGTCGTAAATTCGATACCAGTATTATGTGTCTTGTATCGACAAACAGCGCGCAATATTCTCCATCGAAGCGGACGGGAGGAGGGCGAAGACGCCGATAGGAGGCACTGCCTTCAGTTCAGTCGAGGCCGCTCTGCTCCTCAATCATGCCGACTCCCATGCGCCAGGTCAATTACTGCTGTAGCTTTTTTATGTGATATATTTAGAGAACGTTAAGTGATCTCTAATGATCGTTATCGCAAGAGTTAGTGCGTCACAAAATACAGCGCATCGATGCCTTAAAGATCAGTTGTACATGAAAAAATCAATGGGTACTACAAGTAGAGAATCCAGAGAAAAGGGAATTGACTCTCGAGAATCAAAACATGACGTGAGGGGTCAGTGTCAGTCCTCCGGGTTCACGGGTTCATCCTTCGCTGTAGCCAGGGGCGATATATAGACGATCGGCATTAGGGATAGCATGTGATTACTCCGTGGATATCTGCAATTCTACTGATTACGCAGCTAATTAAATAACTGGGTTATGAAATCTCGTGACATGGTGAGATTAAAAGTAACCTTAATGTGTTTATTTCATTGACATTTAGAATTAGATGATTTACTCAAAGCGTTTTCCTCAATTTTTATGCAAGGCGATGCTGGAGGAAAAGATCACATTAGAAAAATTAAAAAGCTCCATTGGATACAATAAAACGCTTGAGAAAATTTTATTTTCCACAAATTAAGTGAACGCTTTCATATTACCAGGAATACCCAATATTCACCGCTGTAGGGAGTGGCACTGAATATGACTACCTAGTCTTGTGCCCTTAGTCTTGACATAAATCTTCACGTGACTACGCAGTACTTACTATCAAACGGACTAGTTTCATTGATAGTTAAGACTGTTGTTACCCACACTGTTCAAAGTAGCATTGGAGATCCTTTTTATAATGTGAATCATGGCTTATACTAGGCCACACGTGGTATGTCAGAGCATGAAGTGATTTACGAACGCTTTCCCTCCTATCTTAAGCACCTCGATGTAGGAGAAACAGAAAGATTAAACAGTGAGGGCCCAGGGTTGGATGTTGCTTTTGCAAGTTCCTAAGAAGTGTAGCAGTGTACTCCGTTAGTCTGAATGGCAAAAATATTGCTGTCTAGGCCGGGACGGACCTGTTTTATTTTATCCTTTCGTTCTTTGGTTTTCCCAAGTTTCTTTTCTTTTCTGTTTAGCCTCCCTCTCCCTTTCCTACTCCCGTCTTGCTTTCCGTATCGTTTTTGTTTTGTGTGTGCGAGTGTGGCGAGTGGGCACCGTAGGTCCGTTTTTCAGTTCGCTGGTGGTGTAAGGACTCGAAGGCAGTCTTCTCAGGGTATTCATGTGTGGGGTGATCGCCTGGAAAGAGGCCAATTCACGTCAGCGAGAGTCAACTGGCGGAGGCGGTGAGCAAATTCTATTGGGTGCATAGCAAGCGGCGGCGGACGGGAGTAAGTATTTTCTTTCATTACTTTCTCCCTTTCTTCGCCCCGTTCTTCACCATTCTCTATGCCCCTTGTTGATATTCCCCTTCCTTCCTATATTTTTCTTTTTTAAGTAAGTAGTACGTGTGCATAAGGACTGTCCCGGTCCTTTAGAACAGAGTAGTTTCGTTCCGAGACATTCAGCGCAGTTTGCCTGCACTATTTGGTGCCGAAACCCGGGAATCTTGGTTAATCAATAGGGTCTACTTTATTTATATGTATTTCGATTATTTTATGCAATCATGCCCGAGAAGGTAATAACCAAGAGGCAAAATCGCGTGCGTCTGTATCTACTGCGTATTAGACGGGACGGTCAAAGGCTACCCTTTCAATACCCGCGCAAGAGTTAGCATGCGAGATTAACAATTATCAGTGGCGCGTCAGTGAACATCCTCAATTTGGAATACTTTCGGTCAGGTGTTCTCTTTTAAATTAGGTCTGCCGCCGTTTCATGAATGAGAATCAAGTAATCTTTGAACACTGCACTAATTCTAATCGTACGGAAATGTATCAAATATATTCCCTGCTTGCAGAATAGTTCCAGGAGAAGTATTATTTCATTGTTTTTTATTTCACCACCAAAAACGGCACAAAGGCTTTTACATTGGCTGACCTCAATAGATAAATAAAAGCTTAGAGAGAATGACATAAATAAAAAAAAACAAAATGATTAAACGTAAGAAAGGGGACTAAGAGAGCGGTGAATTTTTCAGGTGGCATTTAAGGGAGGATTTGAAAATAGCGGCAGAGGAAACTATTTCTTGAAATCGTGATTGAAATCGTCCAACTGTGTTATGGGCGGCGAAGCCAGTTCCTTGGTGTATAGTCAAAGATGTAGACTTCCTTCGATTGACGTTCCGAAGTTTTCGGGGGCATTTTCATAAATGCCAGACATTTCGGGGACATTTTCATAATAATTTTGAGATATATTTTAATCGGTGATGCATGACCGGAATGTATCTTCAACTGAAAAGTTTTCTTATCTAAATCTCCTCTACAAGGATAGGCCTTGGCGATAGTTGCCTCTGTTCCTTTTGATAAAATGCATTTTCCATCCACCTGGAGAGAATTAAATGATTTTTATAACAATCCTCAAATTCTCGGTTTTTTCTTTTTAGATAACATACTTTCGTTTTCGGCAGTTTTTTCTAATCAATTAGCGTCGTGACAACCTTTGTGAAGATGTATGCAGCTTTGGGAACCTTGAATATACTTGATTTAGGAGAATTTAGAGGATTGCTTTCTAGACGTGGACAAGTGATCTCAATTCGAAGGAACGTTAAATGGAAGCATGTTTCCTTCTGTGATGGAGCTGTCCCTATATCTATTTCCTCTAGTTCTCGAGGTAAACCTAAATACTCGCTCCCAGTTTCAGTCGGCGAATCTTCTTTGAAGGTTAAGGATTTAAAACTAAAACGTGATATCTGTCAATTGTGTTTGTTCTTCTTTGCATCCATTATTTAAATTCACTATGTATATTGAATTGAATTATGAACAGCGTTCAAACCTTGTGCGCTCAAAGAAGTTATGTCTCAATTGTCTGAGGCCGGGGAATTGGGCCCCCAAGTGCCAAGTAAGAGGCATGTGTTGTCAAAAATGTAAGCGATACCATCGTACGTCGTTACATCATCCTGTCGGTTACGGAAATTGTGTCGTCACAAGCAATTACGCTGTCAAAGAAAGAGGTCCCATTGGATCTCTGAGCGATGTCGAATAGGGTAGTTCCTTGCCCAAAACGTCTTATTCATTGTCTTCTTCCCCTGTGATCTTAACGTCGTGCACTCGGAATGATAAGCAGCATATCACAATCCTAGGCACAGCGGTAGTTATGATTCAGGCAGGTAATGGGGCTTGGGAATGCATTAGAATTCTCATAGACCCTGGGTCCCGAGTGTCGGTCATCTCCTCTTCGGCCTTAAGGCGGCTGTCCTTGACCATACCTGCGTACGTAGGCGAGCTATTTGGATTAATTCATGTCCTACTGCAACCGCCGAAGGGTCAGGTTTTGTGTTCTTTGTTACCAAGACATGCGTCATACTCATTGGTTGAATTGAGTCGATTCATCTCAAAATTTAAAGGCTAGCCGTGATGTTAGGGGAGAGGTATTATAGAATCATTTCCTGTTTTATCGTCAGCCTCAACTTGTCTTCTTAAAACTGATGAAAATAATTGAGATTTTACCATTGAAGAAGATTTCGAAAGGTTTACGTACTAAAGGGTAGGAAAAGAAAATTCCCTTCCCGAAAACATTTTATGAAAACTTAGTTCAAGCTCACCGTGCTTATTCAGTGTAAATGTAACCGCTTTCCAGATTGCAATTAGAGGAATGTTTTTTTCCCTTCTCTTTCACTGTTTATCTGAATGGCAGGGATTGTTTTCCCTATCCAATGGTGATCATCCATTGGTCCCACCTTTGTGTGAAATGATAGTAAATTGCAGATTAGCAAGTTTTCGGGTTTTGTCTGCGTTGGCATTATTCTTGATGGCGATGATAGTAACATAGTAGTAAGGACATTAGGAGGAGAATAGCACTAGCGAAGGAAGCGGTCATTAACATAAGGGAGCTGATGACGGGAACCTTAAGTAAGGATGTAAAAAAGAGGCTGGTGAAGAGCTTGATATGGAGTGTGGCGTTGTATGGGGAAGAAACGTGGACCTTGAGAAAGGAAGACGGAAATAGGCTGAAGGCTTTCGAGATGTGGGTGTGGAGGAGGATGGAGAAGGTGCGTTGGACGGAAAGGAAGATAAATGAGGAAGTGCTTGACATGGTGGGCGAGGAGAGGAAACTTATAGATGGGATTAAAGGGGAAGACAGGGTAGGTGGCTGGAAGGGTTAATGAGAGGCGATGGTTTGCTGAAGGCCATGATAGAGGGTAGGATGTTGGGTAAGCGGGGAAGGGGAAGGAAGAGAATCGGTTTTATGGACGGGATGAAGAAAGTTAGGACTTTTGCTGAGATGAAGAAAGAAATACTAGAGGTAGAAAGAGCACGGCGCGTGTGAGAGTTTGTTGGATATTCTTTGGCTTTCATCATGACCTACCTCTAACCGGTAGATTACTCTAATGAATGAATGAATGAATGAAGATAGTTAATTGGTTGGGCACTGTAATCATTGATGGCTAATATTTGACATCAGCTCAGTGAGGACAACTTTAGACGTCCTTACAAAATGAAACAGAATCACATTGCAATACACTTTTGAGAAGGGACAAACTATTTGGGGGAAAGGAGGTATAAATGAAATAAAAATTGGGATTATAATCGAGAAACTTATTTATCATCAACTTTGTACCAAATTTATAAATTGTTATTCGCTTTTAAAATTCGCCTTCTGATAGTACTTGCACCAAAACAGTAAAACGACCTCTCTTGCAGAGAGAGATTAGCATATAGAAGCGGTGTTATTTCCATTTTCGTATGCTGAATGAAAGCGACTAATGGAGACATTCTATTTCTTTGATCCTCTGGAATCCGAGAAAAGAAAAATTAATGTGATGGGAGCTCTGGCTGTTTTCACATACTCAAAAAAATCTAGCCATCAAAATGCATAGCTATAGCACCACATCCGATTAATCATTGGCATGCGGATGTGCTGAGGGGTCATCCTTAAACCAGAGGTTTGTAAGGCAAAATGTATTCATCTTCGCTTATGCTGACTACATTCTGGACATTCGGTAGATACTTAATAAAACCCAAGACGATGTCTAACCGCCAGCTATAATTTATTTTCTAGTGTCTCTCTCCGGGGGGCCCAAGCTGTCCAAGCAATCCACCTTCATTCCACACATGGCCGTTGACCTCAGCATATCTGATTCCAAAAGTTGCAAAAAATCGTTGATTTGTCCATATTTCTCATTTTGATGTGTATATCTTCAGGGAACGGAACTGGGCCCCCCTACCCTGAATGTGTGAAATTCATACGCCTGTGGCTTAGTCCGGGGTGAGATCTACCCTCAGCTATCCAAACTAACCTTAGGGTTGAATCACTGAGTGAGAGAGTGCATATCTTTCTGGCAGTATTATTTTTCCGCTAAGAAAATGGTATGAAATTTAAATTTAGGAATTTTGCATTAACCTAATGTCAAAGTGTGTTGTAAGGCGGCATAGTAATGTATATTTTTCATTAAAAAGGTACCGGTTTAACTTCGATTTGGCTGAGGATAGTCAGGATATGCTCATGTAAAACTGTGGATGTTAATAAAATAATAAGGGGCTTGTTCTGAATTTCGAATAGTTTACTCGTGTCAATTTGAAGCCTCTAATGTGGGCGCAAGTCTAATATAGTCAGCTTTGTTAAAGGACTTTATTTTTTACCTGACCGGTTCCAAAAACTAAGAGTTTTTCTCAACTTCATTCCCTGTATTTCTGGCCTTTATGGTAACAGCAGGGTATTGTTGCAGGATATTGCTCCCTGTCATTTAGCGATTTCAATACTCCTTTACTTACATAGGAATTTGCTGCAGTGATAAGTTCTATGACTCGAAAAAGGAAACCCTAATATAATTATTTATTTTAAAGTTTATTAATTTCAATCAGTGTGATTTACTTGGTTACAAATATTTTCGTGATATAATTAAGGACGATGAATAAAATAGGTTAAAAGGTCACTAATGGTTTTAAATAACAAGCTTAAGAGCGCGAGAACATTAAAACTTGCAAGTGGATGCTGATGTGCTTAGGAGTAAGGATAAGCAGTGTAAACTGGGAAATGCCAATGAAAGATATAAACGTCAACGCTGACAGTAGAAATCACAATGGTTATGGAGAACCGGGGGTGTCTTTGAGATCCATTCAGGTCACAAGGAACAACCGCTCTCTCACGTTAACCTCGTAGAGAGAAAATATAAATTCCTCGGCTTAAACGATCGTATAGAATCAAATTTCTCTCTGAGAGTTATTCAATGGGCAGTTGACAGAATAATAGCAAATGGCTGAAAATTAGTTTGTCTTCAGGGAAAGAACAGATTCAAAAGATATTGAATTAGGAGTTGGGAAATGGGGGCAAACGTAGCAAGAGAAAGGTCCTAAGTTTATGATTAATGGATACCTATCGCATAGCTTTTTTGATGAGTGATCCGTAGGAAAACTGTTGGAGATACATAAGGAAGGCAAGGAAGTTAACTCGAGAGAATAAAAGAGTATTATAATTTTGTGCGTGGAACAGATGCGCGATTGAGTAAAACGGTGAACTCTTACTTGCCCCTCCACGGGGTTAAACTCTTCGCCACTGCCGACGTTTCGACGCGTAGGAAAGGCAAAGAAGAGTTTACCTTCGGTTTGCGTCGGGAAAGCATTCATCAAACTGTAGTCTCGTTTCCTTATTATAAATAATACTTTTATTAAGAGACGTTTTCACAGCCACAATCCAATAGTGTGAAATATGTTAAAAATTGGAATGGCAAGCAATTCCCCTCAGTCATAATAGGATGAACTACGGATGAACTTGGGCTTGACAACGGCATGTGTATTCTGTTCGGCGGTCAAGAGAACTGACTGACTTTTGAAAGTGATCGCCTGCCCGGCAAATATCTTCAATTTGACATTGGTTACGTATATTTTTTGTAAATCTGTAATTCTGTAATTTTATGGTGCGGTAAATTGAAGAAGGAAATTCATTATAATTACGTGTGAAATTATTTTTCAACTGTTTTTGCTTCAACACCTCTTGAGTATATTTTTACCAATAAAATTTAGAGCTTAGGAAGAGAATTTAACATTTCAATAACATACTTAAGAACTAGTTTAGAATGTTATTGAAAATGCTATTAAAATCCATTAATTTGATTCCAATATTATAGTGCAGCAAATATACCAGGAAATTTCCCATTACCTATGCTTGGTATCGATTGATGATTGAAAAGTAGCGGCATGCGAGGAAAAAGTTATATTCAATACAGTGAAAGGATAATTATGGTTAGATTAGAAACAAAACCTAAGGACACGGTGGTGGTACAAGTGTACATGCCCACGTCAGATTACGAAGATGGCGATGTAGAAGATATCTACCTGCAGAAGAAGTGATAAGGAATGTAAAAGAAGATGAAACCTTAATTATTCAATTACTAGAAGGTAAGACAGACGTAAAGAACGGGTTTAGATAACGGACCGATAGGGGGGAGAGATTGATTGATTTCTGCGTTCAAAATGGCCTTGTCGCCACAAACACTATTTGGAAAGCCACCAGCGAATAAAACACACGTGTAAAATTCCAGAACACAGAAGAGGATTTAAAATTGACTATTACTTGATTTCTATATCGCTGTTTCACTAAAATAAAGGACTGCAACATCTATCCTGGTGCGGATTTAGACAGTGACTGTAATTTGTTCATGATGAAATGTCAGCTTAAGGTAGCTGGAGCGAAAAATCACTTTACCTTGAATTTGATGAATTTGGCCTCATTTTACAAGAAAAAACTCTCATCATTCCAATGGTATCAAAATATCGAACTACTTTTCGAGCTACTTGCCTCTAAATATAAGCTGTTTTAAATGGGATAGATTATGGCTGTGCACTCCAGAGGGAGAATATTAAACAAATTAGGAATTTCTAGCACCTAGATTTCGTAAAAAAACTAATGGTGTGTAGATGGCATGTACTCTAACTAATTTATAAAAAATAATCTATTACTCACCGGAGTAAGTTTTACAGAATCGCAAAAAAAACCTGCTGTTTTGAAGGGTTTTCGGCCGTACGGCCGGAAAAAATAAGTCAAGTTAGAGACTTATGTAGCTTTATTTATTTAATTACTGAAAATTTTGGTCATATATAACTACATCTTTGCGCCATTAATATTAAAATATTTATTTCAAACTCCTTCAGTTTCTGAAATAAAAGAATAAAATTTGAATATGGTTTTCATTATGACTAGGGAACTATCTCGGACAAACCACCTTAATTTATTGATAGAATATTATTTCGAACAAAATCCACAAAATAGTGCCATAGTATGTTAGTTGAGCTCTTTGAATAGCCTGTTTATTAGGGTTTTTTTACTGTCTATAAATAAAAAACCTTGCAAAAGTTTAATAATACCTTGCATACATTTATAATTTCATATGATATATGTCAGACTTATGAAATATATCGATTAAAAATAATATTAACATGTATTCCTTGGGTACTAAACACAGAATCAAGTTTTTTATTTCAAAAATGAATCATAAAATTATTGGCTCCCATAACCAGGAATTCCAATCCTTTCTCCAATTTTTAATTTTTTTTAATTGAAAAAAACGTAACCTTCCTGCTATAGTAACTCTCAGACACTATATTTTCGGTCACTCATGAGGATAGCTTTAGAAAGAAAACAGATTCATTCCACGGTTATTAAAGATAAGGGATAAGTATGTGAATGAAATTTACCGTAAGTCGAGAGTCTGGCGGTAGCAAAACTTTTACCGAACCAATGAAGAAATAACGCTGTATATTTTGTACTTTAATTTGAACAATTTAATTAATAAATCACGCAACAATTATTCCAAAGTTATTTGCATGATTTATCACGCTGGTGTACGACGTTAAATAGATTTTCCTTCTACTATTCTCATCGTCTTTTAGCTATTGAAAATGGAAGCTGATGGCGATCTTAAGGAAAGTGGTGAGATCTATTTTTTTTATTCAACTCTCTCTATTGCATTGAAGAAAAATGCGCCGTTTTGTACTGAAAATTGGAATGGAAAGCTAAATATTTCGTGCTTGGCCTATGCCAATCTAATTTTTACATGCCATCAATATGACATGTACATGGTGCACATGAAGTTTGCTATTATTTGAATACTTTGAATGGAGTTTTTTAACATGGAACGATAAGCCAACATTCTTGCAAAAGAATGTGAAACTATCTATCTTTATCAGTTAATGAAACAGCTTTTGTCAGTTGAAAATAAAAATCACAAAGCTATGGTTGGGGTATTAAATGTGTTGCAATACTATTCCTCCAAGTGATTTAAACATTTCGATGATTTTTAATTTTCATGTGAACCACAGGAAAAACCAGCTCAATAATGGTAATAGGAAAATGTGGCTTTTTGGAGTGCTTCGAATGAGGCGATTGCATTTTTCCTATCGACACAGTGGGAGGCAATTGAGGCCTATTTTGTCTATTCCCTTGTTTCCTCACGTTAAGGGACGCAGGCGTCCGTTTCGCACCGCTCTCGCCTTTCGCCATTATTCCGCCGAAAAAGATATTCCAATAAAACGCTTTTGTTTCTCTCTCGTCGCGTGGGACTCGGTTCTATACTTTCCTCTCGTTCCTCGCGATTTTTTCGAAGTAGTCTATTTTCGCGCCAGACAAAGGCGCCAGACGGAACCTCCTTCGCAACCGAATTTGTTTTGTATCCATCTCTCGGGGGAAAAAAAGATAAAATCCCATCGACTTGATTCTCAAGCTCTTTCGGGAAGATGCAGGGGAAAAACGAATGGAATATTTCGGAGGAAAAAAAATGAAAGAAATACTCGGGCGTCGCTTGCGAAATCTTGCGAGAAGTTGGAACGCTCTTGCGCCTTCAATTGTTTCTTGGCCGCTTGCGTTAACGTTAAGAGAGCGCGCTTCCTCCCACACCACGCCATAACTATCCCCCTCTCTCTCCCACTGTGAACCTCCCCTACCCCCGTTTCCCAAATAATCTGCACCCGTTTTCGCCCCCCCCCTCCTTTAACCCACCCTCATCCCCCTGTGACGACACAAAGGTCTCGCCGAGGTTGCTTTTGCCCAACCCCAACTTTTGGACGACGCAACAATCGGCCGTTTTCATTTTTGCATTCGTCCGAATGGGCGCTTGTCTTTTTTTTCGGCGCTATTCGTAGCGCCCATTCAAAGGGTCTTCGCGCGTATTCAATTCCGCTTTGCTGGACGCGTTTCCCGCTTACGGCGCGAGGGGGGTCTGGTGTCGCTCCGCTTAATGGAGCGACTTGTCAAGCTCTCACTGTGGGAGATAAAAGGTAACGATAACTGCGAACGATGTTCTCCTCAACTCGCAAGTGGTTGAGGCGCGCCAAGGAAGTTCATGTCACTTTAAAGCGTTCCAGGCGAGTCGCTTTGTCCGAGGATGCCTCGCTATCTAAATGGATTATTTAGTCAGACAAACGTGTCCCTCCACTTTGTCCGCATTGAAACAGCAACACAGGGGAGGGATTGCCTCAAAGCCACAGGTGAAGAAATAAAACCTGCTGAATGGTCTATGGTCCCGTTTAAATTTCTTGATAGCCCATCACAACAGAGCAACACGGCATTCCTCTGTTGCTATTGTAGCTTTCTATCTCCAAGAACTCGGAAACTTTAAACTTTTCAGTGTCGCAATATGTGAAATTCTACAATATGCTATGAAATAAGTAGGAAGTCGTATTTCTAACTCTTTATTAAATTTTTATTTAAGTTGTAATAAAATCAGTTTTAAATGACGCAGCTCAGAAACGCAGTCAAGGCTACTTAAGGCTAGTTCTGTTTGTTTTGACTCAAGAAAAAATGGAGTCACTAACTTTAGGTCAGCTTGTTATCTAAATATATATGGTAGAGAAAACAATTTCTTCTGCCAACTGCAATTTAGGATACTGGGCTCACAGATTTTTGTAAAAATTGTTCCTGAAATATATAATCCAGTTTTTCTGTTATCCGAATTCGGCCACAGAAGTGTAGAAATGGTTATGCATCGAAGACAGTTGCATTAATTGAATAAGTATAATTTTCAAACTATGCAGCTACGGTACTTTTAATTAACTTTTAATTAAATTTTAATATTGACATGGACACTCACATAATTTCTCCGTGTTGGTGTATTCTCTAATTTATAGCATTCATTAAATTACGACACCTTTAACGTTTTTAAAAATAAATTTTCGGGTGGGGTGGAAGTGGAAAAGTGAATTTTATTCTCCCTAGCCTTCTTTTTTAAGTACGCTGCATGCATTTAGGATAGAGCACATCACGTATTAATTTGGGAATTCAATAAAATTGAAAGATAAGCCTCGCGTTCTGTTTAAAAGTCTTGCGAGCATACATCGATCATTACTCGGGCATTGGAGAGTCTGGGATTGGATGTTCTGGAGAACTAACTGGAGGTTCAACGCAAAACTCTTGAAAATTGCTGGAAATTTTCAAATATTTCAAACTGAAAGTTAACTTTGAGTGTAATAGTTACAGACTGAACTGGAACGTGTGGAAAACTATAGAGTTTATTTCTTTCCAAACATGTAAAAGTTCCACAGAGTAAGCCCGTCGACGATTCATTTTATTTACTGAAAACTAGATTTGCAGTATGGCGAAACTGAAGAGATTGAATATCGAAAAGATAGATTCAAATATGTTTTCCTTGCTTGAATTACTTTTGATTGAGTTCGATTGAATAGTGATTTTGTCTTCAATCATATTCTTCACACTGGTTTCAAACGTATCGAACATCAACTGAATTCTCTTTGGAATACTGAATAACCAACAACGCGCAAGCTAAACCTCCTTAATCAGGTATGCTTACGAAACTATTTCACGGAAATAGTTGTGTATTCTGGCCATTTGTCTTTTCTACGTAACATAGATTAACCTCGTCGACCCCTTATAGATAACAAATCGATAGTGTTTTTTTGTTTTCTGTTTTCATGAGTACTCTCACTCCCAGCAAACGTGTCACAAATTCCAAAGTGAAACATTTATATAACGATGTTAAGTATTTATTTTCGCGAATCAGTCTTTTGTAAACTGAGTCTCAAAATCTGAGCACCCAAGCAAGAACTTTTCATTGACTGGAGAAAATTCCTTTATGTTCTTCCTGTTTTATTAGACACAACACGCTCAGTGGGATAATAGATTGGAAGTCAGCATTTTTCAAAACCAATATTTGCGTATTTTCCCACCCGAGTTATCTTTCATTTTTGGGTTAAATGCCTCTTCTTACTGAAGCCATGATCTACCAGCCACTAGGATTTCACTTTTTCGTCCTAAAGCTCTAAGTCTTCAGGGTGAACCAAGGAAACATTAATGAACGCGAATGAGAATTTTTGATCAATAATAGAGTTTATCCATGAAATAAAATATTCCATTTTACTCTATACATCAATAATATCACATTCAAACTCATTGCACTAAAGCGGTCAATAGAGTTTATGTTTTCTGTAGTATTACTCCCCATAAAAGTTCGGATGTCAGTTGCTGAAGTGAACGTACGCATTCATTTGATAATAACTCCAACATGCTAACGTAACAAATAAAACAGCTCAACTTTGTGGAATTTAATGCTTACTTTATATTTAAATGCGTAAGTCATATCGGCTCTAATTAAAAAGTGGAAGTTATTCTACCAAACGGTATCTCTTGCATTCAAAATTTAGCCATTTATAAAAATTATGAAGTAAATACACCTAGTAATGATAAAGACACATAAACGTTTGTAAATTACTTTACTTCTCAGTAATTAACTAAATATCAGAGTCTCGACTTATTTGTTTCACGCCGTGAGCTGAAAACGCCTCCAAAAACTTAATTTACTAGTAAGGAATAGTTATGATTTTTTTAATAACCCATGAAAACACCGTTTTACTTACAGAGAGCGATCTGTGCGTCAGAACTTGCTTGTGTATTTTAATTATATCTCTGGGGTGCACTGTCGTGCCAAAAACCATGGAAAACTGCTTCTATTTCTGGGAAAATATCTGTAGTGGAATAAGCGAAATACGCTAGAGGTATTAATAATAATATAATTTACTGTCACATTGCACTTACAAAGGTTTAGCTATGGCTAGGGTAAGCTGGCGACTATTCATACTTTTGATATACAATATAGACAGTATTGGGGGTGCATATATTAAATCCTTTGCACAAATATACATAATTTGAGGTACCTACAATGACACACTCGAAAATTTGGTACCTTGTAAATGTTTTTTTTCGTCCTCAAGATACTCTTGAGTAGAGTAATATGATTTATCCATCAATATTTCTTTTACCTTCCTTTTAAAAACGTATAAATTGGTCGAATTATTTTTTAAGCGTATAGGTAACTTGTTATATAGTTTTATTACTACGTGATATGGACATTTTTCATATAGTTTTAGTCTGTGTCGTGGGCATGTTACTTGCAGGACATTTCTGGTACTATGATTGTGTGACACGTTGCCTTGATAATACAGGTTGAGGGTTTTAATCTAACATAACACAAAATTTCAAGTATATAAACAGAATACAAAGTAAGTATTTTCAAATTTCGAAAAATCGATCTGCAAGATTCCCGTTTATTCAGAATCCCAATCATACTTGTTTGCTGAAACTGAAATAGCGTCTGCACTATTCCTCCATAGAATTATACCATATTTCATGACAGCACAAAAACATCCATAATAAAATGTTGATTTGATTTGATAGACAGCTATTTTAGATAGGCATGCCATTTGATAACAAAGAGTGCTTAATGTTTTGCTGAGATGCTTGGTATGCTCTCTCCACTTCATATTTGAATCAATTTTTAAACCATCTAAATCAATATAGGGTTTAATTTGTGTTTCTTGCCCTTCCATGATGATGGAATGTATTATTTTAGAGGTCTGCAGGATTCGAAAATTAATTAAACCGGTTTTATTCAACCTAAGCCCATTCGCTTTTGCAAACCATTTGTCTAGTTTTTCCAAAGTTTCATAGGTGATATTTAGAGCCACTTGTTCATTAGGTTTTTTTAACAAGCACTGTGGTGTCGTTAGCGTATTGTAAAACATTTGAGCTTACATTACATGGTATCTCATTTACATTCAGAATGAATAAAGCTGAAACTCCCTTCTTTAAGGAATCTCATGCAGGATAGTAGTGTCTTGCCTGGCAATAGATTGAGGTTCTTTGTTTGTGATTGTATAAATAACTATTAAACCAGTACAGGCTCTTGCCACTAACCCCATAGTAGTGTAACTTTCTCAGTAACATATCATGATCAACACAATCAAATGCTTTAGATAAATCACAAGTTATTACTAATATTGACTGGGCTCCATCGATTTCCATACTAATATCATTTCCAAGTTGTATTAGTGCTGAGTTTGTTGAACAGTCCTTCCTTAAGCCATGTTGATTATTAGCTATGATACAATTTGCATTTAAATAGTTCATTAATTGGTTGTGTCCAACCTTTTCAAATATTTTTGAAAAGGCAGTTAGAAATAAAATATGCCGTTATTTACTGATGTTTTCCCTGTCTCCCTTATTATAGATGGGTTTTACTTCTGCATATTCCAAGCGGTCAGGGAAGATACCCTCACTAAAAGATTGATTTATTAAATTTGTTGAGGGAATTTTTATGTCGTCTACGATCTCCTTATTGATACTTATTGGGACTTCATCGTACCCTGTATCGTTGTATCGTTTTTTATGGAGGTAATTATTTGAGCTGTATCGTATTCAGATATGGGATTAAATTGAAAAATACTCTTTCTGGTTTCAGTAAATTTATTTAAAAGCTCAATGGAAACATCATCAGATACCATGACATTGAAGTTGTCTCCCGTTTTAATGAAATAATTATAAAATGTTGTTGCCATGTCTTCTGGGTCAGTTTTATATGAGTGAATTACGCCAAGCTCGTTTATTATTACTTCCAAGTCGATTGGCTTATGTTGTCTGAATTTAATATGAAATTATTATTAGCCATTAATTTAGCTGTTTTTATGGCCTTCCGATACATTTTACAGTATGTTTTATGGTCGAGTTTGAAGCTAGGATCGCTTGAGAGTTGAACCTATTAGTGGAGATATCTTTTGTTCCTACTGGATACTCTAATGCCCTTGGTTATCCACTTAACATTGTTGCTATTGGTACATATTTTCATTGTAATATTATAAGGAAGATGACATCTTATTCTTTATAATGAAGCCAAATTCATTTGGTTTTTCCGTAAAAATATCTCGCTGGAGCATCCGTAAATAGATATGAGTACTAGTAGGTCCTTTTAGAAATTTCAATTTACGTTTGGATTTATACATCCATCAACTCCCGGCCATTTCACCAAGTAAGTATCAGTTTTCCTCTCGTGTGCTTTTAGATGCAAATCTGAAGACGGATATCATACTGTGTGTGCCCTACCCTCGTTGACCAATGACCCAGGACATTTGCTAATGGAACGGGTGAATTCGCGGCGGTTTCTCGGAATGAGGTCACGATCTCGGCATAATCGCCAAGTTCCGGAGAGCAATGCGGAAATTTCTCCGGGGAATGTCATTCTTCTCAGCGATTGCGGGAAGCCAAGGACGCTGCCCAAAAACATACCGGCCCTCACTTCCTCATGACGTCATGATTTCTTACTCTGCAGAACTAATGAACCAGAATCTTAAGTGTAATACATAGAAGCTTTTTAAAGCTTCATTGATTCAATTTTTAAAAATTGACTCGGCGAAGGAAGATGTCGTGAACAGAATAGGCCAAGAGAGAGCATACTACCAGAATAAAATCTACGAAAATCAAGCGGCACAAGCTTGGAACTCAATAAAGTGATACTACGTCTTTTTCAAAACCTTAATTACCGGCCATGGCTTCGTCAGTAGTGCCATTGCTGTCTCGATAATGATAAGGAAGCACTTGATCAAAAAATATATTTGGAGCACGTTCTTATACGGTAGAGCAGCCTGGACAACAACGGAAGAAGACCAGAGAAGAATGAAAAGCTACAGAAATTTGAAGCAGTCGAAGGATGATGAAGATCAAATTAATCAAACGGAATCACCAATGGCATATATCTAAGAAAATTCGGAGAGAAAATATGTCAAATGAAAGTTTTGAGAAGAAAATGAGACAAGCTTAGTCAATGGACAGATATTTCGACACAATAGCTTCATGGAAACAATAATGAACAGAGAAATGAAAGGGAAGGCTAACCCTGGAAGACAGTGGGGAATATTATGAGGGACGTCTAAGTGAAGACTTTTGTTGTAATGAATCTTTTATAGAAAACGATTAAATGGTAGTAAAGAAACGGCTGCGTGATAGGAAAGTGGAGTGGAGAACAGAAGCTAGCCAATCATTGAACTGATGACTGCTCTGATGATGATGAAACCGCGGAGGCATTGTCTGCAAGAGGAATGTTTAACTAGATATCCCTCTTCCAAGTCAAGGACATGCCTAGTTGAAGAAAGAAAATTATATCTCATGTCACCCATCTCAGATCTCCCGATACCTGTGTGGCACTTGTGGTTAGCTGGCAAGGAACGCGATAATTTTACTATTGGTGTCTGTGAACCTAAAATTATAAAGAAGAAGGGTATTTAATTTTGAGGATACCGGGACTAGCCACGGTAGTTACCTTTACGGAGTCAGCGCAAAGTGCGATATTCCACAGGGGATTAATCATTCCTTGACCGGGATTTGAACCCGGATCCCTCGATTTCGCGCCGAGTGCTTTAACCAGTTAAGCTACCGAGGCGTCGTTCTCCCCTGTGGATTATGTGGTGGCTTTGGTGACTAACTACCGTGGCTAGTCCCGGTATCCTCAAAATTAGTCAAAGAGCGAACACCTCAATGTGTTCTATGCATGGCTTTATCCTCGTGGACTGCGGCGCTTAGCGCACGATTTGGACTGCTAATAGCATCATATGCCTAGCAGTTCTGACCACCATGCTCCTATAAAACCACCAAATAATCCACAGGGGAGAAGGATGCCTCGGTAGGTTAACTGGTTAAAGCACTCGGCGCGAAATCGAGGGATACGGGTTCGAATCCCGGTCAAGGCGAATGATTTTTCCTCTGTGGAATATCGCAAGAAAGGTATTTGTTGTGCGATTCAAAAATATACTTGATGATCGTATTAGGAAAGATTGTTGGCCGTTTTGCCTTCTTTAAATTAGTTATTCGCTGAACCAACCTATCTATTCCCCTTCCTCTCCCGCAGATCTGATGAAATTTCAGATCATCACTTCGCAAATTCAGTATCTTTGCAATAAAAAACCACTCTCGATCCTCATCTACTCATCGCCCTGCGATTCGCCTCAGGGATGCATAGCAGGGGGTGTTAGGGAACGGGCTATGCTGAAGGGAAGGGATGGGAAAAATGAATTAAATGAAGGAAATACATGAAGTGCATCTAAGTCTTTGCATGCTCGATAACATTATCACAAAAAGGAGGACACTAGGTAAATTTCCTTTACTGAGCTTATTTCACCAACCTATAGCTTTCGGCAACTTTTTCCATCATCAAGGCATATAAACAAGGCATTTAACCTTTATAATGGCAAAAGCTGCTGAAACGTAGGTCGGTGTGGTGTGCCCAAAGTATCTTTATCAAATTATGAAGTATCCTTTTGTGATAATGTTATTGATTGTTCACTTCTACAAGTTATCGCCTGACAACTTAAACTTCATTCTTTTTATGCTAACGGTGTCTCAACATTTTTTCTTGCAGCCATTATCGGTGAGTGGAAAGAAAATATATTTTTAACTACCGTGTATCCGTCTTATTTTGTTGTTCAGCTCAGGAGATAGAGTGTGCAGTTTAAATAATGGCACGTGGTATGATTTTGTAAAATAATCTTAGTCTAGCGTCTGGCCTACGAGTTTATTAGCGGCTCCCAACTCTTGCAGCAATGAAAGTTTTGCATTCACTGATTAAAAGTTTAGCATTTTCCCACTGTTTATTTGATGTGTATTTAACCTCATACATGTATGTATTAGGTCGAAAGTACCTAAGCTCAAGAGTTACGGTAATTACTGGCAGTCCATATATTCCATATCACACGTTTTCCATGAATTTTTGAAAATTTTACATTTTTACTCAGATGCAAAATGATGTAGGTACCTACCATTATATTCAAAAGAGCGCTTTTTTTATTGCACTATTTTCTCAGTCATCAATCGGACTCGTTATTTGAGTTTGTGCGTTTTCCTAAAAATGTGCTTCAATGCAGTCATCCTCTTGAAAAAAAAACCTTGGCAGAACTGCAATGTCCCTCGTGTGATTCGTTTCCTCTCTGCGAGAACGGTGCAGTCATAAAAATCTACCACTTCTATAGTTTTAGCGAACGGACTTTCATTCAGACCATTTTAGTGAAACGCTTTTGAGTCGAAGGTGAGCAAGTTTAAAATTTCCACAAATCAATCATTTTAAAACTACGAGTACACATATTTAATCAATAATTTGACAGTGATTGATATTTTCTAACTGTTACATTGAGATTTCAATTTTTTACTGGAGGGGATACTTGAGAAAGCGGAAGAGAATACTTTGAAAAGAAGTAAGGATTCACAAGCCATTTCTGCCAAGGTCAATTTAAATTATTTCAAATTTAGGGCTCCACAGGTAGGATTTACCTACAATTGGAAGAATTGAATTTAAATATCACAAATACAAAGCATTCCATGTGGAATTATGTGGAATTATTAAATTCATGCCTGTGCGTGCTGGAATCCGTCTGTTTATCTCATGTGCGTAGCTTCATTAACGGGATTCGTCAGCGCAACATCGCCATCGTCAAGATTTATTGGTCGGCTTTGGGATCTTCATTTGACGTCCTATAAAACAATGAGCGTATGCTTCCGAACGTGAATTTCATGTAAAACAACCGTTTAATTTGTTCAAGCATTGAATATAAATGACGATTATTGCGTATCCGGAAAGTGCGGTGAACTTTTTCAAAGGTCAACTCTAGAAATCCGTGATCTCGGAACGTGAGCTGTAAACCTTAAGCCGTGTCTTTTGTTTTTTTACATCGTAATCGTTCGCCCGCAGGTCGAGCGGGCGAGAGTGTATTTGATGGCGAGAGAGCATCATTGGATGGTGCACGAGGAGGACAGGGATCGCCTACCAGGAACCAGAGCACCAGACCCGAAGGATTGAGCTCTCTATTCGGAGCGGCGAACGAGCCCATCATCAATTCTCGCGGAGAAAAAGCATAACGCGTTGCGAAAGGCAAAAATGGATTCATCGACGATTACAACTTCCCGCGGGTCTTTAAGTCTGGGATTTCTCAATGCGCCGTTGATAAGGATCGCAGGGAGGAATGAATTGGGAAGACTTTTCGGAGGGTGGGGGGGGGAAGGAAATCGATTGGTTCGTAACAAATGGATGGACCGCTCGGAGGAGGTGAACGTGGAATGACTCAGTTTGACCCGCATCGAAGGGACATTAGCGGAAGTAAGGGACGTGTTGGTGGAGGAAAATTCAATTGTTTTAGATTAATTGGAGACTACATGGATTTATTGTTATTGAACACTAGGTGTCCCAGTGGGTTGAGCCTTGGGCCACCAACACGAGCACATCAATTTCAGGCCCATGCGCTTATCCGTCTAAATCGGGTCGGTGTGGGGGGGGCTAGTCTATTGGCTTCCCGTCCCGTGGCCCTGGGATCGGACCTCTGCAATGGTGGATATTTTTCAGCTTGATTCCGATCTTTACCTTTGGTGACATGTGTGGAGAGCTTTTCAATTCTCGAAGCCAGTCCGTCGGATGAGACGTTTAACCGGCGCTGGGTTTCTCTCCACTTTTTCCTCCATTCCCGAAATAACCCTCCACTGCTAACTCACCCACCGGCTCTCAATGTCATTCAAGTGACATCTTTTGTCAATCGCTTCCCCACGTAACGTGTCAATCACCCAGCTCAACCCAAACTGAGTGATGTTCCGCGATCTTCATAGGGGGGAACCACAGGCGGCACAAGGAAAGGAACTGGTCGCCCTACTCTGATCTCACACGCTTAGCAATTTTTTACCACAACTATCTCCATTCAACTTGCGTTTCTGGATTCCCTAATTGGTGTCCCTGTGCAAATTTAACAGCATTTGAAGAGGCTGAAGGGATCTGGTCAGCAAGAGCAAGCATACGGGTAGCCTAGCACGCATTAATTTAACGAACCCTGATAATTTTACATTAAAGTGATCCCATAACTACTTCCTACCTTCAGTAGGAATATCAGGTATCAGCGATAAGATTTATTTGTTGCAGCCCTCTAGTCGACTCTACCTCTATTGGTTCTGTCATCGTGATTCCATATTTTTCCGCCTTTGCGACTCCCATTATTGTGCCTTTCATTGCATCCCGAGTCTTCTTGAGTCAATCATCCTTACGCTTTTTCTTTCATAATTGTCTACATTAAAATAATATCCTCTTCAAAATGTGCCCGTGGTGTTCATCTGGCCCATTGAGCTAATGTTCTGAGCAATTTCTTTTGTCCACTCAATTCCATTTCATCATCACCCTTCATCATTTTCGATATTTTCCTTTAGAGCATTTATGACCTCTTAAGTTCATGAATGACGTCAGAGTCACCTAATTCCACTCCTGATACTAGGCCATTTCCCTTTTGAATAACTGCAAAATTCCAGAGAGGAAAAGTCATTCCTTTTGATCGGGACTCGAACCAGGATCCCACGATATACAATGCAGAGTACTTTAGCCAGTTACGCTACCCAGGAAAATGTGAAGGTTTTGCCTTATGGACGTGTAGGGATGACATTCATTTATTTCATGTTGGCCGGTTACTTTTGGAATGCGACCAACAACTGAATGGTGAATCGCGCCGTTGAGGACTGGTTGGTAGGTTGCTAAGTGGTTATTTGGGAAATGGTGGAAGAGTGGAGGAAAACCTGGCGCCAGCATAAGCAAGCACACTTAGGGAAAGGCGCTAAGGGATTCGCAGTTTATGAAGGCACATCCGACGGTACTACACTTCAAGCGCCCACTCCACTCAGCGCCCAAGTAGGGATCAGGAATAAATAGCCTGTGAAAAACCCCTGCCTCTTTGGGGATTCAAACCCAGGCCCTTAAGGATCTGAAGCAGGTACTCTAGCCTCCAAAACAATCCGATCCCCTTTTTGTCGCGTTCACTAACATCATGTCATCTGAAGTGGGGATTCTATGTTTTGGACCCTTATCCCCTGTGTGCTATAGGGTACAGTGAAATTTTTAGAAGTTTTCCTTAGTGCTTTTAAGGAATTGTTTCCTGTGCATTGAAAAAATAATTCTCCTGGACTTGGAATTGCAAATTTTTCACTTGTACATCTACTTTATACCCTGCAAACCACCTCAAAGGTATGTGGCAGATTTTTAGTGCGTACTTTCTTAACCAGTGGCTTCGCTAAAGTAACTGTGCTTTGAATAATTTATTTCCTCAATCAAGCGCTGCCTGTCCTTTTGGTCTTTCTTCCTAAGTTACCCTCTGTTATCATATTAAGACCGATGATCATACATATAAGTAAGAGGTGTCATCTGAATATCGTTTTAATTCTTGATTCAAGTAATACATGAGGGTGATGTGATATTTTGCAGTATACTATTTTGACGAGTAGCCGTCAGGTGATTGGAATTTCACAAATTGTTTTGCACCAGTGATATTCCTTATTGTTTGCTCATATGAAGTGCAATTTCTTTTTTCTACTAGTCATTTATCGTGATTGTTCAAGACGTGTACGGCAAAACGTAAAACTTCTCAAGGCCTTTTGCTTCGCTCCTGTGCGAATATTTCGCTCATCTCCATCGCTTGTCGTTCGGCACCATTCCCTTTGAAATCTCGCTCGTTGCCTGGGCGACAGTCGTGCCACCCCTGGCCCCTCCCGTCCCAGCGCCACCCCGCTCGCAAAAAGGCCGGCAGTTCACCCTTGGTGACCTTTCAATGTTTTAGTCCTACTTCTCACATTTTGCATCATTCCATTGCATTGGGTAACCCGAGCACGAGGACGAACTCCAACGATTGCCATTATGGGGCTTGATTCAAAGTTTTATAACTCATCTCAACGAACCTCAGTAGACTCGACATTCATACCAGTGCAAGGGAAAGTTTTCTAATACTGATCTGGAATCACATATTAAGATATAAGATCAGTCGTCAAGCGCAGTCACTTACGTTTTCAATCGAATTTTCCATTTTATTATAATTAAGTTATCAGTGATTTGGAAATATTAAGAGTGGAGTTCTCTCAAAAATATTGTGATCCATTAATTATGGATATGTACGCGATGGCTATCAAAATTCCTTTTATTTTGAGGTTGACCTGAAATGACGGGTTTGGTGGCACGAGAGTCAATTAAACAGATGATTGAAAAAATCCCCCTTCTTTATTTTGCAGATTCCTACTGCACGCCAATGAGCATCCAAACTCTTGTCAGAAACATTTCTATTCAGACAGAATTTTATCAATGGTCAGGGGTTATTTGTGATTGACTAAGCATCCACAAGTCCATACCGCTAGCGTTATGTTAAGTCATTGGTAAATTGAGTTCGGTTATTGACAGGGTAAGCTAAATTATCGGCGGATTTTCTTATTAAAACGGTAGCTTAGTATTTTCCACATTATAATTTATAACCGACCACACAATAATTTATAACCACAATACATAGCCGTTTTCATAATGGCTATGCATTGCTCAAACTATGGTCAGTAATGAACTAGAGTGGAAAATACTAAGCAATCGTTTTTATTATAAATGACTTGGTTTCACAAAATTAGGCCTGAATCATTATCTTATTGGCGTATGCTTTTTTTAACTTTTCCACTAAAAATTACCGCTTTGTTTATGGAGTTTGACTAAACAATAGGCAAAGTATAAAAAAGTTGCAATCATTTTTTCTCTGAGTGCGTCCAATGTGCGTCATAATTGACAGAAATATCGTAGTCTAAACGTTTCCTGTGACGAAAAGCGATATTCAACAATATCGTTCGGTGTGAATTTTTCGACAAAATAAAATAATTTTTTACATAAAATGATTCTTTTGCAAACCTCACTCTGAGCTCTCTAAGAAACCTTAGTATCCATCCTTTTAGGGTGAGCAATTTATAAAAACTGCCAGTATTAGAATATTGTCCTTGAATCTCCAGATAATGGACGAACATTTATCGGGTATCGCTCACATCACTCGGCCAACGGGAAACGACGATTGACCCGTCGTTGCGATTAGTCGCCGGTTTTCATTGCGTGAAATAGACTGCGATTCGCCCGTTTCCATATTTAATTTACCGCTTTAGACAATAGTTTTGTGCGTAATGGGAACTTCAAAGTGACAATAATTTCCAATGCTACGACTCGCTGATATGGTTTATCGGAGGTCAGAAAACAAACGCGTGCACCCTCTGGCGAAATAGAGTGAAAACGAGAGTGCGGCCACAGATGGAATTAATTATCCGTTCTAATCTGTGGAGTGAAAAAGGCGCTAATTTTTTTTAAAGCAAAATACCCTCCGTACAATAATCCCCCCTTTTTTAAAAAACAGAAACATGCTTTATTGCATAACAAATGTACATTCACAAGCTTAAAATGTCATCTATAATGAACTGAATTAATGGCTGCAGCAAGAAACATTCAAAATGTTGCATGCCATCTATTTATACATTATTTATGAGGGTATGTACTCTCGTTTACCTCTCTTTAATCTGCATTATTATCAATACATTTGATTTTACATTTTAATACATATTGTAAATTAACTTTATATATTCATGAGACTTGATGCAATTGCGATTTATATTTAAATTGTGCATACATTTGATTTTACGCGGATAGATGCCACAATGAGGCCACATGAGGCGTTCTCTTCTTTCGTTCGTTGTCGTCTTCTTCTCCTTTCTTTCTCCGACCCTGCACTTCTCCTTTTTCCGAGGTCTTCATTCTTCTTTTGGGACTGCTTCTTCTTTCTTCGGCCCTTGTCTCCTCCTCCTTTCGCCGAGGTCTTCTTTTATCTCTTAATTCATTTCTGCTCCCTCTTCTTCCTCTGTCCTTTTTGTTACCACTGTGATCGGTGGTCTTCTTGGGGCGTGATGCAGATTTTGGTAAAAATCCCATAGTAAATCAAACTTCCATAACAACTTCTAAAAATAAAATCCCATAATAATCCCCTTACTGGTAAAAAAAAGTTCTGATGTTCTTTGCCCTCGGATTAAGAGTACCTACCGCGAGACATCAAGAGAGAGATAGAGAGAGGGGGGGAACCAGAAGGGCGGATCTATTCTGATGGATTCGGCTGTCCTTTCCTTCTCAGTGAAATCCATATTCACGGACAGACGGTCGACGAGGACGCAACACCGGGTGCAAACATAGCGACCGCCTCGATGCCAATGAAGCCCCAAATATACCCTCCCACTTCAACCCCTCCTCCCCACCCACCCTCGCCCCCCCCCCTCCCATTGTTCCACACCAACCTCTCCCCTCCGTCCGTCACGAACCTCCGTACATAGTTCCCGCAACTGCCGCTATTGGATGTCTCGGCGCTCCTCGCCGGGTTCTCTATTGTGACGAGTTTATTTCGTAGCGGATGCAATATTTTTTTAAATCTTTCTCGGTATTTAGTTTGTTTGATCCCGCGATTTTAAGTCCTCCGTTTAAGCACGAGAACATTAAAATAAAAAAATACAGGGAGTATTCTTGATACTTCCGTCGGATGTTTATTTCGTGAATGCGAAATTGCACTTTACTCTCGTTATTGGGAAATTATTTTGTTTTGTCTGTCAGAAATAAAGTTGAAATGATAGAAAGAAAATTACGCCATACATTACAATTATTCATTGAAATCATTAGTACAAATGGCTAACCTATGAACTATTGGTCGATGGTAGCTAATATTTTCTACTTTCCAATGATAATTTTATATTTATTGTGTTATTAACGTCTAACTCACGTTCTCAACTATCCGTAGACACCTTGATCACTAAAATCAACCGACTCGTTCCGGAGATTCAACTTGAACTGAACATGCGCGCCCGGTGTCCACACAAACCCTTAATTAAGACCCCCACGCAGACAGCGCTGTGACGTCACCTCACAACCCCCCCCCCCCCTCCGCTCGCGACAAACTATTTCCGATAGTCGACTAAATAGGCTATCCAGTCATAGTTTTATATATTCTGTAATCCTTTTAATTTTGCACACGAGGGCGTCGAAAGTACACAAATATTGGTCGCGGCAAAAGCTTACATGGCACCGAGAACGAACCATCGGATGTTCATTCGCATTCACATTTTTAAAACTCAGTGTATTAGCAGGATGTTTCGTCGAATAAAACTCTCTTTGATTTTAACTTTTCTGTTCGAAAGAATACCTATAAAACCTATACCTTGGTTTATAAAAATTCTGTACTTAAGCTGATCACGTAGCTATAGAGAGTAAATAATAATTATTAATACGCAAATTATATTATAGTTTATGTTTAGTGTCTTTAGGGGGTTTTTCCGCGTGTTGTCTTTTTATGACGACAGTTTCTCCATATCCATCCTGCTGGCGCATTCAGGACATGGAAGACTGCTTATGCTGCTCTTCTGACCTGAAGGTGCCAGCAGGATGGATGAATGGAGAAACTGTCGTCATAAAGAGACAACACGCGGAGGAACCCCCTAAAGACACTAAACACGCCTAATGCCGCGAAAACCTTCGAAACAAATTCAAGTGTAGCTCATATCATACGAATATTTGCTAGTAAAACTGCTATGGGAAAGAATTACACCGACTTAAGAGCAACTTAGTTTTATGATTGGCATCAGTAAATAATGCAAAGAAAATATAATTATGAGTATGTTAAAATGGTGAATGCAATAAAATACCTTAGCATATTGTTGGGGATAAGCAGTTTTTTGTAAAATGGGAAGGGATAACTATATTATTGACTAGATAATACAAACTCAGTGGATAAATAATAGGACTACACAAAAAAATTAGAAGCAACGATAACTAACTTGTGGAGATATGAATTACCCTTTGTTATATTTCATTAAGACAATGTTTGAATCAGCCATTTCTTAAGACACCGATGCCTGTTGTGGCAGTTATGATATTTTGCAAAGATAAGAACGACATATAAGTGTAGATTTTCGACATTGAGGAAGAGTAGATGTGGCTCAGATTCAGGCCGAACCGCTGGATTGGTTGAATATGGAGTCAGATCCAAATTAAATATTTATCAATTCAAATCCGGGATAGAGATATCCAATCAAGTGCCTCCTCCTCTTGGACCGTGTGTTCTTTAGTTTAGACAATGGTTTCAATTATAAACACTCTGATTCTTGTACTTGAATCTATTGAGTTGTATATTATTATGAATGCACTCTGTCTTTTCCTCATTACTACGTTGAAGGGCAAATGCACAAATGGCTCTAAATTACTGCACAGGTATTTCCACCTTCTAGTTGCCTTGTATTCCAAGGTGGGGACGGGTATGGTCATGGTCCCTTCTAATACAGGCCGGAACATGCAATTTGTCAACAGCGCTTTGCATGACGTCAGAGGTCCTACTGCATCGCCTGTGGTCCAGTTGTTTTTCTGCCAGCTGTCATCGTTGCGAGTAGGAATGGGACTGATGTGAATACCACGACGGACATCAGTTATGCTAATGTATAACATAGGGTTGCATCATTTGAGTAGTTCTAATACCTATTTCGTATTTTTATACCATTTTGTTGTAGGCATATGTGAGAATTGGTAATGGCAAGTGAGACGAGTGATGAAGTTGGGCGATTTAATCTCACAGCATTTTTGATTAAAAACACGTTTTGCAGTCCAGGAAGGAATTTTAGGTTAGTTAAGTAACAAAAGTTATGCAATTGAATGGCAGTCCAGAAGTATTAATTTAGAAATATATAGTCGCGACAGCTGACAGGGCTGCTCCAAGGTACGTTGTTGTTGAAATATGCATTAGGCACTTCAAAGGGGAAGCTTAACTTAAGTATTGCAATCATCACAAAGATATCTCATTAAACGGCTGCGAAAAGACAGGACCGTGTTAACACCTCCCTGGATGCACATCCGTCCCGGATAGTGAGAAAGCGAACAAAATATTTTTAAGGTTTTCGGTTATCTTCTTGCACCTATCACTGGGATTATTTCAGGAATGAAACAATTCAACATTTCAAAACTTAACAACATTTATTTCAAAGGAAAATGGCATAAAATGCATTATCTCACGTAATCATTTCATCTTGAGTAAATAAACTTACAAGAAGCAACTTCGTAGATCAAATAACATCACTCTCAAATTTCACAGTGCAAACGACCATCAAAAGCGTAATTTAAACTTCTTAATGTGGAATGACTAAAAGCTGGTGTAAGTAATACACTTGAATTCCTGTCAGAAACATTCACAATAAGAACTAAGACGATGCAATTTTCCACAGATAAAATTTTTAATCGACACGGGTTTCGATCCACTGTATCATCATCAGGATCGCAAAGAAACAGTCACGACACATCCTTGAGCAATAAAATTCACTGATTAATGATTTCCAGAAATCGTTTTTAACGAGTTTTACAAGACTGCCAAAGGCAAAAATATATGTGGTGTAGCGTTCACCTTTTTGAAACAAATCAAGTGTAAAAGGAACATATATTCAAATGTAAGCTTACACAATGAAACTTTTACCCATTCACTGTCATTCACTATCACAGCCTTAGAAGCTACTCACAACTTACATTGCATGTTGCACTTCACAAAGCAAAGAACAGCACTTCACTTAATTATATTTCACTTCATTTTCACAAACATGGGATATGGGGCCACGTACTGAGGGAGGTGAACACGGAGTAGTAACATTGAACAAAGTAAGAGCAGCACCAGGGGACAACTTTGGGCGATCTAACTGGTAACTTTTCACTTCACCGCTCTTATCCGTGAAAGTTGAACAGTGGAGGATATCCCGCTCAGCAAAATGCTTGATGCGAACCACTGCGTTTGAAGAAGGATTCCAGTCCTTCCTAGGAATATTCTTCAGCCACTGCTTTCTACTGCGTTCGTCTTTGGGGAATCGGAGCACAGTCACATACCCCTCATTCTTGGTGGAGAGGTAGTTGCTTTTGCAACCTGGCACACAAAAACGCCGGGGCATCTTTAATTTAAAAAAGAGAAGTTGTAGGAATAAACATCGTTTTGCTAATCACAGCGAATTGTAGTACATTTATGATTGTTTTTAGAAAACCTGAGTAACATCAATTCTTAGACACATCAATAGACTTATGGAGTAGCCGTTGTTTCTTCAATAATAAACGACATTCATGTAGACACAACTACACCATGGTAGTTCATAAGACCCAACAAAAATAACAATCACTTTAACCCAATAATAATAATAATATTACCATAAAAACAGAATAGCTGCTAAATTCCCTACATATAATCTACGTTGCATTGGTGTACTCTCAAATTCCCTCCGTTATTGCCGGCCGGCAAGTAGTCGCAATGCTTTAGAAGAAATAATCGTAATTTTCCACCCTCAACTCACAGAGGATATCTTAACACTATTTTACTTACCTTTAGCCAAAACAATATACAAAAATAAGCTCTGCTCTGCCTTTTAATCCAACATTTTTGTACTCTCAATATCATTCCATTAATGGCCGGCCGGCAAGTGATCGCAATGCTTTTGAAGAAATTATCGTGATTTTCCACCTTAAACTCACAGAAAACATCTTAAAACGATTTTACGTACCTTTAGCCAACACAATATACAAAAAATTAGTCCAGTTCGGCCTTTTTAACTAGTGAATTCATACGTTTTTAATCACACGGGCACACTTCTCCCGTAAAGACGCCATGCTTCCAAACAGAAACAATAGGACTAACACAGAGCATTGCCAAAATTCCATGTTCCGGCCTGTAATAGAGGGGGCCATGGTATGGTCCATCATGGAAAGGAGAAAGTAAACTGAACGTAACCTGGCAGCGTCTAATTATTGTTGCTGCACTAAGGTCACGGCACTCTCATCAAAAACTTTAATTTAATTGTCATCTTTGACTTTTGCACCTGATATTCCATTGCTCATGTTACTGATGAAGTTTAGTTATGAATTTCTTAGGTGAATAGCCACATGGCGTCCTTAGGTCTGCCATTTTCAAAGTCACTTATGATTTTCTTTCTAGGCTTTCAAAATTATTTATTTTGAACACTAAAAGTTTCACTCCTTCGCAACTAGACTGCGTCTTATGTTTTGCATGACACACCTCGCTCTAGTCTTGATATAAGTAGTAAAATCAAGGGACCACAGTTTTAATAAAGATGTGAATGTGAAATATTTTATCATAGAGGTTTTTAACTCTGAAGCATTACATGACAAGTACTTATGCCTGTTTACGACTGTTGAAACAGGTGCAGTATCACCAATTGACGTAAAATTTGCATATATTAATTATGTCATAAGGAGAAGAAGTATGGACAAAAGACACGGTTGAATAGAACGTCACATCCGGTACCATCAGCTCTCCCCAGGTCTGTCTGAGAGCACGACAAAGGCAGAGAGCGTAAGGACTGTTTCTGCTTACCACTCAGACTTGCCAGAATCGCAGATTTGAGCTCTACGTGAGCTCTTAAAATCAGACCAAATTTCAACAATCACGTGCGCCAGTGGCAGTTTGGACGATTTCACGGGCATGGGCATCGTGAGATTTTTGGGCGATAACTGCCGCGAAATTGCTCCTTTTCAGACAATCGCAGTATTGAGAAGGAAGGGATGAGGGGGGCGGGCGGTCAGGCGAAAGGACGAGGAGGGGGGGGGGGAAGAAATGTGCTCGCAACACGGAAGCAATTTGGTGCGTGGCGGGTAACTCACGACTCGGTGGTAGCTACAATTAAGAAAAAAATACGCCGTCCACGTATTCAAACACGTCATACCCATGTTGAGCAGTGTGAAACAGTAACTATGGTAATTTTTTTACCGCGCCCGACCTTTACGAGTATTTAATAATGTATCATTCACATTACCTAGGGCGTGGATCAAAATATATATTCAGTTAACCAACCGCTTTAATTTTCTCGTTCCCCAAGGATAATAGCCGGCCGTCGATTGTGTTTTGGTTCCCCAGAGAACGTGTCGATGGGCGACGAATGAATGTTATGGTTATGTTACCTTAATCTACTTATGTTATTTTAGCCGAAAATTGAAGGAAAATCTTTCGTATCATTTTCATGTTTGAATGCCTATTCAATGCACAGCTTATCACCACTTATGTACAAGTTTGGAACTGTAATAGTAGTCATGTCCCAGTTGGCAACAAATCAACTAAGTTGGAATTCCAACGCTAGACCTAGAGACGCTATTAAGGCAAGAGATCTATTGGACTACGGCCTCAGAGTTCTGCCAAATGACTTTACTGTCCATCAATCGATAATCGATCGATTATTTATACAAACATTGCTGGAAAAGACATATTTATCGAGTTAGTTCCATACCTTGTAATCGATTATGACAGCCTTCTTGATTTTTCAGTTACGCAGAGGTATGAGAAGATGATGGCTGTAATAAGATTGTGAATATTTTTGCCACGGGGTGGGGAGAATGAATAGGGATGGTTTAAGTACTCAAGTGACAGAATCCTAACCGCAGGGCGGTATTTCAATTTATTGTTCTAATGATGTGAGATGATCACACCTTGGCCATGATGAAGCGTTGAAATGAAATTTTAAGTTCAAAATCGTAAAGGGTTGAATGATGAATTGGTGGTAAGATTGAGGGGAACAGGAACTAGTGAGGCCGATTTAAGTGTTTTTAGAAGTAGTTGAAGAGGGAAAATCCGTTGAGAAACCGATAAAAAAATGGCAGGGCATCAACAAAGGAGTACTTTAAGCAGAAGTAGGAAAAGCAGGAAGACGGTTGACATAAAATAGGAATAACCTATAAACTGAAAACGCTGGTAGAATAGCCAGCGAAGCTGCTGTCTGACAAGCCAACTTTTTATGTCGCAATTGTAGTTACGCTTACACATTACTTCTACGTTGCAATTATGTGAAGTGGTCCTGCTTTTTTATTCAGCTAATGTTAGATCAATTGAGCTAAAGGGGTATAATTTATTGTTTTCAGCACTTTTTATTAAGTGCCTGATGCATCATTTGCAATGCTCATAATGTTTTCATATTTTTATGGAGGTGAAATGGTCCCAATCCTTATTGAGCTAAACTGTCTTTCAAAGTTATAATAATCAGTTGTTTCTTGAGGCTATCTCATGGTTTTGCATTAACTCACTGGTAAATTAACAAATCCATGCGCTTTAATAGCAGTGCAAAGCCGTAATTTTTTTACGTTGGGTATCAACACAAAAACTGATAATATGCTCAAACTTAGCTTTACCGGGCGATTCAAAATTTTAAATTCGCATAAAAAACGTTCTACGATTTTGGGCGAAAATAGCGCACCACCTTTTGAGACTTAGGACTTGACTCATGAGGCAAACTCTTTCCTTCCCTTTCCTCCCCTTACCCCCCCCCCCATCTCCCTGATTGATGCGCGAATTTCACTCGCCAAAGGGCTCACACGACCTTCTCACCTAATAACCATCAAAATAACATTACGGTTGAAGATGATGCTTTAATTTTTAGCCGCGAATCTCCGTTTCGATATTGAGCAAGTCCTCACCATGACATTCCGAAATTCTCGACCCCCATTTATGAACGCTGCGTAAGCTTGCCTAGTATTCTCAATGGTACTACTTACTTACTCACTTCCTCGGCACTACAAAGCCCGGTATGGGCTTTGGCCTCCCTCAAGACGCCTGTCCATTCTCTTCTGCACTTTCTCTCCCACCATCTTACGATCCTCATAGCCTTTATGTCTTCTTCCAAATCCTGCATCCATCTTTTCCTTGGTCTTCCTCTTTTTCTCTTTCCGTCCATATCTCCATGTAGCAGCTTCTTAGGCATCCTTTCTTCACTCATTCTTTCTACATAACCTAGCCATGCTAACCGTTGGGCCTTCACAAATCTCACTATGCCTTCGCCTCTGATAATATTTTCTATTTCCCTGTTTGTTCTTATCCTCCATGTTACCCCATCTGTCACGGGGCCATATATCCTTCGCAAAACCTTCCGTTCAAATATCCGCAGAGCTTGCTCATTTCCAGCAGAGATGGTCCACGTTTCTGCTCCGTATGTCACGACCGGTCTGATAAGTGTCTTATAGATCTTGACTTTCATCTCCTTAGATAGCAGATTTGACTTCAGGAGCTTAATATTAGCAAAGTAAGCCCTATTTCCCGCCATTATCCTTTTGTTGATCTCTTCTGTCATTGAGTTCTTACAGTTTAAATTAGTACCGAGGTAACTGAAATGTTTTACATTTTCAAAGTTGTACTGACCAAATGTAACGCTTTGAGTCCATCTTCTGTCTTCCATGGCCGACTTTCATTTTCTCAATGGTACTAGTACTCTTTATGTGTGATAAGGATTTTGAATTGTAGAACTAATTGTAATTCGTTGAAGTACTCCACTTCGGGTTGGTTGGTTGTATTCGGGGTAGGCTACCGACAACTGAGGTCATTTTCTTCATGGCATACAGGGACATGGAGGAGAGGATGGTAAGAGATTAAGGGTTATCTCGTGAGTTGAAGGCTAGGTAGGGGGAAATCCGGTTTCTTCATTAGCGTCCTGTTCATGAAAGGTGGCTATAGGTCCACAATTTAACCTCCCATCCGCCAGATGGAGTAGGTACTGCGCTTGAAGTGCTCTCCGCATGGCACCCGAGTAGAGATCGGGATTTCTCTGTTAAATCTCTTCATCCATCCAGATCCAGAACCAGGAATCGAACCCGGACTCTCTGGATGTCAGTACTATAGCCATCAAACCAACCCGATCCCCTACACTACTCCTCCCAGCTTTATTGGTCCTCGTCGGAATTTCAATGTGACATCTTCTCATTCACAACGTGACGAGCACATGTTTTGCAAACTCTATAAGAAACTTTGCACTCAAAAAAATCCAAAATTACAATCGTGCACCTCTCCCAAAAATTTAAAAGGGCAGTCATTTACAGAAGATGGAATTAATTCATGCTCAGTTGACGTAATAGTGTCACATTGTTTTTTTTTTAAGTTGCCCCAACAGCTTCCATCATCTCGCCCTGCCAACTCGAACCCTGGAAAACCATTCATTAAGGAAGCTGTTGCTGCTGCTATTAGTGTATGAAATTCAAAATGATGGAACAATTCTCCTTGACTGGGCTTTGAACGCCAATCCTCTTAATTAGGCTATCGGTGGAGATCCGGGGTATCTGGGTTCAGAATTCAGTTGATGTGAATGAACTTTTTATTGTGAATTTCGAGTACTTGTGTGTAGCAACTTCATAGGATATTATTTTAATAAATATTACCATCCTGGCTAGTTCCGAAATATCCCGAATTCACTACGGCGACTAGGTACATTCCGACTAGATGCTGGGATGCAAGCTCCCTCATGACGGAGATGGTTGACTCTTCGGTCGAGGCAGGTCGGCTGGAATTGATTTCAGCCACGTGCTGGTAATTGCGAAGCTGGAATGGCAGTCCGGCCATTAATTTCGTCGGAGGGTTGAGCAAGCAAGTGCTCGCCAGCCTGGGTGTGTGCACATTGGTTGCGCAGTGCTGCCACGGCACGGCGGGGAGCGCGTCAGCTCCCATCCATCGCGGGGCCGCTTTTTCGCGTTTGTTTCTCAAATGGCCTCCTTTTTTTCCCTCCAAACTTCTTGGCCACTTAATGGGTTCCACTCTTCCCTCGAACTCGGGTTTTATCTTTTATTAATTACTCGCGGATGACTCGTGTGGCACTTGACAATTACGCGTAATCATCTTTCGCCAAGTTTAGACCGCAAAAGCCTTTTTTTTTTAAATCGTATTAAAACTTACATTTGGAAATTGCGTTTCCGACTTTAGAAGTTTTGGGCTCTTTATACGGAATGTTGTGGTATTGACGTAATAGAACTTCGGGGGTTTGTGCAAGTAGGTCGACCATACGATATATTTTATTAGTGTGTGTTCTCATCTCGACCAAGTAGCGCTCGCTACAGGGTCAGTGAATCTCGGATCGTAGGAGGAGATGATTCAGCCGCGGAGATTGAGATGTCTGCATCCCCGAAGAACTTTCTCTGTCTCGAATAAGATGATGTCGAGATAATGGTAAAAGCAACATAATCCATCATATGGTGAAGTCTTTTTCGTGTATGTCACCTCCCTCTGAGTGCATTTTGCTTTTCATACCTTCGATGCATTGAATTTTGAAGTAATTTCGAACTGTCCTCATATGAATCCTCACTTAACCCACCTAAATTATGGCACATGATTTCATATAATACGTGAATGCCATAAGTATTGCATCACCAGATACATAAAGATGAGGGAAAAAGTACATTGTATCACCCTAACGTGTTGATCATTATTCCGTAGAATCGTAAGATAAAAAAGACAAAATAGATGTACTTTGTTGGGGAAATGGTGATTTTTCTTCGAAAGTCACTTTGGGCATTTTTACCGGATATTTATTTTTTCCATATTAAGTACTTATTCTAGCTTTAATTCTACTAAATTTCGTTCCTTATGTAGGCATGTTTTTTATGCTCTGATGAATGCGTCATAATTCATTTCACGATAATGTCGTATGTCAATTACTAGAGCGATGATTTCGTTAAAAATAAAACTAGTGGATAACCTTCAGTAGTTTAGGTACCAGTGATCTAAAAAACATTTAGAGCTGTTTGTAAACTAGTCTTCTAAAAAAATTGTTTTATAGCTATACTTGGTATACTTATTACTTGGCTATGGAAATCTTTGTACGTCAAAAGAAATGAAAAATTTAAATAGTATTTATTCACAAAAATGTATTAATACCGACAAAGTCCTCTCTTGTCCAATTTTAGAATTCAGAATCCTCAATTATCAATACTTTGCTTTCGTGTGAGTTTTCCCTGTCGAAAAAACATTTCCAGCATAATTAATAGAAGTAGGTAAAAATTATTTTTCAAACATACAACAAGGTAATCTCTTTGCTTAATGCAACAATAATAGCTATTACATAGGCTGAGTCGTGACTTGCAGTCTCGTAAGCCCATTTTCTCCCGTAGGTCTTTCTGAGAATTCCTCTTACTTTGGCGCCTTCTAAAGATATTTTATCACGTGGTATACGAATCGCATGATTTTTTAATGAAATTGTCTATGATTTAAAATTCTTGAATCGGCTCAGTTTTTATTAAGAGTTTACCGCCATTCATAAACAAGGAGGGATGTGCATTGCTGTCTAGTGGAGAGGAATGAGATTAATAACAACATTTTAAACATTCCATCATTGGTTGGAAGATCGAATGGATGGACGGAGTCACGAATGAAAAATTCCTTCGAGGAATTGGGGAAAAACGATGTTTGATAATATATCTGGGAAGTGGATGAGGCAGACTTTCTGGGACACATTCGGAGATACAATGAAAACAGTACTGTTAGGAGAATTAATGCGAAAAACAGATAAGAAAGACCAAGGATTGGAGTACACATAGATAGCCATGGAGGACGTTGAGTTGGAGTAAGATGAATAGCTCAGAGGATATCTAAATCTACATCTACAAAATAAAAAATGCAAAAAGGATAGGCGAATGTGGAGCTTCAGCAAATCAATATTCTTCTTGATGACTGCTGATGTTCGATGATAATGATGACATTCCACCATTCCATCCATTTTTCAGATTATGACTCGCGTCTTGCGTGACTCACGCGCACGCGTTCCTCAAGAATTTTTCAAGAAGCATTACAGCATCAGGAAAATGTTCGCTATTAAAAACGTCACTTTAAAATCGCTACGATTTCCTCCCCGAGTTGCTCGTGTCCTGGAATAAGAAGAGGTATCGCAAGAGATATTGTTAACGATAAGGGATGAATTTCTTGGATGGAAAATCACTGTAACGAGGGATGTGGTTTTTATTTTCCAATGATTCGCTCGCCCACTCTGTCCGCCCGCCTCTTGTGTTGTCGCCCCTCTCGCCTTCAACTACTTCTCCGCGTCCGTTTCCGGAGTTCCGTGAATCGTTCGCATTGTGTGTCCCTTCCATTGAGTGCAGTGCTCCCTTCGTGGAAATGGCTCTCCTTATCACCATCAGATCGAGCTCGCGTTTAAATCACGTTTTCCCGTCCTCGACGGCTTCGGGGAAAGTGGTGCGCCTTCGTGAAAGTATTTCTCAGCTATCGGGAGGAGGGAAGACAATTTAATTTACTGAGTTGGCGATGGCCATTCATCTTGCTACGACCAGAAGAAAGGACATCAGATTCAAGGAAGAATAGTCCGCTCGATCTAGTGAGCTTTCATTCCCATAGTTCACCTGAGAATTTCACAAGTTGGACATTTTTTCACAAATCTTGACGAACGCGAAAAGGAGGGACTTTCATTTTGGGTAGGATAAAAGAAATCCAATATTATAGTTGAGACTTCACACGAATGGATTCGTAAGTTTTTATTTTAATTAGGCTCTACCTTGAATATTGAGTGTCTTTAGAGTTAACGTAGCTGGGAGGTGAACGATTGAAAAATATACCTTTACTATTTCTTCACATCTTTAAAAGCAACAGAGATAATGGAGTTCACTTTTCTTTATTGGAAATAATGTTTAATAATTTGTACTGAAGTATTCTTGTTGAGGTAAACAGAGAGTCAGGATATTCGTTGATGCTATGATGAATGATATGTGTTTCACCTCATTTAGCTTTGTTTTTTAAGCCTAATATTATAGGTAGCAGAAATGTTTAAGATGAAGTAGTATGGAATCACTCATTGCCCCAATAAAATTATGCAATACATTGTGCTAATTTTGTGATTATGTTTCACTTGTAACAGTCAGTTAAATGTACCCTGTTTTAAGATATGCCAGCTTTTTAATGAGCAAAGCAACGCTATTACGACAGAAATGCGTAAATATTATGGCTACCTCCATTTAATTCCATGCATCAACTGAGAGTGTGAACGAAAACTAATTTTTATTCAAAACATTTGGGATAATATCGCATTTTTGAGTGGCAAGCATGCTTATCATGTAATTTACGCTGGATTGCAATCCTTGACGTAATATTAAAATACCTTATTTTTTCATTTCCGTACCTATAGTCCTTTAGACTTTTACGCCAAATCCCTTGTTTGCAGGGGTTTGGACTGCTAAGCGACCTCTGGAGCATATAAGAATCGGGTTGAAAAATATTTCATTAGATGAAAAAAATAATATTTAAAGCTCTCCACAAGAGGTGGAATTGAAGTGAGTTGAACTAGGTTAGGGTGCTAAACGGAGGTTAGGATTGCAACCGAGTTTTTACGTCCCGTTGAAGGGTCACTTCCGGAGTCTGGGTGTAATTTTATTTCTTTGGCCGTAGTTTTTGGCCTTAAAATATTTGTGACATTCCATATTTAAATGCATTTCTGAGTTTTTAGAAGACTATTTTACGGACTTCGGTTGTTTGTCTACTTTGGGAAGTAACCGACGGCTTTCCCCATTTGACCCATCAACTATAGGTGTGGGGTGGACGCTCACGGAAGGGTGAATGTCTCCGTCTTTGTCCTATTCTCCACGAAGGGTGCATAAAGGTCCACAATTACAGAGCGCTGCATTTTAAGTTCGCTTCACGCAGCTCCCAAGTCGGCACCTGAATTCCACTCTTCGCCACTCGGGACGGGAAGCCATCCACACCAAACAGAAAAGATCCATCTATGTAAGTACTCCTGCTTTTTACAGGCGAGTACTCCCAATAGGAGAGCGTCTCGTGAAAATTCCACGATTCCAAAAGGGATTCATGGTTCCACGTCGCTTTCATCGTCGAGGAAGTGCCGACGAGGTAACAGTTTTATAGTTTGTCGCTTCCGTGGCGACGTCCTCTCAAAGATGCATTTCGAAAGCGTATTCCGAAATGAAGTCGCATTCTTGCGTGTGTCGATAGGACGTAGGCGCTCCTCCCTGCTTAGCGGTGAGAGGTCAGCAGCACATGGCCCTCGTTCTCTGAGGTCGTCAGTGCGACCGCTGTCGATTGCTCACGGAAGACCGCGTCGAACTCCTGTCCCCTCGAGTGGCCGTCCCATCTCGTTTCCATGTCGTCCAGCGTCCTCTCATAATTGTAAAACTCTCTGTAATTGCCTCACCTTTCCTCCGGCTGCACCCCCCATTGTCATTGCAATTCGCGCTCAAGCTATAACTGTCGACAACCCCTGAATTATCATCACAGATTCCTCTTCCCCATCATTATTCGATTGTACTTGCAGATACTACTCGTTCCCGCAAATTTTAACGTTTCTGAGCTCTTTCCCTGTAGCACTTGAAATGTTAAGCAGTATTGAAACGCCTACTCAAGTCATTCGATCACCGTTGTGTCACGTATTTAAATTCGAATTCCCATTAGCGTTGAGTGGATAATCTGAGGATGAAGATACCGATGAAGAGCCGGGCATCTCATGGGCTTCCGCTTGAATGCGTCGACGAACAGTCTTCTCCTTCGCCTTCGTCTCTCGCCTTCGCTCTCAACCTCGAGGATCAAGACGCACCCTCTTTCACTCCATGGTGCCGCGCTCACTTTTTCCCCTGTCAACCTGATTGTCATAGGAACGTCGCAAGGCCGTTGAATTCCTTTGATGGCGCCGACTGCCTTTTGAATACTGTGTCAGTGTGTCCTTTGATGGGTTTGTGGGCATATGATTGAGTGTTGAAGTAATTGCTTCCATGTTCGAAATTTAAAAAATGCAAGCCGTTGGCTTGCCTCAACTGCGACCCCGCCATACTTTTCAATATATTGAAAATATCGGTGATCGTAAGCTTTGGTGCAATAAGGAAAAGTTATGAAATTATAGCGTGCCCGAGGCGCGTTAAGTCGTGTCCTAGGAAGGCGTTCGAGTCGGGGGTTTTTGTGGCTTATTTTGGCTGCTTAACCGCTACCTACCTAAGTAGTACCTAGTGTCAGAGGGGCTGACAATTAGGTATTCACTTAGGATTTCTCTCAGATACCAATTCGCTCGTGTTATTCCATTCTTCAGCTCCGTAGACTCCCCCACGCCTGTTCATCCGTTCCAAAATACCTTTCCATTCCATTCCTTGGGGGGTGCACAGTCCACAATTGCTATTACAAAGGCACACTATTCCACAATTGCCCGACTGGTCACCTACTCCATCCATGCAATCTGCCTGTTTCTGATTTTCTCCCGCAATACATTAGCTCGCCTGACATGCCTGATCCTTCATCGTTCCTAGTTCATGTTCCTTTTCCACTAGGGCGGGTGTCGTGCCCGGCAGCGGGGGAGGCAAGGCCTCCGCGGTCGTCAACACACGAAATCCTTGCACAGCATCATCATCGGCGGATACAAGGGAAAGGAGGGAGAAGAAGAAGAAAAAGAGGAGGAGGAAAACAGTGGTAACAATAGGAACTTGGAACGTAAGGACCATGATGATGGCCGTGAAGCTTGCAAATATTAAGCAGGAAATGGAAAAAGGAAAAATAGATGCTTTGGGATTGTGCGAGGTGAGATGGAAGGATAGCGTGGACTATTGGAGCGATAGCTACAGGGTAATCTATAGTGGGGGAGATGAGAGTCAACGGGGGGTAGGCATGGTACTGAACACAAAGTTGGGACTGAGGGTGGTAAACATTGAACAGGTGAGCGACAGGATACTAGTGGTAGAGATAAAAGCACGGCCGACGAATTTCGTACTAGTCCAGGTATACATGCCTACGAGCAACCATAGGGAGGAAGAGGTGGAAGAGGTGTACGAGCAAGTAGAAGAAATAATTAGAGAAGTGCCGGAGAAGAAAAACCTGATAGTGATGGGTGACTGGAATGCAGTGGTGGGGGAGGCGAGGGACGGATTAGAAGTAGGAGGGTTTGGGCTAGGAAGAAGAAATGATCGCGGTGAAAAGGCAGTTGAATTTTGTAGAAGAAATAAACTAGTAGTGACAAACACTTGGTTTAAACATCACTCCAGGCGTAGCTACATATGGAAAATGCTGGGTGATACGGGGAGATACCAAATTGATTATATAATGGTGAGGCAGAGGTTTAGGAACAGTGTAAAAAACTCTCGTAGCTATCCAGGGGCGGATGCGGACTCGGATCATAACTTGGTGATGATGAAGTGTGAAGTTAGATTCAAAAGGCTTTGTAAAGGTAGGAAGATAAAGAGGTGGAACCTTGAAGCATTGAAAGGGTTGAAAAGGAGGGAATACCAAGAGCTGGTGGAAAAGAACATAGGTGAAGAGAAGCGGATGGGAACCATAGAGAAAAGATGTGAGGTTATAAAAACAGGCATCGCAGGAGCGGCAGAGAAAACAATAGGAACGGTGGAAAAGAAGAGGGTTAAGAAGCAGTGGGTTACAGAAGAAATGATAAAGAAAATGAAGGACAGAAGGATATGGAAAAACGTGAACACCGGCGTAGGCAAGAGGAAGTACAAGGAATTGAATAATAAACTCAGGCGAGTGACCAATCGGGCAAAAGAAAACTGGTGGAAGGGACAATGTGAGGAAATGGAAAAGATGCAGGAGGAGGGGGAAGTGGGGGCTTTGTACGCTAAGGTGAAAATGTTATCGGGTGGTAAGAGGTGTCAAACGATACCAAAGGTTAAGGACAAAACAGGGAAGATATTAATCGAACAGGAAGATATCCAAGAAAGATAGAGAGAATACGTAGAGGAGCTATATGACAGCGAGAATAGACCCCTTAGCCTTGATCTAGAGGATGAACGAACAATAGATAAAGATAACCTCGGACCAGAGTAACTTGAGAGTGAAATAGAAAGGGCATTAAGAGAGATGAAGGGTAGAAAAGCCGTGGGAACCGATAACCTACCTTCGGAGCTGCTGAAGAATCTAGGTAGTAAGGGGAGAAAATCGTTTTTCGAACTTATTCGCAGTATCTACGAGGAAGGAGTATGGCCAGAGGATTTCATGAGAGCAGTATTAATACCTATCCCGAAGAAGAAGAAAGCGTCAGAATGCGAGGAGTATAGAACAATCAGTTTAATTTCGCACGCAGCAAAAGTGTTGCTTAGAATACTAAATAGAAGGTTGAAGAGCAGAGTAAAGTGCTATTTAGGCGATAACCAATTTGGGTTTAGGAAGGGGAAGGGAACCAGAGATGCGATTGCGGTAATGAGGACACTTATAGATAGAAACATAGAGCATAATCAGGATGTTTTCGCTTGTTTTGTAGATTTCGAAAAGGCGTTTGACAGAGTAAATTGGGAGAAACTAATGCAGATACTGGGAAAAATAGGAATACATTGGCGTGATAGGAGACGTATCCGAAACTTATATATGGGGCAGAGGGCTCAGGTAAGGGTAGCTGACGGTGAATCAGGGTGGGCAGTAATAGGTCGCGGGGTACGGCAAGGGTGCCCGTTGTCGCCTCTACTTTTTAACATCTATGCTGAGGAAATGGTAAGAGAGGCATGAGATGAGCTAGATGTGGGAATGAAAGTAGGAGGCAAGTGGATAAAGTCGGTTAGATTCGCAGACGACCAGGCGTTAGTCAGTCGGTCATCGAAAGGACTGCAAACTTTAGTAGATGCACTGGAAAAACAGTGTGAGAAATACGGAATGAAGATAAATAATAGGAAAACAAAAGTAATGAGATTCTGTAGGACAAAGAAAGCGAAGCTGGTGATAAGAGTAGGGAGTCACAAACTGGAGCAAGTAGAACAATTTAATTACTTGGGTAGTACGCTAGAAGAAAGAGGACATAGTCGCAAAGACATTAGGAGGAGAATAGCGCTAGCGAAGGAAGCGTTCAATAATATAAGGGAGCTGATGACGGGGAACTTAAGTAAGGATGTAAAAAAGAGGCTGGTGAAGAGCTTGATATGGAATGTGGCGTTGTATGGGGCGGAAACGTGGATCTTGAGAAAGGAAAACGAAAATAGGCTGAAGGCTTTCGAGATGTGGGTGTGGAGGAGGATGGAGAAGGTGCGTTGGACGGAAAGGAAGACAAATGAGGAAGTGCTTGACATGGTGGGCGAGGAGAGCAAACTTATAGATGAGATTAGGGGAAGACAGGGTAGGTGGCTGGAAGGGGTAATGAGGGGCGATGGTTTGCTGAAGGCCGTGATAGAGGGTAGGATGTTGGGTAAGCGGGGAAGGGGAAGGAATAGAATCGGTTTTATGGACGGGATGAAGAAAGGTAGGATTTATTCTGAGATGAAGAAAGAAATACTAGAGGTAGAAAGGGCACGGCACGTGTAAGAGTTCATTGGAAATTCTCTGACTTTCATCACAACCTACCTCTAACCGGTAGATTACTCTAATGAATGAATGAAAATGTTTTATTTTTCTATTTTTGGGGACATCTCATTTTTACAAATTTTAACTGTATCTTTTATAACGACGGGCTCACCTTCACCCCCTAGTTATGTTTGAATCATTGAATAATATTTTCACTGGAATCAATGAATTAACCTTTCACGCTATAAAAAAAAACGTCTGTAAATTCCTGATGGATGGGGTTTCAATACATATTGAGGTTCATGCCAGAGAAAATAGGGAAAAATTCGTTTTTAATCTTGCCTTGAACGCTGCTGGTGTGGAGAGAGCACCGAAACACGTAGTGACGGTAATAAGGGCATGGGTTAATTGAATCACAGTCAATTTATGTGAATTTACAGTCATAAAGCAGCCATTAGCTCATTTGTTTATTGAATAAACCTTTTCACCCCTTGCATATCCTTTCCCTTTATCCGCTCAGCTGAGAAGAGGAATGCTCGAAGGCTCACGAATCCCTTAAAAGAGGCAGAGGCGATGAAATGGAAATATCCTGGAGTTGGGTGCGGCGCGAATCGTGAGTCAATTGTCAAAGCCCGTCCTCTCCGCAGAGTCGATCTTCTTCCCTTGGGAGTCAGTCGTGAATATCGTGCCAGGCTAGATTCGTTCCAGGGAGGAATCCACGAGAGACCGACGCTTTTACCGTTAAAATAATTTTTATCTCAAGTGCCCTTTTACATTGAATGAAGGAGCGCAACCAAAGAAGAAATCTTAACGTAAATGAAAAGGAAAACTTTGTTATATTCCACCAATTTATTTTCAGGTACTACTAGTTTCGACGCAGCGGCGTCTACGGTACCTGAAGATGACGCCGCTGCGTCGAAACTAGTTGTACCAGAGAATAAATTGATGGAATATAACAAAGTTTTCCTTTTCATTTACGATAAAATGAACTTCCACAAGGTTGAGCCTGAGACGATGGAGATAAGAAATCTTAACTTAGACTGAAGCTGCGATTGCCCGAGTCCTCAAACCAATTGAGAATAATTCTCTCCTTCATTAAGTAGACCAATGGGTAGCTGTGTTTATAATGCCCGATGTCCAAAAATGTTTCCAATTCCAAAAACTGCGATCCATTTTTTGTTCAATCGTCTTCGCTCGCTAACCATCTCATATGAAAAGTGACTCCATATTTTAAAAATTTGAGTTAAAACTCACCTCTTCATTTCATTTTCTCGCCGTGGTGGCGCATGTATGGCAGTCAACCCTCTGAATGGTTAACTTTAGAAATCACTCTCCTTTGTGAATGGTCTAATGAACGGCATAATTTAAAGAAGTTATAGCATTTGTTGATGAAATTCAATAACCTCTTGGTAGGGTGTTCATCCGGCCGCCATCTTGCTGATAAGTTGTCCGGCTATGAAACGAGTTCGCTGTCTGATCCAACTTGATATTCATAGAAATTTCTACTCAGAAATTACCAATGCTGTGGCGCTCAAGACAATATTGCGATTATGTATTTAGAATGGATACTCCACCAAAGCACCTTAGATGCGCCTAAGGACTGCATTGAAGTCTTTATCTTCGAACCAACTTTTTGGCATAAAACAAAAATTGGATGCCCATGCCAATCTTTTTTTAGCCATACCAGCCCATATTGGTAAGTTTTCGTTTTAGGTTAAAAATAAATGTCGCAATATGAAAATAAGCATTCGGGTATATCACTCTTTAGTTTGATGAAGCCTTCTAACGTCTGATAAGTTCTTCTCGGTTTTCTCACGGGGTTAGGCTCTCCAACATCGCCGACGTTTCGGCAGAAGACTTTCCTGCCATTATCAAGACTACAGAGCATAATTCACCGGGAAAGCCTGAAACCATACATATTCTAACATCCATCGAATAGCTGAACTAACCGCGTGGTTTTACTGCTGAGCCTTCCTTCTCCAAACTCTAGTCTTGATTGTTATTTTTTTTATATTTACAGACAAATTCATGGCTACTTAGTTTTTCACTTTGAAATAAGATATAGCTCCATGAAAAATCCATATTTAAGGGAAAAAAGAAAACTTCGCAGTTATGATAAATTTATAATCATAAATGCAATTTGGAAGGTGGGATCGTGGTAATAATTCAGCCCTGCTAATCCAAAATGAGACATGGCGCGTCCCCTGAGAGACAAACTCTTAATATTACTTGCCCACTTAACCTTTAACTGCGGAGCTTGCAAAGTGCTCTTTCTCCCTTCAACCTTTGCTACTTATCTCCATCCTGCGGTCCACTGGTTAAGGACAGCTGGAGCCTCGTCGCCGTCTCGGATTATTTCCCATTTTTTTCCGAGGGAAGAATAGCTCTCAAGACTTTCTTCATGACTTTTCTGCAACGCATAAGCCCTCAATTAATGCTTATTTTAGGTAGACACACCAAACCTTTCTCGTTTAACATGTGTTGTTTATTAACTCTTATTGAGTTTATCTGAACTACATGTCAAATAACTCACATCGCAAGATGCCACTGTAAGTAGTGATAGTGCATTGCCTCAACAGGTAGGTTGTAGGGGGATAGGTACGTTGCATCACGATAGGTTGTATCAGTCATTTGATTTCACTAAATGTGTCACTTCTAATAAAACAACTTCTCCATGACGTGAAAGAGACTTTCAAATGCGTCTTGAAACGAGGGCTTAAATAATGTTATCCCTCATCGACCAAGATATAATAGCATGTGAAATAACTGTAATGTCTGGAATCATGCGCTATACCCTAAGTACGGCCATTATTACTTTGTTGGCCATCTTGTCTTGTGCTTTTGTTTTATCCCATGAGTGAATATTTCTGAGCCGACTAATTCCGCTAAACTACGTACGATCACACTCATTCATTCCCTCATCACTGATTTTTCAGCCTATCGTTTTTTTTTTGTTATGATCCCCACCGCTAAAAATGAATTATCAGTGTCCAGATTTTGTGTATAAATGTGGAATAGCCCGTATTTCTATTACATTATTTAATTCTATTGATTTTATTGCCACAAATTTATCTTCTTGAGTTAGTAAATCCAAAGGTTCCAGGCTGTAGTTTGTGTAGTTTAAGTATTGTGAACAAAGAAAACTGCATTTTCACTCAAAATCGTTAGAAGACACAAAGTGTTCCGTTTTCACATATTTTTAACTTAGATGTTAATCCGCCATCACGTTTTTTCAATATATCGTCTCTAATTGATGTTCATTTTTTATACCTGCGTCCGAATATTGTTTGAAGTCTTTATCCTCACATCCTATTCTCAACTTTATTAGAGTTAGTCAATACGGTAGTGATCAGTTTGCACAGTCACGGTATAAGATCCTCTCAAATCTATGTGTGGCTTAAAGTAAGAAGGACTTTTTTTCGCGGAGTAGTCGCCTGCAAGACCTGTCGATGATTCGCTTGCTATAACATTCCAGATCTCTCATTTATGGACTAACGAAGGGTCTTTCCCCATAGCGGATGGGGTTATTATCATTTGTAATGGTATTCTTACCTTCAGAGTCTGACTCCCGCCAAGACTCGTTATCAACACCATGAATTGTTTACTCAGGCCTCAGGAAATGTCGAGTCTACCACCCCAGGTGGCGAAGACGAAATTATACTGGTCATCGTGATGTCATGGGTGGTATATAATGGGTGGTCATTTGAAAGAATAATGACTAGCTCTTCAGTCGGCAAATTGGTTGAATCCTGCCCCTCCTGATGTCTGCATTGATCCCTATCAATTCATAATTCTCCTTCCCTCTGGCAATTCTTCTTTCTTAAATTCCTTTTTATTTGACCTGCTTCTTTGTCTTCCAATATTCCCCGTGGAATGATCCATGCCAGGAAACCTCCTGATTTGTTTTTATCAAAGTTGTAATGCCTTAATATTAGTAATAACTTCAGGCTTCACTATGTGGAACCTCTCCGTCCATATCAGAAATTACGAAGTGTAATTTTTGTTTCCTCCTAGTGTCTTAGTTTACGTGCCCTTCATATGGCTATATTATCTAATCCCTTGTAGAGTTGTACACCGGCCTATCATCCTGAAGCCCGTCCCTCCGGCGTATGAACATCTGGGGTTATTGCCTCACTGGCCGTTAAGGGAAATTTCCGATTCGATCCGGAGATTCAGATAACATTGCGAAATATTTATGATTAGGTAGCTTGCATCTGGCTATCGTCGTGATGGAGAATCCGGTGCAAAAGGCGAGCCTAAATAGCTTTAAACTGCAATTGTCCGTTAGTTCACGTTTTATGCCAACGCACTCTTACTTCTGTGACTTCAGAATTAAACTCGTGAAATACTACCAAAAGATATTGTTATCATGTTCGAGTATCTTAGAAAATCTTCATTGGAGATGTAAACTTAGACCATATTAATCGCCTTAGACCATATATACAGATTATTAAACTTCAGAATGATGTATTATTATTCAATATTCACTTTCTTGCTATGGTAGAAAACATTTTGGTGGTTACAAAAAGGTTTAGCTAATAATTGTTGGGAAGTCAAATATGACATTATAAATATCAATCGGATGTCACTGTAGGACTTTAAAGTCGCAAAATTATTTATAAAACGTACCGCATGCCATTTTTGCCCCTAAATATATACCAGGTAGGCCCTCAGAATAATGAATGTACCTACTTAAGCACTAGAGTTTAAAGTAATCGGGTAATTAAGGAAACTTTTTAATTTATTGACAAATATTTTTAGGGCAGGTAATGCAACTAATCGAGTTGAATATAGGTGCTCTCAAGTATGAGAAGCTCGACTGCATGCCGGGAAATGAGCACATTCGTTTAGGCCTTCGGTGACCTATTTCTTTCAGACTAAGTGTTATATGTATATGTTTGGTGGAAAATTGAGTATGGTAAGTCAAGGGTCTAGAATCACGAGACTCTTTCCATTCGCCTGAATGTGAAAGGATTTCTGATAGGTAACGTTAAATGCCGCTGCTCCTTTCTTGGATTGGCAAAAGTTGCACAGTAACCTCTTTGGAAGAATGACTCGTTTAAGACCTGACTACAACTCTGTTGTGAGAAGAATATGGAGCGTTTGCATGCTTTGCAAAGAGATTTCCGTATTTCATTTCTGATAAGTATTCCCGATTTCAAAAGCAAATAAAATTCAATTAACTGTTTATGACATGATAAATAATTAAATTTTTGTTCCTGTGAGGCTAGCGTGCCGTGTAATCTATAAACTTGATTCCCTTTAAACAATATTGAAGACTTCGTGAAGCTAAGTTTTTCAACTACTACTTTTAAATTGAACCTCTTTGTTTTGTTGGTGATTGGGGAAGAAAAAAGACAGGCGTTTAAATTTACTCCCAAGACCCGCAACTTTTTGAACCTGATAAGAGGTATAGTCACGTAAAAAAATCTTTAATGTTTAAGCATAATCACTGTTGTGATGACTTTTATCCGTTGGTTCAAACGGTTTTCCAATTTGGCTGAGGTGATAAAATATTCCTTTATTCTCGCAATAAGTCTCGGACTTGCGTTTTATGTCAGTAAGTCTTCTTGCTGTGAGTGTGGTGAGAAAATATTTCTAAGACGAATGCGCGACTTTGACATGCTTGATTTGAAGGTTTTATTTAGAGTTTTCCTCTGGATTTACCAGTGGAGGGATAAACACTAAGGGAAAATGCGTGTGAATACACGAGTAATGAATGGAATTAACATGGGCATAGAAATAAACATGTAAAAGTTGCCTTCGCAGTATCATCTACCTTGAGGATGAATTTTAAGTCGAGCTTCGAAACACTGGCTGATATAATGCGACCTTTGACCCAGCGACGGCGACCCGAGAATACTTTCTGCAATGCATCAAACTAATTCACGTGAACCAACTCATAGCACAATTTCTCATATCCTCAATCCTCAATACATTCTGGGTAGGATATGTTGTATTTATTGAAGTCGAGAGTTGCATCCCAATTAGAGCGACGTTAATTCAAAATAGTCTCGGTTAAATAGACAGTAGAAAATCACTCCTAACAATTTATAGGTACCCACATTAACGCGTAATATTTCGTAACCTTTCAATTGAGACATAGAGAAGATCAGTTTCGGCTTCGTCGAAGTTAGGAGGGATTTAATGAAGACTCCCGAATGACAGTTGTAATATACTATGACGCAATAAACTACCTATACTGATGTGGTGCGTAAAATGATAAAATCGACAACAGAGGACGATGGACGAATTTTCTCGAAATGAGGCGACTTAATGAGGCCCTTTCATCCCAATCTGTTCATTTAATTCCTGAATTTATGGGGCCCAACGCCCATTTCTATTTCAGATCCGTTTTATTGGTCGCTCGCTTTCGTTACACTTCGAGAAACGGCCTCTTCACGTCACCTCGCCTCTTCACGTCACCTCGCCTCTCCACTTCGCTCCCGATCGTCGCATCCGGGGCACAAATTCCACCCGAGGCGCAAGACTCCCAAGTGAGGAGGATGTCGAGAGCTCGCACACCGTTGCTGGGTATTCACGCCGGACATCAAGGGCAGTGTCTTCGCATGTGCAGAGAGCATGAGCAAGCGGTAAGCACCATGCCGAGGCATGCTTAAGTACCGAAGCTATATTTATTAAAATATGTGTGTCCTTTTTTAAATATATATAAATGTTTATTTTACCAAAAAAAATACAAATTACACACTAAGCATCGTCAAATGTATGATCTTATCACTTTTTTTATAATTAACTAGCTGAAGGTACCCGTTGAAATTCAACGGGTGTGGAAAAACATTGACCGTATTTTATAAGTAAAACACAAAGCCTGAAAAACACTGTCAGCATGATCATTTGAGGAGTTCGTAACCTATCTTGTATGTTGTGATCGTTGTAATTCGTTCGTTTTCCAGGTGCACGGAGAGTTGAGTGACGGCTTGTCCTCTTTAATGGACGGGAAACCCTAAAATGGGCCACGCAGACTCATTTCTACTTAAATAGCACCCAGGTTGATAGATGGGGACCTCGTCCCTCCGGTTCTCTTTAGCCGTCTTTTGAGTGATTAACAGCATGATCACTTCCCTTGTGTACATAAATATATTTGTATTCAATGACTTAATTGAGTTGCGCAATTCAACGTTGACATGTGCGTTGAGTATCTTAATCAGGATAGGAGTGTAGAGTATAATCCAGCGGTTGACTACGTCAAAAGGAGCATTTTAAATGGCAGCCATGTTTATTTGTCCTATGAATCCTTCAATACCCAGACTATGCCTTCGGTATAAAGGGTAGCTATTTTCATTGGTTCCTAAATCATAATCATTGGTTACAAAATTAAAAATATATGGTGATCAGTCTTAGTGCAATTGCCAATTTTCACCCACCCATGTCATTCATTGCGCAGAATATTCGTTCATCTTTCGGATAAGAAGTATGGAGTGACGTCATTATAATTTCCGCCATCATAAAACAGATCGCAGTTTCGAAACAGATGGATCTATATTTGAACCAGACCCGTCCGTAGGTTAGGTTAGGATGATATTTGTGCGCTTCTTAGCGTAACCCGAGAAACACCACGGGGATACGCTCATTGGATCGCTGGTGGACATGTCTTTCAGCATCCATGTCTAACCATTGTCGATTTTCATGCAAGAACTCATTTTATTGCAACGAAGACATTCCTCTTTCTTAAGAAGATTTATTCGAAAGGTTACTCTTTTTTCTATTAGGGATGTTGATGGCTAGATTTTTAGGTCCAAGGAGGGGAAACACAGCGGCAAGTGAGAGACTCGAATAGGCAACTCGATGATTGAGTGAATGTAAGTTAACTGAATTTTAACACGTTAAAGTATATATAAATAACTCATTATGTTTATGTGGGAATTGGTCTAAAAAACAGTTCCCAATCTTAATGAGAGGCAGACGGTTCCACTACGTGTAATACATCGGAGTATTAAACTATAATAAACGACGCCGTGTTTGTTTTAGCAACAGAGGCCTTATTAACATTATTATTCGCTGCACGTAATTATTCTTCCACATTTAATTCCTTTATGTGTATCGTTTACTACATAAGTATTCTCTCGTATGCAGTTACCCTATGAGAGCTACTTTGAGAATAGACATTGAAGAGTATACTTGTAAATATGCATTGAATTAATCGATTACCCCCAAAGCAATCTATCATGGGGCCCAAGGGACCCTGGGCCCTTCTTATACAAATTTTCTTTCTACGTTCTATCATGGGCCGGCAGGAAAACTTAAATGCCAGATGCGAGAATATCCTTTGAAATTCACATCTCTGGTTGTCAAGGAAATATGCTATTGTTGATTTCAGAGAAAAATGCGAGATATTTCAGCAATTAACATGATTTTCAGAGAATTACGAAGCGTAAAAGAAAATCGATTGAGATAATTAGAAACTTCATTTATTCAGCCATCCGATAAAAAAAACCCAGCCCTCTATCTTGAGTGTTAGTACTTTTAAAAAGCAAAAAATGAAACCACTGCACCGAACCCAATGCTTAGCATGGACCACCAGGGACCCCCAGGGGGGCCTTTGGGGGCCCTGAGGGCTTTTTAATATAGCCTATGTTCAACCCATACACATTTTATCTCTACATACAAAATTTCAGCTCAATCGGTTCAGTAGTGTTTGCGTGATTGAGCAACAGACAGACGGACAGACAGACAGACACCATGCAATTTTTATATATTAGTATGATGATGACCCAAAAAAGCAATCAAAATTACATCATCATTTACAAAATAGTATTATTTCCATGATATTTTTTAGAATAATGGAAAATGAAATTTTAAACAAGGATCATCAATGAATAAAAAATAGAATTGGATATCAGTTTTAGTGTAGGATGATAGTCTTTAAATCAATAATGAAAAAAAGTTGGAGAGAAAACGAAAATCGTGCAGGTGAGGTCCTGCTAAGCCAAAGCGGCTTGTCACCAGGTCCTTGAACTTAATAACTGTAGTTTCAGTACATTTGTGGATTGTTTTCTATTCGTAATAGTATGTATTATAGTACAGGTCTCTTCGTTTCTCGGAGAAATTCTATGAATATTTCCGAAATTGACAGGTAAGCTGCACAAGTTAGCTGTGAAGCATTTGGGATCGCTGACTCATGGCCGGAGTATTTCGATCCGGGAATTGATTCCCTGGATACCTGCGAGCACTTCTATGTTGTAGTTCTGTATCTGATGGACTATTTAACATCACATCCTACTAAATGTAATGACTAAGGTTTCATTTGACGCCATGGAGGTCCTCAATGTAAACGGACTGGGTATAAATGTTTCTGTTTCTCTCCTCCTCCCTTCCTCGGCTTACATTTTTCTAAACTTTTCCAAGAAACTATTTTTTTCTAATTTCATCGCATATTTTAAATATATTCAATTATAAATCGCTCAGAGAGATAGAAACTGTTGCGATTACAGGCAGCCAACAAAAATACAGTTTTTAATGTGCATGTTGATTGGATTGGTTTAGTTTCGGCTCTTTGGCTGAAATGTCGGTTACCGAATACGATATAGAGTGATGATTGGCATAGGGTGTGAGGCACCTCAGCTACCACGAACCAGTTGAATACCGTGGTATGGTAATCAGATAATGGCATGGGAAGGTTCGCTATTCATGCCATTAATAGGAAAAAGATATGTAGTTTTAAAAATGCGTGTAAATATTTTGTGCGTCGATATGATGAAAGATGAAAACCGTTTGAGAAAACGCTAGGGTACATATTTTCAAATTTTTTTATAAATTTTCCAATAATCAGCGTTAATATAGAGGCATTGGGGTTTGGACGGTTCGGGCGTCTACTAGAAAAACATTAGGAAGAATCAACGGAGAATACGACAGATCCAAGTGAAATGTGCCATTTTGCGATGCTATTGATGCAAAAAATAAAAAAGCGCCGTCAGATCTTTCTAGCATATTTTAAGTGAACGCCTGTAGTTCTCGCGAATCTGGAACAAGAGAAAAATATGATTGAAAAATATTTTTTTTTAAATTATGATTTAAACGAATTATTATGTAAAATAAAGAAATGTGAAGACATTCTGGTGTAATCGGGTGTGGAGAACCATGTTGAATGGTGAGTTATCGAATCAATCTCAAGTTGATTTGATTGCTATTCCGGATGATGATGGACACTGTGAAAATTCGTTCCGAGTGCTCGGAACATGATTTATTTGCTTGATTTCGGCCGTAATTTTGATGCCGTGTGTCTCCTCTTGAAGGATTGGAATCCTACTCCTTATTTGGCACTGCGAGCCATTCCATCAACGGGTTCTCCTCACAACGAGGTCGTTTGGCACTGCGAGAGCCTCTTCGCTGCCTGCTAACCCGTCCTCGCTAATACGATACGCTGTACGATTTTTCATTCACTAACGATCATTTTATCTCGAAAATGAACGCATGTTAATGCGAATCCGAATCATGTGCATTTCTTCTTGCCCGTCTCGAGAGAGTGAAGCGAAAAGGTAAATATAGACAAAGCGGTGAGCGCCGGGAATCGGTGGGAAATCTTTGGAGGCGAAAGAATTTGTTTGCTCAACCGGGAGCGCCGCCGCTCCCATTGTCCGCCAAGACTCTTGACCAAACGCCCCGTGTCACTGTCTCGCCATAACTCTCTTGAGGGAACGAATGAAGAAAAAACAAGTCGTATATGTTTTTCCAAATAGAATTAAAGAAATCGAGCGGGAGATGCGGTTGATTGAGGATTAAGAGTTGTGTAAGTCCTCTCTCCCCCCCCCCCCTCTCCCCTTATCAACCCTCTCCCTTGCCACCCCTCCACCCCCACCAAATCCCCCGCTGGAGTTTCATTACGCATTCTCCCATCATCATCCTGGGACGCCGCTCTTGCCTCGCATCCCATCGTCAGAAACACCTTCCAACTCCCCCGTCCCCATCCCAACACACTCCCCCTTCACAACACACTCCCACTTCATTTCTTTTCTTCGCTTTGTCTTTTCGCCCCCACACACGCACACACAATTACGAGCGCTCGCTTTCCGGATCCCAGAACTGGTTTCCATTTACCGGACAACTCATAGATTGGCAATTTCACGCCTGTCCCTACGCAGCTTACCCTGTCCACATTCACATCCCTGAGTTAAATGGGGACCAATCGTCATTCTTCCAGAAGGCGTAACAATGGAGGTAGTTACTTAGGGTGGTTCCCCCTTAAAATTACTTGAATGCCATTTTGTTAATATTCTGTCTACTTGTAGAAAAAGATGTCCTATATCTGATATGAACAACAAAATAATACCTTGCCACGCTATATTATTCTCTGATTGAACTTGAAATTACATGGTGTTCGATGGGAGTATGAGAGAAACACGGGGAAAAATAGTATTTTTGCATAAAATATAAATACTATTTTTGCGGAAAACTAATTATAAGAAGGAAATAATCCAGAGAAATTGAATAAAAATGTAAGATTTACTTTAATGGAATTACTGCCGTAATTGAAGTCAAAATTCTGTAGTTCGTAAGAAATGGCGCTGCAGTCGGCTCCTTTGGCTGGAAAAAAGTGCTCATTAAAAATACATTCGTTTAATAATCTGCATATATTTTGTTCCTTACTTTTTGGGTTTCAATAGGAAATGCATCGCATCAGTGAAAGCAGGATTTTTAGGACAAAATATAAAAAATGTGGAATTTAGTATTTGTTTTGACTCACACAGTCGCGGCGGCGGCGGAGCCTCCTTAACACGGTAGAGGTGTGAGGGGGTGGCTAAAGTATCCCTAGTTGTTTGAAGGGATAACGTTTATTTTGAGTGCAATGCTCCGCGGGTAGGAATGTTCCTACGTAAAACTGTCTAGGAACCTTTTGTTCGAGGAAATGCTTTCAAGATTCCGTGGGAGCTCAATACCCTGTCTGAATTTACCGAGATGTATTTATGTTTACTGCGCAGGTGTAATGATTCCATTATGCATAGGGTAGTGTGAAGTTTTGCACTGTGAGGATTTTAAAGAAAAGCTAAACCCAAAATTGATTTCAAGTTTTGATTCCCGTGATTACCAGCCTTTTTTCGTGGAAGAACTGAGTACTATATAAGAGGAGTTTCGACAGATAGGGTGTTTATTACGCAACCTATTCCATAACCGCACGCTAACTGAAGTGCTATCATTTTGGGCTTCTTTTGTTCGACATCCAATTCATGATTTCGGCTGAGGTATCTCACGTTGTCTCCCATTTGTCGAGGGCAATGCTAATGCGGTTTCGTATCATATGCGTGAACGCTGAGATGTCGCATGATTTTTCCTATCGTCGGATTCAACCTCACTATATCTTGAAATCATAGTAAATAATTTGAGATTTAGCTAATTATTTTGTGGAATTTTAATATTTTATGGAATTAATGAATTAAAATTATGGATATTTATTTCAATTAGTGATATTTTTGTTAGTGCTAGCTATATTACAAACAGGCTAATATAATAGTTTGCGGGGGATATTCTGGTTAAACTTCACTGTGTTGCCTCGTAGTTGGAGGCACACACTTTCAGTGATTTACTTTCAATGTAACATACGATGTGCGGCAGAATCTTTTAATCAGCGGTAATAGGTAATGCCCACAGTATTTTTTCAAGAATAAATTATTTGTGCTTTGCACTTTATTGGGATTGACTAAGACCGAGGGAATTACTTAAATAACCTTAAAACACAAAGGAATGATAAGACATACTTACATTATTAATTGTGATAAGACCACAAGGAATTGTGTGCTTTGCGTCTACATAGCTTTTTGCTGAAGCGGCATAATGTTTCACCCATAAAAACCGTGGTTATGACCTCACTTTTAAGAGCTGCGGCAGGTGCGTAAGCGTTGCATGTGATGCGAAGGAAACCATCCCCACTCCAAATGCCAACTTAACAAGCCTGAACATAGTCTATCCTTGAATAATTTTTTGGAAAATAATTTGAGTTTTAGATTTATTGGGTGGTACAAAGGTTTTTTTCTTCACAAAGGCCATATACATGTGTATATGGCCTTGGCCTGAACCAGCGGCGTGTGCCAATTGAAATGGTGGCCACCCAGCAAACCAACGAAAGATCGTCCTACCTAGGCTACCATGAGTTTGAAATCTCCGATGAAAATCCGCTCCCTTTTCGCTTCGCTTCCGCTTTGCTTCAGCTTCACAGCCCGCTCCGTCCGCTCAGTAATCCGCTTTGTTGACGCTTCCATTTTCACCAGGGTGTCCCTTGTTACTTTTTATTTTAATGATTGTTTTTTCATTATGTTTTTTTAAAGTCACTAACGGCATTGTTGAATTAAGGTGGACAAATGATGGATGTTTTTTTTTGTTTTTTTTTTTCTATTATCTCTTATAAATAGCTTCTAAATATTATAAACAATTGCTGATAAAATCACAGGTTACGGGACCAGATGCTTCAAGTGTCGCCTGGTAAAAGATGGAAAGAAAATACGGCTCTGACAACATTTTAGACGAAATTAAAAGAAGGATAGCATACGCAAGGAAAAAATAAAATACGACGCAACAAATATGACGTACGCAGAAAATAAAATAAAAAAAGAGCGGATTTCGAAATGGCAACCGAAAAACTGAAAATTTCTCTGCTCACAGGTGACAATTATTATATATGCATGGGCGAGGAGAGACAAAAAGGCATCTTGGAAATGGAGTGATGATGGTAAACATATCCTGGAATATTCCGAAGAGCAGGAGGAATGGAGCCGATGCCATAAAGATAAAGATTACGACGCTTTGAACTTCCTAATAGCCCAAGTTGACGACCACAACATCACTGATATTGAACAATTAACGAAACGGCAAAAGAAGCAAAGGACGAGTTGAAGAAGTGCCAACCAATTTTGGCATTACGCATCAAGTGACGTTGATGGAAGGGTTGACAACGACGATAAAAAGGGATGACGTCGCGATGAGAGTTTATGTGGATAAAACATAAACGCTCATTAAACAAATTGCATCATCGGGTCGGTAATATAGCAAGGTAGCAACAGCTGCTTTTATATTAAACGCGGTAATCAGAAGTTTTGAATCACAAGATGGAGGGGACGGAGAATTTTTCAAATCGCAACTCGTCAAATCAAGGTTGCAACATGAAAGGAGACGTAAAAGAAACAAAAAATAAAAGGAACCAGAAGAACAGAAAGCCTTGGCTGCGAAATTTAAGATTGCCACGAACTCGAGAAATTACCGTATGAAAATGAAAGAGCAAGGGAGTTTTACCGGGAAAGTGGGAAACATGAAAAAGAGACAAGAAATGTGACCCATGTAACGACGAAGGGCTCATCGCAAGATTCTGCCCAAGATTTGAAAACAAAAGACGAGATTGCCGAAGACGAAAATTTCACTACAGTCAAGGGTTTAATGAACATGCCAATTTAGCAGTCTGCTATAGCCCAGAGAGTGAAGACAGTGAAGTAGAGATAAAGGAGAAGGAACGTGAAAGTCGTCTCATCAACGAATATCTTCTTTATGACGAAGAAGAAACAGGAGAAGAAATTTGAGGAACTCTATAGCCGCCAACAGTGAACACCTGATGGCTCTTATATGAACCGTACAGAAGTCAACCTGAGTGGACATGAACTTAGTGCAGCTCAGTGGTTTCTAAAGGGGTCAACTTTGCGCTCGCCAAACAAGACTCCCAAACAAATTCCTTTGGAAAAGATCAGCACGGTGGTGGAAGACGCAGCGCGTAAATTAGAGAATATAGAAGCCGAAGACGTGAGAAGAGATTTAGGTCGTATTCTACAGAATACCAAGTGATTCTCTCTAGTTTATACCAAAATTCTCGCGTCAGAGTGGCAACGGAAGAAGCCACGAGCAGCATAAAGGACCAGACATGGGCTCACCACTGTCACCAGTCATAGCCATTCTCTTTATGGAGAAACTTGAAGAAAAGGACCTTCGGGAATTCAAGAAGAAACACAAGCTCTTCGTAAGATATGTCGACGACACCTTGGTCGTTTGGCCCCATGGAGAGTCGGGACGGAAGGACTTCTTACGACACCTTAAATACCTAAACGACTTCATATTACTCACCATGGAGGGAGAACACAAGAGACGCTTGCCATTTTTAGACGCACTGGTCTCCAAAAAGGACAACGGACGGTTTGGCCATTCTGTCTACCGCAAACCAACCCATGCCAACCGATACCTGCATGCCGACTCTTCATACTACCCGCTGCAGAAGAACACCATCCTCCATTGATCATAACTAATATAATTATAATCAATTTCCATTGATCTATCCTCAACTATCGAATCTTTAAGATTCCTGACGAAGACTCCGCTGCGAATGAGGAAGGACACCTCTTCCGAATACTCAAATGCAACGGAGCAGAGTCCTCTGGATGGCAGTTCTCTACACTACTCCCTTATTGGGTATATAGGATCAACTACTCCCTCAAGGGTAATCGGCAATCCAGAGGAATCTGCAACGGAGTTCACACCAGTGCCATCTAGAAGGTTGCACGGAAGGAAGAGAAGAAAAGTAAATACTTTGCCCGAAAAAAGTCTGCTGAAGAACCCGCAAGAGATGTTGAAAGTACGCCTTTGTGTCGTGATCGCAGAAGGGACTTACGAGAAAATCGGGGGAACCCCTCGCGAAACACAACATCGTGATACGTTTTAATTACTTCACAAAATCTGCCGACCTCCTCTGCAAGATCAAATGCCGCGTTCTCATGGAATTGCAAAGTGGCACCTACAAAGTCAAGTGCTGCTGTGGAGTATGCTACATTTGTCAATCATCAAGAGCATTGAGATGCAGGATACAGGAGTACATATCATCATCATCATTGGTGCATATGTCCGCAGACAGGTTTCAACGGTAGAGTTGTCTCCACAGCATTCTGTCCTGGGCCTCTCTTTTCATCTCCGCATAACTCCTTCCTTCTTTTATATCCCTCAGTATTCCGTACCTCCTCCTTCCTCTTCCTCTCTTCCCTTCTATTTTCTCTTCTATTATTATTTTCTGTAGGTTGTAATTCCTTAAAATATGTCCTATCCATTTTGCCTTTCTCTTTTTAATTTCTCCCAGTATACTTCTTTCTTCTCCAATCCTCCTTAGCACTTCTTCATTCGTGATCTTATCTTTCCATCCAATCTTCTCCATTCGTCGCCATAACCACATTTCAAACCTTTCTAAGTACTTTTCTTCTCTCTTCTTCAACGTCCACGTTTCGCATCCATACAACACAATGCTCCATATAAAGCATTTTGCAAATCTTTTCCTAATATCCATCTTGATGTTCCTTGCTGTCACCAGTTCCTTAATCTTGCTAAATACTACTTCTCCTTGCTCAATTCTGCTTTTCGATTTCTTCACTACAGTTGCCATTTAGTGTAACTATACTTCCCAGGTACTTGAAAGAGCTTACCTGTTTTAATTTTTCTTCCTCCAGCCATATATTTAAGGGCCCTTCTGTCTTCGCTATTCTCATTACCTTAGTTTTATTTCTGTTTTTTCTCATTCCGTAGTCTTCACTCTTCTTCCTAATTTATTCCATCATTTCCTGAAGTTCGTCTTCATTCCATAGCACAAAAGGGAAACGAAAAACAGGGGACTAAGCCGCTCCAACCATCGTGGGACACACATGGTAAGGGACGACGTCGAAAATGCTAGACTCATTGCCAAGGAAAAGAAGTATCATCCGAGAAGCCATGGATAAGTACAATTAAAAGACCAAACTTCAACATGGATGATAGCTACGCGCTCTCAAGTGCACGGAAGCGCCTCTTTCGCAACTAATCAGAAAACACACATAACCACACCCTCAGTCCCGTGTAAGATGGGCAAAAACCGAAAATCATCAATTCTTTCTAGGTCAATTGTAATAATACACTCATTTGAAACTAGTGGGAATGTTTTTTACCCGGTACTTTGAGAATTATGTGAATAAACTTGAAATAGTGTGGCTAGCACTTAACATTAAATATTTTTATTTATGTGGTAAAATAAATAATTTCTTAAAAAAGGTAACATACCCTTTCAGTTCTTTTGAAAAAGTTTGAGACCTTTTAAAACTGGTAATTTTGAAAATCAATAGACATGATTACTGAACGGAAATGTTTCTAATGTTTCAAGAATTGGACTCAGGTTTGTGTGGTGGAACTATGAAATCGCTTTAAACGTATTTTTGTGTTCTACGTATACATAGTACACACTACTCTGCGAGCCACCGCAGAGGCGTGTGGCAGAAGGGGACGTTAGGACTCTAGCCACGGAAAGGATGGGGAGAGGAAAGAGAGGTGAACTGTTTGTTAACAATATGTCTTATGTTAGTGTATCGCTGTTTTTTTATCATCCATTAATGGTGTGTGGAATGGAAAGAAGAAATTTATATACCTGTCAGTTTGGCAGTGTATCTCTCTATTTTGTCACTGCTATGTTTGTATAGTCCGGGGATGTTTATTAGAGGATTTGTAACTTTTCAAGCAATTTGCGCCCATTTATATAGACGTAACTGAAATAATGTCTTAATGAAACTATGGTATCTTTCTTATGATTAGGTACTCGAAGACATAGGACCGAAGCTGAAAAAAAGTCCGAAACAGTACAAGGCCTGCGTTCTATCGCCGATGGCGTTCAGGTTATATCTGTATTTGAATTCGCACCAATCTGTGGGCCAGGGAAGAGGCAAGTTTCAATGAGAGCCCAAACAGATGAGTTAATACAGGCAGGCCGGTAAATACTAGTGTAGTATTGTTGGTTCACTCTGTGCCACTTCAAGACTGCAAAGATGCACGAAATCCTGTGTTCGGTGGTCAGACTAAAGCCGCTCTGTAAGATTTTACTTGAAGTTGCTTATTTCCGTTACAACCCACATTTATTGTTATAAGGAAACAATGTCCGAGGAAATTGAATAAAAAATATGATACTGAAGTACATTTAAGTAACAATACATAAAGGATATTTTTTCTCGGATAAAATAGGAGCATTTGTACATTTAAGAGTTGTACAAGTCTATTCGCAATAAGCATTGCGGTTCGAGAAATGAAACGTTCATCTCTTCTCATGTCAACATGGTAAATGTCAGGGACCTTATTATCCGGATTAGAACCTCTTCTTTATTACATCCCTTTAGAGAGAACAGCATTCTTGCGCCGATTCTCAGGAGACTAAAAATTACCTCTGCAACCAATCAAACTCTCTCCCAGCACAAGATGACGTGATTTAATTCAGGATCAGAATTGCGATTTAAAATTATACATTAACGATGGATTAAGTGGACGCCACTGAGATAGAATGGACGAAGCAGGGCGGCTAAGAACTTTCTTCTAGGCATTTTAGAGTAGTTTCAGTTTTTTTAGTACCAAGAGCATTATGTGTAATTTGTGCGTGAAACGAAAGATAAGATAATTTTTCCTTAGTCATTAAGAAACGCTGCGAACGAATAGAAAGCGCTCTCCCGTTGATTTGAAAGTAAAATGGGAGCGACATGACAATTATGCGCTCCAAGGTGCGAGGGTGAAGACCTCAGCAGCTGCATTACAGCGCATCTGGGGTAACCGGTTACCCAACACCACATTGATTATAAGTCATGGTAAATAAGACATCCAAAAGCCCATGCGAAGAATCCTTTTTTTTCATGTTCAACGTCCGATCATTTCGGAGAAAGTGTAGTTGATTGTATACCAATTAATTTTTTTTCTATACAAAAGCTAAAAGAACGAATACATGCCATAGTCGACAAGGGGCGAAGGAAACTGACTGCAGCCGAAACAATAAAACCCAGGTATGCTGTTACCCATTGAGATCCAGCTTATCGAGGGTCCGGGCCCTTGGCAACTGAGTTCGACCTTCAGAATCATTAGCAACCCCCTTCCTCACAGCATAAATCCGCGGTCAACTTTATTATCCAATGGTTTTTGTAAACAAACATTTGTTGTGCACCCAAAAAATGTAAACTTTGAAATATATTCCTTGTGGTTGCTCAGCTTTTGCCATTTTAAATGAAATTCTAAATAACTGAGTAAGTAATACCCGTGTTCTCATTCCGAACTCCTACATTATATCAACGGCAAAAATACGTGCAACCATTTAATATTAACGCAATAACTTTTCTTAAAATTTAAAGGGGCTCATTCAAAATACAAGGAATGCATTTCGGAGTTTAAATCTTTGAAGTATGCAACGAATTTATATGCAATAAAAACCACTGCCGATGCAATCAGTTAACAGAGGACTCTTGCTGCGACAGAGAGGCTGCTAGGTGTATAATGGGGGGTCGTAGGTGGAGGGAGGTGGTTGAGGAAAGGTGGTTGGGTCCCAAGATGGACGAACAGTGTACCCGTGCGACTCGTCGTCACGAGTGATCTCCGTACGGCAGAGCATAGGAAATGCTAATGCTTTATCACGATCGATATATTCTTAACATTTTCAAAATACTATGGCACTTTTTACATCTACATCTATGAAGTACCGTGCAAGCCACCACTTGGGTGTATGGCACGGGGTGATTCCACACCAGGCATGCAGCACTCGTCCCTGCACAAGTCAGAACCTCGCACGCTCCCCCTGCCGCTAGGCGCAAGCCAGAAAGCAGCCAGGAGTGCGCAGTCTAACCGGAAACTGGGATAGTGATACGTAAAAGAACATACAAACATGCAGAGCAATGCTATACACACATCTAGTGGTTAATATTAAACTGATACTGTTAATTTATGAGTGCTAAGATGTGCTATTTCATGCAGAGAAGAAAATAAAATAATGCCGGACTAATCGACCGGTGTGAAGAGTTAGTAATGATGTTGTGTTATTAAGCACAAGTGAAAATTCTCCTCTACCTATTGAGGGTGGGAGTTTCATATGATTGATCTTTCGCAACTATTATGATCCCTTATTGGACGTGGGAAAAATGACATTTTAAATCTATCGGTTCGGCAGTTAATTTCCTTTATTTTATTCCTGTGATCACTTCTACCGTAGTACGTTGGCTCTGGCAGTATATGTTGAACGTCCGGCACAAAGACTGTTTGCTCCGAGTTTGCGCAAAAGATTTAACCTGTATTTCTCCCTTCGATCAGTTAGAGATTCCCACCCCAAATCCTTCAACAATTCGGTAACACTGCTAAGTTTATGAAAAGGAAATATCGCTAGAGCCTGTAATGGATTGTATTAATATTAAGTGATCATTATTGGCAAATTTAAGTGATATTTCAGCTTGGGTATTTTTTATTTAATAATTTAATACAGTCCTAGAGCTCAAGAGACATGGTATATATTCATCTACGAGCAAATACAGATGGGGTTCCATTCCAAGTCGGGAAGATTCACTCCTGCAACAAAGAAAAAGGAAAGTGCGATGGAGAGTGAATTTGGAAACAAAGTTGACTCCCTTATAGCAAAACTTATATGCGTTCCCTGTCTCCCTGGCGCCTTTCCTTGGATAGTGAAATAATGACGGGAAGAGCACAATCATTGGCCAAATCATAGGCGAAAAGATGGATTTAAAAAAATGACTAGTTCAAGGAAATTAAAGGAAACGTTTTGGAGTACCTATGCATTATACGGTAAATATGAACGCTAATGAGTCTTTATTACTTGAATCACCATTATTCAAGGCTTGTTGGGGAGTATCAAGCCATCATCGGGAATATAAACAATTGAGTTCAATTGATATAAAATATAGCCGCCATTTTTAAGATGTGAACTCATTTTTACTACAAATTGAACTAATCTAATTTTATCAGGCATATGTTGTCCCCATGGTCATTTATTAGTATAATTATTACGATGAACCTATTCAGCTCAATTGATTACTTCATTTAGAGTTTCTTCCTACTAGATGGTAAAAACATCCTTTTAACCTGGATCCGCCCAAAAAATATTTTTAATGTTAAATTGTTCATACTTTCAGAATATTCTTAGTACCTTGCTAGTATGCCGTTGTATTTGTTTCATTTTTATAAAATCAGTATATCTACAGATATTGGGTGTGACATAAATGTCACATTGGGCGGATATGCTGTCTTTTAGCGGGGATAGAGCTGCATTGGCTTCTATGCGCATTTAAGGTGGTGACAGATATTCATATCAATGTTTTATATATTAAAGCATTGAATATTCATTTTGCATGTATATTTTAATATTATCCGATTGTACACCATCTGCTACCTAAAACTTTAAGACATTTTTATGCTAATTGATAAAAAGTTTTTATACCTAGATATATTTTCTGAGAAAATGTAAAACTTTTTCATTTATTTATTTTGACTCAATTTTTCCATTTGCACTTTACTCATGAAGCGTAGTGATTTATCGTTTAGAAAAAACATTTTCTTTATTCCTGATTTTTTCCCATTTTTATTAATGTAGGTCATAAATATCTAACAAAATGCTCATTGAGTGGATATAAAATGCACTTTTGAAAATCAAATTGCATCAAATATGATGTCATATATTTTTATGATAAGACAAATACATCCATCTGGGGAATACCAATTACTTCATTTGCAAATGAGGCAGCTGTTAGTACATCACCACAGCATAGGCTGTTATTAGGGTTTTGATCTGTACAAATTCAAGTAAGTTTGGGCGAGTGCTTTTCTGAAGTCCAAATTTGACATACTTGAATTGAATATACTAATTAGTCACCAAAAATCATGAACGGCGGCATTCGCCAGCCACATGAAAATAATTCACAACTATTTTTCTCACGTGTCAATTCTAACGCCGCGCCGACAAAATTTCGGTCCATATGATAAGTGCCTCTAAAAAATTGTATTACTCTCCCGAAAAATTGTTTTCATTGCATCACGATAGCTAAAAAGTAAAAAAGATTGTGGTGTTATATTTCTCTCTTTTCATCAATTATGAAAAACCTGTCATTTCTCTCTAGTGTGTGGGCGCCATGGCACTCAACGTTATTGTGTCAATGTCAGCCCATCTCGCAAGGATGAACCTATCAAAACGTTTTTGAGATATTCATACGAACCTATCTCCGATTTCTTTTTAAAGTTTCTTACTTTCAAATGGCAATCTTACCGAATCAGATTCTCCTCAAGTGTACTGAATTCACCAGACCCACGAGAATGGGGATGGCGTATGCCTGTGAAGAAGTTATAAAGGTATATCCGGAAATGCAAAATTATCCAGCATTGAAATCAAGGGAGAAACACGTATCTCCTAATCTACTTGGTATTTCAGGTTGAAAAGAGGGTTTATATGTTGGTATGCCTCAAAATTCTCTAGAAAGCCACTGGCATTGTTCTAACACCAAACTTAGTAAGTATACGAAGGGAATTGGGATTCTCGGAAAACGCTGCCCATTGAAGTGCCTACCGAAATAAGATATCGTGCACTTATCGAATGCTAGGCTATGCTCAGCTTGGTCCTGTTCCGAAAACTTTTTTCTGAATTCATTAATTTTCGTGTGCAATAATCAACTATCATTTTGGGCTTTTTATTTTATTCAAAATTAAGTCATAAAATTTCAAGAAAACTATTTCTCCTCCTTGCGTCGTGGTGTTTTGCACATCACCGTCTGTTTCGTTCTTTTCGCATCACTTAGTAGGAAACCGATTGTAGCCCGGTGGAATAAGTACGGTAGTAAAATATTTAATCTCCTCTTATGTAATAATAGGGCATACACAGACTAGGAAAGCAGCATATTTTTCTGACTCCTAATAAGAAAATCAAAAATATCATTAATAAAAAAAACCGGATTCAAAATATTCAACGAAAGATTCTCATTTTGAAAAATCTGTCGCAAGTAAAAAGCCATTGCCTTCACCAAGATTTATTTTTCAGGTTGAAACCGCTTTCTGTATTTTGTCCAATTTTCTTAGATGTGGATTTTCCTAGACGAAATCTTCCTCCATAGGATGATCCGCATTAGAAATATCACCAGATTCAACCGTGCAGAAGGGGACTCGTGCGATCTGCTTTTCTTCCCTACAAGTGCCACACGTGCATGTCTGTCTGCCTGTCAGGTAATTGAGGAGACCATTGGAATCTACATCAGCACAATCCTCATCAGAAAAGCTATAGGTTCTAGTAGTTCAAGATAGATAGAAATCACATCACCGATGTCTTTAGTTTCAAGCTAGACTGCTTTGAGAAGTGTAATATCTCTGGAATGTTGATAACGTACTATATGATATCCCACAGTGGAATTATTTTACAATAAGACGATATTTCTCATAAAATATTGATGGGATTACATTTTAAACAGAACTTACGTGGAATCCCTTACTATAGGTTGGTAACAATTAGTTTTAGCGACGAAACGATAATAAAAAACGGATCAGTTACAATGTCTGCATAATGAAGCATTTGCATACATATCTGCCCAATGTGGCATTTATGTCACACCAAAATGCAGCGCGTTATTACTCAAAAATATGAAAGAAATATACAAGCAACTTACATTATATAAAATTCCATGTTCATTTACTCTATTAAAAACAATAATAACAACAGTAGAAGCAATATATAATAAAAAATATGAGCATTGACACAAAGGGAACGTCCATGATTTCATTCAACTTAAGAAGCTGAATTTCCAGAGCCCTCAGAAGAACATGTGTTACTTTTCACTGCGAATTAACAATATTACGTAAAAGCGGAGTGGTTCCCTATCCGCACATAAAACAGTAGAAGTGCAGCGTTCCATATCGAAGAAAGAGCGATTAGTGTTGGGGAATACATTTTTGTGACATTTATGTCTCATAGGGTGGATCCAGGTTAACGTACCATAATTTTGATTTAATGAAAAGAGAGATGGCACTTTTCCACAAATTTATTGAAGTACAACGCGTTTCGACCGTTAGGTCATTTTCAAGTACACTGAGTGGTTTTGGAAAATAGGAGCTGTATTTATACAGGTCGGATGAGTGGGGGTGGGAAGTGGAAAAGGGTGGATGAGGAGGGGGGGATGTGTCATGCGGTTGTGCACTTGGAGAATGGGATGGCAAGGAGTGAGGCAAGTCCAGAGGCAGAAGACATAGTTGTGACTAAAGCTGACAAAGGGAACACCATCGTGATTCTCGAGAAAGAGGCGTATGTCAACAAATGCACGGACGTCATCAGTAAAAACACGTTCGCCATCCTTCCCAATGATCCGACCCCTCGCTTCCAGAGATGTGTGAAAAGAGCCGTGGCGGAGTGCACCGGTCTTTTTGACGAAAGAATGAAATACAGTCTGATCCAAATGAACCCACTCCCCCCGAGACTATTTGGGCTCCCAAAAATTCACAAAGACGGCAATCCCATCAGGCCCGTGGTGTCAAATAGAGGTGCCCCGACCCATAGACTAGCGGCTAAACTAAACGACATAATCAGGAACTTCACATCTTTCTCCTCTAAATTCAGTGTCAAGGACTCAATTCACCTGACTGAGTGCCTTGTGAATCACAACCCCCCCAAGTGCTGCAGATTGGTTTCTTTCGATTTAGATAACCTCTTTACATCAGTACCAGTCGCCGAAACAATTGAATTGACGAGTCGTTTACTTCATGACTCTCATATTAATGACGTCCTAATAGAGGAAATTCTGACCCTTGTGACAACCTGCACAACCAAAATTATTTTACGTTTAATGGCGGTTTTTATCACCAGACGGAAGGCCTGGCGATGGGTAGTCCCCTGTCTCCGTTAATGGCCGAAATTTTTATGGGAAATTTTGAGTACAATCTTTTTAATTCCGGAAATCAACTTTTAAGAAATGTAACCTATTGGTATAGATACGTCGACGATATCATTTGCTGCTGGGCGGGTAGTGATCGCCAATTGAACTGTTTTTTAAAGCTTTTAAATAGTCAACACCCTAACATCAATTTTAAGTTGGAGAGAGACAAAAATGGACGGTTGAATTTTTTAGATCTCACGATATCCCTAAAAAATGGCAAACACGAATTTGGAGTGTTTAGGAAAAAGTGCTACAATGATACAGTGATTCCAATAGACTCGGTTCATCCCATAGCGCACAAAATGGCATCATTCCACTAATTAATTCATAGACTAATATCGCTACCCCTTCAACCGGTGGAATTCTCAAAAGAACTCAACATAATTAAACACATAGCTCTAGCTAATGGCTACAGTGACGGATTAATAGACAGACTTTTAAATAAAAAACAACGCGACGTCGCCTTAATCAATTTGTCTGCCCTCGTGCTGCCCCCACCCGAAACCAAAACGTGGTGCAAAATTCGGTTCATTGGCGATATATCATACAAAGTCGACAAACTTATCCCAAAAAATAAACTCAGAACGTGTTTTTACAATCCGGTCACCTTGGAAAAGCTACTTTGTCAAACGAAAGATAAGATCCATCCCCTTCAACAGTCTGGTGTATACAAAATAAAATGTAAGGACTGCGAAATAGTGTACATCGGTCAAACAGGCCGGAGCTTCACCACCCGGTTGAAAGAACACAAAAAATGCTGGGAGAAAGGAGATACCACCTCACTCGTGGCGAAACATCTCCTTACAGAGAATCATTCGTGTGATTTTGACCCGGAGATCGTCCACGTGGAGAGGAAAGGCCGAAGACTCGACGCTCTGGAAAAATTGGAAATTGTGCAAGAAGGAGACATTCACTTAATGAATGAACAAACATTCATGAGCCACTCCCCACTCCTTGCCATCCCATTCTCCAAGTGCACAACCACATGACACATCCCCCCCTCCTCATCCACCCTTTTCCACTTCCCACCCCCACTCATCCGACCTGTATAAATACAGCTCCTATTTTCCAAAACCACTCAGTGTACTTGAAAATGACCTAACGGTCGAAACGCGTTGTACTTCAATAAATTTGTGGAAAAGTGCTATCTCTCTTTTCATTAAATCAGGATGTCATTCCACTATATCTCGCCTGCCTCAGTTACTTTTACCATAATTTTATTTCTATTTCTTTCAGTATGCTCTGAGCCCTGCCAATCGTTCATTACTATTTTGAAAGAGTTCCTATTTCTATCTAGTGCACGTGGTGAATTTTCCGTACACATTCTTCTTTTCTTTGAAACTATTTTTGTTTTACATTTCGAAAATAAAACCGTTTATAACGAGCATATCTTTTGAAAGGTTTCCCCTGCTGTGGTAAATGGTGTATGTAAAAGGAATTCTATTACAGTAACTTTAGTTGTTACGGTGAAATGCATGAACAAGAAGAATTGATCAAGGCGCTGCAGTCACTTGAATCGGTACTTATGGAGGCCTGAAAGTAGTCAGTTTATCCTTACGGCCCAAGAAGAACGAAAAATGAGAGGTTTAGAAGAAGAAATTGAAGCAATTCTTAGCTCCGAATGGATGCTGAAGTTATTTAAGGAATGATTTGACTGTTGTGAGACTTGTGCGGTCATACTTAATGCCTTATTGCATGCACGCAACAATTGAACTATGGGAATGAGATATCCAAAGCGGGAAATCTTAATCTTAGAGACCAATTTGTGGTGGCGGTCGAATAGACTCATAAAAGGATATTGACTCATTGAGAGCGCATTTTAAGTACCGTTGTACGCCTCGCCTTGTTCTATGCCTAAAGATCCTCCGCAGAGAAGGCACTTGCACTTGTACGTGGCAAATGCCGTTATTGCAGTGACATCCTTGCAACGCAGCTGATTGTGATTCAGTGTTGAGCCGTTAGAGAGTGGAGAGGAATAATTCCTCTGCGTGGGAAAATTAATCTTTCAATGTGCAATGATTCTTAGCTCTTTGAAGACACGTGTCTTTTGACCGTTGAGTTAAGTAAGAATTCCATACTCCAGTTATGCGCTTTATCGTTCTTATTTAGGGTCCATTATTTTTAAGCCACCGTGAATACTTATATATTAACAAAAACAAATTATTTTGTTAATGAATCATATATGGGCATGTTGAAATGTTGTATTGGGTTTATACTGCTTTACTTTTGGCAAAGCTTTATATTTAATTAGCTTTAAAAATTGGATGAGGATAAAACTAAAATTTAAATTTATTTTAAAACTTAAAATAAATTAAAAACTCCGTGAGGTTAATTCTACACCTTTAGGGGCGCCATCGCATCGGTGACGCGAAAATATTTCCATCAAGTGTTGTGTTATTACAATGATATGGTCCGCGAGAGTATAAAACCAGTTATGTTATAATGTCATGTATCCAATTATTTCTAGTTTTATTATCGCTAGGCATTGCATATAATTTTATCGCATCCGCCGGTTTTTCAATAGCACAGCGTTATAGGTATCTCGCGGGTTTTGCATATCGCAGGCGATGCATCGCAATATTGCGCAGCCCTTAGTTTTTAATCCTTCGACATCCCATTTTAATCCCTTCCTTCAAAATATCTCGAATAATCGAGGAAAGATCTCGCACCACTTTCGCCTTGATCGCAAAAGTATTCACGCCACTAAAATTGGCTTATATGACGGACGTTGCATCATAATGGCCTTTCGGTAGGCGATGATTAACACCTGGAACCTAATTGGACGACTTGAAAAAATAACATGAAGATGCTCCCGCGACGGTAACCGAGTCGCAAAAAAATGTTAAGGTCCCATGTGAGTGTGTCTGGCGTGGTTCCTTTCCTCCGTTGGGCGAGTGAAAGCTTACAAGAGGGCGCCCTTAGACAGTGTGATCTATGGAGGGCATCTCCCCACACGCTATACTCCTATTCCACCACACCTTCCCGCCTTATTTACTGCTGGTTTGTGGTTCGCCCTCGAGACGGAAGATGGCCGGCTGCAATCGAACGCGAAACATCGTCACGGTTTTTAAAGAGGCATGCGCGAAGGACGAAGTGTATGACTCTTTCCGTCCCTTTCACGCGACGCGACGACGACCGGCCACCTTAACCCGTTGAAGGTGAAAGCTCGCATTCTCTCCCTTCCTCTCCATTCACTCATCCATCTTTCGCCTCTTCACTCCCAATACACTCGCCCCGGTCAAACACAACGCGCCCACCCAAGCCTACTATAGTGATGATTTCCCCAGATTATTATTATCTCCTCTTGGACGCGCATGGCGAACTCTTGTGTAGGCAACGATAGAGAGATGAGTATCTCACTTAAGGTAGATTGAGCGAAAAATCACTTCACCTAGAATTAGATGAATTTGGACTCATTATATAGAAAAAACTCTCATCTTTCCAATGATATAAAAATATCAACCCCTTGCCGAACTACTTTTAGAGCAATTTGCCAAAATATATAAGATGTTTTACATGGGATAGATTATGGCTGAGCGCTCCAGAGGGAGAATATTAAAAGATTAGGAATTTATAACACCTAGATTTCGTCGAAAAACTAACGGTGTATAGTTTGCATGTTTTCTCAACTATTTATAAAAATAATCTATTACTCACCACAGTATCTTTTCAGAATCTCAAAAAAAACCTCCTGTTTTGAAGGGTTTTCAGCCGCACGGTGGGAAAAAATGAGTCAAGTTAGAGACTTATGTAGCTTTATTTATTTAACTACTGAGAACTTAGGTCAAATATAACTATATATTTGCGCAATTAATATTACAATATTTATTTCGTACTTCTTACAGACGCTGAAATAAAAAAAATAAAATTTTAATATGGTCTCCACTATGACTAGGGTTCTATCTCGCTCAGACCACCTTTAAAAAAACCAAGCGTTTTGAGTTCCCATGAGAGACGTTTCCCATCGTTCGTCGGAAAAAACGCATTATTTCGACGGTTGGGATGTTGGTTTTCGATGGGGAGGTGATCGACAACTGTGATTTCATTTGTGCCACTGAGGACGGGTTGGCCCAGGGTTGGGATCATTTGAGGAGAGGAGTAGGCGAGGAGGGAAACCCGGCGTGCGTCGGGGTTAGTCTCCTCTCAAGACGGCGTCGAGGGGAAGTCATAGTTTACGGACGGAGTGCTGTACCTACTCGAGAAGCTCTCCACATGGCGTCCACGTAAGGATCGGACTTAATAATATTTTCCACCAACGTACCGCCGTGATTCTAGGGCGGACCTTTAAGGATGGGAGGACAGTACTATTGCACCCACTACATCCGCCTGCATTAACCGTATCTTTTTCGTCGAATTGATAGTTTGGATGTACACGATGCGCAGTAACTATCCTGATTATTTTCTGGAGCATAATAGCTCCCATGACGACGATTTCGTGTTCATTTCCTTGAAGTTACTGCGAGGATGCATTCGAGTGGTATTTCTTATCGATGTATGGATGGATTTCTAATCGACAGCTGTCTTCAAAGTAGGTATCCCATTCGATTCAACTCGCGAGCTGAAGAGTGCGTGATCACGCAAAAGACAATGCGTCCCTTGCATAAAAAAATAAACCCACGATCAAAATGAAATCGGTGACATGACAACCGTAATCCAATTGATGCCCTTACGGCGTTTTCAATTACGTAACCCCTTGAAAGTAGATATGTACATGTGTGTATGTGTGTCAGGACCTTGAACGAAACGCGGAACCGCCCCGAATTCCGCCCTGCTTTGTTTCCACTCTTTTCATCTTTGACGCCGCCACCCACGCCCTCATCCTCCTCCTGCTCCTCCTCCTGCTCCTCCTCCTCCTCCTGCTCCTCCTCCTGCTCCTCCTCCTCCTCCTGCTCCTCCTCCTTCTGCTCTTCAGTCTCCTCCCATAAAGATGTGCACGGATAGCGTGAGTCACTTCTCCGAATTCCGAGCAAAGTGCTCAAAGTTATTTTCTTTTAATAATTGTAATAAGTTTATTGTTCTGTGGCAAGCCACGTGAGAACAAATGGAGAGTATATAATTTCCACATCACAGTCGAGCAGCATGAGAGAAACCAAAACGAAATACAATACAAAAATTGCAACCATTATTTAGGATCACATAAATATTGGCAGAATAATAGTATTTAGTATCTAAATTGTCAGTGATACGCCAGAGAGGTTATGGGCTCTGGTGTATTTTGCGGGATCGGCGCTTGGTCGCAACAAACAAAGGAATAAAAATCTTTTATTATTGATTAATAGAATCACCTAAGAAAAAAAAGGTCGGAGAGTTTTTTTCAAGGTACTTATAGGGAAGTCATGTGAAACTATATGCAATCGAGCAAAAGACTCTCCTCTCGGGTGAAATCAACATCTATAGTGAATCTACTAAACAACTTCCGACGGCACCATAGCCCTCGGATGACGTTTATTCCTCGTAAAGAAAACTAAAATCCAGTCTAACAATTTCATAGTCACATTTACAGGCTTGAATAAACGGAAATATTTCAGGCTTCTCATGAATTATCAGAGAAATCTAAAGTTCAAATAAAATACTTGAGAAGCCTATTTGTGCATCGTGGTATAGCTGCTAGCAGCACAGAACCTTGCAGGCATTGCAAAAATGCAGCTTGATAGCTGAAAACACGAGTAAACACAGCCGACGCAGCGACGCGACTACGCTAAATCACGAGCAAATTGCGAAACAGCAATCTAGTGATTCTTCCTCAACTTGTTAGGCGACCGTAGCGCAGTTGAACCAACGCCGTAAAACTTAGTAAATATATTGTACAATTTAAAGTCCGGTTCACTCTGAGCATTAGATCGTAGCTGTAGGACAGACTTAGCTCAGTATCTATCGCCCATATCTCGAAACCAACCAGCGCGAACATTTATATCCTCCCTTTCGTTGGCTTATACGATTTTTGCTTCAATCGCCAACACTGGTTCTAAACTCACGCCTCTCACAAGTCTCAAGTGACCGCGGTACAAATTTTGTCGGTGCGAAGCGTAAGTTAGAGGAGGGACATCGTTACACCACTTCTCAGGAGTACCGGAATAAGATTAGAAGTTATTTGCACGAAAAAGGGATTAAGTGAACTTTAATGCCACCCACCACCCAGAATTTTGGAGGAATTTGGGAGGTGGGAATGAAATGCGTGAAGAGATTACTTACGGCTGCCGTAGACACCCAGGTTTTTCATTACGAATAATTCTATACGGCACTTATTCAAATGGAAGCTACCCTCAATTCTCGACCCCTAACGCCAATTAACTCTAACACTGATGATTTAGAGGCATTTTACCTTCCAACGGCAGCCGGACTTATTTAAAAAGAAAATTTTACATTGTGGAATCCATTTAATAGAGTTATCCGGTGGAAGCTGCTACAATAAATTATTATGTCATTTTGGAATAGATGGTGAAATGAATTTATCGGGACAATGCAGTAGAGAACTACATGATTTTAAAATGACGCCGAATCCGATGAAGGGTCAAATAGTAATTGTAAAAACATGATAACTTCCCGTCAATGCGTTGGAGATTGAGGTTGGGGTAACCAAAGTGCATTTTGGGAAGGATGGAATTAAAAGAATGGTCGATTTTAAAACAGTGCAAGGCGTTATTTCCAGAGGGAAGAGAAACCTTTGCCTGTTGCCGTGAGATATATGTATAGGTTTGATTCAGGTGGTGATTCGTGTGCACTTAACTGGTTTGATTTATTGTTATTTTTACTCTCATGGTGTGTCTCCTTCCCTTTCGTTAAGTTTCCCCAACAGCCTCTTGAGTGTGAAGATTTGATAATATGTTTACCATACCCTATAGAATATATAGAATATATTCCTAATAGAATATATATTTTCCAATTTAGATAAGGTTCACACAAGATAGTATCTTATGTTTTAGTAGTCCAGCATCTTGCAAGCATCCAATGTTAAGTAATATATGTTATTGGTATCGTTATGTGGATGACATTATATGTTTGTGGTCAGGTACCTTGCGCCAGCTGAATAACTTTACGTCTTTCATAAACTCTCTGCACCAATCAATCGAGTTCACTTTGGAATACGGTGGTCATAACATTAACTTTTTGGATCTTAACATTGATATTAGTACGGGCAAACATGAGTTTTCAATTTACCGTAAACCTACGTTTACGGATGTCGTTATTCCAATAAACTCAAATCATCACCGTATTCATAAAACAGCTTCGTTAAAATCAATGGTGAACAGGCTAACAGGTATCCCAATGTCCAAGGACAACTTTAATAAGGAATTAAATACCATTAAGTATATTGCCCAACAAAATGGTTTTGACCCAAAACTGATTGGAAAACTTATTGAAAGATCTAACAAAAAACAAGCTTTAAATTTTATAACTTCAATTCAAGTTGATATGGACAAACCTTCACGCTGGTGCAAGCTACCTTTCATACCTCAGGTCTCATATAAGCTATGTAATATAATCCATAATGCCAAAGTGTCATTTTACAATCATGTTTCAGTGGGTAAAATGCTTTTTAATACAAAGGACAAGTATGACAATTTACAAAAAAGTGGTGTTTATCAGTTGAAATGTGATAACTGTAATATTAAATATATTGGACAAACTGGGAGAAATTTTAACATTAGAATAAAAGAACATAGACGATGTTTTTTAAATAATGACGAATCCTCTGGAATAGCCAAACATTTATGTGACGAAAACCATTGGTGTAATTTTGAACCTCGGATTTTACATTGTATTGACAAGGGACGTAAAATGGACTTCTTAGAACAGTTTGAAATTGTGAATTGCCCCACTAAACTTTGTAATGACCATATGTTCCCCTCCCAGTCACCTTTGCTTTACGTCACACTACCATCCCTCCACAACTCTCAACCTTAATTTGCTCATGCTTTTAAACCTTTTTGGGAATCTATTTCTTCATCCCTTCCCCCCCCCCCCCCTTCCTTTCTTTGTTGTTTTCTTATGCAAGCAATCACAAGGCCACCCCCACCCCACCCTCCTCAAAAAAACAGCCCTGTCCGTTAACAGTGCTCCCCACCCTCCTCCCCTGTTTTCAAATCCCCCCCCCCTCCACCTACGGATACCTATATAAGTGTAAGCCACCCAACTGTTTGTACCTGATGATGGCATGACATGCTGAAACCCGGGTCGTTTTGTTTCCAATAAAGTGTGGAATAACAACCAAGTGTTTATTATTATTAAAAAAAAAAAAAAGATGAAGGAGTTCCACAAAGTAACGCCGGAGACAGTGTCTTATAGTAAGAGATCTACATCTACAAAATACCCTGCAAGCCACCTCTGGGGTGTGTGGCAGGGGGTGAGTAATCTCCAACATGCATTACACAATACCCTAAAGTTAGTGTGACTACGACTAATTATGCATTAGCATAAATCGCTAATGCTTGTCACGAGGCGAAGCCTCACAAGCATGCACCACTACACTACAGATGTCATCACAATGGAGAGTGACCGTCAATATACATGCATTCTACAACTACACAGATGGACAGGGACTCAAGACTCGTGTAGAAAACATGCAAGGCGTGCTATTAGTACTAGTTAACAGATAAGGATACAAGTATGAGGTAGTACTACTACTACTAAGAGCGTATACCTAACGACAAACCTAGATAAAAGTCTCATTGGCAGCAGATGGCTGTAATAGTGACTTCAGAAGATCAAATATTATAATGGTTTGGCCACGTTAAACCGATGAGTGATGAATGAATTCCTGAGATTGGGCTCCATAATGGGAAGCAGATGGGAGACGAAGAAGGCGGTGAAGGCCAAATTAATCTTGGTTAAACTAAGTGAGGAAAAATGACGCAGGGAAGGGAGTAAATGTAGAGGATATTTTGGATAGAACCAGAAGTAGATCGATGGACGAACCTGTGTTTGGTTTAGTTAAACTGCTGTAAGTAGGAAAATCCTGATGAAAAATTGAAATATTACGCATGTATGCATGCTTATGGGTTTCCCAAATAACCAATGCCTATTTTATAGCCAACATTTAGTTGAACATTTGCTTTCGCTCGGTACCTCGACGTTTCCAAGGATTTTCTCGGATTTCCAAGAAATAGTGAATTTGGGTTATTTGGCTCCCATGATTGGTGAGGTCATTTAAAACCGTTTCACCTTAAGACCCTTATCCCAGGACGAACGCGACATCAATGTTGGAAGTGGGATTCGGACCAGCGACCTTTGTTTTGTCAGGCCGAACCGTTAGAATCCTGGCTACCGCGGCCTGAATGGATTTCCGGAACAACCAGTCATAAATTATGAGGAGGCATTAAATTCTGAGTTCCGGGGCATTGAAAAAATATCTCACCATCAGTCCACACTGCGTACAAAATGAAGATATGAGCAAAGTAAATTTGGGAGGTTGTCAGGACAAGCTGTTGTTTAGTAGGAACTTTATAATAGTGACAGTGAGATTAGTTTAGTCGTTAAAACTCATTGCTGCTCAAGGAGAAGGCAAGGGAGCATAATGCAAGTGCTCTTAGCATCGATCAACTTAAGTGTCTGGGAATCGATAATAGGCACGTGAACATACATTTTGTTAATAACAGTTCAGTGCATTATGAGCGGTGAATAGATTAAGTTGGTCAGCGTGTACCATACTTCAATTCAGTGCCACCCTCCTCGCGATCGTAAGCCGTATGTTAGGCGTGGAGGAATTATGCATTTTAAAAATTTCTTTCGTGTTTTTAATATCCGCTTCGTGATTTTTGAAAACTGAGATCATCTTATGTGCCGCTGAATTGTTACCACTTCATTGATTTCCTAGTAACCGTACCCACGGTCGGTCGAATTCAAACCATAGTATCGGAGAACTCATTATTATTTGTTACACTTGGATGACATCTTCGAAATTTGGTCGAGAAAAATGGAACAAATGATGCTACAAAGTTGATTTTTATACTTCTTATTTTATTCACTAAAAGCTATCATTAGTTTAATCCGTTATTCAAAATTATGGAAGAAGTTTGGATTTATTCTGACCCATGGAGCATTATCGAAGCGTTATCCTAAAGGTGGGATGTCCAAAGAAAATATATTTCGGTGTTTTTCACGGGCCATTGCGGGTGAATACCATGAACGCTTGAATGAAATGGTCATTAAAGTTTTTAATCATGTCTGGACGACTGTTTTAAATATTTAATAATCTGGTGCAGTAAAATAGGTGTGAATATTAATGAGCATTGATGAGATTCCCCCGATATGTTGGATATACTGGTCAACATTGTGATTTTCTCAAGAAAACTGATGAATACATTGCACATCCTGGCTTCATTCCAAATACTGAAATTTTAAAAAATCAGAATTTTTCCATTGTGCATCTTATTCTTGCTGAAAGACAGGGTTGAAAGAATATGCAGGATTACTCATGTTCTCACTTCGTAATGAATCAAGTTATCTTTTCGTAGGCCACAGCGTTAATTACTCGCTCGGGTTCAGTCAGAGTCTTTTTAAAGTATTAAAATCTGGATCGGAGTAATATTAAAACTGTGAATTATGCACGATGAATATTTTCCGCCAAGGTGTCACGCTTGACGTCGTAAAAATATGTTTAGGCATGATTTAAATATCACTTTTTTTGTAATTTGAAAGTCAAAAATGACTATTGAATCATTCAATAGTAGGTAGATTTGCTGGCACAATTGTGTTTTTCCAATATAATTTGATTATTTTTCATGTTTTTTTTACCTTAGTACAGAGCCTGAAAGGTGAAATTTTACGCAACGTCTGTGGAGTGTTAGTGACTTACACGTATGTGTGTTTAATGTGTGATAGGGTTGAAAACGTTATTAGTATCAAATGCCGTTTGCCATTTCTATCGCTTGGCGGCTTCGGATGCCCCATTCAGATTAAGTAACTGTTGCCATATCACATCTCATTGTCAATCAAAAGAAATATTAACCTGCCTCAACATGCGCATTCATTGGACAATGTAAAGCTATCTTTAGCAAAGTGTCCTCATGTTTACCGTATTTTATTATTTATTCAACAGAAATTATTATTAATTTGAGGGATAAATACAAAATATTAGCTGTAAATGGAAATTTAAACTAACCCTATCAGAGTTACAAAGGTATTATCCGAGAGGAGGGATGCGGAAAGGGGGAATGTTTTTCTGTGTGGGGTAAATTATAACAGAAATTTTTATTACCGAAGCCAGCTAAAAGAATCTCAACTGATGAGACGGTTACTTGAGATTCATTTGCAAAGCCATAGATGCGTGCGCACCTGTGGGTGCCATGGGCGGCACCCCCTAAAAACATTTGGAGGGGCGCAAAAATTTGGATGTAACAGAAAATTTGCGGGAAAGCGAGTCTTGCTGAAAAGAAATGGAAAATCAATCAACCTAAAACTTTTTAAAGGTCTGATTTTTTGTGGATCTGTAATAAGAATACTCAAACTATCATTCCATGTGCTTCTTTGAAATACATCTATATCATATCTACATACTACCCCGCAAGCTGCCTCAATAGGCGTGTGGTAGGGGGTGTTAGGACACCAGCCGTTTACATATAAAAAGGAAACGCTCTAGTGAAATTACGCCTAGCATTTATTAAAGTCCCTTATTGTTCGGGGGAAAAACGAATTCCCATACCTATCCGTTCGGCAAAATATCTCTCTTAATTTATGGTTTCTATCGGACCTGGAAATATGATGTTCTCCGTGTCGCTCTGAAAGATATCTATTCTCAATTGTTCAAGCAATCTAAGCCTAGCGCGCAGCCTCCGAGTCTCTAGCGGCTCCCAGCCTAATTCGTATAACATCTGTGTAACGCTGCCTGTACGCCCGTAGCAGTTTTTGACGAATCGCGCAGCTTTCCTTTGTATTTTATTAAGTTCCCGAATTAAGTTCTTTCTGCACCGGATCCCATATTTGCTCGCTGCATATTCAAGGTGTGGCCGGACGAGTGCGAAATAGCACCTCTCTTTTACTTTTTCATTCGAAAATCTTCCCACAATACGCTTGACGAATCCTAGCTTCTTCAGAGCTCTGCCACAGATATTTCTTATATGTGTTCCCCACGATAGGTCCGAAGTTATCTTAACTCCCAGATACTTCATTATTCATGTTCCCCCATCCTTCGAATAATGAACTCCATTCAGAAGGAGTTCATTATTCAAAATAGAGTACGGAGCCCGATTGTGGGAGCGAAAAAAACGAGAAGTTGTATTATTAATATCTATATTTAAAACATTATTCTGTTAAAGCTGATTCCTGAAAAATGTTTTTTAATGGAATTTTCTTCCTCATAGTTACTCTGCTTTTATTTGATAAAAAGTATATAACTGATTAATTAATATATTTTTTGCTCTCTATTTAATTGTAGTTTTTGAAAGAAAGTTTTAAAAAATATCTTATCCTAGCATTAAAATTAAAGCAGAAATGTAATATATAGATTTTTTGTTTTACACAAATATTGGGGCCTTCTAATTTTGCTGTGGGGAGTTGCTTTATGGAACTGGCTTCCCTCCGAGCACTTGGGGTTAAGGCTTATGGTTACGGTCATGGGCACAAGGGCAAAAGGCGGCATTTTTATCTTTGGCACCCCCCAATAGCAAAATCCTACGCACGCCTATGTGCTTACCAATGTATTTATTGCACGTGTTTAAACGGGTATTTTGTGAATTGGATTCCACGAGCCATCCACCAAATCTATTCGGGATTTACACTGTTTAAATCGATTTTGTCTTCATCTGAACAAAATATGTGGTTTTCAGGATATCCTTATTCGAATCCACCTCTGAACTGATTCGCCTGCGCATTAGGGCATGGTCAACTCTCCACGGCGGCCAAACCTATTAAATGTTATGTCTAAGCTGCAATCTAAATAATCATGATGGTGTAGGGAAGTAAATACACCAACTGGCCCACTGACGGCCAAAGATTGACCAATGACCGGAAAAGTCGGTTCATTCCCACCAATCAAGCACGCATGACGTGGATGACACAGCCTCCAAATATGTGTCCTCTGAAATGTTCGGATCACTCGCCATGCAGCTGCAGGCGAGAGTCACTCTGGTGTGTGACTCTGCTCATTCTGCTTCAGCTTCAAATGTCGGCGTCGAAACACCCACCGCCGCGTGGCGTGCTCACCGAATCTCCCCTCGCCCACAATCGAAGTTCAAATGCGATGAGACAATCGATACGTGTAAATGAGGGATAATGGCCAAGACGTGTCGTCAGTGGGCGTCGCACGAAATGAAAGAAGAATAATGGCAGCCTCTATTTTGAATCGAGCGAAGAGAGGATATATTTCTGTGCATTGTGGCCACAGCCCTTGTCGACAACTCATCTCAGCGGCATACATTTTCGCTAAAGCTAGGTATTACGTCAATTCGTTCCTTAAGCCGTCATCCTTAACTATTTTCACCTCCTGCATATGTGTGACTACTCCGGCACCGATTCAGAAATAAAGACTGCTTGGAGTTGAAACCGATTACGAAAACAAATACGTCAATCGGGCCTTAAAAAATGTTTTTTATGCGAAAACATTTGAGTTGTTGTTAATAATGTGAAAAAATGTATATTTGTGCTGAGAGGGAATGAGGCACATGAAGAGAAATGAATATCAAATGCCATCTGGTGATGATGCTCAGCATTAAAACTACAGGCATTCGTGGTGTAACCAAGCAAATAGATTTGCATCGGCTAAGTCCAGCTCAGAGCATGAGTGCCCCTTGGCGAAAGGCAGTCGCCGCACGTGGAATTATTTCGAGGGGGGGGCGCTGAAGCCCCTAAAGCCCCCACCCCCCCTGGCTACGTGCCTACGTCTTTTTGTGGCATCATTGCTATTCAATTCAATATTCATTCTGAAGAAATTCCTTGTGATGAAGCCTGTAACCATCTCATTAAATAAGAAGGTGAAAATAGTTCCTGCTTTCTTAAGGTTTGCAATTAGGCGGACTAGTTTTAACGCGTTCCGGAACTTGTGTGTAATAGGTATGCGTTGCGCCAATATATAGCTCTATGTAGTAATTACTGGTCTCATTATATTGGAGGGCAATGTTCTTGGTTTCCGGGAATGTGCAGAGCCTCCGTTGGATGCGACGATAATAGCTGCAGGTGATAAGAAAGCACCGCATGTGAACATGCAGATGGAGCTTGCTCTTGGGTGGCAGTGAAGCTATAGCGAATGGCAGTTCCAGGGCAGAGGGAAGCCATGGAATTGAGGCGTGATGCGGGCTAACGCCGGGTTTTTCTCCATCCTTCCTCCATTACACAGACTACCCTACCCACCTGTCCGCAATGGGGTAAATGGTCACTCGTTGTTGTCGGTCACCTCCTTAAGTAGCCAATTAACCAATCAGCGGAGAGAATCACCAATGAATTAATCCTCAAAATGCCTGAAAATAGAATATATCTTCGATTAACATGGTACGGACTGGAAGTGATAAGCTGATACGACACAACCTGTGGCATTGAGTGGGTATAAGAATGATTTTGAATCTATAAAAATGAGTGATCATGAATGAATGAAGCGGTTAGCAGGAGAGTGAAGAGCTGCAGCTGACCAACCCTCGGATTGATGACTGCCGGGGATGAATGCAATAATGAAACATATTCAACTAGCATCTTCCATATTTAAAAAAATAGGTTTTTCAATTCAAAACTTGCTCAACATCACTCGTGATATTAAACCATCCTCCTACTTATCCATCATCAAACTACACTACAATCCTACACAATACTACAAACCATCTATTTTGCATCTGAATAGATCTTATTCAGAATATAGAATTTAGAATATGCAATTTTCCACAGATAAAAATTTTTTAATCGACCCGGGTTTCGATGCACTGCATCATCATCAAGTACATAAACTTGAAAATCAAGGTGTATGTATATACAAGAGAAAGAGGTGGGTGGGGGAGGAGGTTAGGAGGAAAGTGGAGGGAGGGAATGGGGAAAAGGGGAGACATTTCAAGGGGTGAGGGAGTTTTATTTACACAAGAAAAACGTTAACATTTGAATTTTGAAAAAACCAAAAGTTCGTTGGTGTGATGTTCCGCGGTGCTTCAAAGGGGCGGGGTGGGGGGGGGGAAGGGACAAGCGTTGGAAAAATAGACACTTTGTCACTGGTTACTGGGGAATTTTGTAGGGTACACAACAGTAAGTTAACAACACTATATATAAAACCAAAAGGGTTCTCTGAGTAGTGCCCCACGGCGCACAGTGGGCTGAAATCGAAAAAAGCTGGCCAAAAATCCAATTTTCGACTTTTTCATTTAGAACCGGGAATTAAATATCCAAATTTTAGAAGGTCCATTTGATGTAAAACTGAAGTTAATTTTTTTTCAACAGTTTTTATCAAATTATTACAGCCCGCCAAAAATTAATAAAAATCAATGAAATCTGGAATGCGAGATTTTTACGAATTATTTCAAAGTTTGTTTCCCAGGCAATGGGATATCATAACGAATTAGACAATTTTAAGAATATATATTTATAGCATTAATCTTATAGATACTAGAGAGCTAAATGTTTTGCGTTCAACCCTTTATTTAATAACTTTATAATTTGTTTAAAATATCACTGTTTTTTGATAATTTTTACATGTTGCTACGATAAAAGTACTTATCGCCGCTTGCCGCTCCTGAGATATAAACACCAGGAGTTAGATTGAAGTCTATATTATTAGACGGAAAAGAAATATCTTGCACCAACTTGCACCCCTTCTTTTATTTCGTGGTAAAACAAAATGATGTCGGGCGGACGCACGGACCCCTTGACGCACCACACATGTGGTAGGCACTCAGGAACTTAGCGTTAAATGCGTAGCAGTCTGTTTGAGAGGCTGGATTTTTCCTAAATATTGAGTACACTGTGCTTACCACTTATTCTTTGCGCTGCCTTCATGGCATGTGCCCTCTTCTAATGCTTTTACCCTTGGGTCTAATCCCGCAGCCGCGTGCGGGCGGTAATAAACCTAACGGGCGCGCTCACTATGCCCTTTGTCCGCGGCGGCTATTCCCTTATGCACCCAGATTTGTTCTTTTACTTTCAACACGTGTATGTTACCATTCTGCAAACTGTGATTTTTACAAAATATACCCTCTATGCGACTGGCTAGAGTGTTCCGTTCATTTGTGGCTGAGTGCTTGACATCAGTCTCCCTTCAGTATTCGTTGTCGAGGTTTGTGCTGAAGGACGTTCACAGTGTCACTGCCCAGCTATGGATTCAACGAAAGTGATTCACCAAGATTTACATAGGAAATACAAGACACTCCTCTTGGAAAAAAGAGGAGTGTCCATGGATCAGAAGAAATCGCTCGTGCTAGAGATTTTTTACAAGAAACATAATTTGGAAGGAGACGGGAAATTACAAACTTTGCTTGTGACCTTCATTCTAAAAGTTTTTTTCCATCAGTATTTCGGAAAGTGGGCTGACTGCTCCAGATTGAACTGCAGATTTGTGAAGAAAAATAGAATTTGTTTAAAACAGCCGATAAGATTTCCTGCCGCTGTGTTAAAATATCTCCCATGTGCATCTGCATCAGGTGAGTGCTAATGCCAGCGGAAAATGATAAGACGTAAGCAATTAGCTGAATATTTCATTCCTTGTTTTCTTATGTTACGAAATATTATTATTTATTTCTTTATTTATCATTGTTATAGGCTTAACAAAAAGCTTACCTCGTGGAAGGCCGTCAGTGGATTTTGAAAGTACTGGTGCTTGGTCTAAGCATAGAAAATTAGTGAAATTGAGAAGTTCCACTTCCCTAGAGGAGTTAAGTGTTGCGACTTCCATGGAATTACGCGCTATGGAGACGATGCAGCAGTGAAGGTTGTGAAAGAGGTGAAAACTACAACCCCTAAAAGAGGAAAGTGAATGCTTTTTAAATGAAAAGCTAAAGACGCTCCAAAAACAGAGTTCTCGGAAGAGGAAGCTGTTTCTCTGTTTGTGACGGCGCAATTGACGAAGATCCAATATCTCCTCATTCGGGAAACGGCGAAATTTCATGGGCACGATATATATACAAATGGTAATAGGGTAAAAATAGCATAAAAGGTGGCTTATCCGGAAGGGATAATCATTTCAGAAGAAAATTGTGAAGTAGAATTACAGTCTCTGCTTTATCATAGGGCTGCAAGAATTATTTCTTGCATTGAAGGATTAGGCAAGGAAATTTTCGCTGCAACGTGTAAATTGATATGTAAGTGGGGTTTCGATGGAAGCTCTGGTCACTCTCGCTACAGCGAAATGTTGCAGATATCAAATTTGAAAGATGATAGCTTTTTCGCCACCTCTCTCGTGCATCTGAAAATGTTGGACTCAGCATCTGGTAAACAAAAATCGAATATATTTTGATCTCGTTTTAAATGATAACCGTTTCTAAACGATTACGTATGTGGCGCAAACATTTCTGAGATGTATGAGCTAGAGAGGATGAATTGAATGGTGGTGAATGAATAAAAAATAATGTGGATTGCCTCCACTCCATTGTTACATACGATTATTTGAGTGTCTTCTCCAAATCTCTTATCGCTTGAAAATTAATAAATGGAGGGTAAGTGAAAAGTTCGATTTAGGTACTTAATATAATTTATTCCTTTAATGCCCCATTTATTATTCTACAATATCTATAATTAGCCACATTTTCACCTGAATTTCGTGATATCTCTCAGACCAAAGCTATCAATAGGAGCAAAAATGCGTTAGAAAAGAGGAAGAAAGAAATCCAAGAGGAATTTAGATAAAGAATGGAACTTTTAATAGACGTACCAAATCCTGGTCAAGGAACAGCTAGTGATGGAAACACTAACCAACGCTTTTTTCCAATCCTAAGCTTTCGTCGGAAATTTTCGGTATGTTAGCAATTTATTGCTTTAAGAATATTCCCAAAATTGAAGCTCTATGATCAGCATATTAATTGTAGATTACCAAATAATTAAAACGTATTTCTGTTCCAATTATAGGTATTGATGAGGAAATTATTGAAATATTTTCCACAATTTTGAAACCTTATCATTTGGGCTTCAAATAAATCATACCGCATTCTCTAACTATTGCTCCAGCACTGCTTCTCATTATGTAAAGTTGTACCCATGGTACAACTTTACATAATGAGAAGCCACCTACTGTCCACAAAGTGTTCCTTCATAAATCGACTATTGCAAAGGCGGTAGTGCTCCCGATAGTGACGCGACTCGAATAAATATAATTAATAGTTAATGCATTCATACCTATAATTTATAATTATTTTTTGTTTTTAATTTTATATTTTACATATTTAACAACTAAATGTATTTTTTAAACTCATCCTGCTTTTGAATTACTACCCTGTAAGTTAAATTAACTTTTGATACGGTAACGGTTCAGATAATCGATTTTCAGATTTTACCGTCTCCGCCATTTTGTTTAAAACTAGGTCTCGGTGCCATCAATTGGTTCAATATTTCGGAGTTTATATTAGGAGTCTAAAATTATTCAACTGTGAAGAAATCATGGTTATAATTTAAAAAATGTGGAAGATATGATTTTTGGCCAGCTTTTTCTGATCTCAGCCCACTGTGCGGCGTGTCGTCAACATTTGTGATGCCTGGAGCCCTTATGAATCTCATTCAGTTCATCTCTAAGATGTGGCCTCCTCTGGTCTTTCTCGTGTGGCGATCCTTTTTAACTTTCATCGCAGGCTGCGATACTTGTGTGTATCTCTCCAAATCCTCGCGAACTCGCTGACCGGCACCGCGTAACTCACCTCCAATTCCCCTTTTTGTCTCTCATCCCACGTCGCCTTAGAGGAACCCGTTCACTTGTGTACAGTATTTTAAAATACACCGATCACAGCAAAAAAAAACTATGACTATCACAGCGCTGGTGATAATAAGACGATAATAATCACCAATGTGCATATATATACCAGTCACACTATCCTTTATAATAATCACCGATGTGTGTATATATGTATATGTCAATAACTTTCACATTGGAAATACACGTGAAGCTGAATCTTCATTTGGCTGAAAGCCTTTTTTATTTGCAACTTTAAACTAGAAATAATGGTTTTCTGTTCTTGGGAAAGGTACCAATAGGAAGAAAATAAAGATTCTCATTCCTTCGATCGAATTTTGTATTCCGGTCAAAATTCCGAAATATTTGATACAACGTAACGATTTTGCGCAATATTTTATCGTTTTTGAGTCGTCCCCACGACGACCATACTCATTGTATTTAGTCGAGATTACGTATATGTATATCCATTAGATCAATGATTCTTTGCACTAAATAAGTTATTAATGGTTTACTACAATGTATTAGAGTTGATGTTATTTCTTCCCGTGGATAATCAATGGGCACCTTCGCTAGTAAGACAATAATAAGCGTTCTTGGATTGACGAACCACCAAGAAATACAAATATTTTCTATGCGTTGGAGAAATTTCTCATAGTTCTACAAAATCCGTTGATATCATCATGGAACGCCAATTTAAATACGCTTGTTAATCTCCTTATCATTATAATGCAGGTCATGCTTTTCCACCACGTTCCATTATTCAAGAAACGTTAAGTGCAGTGATGCTGGTCAAATTCACCTGGCTGGTTCCATGCAAAAAATTCGAGGTACCCGAGATTGAGACGTTATATCAATTATTTAATCAATTATCTTATTGCAACTACATAAACTGCATCTTTAAGGATATTAGTTTTCACGTCCCGTAATGAGTGTGAAGTTAAAAATAAACTAATTGGATACGTTTAATGGAGATTTCAATGAAGTAAGTCACAGTGTTAGCCACCGAAAAAATCGTAGCTCACTGTCAACGCTAGTAACTTGAAAAACGCGTAGCGTAGGTGTAAGTGCTTTGGAATAAGCTACGACGCATTAATTTCAAATATATATATATGGAAAATGGAAATAAATATAGTTTTTACATCAATATTTATACCAGATTTTTTTAGCTTCATAATCTGCTCTTTTCGGTGTTTTTGGGTTTGTGAGAAATTTATGCATTTCGGAAGTAGCAGAGGAAAGGTCACAATGCGATAAACGGGACCATAGTTGGTTAGCTTATAAATTCAACAGCGATTGCTATTGAATCTAAGGTGGCTCTACCGTCGGTTTCTCCGACCAAATCGAGTCTTTTGTAGTCGAGATAACGGCTTCTTTAAGTCACGTCTTCGTGCATATTTTTTGCATTGCAGCACATAGCGTAGCCAATCAAAATCGATTACCTAAATGCCGCGGCGTTACCATCGATTTTGCTCATCTTTGTTTTAGACGCAGCAGGCGTTGCCGGCTACGACAAGGAGGGAGAACCGACGCATCCCGCCTGTCTTTTGTTGATCATGTGATTGGTTCGCGAGGAATTGTGGGTCATCTGATGACCATTGTCAACATTTGTATTTCGGCGGAAGCGCGGCTGCAAAATCGCTTTCACTGGGGGCGAGCTATATGTATTGAACTAAATTGGGACTATAATTCTCAACTGCATGGCATCAGGGGCGTGGAACATAAGGGCCCGACGTTTATGTTCTCGAAACTAACACCGCAAACGCAGCCCACATCGCCAATACATCGATATATTCTGGGCAACTATAAAATAAAAAGATGTAATTCGGAAGACCAAACACGTGACGGTCTGCTACGCTCTTCTTTTGTCATCCTGCGCTGCGGCTGCGTAAAAAAAGGGAGCTTGTGAGTGGGTCACAAAACTTCGACGAAAACGGGCCCATGGAAACGTTGCTTTGAACGCCGCCGCTGTGGGATGGAATTGGAAACATGCAAGTGTTGGCTCCGTGTCGAAGGGGCGATCGGTGTCTGAGGCGCCATCTGGCCTTCGCAGGCGCCATGGATAGGCTCCGCGCGCCCGAAAATGAGCATTTTGAAGCGAGCGTTAGGAGAAGAGCACGGCGATATATCTCATCGGGCGAGTGGATTTAGACAAATCGCCATCCATCTCGGTCCGGGTCCTGAATCTCCCTTTTGTCCGCTGAGAGGCTTTTCTTCGCGAGATGGTGTCGAGTCGGATTCCTGCGATGAACTCGGATGGGTCACGGCCGAAGTCACTATTCGTGAATATCACTTAAGCTCTCAAGGAGGAGGAGGAGGAGGCATTATTTGGGGATTGGCTATTGGAATCCCGCGTGCATCCATTGATTGCTTTCGGCGTGCACCACAGCGGCCGCCGCGTCGCTCGCGCCCCTAGTGGTGATTTATTCGTTTACGCCGACTGACGAACGCGAACTCTTTAATTTATGATCCGTTCGTGACTCAGTGATTATCTCCCGATGATAGCTTTCTTTTCGCCTTGAAGAATTCATTTTTCTCAGGCACGCTTAACACTTAAAGTGTTTATTTTTACAAAATTTGTGACAGCATCGATCATCAGCTCGGCACCGACTGTTTTATTTTTAAAATCACTTGAATACTCAGCTTCCATGAACGTTATCTATCTCTTATCTATTAGCGATCCGTAATATTTAATAAAGATGCAATTTGAAGACCTACGCACTTTTCTGCGAATTGTGCTTTCATAGACTGTTGATTCGGTCTGCGTTGCGCATCGGCAGAGCACTGTGACCGCTCAGTTCGTGAATGATGCATCCTTGATTTTAATTTGAGTAATTTTTGTTCCAGTGGGAGATTAGTCCATTGGAGGCCGTTTGTAGTGAATGTGAGAAATTAAATTGGCTCAGACATCGGATCATAGTTCCCTCGTAATCGCTCGGAGTGTATTTACCAATTTCGCAGCTGAGAAACCCCACATTAACTGCGAAAGGTTTCCATCACCCATTTCGGTAAATCACTTGCCGTGGTTTTCTAGAGATCAAGGTCTCCAATCTTGGTGAATGTTATCAATCTTTACAAATTGATCGCAGTTATTCGTGTTCTCTATAGTAAATCAGATGAAGTCAGCACATCCCGAAGTTCTACAGACTGCTTCTTTAATGTTTTTAAGCACCGATAGATTAGGTGTGTGTTTCTGTGCAAGCCTTTACTAAAACCCTAAAATTAGTTGAGAGAACTTTTTGTATTTTTGATACGAGGATTTCTCAAGTAAAGCTACTATCCTGCAATGAGGTCATGAACTTTAGTCTGTATATTGCAGTCAAAAAGAGTTAAAATATAAAATATCATGCTATTAACTCGCACTGCTTTTATTATGGTCCAACTCTTTCTTTCAAAAGTAAAGTAGCCTATTTCATTGTAATCTTCTGACCTGATAAAAAAAGCATCCAAGCATGAGTTTAAGCGAAATAGATATGCTGCCCGGAAAGCAATAGTTTCTCAGCTTAATTTGTATAAAACTCGAATAATGTAAGGCGCATGCTTTTGAGCGACAGAAGCCTCTTAGTAAAAGTTTATGCAGTGACATGGATTCTGCCAGCGACAAACTTGGCTGTGCCGGTGAAACCTGTCGCCACCTCTCGGCCGAAGGATTGCCTCAGGGACTTTGTAAGGGATTTTATCCCTCCACATGCCTTGTGTTTTCGTAGCACAACATTTTGGAGCGGCTGAACTTGTGAAAAACAAAAAAAGAATTTAGCTCGTATATTTTTCAGTGTGAATTTATCACCATTCCAAAGTTTAAAAAATAAGAACTGATGCAACAAGACCTGAAATGAATTCATGTAAATAACTATCGTATAATTCTTAATCCCAGCATGACAGGTATTCGCTTCCGTAATCTCATTCATTTCAAATTAGCGGAGGGAAATAATGAACGTCCCTGAGTTATCAGACTTGTCTGCTAAAAATCGCACAAACGATTATGTATGGAATCAGATACATCTACAAAATACCCTGCAAGCCACCTCAGGGGTGTGTGGCAGTGGGTGAGTATTCACCAACATGCATTACACTATACCCTAAAGTTAGTGTAACTGCAATTAATAATGCATTAGCATAAATCGCGAATGCTTGTCACGAGGCGAAGCCTCACAAGCATGCACTACTACACTACAGATATTATGACAATGGAGAGGGACCGTTAATATATATGTATTTTGCAACTACACAAATGGACAGAGACTCAAGACTTATGTAGAAAACATACACGGCGTGCTGTTAGTACTAGATAACAGATAAGGATTCAAGTATTAGGGAGTACTACTACTACTAAGAGCTACACTACCTAACGACAAACCTAGATAAAAAGTTTCATTGGCAGCTGTCATGGTCCCTTATCGTTCGTGGGAAAAATGACATTTTAAATCTGTCCGTTCTGCAGTCTAGTTCCCTAATTTTATTCTCATGATGATCTGATCTACCGTAGTATGTCGGATTTCGTAAAATATTATCAACGTCGTCAGAGAATAGACCGGTTTGGAACTTACATAATAGATTGAGTCTAAATTTTAATGGACAGTCTTAAAGCTTTTCCCATCCCAGTTGTTGCAAAAGGTCAGTAACACTAACGAGATTATCACAACGGCCTTTAAAGTATGTTGCCGATCTTCGCTGCACGCGTTCTAACTCAGTTTCCAAGCCTGTTTCATGAGGATCCCAAATACTGGCAGCATATTCCAAGTGAGGTCTAACAAGGGAGAAGTAGCTGATTTCCCTAACTTTATCGTCGCACTTGCCAAGTACTCTTTATGGAGGGCAATGATCTGGTATGTTTAGATCCTTGACGTTGAAATACACGTTTGAAGAAGCGATACCGTGCGGTGACGTCTAATTAACCATTGAGATGCTGTTTTGGACCATGTGATTTTTTTTCAAACGTTTATGCCAAGGTAATTATTAATGTCTGAGGTTTACACATATACATATGGATTATAAATTTGAGTGTTTTCAGAAAATTCGCTCTCACTTGCATTATCCAAATGCGGTGTATAAATGTAATGCTTGTTCACCATTCCCAGATCAACCTCAAACAAAATACAAACCTCAATCATACAAACATCCCGCGGGACTTAAACAGTGCAAATCATCTCGATTGTCGGTGGCTCCATAGCTTACCGCTACTGGGTGGAGAAACAGGTCAAGTCCAAACCTTCGGGGGCGCTCCCCCACCCAAAGGATCCCAAATACTAGCAGCATATTCCAAGTGGGGTCTAACGAGGGAGAAGTAGCCGTCTTAGGTTCTCGACTGTCTCATTTTGGAACTTCTACCTTGTGTACAAGAAAATTTCATCTTTCAATTCATTTCTTGACATATAACTACCCAAAAATCAAATAATTAAATGCTTTCCTGCGTTGTGATCATTCCTTGCGTCGGCTTTTTTGGATAATATAGCATATTGTGGCAACAGAATGAAGGAATGTATTCTGGAACTCTTACCTGTTATCAAATCTTACATTGGCTGCAACATCAAGCTTTGGGCGTTAAAGTAAATTTACACATCTCCACATTGAAGTTTATTGTTTATATTAGTAATTTAAATTAAACGATATAGAGTTTTATTAAATCTAATATTAGACATGCCAGCTATCACGTGTATTCATCAGAATTTTCATATCACTATAGCAGCTTGAGCTGTATCATATTTGTTTACAAAGCAAAACATGACTGTTTTTAAAATCTTGAATTTAAACAATTTGCTCCTAATAATATTCATTCCGTTATTTTTTAAATAACTTGTACAAACCTTGAAATTCAATGTGCACATGTGCAACTTGATGTAAACCCGCCCAAAGCTTGAGAAATGACACGTTAAAAAAATCAGAAAACGGGATAAACAAATAAATTTGTGCAAAAACTATTGAATATTTTGTCTTTATATTTTGAGTACTTACTTTGTCTTACTATAGCTTTTTGGTTTATTATAAACAATTGGGAAAAAAACAGTTTTTCATGTTTTTTTTAAATAGCGGGTCACGTTGAGACGAATTTTGATGCGGTTAGGCTTATTTTGTTGGTTTTTTAATACTTTTTTTAACGTTTTCCGGAAATATCAATGTACTTTTCTTTTACTCAGAAAAATCAATTTTCACATCTTAATTGTTAAATAAATAAATTGTTAAATAAACCTACAATTTTTCTGTCGCTAAAGATACCATTTATTACCACTATCATTCTGAATACATTCAATCCATCAGATCTTGGGTACCAATACTTTGCGAAATCATGTACTTTGGGACCTATAATCCGACTGGACTATTTTTCGAGACCAAGAATCATGAACATTAAGGAATTCTTGGCAGGGTTGATTCATGCTACCCTTCAAAAGACAGGTGGTGGGTTGGATGCTGAAAAATTTAGGTTCGTAATTAATGAACAATTATGAAATTGCTATTGCGTTGATTGATGTTTGACCTGCAAGTGGGAAATATATTTTAGTGTAATTAGAAAAACTGGTTTGAAGAAATACCTACAAATGAATACCAATTAATGAAAATTCTTGAGATTATACCGTAATTTGTGAAAGACGATCTTCAAGTAAAGTCGTATATTGCAACACGCCCAAGTTTTTAAAGTTCTAATTCTTATTAAAAAAATGCTAATTGGCTTAGGAAGACGTTTTAGAGTACTGAGTGGCAAAATTGATACTTTCAATAATCTATGCATGGGAAGTTTTTCTAGGGAAGTAAATGCTGAAACAGATGAACCGTTCCTGCTAGAACATTAACCTTATTATAAAAATGTACGTATTTTCTTCCTTGAAGTGACAGTATATACACAGTACACCAAGTACCTAGGTACCGTGTAGCCATAATTACCGTGAAACTCTGGCTATAAAGGATGGATATAAGTTACACTTTTCCTTGAAGTTCCAAAACATGGATTGTGAACTACGTACAGTTATAATATACCAAAGATTTGTGGCGATTGAAGAAGTGTTTTTAAGGTCTTTTGTTTTTTTTATTTTGAAACGGAGAAGAAAAAATCATTGCTTCGGCGTGATAGCCGCGGTAGTAATACTGGAAATGCTGGAAATCATGGGATAGGTACAAATCAGAGACGGTGGGCACACTTTTACGTAAGGATTCGTGGATTTGGTTCAATCCATCAAATCGTTCATTACCCCATTGTCGTTCATTATGAACGATTTGATGAATCGGTTCATTACCATGAGCAAAATCACATGAACCGAATCATCAAATTGAATCGAATTTGCCCACCGTTGCTGAAGCGCACTGTTGCTGATGAAGGGTGAATGGAGTGGAATCCGTCGTCGTCGTTTGCTTTCTCGTTAAGGTCCCAAAGGATCCATAGTTCTGTGAACCATCCGAAGGACGGAGAAGTACAGTTCAATCGCTCTCCGCATTGTACACGAGTAGGGATCGAGGAAAAATGCTCCACTGCCGACATTCGCGGCAAGCGAGGAGCACTCGTGAACTAGTCCAGCCACACCTCTGCGATCCGATACCAATGAATGAGAAGAATTGATTTTTTTGGTCGAGAATTGATTTGAGTTTGGGTGCGTGTGAACGCAATTGAAGACTTTTCTGACTTGAGGAATCGAGATGTATAATTCATGCAGGGAATCAGAAGTACTGCAGATTTTGTGACCGCAGGTGAATCAGACCAAAAGGATGGAACTATCGTGTGCTTCTTTGAACACTCAAGACGCCTATCAGCCATCCAATCCCTTCCCTTCTTGGTTTATTTACTCCCATGTTTCATGGCTCATGGCCAATGCAAACATAAATCTTGGCCAAATATGCTAGTTTACCTTAGTGTAAATTTTGTCCACTGCATAGCATGTTTGAGACTGTCGATCCCATGTAAATATCCTTGGGAGAATTTAAATTGGAAACATCCATTGAATATTGGATAACAGATTAACTCTTGACTGCGTCCTCACATGAACCACATAACTCCTTTAGTCATCATTGTTAGTATTCTACCAAATTAATGACAGGTCCTCGTACCGTCCCAATATTAAGGGCCTATAGTGCTTCATAAAACTATATATTTTCTAATAACAAGTCCATTTGAAACTCTTCCACGCCTCTTTTCAAAATTTCCGTGAATACATGGCATGCAAACATGTGCCCTGTAGCTCAATTTTACATCAAAATAGATACTATATCCTTCTTAGCATAAAATGTGGTGCATGTCTCGTGAATATTCACTCTTGCCACATTTTCTTCATGTGTATTGCTGGGAATTATGAATTCCTAGATGTTTGTCGATTCATTCACCAGTGTTTGTCTTTACAGAAAACAATAATAAAGAGTTTTCTGGTGCTACTTGGATTGGTGACAAAATAAAGCCACCATTGTATGAGACCCTATCCACGTTTCTGATGAGGTGCGCAACCTATAGTTTGAAATAATATCAGTGATGTTAAATCCGCCCTAATGTTAATTAATATTGGCGATTCCCATTGATTGCGCAAACTCTTTGAGCGAAAATTGGGGGAGATAATGTTGGCATTCTTCGTGGATGGGGGCAGAGACGTGATCCTCAATGTTATGGAAGGCTTTAGTGAGCAAGAACGTCTTTCGGAATTAAAAAATGATCGGCGCACACCCTTGCGGTAGCTACGAAGGACTGCTCACCGCATCCCGGTGACAATGGCGCGGTTTCCAAGCAGTGCAGGATAATGTCGTTTCCCTTGCCGATGACGAGATGCTCCTCGGGTGGTCCAAAAGGTCGTACACACTCTGGGTGGCTGACGACGTATCGGTGACCGTCCCAGCCATCGTCCTCGCGGCGCGCTGGTGACAGAGTTTATTCCGTCACCTAATACTAATGGCACGATGACGGTCGAATGAGTCTTTGCAGCGGGAGAGGGAGAGAGACAAAGGCTGTCGCTAGGTGAGACGGAAGGAGGAGTAAGGGAACACATATCATGGCTGAGGGTTCAAAAGGGTTTGCGGAACTGCGATTAGTGGTCGACCGCATGTGTGGAGAATGCGGTCGATTATTACGCGTCTCGCAATACCTGATTGACTGTTGTATATAATCCATGCTGGTGTACCACCGAGTGATCGATATAAATGATGCAGCCAACCTCTGGAACCGCCGCACAGTGGGAAATTTCGGGACCTCAGGCGACAAAACCCACTCTACAGCTTGTGGATGGATGAAATGACGTGTTATTTTTTTAATACTCGTAATTTCATTTAGTTTAAGGACCCGCTGCGGAAAATACAGGTTAGCTTTATATTTTTACGTGAGAGTTGATTGAACTAACCTCGAATTTGAAAATATGTTGAAACATCTTTGAATTTGCCGGATACAAAGGAGAAACTGCGGATTTTCCTCCCGAATGCTTGGAAATGAATGATGTTACTTTGTAAAGATTAATTTTTTGAAATTTAAAGTTTGCGGTTATGGTCAATGGTTATGTTTCGTACCCACAATATCTGCCAAGAATTAGCTTTCATTTACGTGAACCAAGGAGATCTGTGATGTAAATCCGTGACTGCATGATTTGCAGCCTTATTCGCTGAGTGACCCAACCTAAAATTTTAAATTTCAAAAAAATAATCTTTACAAAGTAACACCATTCATTTCCAAGCATTCGGGAGGAAAATCCGCTGTTTTCCCTTTGTATCCGGCAAATTCAAAGATGTTTCAACATATTTTCAAATTCGAGGAAAGTTCAATCAACTCTCACGTAAAAATATAAAGCTAACCTGTATTTTCCGCAGCGGGTCCTTAAACTACATGAAATTACGAATATTAAAAAAATAACACGTCATTTCATCCATCCACAAGCTGTAGAGCGGGTTTTGTCGCCTGAGGTCCCGAAATTTCCCACTGTGCGGCGGTTCCAGAGCCGGTTGCCGGGGCCGGGGGTGGCTTGGGCACTAGCCTCGAAAAAGGGAGGAATTTGGAAAAATATAATGAGGAGTGGAAAGGGATGAAAGGTGAAGTATACATACATCTACATATTACCCCGCAAGCCGCCTCAGTAGGCGTGTGGCGGGGGGTGTTAGTACACCAGCCGTTTACATATAAAAAGGAAACGCTCTAATGAAATTACGCCCAGCATTTATTAAAGTCCCCTATTGTTCGGGGGAAAAACGAATTCCCATACCTATCCGTTCGGCAAAATATCTCTCTTAATTTATCGTTTCTGTCGGACCTGGAAATATAGTGGGGTTCTAATATGATGTTCTCCGTGTCGCTCTTAAAGATATCTATTCTCAATTTTTCAAGCAATCTAAGCCTAGCGCGCAGCCTCCGAGTCTCTAGCGGCTCCCAGCCTAATTCGTTTAACATCTGTGTAATGCTGTCTGTACACCCGTAGCTGTTTTTGACGAATCGCGCAGCTTTCCTTTGTATTTTATTAAGTTCCCGGACTAAGTCTTTCTGCACCGGATCCCACATGCTCGCTGCATATTCAAGGTGTGGCCGGGCGAGTGCAAAATAGCACCTCTCTTTTACTTTTTCATCCGAAAATCTTCCCACAATACGCTTGACGAATCCTAGCTTCTTCAGAGCTCCGCCACAAATATTTCTTATATGTGCTCCCCACGATAGGTCCGAAGTTATCGTAACTCCCAGAAATGAAATGTACATTACAGTGGGTTACTGTGTGACGCTCCTCTTCCATTATATGCTGTTTTAAATGTTGCGCGAGGAGAAAGATTTCAGGAATCGACATCTGATCGCCAATGCGAGTCCATTTTTTATCGCCTTCGTCTATTCTGTAGATGAAGTTTTGCGTTACGGTTAAAATTATTCGGGTCAATCTAAAAATCAGGTCATCTGAATGTTTCATGTACTCTTATTCTTACGTTTATCCTCTGACTCTTTGCAGGTTCGAAATCAGTCCTTCCAATGGCTTTATTTTTAGCATCGCGAGACGTCTTTGGAGAAGTAATTTTCCTCCGTTATCATTCTCCCGGTCGTGGTCGAATGAGACGAATGTTGCCTTTGAAGTGTTCTCCTTTCAGGGATGTATTAAATGTGAGTTTTGACGTACATGATCAGACATTAAAATTTTGACTTCTGCTCTAGGTATATCCATCATGTTACACTCCAATTGCTCTTTGTGCATGATGTGATACATTAAACTCTGCAAGAGGTCTACGAGCATTTTAAAAGGCCGAAGTCAATCATCATACTGCAAGCATATATATTATAATTTTTAGTGGAACTATTTATTTCCAAGTAATTTCATCAGAAAGACTGCCACATTATCTTCAGCTCCTCGAATGAAAAACATAATCTCAATACGTGATGATGAGCTACAAAATAATATCCCACGCTGGAGTAGAAAACTATTCAAATAAAATGGGTCAAAGTGGCTTTAATATATGAAGAAATATGTTCGAATCGATGCAGAATAGCCTTAAAAGGCAATAGTGACTCATATTAATAATGAAGTCATTTGGTCGGTGACCGCTGGCTCAATTAGTCGCTATTCTCTAGGTCTGATAATTTCTCAAACTATCCCTTAATAAAATGCTAATAATAGGAAGGAGCGGAATCTTAATAGCACGGTGTCATTAAATGAATCACGTTGAGCTTAGCGTTCCAAGGTCGTTTCATAAGTGTTATATTAGGTACTTTACCAGTTATTCGTTAAAATTATAGTTGATAGTCGAAAACATTTTTTTGAATACTTACGAATCCGCTACTCCGAAAGCGGAAGAAAGACGTAACACATCAGAAAAATATTCTTTTTATTCAAAAACACTCCCTCAAGATCTCTTTCACATCAGCATGACGTAAGAAGGAATTTACTGAAGGTCCATTAATATTGGGAGAGGGGGAGGGAGGGAGATGCTGATTTGGAGATGAATCTCTCACGTTTTTGCGTTAGCACCTCTCAAGTTAAAATCGATAGTGGTTTCATTCAGTTTTTGAAACTCATGAGTGAAATTTGGCGATTAAAGAAATAATACACTAATTAGTACGTGGCAGTAGACAGTATTTGGAATGCAATCCCTTAATTGCAGTAGTCTTGGGTTTGCGTTGCACGTGCTGGATCGGAGCGTGTTATAACCTAAACCTACCGTTGAAGATATAGCAGCGCAAATAACGGTCTAAAGAGTATAGAAACGAATTCAAGGTTATAAGATTCTAAAATCGCGATTAAACAATGGAGCTCCCCAAAGCATTATTAGCGGCAGAAGTAGTCAAAGTTAGACAGAGGTGCAATTCCGTGAGATATTACTGAGAGAACTTAAATATTGCTTTTTCGAAGAAACGCCCAGGATTTTATTAATTATTCATCAGCATTTTTCTTCGTGAAAAAGCTTCTAAAAAGAGAAAACATTGATTTCTATTTTTACCGATGAATGGTTTCGGTATGAAATGCTTTCATTAATGTCAATTTCCATATTATTTATAAACAAACAACTTATTTACCCGAGAACCACTAAATTTTCATAATAAATATTTATGCAGTATATGGTTGACTTTGGAATTAAGGCTAAGAAAAAACAGTCATACTTTTTTATTGTGAGTTTCAAACATTTTAAGGGAGACAAGGGTATTTTAGTGAAGAAAAACACGGGTGAAATAGAATCGTGCTTGAATGGGATAAATTGTAAAATGTTTGACTTGGAAAATGCCACATTTGATCCCGTAAAGCAATTTTTCGTCGCATATAAGGAGTAATTCAAAAACCTCCTAATCGGATATAGCCTCTTGATATAGTGAAACAGCAAATATTATTCAAGGTTTTGCTTTAACGGCAATATTTTATCCATTGAACATGTTGTCTTTTTTAAATATTCAGGTAGCAAGTATGTATCTCTGCGCACCAAAAAATCATGTCATTGCTTCTAAACTTGCATGACGCAGCCGAGGTACATCAAATTATGTATCCTGAGACATGCCGGTGTAACAAATCCTGCAACTAAATCGTGGAGTCATAGTATCAACGTCAGAGAAAAAGTCTTTAGTAACCGGAAACTGTCATGGGTACAATCTCGGACATTTACTCTGTTACATTCCAAAGATTTGTCCGTCTTCATCAAATCTCTGGTGAATTATCTGCAATTTGAGTTGCTAGCGCTAGAACAGGAGTACCCATCTAGGAGAATTTTTTCGGGGTTCAATGAAGTGAAACACCGATACTTACCCACCCAAATAAAATGTAGGAAAAAATGGAAGTTGTTTTAATTGTAACATTTTAAGTTTTGAGAGCCGCATTTATAACGACATATTGAATGCATGTAATTCAATGCAGTAGAGACCCTGTAACGGCCAAAAACCTCTGAATTTTAGCCGCTTTGCCTATGAATAACAATACAATAAAACGAAACACTACTATGCTATGATCTTACGATCTCCGTCGCCTGTAACTCGTACGGCTTCGAGAAATGGAATCTGCGACATTTTTTGGAATAGCTATTAATGCAATTACAAATACCTATCCGATGCCAAAATGGCATCCTTTACCAAATAACAGCAGGCGATATCGTTACGGAATAGAAAAGAATTTATCTCAATCTATTTTTACAAAAACAATAATGGGGTAATCCCTAAGGAATACACCTGTACTGGGGCTAATATCATGTTATCCATGCAAAACTGCTAACAAAATATACATAAGTAGAATTTTACACAAACAAATATTAATAGAAACCTGTGAAAATTATGACAATAATAGGGGAATTGACACAACGATAAAACACCGATAACAGTAGTTATGAGTTAGATGGATACATACATGATTAGCTGTTGTAGAACATTAACAAGAACAGTAACAAAATCATTTCAAAAGCTTTCATTTTTTACAATTAATTCAGTTTTTATTACATGAATATTACAGAAAAAGACCTCTATATTTTTTATAAGAAGTAGCCAGGTTTTTATTCCATAATCCCCCTTGTTCCAAGCTCTCCCGCATGCCATATTCAATGGGAGTTAGTATGAAGAAATATTTGCGGAAGAGTCACTTGGTTGAACGTGGAATGGAGAAGGGAGCAACAGAAGACCAATTTTCGCTTTGAGGACGGTGCGATTGATGGCGATCGCTGATCGAGTGAGGAATGAGACGGCAACGGTGCGAGAGCGATGCGAACGAGCGCTCTCTCCAACGCTAAGCGCAACGCAACGCAACTCATCGCTACGCGTTTCTCGTCGATTTCACGCCGACGAAGAGATTGATGGTGGCGCGCTGACGATCCCGCCAGCCCCTCTACTCTTCAATACTTGGTGAAGACTCCAGTCTCCACTGGAGGAAGCAAAAGAAGAGAGACGGGAAGTGATTATTCATTCACGTAAAGTCTGCCTAATGACGACAATAATGCCGTTGAAGATGCAAGCCGTGTGTGTGGTTGTGTGTGTGTGCTAGAGAGAGGAGTATAAATGTATAATTCCTCCCATTGTACACATGCGCGCGAAGATCCCAAGGTCTCCACAGTTGAGTAAATGGGAGGGGGAATCCACCGCTATAAGGATCGCAAAAAGAATTTATATTCCTCGCGGCGAGAGCATTATCGGGGTGTAATTATGGGTTCCCTTCGCGAAAGGGATATATGTGGCTGCCGCTAGGATACGAAGACGGAATGAGGAACGGGAACAAAAGAAGATCGACAATGGGCGCATCATTCTCGACGGGCGGCAGCACAGTCGTCCCACTTCATCACCTTGGCCCGGGTGTCCAGCCGAGTGTGGTGCCGATATGGTGACTCTGCGGCATTTGCATAGAACAGGCGGGGGAGGGTAATATGTCTAAGAGGGGGTGTTGTGTCCAGACGGAGGATTCAGGGGAGGGAATATGGACCCACGAAGAAATCCGCCGCGGCGGGAGGATATGATTTTTTTGGCGCTATTTTCCGCGATGCCATTGTTGCGATGCCTGCGGTGGTGGTTGCGAGGTTGGGTTGAGTGAAAAGAGATACGGGTGTCTTGAGTGGCGACGGAATCTGCGGGAGGGAGGAGGTGGTTGAGGGGGCGGAGGAGAGGGGGGCGTTGCCGGGAGACGAAGGGAGGGAGAAGGGCAAGAGGGTGGAAGGGATGAGGTGCGGAGAATGAATTTTTACACAAACTCCGATATTATATGCTTCGCATTTAATTTGTGAGGAGAAGAAGTTTTGATTTTTATGTCTACTTCGATTAAATTTTAATGCTTGTTATATTTGTGTCATTATGTAAAAAGCAATTATCATCATAGTATTACAATCCTAGGATTGGTATACTGCAGCCCTCCATTTCGCCCTATCCCATGCCACTTCCCTATGGTTCTTCTTCCCCGGATTCCCTCTTGACTTGCCCCAAATACTTGTCTCTTGGTCTTCCTCTGGGGACTTTCCCTTCAATTTTTCCCTCCACTATGCTTCCTATGTAATCGTTGTGTCTCATAACATGACCAACCCACCGTTTTCTTCTTTGGCGTGTGTCCAGTGTCCTTTCATCTCCTATTCTTCTGTATACCTCCTCGTTTCTCACCCTATCCGTCAATTTGATCTTTAGCATCCTCCTCCAGCACCATGTCTCGAAGACTTCTATTCTTTTCTGGTCAGTTTTTCCAATGGTCCATGCCTCTGATCCGTAGAGTGCCACTGCCCACACGAATGTTTTCACGTACTGTTTCCTTGTCTCCAGTCTTATGCTCCTCGAGCAGAGTAGCGGCCTTTTGGCCATGAATGCCGTCTTAGCTTAGGCTATTCGACGCTTAATGTCTGTCGTGCTTCTTCCATCCCAGGTAATGGTGCTCCCGAGGTAGGTGAATGATTCCACTTGCTCCGATCTTTCTCCTTTGAGGCGGACGTCGGCCACTACTTTCTCTCTTCCGCACACAAGTATCTTGGTTTTCTTCTTATTTACTTTCATGTTATATTTGTGGAACACTTTTTCAATTGTGTTCAGTGAGTTCTGTAGGTCTTCCTCGTTTTCTGCTACGATGGCGATACCATCAGCGAAGCGTAGCATGTTCATTTCTTCTCCATTCACTTTGATTCCTTGTTATTCTATTTCTTTTATTCCTTCCTCCATGTACATATTGAAGAGTGCTGGTGGCAGGTTACATCCTTGTCGGACCCCTTTGTTAATGTTTGCCTCCATATTTTTTCCATCTTGCGCGCGTATTGTGGCCACCTGGTCCTTGTAGAGCTGGTAGATGATTCTTCTGTCATTGTAGCCCAAGCCAAGTTTTTCCATAGTATCGAACATCATATTCCTTTCGACATTATCGAATGCCTTCAGCCAAGTCCACGAAGGCTATATACAGTGGCTTGCTCACGTGGATCACGTGGAACCATGAGTTGACGTTTATAAGGACCGATGATAAAACTAAGCATTTGTGGAAATTTCTCGGTAGATGAAGGTATCGCTTGCAAACAATCTAATTTGCTGCTCACTCTAGAGTCATTTAAATTTATAGTTTATGTAAACGAGGAATAAAAAAGAGCCAATCACTTTCCTTTGGGGGACGCCAGATGTCTCACTATCCATGTTAGAACTAACGCCTTGAGTGCTACTTTTTGACTGATGTCATTTAAATAATAACGCATTCAATTCACTTGTTCAGCCACCCCACATTATTGTAATTTGAGTTAATGTTATTTCGTGAGAAACCAAATGCGTTCTTGACATCCAGGAATAACGCATCAATTTGTGCTTTTTCGATTCACTTGATTATTAGAATATATTGGAGGAAGAGTGCAAGCTGGGTTTCGCAAATTCTGCTCTTCCAAAAGTCGTGAAGAAGTTGAAATTATCAAGGAAGGTCATGCTATTGCTATCAATTATGTGCTCGATAATCTGGCATGATTGAGAGGTTAAACGATTTAGGCCATTAGTTGCTTGAGTCTATGATTGTTTCCTTTTTTTAAACATTGGAGTGGAAAGATATCCCTGACCGACCCATCACCAACGTTAGATTTCCAGAAATATTTTCCCTGCTTGCTCACTCCATGCCAAGCACCTTTTACTAGTTTCCGAACAAAACGCGCTCCCGCGCTTTGGACTTGAATGATCCTGCGCTCAATGTGACCGACCACACAGTAAGAGAAAGGTGTGGCACTCTCTGGTCAGAGTGTGCCAGGAAGTTGGCACGGAGGGATAGAGGCCATGAATCAATCTTTTGATTTTATGAAATAAATTTTGATGATTTTAATTAAAAAGAAAGAGGTAATTTTGATCGTATTTTGCATATTTCTATGGGGATCGGATACGTGGGCGATTGGAAAAGGAGACTACAAAAATGGAAATCCTAGAAAATTGGTGCTGGACTGAAGTTTCAAGTGTGGGGATGAAATGAGGCACTCTAGAGGAAGTGAGCTCGTTGGCATGAATAAACAAATCTGGACGGGATCATACATTTGACGACAAAGTAAGCGTGCGATTGGATCGTAGTAACGGGACGTAACAAGTGAATAAAATCACCCACACCCAAGATGGCCTCTAGGCGCCGCGGGGCGCCACCCTTGCTGCAAACATGCACCTGGCAAACCCAATCGGCATGTACTCCCGATCGAATGAGAACACTTTTATTTTAGGTGCGTAACATCGTCGCCTCTTCCGTCCTAGTAGTGCATACTCTATTTTCAGACGGATCCCTTCAGTGTACAGGGAAAGAGGGAGACCACTGGATGTGTCTAATTGACCTAATGTATAGGGAATGTATAGGGAAAGAACAAGAAATGGGGAGCAAGAAGTGAACTTGCTTGCTGCTGCATTATTGAGCTAGTCTTCAAATTGAACAGCGGGGGTTATAGCTTCTGGACGCCGCCGCTGCATCGCATCGCGAGGCTGACGTCCGTTTCCACGGTTCTCCTCGTGCACTATAGGTGGCAGCGGAAAAGCGAGAAGCAGCCGTAGAACTTGAACACATTGAAACAGTTTATGTCCCTTTCTCACCATAAAATATCTCTCAATCAAAATTTAACCATCGCTAGTGACCAATTCGTGGACTACTACGCTACCCAGGGTATAACAAGACCAAATGTAAAAGAAAATTGTGTTATAATTATTTTAAACATACACATAGAGTCATATGGCCAACATTTAATTTTCATAACAAAAACGAAACGAATTCAGTAATTGAGGAAAAAGTGTGTTCTTTTGGAAAAAATCTAGGCTTAGCGTGTACTAAAAATTTCATATTCATAATTTATCATTAATAATAATAAATAAATTTAATGAAATAGTTGCTAAATTGGAGGCTGTACCTACCTTGCTTTTCAAATCGCAACTGGTAAAATATGAATAAAGAAGAAACGGAGAGAGGAAAAGAAGAGATAGCATAAGACAACCAAATTGTAAAACAAACCTGTTAAGCAAGAAAAGAAGAAATCGGAAGTTAGTAAGAAGGAAAGATATTGTTATTTTATACATGCACATAAAAACATATATAATGAAAACTTAATTTCCATTATTAAAACAAAGTTAATGCATTGTTTGAGGTTAAAGTTTACATGAACCCCAACATTTATTGTATTGCTGTGTACAGTAAAGAAAACTTTGATAGTCCCTTGTTTGAGGGTTTGCCCCAAATAAAAAAACATCGCTAGTGGCTCCTCTAGCGCAATTGTACTGAATAGCTGGTAGTGTGCTCGGTTCCCGATCGGATGGTTCGAAACAACTAAGATACGAAGGAACATATTATGAGTTCAAATAAGTGCCAAGACCTAGTGAAAGTGCGAATGAAATTCACATTTTCTGGATGTGAGAATCAAGTGATCACCATGTGCCAGCCAGTGGTTTCCACAATGCTCTGGCACTCAGAATAGCTACTCTGTACTGTGCAGTGCCGTGCAGCTATTTATTTAATCTCTTCATTGCTGAGGTGTCATATTTCATACCCATGGTATTTATTTTCGGCTGTCAGTTGTGTGCGTGGAATGACAGTGAGTAAAAAACTACGGGTACATATCGCATATGATCCCAGAGGCTGTCGGAGAACTGCTGACTCAATTGGGGAACGCATGTGTCATATATGTTATCTCAGGGCTGAAGAGGTCTATTCTCGACTTGAATGAAGTTGATCAATATATAAGATCAAGATTTAGATCAAGATCAAGATTTGACTGTCAGTAAGCTAGAATTGAGTGTTTCTACCCAAGGAAAAAGTCGACAACGCACGCAATAGACAACTATTGATTGAATTAGACTCCCAGTTCTTTATCTCTGAGTCGTGGGTTCCGAGTCATACTATGCCAGTAGTACATTTGAGCACTATGTGAACACTCTGTGGCATTATACTACAAAGTGGTACTAGACAGTAGCATGAAATATATACCTACTGGCGGTTTATTTCACCTGATATCGCCGTGCTTGAACCTAAGGACAAGCTGGTCAATTGTCATCTACTAATCGAAGGACTAAACAGATAAAATATTTCTCCAATGGCCGTAAAATATATGCACCACTCGTCAAAAAATTAAATACTTACTGTGTTGGTTTGCGGGAATGAGGTTCCACAACAGGGACCAACCACAGCCTCTCCACCAGAATACCCTCCTGCGGTAGTTTACGGGAAAATAATTTCCTCGCCAGGGACTACCACAGACACACACACACAACCCAATTGGAATCCTTTGTAGGCTAATGAGACCTAGCTCAGGATTCCTGGGTTATAACCTGGGATCCTTCGGAGAGCTGTAGTGACTCTACTAAGGCTGCCAAGTTATTTACACAACCACACACGCAATCACACAAAACACTCACTCACACACACAGCAGGGCCCCAGATTTCTGGGAGAACAGCTCAAAAAGAGCGTGGTCAAAAAAAAAAAGAATCACACGTTAATGTTGTGTGCCCACTTTGTGCGTAACTTTTATTTATCTTTTCATTTATTTATCATTTCTTTATTATTGCATGGTTTCAACGAATAACCGTCATTGCCCAAGTCTTTGAGCAGCGGTTCACCGATAAAATTACGGTCGTCAAATAAAAGTGAAGTGTGTGGTCTGTTACTTTTGATTTTTGCTTTTGCGATCAAATTTAAATTTTCCGGAACCCAGGCGGCGAGGGTGGGTCGCTCACCCGGGGAAGAAGACATGAGATATGGGGAATTGACTATCATATCTTCAATTAATTTGTGCTTCAAAGACTCTTTCGTCGATAAGGCAATATTGATGGTTGCCTATTTATATGTTAAGATGCAACGGCCAGAATACGGCGCGCATGACGAGGCTTACTCGGATAGATTTGACTGAAGTTCATCCGGCATCGTTTGTGTCCCTCTACAGCTTCCTCCATTCTCTCGTCATCACGACGTTCGTGTACTTTATGTCATGCCCCACGATTTTATTCCTTTCGGTTCAGGTTTACAAAGCCACAGAATGACAATTCAATTCCAATATGCCGTCTACTTAAATTGCAATGTTAAATTCTGTTTGTTTTTCATATAGATACTTGAGTTAGCTTCCTACTGCTTCCATCGTAGTTTTTACTTCCACGATACATCGTCACTTGGCTTATGACGCGCACTCCACTGAGTTCGGATGCCTTTTTGCAGCATCCTTGCATGCAGATGTGTGGAGGCTGCGTCAACTACCCTTCTCCAACCCGTGAATTCATCTGGAAGGTGTGGTCCTGACGGGAACATCCATAATTACTCCCGGCAATGCGTTGAAACGTGTCATCGGAAAGCCCAACATCTTCCCTTTCATTACGGTCGTAGGCCTTAGCAGTCACTTACGGTGGAGTAGACTTGAAAGCCAGTTTCTAGAGAGCTCTCTATTCAAGGCGATGAGTTAGATCGAATCACATCAACGCAGGCGAACGGCGATGAATTCAAAGATGTGGGAAGGCGAGACGTTTGGTAACTTGCCGGCGTATATCAGCATTCAATCCGTATTGCCACAATTGAGAACGTATTCTGTAAATAAATAGTGAATTCGTGCATCTTAAAACCTTAGAGAGATATTCATTTTATCACATCGTAACTGGAAACTTTTCACTATGCATGTTTGGCGCCCTTGCTGAATATCAATGCTTGAACAGCAATGGCAGATACAATAATTAAGGACAGTTCCATCCTCTCCTTCTCGAAGACATGCTCGGGCGATGTTCCCCGGTATCTGATATGAAGTGCGTGGGGTCTGAAACGAGTGAAAAGCAACTGCCCAATTGTGTTCTCGTGAAACGCACATTTTTCAGTGAACGGAAAGCACACGAATGGAAGTCGGTCTCTAGAGTGTAACATTAGAAAAAAACCCTTTTTTAATTATCGCCGCGCGTAATTTCGTCCAATCTGTGAATTGCTTTTGTATCGGACGTGCAAGCCAAACTGTAAAACTCCTATTGAATTGGTCTTTCGATCTGTATGATTTCTCTGGCTGTTCAAATGTTTGACATCCCTTTCACAATTGCCATCTGGTGATAAATCAATACCGTTGATTGGTAGATTCCGTCAATTCTTGACAATCTCGCAATATCGTCATATCTGTAGGGATGATCCGGGAACATTTGCATTTGTGTTTCAGCCGGCAGATAAATGGACGGAAAAAACTAATTATTAAAACCCGTCTTGCTGCGGGACCACCAAGACTTTTTTATTGGGTCATGTGAATATCTTTTACTCATAATTGGCACATTAGCAGAGGAATAAAAAGTATTGGTATGGAAAAACCTTTGATAAGTTTGACTCATCTGAATTTCTAACTAGGGTTATGAAATTTTCTTTTTTTAAGTAATTGGGGCATTCGACTGAAAATTCAGGCATTTTGGTATTAATGTCTCTTTCTCCCCTCCAATTATTAGTAGGCCTCTTCAGTTATGACATTATATGAATTTCGCGAATTGTATATATTCACGAATAAACGCTGAACACAGCACATGTTGAAATAATTTTAGGATAGGTAGGAAAGAAAGGCATTAGGATGCAGAAATAAATGAACACATTAACTTTGTTTGTAGATTTTCGCAGCTCATTGTTGTTCTCAATAGCCCGACTAAGCCGGCAGCATAGCACGGCGAAACTGTTGCATAGTACTAAATAATTAATCGCAGAACCAGAAGCCTGAATAACATAAATGAACATATAGTACCAACTGTTCAATTCGCTTCAAGATCCCACGCTCTGAAGGCATCCAGATGTATTAATTACTATTTGAATTCAAAGTGTTCGATGGAATTTAATTTCAATTACCATGACATATTTTCTCAGGTTCGATGTTCCGCGCCGACTAAAGATTTGTTTTACCGACGCACAGTTTTCAGCGTACAGACATATTCATCTCCGAAAATTGTTTTCTAGTACATGAAAGTTTTTTTTAGGTAGGGAAACGGAAATTCCCTAGTTTTGTTTTCCATGCTCATAAACTCGTAATTCTCTCCTCGTAGATTGACAACGGTCGACGGACGAACTGAAGCCACTTAACCAACCAGCAGCTAATAAAATTAAATCTTCTCTGGAGTGCCCACGAGGTATCAGAGCAAGGTGACGAGTGACGACGACAATGTAAAATCCACCAGGGAGTGTGTGTGTGCAGAGTGTACTACATGCGGAACATGCAATCCAGTTACAATCACAGGTAATCCGGTTGTATCGGCGATAGCTCAATGTATTGCTGAACAGGCCCTCGAATTGACGTCATTTCCGCTGGATTTAAATGAATCTCGAATAGACAAAGACTTTGATAGTCAAAATCATTTAGCTATAAAAAAAACTGAAAAGGTTTTTGAAAAGTGACGATTACCTACTTAAATGTAACGATTACTCAAAGTGAATGAGGAGCAGATTACAAGTAAAATTACTTTTTTTCTGAAGTAACAATAGAAAGTAAAAATACCCAAAATGTATTCGTTACCGGTAATCCGATTACTTTCACTCAGTTACAACCCATCACTGCTGCTAGTTATAAGGATGAAAAGAAGGTTTTTTTATGAGGAAATCGTTAGTAGGAATGGAAAATTAACCACAGCCAGCACACAACAGATTGATAATTTTAATCAGCTGAACAAATATTTGCACATTCTTGAGAAATATTCGAAACTGGTATCATTGATTGAAAAGGGGTTGGACAAATTCAATGCAAGTTTTTCAATTAGAATGATTTTACGTCTGTTCCCCAAAATAAACCTGCAATCTGTATTCACTACATCGGATTATTTCATCCGTACTTGTTTTGCATAATTTTTCATTAAATTGTACTTTGATAAGTCACGCTGTGTATGTCTGATTGACCCTTTACTAAGCTCATTTGTTGGACACAAGTAGTTCATTTACGTGTTTTGCGCACAGTGCATAGCTCCCAAAATAAAAGTGATAAGTTCTGTAACACTAATCTGAATGTCCTCAGAAGCCTCTGTACGGTGCCGGGGTTGGAGAGAGAGATAGATATGTAATGCATATTGTGAAAGAAATGTACATTGGATGTATTTCAAACGAAAAAATGTTCTCAGCACTTCTGAGGCGTTTGACATTAGTAGAAAGCTATAAATATCAATACCATTTTTGTGACCTCCAATTTGGTAAATTAAAATCTTGATAAGAAATGAGACTATTTTGAATTCAAATATTTAAAAAGGGATTTGGATGACTCAGTGTTAATGAAATAAATAAGATTAAAAATGTGTGTAATAGTTCATAATAATCAGATACGGAATATAATGAACGCTAAAATTGTTTTGAAGAAAGTTAAGCATGCGTTTGCTGAGGCACGCATTCCTGCTGAATACGATGTAACGCAAGGATTTTATCTCAAACACTAAATAAGTTTTTAACATAGAATTATTTTTTTTCCTTTTGGAGTTGGTCATAAAAAGGCTGTTGAGTCGTAGATCTTTATGTGTCACATTACTTGGAAGAAGCATTAATAGTCGAGAAGACAGCATCAAAAGAAGAAGTGGACAATAGGAGAGATGACCTACAGCTGAGGTCATTTGCGTCATTAAGGATACAAGTGGGAAAGGTATAAAGGGATTAATGGATAATTGGAATGAAGGGTGAGGTGGGTGGGACCCCGACGTCTGCATTTGCCTGCTCTGGATGAGAGGCGCCGTTAGGTCGCACCACATGATTAACGTCTCATCCTGAGGATGGAGTAATGAGTATGCTCTGCTCTTCACCTCCCACTCACACTGTACATTACCCCCAGACAGTGTTTGGAATGTCACTGGAAATCTGAGTTACTGCTGGAATTTGAGCTCCGGCCCTCGGAATGAGCAGCTGGTACACTATTCACCACGCCAAACTGATATTGCGCGACATGCTTCTACGTTTGGATGGCATCGCATTTGGAATTCGCATCGCGTCGTATTTAGCAGAGTATCGAATTTATCTCAATGACTCCTAGTGTCTTGTGTACTGATATTAAATGAGTCACAAGTGAAAAGGACTGAATGAAGATCAAAGTTCCAGAAGGACTGCCATGCGATAAGCAGATTAGATTGGTTTAATTCTCATCACTATTGATGGTTTTTCGATTGGAGTGCATGGGGGAAATAGAAGGAAGGACATAACGGGGAAGGACATAACGGCGAACTTACTTTGCTTTGATTTGACAGGCGATGTAACGAATGAAAACAAATATCTGAATATAATACCATTGGTTGTTGATATAGAAATATTGATTCCAACCTGCCTTATTTTCTCGGTTTGAAACATTGGAGTTGAGCTAGCAGTCATCGTTAAATTTATTTTTAAAAAGAAATTAGACTTTTTAATTTGCTTATATTACTTATGTTTCCATTGCTGGTGTATTTGTTTAACGATTTGTTTCACGATTTGTTTAACGACTAAAGTCGAATTTCCAGTACTTTTAGGACTAAAATACGAGACTTCTTGGTGATATCTTGTGTTATTTCGTGGAACTTCCTGCCCTCTACACATCTCATTGTTAAGTACTTTTCTGTGCCGCATTGGCATAATTATATAAATTATTATTTTATAAATTTATAATTGCTATCCAGAGATCGTCAATGAGGTTGCCAGAAAAGGCTTTTAGTCATGCAGTTACAGCACACTTGGTGTTGACTCAATGGACTGCTTGAGGCTGTGGGTCATCTTATTTTCACTCATGAATAACGGCTGTCCGCTTGAACAATCTGTCATTTTTTTATCAAAATAAATCCTGTACTTAATTTGCATTATCCAGACGGTAGCTCCTTCTGTTACGTAGGATGTTTTTTTCTCAAGATGCCTCGTAAATCTTGTGAGATTTTCGGTGTCCGTTAACTGAATTTCTCCTGCTGAATTTCTGCCTGATATATTTCCTGGAGTGGGGTTGACCGGAGCGAGGCCCTGGAGTCGACCAGTCGGCTGGGAGAGCGACGGGGAGGAAAATTCTCTACGGTCTTCAATCGAGCTGTTTCGCCACGGGGGGGCACGGCTAGGGGGGAGTGCTGCCAGACAACGGAATGCCAAATGCTGCATCACTCACACCACCGCCACGCTATAAAACCGCGTGGGCGACTCACTCGTTCGAATGAATGCTGGTTGACGGCGGCGGCGGGGCGTTTTAATAATGGCACATAGGCGAGGATGAATTCGGAGGCATCACTTATCCGATTTTTGGCGTCAACACATCATGGAATCGGGTCACATAAACATCCCCAAGGTTACTCCACTCTCAAAGGGGACGAAAGGAGAATACTATCCGTCTTTCGCATCTTCCCTTCCCAGGCCAACAATGAGCGGCCGTTTTTCACCCGAGAGAGGGCACTGCTAAGTCATTCCCCGTCTTTAGCCGCGAGGCGTCGTCGACACTCATCCCAGCCACATTTGAGCCTCTTCTCCTTACCATCCCTCTTATCCAGGGACACTAGAAGCGGCTAGAGGCTCTCCTGTTCCAAGACGCGCGACTGCTGTAAAGGGAGTGTGCTTTGTATTCCACGGTGGCGATCATCTTCCGAGCGGAAACTGTTGAGCTATGCCATTCCGGTTGAAAAGACGCGACAGAAGCGATGACAGTGAAATTATGCGGAGCCTGCAAAAAGCATAGAAAATCATGTAATTTAATTATTTTAAACTGTAGCAGATCATCTCCATGGCAACATACGATACATATTCATATTTACGAGGTATTCAATAAATTTCTCGTATTGAATCCAATTCAAAAGAAAAATATCGATTTAGAAAATATTGTGATGTGTATCTGGGTCAGTCCAAGTGAAACCATCGAGGCCATGTTGCTCAATATTTTTGATTTTCCTGATTTTTTGTCAGTTTGTTTATCGGTATATTAAAAATTGGGAGCGGTTTTATGGATAATAGGATGGAAAATTGATAGACTTACTTGGAATAGACGGAGATGTGGAAAATAATTCCTCTTCTAATGTCCGGTTTATTTGTTAGGGTAATTCCGGTACCTTTATTTCCAGTATCTCCATTTGAATCACGGCCTTTCCTTTATTAGAACCACCTTCTATAGATTGGCGGCGCTACAATCTGCTTGGTCCTGATTAATTATTCGGTGTATGCGGAATGTTTGTTAACACCCACTGGGGGTAGGTTTAGGATCCATATGTATATTCATGACCACGTCACTGCACGGATAGTGGCACGCTCGCATGCATCTTGTAAAGCTGATTACCGCCATACTTGTAACGCTCTGGATTGTACAATCTGCTGCTATTTTGAGTTGCACAATATCTGTCATCGTGTAAAACGGCCTTCAATGATGGTCTCAAGTACCAAATGCGAATCCATCGTTGAGGTGGAGGGTACTCTATACAAAAAAGACTCTTACTTTCTCATGTGCACTATAATTCCCAGAATGCTTATACGATAGCCACAAAATTGTTTTAAATGTCCGCGTTCTGGTTTCAATCCGCCTAAAAACGTTTAAATCCGCGTGGAGAGCATTATTTTATTTGTTTCTCTGCCATTCAAGTACCGGTTGTGTAGAGGACGTACGGGACAATCAGTTTAGAGCATGCGGAGTGCGAATATTTGAGCTAAATCTTAAGAAAATATATAATGATGTTATTTAGTGATTGGTAGTTACAAAGAAGACGAGTTCGTGCCAAGGTGACCTCTTCTCAGTTGACCTCAAAAATGCGAAGTGACGTCTTTTCAAGTTATTTTCAAGTTCTGTGGAGCAAAAGTGAATGTGATGTATTTTGCGATCGAAGTGTCATCCGATCGGATCTCGTGGTCCCGAGGAAACCATCAAAGAGTCTTTTTATAAAGATTTTTGGCCTCGACTGAGGGAAAAGAAATGGAATTCAGGTAATCAATTCGCTCGCCCGTACATATTTCACAGCTGTTTTATTTATAACATCAATAGGTGTTAGGGCAGCCAGAGTCAAGAGTGGACTGTGCTAATAAATTGTTGTCGTTTTTATTTGCTTTTTCTTCTCCCATCATAGTGTACTCCTGTTGCCTGTTTCTTTTTCAATTATAGTCTTTTCTAGTCAAGGTTTTTGCACCAGCTTTTTTGACCGATGTGGCATTTTTTATGCATTCCTCCCCCCCCACCCGACGCGCCGCACAGTGGGCTGAAATCGTAAAATGCTGGCTAAAAGAACCCTCCGTAGCCGTATTCATTAATAAATTCTTGTAACGTCTTAGGGATTATGTACGTTTGTTTCGTTTATTTGCAACGTCTTAGGGATTATGTACGTACTAAGTTTAAGACATCATGAAACCTATTAAGGGTAATATGGAGCTTAAGGTCATAACGGAAGGAAATGAGAGGTAAAAATGAGGAAACAGATATGCGGGTCACATAATATGTCGAAGGGCACGCTAAAATTTTAATGTTGTGATATTAGTGGAAAGAAACGATTTCAAAAAATATATATGAGCACATTTTCTGTCTAAAATAAATAGGAATGAGTTAATTAAAATTTTAAAATTACAATTTCTCATTCACCCTCCATTTCGGAGTCAAAATCCTCAGAGGGCGACACATCTTCATTTCCCTTACTCTTCTGCTCAGACAAAAGAAGATTTTTCACATCCTCCGGTATGTTCCTCGTCATCTTACGGGGAACTCCCGAAGATAATGAGATGAGAGGACCTCACGTTAGGAGAAGTCTATGGAAAAGCCAACAATGCCTACGACTCCAAAATGCAGAGACCGCAATTTTTCCCTCTATCCCAGATGTAATTTCTCCCTTGGATAGTAGTCGGTTTAAGAGAAACTTGAAGACTCCCACTGCATCTAAAATTCCCCCTCCGAAATGTGGCTTCTGTAGTGAAATATACCTGCTTGTAAGAGTCGTTCATCAATTATATTTGGTGCAATTATAATTCATCAATATATGGTGCAAATGTCATGAGTTGAGGCCAAATAATATATATATTTTTTTTTAACTTTTGCCGACGTTTCGGATTTTTATTTATCCATCTTCTGGGCTATAAACAATTATGCATGATGGTAAATGTTTGACTGTTCTTCATTAAATATAAAAATACATAGACATAGACATTCAAGATTATTACCTTTAAAGTTTTGTGCTGTTTTATTTACAATTTTAATTTGGTTGCATGGATCCATTTATTTGTTGAAAAGTTATTTGTCATTTATTAAATTATGATATATTTTGCTTAGATAAGTAATGTCTGTTCTTTTATTGCAACTTTTTTATTTCTGGATGTATGGTACATTTCTTTGAATAATCTTTTTGATAAATTAGGTTCTGAGACTAAAATTTTGGCTTCTTCAAAATTAAATGAGTGACTATTTGAAATTGAATGATTTGCCAATGCACAAAGTTGAACTTTAGTCTTAATTGATGTTTTATGTTGCGAGGTCCTATTTTTTAAATATTGGGATGTTTGGCCTATATAGCTACTGTCACAGTCTTTACATGGAATAGAATAAATTATATTGTAAAAAATATTATTTGACCTAAACTCATGATATTTACACCACACACTAAAAAGAGGTCGTGAATAAATACCATTTGTTAATAATATCTGATTTCCTCATTTGTCTCACCCGAGCTTGGAAAGAGATTGTTTGTACACATATGGGCGTTTTTGGAGAGAAAATTATTTCCCTCTCCCGTCATGCTTCACCGACCGACGTTACTTGAACTGTGCAGTTTTTATCTCTGGCGACATGTACTCTCTCGTACTGCTGCTCGACATTCTGTTTCAATGCGTTCGTTTCATCCTTTTTTCGTATGTGTAGTTCTCGGTCATTTATATTTTCTGTTTTGCATTATTACGTTACATGTTCACTTCTTTGTGTAACAGTGTTTCGCCTGCAATCCTTAGACGTACTTTCATGTCTGTGGCCTCGAAAGTCGTACATCTAATATGATAGTCTTCTAATCTTGGATGTATCTGGTCTCGTCTCTGCTGTATATATGCTTTCATTGCTCTTATAATTGCTTTATAAATTATGAATTTTGTTTGGGTCCGGGTTTTGTCTTTGGTATTTATTTCCCCGAATCGTATCTTCTAGGCACCGGGTGCTGCCTTATTTTCCTCAATGTATTTCTGTCGCACCTCATATCTCCGATATCTCCGTAGCTTGTTATGCGATAGACTACGTACACAATTTTCAATTCTTGTTGTATTATCTGACCGTAAACTTCTATTTTGCACCCTTGGGGTTCTTTAGATGTTGTCATGGATTTGGTATTTTCTGCTGATGTTATATTCTTAGCATGACACGTTAAATATGCGCACCAACTTCTGGAGATCGTCTTTAGTCACAGCTAATAATGCAATATCGTCTACATTGCATATTATTTTGATTTATTACCCGCCCATCTTGTATCCTTTACCCTGGCACACCTTCTTCGTCACTTTGTTCATTGCAATTTTAAATACTTAGTAGCTGGCTTAGTGAATCACCTTATCTAATGCCGTCTTTGACGGGTCTGGCTTTTGTTAGTTTCCCATTGATTCTACTTTGCACTTTATTATTTGACTGAATAGTTTCTATGTTTTATTATATTTTCTATGTTTTTATTATTAATTTCTGTCTTTTTATGTAAGGATTCTCAGTTTTATTAGTTATAACTTTTGTGGTAAGATTGAGTGTAGCGTCTCGTAATTTTATATCCCGGTCATTATTTACTACTGTTTTGTTTATAACCCTTTTTAATGTTAATATCAGGGTTCTGAATCTCCATTTATCTGGTATTTTACGGTCTGATAGTATTTATGGACAACTTTTTCCAGTTCTGACATTCACCTCCATACTTACATAGTTTATTTGTTATCCTACCTTGTTCTGGTGGTTACTTCTTTTTCAATTTTTTGGTACGGATTTTTCAATATCTTGGTATGTAGTTGAACTTCATTCCATCTCTTATATTCGATATTCTGATGTGTTTTTGTTCCTGTTTCCTTTAAACACTGCTAATCCCATTTTCCTTATGGTTTACGGTTCTTTTTTATAAGTTCAGCCATATCTCCTTATGCTTCTGACTTAAGTATCGCCAGATTTGTCTCTGTGATCCATAGGAATCACTTTCTAGTATTTTGAATTTACTGTTCCCAGAATTCGCTTTTTATTTTCCATAAGATTAGTTTCATTTCGGGTTACCCAATATTGATTTCTTAGGATTCTGGAGTCCTTAATTTTTCATATTTCATATAGGCCTTTTGTTTTTCTTTACATTTGTTACTCACTATAAGAACCATGATGTTCTTTTGTTGCTTTTGAATGTGTTCATCTGAACTGTATTTGTTCCAAGAGGTTAGGTAAACGCAGAGTTTATATTATTCCGTATTTTTCCTAACTCTCGTTAATATCTTCTGCTTCGTTCATTGGGTTCAATTTTTTCTTTTGTGATAACCTATTTCGTTATTGTTCTCAGGTATCGTTTCACAAATGCGATTCTATATTTACATTCTTCCTGGTTATTTTCTTTACTTTCCCTTTTGGTTTCATTTCCGTATGTACTTTCCCTAGTGCCAATGGTCACTTCCTACGTCTGCCAAGTTTAGTGTTCTCTCGTATAATCTCTCATTTGGATATATATTTCTGCCAGTAACGTTGAAATCTAACTATTGATTTGTACCCACAAGAGTTTTTACAAGTGTATTTCTATAGATCTTCCTTGCTGAAAATGTGTTATTTCTTCTCAGATGCTTTAAGGAGCTGAAATTTGCCAGGAGCTGTCCGTTACAATTAATAAAAAAAAATATATTTCTAAATAAACTTAATACTTATGAAAAATAAATTGATTCTTCATTGAAGGTCTGTTTGATTCCTGGAATTACTTTTTTGTCTCTCCGCGCATTTAAGTCTCCCATTAAGATCAAATTTTCCTCAGCGGGAATAAAATCCAAAGTGGTCTGCAGCTCACAAAATTTCTCTATTTCATCCCTAGGTTTGCAGTCTTTGAGGCTGTAGATTGATTATGACTTTGAGTTTGAGTGTTTAATTGTGAAATATAAATATGCAAGTTTCTTTACCTATTGCAATGTCCCTACTAAAACAACACCGAACATAAGAGACGTCTTCACTGCGCATCACTTTTAGGTGTTCAAGAAACCATGAATTGTAATTGCGTAGTCTCTTTAATGCTCTGTGTGGGGGTTACATTATTCCTTGAGTGTTTCAGACTGAGAAGTTGCTTCTCCTGTCTCGTCTTTCAAACGTTTACATTCTTTCGATAAGATGTGCGCCGAGGGAAACTGAAATGAAGTGTCAAACTTTCGGCTGTGGATGTGTGTTTGGGGCGAGATTTTACGCGAATTGCGTTAGCGAGTTAACTTCAACACGATCGCGCACATGTGCAACATTTTACTCGAAATTTTAATACTTACCTTTTTGTATTACATGATGCAATTAAACACAGAATTTGATACCACCACAGATTTAATAAAAGGTACTACTCGTTTCAGCTGTAAAGCCATCGTCAGGTACAGCTGAAACGCGTTGTACCTTTGATTAAATCTGTGGAATAGTGCTATCAAATTTTGTGTTTAATTATGATATCCTACCACTACGTCACGTACGACACGGTTACGTACATGATATAGATATGAAACCTGATAGTCAAAGTAATACAAGTAATCGTCCAGTGTGTCACCTGGACCATCACTTTACTCCAGTAAGAAATGACAGAAAGCAAAGCAGCTTAAGTGTTCGGCGGCTAGGTCGCAGCACCATACGTTCGAACACTTGTATTCCTTTTCCTGTAGCTACCCGACGGTACCAACTTACAACATATGAACTTATCTCGTTTTTCGTATTGATGTCACTTGTATTACTTTGACTCTCAGGCCCTCAATTGGAGTCAATAAACCCCGGAAACTCGTGCTGGCAGGGGTGCCAAATTCGCTATTTTTAAGGGTGGGAAATGGTTTTTCTCTTTTTGCTCGGATGAAAATTGTCAATATTGATATATTTACCCTGTGAAAGGTATATCTTTCTATTCAGCACATTTTTTAAGGTTAAAACGCAAGAAAATTGCCGTAATCATTAGCTAATTAATGGTGATTTTTAAAAAATAACTATCTCCGGTGGTTAGGCAACACGCTGGGCATGCTTCCTGATCTTTAACTTTTGAAACCATTTCCTAGCTAACTCGATATTTCCTAGCTAACTCGTTATACTTTGAGTTTTCCACTTTGTAAATAAATATTTTAACAATACAAAACTCAATAATTCATGCCATCAAAGTGCCTTAAATATTTATAATATTATGCGCTCATCAAAGATTAACCAAAAGATAATAAAAAAAAGAAAATATTGAGATTTCACCGGATATTTGTTTTCATCAGGAAGCCTTATCTGTAATTATTTATACGCGGATTACACTACTGCTTTTTTTCTTCATCTTTTGCTGTTTTTACATGTTATTTTTTATAAGCATTAGTCTAAGACGATTGCTCTTTCAGCTACACTAATTAATGCAGTCAAAGATTTGACAACGAAACCTTCTTGCTTGTATGAATACCTCGAGGCAGTCGTAGAAAGGGCCTCTTCAAACCCTGACTTGACTCCAAATCGATTACACATCTTCAGGGAAAAGAAAGGAAAAAAATTCGATCGCTGGATAACTTCTGAATAAATCTATTTTACCAGTGGAAAATTGCAATTGCTGTCTTCATTATGCAAATTTCACAAATGAACACACACTGGATTAAAAAGCAAGCAGTTGACCTGGAAACTAATACTTGTAACACTGCTCTCAGTAACTGGAATTATTAAGCATTTATAAGGATAACAGAAGAAAGAAACTACCTCACTGGACCAAAATACAGTTATTATATTCCGAGAGCTGGACACTATTTAAATTTTCAGGACTGCCAACAGCTTCAAAAACACTGCCATCTGGACACTCGCTTCACTCTTTTGCCCTTTTTTTTAGGAAAATCAATCCTTTTAATTTAATTTCTAAAACCGACACAAAATAATCTTCAAATGAATCGGAGACGCAATGTTTACTAATGGGAGCATTTGGAACTATACTGTCCCTCATATTGCGTTTTTAGTCAATAAATAGAAGCAATTTGAAAGCCTGCCCATCATATGATACTCAATCACGTTCTATCATTTTTTTGTCAAGAATTTGGAGTGTGGGAGATCGACTTAAATCTCTCGGGGTAACCTAATGGATGAAATAGTGTCGCCCTCTGTTGGGCTGTCTCTTTCTCACAGCGATGCGCTGGTAACAACTGAGGACTTGTTTTGCAATTTCATAAACAGTATTACGTTTAGTTTTAAAGTAAAGGTTTTTCATTTACTTAAAACTCAACACCGCAAAAATTAAAACACGATCTGATCGTCATAACTTTCTCACTTTTTGAATAAAATCTTTTTGGAACGCACTTCTGTAACCTATTCTGTGTAAAAACGGCTTCTATGCTATGGTAAGGATCTCTAATCTAAGTAGAGCGATGAGTGTGACTGCTTTGAATTAAGGCCAAAGTCAGTGCATTTCATCTTAAATAGCTCAAAGTACCTAATTGTAGTAATCCATAATATATTTCCTTATTAGCAGAAAGAGGCTGCATTCATCTCCTTGTTGTCTGCTCTGAAACCTAGCTATAACGTTTTGAAAAATGGAACAAATAAAAGAGCCGTAGTAGAGTTGGATGGGAAAGTGGTGAAGGTGGAGGTGGCGGGGGGGGGGGGTCAAATTGGACTTTTGGAGGAGTTGGATGAGTGACCAGAAGGGGATTAATGGCGGCTGGGAGAGATAAAAAGAGTGTCGGGGGTGGGGGGAGTGTTTTCTCGTTTCGGGGTTCAGAGGTGAAAAGTGAAAGTCCGTACTCCGAAAGGCGGTCCTTCCTCCTCCCCTTGGCTCCGTTACCCATGGCGACCCCTTCCTTCTTCTACTGGATGCCACTCCATGGACGAGAGAACGAGGCTGCGGCTGTTATTACAACCTTCACTTGTTATGTTACGCGGTTCTCAGTTTGGCCGAGAGCGGACGCAGCGTGGCCGTTAGCTTTATTTCTCGCTCGCGTCATCTCCCGCTCAAAATTGATGTCCAACTATTATGAGAACAGTTAACCCTTCTTATGGGATTACAGAATGCCCCTATGTGCTAGTTCTTATAGGATTTAGAATACACTAGACCCAGCATATACTTGAAAATACTATGGAAAATTAAATGAACTACTAAAAAAAGAGAGAAATTACAGAAGAAAAAACAACTTTCTTCGTTTTAATGCTTACGGCATTCATGATACATTTATTTATGTTGCGCCCACGCGGGCAGCGGTTTCTTTTAGAGCCATATAATCCATTATGAGTGCCATCCTAGATGGAGACATCTGCGTGCCTTGGTCCATTTGCACGCTCTGCCAAAATCCCCACAGGGACCAAGGATCCTGGTTTAGCGCGTTGCCTCTCTTGTCTTCATAGAAGTGCATAGACTACAGTTCTTATTGTGAAATAAAAGCAAAATGTATGTTTCCTCAGAGGCAAAGATTTGGTAAGTATTATGTAAACCATTGGCAGATATACAAATTTTAATTCCCGATAATGCTGTTTATTTACCTTGAAGATGGTCATGTTACAAAAGGTATTATGTATACAAAAGTATTGATCTTTTAATTATTCACTCAATAGATCACTTTGTGATTATTAAACTAGAAAGACAATAATTTTAGAATCGTAGAATTTAGTACGCTACTCATGTCAAAATATCCTTAAAATTAATGAAGTGGAATTCTAGTTAAACAAATTATCCCGCAAACACTTTTTTAGAGCAGTAGTTACCTTTATTTCTGTAGTAGTCTGTCTTGTGCTGATGATTATTACAGGATTGCTGGAGCTACGCGATTAAGTTGACAATCAGAGTTTCACCTCATGAACTTTCAAATTAGGTTCAAAAACAGTATGGTCATATTTTTAAAAGGCATGCTTTTGGAAATACGCTTAAAATGTAAAAACTAATTTACTATTATAACTAATTATTAGTAGTTAAATTACCGGACGCTCACAAAATATGAGAATAATATGGGTAAAAAGACGTGAAATATTTTAATTTTCTCTGGGGCGGAATAAACCTAATCATTTAATGTTGCCCATCCATTTCTCTGCTTCGAATACCCTCCTTACATGTGTTGCATGTATTTTTGTATTCTTTGGTTCCTTTAAAAAAACCTCTTCATAAAAATGTCTTCCCTTCTAACTCGGATGTAGCTTGAAATCATCAGGTTTTTTCAGATTATGATTTTACATTTTGTAATTAATGGCAAACCATTAAACGCGAAATAATTTTGGGCGTTTTTTGGACAGTAAATATTGTTACCTCTTGGCTAATATAAGAAATTCCTCCATATTTTTTTACGTCAAGATGAGGCATTTTGAATGAACAATTAAATGAGCCCTTATGCGATTTTGAGTCAGGCCTCACACGTTTGCTAATAAATCGCATAATTTGACTCATGGCCTTTGGAATTGCCGTTGAAAATCGCATTTTTATGAAGAGTTGTCAGCGTTTCAATTTAATGTACACCATTTCCTCCCTGAAATTAAAGGCAATACCGAAATCGATAATAACTCAGAGCTGAACTCATGTTTTGCGTAAAAACATCTACTTCTTTCACTACCTGTCAATGTTTAAATAGGTTTACATGTGATTCCCCCGATAAATACTTGATGAGGTGCGAAATATTGTAATTCGTTCATTTCCGGTTTTAAAATTACTTTCCCCACTCCATCAAATTCTTCACTCACATCAGGACATTTTTTGGATTGAGAGATAATTTGGCAATCACCCTGGCAAGCAAAAACAGGCCTCACCCATCGTCCACCAGTTTTATATCTTAATGGTTTCACTCTCCCCACATACCATCCAACTTTTCTCCAAATCTTCTTTCCCGCTACTCTCGATCGGTTTCATAAGATATCTAAAGATTTCTCATGGACATGACTTAAGTATTTCTCTTGATTTCTCTTAGAATGTGAAAACAAAAACGCGATGCTTTGCTATATCTCATTCTGGTTGATAAAAGCGAAATTTAAAATTATAACACTCAATTTTTTCAAAATTGATATTAAGGATATATAAATGATAAAATAGGAAATTAATACTGTGAAAATTGAGCTATTGTAGATGAAAAGTAGCCCTTGGGTTACTTTTCATCTACATCTGCATCTACAAAATAAAAGGATTATGAAGTCAATTTCTAGTTAACCCATAGCGCCAATTTTCTGGTACATTTTTTTATATTCTCTAGATTTTTCTTTTGTCCAAAGTCACCCATTCTATATGATACGGTACGGTAAACGGCGTCAATTGAGGCGTCCAGCCGTTCAGAAGCGATGCGAGATAGCATGCAATAGAAATATTCTCTCGTAACTGCCCACAGAACAAGAGAGTTAGGCAAAATTTAATAAAATCACAATAAAAATACTCTGAAATTTTCTTGGAAACTCGTTGATAAAAATCTTCTGTGGATGATGAAGCAGTGATGAGCTCTGGAACTAATAGACAAAGGCTGAATCACTAAACATGGAAACCATTACCCACCCTTAAACGCTCGCAGTCTCAGTTCCAATAGCCATGGAGCGTCATTTGAGCTCTTAATAGCATTAGTTACCCTTCCGTGACAGCATTGGTAAATGCTTGTGCTGATTATTTCTATGCAATAATGAGATTCTGTTTATCAGCAAAAACTAAATGTCAACGATGCAACTTCGTGTGATTTAATTGTAATGCCTTGATTTACTTTTAGCTGATACTCTTTTAATTTACCATAATGAACATTGGAAGAACACAATTATCGCGGGGGGGAAACCTTTTTCAATTGTGTCTCACCTGAACATTTGTCTTCTGGTTTCAGATTAAGGATCGACATGTAAGATATCGAGTAGTGCTCTTCACAATAACCTACTTATGAAGCCTATTGCAGGGTTGTAGCTCTTTGAATGGAGAAGTAATAGCTTCTAAAGTCAAAATTGATTTCGACTTTCGTTGATACCACCTCTTCTGATCCTACGTCTAATATGAAAAAATACGTTTGTGTTTTTTACTCTGTTATGAAAAGTGGCCTTGTCATTATTTGAAAATGGACTTCCACAAAGTTACGCCAGAACGGATTGAATTCACGTTATACCTGCCAAACTGCCCGCGTCCTAGCATTTTGTAAGATAATGAATTTATTTTTGATTCCTGTGACTCTTCAGAAAGTGTGTAACCGTATATGAGAATGCAAGATTCATTCCAGTCCCTAAGAGTGAAAACTCTTGCAATATCTCCTTCAAAATTTGGATGTAGGTTACTTCAAAAACATATTGAATAAATGTTAAAAATTTGAAATTTATGAAACAGATTGTATACTAAGTAATTTTTCGCATGGAGTGGACATAAAATCCCAATAAACCGTTGTTCAGTTGAGAAAACCAACCAATAGGCCCGCAGCACCTTCCGTTAAGAGTGGGCCTGAGAATAAACCGCAGGTTTTCCACAACCTTTCTAAACATTCTCATCCACTACCCACAGATAGAAATGTCTCCAATATTGAGAAAGGGCAGAGAAAACGTATTGGACACTCCCAGCAGAGACATTGAAATGTCCTCAGCCACTACTACCCATCACAACTTCCGCTACTACCACGCCACATCTACGTATATAAATAAAAATGTAAATGTTCGTTTGTTCAAAATTTTAAATCTCCGAAAGTTCTCCATCGATTCCTTTGAAATTTTGAAACAAGGTTTTATTCAAAGAGGCGCATGTTTTTATAGTAAAATGAAATTTTTGGGGTTGTTTTTACCCCACTATTGTTAACTTTTATATTTTCATATGAAAAGCGTTGAATTTGGTGCAGGTGTTTCTTTATTTCATCATCATCATTATTGGCGCTACAGCCCATGCAGGGCTCTGGCCTTCAGAATTATCTGCCCCCATTCTTCTTTATCTTCTGCAAAACGCCTCCATCTCCTGACTCCCAGTTTTCTCAAGTCTGTCTCAACATCATTAAGCCACCGCTTTCGTGGTCTTCCTCTTCTTCTCCTCCCTCCTGGAGTGCCATTGAAGATCTTTTTGGCTGCCCTGCTTTCCTCCATACGTTGCACATGGCCAGCCCAACGAAGTCTTCCTTGCTCTATAACTGATATGATGTCTGGTTCACCATATTGTTCATAGACTTCAGCATTTGTACTTATTCTCCATATCCCTGCATCTATCACGGCACCGTATATTCTTCTGAGAATCTTTCTTTCCCATCTTCTGATTATTTCTTCTTGTGTAACTGTTAGTGTCCATGTTTCAGAGGCATAGAGGACAACGGGTCTTAGCACTGTCTTGTATATGATTATTTTGGTGTTTCTTGAAATATTTCTTGACCTGAAAATAGGCTGCAGTGCATAATAGCATTTATTACCTATGTGTAACCTGTCTTGAATTTCAAGGGAAATCTGATTTTTTGCTGTTAGCAAGGATCCCAGATATCTGAAGCTTTCCACTCTTTGAAAATGTTTGTTGTTAATTTTTATTGTTGGTTCTCTAGTTTTTTCTTGATTTCTTTAAATTTTCAAGTATTTAGTTTTATCTTCATTAATTTTTAATCCCAGTGTTTCTGATGCGGCTTCAATAGAAATAAAAATCTCTTCCATTGAGTGTTTGTTTCTTGAGACTACAGCCAGGTCATCAGCATAGGCAACACATTGTGTTTGTCGGTTCATTATTGTTCCTCCAGGATTTATTGGGAGCTGTCTCATTGCTTTCTCCAAAGCCAATATGAATAACATTGATGATAATGCATCTCCTTGTTTGACTCCTCTTTTGACTTCAAACTGAGATGATAGTTCTCCATTCACTTTAACTTTGCTTTTAGTATTGTCTAGTGTTATTTTAATGAGTTTTATTAATTTAGAGGGGATGTTAAATTATTTCATGACGTCATATAGTGCACTCCTTTTGACTGGATCAAATTGTAATCTATAAATAGGCTATGTACTTCTATGTTGTGTTCATAACTCGTATATTTGTCTCATAATAAAAATCTGATCAGTGGTAGAACGATTCTTCCGAAAACCACATTGATAATCTCCAACTTTTTGTTCAATGAACGGTTCGAGTCTTGAAGCTAGAATATTGCTAAAAATTTTGTATGCTATACTAAGTAGTGTTATTGGCCTGTAGTTCTCACATTTAGATTTATCACCTTTCTTGTGGACAGGATATATGATTCCCATGTTCCAGTCTTCAGGCATTTTCTCTTCTTTCCATATAATTTTAATAATCTCATGCATATGTTGTTCTACAGCTGATCCGCCATTTTTGACCATTTCAGCAGTTATACTATCCTCCCCTGGAGCCTTGTTATTTTTCAGTTTTTTAATTGCTTTTATGACTTCCTCCATACTTGGGCTCCGGGTAATTTCACTTTTCTCATAGTCTTCTTCTTCGTCCGCAATTCCTTTTTCATTTACATTCACTTGTGTTAATACATCGCTTTCATTCCTGTTTAACTGCTGTTCAAAATGGTCTCGCCATCTGGCTATTATGTTCTTTTTGTCTCCTATGAGATTTCCATCTAAGTCTTTGCAGAAAACAGAGATAGGCTCAAAACCCTTTTTTGTTTCTTTCACTCTCTGATAAAATTTCCTTATTTCTCTTTTATCTCTCATATTTTCTAGTTCTGTGATTTTATGTTTCTCGAATATTCTTTTCTTCCTTCTGCATTATCTAGATGCCATCCTCCTTTTTTTGCCTGTAGTCATTGACTGTTTGTCTTGTTCTTTTTTGTAGCATTTTCTTTCTGGCTAGGTTTCGTTCTTCAATTGCTAACGCACAATCGTTGTCATACCACTCTTCCCTTTTTTTTCTTTGAATGTAACCAACTACTTCCTTAGCTGTTTTTCTTATCGCTTTTTTTCATAACATTCCATTTTCCTTCGAGATCACTTTCTTTCCACTCTTTCTTGTTTTCCTGAAGACTAGAGGCTATTTTTATTTGGTACTCTTCTTTCTTATCTTCATCTTTGATTAATTTTTCAACATCATATCTCTCATTCATGGTTCTCTTGTTTGTTCTAGCTACATCAATCTTTTGCCTATACTTTATTCTTACTAAGTAGTGGTCTGAGTCCCAGTCGGCACCTCTGCAACTGTTCACTTCAAGTATGTCCGTTGCATGTCTTTTCTCTATTAGTACGTGGTCAATCTGATTGCATGTTTTTCCATCTGGTGAGCACCATGTGGCTTTATTAATATCTTTTCTCTGCAGCCAAGTACTCCCAACTACCATGTTCTTCCTTGTGGCAAAGTCGATCACACGCCATCCATTATTGTTGCTTTGTAGATGAAGGCTTTCTTTCCCTATTGTTTCTCTGAATTGCTCCTCCCTGCCAATCTTGGCATTTAAGTCTCCACAAATTATTTTGACATCATGATTAGATATTTTTCCATATTCTTCCTCTAGTTTACTATAAAATTCATCTTTAACATCCTCCTCAGTGTCCTCAGTAGGTGAATATATAGAAAATATTGTTATGTTGAAAAACCTAGCTTTTAGTCGAAGGGAGCAAATTCGATCGTTAACAGGATTGAATTTTAAGATGGCAGTTTTAATACATTTTTCTATGATGAAACCTGTTCCATTCCTTCCATTGTTTCCTCCACTGTATAAAACGATGTGATCTCCTGATTTCATTATTCCATTTCCTGACCATCTCATTTCCTGTAATGCTGCAATTTTTATTCTGTATTTTACTAGTTCGTTTTTCAACTGTCTTAATGCACCTGGCTTTCTCATAGTTTGTACATTCCATGTGGCTAGATATATGTTTTTCCTTTAACCTTACTCAGTCCGTTCGTTCGCCGGGTCTGTTCCTTAATTCCAGTCCTATTCCGAGGTATATATTCTGAATCCGTAACATGGTTGTTTTCTAAGATAGGGTTGTTAACCCTATGCTAAACCCCCAACCTGGAGGACCGGGTACTTTGATTTCGGAGTTTTCTTCTCCTAGACAGGCTGTCTTTGCCATGACTTGGAGCCCTGTCTGCCTCCACAGTTCATCTGCCGTACCGCTGCCCTTCAGCTCCGCCAGATGATGTCCGGCCATGGGCCCTACCGACTCATACCATCTTCGGCCCCATGCCAGTACTGGTGGCTGCTGTTGTCCACCACCAGGGATGTTTATCGACCTCCCAGTCTAGATCCGCCGTGTTCTGTATGAGCAGGGCCACCTCGTGCAGGACGTGGGTCATCGCCACGCTGCAGTGTTGTCTCTCACTCAGCACTGCATCACGGACGGTCTTGAGATAGCATCCTCAAGGTGGCTCGTCGGCCACCTCTCAGCTAAACCCCTAGTGGTGTGTGGGGACCAGTGTCAGGTTGAATCTGTACTAAAGGTACTACCCCTCCACACCACCTTGACCCCGTTTCTTTATTTGCTTTTTTAAAATACTTGCACTCAAGATATTAGATTGAACTTCTTATCATATAACACAAAAAATAATGCTGCAGCATGCATGCGTTCTTCAATGCATGCATTTAAGTTTTTTATTCCATTTTCGTTTTTGTCCAATAATTGCGTTTTTATCTCTAAATTCATCAACCTTTCTTCAATTTCAACAATAGAAAATTCCTTGGCAACCAGGCGTGAATATCCATTTAATAGCGATTTCATGGATGGCTATTCGCGCCCGCAGCATTTCAAGAACAGGTTCAGTGAATATTTTGATAGTTGTAGTCAAATGACTACAGTTCCCAGTTCTTTTTGCCTTCTCAATGGCAATAAACCAGACACAAGATCAATTGCTTCATGTTTGCGGATTGAATCTGAAAAATCCATTCTTTTCACATGGCCAATTATATGTTGCATGCTCACGAGTGGGACAGCCGAAAAATGTATTAGTTGTTGCATAGGGCGGTGAGACCAAAACTATTTTATATTCCAAAGCACTTAAATACATTTTTTAAACTTTTATTTAATATATAAAATATCATTGTCTTTTATTTATTTTGTACATGTAAATGTGTCTGCTTTTTATTTCTATGTGTGCCTAGTTAGAAAGAAGAAGAGGCATTGCAGCGCTTGCCGGGCACAGCTAGCTCTAAATAAAATAGCTTTCGTGATATTGTGTGTCGAATGTGCGTGGGATATTACAATATTTAATGATATCAAATCATGGATTCATCCCCAAAGAGTACAATTATGGAGTTAGTGAGCCACCACTCCCACTCCCCGTGTCCTCCCACTCCAGCCAATTGAACTCCAGCGCATGATACGAAGAGGATGCAATGCATTTCATTTGCGGGGTGATTCATCTCTGCAGTAGTAGGTACACTTGTCCCATCCCATTCACTACCGATTCGATCCCACATATGCTAATGGCTGGTCGTGCTTGAAATGAGGTAATCTGAGACTCTCTTTCATTTCGAGAAAATTTAAAGCCAGTCGGAGATAAATCACCGAGGGTGCCAATCGCAATTTGACGTCGAGGCGTTGAAGAGAAGATGGAAGCGTCGTAGGCGTTCGCCTCGCTCCTTCGCCGTCAATTGTCTTTCTCCCCGCCCACCCCACCCTACCCCCGTCCGTCACTCCACCCACCCCCACTCACACGCAGTGCAGTGCGAACAGTGAAGTGAACCCCCCCCCCCTACACCCGACTGCACTAGCAACCGACAACCATTAACAAGGTGGCTCTGTATACCGGGGCTAAGAAGTTCGTCTCAGACGTTTCCCTCTAACCCATAGTGACGGCTTTGCCGTGACAGATGGACACTTGCATCTTTTGTCTTCTTTAGATGAAGAGTCATATGTTGATTTAAATGGAGTAACTTTTTTATAAAGTGATTGTGTATTTTTTTAAATATCAAAACTTTGGTTTTTCGAAATTTTTCGGTTATAACTCCGGGGCCCGTTGCGAAGGCTAGATTCCGAAATGAAGATTTTCAGCCCAATTTTAAATCAAAGAATCGTCTTTCATGTACGCAAAGAATTAACAACCATTGATGATGTTTTCGCATTCAGGCAATAGCAATGTTAAAACGTTCAAGCCTGCATTGACAACGGAGTGGAACTTTTCCATCCCCACCCAAGGATAACCGTTGTTCCCCATTCCATTTTTGTCAGCGCCGCCTTCACAGTTTCCCGTCGGGCTTCTACCACCACCATGCCAGTAGGCGACCGTTAAATTGAGCCGGCTTGGAAGTATAACAGTATACACCCACCTTAAGGTGGCTAGTTCGAAATTTTGAAGTGCATAGATTTTATTCATAAATACAGTATTTGTTCCTTTAATTATGGTATAAAATTCTACGGAAAAAATTGGGGGTTTTTGCTTTGGTTTTTGAGATATTTAAGGTTTTTTTTAGCATGGGACCTTATGGTGCACCCCGCTTCGTAATACTCAATTATGCATTATTTACGTTTCTACCAGACACAGATTTTCACCAAAAACTGAATTGTGTGGATATTGGTCAACAATTGTTATTCTGAGAATCACTCTCACTCAGTGATTCAACCCGAATGTTGGTTTGGAGTTAGTTGAGGGTAGAGCTCACCCTGGTCTTAGCCACAGGCGTGTGAATATCACACATTCAGGGTAGGGGGGCCAGTTCCTTTAACTGGGCCACCTCGCACTCCCGAGTATTATTTTCGTATTCGGGGGCGTCCAAAGGCTTCACCCGGATTTGAACCCGGGACCCTTCGATCAGTAGCCAAGCGAGAATATCAACCAGTATTATCGACTTATTTATTTATGTTTAAACGTTTAATCACTATTATTTCGTCACTGTAAAATATGCGAATAAATGTAGCACAAAGTTAGAAACTTTTTTAATCCAAATATAAAAACCAACATCTCGAAGGTCTTAAGGATTAGTAAACAGTGACAACGTTCAGGTTGCCTAGAAACAGAGCCAAGTTAAGTTTTATGTTATGCTTCATGTCAATATTTAAATTCAAAAGGGCAATGTTTCATTATGACCTGAGAATTTAAGGCATCCCGGTAAAATATTGTGTAATTAAATCATGTCCAAGTAATTTTGAGTGCCATTGAGCACTAGTTCTCAATGACTCACGATTACCGAGCCAGCCACCTTTAAGGCCACCACTCTTCGGTCGTCAGACCACGGAAACCACTTGAGCGCAATGCGTCATCATCGGTATTTCCGTGCGAAGACTCATTCATTCATCCGCAGGCTTCTATTCCATCCTAGTCAACTCCAATATTCATTCGGTTCTATCTTCCAGCTGCTTAGGTCAGTTTAACCGTGTTCCTCCCCCACTACAGGTGGAACCATCAGGTCAAAGCTAATATTTATTGATTTATTTATTGCATGGTCAATCTTTTAAGCGATTTTCTTTCGATAAATCATCTGTAAAACTGTAAATTTGGTAAAACTCTGCTATCAGACGATGAACTCTCTCTCCGTAAAACGTAGGATTTATAAATATACTTCATATCTTTTTGTGAATTCCAGAGGTTCAGGATCTAATTACAACTCATTTTTTGTAGAACGACTTTTCGGAAAAGTTTATCACGAGAAAATAACTTATAGTCACGGTATGCACCCTGTATGCGCTTCATTTTCTAAATCCCTTTTTATTTACTCCACAATATCTGCATCTGGATATTCCCTTCTTGCTCCTTCATTATCCTTGCATTTCACTCATCTATAACCCATTCGTACCATGCACACCACGATGTCCACATTTCACACCCTCTCATTCTTATTTACCCTCCGTTTCTCTTAATCTCCAATATGTTCAATTTACCTGTTAATGCCACTCTGTGCATTGCAATGATTCATGCTCTTTTAAGTTATAATAGCATACTATTATAACCATGGTAGTAGAGTAAAATTAACTTTTCTCAAGAGTGTCTACTTATTAAAACAATCTGCTTTCCTCTGGTGTTCTGAGGAGTTATTTCTCTCGTCATCCTCATCATTAACGTTTTACTTCCAACCAAAACTTTTGCTGGAATGACTCGTCATTTTCTCATAAAGTCCCAGTGCTTCAGAGTATCCTCTACCCATCTTCATTTTCCATATGGCTTTTATGTGCCCATTTTGCATATGGATTTTATATGCTCTTTGCCTCATCTTTTTATCTCATATTTTAGCCATCTCATTCATATCAAAAGGCCGCATGCGTGAGAAACAGGATTGAGTTCTAGAAACGTAAAATAATTTTGATAATTAATTTTACGAGAAGAAGCTTAAAACCAGCGTTAATGGACTGCCAAAGTGAGAGCTCAAGTTGGTCACCAGAAAGGTATGTGAAGCTAAAACGTTTAGAATGCTTCCTTTCAGCTGAGTTTATTTCTGAATCTGAAGTGATTATACCTGCCCCATTAACCATAACGGCTGGGTTGGTCTTCCAGATTAATTTAGGGGAAACCGATTACAGCACAAACATCATTTAAAATTATATGCACATGATTCCCCACGACAAAAACTTCCCAAGGTTAAACTCTCCATAAGTGTTATCTAGAATTCGTTACTGCCGTCCACCAATTCTTTTGAGAAAGTTGTATATTATTGGCTTCTGGCTTTCGTTCCACCATCACCTGCCATAGGCCCTTGTAACGGATGGAAGGGAATTTTAAAGAATAAAAATTGGCTCAAGGTTGTCTAGAATTTTTAAAGTCTTCTGCGTTTATTGGAGAAAAATTTACTCAATCCTCAAGCAATATTAGCCGCGATGATAAAACAAAAAGTTCGGATAATATATCAGCTATCTCACAAACATATTAAAAGATGACGTCATCATTTGCGCCTTTTCACCTGGGATATCCTTTGCTCTTTTCGTTGACTTGAGTCATTAACAGATAGCCTTTTTAGAAGGTCCAGTGAGATTGTGGAAACACTTAAGTTAGCATTCCTGTCTTGGTGTTCTACGGTTGTTATTTCACCAAAAAACTGGAAGTTCGGTCATTGGATCTTGCCCAGGCTCTTATAATCATGTGAAATCATGATTTATTCGTTTTTCTTAATATGGCTACGAAATTATTTGAATTAAAATTCATCTTCGTTCCTCACTTGATCTGTCCTTTCTAATCTCAGCAGCAATTCCCTCTAGTACCATTTTTCGGGGACTTCTCTCACTTGGCCTTCTCATCTTCTTTCATGACGGTCCACGCATCTGTCCCATATAGTGCCACCTTTCATACAAATATATAAACTTACAGCTTCCTTGTCTCCGACCACCTCTAAGGCACGTGTGTGGAATAGGTCTCAACCACGCCCCAAAAATAGATCAATTTTTCTATCTATCCATTTACATGATAAAGAGCGGCGATGAGGAAAATCCCAAGTTTATTTTACCTTCTACTTGTCCGTTTTCAGATTTGCGTCCTGTTTCTTGCACAGCCGTTCGTTGGAACATTTTCCCTTGTCCATTTTTTATGCCTCAACTGTTATGATAAAATTTGCCACTTTAATGTTTCTGCTTTCCTCCCAAGTATATTTAAACAAACTACTCTCCTGTTTTCAGCCTTTGCCGTAATGTTTTTGTTCATATATTTTCATATGCTTTCGTAACGATCTTACTTTGGTTCTTTTCATACACGACTTCTGACCGTATTCATTCATTACGCTTCTCTTTTAATTTAAGAGTTCTTACATTTTCTCTGTTCAGTTATTTTGGAGTCTGCTAGGTTTCGTTAACTATTGAAGAGGCTCATTTTATGTAAGAATGGGTGAGTTTCATTTACCGTGAACTACATAGTATGCATTTGGTTGTTGGAAGACGAAAGCATCGGTGGTGCTTTTCTTGGGAATATTCAAGCAAATCTTCTTCTCCTTTCTGTTCCTCTGGCAAACCTTTTTCTTAACCCGCCTTGTAGTCGCATGCGTCTCAAACCTTCCTCAGCATCTTACAACTATCGCCTTCAGGGTCTTCCACTTCGTCGTACGCCTTCCATTTTTTCCTCTGCCTTTACAATCCTGTCTGCAGCATCCTTAGCTCTTACGTCTTCTTCATTTGATACAACACATGATTTTTCCTGACCCTAATGGATACCGTTTATTTCGTTGTTATTTTTTATTTTCACCTGCTTTTCATTTGTGGGCCCATAATTATATGGCTAATTTTCCTCTCAAAGACTCTAAGTGCATTCTCATCAGACACATTTTCAGTCCATACCTAACATCTGTAAGTGACTGCTGACCTAATTAATGTATATATTCGTTTTGGTGGTGTAGGGGAGCAATTAAGATTTTATCAGTTTGATAAATGTGTAATAAAATGAAGTTCTTAATATTCATTTCCCTAGTTTGAATAGCACAGTAGGTCGTAATAATTTGGGATTTTACATTATAATTTGAACTCATTTGTATAGTAATCTGTAATATCAGAAGTTACTCTTTAAACCAGTGTTCATAAAATAAGCATTGTTATATCAACTGTATTGATTGTACAAGTTTATGTGAATCCGACATATGCTTTTATTTTAGGATAAGTTATTCCTGATAACTTTAAAAAGATTTTAAAGATGGTACACAATGGTAAACTATTATTGAGAAACGTTTTCCACAGAAAAGTGTACTTTCCGTTAAATCGTGAGTACATATATTCATATAAGAATATATTTTGAATAAGGTTTTTAGCTAGACAATACACAAAAAACATATCATTCCAGATAAACAGACTGTTGAATAATTGTAATAATTAATGTATGATCAATAAAACTATGGCCAAAAGGAATACTTACTTATATTTTCCCTTTATCTCGAGCAATGATATGAAATTTCGATTGTATTAGGTCTCCTTTCTTTCGAGAGAACTAGTTTCGTGCGTGGGCGCAACTTAATGCATTCTTCCCATCCTCTGACGGAAATAACATTTCCTTCCCACCGACCCGTTGTGTGCTCTGCGAGAATGTTAAGGTTGACAGGTGGATGACGTGCCATTACTTTCGAACGAGCTGCGTCAGCGCCAGAGCAGCAATCGCGCGTGTGTCCGCCTTCTCCTTCCCTCTACATCTATGCATGTGTGTACACATGTGTGTACATGCCAAGGCGTGAGAAGGAGAAGAAGAACCAAGAGGACTCCTCACAAGTATTATACGGCCCCTGCTCGTTCGCTCTCGGCGAATCCCCCTTTCTATTAAGCGCCTCCCCCTTACATTCCAGTCCTCTCCAAAGCGTCTCCTCCTCTCCTCCCATCTCTTCTTCCCTTCACTCGTCTTCCCCCCGTCCCCCCCCCCCCGCCCCGCGCTCACCACGAAAGAGTCTCAAGGCTGTCCGCGGTCGCCGGAATACAATGTAATTCACTTTCACTTCCTTGTTACGTGATGAGTTCGCGCGCTATTCCATCTTCCGAGGTGCCGTCCGCCGCCGCCTCGGGCGTTGGAATCTCTTTAAAAGAGGGCGCAGCCTGTCTCTCGGCGGATGCGCTGCTCAACTGTTACCCCTCCCCGTTGCGCCTAGCAACGCAAACGATCAACGACACATGCCCACTCCGTTGTTCATTTATTTAAGGGGCTTCCACCGTAACATGACTTAAATGTCGTTTTATTCATATTCTGTCTAGGTACTTGTGAAATAAACTTGTCCTCTATCTGATATGAACAACAAAATAATACCTTTCCACGCTATTTTATTCTATAATTGAACTTGAAATTACATTGTATTCAATGGGGGAATGAGAGAAACAAGAGGAATAATAGTATTTTTCTATAAAATATAAATGCCATTTTCGCGGAAAAGTATTTACATGAAGGAAATAATCCAGATAAATTGAATAAAAATAAAATATAGGCATCATACCACCTTATTATTTTGGTTATTAGGGAATTACTGCCGTAATTGAAGTCAAAATGCGGTAATTCGTAGGAAATGGCGCTGCAGTCGGCTCCTATGGCTGGATAAGAGTGCTAATTTAAAATAAATTCGTGGAATAATCTGCATTTTTTTCTACCTTACTTTTGGTTTTCCTTTGGCAACGCATTTCATCAGCGAAAGCAGGTTATTTTGGACAAAATAAAAAAGTGAAATTTAGTATTTCTTTTGACTCACACAGTCGCGGCGGAACCTCCTTAAGCCCGGTTCAGGGAACCATGAATATACGTATGGATCCTAAGCTTGCCCCCTGTGTGTGTTGCCAAACATTCCGAATGAACCGAAAAAATCAGGACCAAGCAGATTGTAGTGCCACCACTCCAGAGAAGTTAGTTCTAATAAGGGAAAGGTCGTGATTCAAATGGAGATACTGGAAATAAAGGTACCGGAGTTGGCCCCACTATTAACACCGACCATTTTTGACACACAGAAGCGGAACCGTGCCGATTGCAGCACGACCTATCTTTTGCGGAAAGCTAGGTAACACTGCTGCCCGTATAGTGGTGCCGAAGATTTAGATTCATATGTATATTAATGCAGGCAGCCATCGAAAGTACCTACCTAACTTTCCGTTATCCATTCACACTACACCATCACTAACTATGTGCTGCCCTCGACAGGGATGGAAACGAACAATTCGAAAGCAAGCAGCTGATTTAGTGCGAAATTAGAATTCCTGAATCGCTGCGGCAAGGAAGAAGAAATTTCTCATAAACAAAATTCGGTACAAATATGTTTGACTATTTCACTGCTACCGTGAAATTTTTCGGCGAGATAAGCCGTGTCAGGAAGTTTATAAGCAAAGGCGGAAGATTATGTTGGTGCTCGGGCTCGGGTACTCAGTTGGGCGATTAACTTGAGATCGGAAAACCAGGCCCTACCTAATATTGAAGTAAATGGCAATCCCCTCTCTACGCCTCTATCGGTAACCACTCTACCCTCATGAATGCTGTCTTTGCCGTTTATCATCATCCCTCTTCATGTTTTCATCATCAGTCTTGCAGCATGGGTGCAATTTAAGAGCAGACAAAAAAGTGTCATATTTTATAAATGCTCTTAGGTTTCTACCACCTTACCAGTGCTTAACTAGCTTAGCTATCAGCTTTAGAAACGGCATAAGAATGCCGCTCATTTGCCTAAATGTGGTTTCATCAAAACTGTCCACAAATGGCGAGAAACAGCATGCCCACTTTCCTTCTTCGCCCTGCCCACTGTACTACATACCCAGATTTTGTGGGGGTTAAGGGTTTAAATCCCCTCACAAAATGTTTACCTGAATTCGTTTTCGTTCGTTTACCTGAACTAGCGTTTAGAATTTTGCTAATTGGGCTGAAAAATATAGTTGAAATGTCTTCACGAAAAGTATATGTATAATGTATATATTGGTGTATAATGTATATAACACTGTATGTATATATTTAATTATTGATTTAGTGAAAAATGATCTAAATATCATTTTATGATGATGCACATAAATATTAATAACCCCCCCAGAAGTCAATCCTGCGTACGCTACTGTACATACCTTGAAGTCACAAAATATGTACTAAAAAAACAGTAGTAGTGTCGGGGCGATAGGAGTATTCTCAGGCCCAAAGGGAGAATGAAATAGAGTTTGATATGCCATAGTTACGAAAAAGATATTTCCTTAACTTGCAGCAATTTCTTTTTCATATTATGTGAAACATTCTGGTCAAAAAGTCACCTATTAGAGTGGAGAGCCGAAGTGTGACCACCGTTCATGCAACTTGCGTCGAAGTGAACGTGGATCCCCTTATCCGATCCTACCAACAGATGGCGCGCCGCGGCGAAAGACGCTCCACTTGTTAGTGAGTGAAAGCAGAGCAAGACTTCTATGCCTCCCCCTCTCTCCAGTATGTGTGCCTCTCCTTTCTCACCGGTAGAGGCGCCACCCGCCTGTATTCACCATCTTATCCTAATAGGCCATAGTGTCTCTACATTTTCTTCTCTCCGTTCAGGGGGGTTATTTTGTAATATCACTTAAGTGAGAATACGTCATAAAATGTGGAAAATTACGTAATTTTTCGTAGTTCAACTCCGCCACCCAAGCAGCGTGACCATCTTCGGATCTCAAGAAATGAACTGCCGGTCTATTTATTTGATTCATCCGCTCTTTCGACTCTTGATCCGTATCTTTCGACTCTTGATCCGTTTCATTTGGCTCCGCATTTCGTTAGTTCCATCTCACCTGGGGCTCGATTCTGATCTTCCACCAGTGGAAGACTGGTGGAAAGTTCCACCATTCGTTCATTGAACGACTCTCGTTCCGTTTAATGAACGGCTCAATTACCCCATCTGGAGAGCCGAACGTCACAAACTTATGCCGATTTCCAACTTACCTCGAAACCGCGAACATAAAAATGTCTACCTTCCGCACGCTTACTTCCGTCGGAAAGTTTCCACCACGACACTAGCGCTGTTCCACCAAGTGGATGACGGGTGGAAGGGAAGCTTGACTTTCCACCAGTCATTGAACGATTCAATAGTGGAAGGTGGAAATGATGACTTAGTGTCGGAAAGTCTTGACGTTTTGGTGGAAACTAATGACGTTTTGGTGGAAAAGTTGAACATCGGGAAAGCATCAGAATCAGGCCCCTGTTGTTACGAACGTGAAATGGAGCCACTATCGGACCTTGGCCGATTGCGAGCCGATCATTAAGAGAGCGGAACGGATCTCCCGCCTTCCCGCAAAGAGTCATTAAAAAGGCAAGATTAATAAATAACCCCCCCTAGGAATACGTAGACACAACCATTCCACCGTTCCCTTTTTTAATCATTTTAGTAATCGAATATTACTCACCGTTCTCAATCCCTAGCTCGAGGAATTTATTAAGGTCCTTTATGAATAAATGAAGATGCCACTGTCGGACGCAATGTCATTGATTGAGATGTCTGGCGTCACAGTTTCGAGGATAACCAGTTGTTGCCTTCAGGGGCTCGTTCAAATGTCGTGATTATTGGGAATATTGTTCCTACCCCTTGGCAGGGTTTTCGACCATTTCTGCCCCAGTTTCCAATCCCTAAGACATCTTTCCCCTCTTTCCTGCCACATATCTTGCCTGCCACCTCTCCTTTTCTCGTCGACCAACATTCCCATTCTCTCCTCTTCTCTTATCCTGTATTCCATGCATCCCCAACGTTCTCACTCTTTTTCATGCCCTCACATCGTATCACGTCCTCCATTGGCCTTTTATGCCTTCTTTGAATCTTCACTACTAACTGCTTTTCCTCTCTCAACAAGTCCAACACTTCCTCCTTCGTCTTCCTCGCTACAGATCCCTGGCAATCTATCTCCAAAACAAAGTCTCAAACATCTCCAATCTACCCGAATATTTTTTCCGAATTTACCAAATTTCCGACCTTTGGGGCTGTCCATAAATGACTTCACACAATTTTGGAAGAATTTAGACCCCCCCCTGTCACAGTTGGTCACAAATTGCGTCAATGATGTCACAAAAATGAAAAAAACTTCTGTCCCCCCTCCACAGTCTGAGTAAAAATAAGACATAATATATAGTTGAATTGTGGATGTCACATAAAGCATAGCCCCCCCCCCTTCCCCCATGTCCCACATTGTCACAAGGTGGTGACCCCCCCCCCCCAATCGCGTGTACGTCATTTATGGACAGCCACTTTGCAGCTCCACATGAGAGTTTTTTACCATCTTTTTTAACTTCCCTCTTCAGAGCCTCCCTGCCAATATCCCTCCCTTTGATTATAGTTCTTTGACGAGACCAGTTCTTTTCTTTGAAGTATCGACTACTAAAGCAATTTTCCTCCTAAATAGTGCCCGGGCATGTAAACTGCTACGCCCGATCATGCCCCCCCTCCCCTCCAAACCTCATCCTTCCTTTATATCTCACTGTCTTCTTATGATTTATCTTCGTGTCATACCTTTCAACGGTGCACCTCTTACACAATCGCCGTTGACTTTGACCAACCCATTGGCTGGCTGACTAATTACCGCTTGGTCATCTTGCATTGCTATATCACTCACTACGGCTATCAAAAGACTAAGCGTTCCGGTGCATCTGTCGTTAAACGAGTCTTGAGTTGGTTTCGCAAATATTTATTTTATTTCTATGGTTGAGGACCCGAAGCCGTTTGCGAAACCTGCGAAGAATTTACGAAACCACTGAAGGGGACGCGTGTATTGGTAATCAGACCTCAATCTCGGTCACGACAGCTAAAAAGAGCCAAATTACGCGAGAAATACACGACTGAAATTTCGCACGAGCTCCCAAATACTGTCTTACACTGCAATTATCGCAGGGAGTGTTTTTTTCAGGAAGAAATCGAAAATGGGTAAGGTGTTGTGAAGATGAGTCTCGGCACTAACAAATATTTGGCATCACATCCGTGTCGAATGCTGACCATGGAATGGAATTCATACTTCAAGTGATTCACCGAGGTTTAGATGGCATAACCTCGGCAGACGCAATCGATTTTTGATGGCTTTGAATGCTTCCTGAATAAGCTTCTTGATTAGACGGCTGCGAGACTGACATAAGTTATTACTCCTCAATTTTCTTTGGAGTTGAATCGAATGCGAAAAATATTCCTCATCCTGAGTCAGACTAGTTGCCGGTTTTAGGCTGTAAATCAGTCCTGATCTTGGAAAGTGGATTTCCAGCTGTCTTTCCATCTGTTTTGTTAGTCTTCCTATCGATCGGTCTCCTGCCGTGGGAAATGTTATGTCTTCCGACATTACACCGACGTTCTCATAAAAGTATCTTCTCCACACTCTTTTGATCATCTGACGACGACGTCCTATATGTTTGTCTGCTGCCTTAATTCGATGTTTCTTTTTCTATCTAAATGTGTGTTGCCCGTCATAATTCTTAGCGCTCGCATTTCTTTTGTTCTCAATTTTATAGGCCGTTGTTTCGGCTCTCGTTTCTGCACTGTACGTATGTCATGATGAGTCTGACAAATCCTACTATAATCATACTAATATATAAAAATGTAATGGTGTCTGTCTGTCTGTTGCTCAATCACGCAAAAACTAATGAACCGAATGAGCTGAAATTTATAAATTTCTCATTCTCTCTCTACATGCTATAGCATGTAGAGAGAGAATGTATCTGGGAGTAACATAGGCTATATTAAAAAGCCCTCAGGGCCCCCGAAGGACCCCCTGGTGGTGCCTGGTGGCCCATGCTAAGCATTATGTTCGGTGCAGTGGTTTCATTTTTTACTTTTTAAAAGTACTTTCACTCAAGATAGATGGCTGGGATTTCTTTTATCGGATGGCTTAGTAAATGACGTTTATAATTCTTTGTGACTAACTGTGACAGGGGGGAGGGGGTCTAGTTTGTTCCAAAATTGTGTGAAGTCATTTATGGACAGCCCCAAAGGTCGAAAATTTGGTAAATGAGGAAAAAATATTCGGGTAGATTGGAGATGTTTGAGATTTTGTTTTGGAGATAGATTGCCAGGTATCTGTAGCGAGGAAGACGAAGGAGGAAGTATTGGACTTGTTGAGAGAGGAAAAGCAGTTAGTAGTGAAGATTCGAAGAAGGCATAAAAGGCCAATGGAGGACGTGATACGATGTGAGGGCATGAAAAAGAGTGAGAACGTTGGGGATGCATGGAATACAGGATAAGAGAAGAGGAGAGAATGGGAATGTTGGTCGACGAGAAAAGGAGAGGTGGCGGGCAAGATATGTGGGCAGGAAAGAGGGGAAAGATGTCTTAGGGATTGGAAACTGGGGCAGAAATGGTCGAAAACCCTGCCAAGGGGTAGGAACAATATTCCCAATAATCACGACATTTGAACGAGCCCCTGAAGGCAACAACTGGTTATCCTCGAAACTGTGACGCCAGACATCTCAATCAATGACATTGCGTCCGATAGTGGCATCTTCATTTATTCATAAAGGACCTTAATAAATTCCTCGAGCTAGGGATTGAGAACGGTGAGTAATATTCGATTACTAAAATGATTAAAAAAGGGAATGGTTGAATGGTTGAGTCTATGTATTCCTAGGGGGGGTTATTTTGTAATAAGTTGGAATGTTTCAATTTTTATGATACGGCTGAAAATTGATAAATACAAAATAGCTGTTAAAATTTTTTGGATCATTTTTTCTGCCTAGACGATGAACTGCACATAGGATTCTTGTTTGTAGGCTGCATATTGTTGTTTGGGAAACGTGTTCCGCCTAGTTGTACGGTATGAACTCGCGTGTTGTCTACTCTTGATAATTTTCAGAGGTTCTCGTTCAATAATTTTAGCCATCACTTTGAGGAGGCTTTAGTATCTTTTTTGACAAGTTTCTCACAACCCATGCGAAGTGCATCCGTTCTCGGAGGAGCAGATTCCTGAGATGGATTATTAATATTGTAATTCTTTATTATTGAGGAAAGAGTAAGACAAAGAAAGAGTAAGTGGAGAAAGAGTGATCTAAAGAGTGAAAAACATATCTCATTCATTTGTGTGTTTAAAATGCTATGAGTAAATCTAAAATTGATTTCTTATAACAGAGAAGTTTTGCTTTCAGTTAATTTTTCCATTTCCTTGAACTTAAGAAACTATGCAAGAAATGACGTGTCTGTCTCACTCATGCCAGCAAAACTTCATTTGTGCTCGTTGAATTCTTCATGCTATGTTGTTGATAGAAATAAGAACTTAAATATTTAATTTTCATATAGATTTGTTCGAGGAAGCTATGGAATAGTGAGCTATGTGATGTGTCAGTAATTGATACTTCAATCCCAGGAGATGAATTGATTTCGATAATTCATCTTTCTTTGCTACATGTTAATGACATATTTAACCACATCATTATAGACTAGGCTGCTTGATTACTTGGTTTTGTCTGATTGCTAACTTAACCATTTATCAATAAATCACATCGTTTGCTTTTTCTTTATTTCTTGCCCAAGGTATTGACCGGTTCATAGTTATTACCCCACTCTGCGGTTTTCTTGCGTGGTAGAACAAGGTTTTTGGGTAACTGAGAAGAGCTACAATCTACAAAATATTTATAATTGATAGAATCAATTGATAATATGTTTATATTTCATATACGCTTTCGCTGCCGCAATTTAATTTTGCATTTGAAAGGATTATTTTTCGTTTTCTAGAATGAATCTCCTGTTATTCCATAAAAAAATGAATCCAACATCCTACCTATGCCCAGTTGTTCTTTTCTCAAATAGATTGGTTTCATATTATTTCTTTTTAAGCTTAAGTGTGCAGTTACAGTTAAGAGAATCGAATTATTATTAGCGTACTTCGTCTCTCATTTGTTTGTTCCCGGCGTTAATCCTCTTAATCAAACTCCTGTTTAATACTTATGAAATATTTAGCTGGGAATCAGCGATCGGTGAAATGTCAAGAAAACTGAGAATGGAAAAATAAATATGGGGATCAAGTTGGTGTAGAGGCTAGATTACTAGCCTCCCAGCAAGAGGGCCCGGTTAAGAATCCTGGAAATGGCAGAGATTTTTCATCGGAATTCCAAACCCTAATTGCGATACTAACATTTCCGTGAGATATTCAATTTTTTCCTGAGAGTGAACTGTGAACATTTTAACAAAAATAAATACGCATTATTTGCTATTTGTGGAATCTGATTAACTGCGCCATAAGCATAATAAATATACAATCATAACAGAAAAATAATATTCCCTTTTTTTACTTTCCAACGGGGGGCCCCAAATGTTTGTGTGCCCAGGGGCCCCGGTATGTCCTAAGACGCCCCTGCCTCTACCGGAAAGCTAGAAAACACTTCGCCATAGCGCACATCGTTCCATTCAACGTTGTTCGTGTGCTCTGAAGTGCACTGATGTTGTGTTCCTCATATTGGACATATTCCATTTCCTCTTTCAAGAGAATGCTCAGTCGACCGCACTGTAGTGTATCTATCTATTGATTGACGCTGTTCCGTGGATTCGGCGAGTCATCTTCGCTGGGTACCTTTCGAAGCAAAGCGTTTGATCGTGGTGAATTGTTTTGAATGGATCCGAATGGCGCCCAGATGGGAGATAATGGCGGGAGTAATGGTCAAAGAGATCAAAAGCAAGCAAGCCCTTTCTCTCCCTCCATACGCCTCCTCGACCCTTTTAAGTTCGAGGACGATAATCGAATGTGCATCCGGAATCGTTTCGAACGCCCTCGATAATACGCCCTGCGTCCTTCTTCCTTCTCCCACCAAGGGCGCCACCAGAGAGGAGAAATAAAAATGATGATGCGCCCATTGCTTTAGTAGTGACGCCTAGCGCTTCTTCGCAGAAGCGATTTTTTTATTCCCCGCAAAATACGATTGATTTTTCACGGAGAGAACAATGGGAACGACCTGTTGTATCATTTGCTGCGATCCGGAGTAAAACTACTCCGTTGAATAAGTTAACTCATAATTGCGAACCTGAGATTGGAAGGTCGTTACGGGTTGAAAGGATGATTGTGGCCACCTACGGGCGATTCTTCCAATCATCTGACGCGAATCCATGCATTGTACCAGCCTTGAATATCTCGCCACGCCGTATTCTGCGGTAATTGCTCCACGTCAGTTTCTACTTTGTGAACTTCTAAAGGGCAGAAGCTTAGCTGGTGACTAATGCCGCCAAAGATCATGTATTTCGTGGTTAGATTACACAATCATCTTGAGACATATTTGGTTGCGTAGGTTTTTTAGCATAGCTTACCGCCAGATGGTCGCTATACAGTGAATAATAGCATAAGACAAAAAGGTCATATCACGCACTATTACTTCAACAAGAACAAATCTTATTTTTACAGTTCGATATTCGTGGCCGTCGTGTATGTCGCCAGTTCTGTTCTCTGAGGTTTATTCGCTACTTGTCTTAAATATTTAGTTAGTATCTAAATAAATACTAATAAACAAAGGCCAAGAGTGGGAGGAATACCGGTTAATTGGAGCACATTATAGTCTTAAGAAAAGGTTAATATATAATAAATGGAATTGCTGTGGGTATCGATCGATGTGTAAAAGTTTTATGATCCCAGGTACCTGCGTGTGACCTCTCAGTAATTAAGGAACTACGAATGAAATTGTTATCTAATAGTTGAGAAGGCAATGGAAAAGAGAAAGTCGATTCTGAAATTGTGGAGTAAATTTTAATATGATGACATTAATTACTCTCTCGAGAAATCACTTGCTTGAAATTAATGGAAATGAATTGGTTCAAAACTAATTATCAACAGATTGGTACCAAATATGCGTATGATAATAATGAATGTTCTTAAACATAAAGGGAGATTATGGGCTTTGGTTTTTATTTTAAAACTGTTCTCTGGCATCTAAATCACAGCCTAACTAAGCTGATTACGATAAAGCACTCTTTCATTAAAGTATTTGTAATTTATTTGGAAGTGGAGGGTAGGTTTTGGACAGTTTCTTGCATACTGTGAAGTATACCTTCTGTACTCATGAGAGCAGTACTTGTACAGTGAGTCACGAGGACAATATATGGGTAGTGTATATTCTAATGCATCTCCTTAAACTGAAACTTGCTCGCAACGCTCCAAAAGTGTAAGAAATTCTTCCCATTTATAGCATATGCACCATTGAAATTTTAGGAAAATAAACTATTACAAATGAAGCGATGGAGTATCTCTCTTTTGTATTTAATAATTAGTCTCAGAACTGTTTGTGGCAGGTATGCAAGTCGACGCGACGTGACTTCTGTGAGGAGAGACTGGAAACCGAGTCTGGCCTTCAGGTGAACATCATTTAAGGAATCAGCCAAGATGACTACGCTTGATGTGAGTGGAAAACTCCAGCTACTTATTTCCTGTCGGCCGTTGACGTCTCATCTCCATATGCTCGCCTCAATTTCTTTAATGTAATATTAAGTTGTCAGTGCACATATTTCCCAGAAATAACGGAGCATAACCCTTGAGGGTTCACTAACTATTCTGTAGAACCATGATGAGAAAACCACGTTTTTTATTTCCTCAAAATTACTAAATACTATTTATTATGCTGGCACGACGCGCGTTTCACCACACTGTGGTATACTCATGTGCCACAGTAAACGCGCGTGTACAGTGAAACGCGCGTCGTTCCAGCGTAATAAAGTTTTGTGGAAATAACAAATGTGGTTTTCTCATTCTGTTAATGTTTGGTCAATCTGTTCGATTCTTCTAAATTCCGTTTCCTGTAGCGAACTTGGTATTCGGCACGCGACCATGAGCTATATTAGCCATTGTTTTAGACAAGGAAATATGATATATTTGCCGGTGCCGGTGAAGTGGCCATACGTGAGCATGATCGTCGCCTTCCATTTTCCTCCTTCCATCTTTACTTAATTGTTATTTCACTTAATTATTAACGACCTCCAAAAATTGTTCAACCGTTCATTGGCCAGTGTTGCATTCGTGGTCAAGCTAAAGATTTTCGGTCGTTTAATCCACGAACATTCGCGCATTCATGACTGCTTTTGTTCATCATATTTTTCGAATCATCGTTTAAGAGTAAGAATAAAAACTTCATGTTAGTAACCGGAGATCTGTCATCTGAGATCGGAGCGATGGAACAATAGCATCGGAAACAACGTCCCTACGCTCTGAAGACATATTAAGACTCGTGAGTCGAAACTATTGGCAGTTCATCTTAGATGAAGAAGGCAAGTGCCTAACAAAGGAGGCCCCCACCAAATGCTGTTCATTCTTATGGCTCCAGCAGAAAAGTACCTCGAGATCCATGATAGAACAACAACTTGGTTTTAATCCACACAATTTATTTCAGTCGACCCGGGTTTCAGCAACTTACACTTCGTGCCATCATCAGGTTGTATGTAAGTTGAGTGTAAAAATGTAAGTTGCTGAAACCCGGGTCGACTGAAATAAATTGTGTGGATTAAAACCAAGTTGTTCTATCATGGATGTTACCAACTTCCACAAAGTTAAGCCTGGAACGATTACTTAAGTACCTCGAGAGTCATGATTCTCTCTCTCTCTAATGATTCCTAGGAGCTTAAAGGAAACACGAAAAATAATTTGTGGCCCTATAGGAAAAATCAATTGTCATAGAAAAATAAAATAATGTTAAAAAACCATATATTTGGTTGAAGATAAGCATTTCCATATTTCAATGACGCCCTCCCAGTGGCTTTACATTCATGTTATCAATCTTAAAAATGGTCACAAACAGTAACAATTCAATGCTAATTTTCAGATGAAATTAGTTTCATAAAATATATCATTATTATAGTGAATGTTAGGCTTGGTGGTATATGACACAAAATATCAAAATATTATTTGTCGTGCGGAAGTAGATTTTTTTATATTTTAAATGACGGGGGAGTGCTCGGGATGCGAACAAAGTTGGACTTTTGCCCGCATTCAGACTCTGTTTTGTTTTAGGACTAAAAAAAACCTAAACAGACATTGCAGAAGACATCAGGCAGCACGATTAAGAATCACCAGTGTGCTTCATCGAAAAAAAACGTTCAAAAATATAATTGTTTTTTATACTAACTTTAGTATTATAATTTCAATGGTTAAATGAGTACGCAGTGTGTTCCTTTGAGCACCCACGCGTTGGTTCTTGTTGTTTTACACAGCTCAGGTGGTCAGCGCCGTCTTCACACTCGCTGAAAGTAGGCGAGAGGGATTTCCTCGCAATCACCCCCGCTGCCCTCTGCGCCTCAGAGCTTTGAAAGGCGAGCGCAATTTGCTCTTGGTCCACTAGTTCTCGTCTTGGCCGCTGGGTGTCGCCAGCTTTGCATCTAATGGTCTTCGTCGGCAGATCTCCTTTCGCACACGTGAGGTGGGGGAGGGGGAGGAGGGTTGGCGAATGAAGGGAGGGCCTCCCCCAATCCTCCCCCTCTCACGTCACTCCCCCTCCCAACACATGCGACCAGTGTCGCATTTCACGGACGGCAACTCAATATTATTGCATACATTTGGGTGTACTATATTGCACTGTACGCTTGAGGTCATTACTTCCGCGAGTGGAACGCTCCCGCGAGGGACGTTGAAGGGCCGCCGTCGCACACTGGACCGAAATCCAAAAAAGCTGGCCAAAAGTCGAAAAATGACGTTCGCGCAAACCAACCAAAATAAAGTTGAATTATAAGATTAAGTATTTATTCTTCAAGATGGGGTAAGCATAATACACAGAGCATAAAATAAGCCATGATAATATTTACTGCTGGTCAAAGTAGTGCATGTCAGGGTGATTTTGGCGACCGAAACTTTTCCGTGGAAAATAGCTAAATTAATCATATATACTATATAGTTATACTATATAGTATATATAATTATACTATATATACTATATAGTATATATAGTATATATTATATATAATTATATATACTATATTATTATATATATATTTATATATATATATATATATATATATATTATAATAGCTTTATTAAAGAGTCGTTATTTATAATGTTGGTTTTAAAGTATTTTGATCCTCAAAATTGATCTTTATTTCCTGAATGGAGATAAAGTTTGTTCCGTTTTACTTCTTTTTTAATATTTTTATAATTTTTCAAAAGTTGTGCTGTTTTTTCTTGAAATTTTATGTTTTCCAGTAATTATCGTTTTTATCGACATCAGGCTACACGGAGTTACTTGTACTGTGTGACAAAGAAAAGCATTTTGAACAATATTCAGAAGGAAATTCTTGCGATAACTGGCGATCCTAATATAAGCAACAATTTTTATTTAAAACCAGCCAGTCGGGTCACAGTGGCGGCCACTAATGGGGTCTAAGCGAATTAAGTATACGATTTCCGAGCATGAAGACGACGGAATGCCAGTTCAATGACATTGGTAATTTGAATAGATATTTTATGAATAATTTTTATCTTGATTTTGGTACATTCTACTTAAGTGGCTAAATTCAACGTAACTCTTGTCGCAAATTGCAATTTCTCGCTAAGTTGGAGACTGGCGATTCTACGATGAGGAGGTCGTTGGGACGTTTCTCAGCAGAGTTATGGACTAAAATATATTTGCAAGGATTTTCCATGAATTGCCGATTTCTCTCAGGCATCGTGAGCAGGCTGTGGTCGAGGGGTTTGAGAGAAGGCTCGTGGTCATGCACGTGCAGCGGCATGCGCCCGCGCCAACTGGTTGAGGACTTGAGTCCCTCCGTGCTTGCTGGCCCCGCAATGCTGGTTTTACAACCTTGCCAGTAATGAATCTTTTCTACTTCCCCTAATCTATTGGTAGCTATATCAAGTTATGCTTTTTACACCTTTTATGCCTCATTTTGCCGACACTTGCCGCCACTTGTTCCGCCAAACGGAACTTAGTTTCCTTAGAGGTTTTCCGGTTGTTTTCGCGTATCAGATGCATCAGTTGTCCTATAGAGAGTGTCAAGTGAACATCCACTATAAGTGACTGTGCTGTGCAACACTGGGTTGACCTGTTCAACGTTAGAATCGTTTCAAAGGAGGATATACCGTTACCTACTTGTACCTGGGAACCAAAGTCTCCTTACCCGTCTCCGTTTCGTCGTGCCTTCACTACGTATACTTCGCATCCATCTAGGAAGATTTTGCTTTCCAATCATGTGAAAATCAGATTTAAGGACTAATGGTAAGCAAAATTTTAATTTTGTAAATGGATTCCGAGCTGGAGTCAGTAATTCGTTTTTGCTACCATGTAAAAATGATGATAGTAAGTCTGTCGAAGGAAGTGATTACCTGCTATTTTTTTATTTCGTTTTGTAGTGTTTTATACTTAATTTGTAAGAAACCATGGACAGTAGAGAAGTCACACGGCTGCAACTTCACGAAATAAATGTAGAGAAAAAATATTACGGCACGTGAGAAAAAAAATGCTGTGAAAGATTTTTTGATTGAAAATTTTCAATTGAATGGAGATGCCGATGCGAGAGGTATTCTGACGAAGTGTCCGCAAACATGCTTTTTCACTAGATATTTTGAAAAATGGAACAATGGAACTAGATATTTTGAAAAATGGAACAATTTATAGTCAATAATAGTAAATGGCTAATAGAAAATGGCCCAGATAATAGATATACCAAAACCATGATATGGCACCACAAACGATGGTTACACAGCTAGACGCTTCTTTTCGGACCCTACATTATCAGTAAATATTACCGGTAAGAGAAACTAACAACTATTTAAAATTTTAAAAGGTCAACGCTGCTGAAGTGTAGTGAGATTTTTAAGTTAATTTAATATTGTTCAGGGCTCAGTTTGTATTGTTCGCTAACGCATGATATTGACCATTTCGTACTTAACATCCGTGAAGAGCCTCTCTTATGTGTAAGAGGCCGGAGGAGTTGGGACACGAATAGCGAAGAGAAGATTGGAATTGTGAAAAGGACGGGATTAGGACGTGCTTCGATTGATTCGTCACCTACTCTGATTCTGTTGTAGTCATGATTTGTTGGCGAAAAGGAATAATTCTCATAAATATTTGTTCGACTCTTTGTCTCTTTAATGTTGTAACTTTTTCTGCTCTTAAGAATGCGGTTTCTGGACAGATTAGTATTCTCCCTTTCGATTTGATATGAAGGTGAGACATCTTGCCATTTTAACCCGTTTTTTCAGATATTTACGAGTACTTTCCTTGTTTGTTTCCTGAGTACTGGCTCAGCACACTTCGTCAATATTTATTAGCAGCAGCCAGAATTTGGACACACATAAAAAAACGCCACTTTAAACATTGCAACAATTCCTCACAGAGTTCCATGCATCCTGGAAGCAAATGACTGGTGTTTTTTTAGACATGTTGTATATGTATTCTGATTGGTTATCTGGGAAGGTGACCCGACAGCTGAGGTTATTTGCGTCTTTTCAAGGTCAGGGGTTGGTGTTGTAGGTTGGTGTGGGAAGGATTATGTGGGTAGTAATGAAGAAAAAATTAGCGGCAAACCCGGCGTCGACTGCCCAGACGATTGACGGAGTATTGTGTTCCAAGTCCTCTCCGTATAAGCACTCCAGGAATAGGTAGTAAGTATTGGAATCACGCTTAAAAATATCTCTGCCACTGCAGATGTACGGATGCTTTTATCTTCTGAACTCTCTTCATTCATGATCTCACCGAGCTGCATCCCATATGCATCTATGTGTTGGAAAGGTAAATGGCAGTGACCCATCAAAACCTAACGTGATCGGTAGAAATCCTAATTATAATGCCGTCACCTTGTTACTCTTCACCCTGCGTCCAATTGGGAACATTTAAACAATTTTAAAGGCTATTTGTTCTTAAGTATTCAAGGCATTAACCCATTTCTTCCCAACGTTGCGTGCATGCAGCGATATGTTCACAATTTTATTCCTTCAAATTTTGGTTTCCTAAGTTATTTGTATTTTATGCACCTTTCACAAATTGCTTTAGAAGACATTACTAATATTTTAAACACCCTGATTTTCGTAGAATAATTTTTATATCCGGTTTTTTACATGAAGATGCACAGCACTGTGTCGCCATTTCATAAAATGCAATCTTTTTGTAAAATTTGCGTCATGCAGGGGAGTAATGACGCTGAATTTAAATGTATATGTCCACCCATGTGACACCATTAAGTGTAGGATTCTGAAAGGGAAGTGATTCCTAAGAAATAGAACAAAGTGTTGTGCGTTCACTCAACTCTGGGAGAACTCGGCAAAATGTTGGCGAGATCTTGTATCGATCCATGGTGATGCACACAACAATCCACTTGAGACTGCGAGGAAGAGGATGGCATTGTTGATCAGTTGCATTGCCTTCAAGGAAGAATTAGCCAAAGCACGGCAATGTCACATCATATCACCGTAATCATGTCGAAACTAAAATTTTCGGTTTGAGTCGGGTTTTATCGAATGGTCAATTTTTGTCCGATGGTCACCAAATTTAGCATTTATCGCATATTTCACATTCTAAACTATATATATGGACGAGATGGTTGCGATAACTATTAAAATATGACAAATACGGTACTTATCTTGATTTGGGATGGGTAACTTTTACGGCAACCATCACCGACGACAAAAGACGATCGAAATCAACATGCTGCTAGGTGACAATAATCATCATTCTGCTCGAGGGATATTTTTTTCTAGAAAATACGCGGTTCTACATGCCTGCTGCTCCTACATTTACACTAAAAGCCGTAATTTTCTCGTTCAAAATTGCTCCCATATTGAGGCCGCGTACCATCCCACCCCAGCACCCCTGTTTTACTCCACAGGCCCGTAACCTTGATGACCGGGGGTGAAAATATCAAAATTTCCCGCTTTTTCGTTTCTTCCTTGCCTTTCTGTGATATGTGAAAGTCACTCTATCACTACGCCATCTCCTGAAAATCTCCGGAAAATACCCAATGTGGCCACCAAGGACTTCACCTCCCATAGTACATTTCAACATATTTTAATTGTTTCAATTTTTATCGCAACTATCTCGTCCATATCTAGTTTTATTTAGAATGAGAAATAAGTGAAAAATCCTAAATTCGGTGAAAATCCGACAAAAATTGGCCATTCGATAAAACTCGACTGTCACCAAATTGTCTAACAACGATGAGCCAGAGGGCGCCACTTATCTAGCTGACGAATCGGGAGGACATCGATGACAAACGAAATTGTATTCAACGGTGGAGGAGGATGAGGTTTCCTACGAATGTGGGAGGAATATTTGAAATTAATTACATCTTCTTCAAACGCATCTGAAAATAAGTTAGTCACTCAAAGGACACAAAGTCTTCCGGGTGAAGGGGAAAGAAGAAAAACACGGAAGCGAAATGGGAGAGCAACCCACTCCATTGTTCACGAGACTTCCTACCAAACTCGGAAATAAATAAAGTGGAAGAGATAGGGAACTCTTCTGGTAATTACACACCGATTGAAATGCTTGATCTTTTTCTTTGAATATCTGTTGTTTGATCAAATCGTCGAAATTTCAATCTCAAATATGTTTGAAGCAAAAGTACCAACATTCTTAGTTTTGATGCGACGGAATGGATTTGGTAATTTTCTTTGGAATTCTCAAATCCTTAACGGTTGTTATTACACCATGCCTCACACATATGTAACCTTCCTAGTAATCAGCCCCGCTTTGAGAATCCAAAATGTAACCTTTCCCGTGGTCACTTCCTTATTCTTTTATCTATTTGTACTTTCCAGAATCACTTTCTTACCTTTGCTATCCCGAATACTTCCACTATCCGGAGAGTCACAATGGTGTGGTCTTTTTATAATTCAAACACTCTCACATATACACATATGACTCACTTTTAATGTCCAAGTGACAAATTTACATCTCTAGTTTATATCTAGTTTTCCGCTTTCCTCGCCAGCACGCCTCCTTCCTTCAGCCACGTCTTTTTATCTCTCTCTATTGTCACTCTTGTTGATTCTTTTTACTCCTTTAGCAATGTTTTAATTTTGGTATATTACTGGTAAATATGACGGCTTAAACTATTTATTGTAATAATTATGTGGTAAAATTGTAGAATTCCTGCTGTTTGATACTTATTTTAATTTACCAGTTCAATTCAATTATGACTATTTCAAATTTAGTGGATGTTGATGTTGTTTGCTTCATGGACCGGGACCTAGAAAACGTACTCTTACATTAAGATTTATTCGAGAGTGAAGACGCTGACAAAGATGTTCCGATCGCTCGCCAGACAATGTCCCGCAGCAGATTCGTAGAAATGAAATAATTTATGTACTTGTCTCTCAGATATTTATTATTTCGATAAAACTTATTTGCTAGCTAAATTGCGTAAATTTTTCAATTAAATTCAATAGAAACGTTTTGCAGTTTGATGTTTTCTCTCAGAAGCTGTCCAAAGATAACAGATGCTTCGATCTCCACTCCACCAAAATGTTTATACGAGGTAAATCTGTAACATTTGGATTTAAGTTGTGTAGCATAACATCTTCAATGGGATATTTTTTTCGAATTCGATGCATATGATAAAGGATCTCTGGAAAAAATGACGCAGTTAAGTAAAAATATCAGTTGTAAATTTGACAAGAATCGTTCAAAACCTAGAACTTTACTAGTTGTTTTTTGACCAATTTTTCACCAGTCATTCCTGGCTCGTCATGTTTTCAGACCTTGGATTCTATGCCTCTGGAACTGTGAGAAAAAATCTGATTGCCCGATGCCCTCTCCGAACTGCCAAGGAACTGAAAAAGAGAAGATAGGGACGTATGACTATATTTTGGACACGAGAACAACGAAATAAAACGACTCTGAAATTCTGTCATCGGATTAAAACAACGTTCATGTGTGGAGCCAAGAGTGGGGACTCGAACTTAATCTGAGCAAATTCACGGTGGTACATTTCTTGCGGAGGTCGTCCAACTATCCCCATGTATATGCTGTGGATGGTGTTAACATAAAGGCGACAGATGAAGTGAAGTATCTAGGAGTTACGATAACCTCGAACCTATCGTAGGGAACACATATAAGAAATATTTGTGGCAGAGCTCTGAAGAAGCTAGGATTCGTCAAGCGTATTGTGGGAAGATTTTCGGATGAAAAAGTAAAAGATAGGAGCTATTTTGCACTCGTCCGGCCACACCTTGAATATGCAGCGAGCATATGGGATCCGGTGCAGAAAGACTTAATCCGGGAACTTAATAAAATACAAAGGAAAGCGGCGCGATTCGTCAAAAACTGCTATGGGCGTACAGACAGCGTTACACAGATGTAAAAGAATTAGGCTGGGAGCCACTAGAGACTCGGAGGCTGCGCGCTAGGCTTAGATTACTTGAGCAATTAAGAATAGATATCTTTAAAAGCGACACGTAGAACATCATATTAGAACCCACTCTATATTTCCAGGTCCGACAGAAGCGATAAATTAAGAGAGATATTTTGCCGAACGGATAGGTATGGGAATTCGTTTTTCCCCCGAACAATAAGGGACTTTAATAAATGCTGGGCGTAATTTCATTAGAGCGTTTCCTTTTTATATATAATCGGCTGGTGTCCTAACACCCCCCGACACACGCCTATTGAGGCGGCTTGCGGGGTAGTATGTAGATGTAGATGAAATGCTCGTTGTACATTGGCATGCCAACTCCTATGTTACTGTCGTAACCAATGCTGGTACTCTGGGAGCCACTAGTACACGAAAAACGGTATAACCGAAAAAAAGCAAGAAATAGTCACATAGCTTAACGCCAGTCATCAGTACAATCAGGGAATGCGCTGAATTGATTTGCATGTCAGTGCTATTGCAAACTACAGAATTAGAATTACAGTTTTAAAATGTTGGTTGCCCTTATTAACTAATTGAATAGGCAGAGCCTAAATAAATGCATGGAAAATATACATACTGGCAACTGGAGCAACCATCAATCAGATTGACTTTAGATCAGCAGATTTAGATCTCTCCTCAGAAGAGAAGATGCGTGTGTAGAAACCGATATTGAAATGTCGCGTGAGAAAAATTGTAATCGAGGATATTTTGATAACAAAATATTGCAAGATGCTGTCAGAAAAGATAAAGAAGACTATGTTATCAATCTTGATTTTAAAAGCTTTTGGCATTGATGCAAAGGTTAAAGCAGCCAGACAGTATACAAATGCCAAAAATGTCAAATACGTTTACGTATGCTGACTGATATTTAGCATTTCATAGGTAAAAGTATGTCTATTTTCCAATTCCTACTGAATATAAATACTTAATTTGGAAAAGGGTTGTGGACTCATTTATACCGATTACCTCCCAGTGTAAGCAGCGTCGCACCGGCGCTAAACCTCCTAAAAATGCCACCAACATTTCTTTCCCTAATTTGGGCCTATCTTCATCAAAATTGGAGGAAAAAATAATAGTATTTCAATGTTTGGAAAGAATTAGGTTAATTTGTCCGGAAACCAGCGTTAAAACATGAAAATATTTCTAGTTGAGAATCGCGCGCTCTTGTCGTCATCAATTAGGGAACTCGACTGCAGAACTGACAGATTTAAAATGTCATTTTTCCCACGAACTATAAGGGACCATAACAGCACTGCCAATGAGACTTTTATCTAGTTTTGTCGATAGGTAGTGTAGCTCTTAGTGGTAGTAGTACTCCCTAATACTTGAATCATTATCTGTTACCTAGTACTAACAGCACGCCGTGTATGTTTTCTACATAAGTCTTGAGTCTATGTCCATTTGTGTAGCTGCAAAATACATATATATTAACGGTCCCTCTCCATTGTGATAATATCTGTAGTGTAGTGATTGCTTGTGAGGCTTCGTCTCGTGACAAGCATTAGTGGTTTATGCTAATACATAATTAGTCGTAGTTACACTAACTTTAGGGTATAGTGTAATGCATGTTGGTGAATACTCACCCACTGCCACACATCCCTGAGGTGGCTTGCAGGGTATTTTGTAGATGTACATGAAAACGCCTAGCGCCTAAAATCCTAGAGCAAATTGGATTGGTTTTCCATTTACGGGAATAGACGAAAGTTGCCCATCTCTCACGCACTCGTAGTTACTACTTCCCGTACACGCGTTGGTTGTGTCCGTTCCCTATACTTCCCCGTCAGACGTCTTCTCACGTCTTCCCGTCACACGGCTCACGTCACACGTTAACGCTGATTGTGTCCGAGCCTTCAGTATTCGAGAATCCGGAGGATGACGTCACGGAACGGTATATCTCATACGATGCATTTTCACATTCAATTGAGCTTGTTAGTTCTAACTTAACAAAAATAATAGTTTTCATATCCTTTCATCTACGACATCTACGAAGTACCGTGCAAGCCACCACTAGGATGTGTGGCACGGGATGATTCCACACCCAGGCATGCAGCAGCACACGTCCCAGCACAATTCGGGACCTCGAACGACCTTACTATATCTATATCAATCTACAAAATACCCTGCAAGCCACTTCAGGGGTGTGTGGCAGGGGGTGAGTATTCACCAACATTCATTGCACTATACCCTAAAGTTAGTGTAATTACGAATAATTATGCATTAGCATAAATTGCTGATGCTTGTCCCGAGGCGAAGCCTCACAAGCATGCACTACTACGCTACAGATATTATGACAATATGGACCATTAATATATATGTATTTTGCAACTACACAAATGGACAGACTCAGGACTTATGTGGAAAACATGCACGGCGTGCTGTTAGTACTAGGTAACAGATAAGGATTCAAGTATTAGGGAGTACTACTACTACTAGGAGCTACACTACCTAACGACAAACCTAGATAAAAGTCTCATTGGCAGTGCTGTTATGGTCCCTTATCGTTCGTGGGAAAATGACATTTTAAATCCGTCCGTTCTGCAGTCTAGTTCCCTAATTTTATTCTCATGATGATCTGATCTACCGTAGTATGTCGGATTTCGTAAAATATTATCAACGTCGTCAGAGAATAGACCGGTTTGGAACTTACATAATAGATTGAGTCTAAATTTTAATGGACAGTCTTAAAGCTTTTCCCATCCCAGTTGTTGCAAAAGGTCAGTAACACTAACGAGATTATCACAACGGCCTTTAAAGTATGTTGCCGATCTTCGCTGCACGCGTTCTAACTCAGTTTCCAAGCCTGTTTCATGAGGATCCCAAATACTGGCAGCATATTCCAAGTGAGGTCTAACAAGGGAGAAGTAGCTGATTTCCCTAACTTTATCGTCGCACTTGCCAAGTACTCTTTATGGAGGGCAATGATCTGGTATGTTTAGATCCTTGACGTTGAAATACACGTTTGAAGAAGCGATACCGTGCGGTGACGTCTAATTAACCATTGAGATGCTGTTTTGGACCATGTGATTTTTTTTCAAACGTTTATGCCAAGGTAATTATTAATGTCTGAGGTTTACACATATACATATGGATTATAAATTTGAGTGTTTTCAGAAAATTCGCTCTCACTTGCATTATCCAAATGCGGTGTATAAATGTAATGCTTGTTCACCATTCCCAGATCAACCTCAAACAAAATACAAACCTCAATCATACAAACATCCCGCGGGACTTAAACAGTGCAAATCATCTCGATTGTCGGTGGCTCCATAGCTTACCGCTACTGGGTGGAGAAACAGGTCAAGTCCAAACCTTCGGGGGCGCTCCCCCACCATGACCCGTTCTTCCCACAATGCACCCGTCACCCGGATGTACTATGTAACATTCGCCAAAAGAGAAGGGCCCTCCCACCAAGCGAGAGGTCCATTTTTCAGCCGTCGCCATGGAAATGAGACGATGATGCCGACCTTTCCTTTTGAAATGGCCTCAGCCGCCTTGAGACGATCCCAGTGTGAAAGATACCACCACTCGTTTTCATGGAGGAGGATAGGGAGGATGGGATGGGGAGATGGGGGTTTTTGATGTTTCGGTGCTCAGCTCTCGGCCCCGGCGCATCAATTCGTTTTTTTGCGGTTGAAAAAAAAAGACTCCCGCACTACGCACCCCAGTCGCGGGGTCAAGATGGCCGAAATGTGGATAAGAAGGTCGGTGGCGTAACTCTCTTCAGAAACACGAGCTGTCGCTGAATTCGACCCTCGTGGCAAGAAGAGAGGAGCGCGTGGGGTTCAGAAGCACGAACGAAATATTATCGCGGGTAAGGAATGGAATGACGAAAGCGACACGACATTTTTAAGGTGAGGAGGCCCTCGCGATTGCCATGGAAATCGAGATGGAATAGAGCCTCGTTTTTACCTGTCTGGACTGTAATGAAAATGGTCATTAAATTGCCCTTGCCTTCGTCGGAATGGGCGCGGAAGACATATTTTGACCGTAAAGGTACGTTCACGTGTGATAATTAAGGTGAAATTCAAGCGGGACTTTTTCAAATGGCCAATTTTCCTCTCAAAGGTTTACGATGTAATGAAGCCTCAGTCTAACATGGAAACTAACTTGCGAATATGATAATCACCGTGATAAAGAGTCCAAACAATTAAGAATCTCCACAGCTATCTTCGGAGAAGAAGAGACTCGCGACCAATTCCTTGAAAGTATATTTTTCCCCGAATTGTCTTAGTAGAAAAACGTGTCAGACTGCTGCGCCTCTATCGGCGGGAATCACCTTCCAGTGATTTCGCGTAGAAAATATTCCTCAGAAAAGGAAAAATTTAAAGCATTGGAAATTTTCTCTCTCATAAAATAATAATTACCAGTCACTACCAGATAATTCACTAATTAATAACTACTAGCAGAAAATTTACATTTTAGGCCTGAAAATAGGCACTAAAATCATTATAACCGCGCGAGTTTACCTCGAGATATTCTTCATTTTGTAATTTCATAGAAAGTTTAGCCGCAATTGTTTTCAAATTTCCCGCTCATATCAATTGACAAGCCACTTCATTTCCAAGCAAATCTGAAATAAATTTATAACCAATATTTCCTTACCAAGTACAGTCATTAACAAATCTGCCAATTCTTCGAAATTTTCTTGGATTTTTAGTATTCATAGAGGAGAGAATAAGGTGATGTATGGCACAGGTCTGCGCATTGGCTCGGCGAGTCATAGGTCAGTGGTTCGATTCCCGGTTGAGGTGGATATTTTCTTGCAGTAGCTTTGACTTACGTATTTTATCGCCGCACTTCGTCTGGATGAAAACTATCATAATATTCTACGTTTATGAATCCATTTAAATCTCTCTTAAACTTTATGAATGTTATCAATATGATCTTACTAAAAATGTTTAACTATTATGCTTAGGCTATGTTTGAGTTTGAAATTTATTTTACCGAAGCCTGGTCGTGCGTATAAAACTCAAATTTTCATAAAATGTTTGTGGCCATGTTTGATGGAACAATGGTGAAGGCTACAACTTAGGAATATTTCCAACCGATTAGATTCTTTTACCTCTCACAGAATGGTGTTTTCAATATTGGAGGCATTGCACGGATACAGAATATGTTTCAAACTTGAAAATAATTTATTTTCATTCGTTCATTACAGTAATCGACCGGTTAGAGGTAGGTTGTGATGAAAGTCGGAGAATATCCAACGAACTCTTACGCGTGCCGTGCCCTATCTACCTCTAGTATTTCTTTCTTCATCTCAGCGTAAGTCCTACCTTACTTCATCCCGTCCATAAAACCGATTCTCTTCCTTCCCCTTCCCCGCTTACCCAACATCCTACCCTCTATCACGGCCTTCAGCAAACCATCGTCCCTCATTACCCCTTCCAGCCACCTACCCTGTCTTCCCCTAATCTCATCTATAAGTTTCCTCTCCTCGCCCACCATGTCAAGCACTTTCTCATTTGTCTTCCTTTCCGTCCAACGCACTTTCTCCATCCTCCTCCACACCCACATCTCGAAAGCCTTCAGCCTATTTCCGTCTTCCTTTCTCAAGGTCCACGTTTCTTCCCCATACAACGCCACACTCCATATCAAGCTCTTCACCAGCCTCATTTTTACATCCTTAATTAAGGTCCCCGTCATCAGCTCCCTTCTATTATTGAACGCTTCCTTCACTGGCGATATTCTCCTCCTAATGTATTGCTACTATGTTCTGTTTCTTCTAGCGTACTACCCAAGTAATTAAATTGTTCTAAATGCTACAGATTGTGCCCTCCTACTTTTGTGACCAGCCTCTCGTTCTTTGTTCATTAGAATTCCATTACTTTTGTTTTCTTATTATTAAACTTCATCCCGTATTTCTTGCACTGCATTTCCAGTGCATCTACTAAAGTATGTAATCCCTTCGATGACCGACTGACCAACGCCTAGTCGTCTGCAAATCTAACCGACTTTATCCGCTGGTCTCCTACTTTCATTCCCACATCTAGCTCACCCCATGCCTCTCTTACCATTTCCTCAGCATAGCTGTTAAAAAGTAAAGGCGACAACGGACACCCTTGCCGCACCCTGCGACCTATAACTGCCCACCCTGATTCACCGTCAGCTACCCTTACCTGAGCCCTCTACCCCATATATAAGTTTCGGATGAGTCTCCTGTCACGCCAATCTATTCCTATTTTCCCCAGTATCTGAATTAGTTTCTCCCAGTTTAATCTGTCAAACGCCTTTTCGAAATCTACAAAGCAAGCAAAAACATCCTGATTATGCTCTATGATTCTATCTATTAGTGTCCTCATTATCGCAATCGCGTCTCTGGTTACCCTCCCCTTCCTGAACTCAAATTGGTCATCGCCTAAATAGCACTTTGCTCTGCTCTTCAACCTTCTATTTAGTATTCTAAGCAACACTTTTGCTGCGTGCGAAATTAAACTGATTGTTCTATACTCCTCGCATTCTGACGCTTTCTTCTTCTTCGGGATAGGTATTAATAATGTTTTCTCGAAATCCTCTGGCCATACTCCTTCCTCGTAGATCCTGCGAATAAGTTCGAACAACGATTTTCTCCCCTTACTACCTAGATTCTTCAGTAGCTCCGAAGGTAGGTTATCGGTTCCCACGGCTTTTCTACCCTTCATCTCTCTTAATGCCCTCTATTTCGCTGTCAAGTAACTCTGGTCCGAGGTTATCCTTATCTATTGTTCCTTCATCCTCTAGATCTAGGCTAAAGGGTCTATTCTCGCTGCCATATAGCTCCTCTACGTATTCTCTCCATCTTTCCTGGATATCTTCCTGTTCGGTTAATATCTTCCCTGTTTTGTCCTTAACCTTTGGTATCGTTTGACATCTCTTACCACCCGATAACATTTTCACCTTGGCGTACAAAGCGCCCACTTCCCCCTCCTCCTGTATCTTTTCCATTTCCTCGCATTATCCCTTCCACCAGTTTTCTTTTGCCCGATTGGTCACTCGCCTGAGTTCATTATTCAATTCCTTGTACTTCCTCTTGCCTACGTCGGTGTTGACGTTTTTCCGTATCCTTCTCTCCTCCATTTTCTTTATCATTTCTTCTGTAACCCACTGCTTCTTAACCCTCTTCTTTTCCACCGTTTCTATTGTTTTCTCTGCCGCTACTGCGATGCCTGTTTTTATAACCTCCCATCTTCTCTCTATTGTTCCCATCCGCTTTGCTTCACTTATGTTCTTTTCTACCAGCTCTTGGTATTCCCTCCTTTTCAATGCATCAAGATTCCACCTCTTTATCTTCCTATACCCGTAAAAATGAGTTTTTGCCTTCCCATCGTCTATCCTTTCCGCTATGCTTGAAATTCTGTCTTTTGGCCTTAACATCAAGGAGGACAAATTATTTCATATTTGCATTTCACCAGCTGTAGGCGTCGCGAATACCTCATTATAATCTAGTCAGAGCTTCTTCCCACATAAGTGAATTCACATTCATAACGGGATTTGTTCACGGGTTTGGGAAGTTGGTCGCTCTGCCGCTAGCTGGCAGGCGCTCCCTGATCGATAGGTACGATTCGAGACCTCGTTGAGTGACAGTTGATGAACGGAACGAGAAATTAAACGCAGTGTGTCGCGAGAAAACGTGAAACATTCAATTATTCGTTTGTTATAAATCGATGTAAACAATCACTTACTATTTAATCTATGTCCAAATTTCCCAGTCTAGGAAGAGGACACACTACATTAAATCCTGGGATTGGGTTAGCGCGGTGGCTAGAGTAGGTACCTATTGGCTTCCCACACGGTGAGGCCGAGGTTCGAATTCAGGCGATAGATGAGATGTTTATCGGACCTTTGATATTTGATATGTCGCTAGCGGAGAGCACTTTACGGGGGCAGTGGGAGCGATTTCTGTCCACGTTCAGATTTGCTTGAAACTTTGCGTACGTGTTCCATAGATAGATGTGTATAATGTCTTGCGATTCAATGTCATTTTTACACGAAGATAAATGGCACACAAGATATATTTCGTGATAATTCGATTACATATGCACTTGCTGATTTAGTTCCAAGCGCGATTCACCTATTAAATTTCACATTACCTACTATTATGGTTGTAATAAAAAAACATGTCACGTCGAGTCAAAAAGATTCAAATGCATAATTGTATAATACGTATATTGTTTCTAATTGTTACGGGTTCTCGTTTCTAAGGACAGTAATGCAGATATCTAATGTTGAGACGCGTAAGATGCTCACCTTTGAGTCCCATTGTTGCGATGATTTAAAGTTTTCTCTTTTGGATTTCCAAACCGGAGCAAAATTTCACTGATCCGAGCAGATCGCCTGCTCGGATCAATGGCAATTCTTGAACTCCGTCGGATGTTGCAATTAAAATTAGAATGAGTTGCAACTTTTGAACGCTCTCGTTTATGGAAAGCGTTATTTCGTTTTATAACTACGCGTTTTTCTACGGATGTGAAGTATAATTGTTAATAAAAAAGATAAAGAACGGTATACTTGAAGTCATGTCGCAATAAGCCCCTTTTTTTTGCCAAAATAGTATTTCATTCGAGCAAACGATCCACGAATGCTGACGTGGAAGGGTACTACGCGATGGAGGAGGGGGGAAATATGACAAAAGAGTACTAACGAGTTAGCGATCGGGGGGGGGTGAGGCGAGGGCAGCTCCTCATTTATATCTCTCCCCATCCACAGCCTCCTCCTCCTCCTCTCTGAATACTAAACATCCATTTGATCTCTCCATCTCCCATCGCGCCATTGCTCCGGAAGTACGGCTGTCCATTGTTGCGAGCGCGACTTCCTCTCCCGAGGTTCAAGTTAATACGACTCTGGTGTTTCATTTTTCTCTCGTTCGGGAGGGCAAGGAAGTTCTCCTTAGCACGGAGGGAGCGTGACAGAGACGCGCGAGTGCACGCAGTCGATTTGCATTCGGGAGAGGAATGGACCCCCACCATGCCAACCCGGGGAGAGGATGCGCGCGCGCGCCATGTTCTTAGTATCTACTCCGACCACGCCCCCTTCCTTCCTCCATTATCCCTCTCTATCATTCATACGCACGTAACGCAAACAAAATACAAATAATATTCCATCGCTTCGTTAATAACTACTACGAGTGGACGGAGAGTGTGACATAACTGATAAAACTACTGGATTGGAAACCATACGTGGAGGATACACGCTAGCCTAAGATTACTTACCTGAAAATTGATAATCGTGAGAATTTCAAGATGACAGAGGATATAATTGTATGCCTGCATAGTGGCACTAGAACCGTTGGATGCGATAACAAAAGAAATGCTCTGCAGAAACTATGGGTACAGAAGTTCTCTTATGCACTCTTAAATGACTGCGAGGGAAAAGAGCTTTGTCACTCCGTCCATATTAAGGCTCACTTTCGTCCTTCAACTCTTCCAGTTCATTTTATCTCTATCCCCTCCCTCCTTTTCATGGCTGGTGTCCTAAGCACTCTCTGCCACACGCCCGCCATGGGTAATACTCGCTGGGTAATACCATAGAAATATATAGAAGAGTCACCGCACGCGCAAAAATCCTAGGTATATATTTTTTATGTAGTTCCGGAGGGATATCGTAGGAAGAAATTCTGACAAATTATGAATGAAAGCCTGAAAATATATCCTGAAGCAGAAAGGGTCGCTACGTTTAGTGGTGACAATAGTTAGTCGATTTTGTTCATAACAATAGTTATAAAAAATATTTCCTTGAATTATCGGGTAGTAACTTGGCTCTTCCGAGTTTATATTCCTAATCCTGTTGCTGGCAGACTGTTCTCAGTTTTTAGTTGAAACTTGCAGGAAACGTTTATTGTGCATTTTTTATATACTACCTCTACGGTAATACGCAGACGTATTAATCGATGTCTCAGCAATGCGGTCACAGTATTGCGTCACTAGGGGATGAGAGGGATCAGACGGTTGGGGGTGCTCTGCGTCTTTAAGGAAAGGTTGGCTTCGCTGAGATTATCTCGTGGGAATAGAGATGGATTGGGAAGAAACCCGGCGTTGCATCCGATCTGCCACTCACGACATCACCATGTTTCGGGTACTCTCTGTAGCGAGTTGAGGAGATTGACTGCGGTCCGCGATTAAGAAATAAAAGCACCGGGAAGACTGAGCGATGATCGGCAGTTTCCTTTTTAGTTGTACGCGAAATATGCGTTTTAACGTGCGTAAATTTTCATATAAAATATAGGGAGACATAATAGAATAACAGAAATGAGCATAAGGGAAACGGTTGTAGGCTTGACCTTGTGGAACTGATCCATTACGGAAGAATAATAATGACTTTGTTAAATCCACTAATTATTAATTACCGTACGAACGACGTGATGATGACACCAAGTGTTGAAACCCTGGTCGTGGTAATAAATAATTAGTGGAGTTAACATAGTTATTATTATTATTCCGTAAAAATAAACATCTTAAGTAAACAAAACAAGGTGATTTATTAAGTGCAGGCTAATTATCTTTCATTAAAATATTGAATGAAATAAATGAAGCGAATAGTAATAGTATACTTCCTAATTTGAACGTGAAAAAAATTTAAATTTGCAATACTTGTAAGACAGCGAAAATATACTCTGCACTTAAAAGCTTACCTTTTTTCAATTTTGGTTTTCTTTTGATTCTCCTTGTAACACAATTACGCATTGATGTTTTTACAGAATAATTGCAAAACTGACGGACAAGTTGTAAAATGTACCTCTTTTTTTCACTGCCTTGCAAGAACTACAGTTTGACATTTTGTTTCGTATGCGAAGAAAGAATACGAAAACGGAAGTACGGAATTAGGAGTTTGGAATACGAAACAAAATGTAAAATATCAAACTGTAGTTCTTGAAAGGCAGTGGAAAAGGGTGGTACATGTTACAACTTCTCTGTCGGTTTTGCATTCGTTCTCTAAAATTATCAATGCCTACTTGTGCTACAAAAGTTTAAAAAAGATGAGCTAATAAGTGCAGGCTATTTTATTGCCTTTCATTGAAATGTTGAAGCCGCTCCTTCGATTCCAACTCGCTCAGAGCCAACGTTACTAACGCCATTATTTGCCTGGCCTGGCTGGATTATCCTCCTGTCTGCTAGGCCGTTCTGGAATCTTAAGGATGTTCAACGCCTTGCCAGAAATGCCGCTGCAGACTCTTTTTAATTTAAATGCCATGCTCGTATTATAATAGATACGTCCATTTTGTTTTCTCTAGATTGTGCACAAAGGTTTAGTGCTTGTAACTTGCACATGAATTTCTTCTGTAATGCTTGCAAACGAAGAAATGGCATGTTAAGCTTCACTGTTATAGGCGTTTTTGAGTGCCTATTGCAGCGGTGCATGAACGTAAATGGAAAATTCCTGTGAGATACACTATCTATAATCCTTCATATAAAAGAAGAGACTAATCCCATGCGTTCATCTTACGACCCAAGCCTACGGTATCTAAAATGCGAGACGATGCATCGAGTTCTCCAAAATGAACGGAAGCTGAGGCTTTCTTTTCGAATTTTTTCCCGCGCAGCCTGCCCGTCCTCTTCCCATTCCACCTCTAGATCTCGCCTCCGAGAGGGTCGAGGTGGAGGGGGGAAGGCTTCCTTATCTCCAGCGATCAAGTTTCATCCTCGCTCGCTCGCTCACTCGTGTGGAAGGTTGACGGAGGGTCTGCGAGCGTGATCTAGGAGAGATTCCATCCTGTGTATGGGCGTCGAGTAAAGAATCCACCTATTTCTGCCAAAACCACCAGAAACTAATTTTTGTTATTTTTCCATACCAATACGAATCCTGGGATTCCGGCATTGACGTACACATTTTTGTTAAATGTGTACGTCACAGTACAGTGACCCTAGTAAGTAAGTTTTCTTGGGCATGAAATGTAACATGCTACACGTCTGATTTAAATGACAAATTTAAATAAATCATTTGTTATACAAAATAAAAACGGAGATTAGCTTACGGACTAAACTTCAGAATTTATTTCTAACTTTCGATGAATGGACTTCGCCACGCAATAGAAGCTATATTGATATTAACGTTCACTCCTCTGAAAGAGAATCAAAGATCTGGAATTTGAAGCTTATCTATATAATTGGAATATGCCCTCTGAAGTTTGTATTGGATTTATAAAAAAGAAATTCAGATAATTTGAAATTTCTTCAGGAAAAGACATTTTCGCAATCACCACGGATGGTGCAAGTGTAATGGCAAAGGTTGGTAGGTTAATACCAACGAATTATCACCTTTGTTTTGCTCGTGGTATCCACCTTGCAGTCATTAATGGTACGTAAAAATCTGAGGGTAGAGTAAATGTGAAAAAGATTTAATTTGAAGTAGAAGAAGAAGTCGAATTTGAAGAAATTGAATTCAGCGAAGACTTTCCGTTGAGTGATGAAACAGACGGGGATTGTCCATTTGAAGATGGAGATGCGTGTAAGAATAAGAACAAAAAATTAAGATTTTGGTCCAAAAAATAAGGAAAATAGTTCCTCTATTTAGAAAATCATTCTCAAAAAACGACAGATTCCTTCAAAAATATGTGATTGAAAAATTTGGTGAGGAAAGAGCTCTTGTTATTGAAGTAAAAACTCGATCGAACACGTGAATGAAAAGGACTGGCAATTTTCCACAAGAATATATTTTAAATCGACCGGTTTCGGTGTACAACACCATCATCAGGTCCGAACACAGAAACCGTCGTTTTAAAATATATTCTTGTGGAAAATTGCCAGTCCTTTTCATTCATGATGTCATTCCACAAAATCAAGCCTGAAGCAACAACTTTTATTCGATCGAACACTTTAGTTGACATGATAGCACGTTTTCCAATGCTAAAACCTTGCGTGGCGAGGGCCTTAATTGATTTTAATTCCGAAATATCATTCCATGAATGTGAATATGAACTTGTTTCTTCTATTTTTACAACACTTCAGCTAGTGAAAATTATAGAGGAGGCGCTTTGCCGAAGAGATCAGAATGTTTTGAAGTGTGACGCTGCGTTAGAATTCTTAATGCGAAAACTAACATATGTGAATACATAGTTGGGGAATAATATGAAAACTGCCTTTCAGAATCAAATACTGAAGAGACTAATCTACCAGGGGTTTTGCGGTATTGTCACTGCGGTTCACGGGCAAGAGGTCATGATTAGGGGAATTTATATTCTGTGCTAACACTAGCAAACCTAAAAAGAGTTTTCAAAGAATACTTGCTTGGATTTCGTAATCAAATGCCACTAAAACATTTAAATCAGCAAGCGAGGAAGAAGAACAAACTTCTTTAGAAACAAAACGTCGATATATTGATGGCTTGCATAGAGCAAGAGAGAGTCAGCTGCTAAATATTCAGAAAGTGGTTCACTATGTTCGGATGAGCTAATGAAGGAACTTGATTCGGTCATTACCCAATGTTTGATTCCTTCCAAACCACATCCTCCTACCTGCAGTTCAAAGGACCGAGGATCAATAGTTCAAAAGCTAGAGAATTTCCGTGAAAGTGGACGGACATGATAAAATATGCAAATTATTTACGAGCACTTACTAGCTATTCCTCCCATTAGTGTTGAATCAGAAAGGGCTTTTTTATCAGCGGGTTTGCTTTGCAATAAATATAGGTCAAGAATGAGCGACGAGACATTACACACTGTGTTTTTTAAGTGCATATTTGAAAAAATTGTGAGTAACTTTTCAGTCAGGATAACCAAACTCTCGAGTTTGTTCGAATTTTTTAAAAGACTACAATTTCTTTCAATTTATGAGCAATTGATACTGCTATTGTGCATTATTTTTTATCCCGCAAGAAAAACTGTATTATTTTACGTTTTAGTAAAACAGATTCTTTAGTAACTTTGTGGGGTTTTTCCAATTTTAGTACCAAAGATAAAACAATTAAAAAACAAAGTAAAACAAACGCAAGACCCGGATTTCAATACTTCAGCAACGTCATCATCACTGAAGATACTCCTCTGTTTCTAAACTTTGTGTGGTGTTGTTTTATAATAATATTAACTTTATTAATAATCGATGTTGCTTACAATTTGCGTCATTTTAATATGGGTTCCATATGTGCATGTGATATTTTAGTTCTTTTTTTATTTTAATTCCATATATGCACGTGATACTATAGATAAATCCTGGGATCTCTGGATTGAGGAAATCACAATCCCGTAATCTCGGGATTGAAAAATCTCTCCGGGATTTCAATTCTTAGTGCCCAAGTGTGTTATAACGGCCAACACTGAATTATCATGCCAATTCACTTCGAGGGTTTAATTATTTTCATCGTTTTGGCAATAGTAAGTTCCTTTCTTTCTCTCACTTACGTTGCGATTGATTGTCAGAGATACTGAAATATAATATTAGTTTCTTGAACCTTGACATGCTTTCTCGAATGATTTTTCACTCTTTGTCAGGATATTAGGTCCAATACATTTTGTTTATGGTTGACAATGGTACCCCGTCGAAAAATAGATGTGTCAAAAACTTTTCCAAGATTATCATGGCTTATTTGGTGACTGATTTCATATTTATCGCGAATATATTTTCACTCAAAATGAAAATATAGCCTACATCAATATAAAAAGTTAAGGCTGCAAGCAGCTGCAAGGCCAATGAGTTCGGTAAGGGTATGGAAGGAAACGACTTTCCACAAACCATCTAAGCCCTGTAGATGCTCAGATCATTCAGCTAACGGTTGTAAACCTCCGGGACCCTTCAAACGAACTTTCCATTTTATGGTTTTCGCAAGAAATTCTCGAAAATTCGCTACTTCGCGATGGGTGGATTTTTGTTAGTCTTGAGAAACGAGCTCTTGAGGAAGGGTGCGTGTGCCTGTGTTCTCCAGCGTGCAGAAGGGAAGGCGTTATGGAAGAGTCCACGAAGCCTTATAGAAAAACGCGGTATCGTAAAGCATACTACAAAAAGAAGAGAAGAGCTTACAATGTTCAGAGTTTGAATCGCTGGAAAAAAAAACAGATAAAGGTATTTATTTCGCAATATTATATTTACGAGATAATTAAATGGCCTCTTCGTACGCAGGTTAAACTATTTTCTCGAAGTCATAACTGATATTGTATTCATGCCTTCTTTACAGAACAATGTGAGATGGAAACTAAACCATCTGAAACTATAATATTCTCCGGGGAGGAAAATACTGAAAAGGAAAGGTAAATAGAACTAAAAATATCCACGGTCGGATTCCGATTACATTACGCAAGAAAATAGGAGACAATTTAATGCGTTAAAGAACTGCTGTAATTTCGGCTATAGGCTACAGAAAAAATACAGAATCACCAGATTCAATTAGAGACCTTGAGAAGGACTTGAAGAATGGCCCAAGCCATGTTTTTGGTGATCATGCCAGTTGTGCAGACTACTTCTGTAAGGGGCCAAAGGAAGGGGAAGTGAATCTGGTTCCACAGCTGAAGAAAAGCGGCATTTGGGAAGACATTTTGACTTCAAATGCTCTCCTCGTTCGTCACTCCCCCAGCTCGATATTGAATGTCACAAACAATCATGCCGAGCTATATAATGCATACGTGGCAAAGTATATTGAAGGAAAGAGAGTGAACTTTGCTCCGAGGGGCGCGTATCAAATGCGGTGTGAGATTACGGCAACTGCATGCAACGTTGGACCCCAATTGCATGGCTTGATACACAAGCAAATCACGGAAAAGAGCCCAGGGTTCTACATAAAAAAGTATACTACCTCCACGCAAAGGAAGGCAGACTTAAGGTGTAAACGACGCCTAGAGATGCCTTCTTCATCGAAGCGAAAAAGATTGCGGGTCGCTGGTCCGGACCAACACTATGGCCTTGTGGGTCAAAGTGAAGCAGTCACTAAAGAGACTCTAGAGATCGACAACGAACGGAGAGAAGAGTTCCTCATGTCTCTAAGACTCAGCGACCGTGGCAGAAAGAGACTGGAAGAAAACACAAGGGATCAGGGCCGCTGCGAGATGTGGATATCGGAAAGATTGAAGAGGCTAACTGCTTCCTCTTTCGGGCGCATTTGTAAATTACGACGCACAACTCCCCGCGCAAATATAGTCAAGGGTTTGCTTTACCATTCGTTTGCAGGAAGTAAATCCACGCAATAAGGGGAAGTAAGCGAACCCAAGGCAATTTCTGAGTACGAAAGGCACAGCGGGGACAAAGTTTTTCCAGCTGGTCTCTTTGTGGACAAAAAACTGCCTTTTCTGGCCGCCTCGCCAGATGGAATATTTGCCAATGGAAAGGGGTTACTACAGGTGAAATGCCCCTATAAATGCAGGGATATTTCTCCTATAGAGGGTATAAATAGGAAAATGATCTCTTACTGTGAGATTAAAGAAGGAGAAGTAAGGTTAAAGAAAAATAGTGATTACTACTACCAGGTGCAGGGTCAGCTGCACATTAAAGAAAAAGAATACTGCGTATTTTTTGTTTGAAGCCCGTTTTGAATGATAGTTCAGAGGATTGAAAGAGATGACGAATTTTGGAACGAGAAGATGGAGGTAAATTTAAAAGAATTTTATATGGATCACCTACTTCCCGAAATCGTGGATCCTCGTTATCCAAAAGGCATGAAGATCCGTTAAAAATCTATGTATTAATGGTACAGATATTCAGTGGCCTTTACAATTTGCTGTTGCACTATTTCTTAGAGTTATGTTAATATATACGATTTTATGTGCTCAATAAATGTTTTATTTTATTACAGCTTTATATAACCATTTTGCTTTCCTGTGCTAATGGTAGTTAGTTATTTCTATCCGAATTTTTACTGCAGGCTGTTATTTTCTTTATTTAAGTTTCTAGGACATACTGCTCAACTTTTAATTTTGTGTAAAAATGCACAGAACGGAAGAAATAGATAATTTACGAATAGATAAGATAATTTTCAGGGGGATCATACTGGACTTGTCTCCTAATAAGTATAATTACTAATTGTAATTAACAAGTGAATGGTAGCCCAGTAGGTAGAGCGTTCAGTAACACACCAAAGGATAATGGATTGAATCCTGGGCGAAGCATCTTGGCATGATCTCGCGGTACGATTTTCGGTGTCAGAGTTTTGTTGAAAGTTGGAAAACAGGCCTCTGTACCCTGAATGTGTGAATTTCACTCGCCTTTCGCCTTAGTACGGCAGAGCGCAACTCTGTCCAACCAGTCACTGGGTTCATCAGTGCGCGAATGTTTTTAAATATGATGAATTACCTGCGAAGAAAAAAGTTTTTGAACAAATAATGAAAATATAAAATGACGTGTTGATATATTTGGAGCATTAATGCCGTTTTCTCTCTTGTTATAGAAAACATTCAATTTAACTGTTAAATCATAGCTAAACGAAAAACGTAAATGCACAACGTTCATAAACGAAATTTTTTTGTTGCCTAGACCACGGATCTTCAAGAAAGAAGTACTCTTGTAAGAATTAGAGGAAAATCCGAGAGCGCTTTGGCCCTGTAAATGGTAGGAAACTTTAGAGATGTAACATTAAACTTTTACGTCAATGAAATACAATGGTCGAAAGTAGACACATGTGAAAGAGAGAGAGAGAGACAATATTTTAAATAGCCTCTTTAAAAATGCTCACCAATTACTTAACGAAGCCCCAAGTGAATTTCGCTAAAATAAGTAATCAAATGGACGATATTATTAGAAATCTTGGAGGACAAATTCAATAACTTCAGTCCATAAAATTTAACAACCACTAAAAACTCAACAATACTCCCAAGGCAACGCCGACAATCCCAAAACCCTTTAGGTGTTTTCAGTTTTAGGTAATTTCTGACCTTTCTTACTTAAAACCCAAATGAGGACGAGGAAAACATTTCACACTCGGCATCGAAAGGAAAGCTTCTCGACTTTATTTATGTTCTGTGTAACCTGATCGCCGATGATTACGCAAGCTCTTCAGCCGCCGTCGCCCTCCCCCCCCCCCCCCGGAAAATCCGAGCTGATAGATAAAGGGTCCCTCCCATCTGCTCCCCATTCCACTTCCTACGGTGGCGACGCTGATGGCAACTCCCAAGAACTACTAGAGCAGTGAGATCGTGCTGAGATGAGAGACCGTTAAATCGGGTATTCAAATACTCGTTGAACCACCTTAAGATATTCTGTAGAAGGTCCAGGTTCATCTATACCCGTGCCACTTGAAGACGACGGCTTAATAAAGTTATAATTCACCCTTTCCGTTGGCCGTCCCCTAGGCAAAATATGTATTGTTATTATTTAAAATTATTTTTGAATTTACTGTAAAAGTTTAAAAACAAACAATTGAGTTTTATTTTTTCACGGGTATTATACCAGGTAATATACCTATCAACTGGTGGAATACCCGTGAAAAAATTATGTATCAGGTTCACAGAAAATCTTAAATCATTTAGTTGAGTTTTTGATTGGATAGTTGTTTATCCACCATGACAACCCATTTTACTCCATGTAAAAATTTCAAAAATTCAAATTCATTCTTCTTTAATTTAAGGATTTTTAGGTGGAGTCCCAGCTAAATCCTATTTTTGGACCCGAAGTGAATTTAGGGTAAATTTTGGTTAAATTCGTTACAGCCATTTCCGAGATCATTGTTCGTACATACCAATATACATACCTTCCTAACATAATACATAATACATAGCATAGGATAGCTCTTTTCTCTGCGTATTATTGGTGATAAAAATGTTCACCTGAATAGCGTAGCCAAAAATGCTCGTTGCGCTTTTTAGCAAGGGTGTATATGTTGCTGTTATGTTTTGTATCTAGAAATACCATGTTTTCCAAAACTGAAGTTGGATTTATTCCTTGTGTTGAACATCAGTGCTAATACTTAGATTTTTGTTGCAATGATGTTTTTTTCTTGTGGTTTTCATCAAACTTTTAATGGCATTTATTGAGAAAATAATAATTCATGAGCCGGAACCGGTGGCATACAACGAAGACAAAATGGGGCGCTAATGGACCAAACACAGGTTTTTGGCTTTTTTGGACTCTTAAGCACAAGTTCAATGAAATTGGAAAAGTCGCTGTTTTAGATGAGACTCAAAGGAGTTATTCAACCTATACCATCAGTTTGAAGAAAGAGTCATGACAAAACTTTTAGCTGATTGAGGCAGAAGACTCTTTGTGGAATTTTGCTTCGTTTAGCGTGGAGTGAATAAATCAATTGGTTCTGTTCCACTTGAGCTCTTTATTCCCGATTGATTTCAAAATCTACGCATCAAAGTAAAATTGGGATCAATTTCACCTTGATGATGGCCAATGGAAGTCAAAATCGATTGGGAATGAAATATTGAAGCCAAATAGTAGATTCCAAATGATTTCCTTTCATCACGATAAAACGTTTAGCATTGAACACTCTCCGACGAATTCACTAAAATTTGACGTAATTTAAGTATGGCATTTGAGAATTTTAAGATATCTACCGAAATACTTAAGTTAAAACGACTTGGTATTAAATGTTCTGAGAAGAAAGAGACGTAAAATCAGTTTTTTTGTTTAAGTCCATTAGATATCACCACGACAACTGATTCCATTTCAGTTCATTTTCGATTGCCATTTGGCTTTGGAGCCTTGGGAAAATTTTCCCACAACTGTCCCAATAGCTCGTAAAATTGCTGCCGTCCCAAAGGCTGTTTACTTCGGACAGGTTGCGGTAAAGTAGAACCAGAACGCATTTATTAATGATTTACCTTTAAACTCTCGCATAAGAAGCGCAAAGGGACCGGCGAAAGAAATAGCGACTGCGATTTAAATATCCTGCGCTGAGCGCCAAATTATGTATAGCGATACCTCTGGAAAAATTTCTCCGCCAATAACAATCAATCCTTTCATGTCGGGGTAGAAAATGGCTGATGGGTATTTGCGTAACCTATTGAACAAAAATATCAAATTTGCACTCAGATACTTGTTCCGCGCTAAATTTATTTCCTCACAATTATTATGTTCATACTCCTCTGTGAAATGAATGTAGCTGAGGTAGAAAATAAATACATTTATTTTGATATGCTAAAGATTATTCCGTGTTCTGAATATTAATGCACGTATTCAAAGACTAAATTATAACTAATGCATAAAAGCGCATTTCACTCGGTAGAGTTTGATACTATTGCTGGCCACAGGCCCAGGCATTTGCATCTCGAAGGATTTCCGAGAGTATGGCGAAAGGTGAATTGCTCTGCATAAGATGTTCGAATCATTGCTGCCTCCGCGACGAGAGTTATTCGATGGCGTGTCGCCAAGCGTACCACGAAGGTCATCAGTCAATGTCAGCGTATCGTGCTACTCTCGAGAGGTCATCGTGGTGGGGAAGCTAGCGAGGGGCAACACAATTGCCGATGGTGGGGAAGGAAGCCATTTCTTTGCAGTTTTAAGACTCCCTTTGTCTCTGCCCCTAAAATATGCCCCGCGATAATAGCATCTGTTCAATGGGGAGGCTAATTTCCATGAATAAATATGTTTCCGTTTGGGATTTTTTTCTCGGGATTCGTTCGTTCGGGATATGGCTCTGGCGATATTCACGCGATATCTCACCCGTCCTTATACACACCCGTACCTTACCTCTGGAGAACAATCACCTCGTCTTCCTCCTCACAGCCGTAAGATCATCCCAAGCCCCCGCAGCTCAGGTCTTTTCTTCTCACTTCCTAACCCATTCTTCAAAGGCCCCCTGTCGTTCGCTACCTCAATCAACGACATCAACTCCAGAGCTGACTGAAAAAGTGATTGCTGACTAATCGTTAACGCTTAACGATCATGGTCATTTAATGTGAAATGTCCGCAAAAGCAGAACTACCTGAAGATTTCTTTAAAACATCGTTTCTTCCATTTCAATCCCAAACCTCTCTCTGCGTCTCATAGTATGCGACATGAAGTTCCTCCATAGCATCATTTGGAGTGGCTCTCTTCGTACACCATTTCCTCTTCATGTTCCTCCTCGTTCCCTACGCAATAACTCCCTTCTTGACATTCCCAAATTCAGACTCTCAATGTCCTCACGCTCCCTATTCTACCGTATCCCAAAAACTTTCAACTCCGTAGCCTTGCAATTACTCTCCCTTGACCTCTTCTCCACTGCCCTCCGTTTTCAAATCAGTCCTCAGAAAACATATTGCCGAGTTGACTCCCTCTATTCCATCTCCTTGTCCATAAATCCCAATACCAATCTTTCTTTCCAATTTATTTCTCTGTTATCTTTTACATATTAAGGGTATATTTTGTTAAAATTTCTATTTATTTCTTTGCTTGTCGACCAATGTAATGAGCCTTTGTGCCGTTTTTGGGTACTTTTCAAATAAATACAAAGATACTGACAAGTCTGGGTGCCTCGAAATGGACATCGGTTTATCCTGAAATATTGCACGAGACTCACCTTGAATGGAGCTCACTAACGTAAATCGAGTCCACGTACTTATGTGGATGTAATCGTGGCGGATAAATCCAAGTAAAAATATAGTAATATTTTATTTACTCCCCGGTAATTGATATAATTATGGGTACGAAAAAGATAAGAGGAGCTTTTCATGGTCTCCAAGATCATAGGACCTGAATTGAGCCACAAGCAAATAACAAAACTGCCATTAACAATAAAAGCAGTAACATTTGCATAATTTAAGTTCTGTCAAAAATACCATCAAAATAAATATTCAACATTTTGTTGAGAAAAATGCGAGTCTTTGCCCAGTTTTAATTTTTTTGGAAATTTAAATTTTTAAAATTTAAGTTTAATTTAATTGTTGAATATATGTGGACCCATATACAGAAAGGGACGTTTATAATTTTAATGTTATTCACGGTCTGTTTGTTACAATGTCTCATTCCTTCAATTATATTTACATTTATCATATATACACTCGGCAAATTGCCACTCCTGGTAAAAAAAAATTTAAAGCCTTTTAAATAAATAAAAATAAGTGATAACAATCTGAGGGCCACGAACTACGGAAAGGAGTTCTCGTAAGAATTTATTGACCCTTTGACACGGATTATTTTATTTTTCAAAGCTAGGGTACACCTAAATGTATTCATGTATGCACTGCCGCAGCAGATTATACCATAAGAGATTTTAGAATGGATTATAGCATGATAATTGGTTTTTTTGACCGGAAGTGGACATTTGTTTCGTAAGAAGTAAAATTTGGACAAGGCACTTCTAAGGCATTTGTTTACAGTGAATGAATGTTTATCCCAGCGTAGATTATTGTCCAAAATTACTCCCAAATATTTCATTTCGTTCACTCTCTCAATGGCTGGACAGTTGCAAGCGCAATTAGAATAAGTTTTAGATGAAATTTACCAATTTACAATTAATAGTACGTGTGTAAGAGATAAAATAACAAAGAAACTTGGTCTTATCACTGAATTCTAACCTATTGAAATCAAACCATTTTCACAAGAAACGTAGATCCTTTTTAAAAAATGTTTCAACGCAATTCTAATCAGGTGCTGAGTGGCACAGAGCTACGTCATCAGTTAGCTGAGGGCATTGCCTAAAATGCTTATTTTTTTACTCAGGAAACCAATTTTATTAAGTTACAAGTTCATTTACGATAATTTATGGCGAAATTAAGGCAATTTGTTACTGCCTAAAAATGTCCATTTTACCTATTTTGCTATTTCAATTGGCACCGCTGCCAAGTTCTAAAAAAAAGGATTTCGACTCACTTTTTAAAGCGCATGGGTTTCCAGTGCGTGTCCTTTTCTCGTCATTGCATCTTACTTTTGCGCATTCGAAAATTTTGTTGAAGTAGTTATTAAATTCAGAGGCTAAAAAATTTGAATCGTTAATAACTAATCTATTTAATTCTAACTGCATGCTACTAAGTACTTGGGATTTTACAATAGCTTGAGACATGTCGTGAATGACATATATATATATAATAATAATAATTTATTGCTTCCAGTCATTGCATACAGAGTACAACATTATTAGGTGAAGCAAGTTTGGTAGCCCCTAAGGTACACCTGTTTGGGGGCTACCATTAGTTAAGGCATGCAACGTAGGCAAATTTATAACAATCAAGATACTCACAGTGAAGTACAAAAAACCTATCAAAAGAAATGCTCTGTGCAGAGAGCAACAGAAAATACAAACTGACAACGCTCATCATACACACAAACATACATATACTCATAAGCATTACAAACAAACACTCATAAGCACACAAACACTCGTAAGCATTTATTCATACATGAGCGACAAGCGTTAACAAGTTAAATATATACAATCACTTTCTATTTAACATTAGACTTATTACATGTAAATCACAAAATAAAAGTTTGATGTTGCTAATGGTAAGTAACCAATTTTTTACTTCCCTCAAACATTTTCCGGGGTTTTTTTCTTTTTTAATACAATCAGGAAGAAAGTTAAATATTTTTGGCTGGATATAAATAAAACATCTTTGAAACATCGTTATGCTTGGTTTGGGCAGTGATAATTCATTTTTTTACGTAAATTAAAAGAATTATCCTTTGGTAGTAGATTAGCAACATTTCCACTTCTTCTGTAAAAGTTTTTTAGAACTTTATAAAAATACAAGTAGCGAATTGGCAGTAATTTAAGTTCAAGAAACAAAGGGAAAGTGTGGCAGAATCTGGTTTTCTGCATAATCGTTCGCAGAATTCTCTTTTTCAAGTACAATAATGGACATATATTTTCTTTATATGCACTTCCCCAGCATTGTATGCCGTAGGTTAATTTTGACTCTACGAGAGCAGAGTAAATAGCCTTTAGAAAGTGGAGAGGACATTTGTTGCGTAAGAAAAAAAATTTTGAGAGGTAATGCCGCAATGTCTTTGCGAGTTTGTGTACATGCAGATTCCATTTCAATTGATGATCGATAGTTATTCCTAGGTATTTATATTCTGAAACACATTCTATCGGGATACAATTTGAGCAGTTATCTTTGGGTCATCCAAGGGAATGGTATACAATATTCCAATTTTCTTGGTACCTATTGCATATATCGAATATCATCATATATCTACGAGGAACTCGAACAATTAATTCTCTGATTGTCTCCTCTTCCTTCTATCCTCCTCATTCATCTCTCCGTTCATTTGTCAATGCTCTCACCTCGAGAAGTCTGCATTTCATCTCCTTTCTCCTCCTTCTTCACGTTTGACTTTGATTTACTCATTTTCTCCTCTTTCCATTCCGGTATTCTTTGAACGAAAGCTTCTTATTCTTGCAATTTGGGCTCAAATTATGTCTCCAAAATTGAAACATTTGGTCTAGCTCTTGTCTTTCAACTAGATTACTTTATTCTCCTTTCTGTTTAGCAATTTTGTAAGTACCGATTGAAGATTGTCTCGAATGTTTATCTCGTAACTCTTTGAAGTCGTGCTTCTTGCAACGTCCTTCCGCTCCGTGTGAAAGACAAGGTCAGCTTTTCACCGAGTTCCATTGCGACGAATGAATTTCTAGCGAATGTCCGAGCCTGTTTTGTGATGTTCCTCGCCCTGTTATGTTCCCTGGTTCATCTTGGCGCAGTCAACAAATCTTCTCTCTGTTCCCTCATCTACCAAGCTGACTTGGTCTGCGTTATAATTCATGGAAAGGTGTCGAATAAGGTACTATAGGGAGAATAAGGTCGCATCAGAAGCCATTTGTGTTTACTCGATGCATATTGATACATAGTTCAATCTTGAGCATTACTCTGTTGAAGAAGGAAATGAATGATATCTTATTTTCCTAATTTATATGAGATTTAGTGTTTATTACAGTTAATACTTTCCTTTCCTGCTTTCTATCAGGGCTGTAGCTAAATCTTGCATATCATGCCAAACACCTTTGGAACGTAGCCTAAGACATTGTCCGCCCGTTCTGGATATTCTTACCTGCTTCATTATTTTCATTGACTTTCCCTCTCCTCATTCTGGGACAAAAGCTTTATCCTCTTTTAATAATCCAGTGAATCAATGTTGTTTTTTTTTCTTCGTAATATTCCTGCTCCCCTGCGTCGCCAACAACACGTCGCTGGTAGTTGGCGGGCGCGAGAACTATTCTCAGTCCCATTTCCGATGTCGATCTTTTTTGTAATTCGCCATTTTTTACTCCCGGAGCCATCACCTCCCCATTCATGTCATATTTTTATTCAACCGGGTTCACCTGATATCTTAACTTCTCTGGTATTTTTTGGTACATCTGGTGTTTTCCTCACCTTCTTCTTCTTTTTCTGGAGTTTATTTTCGTTTTTTTGATTAGCTCTTCTCCTCTTCCAAGTCTATAGATCGTATCGTATCACCCTTTGTATGCTTGGGAAATTTTCTCACCTTCTAAAACACCGGGCTCATTCTCTGTGGTCAGTGGAGTCTCCAAATTGTCGCAGTAGTTTTTCCTCAACTTATCTCTCGCCGAATTAACTCTTTTTCTCGGCTAATAGTTTAATTTTATGACCATTTTTCTTTATCACCTTTCTTCACATTCTTCATTTCCGTTTTATCTTTTTACATATTTTTTTTCCTACGCTAACTCATCATGGCTATCAATTATTCTTTACTTAACAAACCTATTGTTTCATTTTCACATTTTTTTACTGTCCCTGCGCTCCAACCATTCCACTATCTCCCCATCTTCCTAACCCCTTTATTCTCGCTCAGAATATCTAGATTTGATTCTTGGTATTTCGTCCAATTTTACGTTTAAGCTATACATTCCAGTTTCGAGTTTTTATCTTCCCTCTCAATTTCATCTTCTTACATTTGGAGGGAATTTCCACATTGCTATCAGAATCATCATTTTCTCCCGTGCAACCGTGGGAATTGACGACGCTTTTTTTCTAAACCTTTGACTAACCATGTTCGTTTTGACGTTTTGTGATGTTTGAGTGATTATTAACCCCATGCTGTTCATTGTATTTTTTTATATTCACTTGCTGAGATCCTACTTAGTGGGAAATAAAAGAAGGCGACATTATAGATCATTTGTGTTTACTCCGTAGATTCCTAATGAGTGCTGATTCACATGTAAATGTTGTAGTTTTATGTGTAATGTTTAGTTTAATAGATGTAGTTTTTTAGTTTAATGTGCTTCAACGGCTAAGGTCACTTTACACTTGCTTTCTGCCACTTGTGGGCTGGGGCAGTCGCAATCACGAGGATCACTGCTCTTCTCCGAATCCGAGCCCAGTCTAACGAAGCTTGCTTTCATTTGAGTGAAATCGTAACGACTTTTTCAGTTACGCTCTCCTACTACAGTATGCTAAATTTTGATGCCAATATGATACTTTATTTTTCTGAGCAATGGAAAATGCTGAGGCTGCACAAAAAATGAAGGAGACAAGATAAATATGAATAATGTAATTAATCGTCCTGTTGGAGCTGGTTCTCTTTCCTCACCTATCAACTCTCCGTTAAATTTTGAAATACATAGGTTTTGTTAAAAGGATGCAGAATTTCAATTTCGATGGGACAGACAGATGGGATGCGGTGAAATGATTCAATTAAGTTCACCGTTTCTTTACTGTATGCTATCGGGGATCCCCTGTGGCTGATGCCTGCATATCTATTCTAACACCTCCGAAGTGTAAGCAGCTCCGGGAAAGATCCTGCTTACTTAGTATGATTGTTGTTGGCCAAGATAAATTTTATAGCCGTTCGAGCATGCAACTCGTATCATGGGAACCTATGACGTTTAATTTTGTTTCTTCCCTTACGTAGCTTAGTAATCATGTATAAGATTATGATGTTTATCCGCCTGCATTTTTTAAGTTGATTGTAAAATTTTCTTCACTCAAAACGTATTGAAGAAGGTGCCTTAATATTTGTGTAATCTGCCTGTTCTTATATCTTAACTGTAAAATATTCCTCTGCATTTGCATAATACCGTGCGAGTCACCTCATGGGCGCGTGCCAACGGGTGAGTTGTCACCAACACGCACTAAGCTATATCCAACAACGTCATTGAAACTATGGCTATTGATGCATTAGCAAAAACTTGAAAATACCTGTCAGGGGGTGGATTTTTGCCAGCATTAACTCTACACCATGCTATCATTGTTTTAGAAACGATGAGTATTGATGTATATTTAAATACATAAATGCACAGGGGTACAAGATTTTTACAGGGATCACGTGAGAGGTTGCTGTTAGTTTTTCGTATCAGATTAAGACAAAAGCGCAGGAGAGCAAATCAAATAATTAGCTTTCGCAACACCTTTTCTAAAAGCCTTATTATAAAGCCTCACTGGCAGCTATAAATTCGAAGAACTGACGAAGAGGATAAACAATTATTATCAAATCATTACTGCACAAAACTGTACCGAAAATTTGAGACAATACGCGTGTTAAACTGTTCATAAACTTCAAATTTAAGGCAACATGTGAATGACTGGAAGATTTCCATCTCCCGGTCTGAAGGTTCATAAAAATGCACGTCAGTGTAACTGCCAAATGACTTCTTTTGAACTACAATCACTCAGTGATTCAACCCGAAGGTTGGTTTGAATAGGTGAGGGTAGAGGTCACCCCGTACTAAGCCACAGGCGTGTGAATTTCACACATCCAGGGTAGGGGGGCCAGTTCCCTTCCCTGGGCCAACTCGCACTCCCGAGGATGTTTTGTTCGGAGGCGTCCAAAGGCTTCACCCGGATTTGAACCTGGGACCCTACTGATCGAACTCCCTGTCCCGGGCCTCTACCCACTAGGCCACCACGCTCCCCCTGAACTACAATGGCACTAATAAATTGAAATTCTAAGTTATGTCCGGCTACATTATTTAGATGATTTGATAAAAATCTGTCTATTTCTTCAGATGTTAAAAAAAATTCTCCTTGCGTGTGCCACCAATAACCACGTCATCCCATCAGAATGAGAAGTGTAAGATGTTTAAATCAGTTGAAAAAAGGAAGCAAAAGAAAATTATTTCGAACTTGTTTTATTATTATTTTATTATCAATCATTATTTTATATTTCACAAGGATTGTTTCGAAGAATTACAATGACATTTTATCTTCAATACTAAGTGAATCCATTTGTTTTATTTGGTTTCCCCAAGATTTAAATAGTTAGTTGTGCAAACATACCATACAAACTCTTAGTGGCATCAACTCAAGCTCTTTTTCTTGCATATGGCATTACACATATGAGCTTAAATAGGTTGTAAAAAATACTTATTTTTTCTTAGAGCGCTGCATTATGACGATTGCAAAAAACCATACGTAGGTTCTTCTCAACCGAACGTAAGTTACAATTTGGACTTTATTGTGAACATCATAAGGTAGGGGCAGTAAATTACTTGTAAACTTATTTTTTCTTTCAAATAATCCATTGAGTAGTTAACTGATGACTGGTAACTTCAGGAAAAGATAATTTCTCACTCCTAGATTGCAACTAGTAGCAAACAGATTTCTAAATACGCTACTACATAAAACTAATAAGACTGCCGGCATTTTTGCTACAGAACCTTTCTACGGCATAAAAATAACAGTGACATCGTGTTTCATTTTTCTGTGGGGTGTGAAGAGATTCATCCATTTACTCAAAAGGCTTTATCGATCCTTTCTTCGATCTCCGGGTTCTCTGTCTACTATAACGCATGACTCTCTCTCTCTCTCTCTCCATGCTTACAAAGTTCAGAGTTATGTTCTCCACACGTGGCGTATAGCTAATTTTTGCCCACGAGATCAGAAAAAAATATTCACGGAATTTAAGGTACTTTGAATATAAACTCCCTGAGGTGCCAATAATATAAATGGCTCTCTTTAAAATTAGGAAAATTGGTATTATGTAATTAACGGAGAGCGCATCCATGCTTCCAAATAAATATATTACTCATATCTACAATGATCTAAAACTGAACCATTTACGGCCGTTAACTGCAATCTCAAATATGACTTCATTCTTCTCTATTCCGGAGATTACCGTATTGTTTACTCTGGATAATGAATTTGCATGGGTCAAGTTCGAAGAATCATTGTATGAGACAGTCATAATCAGCTGTCATCAATCTGAAGATCGGTTTGCAGCAGCTCAAGCACGCACTGGGTACCTAAGGGCCCTGGAGGTGACGTGGTCAAAGGGCCCCAACAGGCAAACAACCCCCACCCTAAAAAAAGCCTGTAATGAACATGACGCACGCCGTCGTGGGCCCCGGGCGGCGGGGATTCCCGCCCCTGACCTGTTCTCGCCCCTCCATTCCACTCTCTTCCAACCACTTCATTTTTACATAATTTTTCATGATTTTCCTAGTGTATTCCATTCTTGGACATCCTCTGCAATTCTTCCCATTTATTTCTCTTTCCAGTATTGCTTTCATTAGGCTGTTGTGCCGCAAAATGTGTTGAAGATGTTTGTCTCTCCTTCATCGCAGAGTATTCATTATGCTACTTTTCTCTACAACTGTTCGGAGGACGTCTTCTCCGTCAATTTAATATTCATCATTCCTCGGTAACAACACACGTCTCCATTGCTTCCAATCTCCTTTGCTCTGCAGTCTGTCCATTCTTCACTGCGAATGTGTTTATTAAAGTGCTTCCTTCTTTCCTAGCTTGTGTTGCCAGCTTTAAGTAGACTCCTCTTCTTTTAGAATGCCTTCTTTGCTTGGGCTATTCTGCTCGCAACGTCTTTCTTCCTTCTTCCATCGCTGGTGATCCTATACTTCCCAGATAACAAAATGGTTACACTTGCGCGAGTTTTTCCTGCCCAAGTTCAACGGTGATTCTGTCTTCTCGATTTATTCCACAAACCTTGGTTTTCTTAATATTAATCTTCAGGTTTTATTTTTCAGAGCTTTGTCCATACATGCATGACCCTTGTCAGATCTTTCTTCTTCTCAGCGAGAATATCGATGCCATCTGCAAATCGCAGCATGCTGATTTATCCTTCATGCACTTGTATTCCTGTATTTAATTTGTCCTTTTTTCACTTATGGCTCTTTCGCTGTTAATATTGAAGACCATGGGCAACAAAGTGCATCCTTGTCGCACTACTTTCCTCAACTCTACTCCATCCGAATTTCCGCCACATTTAACCGCTAAAATATTCTTTTCTTATACTTTGTTTGCATACTGCTCTTCTGTCATTAAATGACACTCCTATTCCCTTCAGTGTATTTAGCATTCTATTCCAATCCACAATGTCCAATTTTGTTCCCAAGTTCGATGAAACATATATATGTGGGTTTTTCCTTTTGAATTCTCTTCTCTACGATACGTCTCAGGGCTAAAATATCTTCTCTCATTCCGCTACTATTACTTAAACAGAATTGGTCTTCAATCAGGAATTTTTCTATATTCAGTCCCATTCTCCTCGAGATAAACCTGGTCAAAATTTTCAAAACCTGCTGCAATACTAATCGATCTAAATTATTCGGTATTCTCTGCTATTTCCTTTTTTTTTATAGTTAAAACTTTCTTTAACATATTTTGCTCTACTTTCATTATACTTCCCCTTTAATCAGAGAAATATTTACTCAGCGTGCCGCTAAATCTTCACTTTTTTTTAAATTTACAATTAGTTCGCAGAAGGTTAGACGGCAGAAGTTGAAGGTATCAAATGAGGAAAAACGTCGATATTGCGTAAATGAAATACTTTATTATTTTATAAATGGAGCAATGGTAGTTTTATTTTCATATTCACTTTTCTTCAGCAGCACATGATGTAAAGAAAGAACCTCATGTTACCATGCGTTAGCAAATCAATGTTTTTATATTTTTTGGCCATTTTACAGCATATCTGCCAGTAACTAATATTTTTGAGAATCTAGTTAAACTACCTTGGAAGGCAATTGGTGGCTGAGTAAATGAAGGCAGCATTCAGCCGCCTATTCAGCTGATTTTCTGTATTTGTTATAAATGTACGCCCTAATTCCATTATTGTTATGGTTAACCTATTTCTACGTTGCTCTTACAGAAGTGCACCAAGTACTTATATTTGGTGAAATATAAGGAAAACTTAACATACGTATATTTACATTGAACAAAAAATTAAGTAGTACTGAAGCGACATAAGGGAGTTGCGAGGTCTTTATTAAATGAGAAAAAAAACTTCGATGGAGTGCAAATGAAATACTTTAGCGTTTTCGAAGTTTTAATTTCTTATTCAATTTTACTTCAGCGTCACATGGTTTATAGAAAGAGCCGTATGAGACTCACGAGCCAGTGTTCCGACCCTTGGTCGTAGGATAGCTGGAATTTCGTTGAGTTTATTTTGAAATAAATGGCGCCTTAGGCCTTTGTCAGTTTTGACATACGTTTAGTAAGCTAGTGCTTAACATAGGCGAGTGAAATAATTTATGCCACTTTGGTAAAGAGCCATATTTTAAAATACGAAATGTCAGACTCCAGATAATGCCCGGGATCTACGGGATATCAGTGCCATAGTGAAGCGAGAAAGCACGCGCGCGGTATGACTGACGTTCTCTATATACCATATGTTCCTAAATAGGTGTCATGAGCCCTGCATCTTATAAGTATCATTGTTACCCGAGTTATGTCCTTCATGAAAATGGCAGCCAATTAAGGGACCTCTCTTCCATTTCCACAGCACTATGTTGAACTTGTGGTTCTATGCTTTCTATTATTATTATATTTCCTTAATCTTTGTGTCCAAAAATGAACAAAGCCTCGGTATAATTTAATTCATGTAGATATAAATGAAATCAAAATCATTGGCAAATTATTTTCTAAAATCATTTTATTCAGTATCATTCTGAACACAACATTTATGGCTATAAATAAAAACATTCATTTCCGCATGACAGTTACATACACACACTCAGTTAACAAAAGAGTAGTTATAACTATTTTAAAGAAAAGAGCTTAGTTTGCGCGATAATATTTAAAAGATTTCTTCTTTACCTTCCAATTCATCTTTTTGTCATTCGGCATCATTCTGAAGACATTCATTTTCATAGCAGTGGAAGAACTTGATTTTTTGCATTAAAATTAATTGATGATGTATTCCTTTATTCTCAACAATGTTTTCATTTACCACTGAGAGGTAAAATGCGAAAAATAAAAACATCTTGATGCGATAGTGCAAAGAAATTTAACAACAAAAATAATCAACCTAAAACGGAATCGGAGGAAGTAATTGTGTTTGCAAAACTCATACGAAATCCACTTGCACATAAGCAGAAGCACACCCATATATTTAACTCACATATAACATAAGTTGAAAGTTATATTTGTTAGTAACAAATACTCTTCAGAATGTTAGCATCAGAATTAAAACAAAAAATTAATTAAATAATTCATATAATTATATTAATTCAATAAAGCGCGTATTTGCATATATGTATATAATCGCCTGCCGTTCAATACGCATTAGCATTCTGTAAGAGCGCCGCCCACTCGCGTCCACAGACAACAATTCTATTTCTTGCCGGGTGGCAGGTAGGTTTTCGAAGGATCTGATCCTCCAGACGACCCTGGGTAGCCTCCAGCTCCTCCTGTCCCCGACGGCCCTCCAGAGGGGTAGCCACCTGCTCCACCGCTTCCGCCACCGCTCCCGTTGTAACCGCCGCCTCCTCGACCCCCGGCCCCTGGAGCGCCGTACTCGGACGAAGGCCTCCCGCCCGGAAAGCCTCCGCCGCTGCCGCTGGAACCTCTCCCCGGAGCGCCGTACTCGGAAGAAGGCCTTCCCCCTTGCGAGCCCCCGAAGCCAGGGGCGCCGTACTCGGAAGACGGCCTTCCAGCAGAGCCTCCTCTTCCTCCAGCGCCTCCACGACCGAATCCTGGAGCACCATACTCGTCAGACGGCCGTCCCCCGGAGCCACCGCCGAGTCCCGGAGCCCCGTACTCGCTGGACGGGCCCGATCCGCTCCCTCCAGGAGCGCCGTACTCGGACGAGGGCCGCCCACCGGCACCTCCTGCCCTTCCAGAACCACTGCCTCCTAAACCAGGGGCGCCGTACTCGGACGACGGTCTCCCTCCAGCACCGCCGCTCCCGAATCCAGGGGCGCCGTATTCTGAAGACGGCCTTCCTCCGGTGCTACCCCTGCCGGCTCCGCTGCCTCCCAAGCCTGGAGCTCCGTACTCAGAGGATGGTCTTCCTCCTGCAGCGCCGCCTACTCCGGAACCGCTACCGCCTAAGCCAGGGGCGCCGTATTCTGCAGACGGTCGTCCGCCAGCCCCTGCTCCTCCTCGCCCGAAACCGTTGCCCCCAGCTCCGGGTGCTCCGTACTCGGATGAAGGTCTTCCGCCATCGGCGCCACCGGAGTAGCCCCTGCCGTTACCGCCGGAGCCTCCGGGAGCTCCGTACAACCCGGAAGGTCTGCCTCCCGCTCCGCTTCCGCCTCTCCCGGCGCCGCCGCCGCCCGGAGCTCCGTATTCCGCCGAGGGAGTCCTGCCGCCCGCGTAGCCGCCGTCCTGACCGCCTCCCTGCCCGGAACCAGGAGCCCCGTACTCGCCCGAGGGGAAGCCTCCGCGTCCGGCACCCTGCAAGTCACCAGCGTCAGCCTGGCCGTCATACTTGACATCGGCGTTGAATCCGCCCTCGTCCGCCGTGTACGAGACGACCTGGTTGCGGCCGTCCGGCAGCAGGACGCGGTACTCGCCGGTCACGCGACCCTCCGCGTCCGAGCTCTCGCGCTGCTCATAGTCCGCGCCGCTTTCAGGGTCTCGGACCTCGTACTGGAACTCGTAGGGAGTGGGCTGGGGTGAGGGGGGGTGTTTGGTCCAGAAGGGGGGGAGGAGAGTTTGAAGAGGTTGGATGAGGGCAAGAGGAAGAGAAGAAGAGAGAGAGAGAGAAAATGGAGGAAGATAGTCGAAAGCGGAAAGCGGAGGTTGCTTCCGGCAAACAGAAAGCAGGATTCGATAGCTCAGTGCAACTTACTATGTGAGAATAATTTTTTTATTGGTTCTGTGCAGTGTTTTGCCTAGTTTGGCGTTCTTCTTTACCATTTAATCGAACTATATGCATGTGGTAGTTTTAGTTACCGATTACAATTACTACCTGTCCACGTACCTACTTCTGCTCTTAAATATCTACTCATTGTTCGGCACTTAAGGAATGTGAAATGCAAATGGAAATACGTCAGAGAGCAAGATAGTTTGTAGAAAGGAGATCTGGTTGGCGACTGAGAAGAGGCAATTCAGACGGAGACTGCGAACGGCAGAGCACGCGGAGGAAGGTGTGTTGCATCCTTCTCGTTTATCACGGCTATGAAAATTCAATTAAACATTGGTTCTCTGGAGCTGACTGTACTCAAATATGAAGGATTATTGGTTTTCGCATCATTCCCCAGTACTCCGTTGAAAACGTTCTACTTCTAGCAAAGTTCGCAATTTTTTCTCTCCAATATGGTTAGCATCAACTTTACAAACAATGAAATTATCTCGTAGGTAGGAATTAGAAATTAGTGATGTAGTAGGTAGGTAGTTTACAAACAATGGTTTGCCCAATTTGTTCTTCTTTTAAGTGCCAAAACAAAGCTAGATATTTTGTCTGTCAGAGCGTGTATCTTAGGCGATGATAACCTCATTTGTATGCAAACTTCTTTCCTTATGCAGTATATAACTCCCTTAAGAAAATTATGCATCTCATGTTCCCCTAGAGTATTAAGAACCGACAGATTTTACCTAATCCCATATAAAAACCTGGGAATCCATGGTGCATAAGGCGTTATAGCCCTGCAACAGTTAAAATCAGTCGAATGAGTTTCACAGTATTACACATAATGCATTCTATCCACATTGACATTGAGTGGGCGGATGACAGATCAGATTTGGACGAGGTGTCACCACTTGCAATACGATGAAGATGATGTATCCTGACGTGAAGTCTCATGGCTCAAAGTTATTTTAAATTTTAAACATGTTTACATGCTTTGTTCTTCTGAATAAACTTGTGATAGAAAATTCACAATAGACTTTCTCCGATCTCGATTGTTTTCAAATTCCATAGAGTTTCGAATGTAGATATGTGCTTCTAAGATAAATTCTTAATGGAGGAAAATGAGTTTAGAAAAAGTTGTAGCTTTCTGTCTGTCATAGCGCATCATCTCACATTCTCATGGCACAATCATCTCGCATTTCTTTGAGAAGCCATCGCCATTCGCGTCTAAGAAGTTCAGCATCTCCACCGGCTGCTGGGCGCTGGAGGATTCACAGTTATACGCTGCTTCGCCCTCCGTCTCACCCGGGTGGCCAATTCGTGAGCACAAATGTGTGCTCTGGCACGGGCTCCATCGGGAGTCGTGCTCCCGAACGTGCGTGTGTTTAACGGACCCTTCTACGTCACCTCCAAGGTAACTTATTGACGTAATGCTGTGTATTTGAATAGTGCTATCGATACGCGCTATTTAGACACCTTGCCCTCAGTTTCACATTAAAGAAGAAATGTTATCATTGCGAATGTTCCTTTTGTAGCACGGTTGTCCTGGTGATTCCAACATCCAACTCCCACGCATCCTCTTCCCATTTTTACATGAATTAATATTTTTCGTTAATTTTCATTTCTACTTAAATATTTTTGTCAATTTAATTATCCGTTTAAATTCATTTTCAACAATATTACATTTTTACATAACTTGCACCTACGCTACACTTAATTTAATTCATCGAATGGTGCAAGTTCTTTTCGTAAGTGGTGGTATGATTCGGAGAAATATGCTGGCCTACTCTAGTGCTCGCACTAGTCTATAGCGTTTAAAACCTGGTTAATAAGTTTATACATAAAATCATGGAAAAGCTAATGGTTGGCTAAAGAACAGCAGCATGATGGCGCGAATACTCAAGTTGGAATCGGGAAAAAGTGAGGAAACTCAGCAGAAAGCGATAGCGAGAGTATTCTTGCGAGAAGAAATGTTTGGTGTGTCAAGGGAGAGTCAGATGCTCCCAAAGCGATGCGAAAGATTCAGAGGCTCGGAGGTTTGGTTTGGGAAGCCGCAGGCGGACCAACTTACATTTTGGGCTAAAGAACGCGATGTCTATTCAAGTAATAACTCATGTCACAGTTGCCACAAACCTACTTTAACGTATTCATGCTACTCGTAATTCATTATTTAAAACTTGACTTTTCCCACACCGAAGATATGCAATCAGTCTTATCAACTTTATAACGTGTATCATGGTGCAGACGCATATCCCTGTGAGATGTTGCATTAAAATAAGTAGTATCTATCATCCACTACGGAATCTAAAAATACCGAGTCAATGAAGAGCTAGTGTTAATCGACTTCTAGGCAATGTGCATCAAAAATTAACTCCTTACTTTACGTCTTAAAATAATATTTCACTATTCACACTTCGGATCAAAATTGTCAGGGGATCTATACTATGCAAAACCTCCTCATGAAATTAAAAATTATTTTATTGAGTGGATCCTCTTGGATACTTATGTATTTCATCTATAAATATAAGTGCTGTAAGAGTTGTCTGGAAATTGTGATCACTTACCCTCTCTATTCAATAGTACTACTGTAAATGATGACTTTCCTATTAATTGTCATAAGATCACAATAATTCTAAAGAATAACAATTTTTTCATAGTAAAACTCTCTCTCTCTCTCTCTTCATAATTATGCAGCAATTCTCATACTTTATTTAATTTCAAATTTAAAGCCAAATAGACTTCTAGATGGTGAAATGGGCATTGCAGTTGAGCCAGTCTAGAGCGGAGTCTCTTGGGACCGTTATTTTTTCCCGGTTAGATTAGGTTAACGCTTAATTCAGGGTTGGACATAAACAAGTCATTTCAAGTCCTTTATATTAAAACCGTAACATGCGATTCTTACTGTTTGGTAACAATTTCCTAGATGGAAGTGATTTATAAGTTAGTGAAATGAAAGCTTTAACTTAGTAGTTCCACATGAACTTTATTTAAGACCCAGGTTTCGACCTATGTACTCATCATCAGGTCCATGCACAAGAAAAGTGCTCAAATATACAGTCGCAAAGTGGGTGGGAGTCGATGAGGGGGGGGAGGAGGTAGAGAGGGAGTGCAAGGTGGTTGGGAAGGGATGGGCTGAGTCGGGGGGAAGGAAGGGGTGCTCTGTGAGAGGAAAGGGTTGCTCCCTCATCGAATTTCACCCACTTTTTGACTGTAAATTTGGGCAGTTTTCTTATGCATGTACCTGATGATGACTTCATAAGCGGAAACCTAGGTTGAAAACAAAGTACATATGGAAGAACTAAGTTACAGCATTCATTTCACTAATTTAAGCAGGTTCCACCAAGTTTGACCTGACGCAACCAGATTCATAAGCATTTATGAAAGAGCAATATCACATGCACACTTTATGCAAATAGTTTTTTAGTTTGATTTAGGCATTCTTTTCAAAAATGAGTGCATAGTTGGGCATTTCTGTCTGTTTTCTGCATTTTTTTTTACTTAAAATGCAGTTCTTCACATAGTCAATTAATTTACAAAGTGAAGCAGTTAAAAAGATTCATTGGATTTTTTGTGTTTATGAAAAAATTATCCCAATTAAATTGATGTTTATATGCATGGAAACTCTATCATAGCCCCTGCCGAGACAAAAAACATTCTTCCGATAAAGATAAGTTTCTGTTTTACACGGGTCCCGCTTAAAGACAGGTTTCAATGCATTAAAATTTAAATCATGATACCATGAGTGTAGTTAATGAGGAGAACCAGATACTTGTCTTACTAAGTAATTGGAAAAAGCTGAAAGTTTCTTGCTTGAACGCTTAACTAAAATGATTGGAGTGGCAGCTCATCCAGTGCGATTATCTTACCTGTGAATGTGAGCCGTCTCCTCCGGAGCTAGATCCGCCGTAACCTCCCTGCCCGCCTCCGGTCTGTCCTCGTCCACCGTCATAGCCTCCAGCAGATCCTCCAGACGGGTAACCGCCGGCACCGCCTGGACCGCTCGGGTAGCCATCGGAGCCCCCGCCCCTGCCGTCCGCGAATCCTCCGCGCTGTGATCCAGATCCCCGGCCCCCGCTTGGGCCCCTAGGGTAACCGTCGCCTCCAGAGCCTCCCGAATTTCCCCCGCTACCAGAGCTTCCCCCCGGGTAACCCCCAGCGCTGGAGCCTCCGTTATAACCCCCGGATCCAGAGCCGCTACCACCAGGGTAGCCAACACTTCTGGATCCTCCAGGATATCCATTTCCCCTCCCTGATCCTCCAGGGTAACCCGCACTTCCAGCACCGCCCCTGGAGCTTCCAGACCCCCTTCCACCCTCGGGACCCCTCGGATAGCCAACGCCGTTGCTTCCAGATCCGCCTCGCCCAGGATATCCACTCCCGGAGCCTCCAGGGTATCCACCACCAGCACCGGATGATCCACCTGGGTAGCCACCTCCAGAAGATCCGCCAGGGTATCCTCCTGATCCAGAACTGCTGGAACCCCCGGGATATCCCCCTACGCTTGAACCGGCACCCGTCCCTCCAGAGTAGCCTCCAGAGGATCCTCCGGGATAGCCACCCGCTCCGCCTGAGGGGTAACCGCCGCTACCTCCCGGGTATCCCTCGCCACTGCCTCCGGCACGGCCTCTGGGCCCGCTAGCTGGGGCTCCGTACAGGCCGCCGCCCCCCGATAGGCCTCCGCCCCCGGTGCTGGGGGGGAGGTCTCCTTGGACCACCTGGCCAAGGATGCTGGCCGCCAGCAAGACGAATGCCATTTTCTGGTGTTTCATGGAAGGAGAAAAGAATACACACATTGCACATAAGTCATTCGCCGTTTCCTTGTTCATTTCTTCGTTCAACATTTGGAATGCACTCGGACCACTGGAGTCCAACGTAACTCTAAGTCCCGGTTTAATAACGTCTGGTTGACGTTAACTTCAAGATAATGTAGCCTTTTTGCTAACTTAGTGTTAATTGAAAATGCTGGTTTTGTATTTTTTATAAAACTGTCGGTTAGATAAGTTATTTAGCCACGAAATAACTGTTCAACGGTTAAATAATTATATATTTGACACCCATTTCTTACTTCAGCTCCTCAGGGAACCGGTGTGATTTGGAAAGAGTAATTTTAATTCGGGCTAAAACTAATATCTCCTCTTACATGGAATAAAAAGTAACATTATAGGATTACGTTTTTCAGAGGATTATGATGCATACTCTTTCATTTTTCTTATGGTTACCATGTTTCTGCCGAGTTTCATTGAATTTTACGAAGGATGCATTCAGTGCATCTGAGGCCATGATTTTCTGGTGGTGAAGCATTGATGCCATTGGCATATTCCTCAGTATTTGAATATGCAAATAATGAAGATCCTACATACCTTGAGCTATCGTGCCTTGTTTTTTAAATTTAAATCTATCGGACCACTAACTGCATCTCAAAAGGTTTAAAATCTATGAATATATTATGTGAATCCACGTTGAAACCCGGTTTGAGTTTAAATAAACATTCAGTGGTATTAGTAAAGGTTGTATTTTGCTCCCTCTAATGATGGAATACCAACAATTTTACCTTGCAAATGTGATTTATCTATGCATAAACTTGAAAGTTGTAGATTACTGCTTCTCTATCTTCTTATGGCTTCTGGGTAGGCTTCCGCAATAACGAATGTGAATAATATTTCTGGGGCGCTCCCAGATACACCCATTCTGTAGGAATATGGTTCTGTTTGAGAGCCTTTTGCGAAACTACTGGTTGAATAGAACAATAAATCAACGCATATTTATGTTACTTCGCCTCCTTCATTCTTTAGCTTGAGGTGTCTTGCGGTTTAAGCCAGCGGCTACCAACCTATGCCCTCAATCACAGCCCAAATCCCCTTTATTGGCGTGACCCTAGTTGTGTCAATCAGTTGGACCACTTCGGAGTGAGGGAAGATGCTTGCCTCACAGCCGTCGAAATGCACCGTTTCTCGCGCACCTACCCCATAGCACACCGAACGCGAAAATATTTTCAGTCTGTCAAATGCTTGCAAAATCAGGTACTTGCCACCAAAATTCATTTGCTTCTCAATTTTAATTTTTTCAATTGTCCAAAAAATTTTCTTCAACTGACATATAAGTAACAATAATTGGAATATCCGTGAAAGTATTGTAATTAAAATAAAATGAACAAGGCAGTTTTATGGACTTAGTGAAACAAAAACTGGATTTGGGTGCTGAATTTGTCAAAAGTTTATACTGATATATTTATTAAATTTATCTACTCAAATAAAAATAAAAAAATCCAATAGGAAATCCAATAACAACGAGCGAATCTTTTTGTTAGGATTTTGAAAACATACGCTGTCCGGTTTTCAATCCAAAAGGTTTTAAAGTAAAGCAATACCGAAAGGGAGGTGGGGGTGAATATTGAGGGTTTGAAGATGCAATTGACTATTTATTGACTGGGGAAGAAGTAGGAAATGCATAGCCGTTTTTTACGACTTCAAGGAGGCGGGTGACGGGTGTTTAAGTGAAGGGAAATGGCGGGGAGGAAAAGGATTTAGGCTACCAACCAACCCTCTCTCGGAATTCAACGTTAATGATATCCATTTATACTATATATACTGTCACCCGTCTCAAATTCAGAATTTTTTCTCTTCAGAGCTAAGAAAATAGTTTTTATTAATGTGCTGTTAAAACTACAAACGCACGAAAATGAAAATTCTTCTCTTAGACTTTAAACTAAAATTCGTCACCTGTAAAATTGTTGATCGATTCTCTGAACTCTTTAAATTCAGACTAGCGGACCTGCTGCCTGCTTTGCTGGCAGTCTCTGTCTGGTGTGCTCTTTTGAGGTGCCCCCCACTGGCTTCCCCCAAAACAGCAAGCACGGGAGAAATATTTGACATATATTAACAAAGACTGGTAATGAATTATCTCCGAGGTCAGTTTCTCGCACATTCATATGGCACTCGTAATGGTATATGTAATACTTCTAAACTTTCGACGTGAAGTTTGTATCAATGTATTGAAACGTTTACGACGTTTGGTATTTATCCAGACACTTTAATGCATGGAAAATTCTTGAGGTTCATTTCACTTACGCTAGCTAATCTTATATCTTATGCAATAAAACCAAATCAAGGGAACAGCAATATGAAAACACTTAATTGATTATATTAAAAATTGATTATATTAATGTTGAGTTTACAGAAATTTGACATGAACCTTATTGTTTTGGAGTGGCATACATTTAAACATTCACCCGGATGATATATAAATATATTCACTAAATAACTTCATTCGCATAAAAGTAGCTATACATCAAGAGAAATAAAAAATATGAAATTAAAGTAATATAGATATCGTAGTGCAATCAACATTTACCTGAAAAAGATAAATTAACGACGTTTATATGCCCATACGGTTTGTAGCTGATTGTAAATTTCATTTTTCTATGCACCACCAAATGCTAAAAATCCAAAACTACTACCAAATCATACAGACAGTGAATCCACATTTTATGCACCGAACCTCATTTCTTCAGCTCAAAACTTGAGAGAGATATAAACAAAATGGATACAGAATGACTGACTGACACGAGCTACAAAATTAATATATATAGATGAATATTTTCTTTTACATACTTACACTGGGAGAATTTACCTCATTTTCGTTACGTCATAAAATATTCTACTCGGGGATATTCGGCAAATGCCATCCATTTTGGATACATCATAAAATAATAAATATATTCTCCGACGCTGTATCCCACTATTTCCACCGGCTATGTTTGTCTTTGTGAAAGTTCTCTCTGAAAATAAATTCAAAAATATTCATCCCATATTGTCAATCTATTGCAGACTGGAAGCTTAGTGGGTGAAGCGATCTTCTATGGACCTCGGATCAGCTGTATATGGTTCTCGGTTCAAATCCTGTGGAGGTCTCAATGGATGCCCAAAGCCATAATCCACAAGGTAAGATATTCTGTGAATTATAACTTCGCCGTAACCCTCAGATTTTCCCACCAAATAAACTGTTACCCGCCCCAAAAGTGTGAATTTCGCCAGGCGCCTTGTTGCTGAGATGAGGCCTTGACTATCAACGTAAAATCCGAGTTAATCGCTAAGTGAGTTCCCAGATTTTTATTTTTTACCCTCAATACCCCTTGGGTTAGTTCATTCAGTCGGTATATATGTGGGGGGTCGTGGTTTTCTTTGCTAGCTAATCGTATATCTTATGCAATAAAACCAAATCAAGGGAACGGCAATATCAAAACACTAAATTGATTATATTAACGTTGAGTTTACAAAAATTTGACATGAACCTTATTGTTTTGGAGTGGCATACATTTAAGCATTCACCCGGATAATTTCTAAATATTTTCGCTAAATAACTTCATTCGCGTAAAAGTAGCTATATCAAGGGATCAAGCAGTTTTTACTGACTATGAGCTTAATAGCCACGTTTTTTAAATTTTTTTTTGCACCACCAACTGCTAAAAATCCAAAACTACTACCAAATCATACAGACAGTGAATCAACATTTAATGCACCAAACCTCATTTCTCTATCTCAAAACTTGAGAGAGAAATAGACAAAATGGATGCAGAATGACTGGCTGACTGACACGCTGCAAAATTAATATTGTAGTAGCTCGTCTCATTCAGAGGGCCCGGGTTCAAACACCGGCGTGCGGAGGAGGCCATTCAGCGGTACCCCGTTCCCTACTTGGTTGGTGGGCACTTCAAAATGCAGTTCTCCGTCCGTCGGATGGGACGCAAACCTCTTAACGCGCTTTCCGCTAGAAGAGTAGGCTGGTGTCTATCCCGGGTTTCTCTCTGCCCCAAATTTATTTCCGGGAGAATTTTTGCGCAAAAAATCTCATCGTGAATAGTGAAAGAGGCTACAATTCGTCTGCCAACTTCCCTCCTTCCCTTCTGCAACTTCTACAACTTGTACCTTCCCGAGAAGGCTTCCGCGGGGTCTTGGAGTTGAAGAGACTTGATTTTCGAGGGTTTCATTCCGCGTCTAATCCTTCTTCGTGGAAAATATTTCACCCGCGTTCCAGCTGTAAAGGGCGAAATGATATCCACACGGAGATGGAAAGACGGGCAATGAGGCCCGAGCTAAAATCAAGTCCCTTCAACTTGTGCCTTCGTCCTAGGGCTCAGTCCTTACCTCTCTGGAGGGACACATGTTGGGTCGTGTGGTGTTGAGCCTCGGGTCTTCGGCCAGAGGCTGCTTCTGTCCTCTTCGGTGTCTCTCTAGTACTTCTTCCCGTTTTCCTGCTGTTCTATCTCTCGAGAGAGCGACTTCACCGGATGGAGACGAGACCCGAACTGCTGATGCTCCTGATCACTGGCCATCAACTTATATACTCTTCGGCAGCGTATGATTGTCGTGCACCATGATGCATCCTAATAGGAGAGCGGGAAGGGGGTGCAGCGGCAACCCCCTTCCTCCACCCCCGATCGTCTTTCCTTGGAACTGGAATATTCTTTCATTTCCCATTTCTTTCGATCGCCTCCGCTCCTCGACTTAACTCATCGACAAGATCCTCCGAACCTTCTTCCCCCCTCCCTCCCTCCATCTTGCCCGTGCGCTCTGCTTTTCCTCGCCGAAACGGGGTGGGATGGGGGTTGTCACGGTGATGACAGGTGAAGCACGGCAGCAGCCAAGAGACAACGAAAAACACGCTCCGTCCCATTCCATGAGCCTCCCGCTGCAGAGATTGAGGCTCTCTCTAGTTCGGGGGATGGGGGATAGTGTGCACCCTAGTTTCCTAGTTAGGCGCATAACGGAAAGCGAAAGTGTATTTCGGTCTCGGTGGATGGTGGAGAGGGGGAGGGCAGGGGGTGAGGGTGAAAAATAGATTGAGGATGTGTCTCGGAGAAACTTGACGTAAGGTGGGTGGTGTGTGGTGTGGGTGGGAGAGATGGTTTGGGGGAGGCGTAATACTTAATCTTTTTCGAGACAAATGGAGTTCGCGGAAACGGGTGAGATGCCGTTTTGAGTGTGTCCTTGCAGGCGAGAGTGTCTCTCTGTCCGTGTGGAAGGGTTGATTCGCGCTGCGGGGCGAAGTTTCGTCTCCATGGTGACGGTCGCTGGATCCCTTATCGGATGCGTCGAATTCTATTCCTGATATGCTGTCTCTTAATGCTCAAGAGTTCGTTGCTGGAAGCAATGGCGGACGATATCCTTCAAAGAGAATGTCATCAAACTGGTTAAAATACACTGCACAGTGCACTTCATTTACACTTTGGAGAAAATATGTGATTTTAAATATTTATCTCATTGCGTGTCGTATTTCGGCGGATATATTTAGTTAAACACTTAGCGTTTATTATGTCGTCTGTTTCATATTTTCCTTTCTGTTTTAAATTTTACAGGCTGTCATTGGTTTTTTCGTGTAGATTAAATTTAGGTGTTGTCGAACTTGTTTCTTCTTCTATATTTCTGGGTGAATTGTTTTTTTTTATTGAGAATGGACTTTTTCATCTTTAAATAATGCTGGATATCGAAAATATAACTTGTATAGAGTTCAAAATAATTTTTTTAAATTAGTTTATTATTTACTGATTCTCTGGCTCCACTTCGATTTGCTTTTCACGTACGACTAAGGACTTTCCTAAGAATTTGAAGCAAAAATTGCATAAATTATATTGCCTTTTAACTCTTCACTCTGTCATTAGTAAAATCACAGTTAGTACAAAAGATATATGACAACTTGAGACTCGAGAATCGAAGATGCGAGTCGTGACTTTTTGTCCAAATGAGGGATATAATAGTTGTGCGAAGGCCATGAATGCTGTTTTACTTTTCTTAGTGTGAACAATGAGGGATTTTATACCTTTCGAGGTTCGCTAGGCTTGAACTCTCGCCCTTTCTAGTAATGGAGTGGAGTAATTGGTTTCTAACCATTTTGTGCTTGCACGGCTCAGACCACTCTGCCTACAGACTACGGGTCTCATCACCGAACGGAAATCACCTGTCCGCAGCTGCGATTTATTTATTAATTTGTACGTAGGAGGTAAATGAAACGTCAAATCATTTATTAGCTAGTAGTGGAATGTTTGCCTGACATATTGAATTTAAGATGAAATTACCAATATTCAGTCACATTTTAGATGTCAAATGGAATTGTATATAAATTTAAAATGCACTAAACATTTAAAACCGATTTTAGTGAAACCCAGAAACGTCAAAATATATCAGTAAGTTACTCCTTTGCTATCTTTGGCATCCGTAGTAATATTTCATCGGCTTCCAATTGAAACAAATGTTGAGGATTCCGGTTGTGTGAAATTCACAGTGAAAAAAATCATTGTGTGTGCCTCCACTATGTGCGGGTGACTCCGTTAAAGTTACTGCGCGGCCGCCAGTTCCGCAGTTCTTTGAATTTGAGGATGCCGGGACTATACCACTAATAGCGATAATATTGCCTTTTACGGAGTTACTCGCAAGTATGAACCTATCGAATGTTAATGGCAGTGTTTGTGAGTAGCATGGGCTTACCCAGCGAGGGGCAGGGGGTATATAGCTAACTCCTTTTCCCTTCCCCCTAGAACCTCAAAAATAAAACCTAAAATTAAACTTTTTCCGGATAAGAAATGAAAGTAAGATAACATTAATAAAGCAGTTAAGTTTTTGGGGGCTAATAAAAGCAGAATTTTACTAATTCTTGATTTTGCGCAAGAATTACATGTTCTGTTACACCTACCTTTCCCTTCCTCACCCTCTCCTTAGCCACCCAGCATGAGCTGCCCTTCCCAAATTACAATCCTGGAAACGCCCTTGTTTAGTAGTATTTCGTTTCAAATGATGTCTCAATACTTAAATAATTCTACGAGTAAATTTCCGAGGATAATAGTAACCTTAGCATTAGTCGTTAGTAGAACTTACATAATAGAAATTTGAGTCTTCTTACAAGGTGTGACATGAAAGCCACTCCGACGCCACAGTGTGTGGTATTGAAAGACACACTCGCTGGGGATTGTGCCGCGAAGGGACCTGGGTCCAATCTGTTCTTAGCCAAATGAAATTAAGATCGCAATGCGATCCCGTACCTCAGGACGAGGAATAAGAATCCCAAGTGTTAGAAACTATTCGTCCGTTACAGTCGACTCCCTCATCTAGCGGATCCAAAAGGACGGACGTATAAGAGCAACTTACTGCAATGGCCCAGCAAATTCCCAGCCAATTGACCCAGGCACTTCAAAATAGCCAATTCAAGCCCAAATGGCCACAAATTTCGCGCCACATTTTCCATCCGGTCCTGCATCCGGAACGGACGTTCCCGATGACAACGTGGTACTTGAATTGTTTCTTGCCTTGAAATCTAATCGCACCTCTACTAAACTTAACCTGGACCTGGGTCCAGCAGCAGCATCTTGAGTTCTTAAGCCTTGCCATGATCGGTATAAGTTGTATCACTCTGTTGATGAACTTTAGGGTGATAGTAAGGCACTGCGTATCGTATATATTAGTTTTTGTGTTATTTTATCTAAATTTATTTGAATGGGGCTACATTTTATGATGTAGATAGGAGATTTCAACTCCCATGGAATCATAAGAAACAGAACCAATAGTCAATACACGTGAAGATTTAGTTAATTGACCAGCTGACACTGATGTCAATTTTAATTATAATAATTTTACGCTCTGCGTTTCAGTGATGTATAGTATCTGTATAGATGAAAAAACTTAAATGACAGAAATGTCTCTTTTATGGTACATTTAAATTGGCGGACGATGCTAATTCCTCTTTGAGTAAACGCTCAGCGTTTCTAAACCATTTTCATTTTTCCATTTGTGATTGTTATTTTGTTTTGAAAAAGTAAGCGCTCTCTTTCCTGTTAAAAATGCTAGTCTCTGCATAATCTGTGGGCAATTATTTATTGAATGAGTTGAATTACGAAAGTTTCAGGGTTCCAATCATCAGTCTTCAATCAATCGAGTCGTTATCATAGAGAAATACTTGTCCATCAGCGCTCAACGACGAGGTGCATATTTAATGTACTACGCTGAAGCAACATTGGGGAAAAGATAAATGTTAGAATACATATTTAATATATAATTACAAAACGTTACAAGTAGGCAATCGCCTGGTGGTAACATTGACATAAGCATAAGAAAATATATATGAAATTTTTAAAACACTTCCAAATAAACCATTACAGAATGGAGGAACACTTATTTCTAAAAATTTTAACGTTAGCGGGAAAGATCTCAAAAATTACTTCAGGTAACTCATTCCACTCCTTTATACCTCTATTTAAGAAAGATTGCTTCAAGATATCCGTTTTCTGCTTTCTGCATTTAATTTTGTACCTGTGTTCATTTCTTCCTGTGTAGCAGGGTGAGTCTAGCCTTTGATTTATTTCCTCCCAAGCCCGTTCTTTTGTAATTGCTTTGAAAATCCCGCATTACCTGTTTATACCCCATTCCAACCCAGATATCCCATATCCTGGTGATATCCGAAAGAAAAATAATAATCGTTGTCTTGAATTTATAATAGCATACCCAAAAATAGACCCTCTTTGAAACCGAGATATTCTTGTACTAAACTATTAATTGGAATGAATGGTAATTTCATTTTGGGCGAAGTTGAGTGTAATGCATTATTTACCTCTAAAAAGGGTAGATGACCCTCCGCTCTTTTCGTTATACAGGGTGATTACAAAAGAATGCGTCGGTTTCAAAGATCTGTATTTTTCAAATGGTACGATCTACAGAGCTGCGTGACCTCTTAAAATGGCCGGTACATTCTCTAGTTTTGTGAAAAAAAAAATAACATTACAATTGTTCAATATGTCCTCGTTGAGTAACCCGAACAATATCAAGTCGATATTCAATTCCTCTCACACTCTGTGAAGCATGTCAGCAGTGACTGTCTTCACAGCCAAAGTTATGCGTGCTTTCAATTCCTCGCTGTTAGTAGGCAATGACTAAGATTGACATTGTCCTCTACTGGAAGCAGATTTCAATGATTATATGTTTCAGTAAGACGGGGCTCCCCCCATTGGCACCTCTTAGTTCGTGCTCATCTTAATAAGACCTACCCACAAAGATGGATTGGTCGATCTGCAAAGCAAGACCTCGCCCTTCCATCTGTGGCCTCCGAGGTCACCTGATCTCACAACATGTGATTTTTTGTGGAGATATGTCAAAGGTCGAGTCTTTGTGCCGTCATTGCCTACTAACAGCGAGGAATTGAAAGCACGCATAACTTTGGCTGTGAAGACAGTAACTGCTGACATGCTTCACAGAGTGTGGGAGGAATTTGAATATCGACTTTATATTGTTCGGGTTACCCAACGAGGACATATTGAACATTTGTAATGTTATTTTTTTAAACAAAACTAGAGAATGTATCGGTCATTTTAAAAGGTCGCGCAGCTCTGTAGCTTGTACCATTTGAAAAATACAGATCTTTGAAACCGACGCATTCTTTTGTAATCACCCTGTAGTCTTCGCCAGTTTGGACGCACTGTATTTTTAATTTGAAACGTCGTGGGAGAAATGCAGGATTTGGTGTATTCCCAGCGGATGATTCGGATCGAGTCTTTAACGGCTTGTGGAAGAATTTTCTATAAACTAGAATGTTAACCGCTGTTTGATTTTCACTCTTTAGTTTCCGGTATTATGTTTCAGTGCTTTATGACATTATAAAAGTCTTGCGGAGGCTATCTATATTTTAGGGAAAAAGTAATTATTTACCTATTGGGAGAAAGTGCCTAAATTGCTTGAACAGTGATGTTTAGATCGTCTGTTAGTAATACAGACATAATTTTAGTCGAACAAAAGTAGCCCTGTGTTCATTACGAGGGATAAAAATCAAACTATTTCTGTGGAAATTATTTTCTTGGCGTGAAATAAGGATTAGTACCTACTGTTATTCCTATTAACTCTGGATTTTATAAAATAGTAATGGTTGTGTCACTAAACGTAAAGCTATAGTTTATTTTTTGTTTGTAAATAATGTTTCGAACAGAAATGACAAAATACTCGAGGGGTAATTTCGCTATGCGTGCGCTGAGAACTATGTTCACATATTGATGCCCGTTAGAATTAATGAGAGGTCATATGCTTTGTTTTGCATGGCTTTATGAGATAAATAACAACACTAATAATTTTTCCCATCGTTCCTTTTGACGCGGTGAAAGTAAAATCCTTTACACTCTTATAAGTGCCACTGCTGAGCCACTGAAGGATTCCTTAATTGCAATTGTGGCTCCTTGTTAGTGGAAGTCTGTCTAGTGACGCCTACCGAGCCAGCTGGAATCTGATTGAGAGCGGTGACGGCAGTCTGAAATGCAGATAATTGGTTTTCCTCCTGGAGTGCAAGTTCGCCATCTCGTGGCGATAATTAACCGCGCTATTCTCGAATTTCCAAAGCAGAGTGAAGAAGGAAATCAGCGTGATGTGATGACGTGCCGAGTTTGGGATTATAAAAAGTGAAATTCCGATGAACTAGAAATGGCCGTGATGAATATTACCAAATTGACTGAAAGTATCACTACATTGTTTCTAATATCCTTTATCAGCAAAGAATGATGTCTGGATATGTTTTGAAAATTGGCAAGCAGTAGGCACCAATATCTTTTAACCAGTACAAATTGTAGTCTTGATGTTCCCTGCTATTGAATTATCGATTACAACCGATATTTTTAAAGGTAGCGTGACTACTCTAGACATTTCTGAAACTTTTTTTAAGAATTTATTTTCTCTGATAAAATTTCAAAGTAGCTTATGAACTGCGTGAATCCGATAGAAGTAAAAACTGGTATGCAAAAAGCAAAGTTGAAAGAAATCACTTTTTGCAGTTCCACCCACATCCTTTATTTCACTAATCGACGTCTATTGCGTCACATGTAAGGTAACACTGGTATATCATTGATTTTTGAAGGCAGGCATGTTTTTAGGTTCTTCAGCAGCCTGGGCCATTTGCAGCTCACACAGTACGGACAGCAGACGTTTTTTTTAACCTCGGAGCAACATTTTAATGTTTCGTCCAGCATTAAGCCGTTTGGCTAAATAAAAAACCATAAATGTTACACTAATTAGGGTAAGTAGAGCGCTCGTTGTAATATATATATATACCCAATAAGGAGTCACAGGCGTGACAAGTAAAAACATAGTGGCACAAACAAAAGAAACTCACACGAATGGTTGTTTCATTTTTGACAGCTTTCAACTGTCTTCTTCCGAACTGGAGATCTCTCCAGTTCGGAAGAAGACAGTTGATTGCTGTCGAAAATTAAACAACCATTCGTGTGAGTTTCTTTTGTTTGTGTCACTATGTTTTTACTTGTCACGCCTGTGACTCCTTATTGGGTGTATATATATATATATACCTTGCTTCTTTTGTGACTAAGTCTGATTAAGACTAAGACTGAATTAACTCTCTTTTACTAAGTCTTGCTTGACGTTTATTGATCAAGAACGAAGGCCAGTAGTGCGTTATAATAAAACAATTTTTAATATCTGTGTGACATCAGCGTCGTATAAAAAATAACTACCAGTTTTTGAGTGATCCGAGTATTAAACGAAGTCAATTTTCAAATATATTTTCAAGTCGATTAAGTTGATAGCTGTGGCTGAAGCGTTTTAGACATGGAGTGAAAATAGATTCCCGCCAACTGATAATTGCTACGTGGATAATAGAGTTGAAGAACAGCTGATGAAGTGAACTACTACTCCCGGTATAAAACCGCTAAGATCACGAAACGAGCGAATAACAATGAGCGAATAGTATTAAATACTAATAGCTTTTGAAGGCCAATGTAGATATTACGAAAGAAATGGATCGCCGTAAGACTGGATCTAAGGATGCCTAAACGTATTTTTTTCTAGAGAATGACAATATTCAATGCATTTAAATACGACCTCGGCTAAGAAGGAAAGTACGTTCGTACGTTCAAATCCTAGGTGAGATGCGCTGAAGATGGCGGCAGTGAAAAAGCGTGGCAATGGCATAAGTTATAGCGCACTGTCTCCATGCGCCAACACTTCACTGATAAGACCGACACGACTCGTGGTTGCGATGATATATTTTCCCCGCATAAACAGCCAACGCATTTCACGAGAGGCGCATTCAATCAGACTCTTGTTCATCCATTTTCCCTCGTGTCCTCGTTTCAAGACGAAGGAATGTGACCCGAAGTGGATCCTGCTAACTTATTGTTAGCTAGATGCAGGGGCAAGAGTGTTCCATTTTATATTCATGGAGAAATATTTTTATCTACTTAGATATTCATAGAGCTTACTCTATAGAAATAATATTAAAATTACAAGCATAGGCACGCATTTACAATATGTTGCTCAGCACGCATCTTGCTTTTCTACAGGCGTGCATTTTGTCAGTCTTTCATTTTAATATCCAGATACAAACATATTTCCCCGAATTTTTTACCGCAAAAATCTCCCTCCAAGGCATCAGATTCTCATGTTTACGAATTTTGAGTTACCCGGATTGTTTCTTCGGCATGCGTTGGTCTGCTTGCCCTCCAGTTGATCCATAATGTGTCTCAGTCTCAGCCGAATAAAAAGAAAATTTTCGATGAAAATGATTTTCTCATGTTTTTTTTATGCCACCGGATATTTTTTCAGGAATACATCTTTCTGAGGGTAAGCGAAACTTTTATAAACATTTGTATCGATGGAGGGCTTGGGAGTGATACTTGTTACTTTCCTGCGCGCTCGCAGACTATGATGGAAAAGAATCAAATCCTACATCATCGCAACTATGATGTAGGATTTGATTCTTTTCCATCGAATTATTGCTGTGAAATCCTCTCGGGCTTCTGACCGGATGTCAGCTTCTCCATCTCCGCCGACGACGTCTCGATGGAAGGTTTTCCCAATCGTCCTTTTCCATCAACAGCCCTGATGCAAGGCAAGTCTTCCATCGAAACGTCGGCACAGATGGTGAACCTGACCCCGTCGGAAGACCCACATAAATTTACTGATATTGGCGGTGTTAATTACAAAATAAAAAAATTGTTTTTATGGTGATGTATGTTAAATGTATTTTTATGGTGATTTCAAAAACGCTTTCTAAACGGAGTTTGAAACGCTGAAAATTGCTTTTAAAAACGATTCACGAATAGAATAATTCTATTTTTCACCTTATTGACAAAAGATTATTGAAAGATTTTTGGAAATTGGTTCTTCATTCCTGTTTAGTTTTTGGTCAATTAAGGTTGAACATATTGTTTGAGTAAACAATATAAAATCTGATGATAAATAGCAGTTTAAATTAACAATGAAGCATGCTGAAAGCTACTTTAGGCATGTCTACTTTTCCATTGGAAAAGCGCTGAGTATTCTGACCTTGATTCCGTAATATGTGCATGATTCTGGTGTTATTCTTGCAAACCCCGACCGACTAACAATATGGTTGTCAAATTCGCGGAATCGACGTTTTCCTTCGTATTTAGTGCGATTTAAGGGAAGGTGCATGCTGCGCGAGTTAACTTGGTTTGAGAGAGATTCTCCATAGCCATAATAGATACCTAATTCGAATTTTATTAAATAATTAAGCAGTGATTATGTTAGTAGAAGTAAATATAGCAGTATTAGCATTGCAAAATCTTTGTTCAACATGATTGTATTTCTCAGTAAGTGACTTAATTTACTTACACATTGGAGGCTTTCTAATTTGGCTTATTTCTTTGACGCCATACGCTGAAAATGCCTTATCAAGCCGTAGTTCTTTTGCGATTTCATAAAAAGTTTAAGGATGTATAATTTATTTAGTTTTAATAATAAACGTGAAAAATTAAGAACCGTTAGATTTCCGACGCGATCTCTGCATTAAAACCTCGTTTTATTTCTGAAATCTCTCTGGATCGCACAGGTGCACCTTAACCCATGAAAAACAGATTCTTTCTCTTTTTTGCTAAACATGTCGAATTGCGAAATTACGATAGGCAACTGATATGTTTGGACCGTTGGAGAGAGAGAGAGAGAGGATAATATTCTTCAGAATGGACTGGATCTCATGCGCTGAAAATGAGTGAAGCGGTGTGATAAGAATTCGGCGTGTGGAGATATGCGGTTGCAGGTGGAGAAGAGGAGGAAGATGTCGAAGTGGAGGGGATTGTTTGCACGGGATTGGCGACTGGGAGGAGTGTGGCAGGGGGCGAAGGAGGAGATAGATAGATACAACTTTTATTGATATAGGGCATGCGCTGTAAGACCAGGTATATTTAAGGCAAATCTATGCTTGGTTTTTACAAAAGTTGTTACATAATGTAATTAGAATAAAACAAAATTACAAGTCAGTTTTGACAAATGCCATTCAACATACATATGTTTGATTTGTTGATAACATAAACAATTTTGAATTACTTGAGTGTTCATTTTTACATAATTGTTTTACATTAATTACTAATATTTAGGTGTAACATCAATATACCCATCTTCAAGTGTTTTTTGTTGCATTAGATATTCTTATAATTTGGATTTAAAGGAGTTAACTGATGAACTTTGTTTCGGGGATATAGGGAGGGGGAGTTCTAATATTTTGTTGTGGTTATTTGAAATGAGTTCTGGTGCACCACCAGAGTGGGTGATTGAAGGATGGGGGGGGGGGTCATGTCTGGAAATGCTGCGCCGAGAGATTGGAGGGGGGAGGAGGCCCCTCTTTGTGTTGAGGGAGGGGAGAGGAGTAAAGGGGGGGGGGGAGTGGTCCATCGCAGTTCGTCAGACAAACAAAAGAGGCAGATCCAAATTGAGGATGCTTCGGCGTCCTCGTTACGCTCGCGAGTAAAGAGAGATGCCACCTGATGGTGGTTTTTTTTCATATCTGATGATCTGGCAGTTGAATTGGATGGATCAACTGACAGTCCACCTCGCTCTTGCATCCCGAAGACCCAAGGTCTTTCCAGTGGAGTCCTCATGTTGTGGTTGCCGTGCGTAGAGCCTCTTCCTCTCCCCAGCTAGCACCACCCCCTCACTAAACCTCCCACCGAGTGTCGTAAGGGCGCCAATGATCTCACTTGATTACCCCCCCTTGCCACACGCCTCTGCGGCGTCTCACAGTGTGATGTGTATCTAAGTGTGCACATTCACAAGACCAACAAGGTTTTTTATATTTATTGAATATCCACTTTTTGACTTGAAGGAAAGTAAAACGTATGTCTGAAAAACAAAGATGATTCATCGGCCTTTCCCCGGCATATTGGTACGTGAGATGGGACACCCGAATGACTTCAAACCAGAGATATACTACATTGTATGGAGAAGGGACGGAAGATGGACGCCTACGAACAGCGGTCGATCCAAGGAGGTTAAAATGAACCTTTTCTAACCTCCTTGGGTCGATCAGCTTTGCCAGTAATTCCAATTGTCTCCTGAATGACATCACCTTCCCTAACCCATTCCACTTGTTACTCATCACCTTCCCCCCCCTTGCTACCCCCTCTGCTCCTTCCCTTACCTCCCTCCCTTCCCCCTCCAAAAAACTTCACAATATAAACTGGGTATATAGATAGTCTTTTACCAATGTACCTGAGGATGGATTAAGAGTCGAAGCCGGTCGTGTGTGAATAAATTTGTGGAAGTCATGATGTGTCTATTTTATCAATCATGATACCCTTCCTCCGCGCATGAGCTTCAATTTATGATATGAGGTTGGTGGTTTACGGTGTGACTTTATGGAACTTGGTATCTTTTTAAAATTTTATGTGAGTTTTTTTTTCTTGGAGTTTTACGAAAAATGGACAAATTATTCCAATTCCTTAAGTCTGAGGTCTTCACGTTACGCTTGTAAATTGTTTGACTATCCATTGAATCGATAGTTGTACTCGTATCAGTAGTCCCAACTATTCGTAATGTTTTAATGGCTTGAGTGGATATGGCTCAGTACATTTAGGGCAGCGTTTCACCTTCGATGCAGTGGGTTTGAAATTCACCGTCGCAGAGCGATGAGGACACCTCGTCCTCCTCCTCTCCCGCTGCGAGAAAGCGCGCGAGGTGGTTGTCGCCCCCCGAAGTATGCCCCCGCAGCCGTGACTCGAGATGCAGTCGAGAGAGAGAGCGTGCGTCATAACATGCACGGCCATCCCTCGCGTTCTACACGAGTGGAGCCAGTTAATGCGCATGCCAGTCGGCCTTCCTCCGGATGTGCCCTCATAAACGATCGCCTTCGTCACATGCTTTGAGACTCCAAGAGGTTCTAGTGTATTCAATTGCATTTAAGATAATTGATTTTAAGTGTATTACTTCAAAATTGAGTGCAGAGAGTGAATCAAAGGGTTAAATAATCAAAACTTTATTCGCTTAGTTTGATTTATGTACATTAGTTATCACTTTCTATGAAACATCATTTGATTCTTGAAATATTTAGTGCTCTCCAGTCAAATCACGTAGAATCATGACTTCATGTGTTGCTATTCTTTTAATTTTAATGCAAAGATATAAAATGTAAATCATAGAAATTTGGACAAAAAGATTGGCAGATAAAGTTATGCAAGTATGCAATATAAATATAAAAATAAATTTCATTATAGTCGCAGGCAAGAGCAAAAAAGTAATATACCTTATGTTTAAAAATGAAAATTTTCGTTTTTTTCTAGCTATTAATCATTTTCAGTAAAAATAACAATATAAAAAATATGTAAACACAATGTTGCGTTTTAGCCACGCTGCACAGTGGGCCCAAATCGAAAATCGCCGGACAAAAGTCCAAAATTGCTTTTTTTGAGACATCAACTAGAAAATTGGCATATATACACACAAATGATTGTTGATTATGGAATGGTAAAACATTTCTCATAGGTCGTACTTAGATACAGAGGCTCAAACACGACCAAATTTCCAAAAAAGCGGCCGCTCTCATTTTTCTTCGAAAATCATAAAAGTTGATCAGATATAGGAGTAATGAAAGGATTTTTATGAAATAAAAAACATTACTATTTGTAAACAGGGTACTTCACCTATACTAAGCATAACTTTCAGACATATTTGCCCATATTTGAGTGCTTTTACGTCACAAAATGGCGGACAATTTTTTTAGGAAATATTTGACATAAAATAGACAATATACTCCTTATTCGGAAAATGGTCACTGGGATACTTCATCAGAGTATAAATTAAATATATTTCTAGATTATTCCGTAAAAATATTTGAAAAAAGTTTGCGACGCCGAGAATAAACTCGATTTTTCGATCGCGCGTCGCGGACCGGCTCCGCGCAGCGGGACCTGGAAATACAGTGTTCCCCGTTGGATTGTTCAAGTTGTGTGGACATTAACTCCTCGAATTCAACTTTTTCAGGCTATGCATGTTGTCACTGATATCTAAAGATTCCAAACTGAAGATTTTGCGAGGATATTGAATCGAGAGAATGGATCAGTGCACGCGTAACTGCGACACATTTGTTTTTCTTTGGATAAATTTCGGAATCATGCAGCAAATTATGAACGTCTTTCAACTCTTGAGAAAGAATGCGGGTTCTCGGGGTGCCATGCAAGTTTTCCATAAAAAAGCAACATTTGGGATTCCCTTCTTTCTCTTCACCCTCTCCTCCCCCACCCCGAACAACACCCTCCGCCTTTACTCTCCGAGGAGGGTGGCGCGAAAAGGAATGTTTTATGACAATGTGCAGCCTTTAAAAAAACATACCTGCTTGGCAAATTACAACTTGTTGTCACTCTTCGTCATCTGACTCTTTGATGCGCCAGAAATAACAATAGTAGTTACTCTCCTACAAATAGATTGGAACTGATATTCTAAATAAATCAATATATTATTTTAAGGAGTTACCTAAAGGGAATCATTCTCCCAATATCATTCTTTATAGCTTCTTACAATGAAATTCAAGCTTGAGTTTAAAATCAGCATGATTTCATGAGTTTTTACAAAAAGCTCTGCAATGTAATATCTTTGTGCGCAATGTAATATATTTGTAATGAGTGACATACTAGATCATTATGTTTGAGGGATGGTTTAATTTAAGCTTGGGTGTCCAGTGGCTTTGCATTTTTATTTCGCAATACTGAGCACACAATGTAATGATATCAATTTACAATGCTCTCGACGAAAAGTAAAGGAATATACATAGATGAAAACACAATTAGATTCATCGATAATATATTAAACAAAACTGGAAAACTGATATTGTTCTATATCAAATTCGCTGCGCCAAATCTTACGCAGAATATGGCAAAAAATAGAGAATGTATTTTGAAAATAGGATGGCAATTAATGAGAATGGCTTACATTCGTTTTGATGTTACCATTACCTTTAAATATCAATTCAATAACATAAATGAAATGCCATTACTTGTAAGATACTGAAAAGAAAACAAATATCATTTTCTCAAATGATTTTCACCCTCAGAGCATCCTAAGTTTTAACTCACCTAGTCATCTTCAGGTAGTTGACAAATTTCTGAAAGCACACACCATGAATATATTTACGAATGGGTAAGAAGGTTAAGAAACAGCTAGAGACAATGGGTTTGTCACACGTGTACCAACGCGCTCCATAAGGGAGAGAGATGAAAGTGAGAGGTCTGTTTGAGGCAATGAAGGGAAAAAACTAAAGCAGGGAATACCCGGAGAAAATGAAAGGAGACTAAGTTGGGTCGGAGGTGTTCTAGTGAGGGGTTAGCAAGGGTGGGTAAGGGAGCGGTTTAGCAAAGGGTGGTGGGTAGCGGGCTCCTTACAATGCGATCACCTTTTCACTATTCTTTCCTTAACCACGTTAACCCATCCCCGCGATTCCGTCACTACACCGTTGGCACAACTTCCTTTGACGATTGTTCGTTTCAAGCTAAATTCTTAGTCCTCGGACGAATCGTAATTACTACTCATACTCGCTGTTTGATTCTATTGTTTCTTCTTTGTCTTCTATTAGTATTAGTTCCCGTAATTTCTTTGGAATCCTCCTATGATCGGAAAGCTGGCTGAATTAGCCTCGATAACAGAAGTATATTACTCAACAAGTAAACTCACTGTTGATTTGTTGAGTGTAATACGTGGCATTGGTCATATGTAGCTATCTCTGAGCATATAATCGGATTTACACCATTACCTGTTACATCAGCTACCAGTTTAGGAGAATCAAAAAAACGTCTAGCTGTATTTCCATCATTCGTATTTCCTGTTCCAGGCCTGAGCACTTCTACGATTAAACCCATCCTTTCTCTGAAAGTCTTATGTATTATAGCCTTTCTCTGGCACAGCTCTATTTTAAGATAACCACGAGCCTAGAAAGGAATTTAATTATAATTTAGCGATTTATTTTTCAGAATAATTTGAATTGAAGCAATTAAAAGTTCCACCTTGAGCTTTGATGTATTCTCACCCGCCATTGCTTAAACCCCAGTCATTACGAAATATGCAAAAGACACTAAAAAAAACGAATTTAGCAATGCAGCGTCTATAAACCATAAGCATATTTTTCTACATCTGCCGGTCGATTTTTCATGGCTGTTTTGTTATTCATTTCGGAAATTTTTGCTATGCAGATGTAACACCTAAATTCTTTTTCTGGCTTTCCCAATGTGCCTGATAAAGTAAATTTTCAATATTAAAGGCTAAAGAGTAAAAATAATGTCGTTAAATGAATACATTAGAGATTTGTAGAAAAATACCTAGCAGTCGCCGTAGAAGTACTTGGTAAATAATGACGCACGTTATCAGGCAAAATGATTGACTAATTGAGCCAAACATTATGATGCAGCAAATATCGCTCGTTATTCCGGGAAAACTATTCCCACTTTATCATGTAGGGCACCAAAAAACTAATCCAAATGAATTCACTAAGACTTTTTAGAGCGTCATCATGTGACCCTAAATCTAATCTTCGCGACAAATAATCAATCAAATATTCTTTTTTGACTTTTAATGATTTTCCCTTCATATCCGTTACTTTTTTATGGAGCTCAAGACGCGTGATCTGGTGTGAAGGCAAATCACAACTCGTTTGAGGAAAAAACTGTGTAACGGTCCACTAATTTAAGAAAATAATATATACGAAGGATAAAAGAAAAAAAATGAAGATACTTTGAAATAATAGTAAGCAGTAAGTACGCGAGGTAAAAGAAATACCACGAGAAGTTAACAAAATATATATGAACACTAATGAGAAAACTACGACGCATAATGTGTGTAAAAAACGTCATTGGTGGGAAAGAAGAAATTAAAATAAATTGCTTACGTTAAAAAAGAGGTATACATTTAAGAAAATAAACAATACTGCTGTCACCACAGGGAACTGGAGGAGGAAATATGTCAGTATTTCACGAGCCAAATAACCAAATACTATGGGTTTTCCAAACTCACGAGTGCACAGGCAGCACACTACTTCACCAAAACCAAACTACAACTGCCTGTCAATATGCATTTCTTATAGAAAGGGCGCCAATGAAAATACCCGCTATTTCCTGTCAACGGCAACCCGGTGTCATAAAACGTTCCTTTTCGCGCCACCCTCCTCGGAGAGTAAAGGCGGAGGGTGTTGTTCGGGGTGGGGGAGGAGAGGGTGAAGAGAAAGAAGGGAATCCCAAATGTTGCTTTTTTATGGAAAACTTGCATGGCGCCCCGAGAGCCCGCATTCTTTCTCAAGAGTTGAAAGACGTTCATAATTTGCTGCATGATTCCGAAATTTATCCAAAGAAAAACAAATGTGTCGCAGTTACGCGTGCACTGATCCATTCTCTCGATTCAATATCCTCGCAAAATCTTCAGTTTGGAATCTTTAGATATCAGTGACAACATGCATAGCCTGAAAAAGTTGAATTCGAGGAGTTAATGTCCACACAACTTGAACAATCCAACGGGGAACACTGTATTTCCAGGTCCCGCTGCGCGGAGCCGGTCCGCGACGCGCGATCGAAAAATCGAGTTTATTCTCGGCGTCGCAAACTTTTTTCAAATATTTTTACGGAATAATCTAGAAATATATTTAATTTATACTCTGATGAAGTATCCCAGTGACCATTTTCCGAATAAGGAGTATATTGTCTATTTTATGTCAAATATTTCCTAAAAAAATTGTCCGCCATTTTGTGACGTAAAAGCACTCAAATATGGGCAAATATGTCTGAAAGTTATGCTTAGTATAGGTGAAGTACCCTGTTTACAAATAGTAATGTTTTTTATTTCATAAAAATCCTTTCATTACTCCTATATCTGATCAACTTTTAAGATTTTCGAAGAAAAATGAGAGCGGCCGCTTTTTTGGAAATTTGGTCGTGTTTGAGCCTCTGTATCTAAGTACGACCTATGAGAAATGTTTTACCATTCCATAATCAACAATCATTTGTGTGTATATATGCCAATTTTCTAGTTGATGTCTCAAAAAAAGCAATTTTGGACTTTTGTCCGGCGATTTTCGATTTGGGCCCACTGTGCGCTGGGAAGAAATGGGTTAACATAGGGTTTGATGACGGTTTTGTGGATTTAGAGTACTTGGGGAGAAATGAGAAAATGGGGATATTCGCTGGGTTTTTATAGTAGTTTCTATAGTATTGCAAAATTTAGTAGATACACTGGAAATGCAGTGCGAGAAATTCGGAATGAAGAATTAATAATAAGAAAACAAAAGTAATGAGATTCTCTAGGACAAAGAAAGCGAAGCTGGTGATAAGAGTAGGAAGTCACAAACTGGAGCAAGTAGACTTGGGTAGTACGCTAGAAGATACAAGGCATAGTAGCAAAGGCATTAGGAGGAGAATAGCGCTAGCGAAGGAAGCGTTCAATAATAGAAGGGAGCTGATGACGGGGACCTTAATTAAGGATGTAAAAAAGAGGCTGGTGAAGAGCTTGATATGGAGTGTGGCGTTGTATGGGGCAGAAACGTGGACTTTGAGAAAAGAAGACGAAAATAGGCTGAAGGCTTTCGAGATGTTGGTGTGGAGGAGGATGGAGAACGGAAACGAAGACAGATGAGGAAGTGCTTTACATGATTGATGAGGAGAGGAAACTTCTGAATGAGAGCAGTGGGTAGGTGGCTGGAAGGGGTAATGAGGGGCAATGGTTTGCTGAAGGGCGTGATAGAGGGCAGGATGTTGGGTAAGCGGGGAAGGGGAAGGAAGAGAATCGGTTTTATGGACGGGATGAAGAAAGGTAGGACTTATACCGAGATGAAGAAAGAAATACCACAGAGTAGGGATATTTTACTCTGTGGAAATACTAGATGTAGATAGGGCACGGCACGTGTAAGATATTCTCTTTCATCACAGCCTACCTCTAACCGGTAGATTACTGTAATGAATGAATGAATATACCCAATGGAAATTGCCAATAGCGTATTTCACATCGGAGCATGACCTTCCCCGTGCAGTTATTAGGGCCTTGGGGCGTTGAGCGACCCCAGCGATGCAAGTGGCGTTCTCCCGCGCGCCCGTCTCCAATATTGATTGCTCATGGCGGTCCAGTGGCACCGTGCGCCTCGGGCCGGGTGGGTGGGAGGAGGTTTGTTTACGATCGCCCAATCAAGAGTGAGAATTACTTTCAAAGTCGAAAAAAGGCGTGGCCGAACGTTTAAAGTTCGGTGAGGGCGGGGGGGGGAGAGAAACAAGTGAGGGGGAAGGTTCGGAGCGACGCGAAAAGACTGCAAGGGTGTGAGGGTTTTCAATTCCCCGCGCTCATCGATGGTGTTATAACAAATAGACGGGTCTGTCTCTGAGTGCATTGGGTGTCCCCCGTGTGGCGGGGTTGGGGGAGGGGGTTGACGAATCTCCCCATGGCGTTAAGGTTGTCTTTTCACTGCTACTCCGCTTGAAACGAGGGTAGGGAGAAGGCCGCCAAGATGAAGGCCGTGCTTTGGCCACACCAAGGTTTAGACAACTCGAAATCAGATCCAGACGCTCATTTCAATGAAACATTCGCTAATTTATTACTAGATGGCAGAAGTCACTTGTTTTTTCGCTGGATGGCAATGTATTAAATACATGTTTTGCAAATAAATAATTAATTTTATCTTTCGCTCACCAGAAGCGAGTCTTATAAAAGTGTTGGTTCAAAAGCTTTTTTAGCGTTTTTTAATAGGTTTGCCATTGACATTAGCATATTATTGATATTTGGAAGATATGTGTTAATTATTTTTTGTTTAATTTTCCACTAGCATATAAAACACACTCTTACAGGAACTTTTACGAACCATTTAAAAATATTTAGTATTCTGGAAAAGTTATAAACATTTCAAGAATCGGCACAGTGTGTTAAAAAAATATAAATATCTACTCCTAATTCTCCTCGCTGCTCCACAAGTGCGGACTTGATTGGGGGATCACTTCGTTGTGTTGTGTGCTTGCTAGGCCTCAACACACGAAACGAAACGAAAGAATTTTAAACGAAAAAAAGGATTGAAGTACTAGTTTTGTCCTTAAATAAACATTTTTCCTGAAAACTAGATATAATAGTCGCTTAATGTAGCAACAAAGTCGCTAGATTGGGAATACCGCACACAACTTCCCAGATAACCTTATTTCATTCGTCAAAACTTCCCAAGCAATGCGTAAGACAAATGAGATATAAAAATGGATTTTGAGCCTATAAATGAAACAATCGCTGGACAGCTTGTTGAATAAAGACCGCTTGCAACAAAATATGTATACTCACGAAGAACTCCAGACCCAGTGGGAGGCCCGTGAACCAGTCTATACTCCTGCTTAACCTGGATGACACTTATAGACACCGTTAATCATCCATAGGGCTTCGGTAGCCGGTCTGAAAATATTAGTTAAATGCCTGCACTACATCATCATACACACGTAAACTTACACGCTAAAATTTATTTGCTCGCGTAATTATTATTATTTTTCCCCACCGGCAAGGTTTTAGCCGGACAGTTGTATATTCGCCTCGGTTGGTAAACATCGCCTCAACGGAAGTCCCTGGGAACTTCTAACTTCGTTTATCGTGGAAAAAACAACCTAAATCACGTTTATTTCGTTATAATCGGCTACCTCTGGTGCAGCGCTAATTCATTGCCCGTGTCCTCGTGTGCAACTGAATACCGTCCAGTCATTATCAGGCGACGCGAGTGTGAGGTTAGATGTATACAAGTCTGCTTCGCAGGGCCATGAGCTTCTCTCGTTGCGGTACATACATTGGTGAAGAAGCAATTACTGAAATATGTTTTCATAGTAAATGGGTTCCGTAAAGTTCCCTCACTTGGGATTGAGGAAGTAGTGGTGTTAGTGTTATTAAAAATTTGTGTTTTACGTGATACTTAGTAGTCGAGTGAAGCATCATATATTACGAGCGTCGTAAGTTTTATGAAGTCTAAAAAAACTCCCTCCCTCACCCTGAATTTTAGCCCTCACCCACGAAAATAGACGTTTCTAATGCTCTCCATCGTTTTCAAACATCGTTTTTTCAAGCAGTGGCTTATCATGATGTGATTTGGGTTCTATCGTCAAATTGATATCAGTGGGTTGCTCCAGTGTAAGTAATCGTATATATAGGTTAACAGAAAGGCGTCAGAGATCCACTGGCCTCCTGCCTCAGGATTCTCCAGTTGGTGAGGGTAAGTAGCGAAATTATTGGCGGAAGTTGAGTAAATGTCATGCACTAATATCTATGTAATCCTATCGATGGTTAATTTCCTAGTCGTGCGGAATGTCCTAGACAGACGCGGACAGCGAAATGCCAATATAGCGATTGAAAGATTTCTGACACATTTCCAGTTTCATATCATATAGGTATTCATTCCAGATAAGCATCATTACTCCAACTTAATTGCACCTCTAAGAAGTTTGGATTGTAATGTGTTATTCTTTCCTAAATTATTATTAGTCACTAATAGTGCAGCATGTATCCGTTTGCAGAAGCCTAACATTTTGCACTACTTTTAACAAAGCGTTTTGCGCGCCTGTCTGCCATCGCAGGACTTTGTGGCCGCGGAAAGGGCCACAAAGGGCCGGAAAGGGTTGATAAAATAATAAAATTCTATCGACAGAACGCAAATTGATTACGATGATATCATCAAAGGGAGGCATGTGGTACGCGTAGTTCACATCAGCACAAGTAGCCGACCGCGGACTAGCAATCCGTAATAATTTAAGCATTTGTAATCACAGAAGAAAGAAATGTTTTTTTATTTCATTTGGGTATAACTTCGTCTAAGATCTAAGTAAATCTGCATTTTCCAGTGTGTTAAAATTCGATATTATAAATTTATAAGTTGACTATTTTATACCTTCAGTACATTACTATAACTTCTTAACAGCTCCATTATCTATAAATGAAAGCTCCGTGAAACAAGGAGTGCTGGAGTCCCTCAATTCTATCGACATCTACAGTCAAGAGCATTCAGCATTCTTAAATGTAAGAATTCGAATGGGAGACGCTTTCCTTCGCTCACTCAGAGAAACCTTTAATCCTACATTTTGAATTAGCGTGCTATATTTTTTCCAGGGTGGCATTATTGAATTGACATCCTTGTAGTGTGAATACGTTCAGGAATTTGTTTCCGTAACTACGCTTATCCTTAGAAGGGATTTGGGGTCAGATTAAGCACCTAACTAAAGCGCAAGCTATCTCTATCCCTTTTCATTGCGGAAGTTCTCGTATCGTGGTGTTGGATTTGGGGAATGGATAGTGATAGATCTTGTGTATGGTTGCCCTTGGAGAGCGTGATCAGTCGTGATCCTTCCTGGGTGCATCAGGAGCGAAAGTGCGGAACTCAGTGGAACACACGTAGCCTAAGTTCTTAAGGTAGTTTGAGCGAAAAATCACTTCACTTAGAATTTGACGAATTTGGCCTCATTTTAAATAAAAAAAACTCATCTTTCCAATAATATAAAAAATATAAGATGTTTTACATGGGATAGATTATGGCTGAGCGCTCCTGAGGGAGAATAATTTTAAAAATTTGGAACTTCAAGCACCTAGAGTTCGTCAAAAAACTAACTGTGTGTAGATTGCATGTTTTCTGAGCTATTTATAAAAAAATAATCTATTACCCACCACAGTATTTTTTACAGAATCGCAAAAAAACCTGCTGCTTTGAAGGGGTTTCAGCCGTACGTCGGGAAAAAATGAGTCAAGTTAGAGATTTATGCAGCTTTATTTCTTTAATTAATGAGAATTTTAATCATATATAATAATATATTTGCGCCATTAATATTACAATATTTATTTCACTCTTCTTACAGACGCTGAAGTCAAAAAATAAAAGTATAACATAGTCTCGAATATGACTAGGGAACCATCTCGCTCAAATCATTTTAATGCTTAATGCTTAGCGTAAGTTCCTTGCAAAAAAAACTTCAAAGCTCGGACCGTTTCACTTATAACTCGACAGCTCCTTTTGATCTTAAAAGCTAAAAGATTATATTCACTATTTTTCCCCAGAATTGACCAATACATCAAGTAAAGTGTTGATGTGTCTACTTGCATTATTCACGATCATAGTCACACCTAAACCATTCCTACTCTAAACTACTTTCCATTTCATAATTGTGTAACCCAAGTGTGATCGCAAAAACCGGAAAAGCTATTTCAATATCTTTCCCATAAAATTTAAATCTTATTACTCTGTACGTTGACTAATAGGAAACAATTTTGCTGTACATTGATTTCACATCACATATTATGTTAAGAAAAGAAAACGTTCCCATATTTCAACCTCTCTTAAACGAATGCCGCGTGTGTTTGGTGCTTCATTGTTACAAAACCAGAATATTGGGATAAATGTCTTGCTTGAAGTTTGTAGCATAAGCCTACGCAAATAGTTCTATGGGATTATGCAACATAAACCTTATCCTTAAGGCTATTAGTAACAATGTAGGTATCTAATTTCATTGCCCCTAGGAATCGCGCATCCGTGAAAACCGCCGATTGCACCATTGCACCAGGTCTTCTTTGAATTCAGCATTAAGAGTTGGCTATGGCCTATGACTGGAATAACCAGGATATTTCACTGTAGGTATATTTCCGAAGAAAAAGGAATTTCCTTTTGGAGGATTTACTACCGCAGATCGGCCGACTTGGTCTCGATCTGACTGGTTAATTATCGCAGATGTCGATATATCGACTGAGTGCACAAAACCGTAAATAAAATTTGTGTGTGTGTTAAGTGCAAGCTTTAAGATGGAGAGAAGTGGAGGGAGGTGAAGGCTCTCCAGTTTTTTAAATATATTTTTTAGAGAAGAGGATGAGGGCCACTGCAACCCTTGTTTGGCTGTTTGAGCCGCGGGTTTCATATACGGGTCTATATTTCGTTCGAGCTGCACTCAACCACCTTTCATTCTTAGATTAAAATACGGAGTAGATGGGAAAGTCAATCTTTTCTGCGAAAAATGATCCACCTGACATTGCTATCGCACGCAATCAATCCATAAATGTATCAAATAAAGCAGTGTTTTATGTAAATTATTTCCATTTCGCATTTTTATGGGAAAATCATCACGGTATTGCATCAACGCCTGTATAAATACAATAGTTTTCGGCGCATTACCCTAACTAGTGATCCATTGAATATGGCCGATCTCGTATTTTAATGGCTTCAATATTCTCCTGCGCTATGTTATCATACGGTTTCATCTACTCTCTTTTTTTAACCTATAGGTGCAATAGAGAAGTACTCATTCTAGGTGGGTGATGCGTGGATCGACCCATGGAGAAAGAACCAAGGGATTCGTGGGGATATCAATGGAAAGTTAAGTAACAGGGACTAAGGCAGTGGGAATGAAGGAAGACATTTACTTAAGGTAGCTCGAGCGAGATATTTCCCTAGTCATAATGGAGACCATATTAGAGTTTCATTTCATTTTTTATTTCAGTGTATGTTAGAAGTATGAAGTAAATATTATCATATTAATGGCACAAAAATAGTTACGCCAAATATTCTCAGTAATTAAATATGTATAATCACATGAGTCTCTAACTTGACTCATTTTTTCACGCCGTTCTGTGCAAACGCCTTCACAACAGATGGTTTAAATGTGATTCTGTAAAAATTACTGCGGTCTGTATTTGATCAATTTTTATAAATAGTTGAGAAAACATACGAACTACACAGCGTTAGTATTTTTGACGAATTTTATTTGTTAGAGATTACTAATTTTTTCAATATTCTCTCTAACTGGAGCGCTCAGCCGCAATCTATCCCATGTTTAAACAGCTTAGGAAAATTGCTCGAAAAGTAGTTCGCCAAAGGTTTATTATTTTGATATCATTGGATAGGTGAGGTTCTTTCTGAAATATTGGGTCAAATTCATCAAATTCTTGGTGAATTCTAATGCAAATCACCTCAAGTGAAGTATTGTTAGTATGGGACGGAGAAGAATAGAGAATCTAAGCAATATCGCAATTGGAAGAATAAATTGAATGAGATATGAGAATAAAATTATACGATTTGAGTCATTTCCTCGCGAGATTTTAATAGCACCCTACGTTAGGCCTACGTTTATTTTTGAAAATTGGTTTTTCTTTTGAATTCATCCCTTCAAAATAGTACTTTTGGTGAGAAAACAAATACATTTCAGGCTGGTTGATGTACGACTACCCATAGCCGTGCCTAAGGGGTCAAAGTGCAGGTGCACTAGAATAAGCGGATTTCGATGCCAGATACACGTCTTTAAAGTATTTCGCTGATTGTAGAGCTCCGCAGGGGCGAAAAATTTAACCATTCTTCCGTATCTTGAAGCCATCATGTAGTGCTATTACTCCGCACCGGCCTAGCCGCCGTACTTGGCTGACGTTCGCCGCTACGCTGGCATCCGTGCCGAGCTCTGAGCGCTCCCCCCTCTGTCTCCACCCCTTCTTTCTCTTTGTACTTCTGTGGGTAAATAAATGGTCAAGATTATCTGATTACCTGGATGTGTTTAACTAACATATTTGAAGACACAACGAGTAAGTTCACAATTCAGTTCCGGTCTCTTGATGTAGATGGTATGTCATACTTATGAATTAATATTGACTTTTTGATATCAGGTAGGGACTTCCGGTAGGAATCTACGGATATGAGCAAGTCTTGAAAGGCTTTGTCTCTTTTTGTGTTATTGTTCTGTTGAAATCGGATATAAGTTTTACGCCTCGCTCCGCATGATTATTAACCACTCTAAGGTAAGTAGCAATTTGCTTTTCCATTTTTTAATCCTCTCTTTCAGCCCATTCAGTCACAGGGTACTCTTAAAACTCTTGACTAATTCCTAGTATTTGAAAACATCTGACGGAGCTTGTTGTGGCTAAGTCACCAAGTGTCATATTGGGAACATCCCTCAACTGCACCTGTCTCTTCTTCAGCGGCTCCTCTGAACCTTCATTATTGAGAATACCGGTAGCAACTTGCGCTTTGTCGTCTTCAGTGAGTTTCTCATCAACCTTTCCTCACTGCCCTCCTCTGATCATCCTTCTTTATTATTTCAATCGTCTCAGGCTCAACCTTGTGGAAGTTCATTTTATAGTAAATGAAAAAGAAAAACTTTGCTATATTCCACCAATTTATTTTCAGGTACAACTAGTTTCGACGCAGTGGCGTCATCTTCAGGTACAAAGAGTAAAACAGGTACCTGAAGATGACGCCGCTGCGTCGAAACTAGTGGTACCTGAAAATAAATTGGTGGAATATAACAAAGTTTTTCTTTTTCATTTACTATCTTTCTTTATTATCTCCATCGTTTCAGGCTCATCCTTGTGGAAGTTCATTTTATCGTAAATGAAAAGGAAAACATTGTTATATTCCACCAACTCATTTTCAGGTAAAACTAGTTTCGACGCAGCGGCGTCATTTTCAGGTACAAACGGTAAAACTGCGTTGAAACTAGTTGTACCTGAAAATAAATTGGTGGAATATAAAAAAGTTTTCCTTTTCATTTACGATCCTTCTTTATCTTTAAATCTACACCCCCGATAACTCATAACCTCGGTCCGCGTTGATCACACAAGAAAAGTATTTCTTCCATCCAAGCCTTTTTTCTGCTTCTTTAGTTTCATAATTTGCCTTTTTTCCAGCTGTTCCATTGCATCATTTTTGCTCAAGTGAAACATAGAGTCTAGCTTACTCTGAAGCATTTCTTTCTTAGCCATCGCGGCTGCACTTGGCGGTTTATTAGTGGAGGTATTCTTATGGAGATTCCTCCATTCCTGATAAGGCGACTCAATTTTTTCAATAACCCAAATGTCTTGGATACGGGGAATTTTAGTTCTGTTCCACAGAACAACAACTTCTTTCATTGCAATCCTAGCTGCGTCCCGGACGTCATGATTTTTTCTCATGTAATAAAAGAACACACAATACCTCACGTATTGTTGGAAGCTTTGATAATACTTGATGCTCCACAGATTCTTTCCCAACAAGGTCAATCACAGCTACACTCCGCATCCACGGCATTGTGTAAACAAACTGTTTCACTTGAAATATATTTAAACGCAACCACACTTTTGCAAGGGAAACACCTCACTGAACTTCTTTGGCAAAAAGAGAAGAGACTGCGAATCTCATATTCTATGTATTCACTATGTCAAGGCAGAGAAACATAGAGGACTGCCGATAATTTAACCCCATCCCACAGGGCTCAAATGATTAGCTTGGAAGGATAACAGGAGATACCAAAATGATTACAAAGCAATGCTTTAATATGCATCGTATCACTATAGACTAAGCAGTTTTGTATCAAACCACTTCACCAAAACACATTCATAAGATAGCAGAACTATCAGGTTATTAGCTTTTCGGTGTCTGTTCAGAGTGAAAAGAACACTCAGAGAAGGAAGACGAGCGTACGATTCGGCTGAATTGACGATAAAAAATATTAAAAATCGTCGAGCGCGAGCGGCTCGCGCACGTACGACGGCTAGGCCGGTGCGGAGTAATATTACTCCATGATGGCTTCAAGATACGGAAAAATGGTTAAAATTTTCGCTCCCACAGGATTCTACAATCAGCGAAATACTTTAAAGACGTGTGTCTGGCATCGAAATCCGCTTATTCTAGTGCACCTGCACTTTGACCCCATAGGCACGGCTATGGTTAGTCGTACATCAACCAGCCTGAAATGTATTTGTTTTCTCACCAAAACTACTATTTTGAAGGGACGAATTCAAAATAAAAACCAATTCTAAAAAATAAGCGTAGGCCTAACCCTACGTGCGCCGTCGATATCTTTACAAAAAATCGATATATCCATATCGATTTAAATGTATCTTCGATATCTTTTAAATTATCTGTAAAAAAAACGTTGACCTTTCTCACACCACCAGCTATTGATTTGGTTGTTTTTGACAAACATTGCATGTAAAATTTTTGTTATTATTATCATGTTAAAACTTTTTAACTATATTTTTCCTTTTTTCTATTTGTTTCATTTTCATTTTGTAATTTTTGAATGTAAACATTTTTTAATAAAATTTCATGTACTGTATTTATCTAACAACGACAACAATATCTTGTAAACAAAATCTACTACACCTGACGATGCCAAAAATTGGCGAAGCCCGTTGTGAATTAAAATAATAAAAAGTGTAGAAAAGTACAAAACATTAGTATTGAAATGGATATAAAAAGATTGTACGTGGTGGAGCGTGAAGCTGTGGATTTTATTTTATGACCGGAGACTATTTTAATGCGATTGGAATGAGCAGATCGATGGATGATGGGGGTTGGAGGGAGGGGTTAAAAAGGGGGGAGGGAGGGGTTAAAAAGGGGGAGGGAGGGGAAGGAGGGAGATGGGTGGGGGGGGGAAAGAGGGATCGCGACTCGCTTGCTGCATTCAACACTCGTGACGATCGAATGGCGCTTGCCAGTCCCTTGTTCTTCTTTCCCTTCCATTCTCCACCCATAATATATCGGTTCCGCCACACGGCATCCAAAGTGCCTTGATCTCTTTTTAAACGCCCTCATCTCCAAAATCTCCATCGTTCGTATATTTTCCTGGGCCGAGCCATTTGTTTCGCACTGCCAGGTCCACACACACTGCGACGACTCTCCTCCGAACCTTTCTTCGCCCCGGGGCTGTATCTTTTCCCTATAGACTCTCCAATGGCCCTTTTTGCCGTGAGAGTACAGGGTCGAAAACATTGAGGGCCGCTGTTTCACAACGGCTATGAAATATAAAATGAACAGAGAAAACTGTAAGAGATGATGGGGACGAGAATCGGAAGAAAGTGCCGATATTACATATCGATTAACCATAGGAAGCTACCAAATAAAAAGAGGGTAAAATATCGATGGCTATAAGGTTGAAGGTTTAATTCGTCGAAATCTTTATCGATATAAAAGCTATTGCGCAATCTAAAAATAAATTGCGTCACCTTTTTCCCAATCATTACATTAGTTCAGCGGTTCCCAAACTGGGGGTCGCGACCCCCAGGGGGGTCGCGGGCCGTTCGGAAAGGGGTCGCGAGATGAGGATTGTAATTACTTTAAAAACAATATCATTTGAATGTACACATTGTTTGTTATTTTTAGGGGGTCGCGGCTAAAACGTATGGGCTAAAATGGGTCGCGGAAAGAAAAAGTTTGGGAACCGCTGCATTAGTTAATTGTTATATTTTAGCTGTGAACACAAATAACTTATGTGTGATTCAGGCTGCTGATTTTAAGTTCAAGTTAATGTTATCGGCGAGTATTTCTCAGTGTGATTATTCCAGATATTCAAAAGGGTGCCATTATTGTAAAAACCTGTAACTCTTTGAGAAATTTAAACCAAACAAAGCACAAAATGGACAAATTATTGGACAATTATGCAGCGGGAAAACAATATTTCAACCAAAGCATTTCATCGGTAACTATACTAGACGAAGAAATGTGCGTAGGCTCCTTCACAATTGACGTATGCCCTTAATTATTATTACGCTGATGCCAGCTGAATTTTATTTCGCGAACTCGTTAATATTTCTTAGCTATCAGCTTCTCATTCTAGGTTTTCAGTCAGGAAATATTGATGCGACTTCTTTAATTGAAAGTGTCATGGATGCTAAGCGAGTAGAACGCTCGAACTATGACTAATGGAATCAAGGTTTGATACTGGTTAACGCCTCGAAGGAGGGAGAAACTAATTGTTGTGCTACTTTCTGTGAACTGCAACTTCACAGGAGAATCTTGTGGCCTGGGATAAGAGGTTAACTCCCTACTTAACTCCGCGATCACGGTAGAATGCCCGGACTTCACGTGTGTGGCCTTGGCCTTGTTGCAAGAAATGAAATAATACCTCAGACGTTACCTGCCAAGCTAACCTAGGAGTAGTTTCAGGCCGAAGCGATTTTGGAAGTAAATGTAGGCGACTGGACTATTTGCTATTAAAAGAGGCTGTTCTTTCTTGTCATTAAAACTCTTCGTTCTTTCATAAAACGTCGCAAACGAAAGTATCGATATACCACGGAAAGTCGTATTTAAGTTATCGGCGAGTACTTCTAAACACGCCTAATAAAGTAAATACTAAACTTAGTCGTTAAACATTGAGAAGGTCGAATGTTTTGGCTGAATGAGATAATTGTTTTAGAGATTTACAACTCTTTGAATCGCACTCCGAGCGTTACAATAATCAAGTAAGAAGGAGAGAAGGGGATAAAATATTCGTAGTTTGTGGCCAAATGATTCCTACGCACCGAGAAAAGCAACAGGGATATGCTGTGAAAGTCACAATTCAATTGTCATTCATCTTTCCGATTTCAAAAAGTTCATCCCGTAACATATGCCATAAGGCTAAGGAGATACGACTTGTTCATTGACGTTCACTGTATCATTCACAGGTATGGACTGTGTTATTCAATTTATGATTATTAAGGGCGGACTAAAAATAATGAATGATAGTCAACTAAAACGTATTGTCTTATGGTACATTAATGCATTGAATTATTAGCATCTCCTTATTATATATCTACTATTGAACCTTTATCCGTTTTAGCCAATGTCCAGTATACTTTTTTGGTACTGCAATGAAGTTTGGGTATAGTTTTTGAAATATTGAAATGATGAATACATGTATAATGACAAACTCATGAGATAGTTTGAGATTAATCAGCCAAACATAAGGAAAATTAATTCATGGAATGGATAGGAAACTCTTCTTTTATTTCTCCTCTTTACCAACGGTGGACGGAAGGGAATTATCACATGAAAATTCTTCATTGAAAAAAATCATTGCAGGCGACTTGTGCATATTTGATTCGCACAAAATTAAATTGGTAGCAGTGGAAATGGACTTGTGGCTGACGCGAACTGTTAATGTTTTGTTTTTCGAAACCACTGCCGTCTGCCATCCTCGGCAAAGATGGGAAATGTTGACTGCGTGTTGTCGCATTTATACTTATCGAAACTTAAGAAGGAGGGCTCGTTAAATATCCTTACCTTGCATCATAATCTATTGATATCGTTCGGCTAAAGAGTGAATACACGATAACTTTCAAACACGTTCCTTTTAAGTCTCAGACTCTACGCAAGTCTACGATCTCCCGGCCCGATCTACTCGATGCACCAGACATCGGCAAGCGGCGGCTGACGTCACGAGGCTAGTTCACTCACTCGACGTCAAGGGGGGGGGGGGTTCGCTACTGTACATTTAGGCGCCATTCTAAACCATTATCTTTCGACGCGTATAGTAATGAAACCTAGTAGCGTTGAGAAATTGGACCAACTGGCTTTTATTTAAGTTTCCGTGCTTATTACGGCAAACATATTTTTTAATGATTACTTGGCTTCCCAATCGAGGAAATTGAAGCGGAATTCCAGGCGAAGCTCAAAACGCTCACAAAAAAGAACTTTGATATGGCATTCCATACTTTGAAGAAGCGCAAAATCACGCGGAACTTCATTTTTGTAACTTTCTGCAAAGAACAGAGATAGAAGGGTCGTAGTAAGGTCAGTATTAGTGATTTCGAGAATGGGAATGTGGAAAATAAGTTTGAAAGTGGATTCGAATGCAGTTACAGTCCCTGTTAAAATGAGATTTTCTTTCCTTCACACGGCGTTTTCCTTAGTGTTCAGAACGGGGATGTATTCAAACTTAAGTAATGTTCTTTTTCTATACATGAATTCTTAATTCCCAATTTCAAGTGCCCTCACCTTTCGTGTAGTACAATGTCATGATCGGTTAACCATTAATAAATGATAGGTAACTGATTATCTGGGACTAGGATCGATTTTCCATTGTTATTTTATTCAGATTTTCAATCGTATACATATATACTTCCTAGAGTTAATGCGGTAATTTGTCTGTAGGTATCCTTAATATTTTCTGACCAGTTTTAAGGTCCTTTAATGGAGCACTAAATTATTTCAAAAGTAAACTACCGTTTATTATTTATCTAGTATTCATCTTCTAATTCTTAACGAGTTACCTTTTGCACATTCATCAAATGCATGTACATGTTTAAAATGTTGTTGGTTATCAAAGTTCTCATTTAAATCAACGTTCAAATTCATTTAGCTTTTTTCGTCTTAGCATTCAAAGTACAGATTTACTGTCTAATAAGTGGACTTACCGATTGTAACTGTGGAAAGAAGCGTTCGTTGTTCCCTCGTCTTGGAATGATGTTGTTTGGCAAATCCAATCAATTGATTAGTTGTAATGAAAAGACCAGAGTGAGGCAAAATTATTTTTTATTACAAAAGTAACTCGAGGTTTCTTCGTACAATTTTCAGCGAGTGGAGAGATATCCGTGGGTCGAGATGCGCGTCGTATTCTGCGTTTGTTTTTTTCACTTCCTGTACGGTCCTTGATGGAACGAGCCCTGAGACGAGTGGTGGTGTTGGTTGTGGTGCTGCTGGCCCTGGTTGTATCCTCCTTGCCCGCCCGCGTATCCCCCGCTGCCCCCAGAGTAGTATCCGCCGCCCCCCTGCCCCCCGCTCCCCTGCCCCCCCGCGTAGCTGCCGCCCCCGCCGCCGCCGCTGGGCCTCGCCTCCCCCTGGTACGTCACCTGCGCGTTGAAGCCGGTCTGGTCGGTCGCGGTGTACGTGACCACCTGAGTCCGTCCGTCCGGGAGTAGAACTCGGTACTCTCCGCGCACGCTGCCGCTGCCATCGCCGCTCTCGCTGTGGCTGTAGTCGTTGCCGGTGTACGCGTCCTTGACCGCGTACGAGAACTCGTACGGCTGGGGGACCCACTGGGAAGGGAAGAGAATTAATTATTGGATGGGAGGCATTGTTCACTTCCATCACGCATGTCAAGGATAGGTGCGACATGAACTCAGCCCCCGAATCACCACTGTTTATCTTACATCTGTTTTCCAATAAAATCCCAAGCAAAGGAGACAATCTACATGAATAATTATACTAACAGCCATCAACGGATACATCAAAGTAGGGAAGCGGTTCATTGAAATGATGTACATTTTGAGAATTCCCCTACGCGGCCTGTATCTTGGGCAATAAGAGCTAGAGAGCAAAGGAGATTGAAAACGATGAAAATGCGGTATTACTGAAGGATTACGATCAAATGGACGGAATTAGGATCACCCAGATGGTCCTACGAAGAATTGGATGGAAAATAAGTTCAAGGGCGACAGTAAAAATCAAAAGGGTGATTATATTACATGATCATGAAAACTTTGATTTTATTCCATAAAACATTACAAGTCTTATCTCGTGTTAGTCGTGAAATACTAAAATATTTTTTAAATTCCAATGGAACAATTTTGTCTATTCATTTCACACCAGAGATGCTACCAGGGCACGAAACATTGATGGAGGAATTCAATGAGATTCCAGCTCCATAGAAGAAAAAAATCTCTAAAGGCTTTTTAAAAGCCATCTGCCATATTGAAACAGTTCAATAGGTCACCAATATCCTTATTGGATTCAGTGTTATCAAAATTCAGTGTTCAAAGCTATCCGCAATAACATAAAAGGAAGCACCTGTGGATCTATCTTTTTTTAACTTTATCTTCTAGGCATCAAATATTCTGGTACATTTAAAACGACAAACATAGCAAAAGCCTTTATTAATCTTTGTAATTTTATATTGTTCAGTTGAATGCACTTCATACCAAGAGATTCTCATCTACATCCCTTGTCATTTCTTTGCCAAAACAATGCACTTTGTATTTTTATCTTAAACGTTTTCTGCAAAGTCTTGGATCGTCCCTGTTTTTTGACGATGATCTGGATATTTCCTTATTTTGTTACTTACATCATTATCGCAGTTTTGCAAACTCTAGATATTTTTGTTGCCATCCAAGAAAATACTGCTGCACCAGCGTGAACCAGAGGAGAAATAAAAGAGATCAGCTTACTGGTTAAAATCCTTGTTCCTTAAAAAACACTTCCACTGTATATATTTTATAAATTTCATCAAAAAGTACTTCATCTTTGTCGTCACTGTCCAGCATGATGCTAGATATATTAACTCTTCCAGTCGGTATGTATCGCAATCTACGTACAAGCAGATGCCTAATCCCTAATTAATGATTCGCAGCAGACTACTCACGGAAGTGGACTCTTTTCGTCGCATTCGAGGCAGAGGAGAGCGCGATCAAACGTCAGCGGCGATTCAAAGCCACGCCCCTTTTCTAAGATATAGTTCGTTTAAAATCAAACCACTCGTGTAAAACCATGCGTGTTTCATCATTCGTGCAAGGATTTTATCACCGTTTATCATTAACAGACATAACATATTAATGCTGTCTTTACGCCAGATGGAATATGGATGAGCAATGTCGATTTTAAACGCTGTTAAAGAAGGAAAGTTCCTTACTTATGTAACTAAATAAAAAAGAAAAGCTCCCATCATTCCATACACGCCCTGCCATTTTAACCACCTGGCGACTAGCCCCTCTGTGTATGGTTCGAGCAGGAAAAAGGTCGGAGGGTATCGAACCCAGTAAGTCATAACGCTGTTGGTGAATTTGTTGAACGTCTGTCTCTGTGATTCCCACGGAGCTGAGGCATTTTTCAAACCGTATTCGGAAAATCGGAGGGAGGCAAAAAGCAAAATTTCCGAATCTCCCAGCATTGGGGCAAATCTGTTTAAATTCACTGTTCCTATTTTATCACTTTTATTCCTGAAGGATGTGCATTAGAAGTGTAGCTAAATTATAAAATATACCGAACTGATTTTTCCTAAGAAAAGGCACAGCAGCCAGGTGAACTCGAGTCTGGCGGAATAACGACTCAATTCCTGTTCCCCATGCTGGAAATTTTCATGTCTTTCTCTATAAGCATTTTAAGGAAGCGATAATGATAATCTAGAGTCTAGAATTGAAACATTCCATAAATATGAATTTTTAGAATTTACTTTAGTGTTTCCTAAGTATCGTTACGTAGAACCCAATTTCCTAAGAATTCTCTTTTACCGGTAGAGACCGGCTTGGGATTTGACGAAATTATGAGTTCGTCGGAAATAATCAGCCCTACAGACCTCCGCCATTCAGAATCCTTCGTCGTAAATCGGCGGTGCTTTTCCCAGCTCCTCACTCTTTTGCCCCGAGACGTGTAGGCAACCCGGGTCACTGTCCGTCCCTTCACGGATCAATTGGAGCCGTTGATCCAATCCTTCTCTCATTCGCATGCTGCGCGCAACATTACCATTCACTACACACCTGCAACGAGTTCATTATCAACGCACTGTTTTATACTTTCGATTTTCGGCTCCAGTAGGGTTCCCAGGGTCCTTAAAACGTCCTTCACCGTCTCAAAGAACTATCACCGTTCGTTGAAGTCACCAGTGAAAGTTCCACCCATTCAGCATCACCATTCAGAATCAGCCCTTGAGGATGGATCTTTCTACTCGAGGTCCGAAACGTGGGCAGCGATGAGAGAAGGGACCCGGTGTGGCAAACCCTATGAATAGCCTTCCATCGAGTGTCGAGTAAAAAAACCAGATACAAATAGCCTTTGTTTGATATAGACACTGAATTGAATATCATCATCTCGTGGCTAAACATTGATAAATGCTATCGGCCAAAATACATTCAATAAAATCCATTACTTATCGGAAACTTCGTTGTATTCAACATTCGCTTCGTGTTAAAACTATTATATTTACGGAATATTGCATTATTTTCCCACTCGAGTCTTTTATATACTTGATCATCAAAATATTATCACAGTTCGTCCATTAAAAAAATATGATAGTAGTTTAAATTATTTAATCATTCTCTGCCAACAAAATCCACCAGTTGCACTTCCTTAAACTGTTTTAGGTTTCACAGAATGGGTTCTCCTTCCTGCGTGGGTTTCTCCCAGTGGTGAGGATATACTTTTAATTATCGTCAACATCGTCGGTTTGATCGAAAAAGACTGACTCTTAATGCATGTTTTCATTATTTTTTAAGGCTTTGCTGGCACCTTCAGAATTATTCTGCGATTTTACGTTCCTTTGCCTGAGCAAGTGTTCCAGCTTCAGTAAAAATATCAAATCTTGAATTGAATATTTTTATTCTCAAGTTTTTATCAAAGGTAATTAATTAATCTCAGCTCTTTAATATAATTTATTTTCGCTCAAGACTCGTCAGGTGAAGGAAAAAACTCTTAAACCTCGGATTCGTTTCCCAAAATGAAGATGGCTTATCTGCTCCTATTGTTATCACACGCTTTCTCAAGCCTCTGGCAGAAGTGAACGCCTTCTTCTCGGCACCTCTCTCGATCTCTCTTTCTCTCTTCGTTCTCCGTCTCCCACTTCCCCCCCCCCCGCCCACCCCCTGCCCCCCCCCCTCCCAGGCCACCTTCATGAAAATAACATGCAGCACCAATTTGTCGCCTCAATATTCATTCCGATGTTTGAGTAAACCGATGCGTTATTTACTAACATTTTTTCCAGGACCGACTCTGCCCCAGGAAATCTTTACCATCTCTTTATTGTAAAAACACGTTCTGAGTTTATTTTTTGGGATAAGTTTGTCGACTTTGTATGATATATCGCCAATGAACCGAATTTTGCACCACGTTTTGGTTTCGGGTGGGGGCAGCACGAGGGCAGACAAATTGATTAAGGCGACGTCGCGTTGTTTTTTATTTAAAAGTCTGTCTATTAATCCGTCACTGTAGCCATTAGCTAGAGCTATGTGTTTAATTATGTTGAGTTCTTTTGTGAATTCCACCGGTTGAAGGGGTAGCGATATTAGTCTATGAATTAATGAGTGGAATGATGCCATTTTGTGCGCTATGGGATGAACCGAGTCTATTGGAATCACTGTATCATTGTAGCACTTTTTCCTAAACACTCCAAATTCAACCAAGAAACCAAAACGTGGTGCAAAATTCGGTTCATTGGCGATATATCATACAAAGTCGACAAACTTATCCCAAAAAATAAACTCAGAACTTGTTTTTACAATCCGGTCACCTTGGAAAAGCTACTTTGTCAAACGAAAGATAAGATCCATCCCCTTCAACAGTCTGGTGTATACAAAATAAAATGTAAGGACTGCGAAAAAGTGTACATTGGTCAAACAGGCCGGAGCTTCACCACCCGGTTGAAAGAACACAAAAAATGCTGGGAGAAAGGAGATACCACCTCACTCGTGGCGAAACATCTCCTTACAGAGAATCATTCGTGTGATTTTGACCCGGAGATCGTCCACGTGGAGAGGAAAGGCCGAAGACTCGACGCTCTGGAAAAATTGGAAATTGTGCAAGAAGGAGACATTCACTTAATGAATGAACAAACATTCATGAGCCACTCCCCACTCCTTGCCATCCCATTCTCCAAGTGCACAACCACATGACACATCCCCCCCTCCTCATCCACCCTTTTCCACTTCCCACCCCCACTCATCCGACCTGTATAAATACAGCTCCTATTTTCCAAAACCACTCAGTGTACTTGAAAATGACCTAACGGTCGAAACGCGTTGTACTTCAATTTATTTTTTTGGAAAAGTGCCATCTCTCTTTTCATTAAATCAGGATGTCATTCCACTATATCTCGCCTGCCTCAGTTACTTTTATACAGACTTACGTGATAAATGAGGGCTTTAATGGCATACTATTTCCACCCATGGTTTGGGAATATGTAAAATTATTAAATGTTTCTTATTCTAATAGTTTAACGATTTTTTTTTCAAGCGACGAAAATTAAGGGCACATTGAAGAATTAATTTACCTACTTAAGCAATTATCTTCGAGGTTACGTGAGGAATCTGTAAAATTTTAAGTTAAAACATATATGGGTTTTCTTAACAAAGTACTATTTATTTGGTGGTATAACTATGGAATGTGGATCACGTTTTTAAAACGGTATGGCTTGTGTATACTAGTTTTCACTGGCATTATTGAAATGATCAAATGAATTTAGGAAATAATTTAATGTTTGTATTTGACCGGAGTATTGGTTATCACAGTATACATTTTCATATTTTCCAGGCAGTATGTCTCTCTTCCTAAAAAAATAAATAGTTATGTGAGGAGAATTAAATAAGACGATTTGTCGAGGAAAATTAAACAGTAACAAGTAAATTCTTTGGTGTATTATATAACAAGAAATTGTGAAGAATTGATGCGATTATCTGAAAAGTGAATGTAGCTGAGAGTCGTAACAAACCAATCTTTGGAATGATGACTTCTGCTGATGATAACACCTGCTAACTTAATTAACCCTACTCCAATGCTCATCTGTCATATCTCCCCACTTTAACCCCATTCGTTATGCAACGCTCTGCCAAATGCGATTGAAAATTGAGTGTAAACTGACCCTGACACCATCTAGCAATAAAAATCTTTTCCCTGCACCACAGAGATCCAGTTTATCTCCATCATGCATAATATGCAATAATTGTCATAAAAAAATTATTTTTTCTGCAAGACAAACAGAATTTGTTATTATATGATACAATATATAAGGAAAAACATAAATTTGTGCAAACTGGACACATGTGCCGAGTGACACTTGGAAGTTGGTGGTGCAATGCAGCGCCAATGAGAGGTATTCGTTACCTGTGAGTGGTCCTCTTGGTGTGAGCCTCCTTGGTGCCTGTTGGCACCGCCGTGCTGTCCTCCGAAGGAGCTGCCGGGGGCGCCGTACGATCCCGACGGCTGAGGCCTGTTCTGGGGTTGGGTGGGGCGGTAGGTGTTCTGCTGGGGGCGGTAGGTGTTCTGCTGGGGGTTGTAGGAGCTCTGCTGCGGAGTGCCGTAGGACGTGGAGGGCGGTGGTGGCGGTCTGAATGCGGGCGGAGCGTATGAGTTCTGGGGCCTGAAGGGCGGGGGCGTGCCCGGGGCGCCGTAATCCGACGAGGGGGCGCCCAGCGAGAGGCTGGAGACGTCGCGGGGGCCTCTGGGGCCGGAAGCCGGGATCTTGCTGCCGAAGGAGTCGTCTTGGCCTTCCTCCTCGAGGGCGCGGGCGTTAGACGTGGCCAGGCAGGCACACAGGGCCACCAAGAGGGGCCTCAGAGACATCTGCAGACGGTCGAGAAACAGCAATCAGGCATTTGGTATAATAGGTAAAAATTCACAGTGGACAAAGACCTTCCAGTGGTAAAGATATCAGGAGAAGAATTGCTCCAGCTAAAGAAGCACTGACTCGAAGAAGAGAATTGATAAAGAGTTGCGATTAGCAAACGTTTTCTGAAAAGATTGTTCAAGAGTTAAATCTGGAGTTCATAGGAGTTGCATGGTTCCGAAAATTGGTTCTTGGCTTTCATGACGACGAGACGTTCATTGGATGTTGTTGAAACGTGGCTCTAGATGAGGATAGAGGATAAGCTGGTTGGAGAAGAAGACTGGCGTGAGGGTGTAGAATATGGTGGAGGATAGATAATTGAATCGGGGAACAGTTGAAACAGTCAGAGAAAGGAAATCGGCGTCTAGTTAGAGCGAGAGATATCACTTCGCCCAGAATTTGTCGAGCTAGACAGAGATAAACTTCCATCTTTTCAATTATATCAAAATATTGAGCTCTTGGAGCAATTTTCCTATCATGATAAGATGTTTCACCTGGGATATAGATTACGGCTGAGCGCTCCAAAGGGAGAGTAATGAAAAAAAATTAGGAATCTCTAACAACTAGATTTCGTAAAAAAAACTAGCGGTGCGCATTTTAGTATGTTTTCTCAACTGTTTATAATAAATAATCATATGCACACTGCAGTAATTTGTACATAATCACATTTAAACCATCTTTTGTGAAGGCGTTTACACCGTACGGCGTAAAAAAAATGAGTCCAGTTAGAAACTTACGTGATCATACATATTTAATTACTGAGAATTTTTTGTCGTTTATAACCTTATTTTTGCACCACTAAGATAACAATATTTACTTCATACTTGTAACAGACGCTGAAATCTACTACAATAATCACCGATGTGTGTGTGTTTTTGTATATATATTGATTTATTTATTTATTTATATAATTGCGTGGTCTTCATGTTGAATCTTTATTTGGTTGCAAACCTTTTTTTATTTGCAAAATTAAATTAGAAATAGTGGCTATCCTTTATTGAAAAAGGTATCAATAGAAATAAAATGAAGATTCTTATTCCTTCAATCAAATGTTGTACTCCAGTCAAAATTTCTAAATTTTTTATACAACGTAACGATTTTTTGCCATATTTTAGCGTTTTTGAGTCCCCATAACGACCATCTCGGCTTATACAATGAGCGCCATTGTGTAAGCCGAGATTCCGTGTACATATATATCCATTAACTAAATGATTATTTACTGTAAATAATATATGTAAATGACAATATTTTAAATGATAAATCGAAATTCTATTTTTATTATTGAATGGTAAATATTTAGTAAATTTCATCGAAAAATTTGACGTAGTACGCAGTCACGCGCAGTGTTTATTTTGTTTTCCTTCACGTTGTTATTCAACGGCCTTCACTGGTAATAAAATAAAATTGCAAATTGGTATCAATTATGAACAGGGAACTATCTCGCTCAAGGGAGCTTAAAAGAGGGATGTTGAGAGATGAGGATGGGGGAGGGGAGGTGAAAAAGAATTAGGAGGGGTTTTGGTCACCATTGGATGAGGGTTAGGGATACGAAAAGTTCAGAGGAGGTGAATCTGGGAATGTGATAGCGTTTACGGCTCGGATTGGTCCAGGAAAGGCTGAGGAACGGGGGTTGGAAACCAGCAATAGATAAGAATTTTCTCTAGCTGTTCCAAGTACATATTAATAAACACCTACCATTATGATTAAATTGGCACAAATTGTGTTTCCTTTGTGAGAAACCCCGCTTATGTCAATACCGCATCTGGTCAAGCCACATTTTGAATGTATCAAAACTAAGCAACCATGATTTTTAAAGTAAATTCAATCTGGTGGGCTTTGGTGAATAAGTTATCCACGTTATTTCACGTGAGATAGTTATTATGACGCCTCGTTCTTTCAGAGCCTCAAATATAATCGTAATGGTAGAGGACGCCTGGGTAGCTTCATTTGTTTAATCATTTAGCGTGGATTCGGAGGATTTGGGAGTAAATCCTGACCCTGGCGAAAGATTTTCTCCATTGTGTCCTTTCACACTTTTATATGTCCCCTGTCAGCGGCTGACTCAACTTGAGACATCCTTCATAAGATTTGTGGCGTTTCGCGAATGCGCCGGTTAAAAATCGCATTCGAAGTTATCGAGACGCCGAAGTGAAAGTAGTTGAAGAGACCGAGTAGCCAAGGTTTTCAGATAATTTACAAGATCGTGTAAACGCATGAGTATATTAGAGAAATTGATTACATAGAATTGAATTATGAGATTAAGATGAAGGACCCGATCATCTCTAGAAGGTGGAGCAAGGGGTGTTTATCTGTTCGTCGGCACCCCAAGGTTTTTCTTACCTTATTGATTATTACAAGCCCATGGCTCGTGCTGATATTTTGAAAGTGCATGAATACGAGCGAAAAATGTGAAAAGGATGTGTAGGTGTGAGTGTGTGTACTCTAGGGCGGAGAAAAAGAGCAAAAATCGGAGTCTGATGAGGAATTCCTCTTGATGAACGTTTTAAATTCTCCTTTCCCTCCTTAAAGATGCTGGATTCAACGATCATTTTTAAAGAGGAAAGATGCTTGCTTGATTGATTGTATGTAGCTGCTTAAGCTTCAGGCGGAGGCTGCCACGATTAACCATGTTTTTGGCCGTATTTTCATCAGCTGCTTACTCTCGTGTAAGTCTTCCAAGGTTCACTTTACCATCTTATTATAGCCATTCAATTTCTTCTCTAGCCATCTCCCATTGTCAATGCCTAAAGGTATTTGGATTTACAATTTAGTCACAAGGCTATTGAATCGATCATTACTCACAAGGTGAAACTTATTTCGATATACCGGCTGAAAAATATCTACTATAATAATCACCGATGTGTGTATACATGTATGTGTCAGTAACTTTCGCACAAGAAATACACGTGAAGCTGAATCTTCATTTGGCTGCAGACTATTTTTAATATTTGCAAAATTAAATTAGAAATATTGGTTTTCTGTTGTTGGGAAAGGTACCAAGAGAAAGAAAATAAAATGAAAATTCTTATTACTTCAATTAAATTTTGTAATCGGGATGAAATTCCGAAATAATTGCTTGAGTCATCGTCCCCACGCTCATTGTTTAAGTCGAGATTCCGTGTTTATATCCATTAACTCAATGATTCTTTGCACTAAATAAGACGTGAATGGTTTATTACAATGTGTTATTGTTTTTCTCCTTCCCGTTGATATTCAACGGGCACCTTCTCTCGTATATATATATATATATATATATATATATATATATATATATATATATATATATAATAACGTCCCATTGTTTCAAGATTCAAATATTGGTAATTTTGAGTACAATTAAATTGAAAGGCATTTCGAATGTCCCAGTTTTCTTCCTGTCTCTGAACTTACACTATCGTTGAGAGAAGTCCATGAGAAGCTTACTTTTAATTTCGTCTAGTTTTTTTAAACTAAAATATTTAAACAAAATGGGGCTGCGTCAATTTAATAATGAGAAATGTCTTTGATCATTGAAACATTGATCCAAAAATATGTCGCAATCAACTCGCTAACACTTCAAATGATATATTTTGAAGTGATTTTGGTCCAGGATCGATTGAGGTCAGTTTAAATAATAACAAAGAATCAATCATAGGCTGCACAGATATATTTATGTGTTACCGTAGTTACCAATTGAAGATTAGGCAATAGACTTAGCTACCAGTACTATGGCGCAAATAGGTAAGAATTCCCGCGAGCTAGTTTTTATGCTCGTTCTATTTCAATTAACTATTGCTAAAGGAATTTGTCTGCAGTAAGTCAAAAATAATAAATCATGAACTTTCGAGATTATTTGAAGAATTTGAGATTACTCTAGGGTTTTGAGGTGCGCATGGTTTTTTTGTACTTAATATATATTTTTGGGAATGGCTGCGAGCATTTTCATGACTGAAGTCTTGATGGTCCCTCTCAAAGAGTATGGAAATGCTCCACTTGCTTCATGTTTCGAGAATCATAATGGTATCTGATAACGAAGAATTATGAAGTGGCTATCGATGAAAAAAATATGGAGATATCTGAGAGAGAAATGAACCTTATGCGTCCAATACCGCGCCTGGGCAGATAGGTGGAGGGGAGTCCTACCGACCAATCGGTCTCGGTTTTGGGGAAATATTTTGAAGGGGCCTAATTCCTCTTTTTCACCTAATGGGAACATTTTTAGAATTTCATATCACATAAAAGGTAAACCTTTCCCTTTTCCTCGTGAACCATTGCATCGTGACTATGACCGCGAAGTATAAGCGTAGGTAGTTAAAAAATTAAACCGCTTCCTAAAGGTTTCTCGCTTAACATTGAACATTGTTCGTTGGCACGGTGATCCTGCAGTAATAAATTGATATGGAAAAGTACCGTTTATATTTTTAATATTACAATTCTCCGGCCACAGTGTAGTCTAAGCGGCGTATCTTTTGACAGAGCATTCATACACGACAGTTCGAAATACTGCATAAATTTAACTTTTGAGCTGAATCTATTATCGGCATTGCACGTCCCTGGTCAGAATGATAAGTTTTTGAAGGAATGTCAGAGACTTTGCAGATGCGGTAGCTGGAGTTGAAACCTTGATCTGGTCTTCCTTCCCGATGGACTGAGTTCGAATACCAGAGGTGTCGCAGTTATTTCGAGGAATCAAAATACCTTCTTGGATGCTATGGGGAGAGAGTTTCACAGACATTACTCTGTCCGTCGGAATTGATTAAAATACAGGATTCCATGGACGCCATTCGCCAACAGCAGACCAATGTGGACGTCTTGTTTCTCCCGAACCTTCCTCCTTCCCTCCAAATAATTACACCCTTACGATCCAACACAACTCTTCAGTTCTGACGAACCTAATGAAGGTACGGGTCCCCATATTATCCTGAACCAATCAATCCAGTCACTGTTCAATGCGACATTATAAGGAGTATTTCTACTAATGTTGTTCCGATGGAATAATATCAATGAAAGATAAGCGAAGGGCTTCCGGGCAAAGCATTTAGGCAACCCTAAATGTCTCAAACGGCCTCAGTCGCCGAACGTCTGTCTTAGTAACGGCTAGCTTTTGACTACTTGAAGACACTCCACCTCGAAGTTATCCTTCCTTGCAGCCTTGCGCCCGTGGCATCACCACACAGGGCAACGAGGAGGAACTGCAAGATCCAGGAACTATACAGTTCCACTTGGGCGGGACACGGCGGAGCTGGAGATCACAATTTGCAGATGCCACACTTCTCGACTGATTGTGAGTACCCACCTTGCTCCTCAACATTGTCTCCTCTCCGTCGATTCGTCGTCTCTGGTCGGATGCGTTGTTTCTTGCGCTCTGCGGTCCTTCAGTGCTCCTTCCGAATTCGGCTACTTCTCCGGCGGCTGGAAGTGATGTTGTGATGCCCTGTCCATCCCACCTGGCCCTTTTATATGCATGCTCCTTTCTACAAGGAGCGTTGCAACTCACCCTCCCCCACCCCTTGTCATCAGCAGAACATCACAACTCATCCCACCACCCCTTAATTCCTTCACCACACACTATACTCTCCCCCCCCCACCCTCTTGAGCACATTTCCTTCCGCCAAAGACTCCAGAAGACGTCGGTCGGGGGCTTAACCTCGTGGGACTGCTGGAGGATGAGGAAGGGTGTGTTAACGGGGGGGGGGGGTGCGTATCAGAGAGAGGGCCTCCTCCTCATCCCCCCCCCCCACACCCACCCACTCCCACACATTCGCCTTCTCCTTTTGCTACACTTGATGCGTGTGAGGTTCCCTGCACCAGCGCCCTTTCGTCACAAGCGGAAGCTCCCGAACTAGGCGCCCCTTCCCCGCCCTTGGTCGCCTTTCGGGTCGCGACTCAGAAAAAGAAACAAATGAAAAATAATCTCGAAGGAAAGGAGAGAGAGAGAGAGAGAGACTCTCATCTTCTCTCCTCTCCCTCCCCCCCCCCCCCTGGCCATTCCGTCTCCTCCGCCGCGCCCCCCTGACTACTTCTCAAAACGGCGGAATAATAAAAAAAAGAAATGCGCAGGGCGAAGAGAGATGAGGGGGGGTTCCCACGGGGCATAAAAGATTGAACCATCTCCCTGGGCACGTGAGAAAACTTAGAAAAGTGAGAGTCCCTTCTTCTTTTATTTTTTTGTTCTCCATAGTATATAAAATGTATCTCTCAAGTTTTCTTAAAAGGGCGTGGGCGTTGCGATGTTTCCTCGGAGACTCTGACAACTCTAGATTACGTAAAAGAAACAAGCGACGAGCGGGAGCCGCGCGAGAGGAAGAGACGGTGGCTGCCTGGAAGGGGGAAGGAAGTGTTTCTTGCTTTCGTGAGGTTGATGGCAGGTACTCTTCGGCGACATCTGCGAACACAATAAGAGGTGAAATACGGAAGAAATAATCGTCGTCTCTCCCCTTAGGATAATTTGATGGCTGTATTTGGTCTCATCATCGAATTAACGAATTGGGGATCGAATGCACGAACAAACTAATTAGGGTTACTTCTAGTTTTACTTTCTCTTTCATACAGTCACTTTGAAGAAGTTTCGTTCCGACAAGCATCTAATAGTCGTTTGTAACATCAAGTTGACGGCCCACCGCAAGTACCTAATCATGCAAAACTCCTCTTCCACTGGAAGTTTCACTGAGGCTTTATAGAGACGAGATGTTCATTCGCGGTATGATGCGTAATATCCCATGGAGTTGGCACTCCTGTTTTTTGTGCCCATATCCGTGAGGCTGAAGACTTTTAATGCGGTGTCCGATCGGTGGCCATCTTGCAAAGGGTTTCCAAAACGTTAAGGGCCACGTGAAGGGCCCTTCGTAAAGGTTCGGAGCCAAGGGCGCAAGCGATGCACACTTTCGACCCCTTGTCGTTGCGCACTCGGCCATCTTGAAGTGGGGAATCATGGGGCTTGTTCTGTGATTGGTGCATTCGTGTTGCGCTTCAAAGTGCGACTGGTGCAGCTTTGATCGACTTTATTGCTATTTCTCAAATCTCAACATGGATTTCAGTGTTAAATATCATAATCATATTGGAACAAACATCTATTGGATTTTTTTATGATAATTATGTATGATACATAAAATGTCTCTGCCGATATTTTACATGAAATGAGTAATACTCAAAATTTATAATGTATATATTTTATTTCAAAATTCTTATGCATTGTTAAAATGACAAATAAAAGCCTTTAATTCTAAGGTCCGTTGTTAAAATGGTCGAACGGTTATGTTAATCTTAAATGTTGCACTATTTCCAGTAACTTGATGCCAACTTAGGAGTTTGAATAATTTACCTACATTACATCAGTCTGTCGGTTAGTTGATAGGAATTTTAGGGGATGGTAAGGTTTTCCTACAGAGATAATAACACCGGGTGTAAATATTAAACACTAAATAAATGAAAACCCAATCTTCCTTTGGTAAATTAGCCAACCTTCAGTGCACTACACGGATTTCAACTGAATAACAAATAGTAATAAAAATTAACATATACTAGAAAATTTTTCGCTGCGTACTGCGAGTAATGTGTTTAATTTTGTTCCGTTGGTCGTACGAAATACCTCTTTACAAGCCATCAAAAAGCTGACAGAACGAGAAAAGAAATAAATGTTTACAAAAACTAGAAGTAACTCTCATTGATGTATTCCACGCTAGATCATTACAGATACATACGCAAAATGCGAAAACACAATGGTGACATATGATAATTAAATGTAGTAATTAATTCGAATAGCATGTAAACTTATTTAAATATAACCCTAATGCTTTATTTCGGACAGCCAAATTTTCCTGAAATTCGGACATCGGCAGAAAATTGTAGACATGGAAGACTTAATGAACTTAGTAAAACAGTCGTAGAATTAATCGATTGTGGCGATACCTGGTGGAAATTATTGATAGCATTCATGATGATAAAGGACACAGTCCTGTTTGTCTTGATAATGACGCTATAGACGACGAAACCGGTCAACAGCAATAAAAAATTAATGGAATTCGTACTATGTTCCTTCTCATCATGAATTCTAGTGAAACAGTGATATTAGAACATGAAATAATGACTACAAGAACAATAATGTTAACCCTAAAGTTACATTCCATGCGTGAACCTTTCTGTTAGACCCGGTTTTCTAAAATGTAATGTGGAATTGAGCCAACACGTCATATTTCTCGTTTCATAAAATTTGGACTAAAATGTTTAAACAGCGCTTTTGCGGAAAATTTTAATCTTGACCAGCAGTCGTCAGGCCGATACGAACTGTTCCAGGCACATTCCTTAGGAACGATTTGTGAATCAATATCGTAAGTTGCGCATTCAATATCGGTGACTCTCGCGCAAACCCTTTCGCGATACTACGCCTTGCCCTAGGATTAGTTCCTGTCACTTGGTGAGGATGATGTTGATGTCGTTTTGATCTCTTTCCCAGCGTGTTCGAAGCCCTGTCGAATCTTCCTTCGCTCCATCTCCCTTTTCAAAAGACACTCTTTCGCCATGCACCGATGATCTATCTCTCCAAACACCCGCTGTTCTAGTCGCTGTTCCTTCTCAACGATTCATGATGCATCTTTCACGTTAATTTACTGGAAAAGAAAGTGATGAAAGGAGGAACTCGAGATAGGAAAATTTAGTCACCGAATATCGCTAATGCGAGTGTCATGACCAGCTCTATTCAGTTTAAGCAACTATAAGAAGGCGAATGGTCGCCTAATACTTCCTCGCACCCGTCCAAAATTCGGTCACTAATTGGTTAAATAGATGCCCCATGTTTACGTGCTCTCATTGTGTTCAAATGCTGGAGTGAGGGTGTATATCTGTGTCTGTCGAATACATTATTATTTATGATCCGTTATCTATACATAAAAAGAAGAATGTTTGTCTGTTTGTCGTTTGTCTGTATGCCTTTAATACAAATCTTAAGTTTTACTCTGATTGAGCTAAAATTTTGCAATAGACTATTAGTTTAAGACAGGAGAAAGATTGTAGGCTATTTAAAAAGATCTCAAGGCCACAAAAGGTCGCAAAAAGGGACTTCTTGGTGATTTATGTTAAGTAGATATGTATTAGGTTGTGTCCAGTTGTTTAATTATTTGCTTTTTAAAATTACTTTTACTCAAGATAGAGGGTTGGGATTTATTTATCAAAAGTCTAAAAAAAATGAAGTTTAGAATTCTTTCAATCAATGTTCTTTTTCAATTCGTATTTGTCTGCGAATTGCATTTTTAACTGCAAAAACGCACATTTTTCTCTGAACCCAACAATAGCATATTTCCTTGACAGCCAGATTTTGGTCTATATCGCATTTAAAATTCATTTTGCTTAGTTAAGCTGACACTTAGCATTGGGATTTTTGCAGTGTTTTATTTTTTGCTTTTTATAACTACTTGCACTCAAGATAGAGAGAGTTAAAATTTATTTAATCAGATATACCCGAAAGAATGAATTTTCTCATTATTTCAATCGATTATCCTCTTATATATGATGAGTAAGCTGAGGACATTTAGGCACTAAAAATGAAGAAATAGGCAGCCTAAATAGGCACTAAAACTTTCAAAATAGGCACTTAAAATAGGCGCTTAAAATATTTTTTAAATCGAAGATATGAAAACTAACATTAAAGAAATCGATATATCGACGAAAGTTCAATGATTAACTTTGGCTCCAAAGAGTTGGTCGATACCAGTAACATCTGTCACTATTCTAGAAGCACCTATAGTGGAATAACGGATTCATTAACATGAAATTTGAAGGATCCAAAAAATGAGTACATGGCATCACTCACAAGTTAAAAAACTCGAAGTCACTCAATACAGAACGGCCACACGGCCACGACTTAACCCAAGTCTCTATTATAGTCCTTACCCAACACTAAAAAAAAAACCATACGAGCTTCGGCTTGGGAACCTAGAATATGCTGCCTAACCCTCGGCTTTGGAACCAGAAAGATACCCGCACAAGGATTTGGAACCTTGTCGAAGAAACCGAATAGCAGGCTTGGGATCCTCAACCAAGAAACCCACCCATGGCTGGTATTGCACAGCAATTGGGCGCGACCCCTACGGCGATGGGGTTACGGGTTCAAATGCCTGAACTGCTGGTGACAATGTCACCATGGACCAATGCAATATAAACTAAAAATGTCTACATAAAACAAACAGGACGACAAACAACAGACTGCATTTGGCGCCACCATAGCAACGTTCTCAACGTTGTTCATATTTTTAGGGCCGTATGTGCTCGCGATGAAAAACTAAGTCTACTTTTTTAGAGGCTTGAAACATGCTCTTTTAAATTAAAATTATTCAAAAGAGTATCCAGAAGGTCTTTCTTTTGTAAGAGCGGGCAGAGAACCTATTTTTGTCGTTTTTACAAATGTCATCCTCAACGTTGTCCCTATTTTTAGGGTCTTACATGCCTGCGATGAAAAACCAGATATACTTTTTAGAGGGTTAAAATAATTCTCTTTATAATTAAAATTATAGAAAGGAAATTCCAGAGGGTCTTTTTTTGCAAAAGTGGGGAGAAAATACCCTATTTTTGGTGTTTTTACAAAAAGTGTCAAATTTTGACTCGATTTTTAAAATAATGGAATGCACTTGGAAGATGAAATATTATATTCATAAACCATGTATTGATATGTTAGCATGCTCAAAGTTTCACGTTGATTATATCTTTACTTCCTGAAATATGAAAAGCCAAAATTTTATTTTTTTTTCGATCTGCAATTCTCGGGCCAGTTTCACCCTGAATTTTCTACAAGGAGGTCGCTTTAATAGTTATTTTTATAATGTTGTTTAATAGAGCTCAAAACGTTTTACAAGATAGCCAATTTTTGTTTCTCTTATCAAAATATCTCCTGAGATACTATGCCTCAAAGTTACCGAAATCTCATAATCATACTGAAGAAGGCTGCAGCACGGGGCCAAACAAATTACTATACATCAGCAAGTATACCATCGGTGAGCGTAAAACTTTACAAATGTTTATTGGGGATATGTGTGAATGTCCATACAAAATTTCATTGAAATCAGTGATGGTCGAGTAGGGACCACCAGACCACTTGGCATGGAATGACCCAATAGTGTACCTTCAAGTGAGTGAAATAGACTTCGAACTGATGTATCGGAGGCACACATTATTCCTGTCACATACCTCACGTATTTCAATAATTTTATCTGCAGAGTATAATGCAGTATTTAGCCATGTTCCCCATGGTATCAATACTGGCTGTGAAGGCAGATCAACTTCAGGCAGTATGTCTGAAGTTGATCTGCCTTTAAACTCAGCAATACTGAGTGGTGCCTTCAAAAACAAGTTTTTGGCAATTGAAACCATCGCATGTACGCATCACGTAAAATTACCATAGTTGTTTTTCTACTCTTTATATAGTAATACTTTGGATAATTTTTCTTTATTTATGTTTGATGGCATTATTTCAACCTTGATAGATTAAAAAAGGAACTGAAATAACAGACAAGCTCTGCACTAAAGATAAGTTTGGCGACGTTGAAAAGAATATTGCTTTTTTAGGCCCTTAAATAGGCGATACTAGCAGAAAAAGGCATAAACAGGTAAAATAGGCATTTTTAGGCAGTAACAAATCGCTTTAATTTCGCCATAAATGATCCTAAATGAACTTATAACTTCATAAAATTGGTTTCCTGAGTAAAAGAAAAAATAGGCATTTTAGGCAATGTCCTCAGCTTAATGATGAGTTATGAAAAGGAAGTGTGGTCCCTTATCATCGCCTATGGGTAATTCAGCTAGTATTTCCTAAATGCAAGTTGGTCTCCAAACCGACACTTTTTAGGGATATAAAGAGAATTATATTTATTTTCATTCGCGGTTTCTACTGTCGAAAGCCTCTTTTGACTTAGTTTGAGGTTAGCAATGACTCATGATATCGTGTTACAAAGAATATTTCTATTTGATCATTGAAAAATCATCTGTAGTCCTCCATTTTACTCAATCCGCGGCAACGTGCAAAACATCGAACATCGAACATCGCCGCGATGATACGCCATCAGAAGAGGCCGCTGCTTTTTACAGGAAATCGAGCGTTGAAGTTTCCGGTGACAAATGGACAATAAGTCTGTCATGGAACTGCAGTGAGTGAGCACCAAATGTTTTGGTGATAAGCAGCGACTGGAATACCTTCGTACGAGGTCATTAATCTTTTTTATGTCATTTGTTTCAATATCTCGGTTTGTTGAAAGGTCAGTTGGAAGCGATTTCTACGTGCAACTCAATATCGCGTGGTTAATACGGTTAATTAATTACGCCAGTACTGCATGATAGATAGTATGAGTGTGTTTCCATTGGAAGTAAAAAGTTTGCTTTTAAAACGGCCATAACATGTGGTGACCTCACTTTGATTTGAAAACATGTTGCTAGTTCGTATATAGCCACTGAGAACACAGTTAGATTTCCAAAAAATGATTAGTTAAGCTGGTTCCCAAACAATCAAACTCTTTTTAGCTGATAGATGCCAATGAGCAGCTTAGGTCACTATTCTAACCAAATGTTATGCATTGATAAGACTGGTGCCAATTTTTGATTCGTTTAATACGTTAAAACTGTCATTGCATATAATGTCTGTATTTTGGTGAGAAATGAAATAGAAACCTTAAGAAATAGCCCGATCCACCCGTACAAGGCAGGAGTTATGCCGGTCGTGGTGTCATATCACATCCATCGAAAGTAAACCGAGAGGTCGGTCAAGGTCTATTGAAAGTAATTTGTAAAATTAAGAAAAAGGGATTTTTATCAATGTTGATTTGAGAGTGATTTTATTTCGTCTTCTTTTAGAGGCTGAAATACCATTTTATGTGACCTGCACATACAATCATGATTCAAAGTAGTATTACTCGAAGAATAAATTTCTTTGATACAGCTGATTATGATGTTTCACTTAAATTTCAATTATCCTTAGGATCTGAAGGTTGTGGGGGGAAAATACTTTCTTCTATTGGAGATGTGGCCCCATTTCAAGGTGAAATATTTTTGCGAGGTTCCTATGTTTAAAAAGCTATTTGAAATTTGCATGGAATGAAATTGAATTCATCAACATTTATATTCTCGCGGTGGAGTTGGTGATGCGTGTATCCTTCGTCTTCATTGTTTGGAAAACTATTTCCCGTTGCTACGACACGATCTTCTTTTTTATTTCTTAAAATTGAAGTCACGAATGAATTCACCGCTCCTTGTTCCGCGCGTGTTTCTTAAACTGCCCTCTTTAGTTTCCGAGGATGCCTTAGGTCTATAGAAAACACTGTTCAGATTATTCAGATTTTAAAGCCATCTAATCATAGAAGCATCTAATGTGATAAAGGAAATGCGTTCCTCAATATTATTTGAGTGGGTGGGTGGGGCGGGAAGCTCGTAGTGCAGGTACGTCGACGTGGTGCACTCCGGTTGCTATTTTTGCATTATTTCTCCATGTTGAAAAAGAATCGTAAAAGTAGGCTTAATCGTGCACAATCAGGGAGTTTTTCTCTACTCCCTGAATGATGACGGTTATTATATTAATTTCAAATAACTCTTCCGTAATTTTTATTCCCTGGACATTGTTTCATTAATTAATTAATATTAGTTAGACCAGCGACGGAAGACGCATGTATGATGAGTTTTGCTGCGTTCGCGGCGAGCGGGCACGAGGCGCGAGCGGCTTGCTGACCGTTGCTCTGCGACTCGTCGCGAACGCTGCGTGGGCGTTGCATAATTACGCGCTGCCGCGCACTCAAGATAGACAACTTGTGGCGTAACGGCTGCAGGTATGTCCAAATGAACGCAATATTTGTCCTAAAGGCTCGCAGCTCGGCAAAATCCATGGTGAACCGCTATAAAAACATGACATTTTCCATTTTCAGCCCCCCTCCCCATAAGTGGCCACGGCGCGAGGGTCTAGGGTTGACCCAGAGGTCCCAAATTTTTCTGCCCTTATTTTGAGTCACATTGACAACTTTTTGCAGAGGGCCAAGTTTCTCCGCCAATAATCGATTTTTCCCATCCACCCTGCTGTACATAGGTGTCTCAATAATAGCATTTGATTGAAGTGAAATTCATTGCTTTGGAAATGTAGGCTAGGAAGACTCATATTTGTATTAAGGGTTCAATACATGTATTTTATTCATGTTTCATCAATTTCCTGTAGGTGCATTGATGTATACCTGATGTGCCTTTGTATTGCGTTGCAGCCATCAGCGAAAGAATTAAGTAGTTATCTGTCATGAAATATAGACTTTAAGCCAAATCTAAGGTATGTAAGGAACTTTTTTTATAAGCCAAATGTGTAGTGTACGCCAAGTCCAATGGTTCTCGCCAATGTCAACGAAGAATTCCAACTCCAATACCACCTTCGCCTTTTTGGCCGTATGTGGTGGTCAGTAGGTCATGCATCAAATGGTGTAGCCATCATAAAAAGGTCGATTAGCAGCTGGAGTTAATTTTATTGGTCCATAGAGGAGTATTGAATCTTTATCTTTCCGTGGTAGGGATGGAAATCGACTAGAAAATTCCTTAGGTTAATGTAGTAATGTACTGACTACGACGCACACAGATCTATTGAGTAGGTCTTATACATGTTGTGGTCTTTCGATGACTCTTTATGAAAATATTCTTGAACAGAAGATCAAACGCTCTCCAACTCTTCCTTAGGATAGCCTATGGTGGCATGGATGTGTCCAACCTAAATTATGTCATATTCTTCGATTTAATGACCTTCAATTTCCATCTTCCATTCTGTTTTCAAATTATTGTGAAGACTTCCGCGGAGTTTTTCATCAGAAACATTTAAGTCTTTCGGGTATTCTAACCGCGAACGTCCATATTTTTGGGACATCAGTTTTGTCTTCAGCGTTGCGGTCGGCGTCTTCGGGTCAATTGAGACTTTAAAATGTGGGGCCGTCTTATAGTATATACCTATCAATCGTTAGAGTCAAATGCGCGGTGATTGGTTGACCTCCCATTGTTGTTAAAAAAACGTTTCCAGACGTTTGAAAGCTTGTATCTGTCTTTCCTTTTGAAATAATTAAGATTTTTGTTAATATCAATGGCTTCTCTTATCAGGCGAGGAAAGTAACGATTTTCTCTCTGGTGATTAATTTTTCCTCGTCAATGTTAATGTTGTGTAAATGGGTTCCGATCAGATGTGCTCAGTGTGCCACAGCGGAAAGGCGTGTATGTTGTCTATATGTGGCTCTTCGGTTCGAACGGCATTTCAGTGCCCTGGATGTCTGACCAACATACACACTGCCGCAGTAGCATTTCACTTCGTAGCCACCACTTTGAATTTCCCTTGGTCCAACATGGTCCTTCGACCTGCAGGAGGAGGTCGGCGGACTTCGTTACTCAGCTGAATCTGGTGATTACGTTGTGTTTAGCGAGAACTCTGGCTATATTTCCCGTCGTACCGTCAACATAAGGGATTATTGCGTAGACTGATGGTTTCTCTCTCTCTCTTCCGTAGGAGGCTCGAATGTCCTTTTAATTTCTTCATTGCATGCGACCCTTCTGTGAATAACCTCTCAACGGTAGCCATTTCCTTTTGAATATGCTCATCAGATGTCGTGTCTCCGTATCTAGGGATGGTCCATCAGAGATTGTGATGGCTCGGCTGAAGAGTTCTGACGATGGACACTTTCTGTTGAGTTTGATGGTGCGAGGACGCCTCCTCTGTAGGTATCGCCGATACCTACAGTAGGCGCCAAAACCGTATCGGTCGGTTTGTATCTTTTTTCGGTACACCGAGTGGCCATGTGTTCCGTCGACTTTATTTACAATCAGAACATCCAAAAAGGGCAATCAAAATATGTTCTTGGGACACCGGAATAGTCAGAGCGAACCCATAAAGATTTTCTTTAAAATGAGGTGAAATTCATCAAAATCTATACTAATAGGTGAAGTGATTTTTCGCTCAAACTACGTTAAGGGAACGGAACTCTTGTGTCTCCCTTCTCTCTCTCTCCGAGTGGTTCAGCGTGTTGGAGTTGGCGTTGGCGGAGTTGGCGTTCGGCGTGGACGAACATTTCTCACGCCCTTTTGTCTGTGTGTGAGAGAGAGAGAGGGAGATGGGGGGAGTAGCGCCGTTGACTCACCACCCATCGGGTAATTGCCGACTGCCGAGACTCTCGGCTGACTTAACCCGGTTACAAAATTACACTCGTCAGGATAAAAGGAATTAAATCGCTCGCCGGGTTAAACAAAGGGCTTTCGGAGGGCGCAAGGGACTGGACGGAAGGTGGAGGGGGGGGGGGAGGGTAGATTGTTTTTCTGGATCAATCAGGGGAATGGGAGGGCGAGAAGGTTGAATGGAGGAGGCGGCCGGCGCTCGTCACTTGTTCATGTCCGCGCAACTCTCCCAGCCTCGTCCTCGCGCCTCTCTCCACGCAGGCACCAAGGTGCCGTGCTGCAGTGCCCTTTGCGAAATAATGGGTCTGCATAAGGAACACTGCCGGTTTAATCTTAATTGCTTTTTTTCGGCCACTTACCGTCTTATTTCCCACGGGACTTTTAAAAAGGTTGGTCGTATTATGGCTATGAATTGCTCGCTTTTACCGAAAGATCCTCGAGGGGCGTATATATGAGGCCAGTTTTTTTGTTCCTCGGACGGGAGAGAGATTTTTATCGTTCTCTGAGATTTTTTTGGTGTAAAGGATTTTCAAAAAAAAGAGTGGCTGCAAGGGTTCACAATGTCTTCACAAAATGCGCAACCGTGCAATGGTCGTTAATATATCGCGGATATGTTGCGCACCGCCTTAACATGGCGTTTATCTCAAGTTTAGATGTGACGACTTGATGGAGCACGGGGAAATGAGATGGAAAGACCTTTTAAATCTTTGACGTTAAGTCACGCGTGCCGGCGGAAAGTGGAGGTTTGGGACTCGTTGTTGTATCGACAAGTTTTTTCTTTTCTTTAAGGGGGATGTATTCGTTTTTAATGTTAAAGAAAGGTCTACGATCACGGATTTTTTTAATGGAACCAATTTCAACACTTTGAAACATTATCAATCTACTGGTGGGTCTTGCAGCATGTCTTATGGATTATAGGTATCTTCTCTTTCACAATTGAGTTGGATGCATTCCTTAAGGTATCTTCTTTGGTGATCCTAAAGGCATTATATCCTGGCTTAGTGAGCAACACGAGCAAATCTAAAATTTCTGTTAATAGGTTGCTATTTTGACTTCGCCGGTGGTGGTGATTTAACCCTTCCGTGACTGTGCCTTGAAAACTTACGCGAACGGCTATGCGGGGTATTTCAGTTACCCCATTTATAATTTGTAAAAAAAATGTTGTTTTTTAGTATTTCTTGTTATTCACTATCATGGTTCTTTTTTAGTGATATAATTGCATGTTTTGTTAAATTTTTTAATACATTGTAGGTTACATTTAGGTTTTTACGTCGGTATTGTGTGAAATAGCTGAAATATTTCATATTTTGTTATTGTAATTGCACTATGATTAACATACGAGTATATATGATGGCAACATGTAGAATTTTGGCGTTATTGAATTCACAACATTATAAACTTTATTGTATTCAACTTCCATCCCGGCATTCAAAACAAGATTCAAGTTATTTTTCTTCACTATGAGAGCTGCAAACTGCTTTGTTACATCCAGTACAATGCACCTTAGTCTTTTTATCCTCTTTTCTCGGACAAAAATAGCAATGCTTTGATCTACTTGGAGTGCTGTTTTGCGTGCCATTGTTTCTGTCACACTCTTATAAGTATTTTTCTTTCAAAAATATATGTATTGCATTTTTAAAGGCAAATGATAATTATGAGATAATTGCTTTCTTTGGAGAACATTATTTTGAGAGAGTTCGACTGACAATTCCCTAAGGAAAAACCTCCTTCTACTTCGATCATTAGCTTTCCAATTGGGATGATTCTTTATTATCCAAATTACTAAGGAAAATTAATGCAGCCATATCTATAATTTCCATGAATATTCTAAATGGCCATCTTCTTGTGCTACGGACACATGCATTTCCCGCGTCATTTTATCCCCATTATCAACTGCCCCTTTGGTTTGGTTATTATCAACTGCCCCTTATTATCTCTGGTTTGAAATTATTTTTTGGACCTGCTTTTTCAGAGTCATTGTGTTGGGTTGATAAAAGAATGACGGCCTTTCCTTTTTTTAGGGAAATAGGAAACCATAGTGATATATTTAGTAAACCAAAATAAACTTGAAAACATTTCCCTAGATGGATGCGGGAGAAATTCAACAGGAATTTCCGTTTTGTTTGCCCTAAGTGTACCAGTGATTATAACTTTATTTTCAAATAGTTTTTGATCTAGTGGAATAAAAGTAAAGAAATTATCACATGTAACCCCACGCCACGTAAGTCCCATAGTAGGGTCGCACTAAGTCATTTACAACCCGTTGTCCTTGATTTTTCTCTTTCCAGTTTCCAAGCTTACCGGCGTAAACTTGAAAAGAAAGAATATAAGACGTTTCCGAATCAGCGCATACCCAGATCTTGATTCCATAACAACCCGGTTTACTTTTTATGTAGACATTGAATGGACATTTACCCCTGAAATTGGCAAGCCGTTCATCCACCGTGATGTTAGAGCACGGCATATAACATTTAATTCAATTCGCCAAAAATTGGTCATAAATTGACCTGATTGCTTCAAATTTATCATTTGAATTCTTCATTCTAGCTACCCTTGTACCCCTGTCGTTGAATCGAAAATTTTGGAATTGGTAGGACTTTAAATCTATCGCGGGACATCACTGCAGTGTATAAAGGTTCTCTTAGAAGTTCATCTTCTGACCACATTTCAGTTAAATGGAGATTTCTTACACGGTTTTTTCCTGCAGCAATCAATATAGCCACGAAAGCATACATTTCACTCAGTCGCTTCTTCTAATGGCTTTTCTTGTCCGGGTTGGTTTATGTTCTTCTTAGCTTGGGTGATATGGCCCTCACGATTCGTACAGGCACATATCTCCTGGATCATTTCTTCATTCAAAAAGATTAGAAATCCTCTCTCAGCGATGTAATGTTTTCATTGAAATATATGCATATTTGGTAAATTTAATTATCTTTCTGAGAATAATTATGGGTAAATTTTTTTAGTAATCAATTTCATTGTCCTCAAAAACGGACACTCATATTGAAGCAATGCGAAAGCTGTCCTGGACTGTATTCCGACTAATAACATTCAGTAAAAAATCAACACCCAAATACTCTATGCCAAAAAGTGACAAAAATGAAATGTGAAAACTTGAATGCACAGAAGCTATTGTATTGTTTTAATTTTACTAATTGTACGCATAATAACATTTCTTTACAAATCTGTGCTGCGTAAGTCCACTCGGGGATGTTACAATATTGTGTATTCTCCGTCTCCTGGAAACTGGAGGATTAGTGTTCCACTGAAATCCTGACCTGGACCTGTAAGCACCCTGGCTACAAGAGTTGCCAGTAGCGATTTCTCTCGGCAACTCGCAATGAAGTTCATCCTCGAAGTCTTCTACTTCCTCTGCTTCATCTTCGGTTTCCGATTCCTCTTCACTCACTTCGAAATCCTCGTCACTTTCCTCCAAAATCCTACGCACTTCAGCCTCTCCGTAGAGCCTCCTTTCCATTCTGAAAGCGAGTAAGTGCCTGAACACTAACAGAACTATATTGTTGGATTGCAGGCGAGGGCACGGTCTTATATACCTTCTCCTAGGACGGTAAAATTTGTTTGAGTTGCCTATACGTATTGTATCGGCTAATTTTTCAACACTTTTCAGAATGTTCACTTTGTATATGTATTAGGGGTGAATGTAAACTCATCTAAAAAATACTCCCCCGAAATTGAGCCAAGAAAAAAGTTTCTTTACCCAGGAAGTCTCAATGACATTGAATGAATATGTCGCCGCAGAATAATTATGTAATTCCAGTCATAAGATATAGAGGATAACGTTTCAATGATGACTGCCGACTTCTAAAAATAAATATCAATTTCACCAAAGGTGAGGCGTGGTAACGTGATAGTAGACAGCAACTTCCCCAAAGGTGCGAAGCTACATTGTACACCGTGGTGAAGGACTGAGCTGTATTTTTGATAAACATAGTAGCGTTAAGTTTAAAAATCTGATTTGTGGAATTATAAAATATATTTTAATGCAATGAATGAGACGTTAACTGAAGAAAAGAATGCTGGGGTAAATGAATTACCCCACACAGGCAACGAGTCTCACACACTATGACTTCCCGAGAACAGCTGTGCGGGGTACCTCAGTTACCCCACCTAACAAAATTACAGTTTTCAGAAACAATTTGTATCTAAAAAATTTTCAATCGTCACCAAAGGAACGACAAAGTGGTTGTGCTCAAATACAAGAAATATTTAAAGAAAAAAATTGAAAATATAAAAGTTATACAACATTAACATAAGTTGGGGTAACTAACTTACCCCGCACAGTCACGGAAGGGTTAAAGAGCCCATAGAAGCTAAAGCTATCCCTGTTTTATATAATGAAACAGCATTCTTCACGATTGAAAAGAAAAAACTTTGTTCGTTCCACATGAAATAATTTTAATGTCCTCCTAAAAAGTATTCTTCACGTAAGAATGATGCCAGGTCATAGTTTGTCCTGTACTTTTCTAAATATCTTATTGATGCTTAACTATAAGCCATGATCGTAAGCACATTGAAGTAAGATGAAAATGGTGTTCTGAAAATCCAATTTAATCGTTCTACTCTTCTTAAAATGGCAGAATGTGTGTGTAAAAAGTATGAATTCTTAAATCCTGAATTTTTATCCCAATTTTAAAAACATTGAACTATTATTTGGCCAGTTGTTCTAAACCAGAATGGTATTTGGATTTATTCAGCAATAAATATTGGTTTAAGAATTTGATGGCTAAGTTATAGTATGGCATTCTGGTGTAAGTTCTACCATCATCTAGCATCGAGACAATGGAAGAATAAAATCGTTAGATTTCGGGAAACACACGTTCCTTTTCCTAATTGCGGGGTGTCTCAAGAATATTACAAAGTTTTTTGAGAAAAAAATTCGAAGTCTCTGATTAACTCTGCGCTTAAATCGACCAAGTCCAATGTTTCCAACTTTTTAATATATTTTAGGGCTAAATGAAATCATATCCCAGTCAAATCCAGAGCATGATATGCCCAAGAGATGTCTTGTAATTACAGCAATGGCAACTGAACTCCCGAGGGACAGCAAATCCCTAGAACTACAGTTCCCATTAGAGGTAGAAATTATGGAAACCATCTGAAAGATAAGTAAGGAACACATATAATGGATTCCGTGTGGCTTAAAATAGATCAAGTAAATTTAAGTAGTGAAAAATGCATCTTTCCTAGCTCTGAAAGCAAGACTCACTGCACCGCTTTCTCACAACACTTTCTTTTGTGCCCAAGCAACCTCATGACTTTATTAGATGTCTGTAATGTGTGGGGTAGGAAGTAAAATACATTTACTAATTACCACAGTGCTTTCATCAATGTGCGCTATTCTTAAGAGGTATCAAAGCGATTTGTGCCATATCCAGGGTAGCGAGTAATAAAAATCGTGATTAGTAAATATTTAAATCTATTTCATAAATCCTTTATGTTCAAGCAAAACGGACTTTTTTGAAAGCAATGATTTATAAATGAAGCTATATGGTTATAAGGAAGGTCATAATTCTTCGGAGAAAACTTTGCCTTGCTCCAACGTCTGCATTTACTTGACTCGGTGTGTGTGACTTGCCCAGTGTGTCCAGCGTGTGCGACTGCCTTTGTGTCTCGACGTCGAACGACGTGCGAACGTTCCCAGCGATCGCCAGAGACGGCGGCCGACATTGTCCGTGAGACACGACCACGTTGCAGAAGCAACGCGAGCGACATAATCAACACAGGACATGTTCCTGCATGTTGACAGCTTCATTATTCATGGCTATGGCATTAACGTAATTTGGGATTGTGGATTGGTGGTATAGAATGCTGACAGAATCAAAGCAAACTTTGTAAATTTTACAATGGATTTTATTTAATACGACCGGTTTCATCGCATCTTCAGGTGAAGGTGTTGCTTATGCGATGAAACCGGTCGTATTGAATAAAATCCATTGTAAAATTTACAAAGTTTGTTTTGATTCTGTCAATATGGAATTTTACAAAGTAACGCCTGAGAATATCGAGTTCAACGTATAGAATGCTGACTATTCTCAACAGCATAGAACAGCCATTTGCATCTACAATAGCAAAGTTACCCCGTGAGCTGCCCCAAGGGTGTTTCAGTGCACTAGCCATGAAAAGGTGAGGAGCGGCATAGAAGGGAAAGTCGAGGAGAAGAACTAAAAGTGAGATATGTTTTGCCGGATTGATATCTCGCTTTAATTTTAGTAGTCGGTAATTAATTGTTTGCGGGAAGAGTGAATTCTTGTGTCTATTAGTAGGATAATGTATCCGTCTTAATTTTTCTCCTCTGCAATCCAAAGAAATGTGCGGGGATAGATGGAATGATATGTTTCACCCTGAAACTCAGGTGATCAGAATGTTTCTAGTAGTTAACTCAACCTTTGGCAACGGTCTGACACGAATTGAACACAGGTTCACGCTCAATCAGCGGAGTTAAGCATCGCTGCGCTCAACTGAAATTCGAAGATGGGTGATCCTCCTATTCGGCCGAAAAGCTATTGCCCTTGTCTTGTGCATACATCAAGTCCGAGATGACCTTAGCCGTTGAGACACGTTAAACCGAAATACCATTACTACTACATTCTTAGCCTTGAGGGTAACCTACCAGTTTTCAGTGGATCCAAATCTAGTCCTACTATTTCCACCTTTTTTACATTCTGTTTGCTCGTAGCCATTTTTAGCAAGGGGGAATTCTTCCTTTGTATTTAGATCACTTTGCGTATTTAATCTTTTTTAAGAAGAAGAAAAACATTCTGGCCTTTTGAATAACAGCGGGAAGTGATTATATGCCGCTGCTTAACAGACGAGGAAAAAACAAGGAAAGGAGTAGTACGACTAGGAAGTGCATTGTCACCCATGATCTTCAATATTTCTATGGATAACCCGATGAACTAAACTAAAGAAAAATTAAGGACGGGAATTAATGTGCACTGAGAAACAGTCAGCATATTATGCCAACGTGATGGCATAGCAATTTCAACAGAGAAAAAATATCTAACTAGAATTCTGATCTGCTTGAAAGAAACTACTTCGAGGATAAGACAACCAAAACATTTTGCTCGAGTATTTAGAAAAAAGCCGTATGAAAAGCATTAGTAGATCAGAGACACCATGAGACAAGGGCAGCAAAAACAGGATCAGAAACGGACCAAGAATTTGCTTTTTAGAAAAAACGGCCCAATGCATATACGGTTATCATACTCTTGATGATTTTGCTCCGAGCAACGATCCGGAGGTGACAGGCCACGGCGTTTTTGTTATTATTGGTTCCAAGATCAAAATGTCGAGCAACATTTCAAGCTTTTACTGGCAAGGAGTGACATAAACACCGCATTTCTATGCATGTAGCGACAAAACTTAATAAGATATGGTATTGCACGTTGTGCATCCGTAAATGAGGGTATATTCTATGATATCGACAAGAAATTATGTCAAATGTACCGTTAAAGTTTTCAATCACTCCCGGTACACACGTCGAACCCATCCTGAGTTGGCACAGTTGGAGGTGAGAACTTCTTTTTTATTCCCAGAAAACCAAGGATCAATGTACCCTAAAAATCTACCAGAGTATCCAAGCAAAGCTACTACGTAACTAATAACTACATAAATAGCGTAATAATTATTTAGTCTATAATTAATATATATATTGCTAAACAATACTTCGTTCTTCCATTTACGCACAACCTCTATTCGTGCCGCCTGTAACGCATCCTCATGTTCTGCCGTCACATCACAGTCTTATTCCGCCATACTTGGCACTCTTGTTTCTTTTATTTTTTCTGCCTGTACGTGGCTGACGTTAAGAGCGAAATAGTATAATTGCCGAAATATGTTAAATTGAAATACTGACTCTTCTTTTCTCTCTCTCTCTACCAGCTTTAATATTCTCGAGCCTTATCTACGATCACATCTTCTAATCAGATTGCTCTCATCCTCTTTCCTCAAAAACTAGATTCATAAATCAGAAAAATTATATTCTCAATAAGTCCTCTATAGTATTTCCATTGAACCTTTGCGGCGTATGTACCAAATTATCATCTTGTGAAATCGAAATAAGTTGTTGGCTTGGTTCTATTCAACTCTCATGCATGCATCTTGGTGTGAACATGCATCTTAGTGTGGTATTACTTAAGGGATTTCCCTCTCAGGGCATGCTTACCCCCTGCGGATTGTTGACTTAGCCGATGGATTTTCCCGATGCGAGTTCGGCGTTCCCGCGAGCGACATCGCACCGACGCCGTCCCTAATGGTTGAAATTGACAGCATCCACCAATCCCACTATTTTCGCCCCTCCAGTGCTGCCAATATCCAATGTCCTAAAGCTCACCCACTCCACCCTTTACTTGCTGAGGACACACTCTCCAGACGTCTGTTCCGGACGCCTGCGGACAGTAGTTCCCAATCAAGTCGTCGAGAGGTCCATATTGTGACGTCACTCGGTAATTTCTTCTCTGACTTCTTGTACTCACAAAATTTTGACATTGATTTTGGGAGTGGAAGTTTCGCCAACGATTTGGTGGGCCACAAATCGTTGTTTCATAATTTGGTTTAAACTGTTGTAACATACACCCGCCGCTTTTAGATAATGATTGAGAATCCTTGTCTCGCGCAGAATCCTATTTCTCACCCGCGCTTGAAGAGAGCTTTCTGCTCTAGAATTGTATTATCGGCGAGAAAATAAAATTATTTCTCCCTCTGACGCTTCGTTGGATCTTGGCAGCCACAATCTTCCGGCTAATGTTTTAATTTTCTCTTCCGTGGTAAGTGTGCAGCAATTACGAGAAAGCTAAACTTACCGATATTGTAGACATAAATTATATGCCTTATTTCTCTGCTGAAGTGTTAGTACGTCATGAGGATTCCAAATATACTATTTTACCTCAGCTCTGATAATAATCAAGTTCAGGTATCACAGATTTCCGGAATCCTTTTGCTCATTCTTCTCTTGTCTTTAAAATTTTAAAGGGTGTTTATTTGTCAACACGTTTAAACGCTAATGCCGCTTCTATGGCTAAATATTTTCAAAATGAATCTTGCAAATTTATGATTCTTCTGGCGAATTATATGACCGGTTATTCATGCTATCAATTCTTTTTAGTTTGTCGCTGCAGAGCCTGAAATCAGCATCGCCTTCGAAATTATTCGGCTGTTTCTCACTGAATGTCGAGCGAAAACATTTCACTCCTATTGGAAGTTTCTTGAAAATTCCGTATGTATTTTACCATTTGGCTAAAACTGCAAAAAGAAGAGTTAGAAATGAGGGGAGGAAAGTTAGGTTTTTTTTTCTTTTTTTTATTATTACTTCAAAATGTGTACATTATTATTAAATCTTTGCACGGTTTTTACAAAAGTTGTTACATAATTTAAGAACAATACAAAAAAATTACAATTCAGTCAAGCCATTTAACATACACATATTTTTGGAGTAAATTCTTCACGTGTTTATTTTTTCTTCCTTTACGAAATAGCCTTTGAAGTCCTGCTAAGCCTTGGCTTCAGAATTGAGCCTACTTGAGTCCACAAGAATGTGATGTTTATTGGAAAACGCTATTATTTGCTGGCAGTTCTTTTCTTTTACCTCTTAAGTATTTCATTGGGGCTTATGGCATTATTTTTCTTAAATTTTATTTCGTTAAATTAAAATATTAGAAATTTTAATCCTCAAAGAAATATTTATAAATACTTGGATTGGATTTTGTAGCAAATGCCTCTAATACTTAGAAATTTCGGTGTCAGTTAGCAAATAGCATATGTATTTGAATGAATTTGCTCCGAAAATAAAACACAATTAATGATAATTATGGCGATAATTTCTTTATTTATGGCCACAGCATTCGTCAATTTTGGCCAATCCATATGCACATATAAAAGCCAAATACCAATGACTCACTGACTGAACAAGACATCTCTGAATCTAATGAACATGATGCAGTGAGATTTTCCCAAAAACATCGTTTTTTGCACTAAATATTTACTTAGAAATCTATTTAAAGAATTACGATTCTATCTAGCCTATTTTTATAAAAATATATAGAAGCCAAATACCACTGACACGCAGACTGATCAGAGGCGCAATCATGGTATTATTCCATTACGCATGCTGCACTCGTGTTATTGTTAGAATGCAATGGTGCTCATCATAGTGAAAACGTGATTATCATTTTTTAAATATTATCGTGCCCTAAAAAACATTAGTTTTAACTGGTGTAGTGCGTTCTTAGCAACAGAAACTGTGAGCATTGCCTTTCGAAAGAGATTTGCGTTTTGGATAACGACAACGTGAAAGAAGGAACCGTGACCCCCTGGATATTTCTAGAAAAAACTGTACCTACGAAATGCAATGAAATTTACAGCATAGTTCCATCTTACGCCCAAGGGTTTCACTTAGAAAGCTTTTATAAAAATAACAGCTCCAAAACAACTTTTTTTCAAATTGAACCCGTATTTCGGATATTGTCTTCCAGTAAAATTGAATGAGGAAATTATTATTTCAAATACTATCTAGGTATTATATTCCATCGTAGGTTTCCGCGGTGTTCAGATGGATTGTTCTGCCTTTTCGGGTTTCCAACGCGTAGGTTGCTTTTTAGGACAACAGTTTCGTATTGCAACGGGCGTTCGACCCGACTATTTTTTGGTTGTAATTTGAATTCACTATAGGTATTGCATTTCTTACATAATTTACAGGTTTTTCGAAATCCTATTGACAGGACGGGGAATTGAGGTAGGAGTGCCCACTATCTCCATTGCCTATTCGTAAGAGGGAGAAGCGTGTGAGGAGATGGATGTGGGAACAGAGGTAGGAGGAGAGCTGATGAATGCGGTGAGATTCGCAGATGGCCAAGAGTTAGCCAGTTAGCCGAGGAGTGTCAGTCAATGACAAGTGCGTTAAAGGTATAGTGTGCAAAGTATCGAATGAAGATGTATAACAGGAAGCTGAAGATAAAGAGGATTTGTAGAAGTTAAAACGGGTCTGAATATAAAATAGGTGGGCATTAAGTAGAGCAAGCTGGTGGCATAGTTTTAGTGCCTAGGTAGTGTATTAGAGGAAAATTGCATACTTGATAGGGGCATTAAATGTAAAATTGGTCTACCCAAGAAAATAAAAACATTTTCAAACATAAGGGCATTGATGAGAGGAGTTCTGAGGAGAGACGTAAAGAAAAGGCTGGTGACAACACTGGAGCGCTGTGTGCGTCGGAAACTTGGTCATTACGGGAAGAGGATGTAGGCATTAAATATGTGGTTTTGGAGTGGGATGGCGAGGATGAGCTGGGTGGCGAGGAAGACGAACGAGGAGGTGTTGGACACGGTGGGAGAGGAAGTTGGTGGCGGAAGGGTTGCCGCGGGAAAAAGCCAGTTTAATACCTGAGCATACATTTGGATTAACACGCAAAACCATTCCGTGGATAGTGAAAGATCATACTCAGGAAGCTTCGAAACCCACCTTAGGGAAAACAGATGACGACGCTACCTCGCAGCCACCGAGGCCAGGAAAATTTCAACTAAAGTTTAAAAAGTAATCATTTCCGTGGATTTTTTTACACATGATTCACTCAAATTTTGATAATGATGTACTCTTATCTGAAATGGCTATTAATATGCGGGTTCGACTCTGGCATCTTGAAACTTAGGTAATTCCGTATTCCTTGGAGTGTTGTCTTATTGTATTATGGGATAATAGTTATTATTGGGCTCCGGTTTCATATTTTTTATTCTACGTAAGTAATTTTTTTCTGTGATTGGACTTCTTTTTCTGCCAAAACTCGACCAGAATACTAACGCAAGATGCTAAAATCACTTTTGAATCAATGTCATGCTCCCATTTGTTGTAAGGTGCCTTGGAAGGCAAGTACATATCAACAATAGCACTTGGTGTGATAAAAATCCTTTTTTGAGGAAATTTACATGAATCCAATGAAGAGCCAATTATTTCGCCACTGGATTAATGTATCGATTATTTTTTGGCTCAGTTAACTCATAAAAGCTCAAGAGTCTTATGTCGTATTCCCAATAGTACACAGTTGGCCTTTATCACATCCCGGTTTGCGACTTCCCACCGCCCATCGCCTTACCGGTTGTTCTTGTTTCGTCATTTATATTTAACCGACCGGCAGCTCAAGAGACCTTATATTACGTACAATGGGAATGCAGTGTTTAGAAAATAAACGTGCGTGCGTATCAATATATTTTGGGAACTAAACCATTGTCATCAGAGATCCATTCCCTTGGTTACAGACGAATCGTCTTCGGGTCCCGAGGCGTAAAATTGCTCAGTGAACAAAGGCACGATTTTCTCACCTAAAAGGTAGTTTGAGCGAAAAATCACTTCACATAGAATTTGATGGATTTGGCCTCTTTTAAAGAAAAAGAACTCTCATCTGTCCAATTATATAAAAATATCAACCCCTTGCCAAACTACTTTTCGAGCAATTTGTCTGTAAGTATAAGCTGTTTTAAATGGGATAGATTATAGCTGAGCGCTCCAGAGGGAGAATATTGGAGGAAATAGGAACTTATAATACCTAGATTTCGTCAATAAACTTACGGTTGTATAGTTTGCATGTTTTTTCAACTATTTATAAAAAATAATATATCACTCACCACAGTAACTTTTACAGAATCGCAAAAAAAAAACCTGCCGGTTTGAAGGGAAAAAAATGTGTCAAGTCGGAGACTTATGTAGCTTCATTTATTTAACTACCGAGATTTTTACGTATAAATAACTATATCTTTGCGCCATTAATATTAAAATTTTTATTTCGTACTTCTTAGAAACGTTGAAATCAAAGAATAAAATTTGAATATGGTCTCCATTACGACTAGGGATCTATCTCCCTCAAACCACCTTAATCTCTCTTCATGCTCATATTCCATCGGTCTTCTCAGCGTCTTGAGAATAAAATCAAATCCAAAACTCACTGACGAATAAATTTTCTCCTTAGAACACATCATTAAATTAAATGAACGTGAAACTTGAATGTAAAATGAACAAAGAGCCCGCAGAAAGGGAAGATTACATCTTTTAATCCCATTTGAGATTTAGAATTGGCGCCTTTTTGATGCAAGCGTTGAATTTTTCCGTCAACGATAAATAACCGGGGTTGTCGTCACGATGCAAATCTCTCGGGTTCTACTCAGACGGTAATCTTCAAGAGGTAAACATCGCACTCGCGAAGGAAAAACCGGTTCTCTCTCTGCCTCATAAACAGTATAATTGACTCAATTCGCGTGTCTTAAGGACCCGAATTGACCCTTTTATTACTCCCAGACGGGCTCGTAGGCGCCACGGCATATCATCTCTCTCGTCTTAACACCCGGAGGATATATTGGCGAAGTTTAGTTGGGACATTTGCTGTTTTAACGAAAAATCTTCACCAATGACGTTAAATAGAACATTTTTAATTACATTTTCGGACTTGTTTCACGTATCGGGACTCTTTGTGAAAAAGAACGGACTTTCCTTGGGCTCAATGTTTTTAGCCTCAATTCACCATCTGGCCAGATTCTGAATGTATATTAGCGACAAGAGAATTGTAAAACGACTGTTATGAACACTTTTGTTCAAGTGGGTGTTGTCTACCTCAATGTTTCTCAAATTGGCACCCCCAAGGAGCCATCCACAAATAAGAGTTTGCAAATGTTTATGTATGTATCTGACAATTTTTAAGAGAAAAGTCAATAAATGCTCCAGAGTAAGCAATAATTTATTTCTTCCGGATAAAGTAATTAATTTCTTCGGTGCTCCGCGATCCATCAAAGGCCACCGGTTTAAATCACCAACTAATTTGAACCTGGACGTTCTGTTAAAAATCTAAGTGCTACACTCTTGGTTAATACTCCGCCTTTTGTAAGGGAATTAAGGGGAAAATTGCAAAAATTACATCCTTGATCATGTTTAAAATTCTACGTTCATTAAGTACGCACAGATAGGGTGCTTTCCAATTAGGCGACTCAAGCGTCGCTTCGAGGCAACTTGTGTCGACTTCCACTTCGGCTAATTGGAAAGCAGATATCCATGCGCAGGAGTCGATGCGCAGTCGCAATTGTTTGAAACAGGACGATCAAGTATATGAACAAATTAATGAGATTGTTTTCTTTTGAAAGAAGTCTCAACTGTTGACAGAAACTTCACAAGTGGATTCATTATTAATAATTAAAGGTTGGCGCATTAATTTTATGCAGTGGCCGTCAAGATGTGACGCATTATTATAGAAATAATAGTTATTCATTCCTCTGTAGTCCTAGATGCATGTTAACCATTTCAGTACAGTTCGCTTATTACTTTTTCCGTGAAATATAACAACATAACTCTCAATACAATAAAGGAGAAATACAATCTCCTAATGCCAATTAAGCTTTCCTTAATTACACTCCATCAAAACTGGGGGTATCTAGCAAATGCATTTCATTCACCAATGTTTTAAATTATGCTTTATTTATAAACTATAAATTCCATAAAAGAGGTTTGGTTTTCAATTTCATTTGGTTTACAACACACTGAGTAGAATGAATTCTGCAGGTTCAATCGAGGAGATCGTCGATAAAAGTGGTACCATACATATTACAAAAACGCTATTGCCTTCACCAGTTCTAGCTTCCGTGAAGGCTTGCTTATACTGACTAAATCCTGAAGTGCCATCACAACCATACTTTACAATTAAGTCCAAACTCGTCTTTTCCCTTTCGAGGACGGATTTCTTTACGCCATTGATTTTCAAAATCCTTTCAGCTGTGTGGTCTAGGATACTCTGCAAATCAGTCGAAGCACTGGTCTCAGTAACGTTGAAATGAGGACAGCAGCTTGATTTAGCAGAGGTAATATGTCGGTATTCGGGGAGAACATTGATGTGTTAACCCAATAAAGCTTTTCTTAGCATACAATACTGTGCTTTCGTGAGTTTTGCATCCAAAAATAGAGCCAATGCCTCATCAGGCGAAAAAGTGGACGCATTTTCCGGCTCAATAGCTTCAATATCTTCGATATCATTGTCATGGTTCAACTCGTTTTCACCATAAAAACGAAGGGTTTCCTTACAGGCATCTAATAATTATTGGGGGGGGATAGATTCTAATGCATTGTGAATTTTTCTCTTCTTCGTTAAGTCACTGAGATCATCATAGGATTTTGGGGTTTTTGGTATTGAAGCGGGACAAGAGAGAAACGAAAAAATGTATGTAGCCACTTAGAATTTATTTTTAAAAATCGATCTTCCACATACATGGATTCCTTGAATTTCTTCTTGAAAGTGGGTATGAAGTGACGATTCAATTTTATCCGCTGAGCATCATAATGTAATTCAGGAATACTTGCAGAGTTGAACTCCTCACTCAGATATTCTAAAATAATATCGCTGTTTTTCTTGTTGCTGTTTAGGAGGAGGGATACTACTAACTCTCGATTTGAGATTGCAATGCCCATCGTAGTTGTAAGATCAAATACGAGCAATGAGACGAAAATATGGAATTTCACATGAAACTCTTGCATTTATGTCCGCGTAAAAAACATTTTCCACTGCGTGAAATACGCTCAGCCGAACTTCCGCCCTCTAGCGACTATAAGAGATATTACGTAATTGTGGCCGAAAATTCGGACAAGATTTCCCCTTATTCCTTGGACGATACTGAACACATTTTCTCCAATTCAAATTTCACTTAAAAGTGTCTATTTTCACATAAAGGTTTATTATTAACCCATTTACACCCTATCGAAACTGCTTGGACACTCGCAAATTAAAGTGGTTTCTGTCGGACAAAAGAGGCTGACAATGTATTTCTAGAAGTGGAATCGTCTGTTCTTCTAGACTCTGGCATTAGTTTTAGGATCCAACGCCTCTAAATGTCCACAAATGGTGTGAAGAAGGGTTGAAGCAAGAAAATATTAGTTATGGACAAACGTAAGTCAAAGTCCAAGAATTGCACTCAAACGTTTTTTGTTTTTACCCCTTCTTCACACCATTTCTGGCCATTTAGAGGGGTTGGATCCTAATACTAATGCTAGATTCTGGAAGAGCAGACGATTCTACTTCTAGAAATGCATCGTCAGCCTCTTTTGTTGGATAGAAACCACTTTTATTCGCGAGTGTCCAAGCAGTGTCGATAGGGCGTAAATTGGTTGATAATAAACCTTTATGGGAAAATGGACACTGGTAAGAGAAAGTTGAATTGGACAAAATGTATTCAGTATCGTCCAAGGAATATTTGCAGAATTTTTGGATACATTTTAAAAATTTGTATTTGGCCATTTTTTGAAATGTCCAAAAATGTGTCCAAAAATTCTGGAAAACTTTGTGAGTATTCCATAAATGATTCTAAACACTTTTTGTTCAGTAAATTTTCTTCAAAAAGTGCACGATTTTTCAGTATGAAAATCAATTCTCCACGAAAAGTTTTGGAATATTTTGGCCGTTTTTGGAGATATGAAACTTTTCTCCGCAGTTTCACGCAGACAGTTTCTTTTAGTATTTATCGAAACGAAGATTTTCAGCTGAAAATTAAAAAAAAAAACATTCTTGCGCTCCGTAGGGTCACATTTGCGCCAAAAATCATTTTTGTTCGTAAAAACCAAGATTTGGAGACAAATTCCAGGAATAAATGAGCCGAAATCAACAATCCCGAAAGAGGAATCGATGGGCAAATTTAAGACGAACATGTAAATAAAAAACCCCAGCTCAAACAGTTGAACTATGTGAGGTGCAGAGTAATTTGGGTGGCACAGAGTGGCGCCAACTCTGTGCCAACTCTGCGCCACCTCTGCGCCGGCACAGAGTGGCGGTTGGCGCCACTCTGTGCCGGCGTATCTCCGCGTCGAGGACTTGTGCGTCGAAGTTTGGCCGATGTGTGTGTACGCATCTGAAGAGGGAGTAATTTCCCCAGGGGGGGTGGAGGGGGTGGAAGGGAGGAGGGGGGGGGGGGGTTTAGTCTATTGAAGCGAGTCGACCCTGGGGTCCTTCCATCCCTTTGGATTCTCAGGGTCGTCCCCGCCGTGCTGGGCAAATCTCCCATTTCCCTCTCTAAGAGCCCGAAAATAGTTGGACCCTCTCTCCTTCCCACTGCGTATCTTTGGCGCGTGAACTTTACGCTCGTGGGCACAGAGGAGGCCCTTTTTATTCCTGGGCTGACCTTGACGGCAGTGACGATGGGCTCTTAAGTTGGAGTCGATTAAAGATGCACGTGCATCATTGTGTGTGCGGGCGACGGGATCCGTTGAAAACATTCAAAATGCCACTAACCTTGGCACTTCGTTTGGCCGATGGTTCAAGTGCTCAGGGGGTGGATTGCAGGGGTGCCGAAGAGATCTTCGCTCCCTTTTCAGGAGCACTCCCTTTAAGGATTCATGGATTCAGGGGGCAGTCACGTGCGATTGGAAGTTGTCCGAAGAGTATTTTATGCTCGAACGATGAAGTTTTTCATGCACATTTTCGTTAGACTAAAATTTAAATGGAGAAAAAAAATACTGGGACTGCATGGCTAAAATAAACCAGAAAATTACAACATGAAACACATTTTTGCATAAAAATATTCCTTAAATATAACAACTAATATAGTCCAGCTATTTGCTGTATTTAAATTCAAAGTAAATGTTAAACTATTTAATGACGAGCGTAGCGAAACAATAGCAGTTAGTGGAAATCTTTTCCCGTGGATTCTAAGGTAATCTTGTATTGAAAATGTCATAAATCAAACAATAAGAGAACATTGACACAGAACAACCACGCCGGGGAAGGACGGATCAATCGGTGGTGAGCGGCTTCGACGCGTGAGACCTTACGGATCATAGAGTAGTAGGTGGTTGGAATGAACAGTAAAGGTCGTCAAAGGTGAGGAAAGCAAATAGGCTTCAGCACGCGGCGGCCAAGGGTAGGGGGGAGAGGGGGAGCGTCGCAATCACCCAGTGCTGCCCCCTCACCGTGCGCTCTCGACATCCGGTGGTGCCGGCAGCGGGAGGACTGAGAACATTTTATTTACAGATCTCTCGCTTGATGTTAACTTTTTACGGTAATTTTTAACGCAGTGAGGCTAATAGTCGACTATAAAAGAGAAAAGTAGGTGAAGTGACACAGCTCAACCACAATTTGCTCCAGGAGAAGCGAATACTCAAGTGAATAGTACCCTATAAAGGCATCAGAGCATTGCCTGTAGACGATCAGGCACTTCTCGCACCTTGTAGGCGGGCAGGATCGGGGTGCTGCTGCATGTATTGGTGCTCAGAAAGGTTATACTTGTGTCAAGCACCGAAACAAGTTCTAGTAATGTCGTTTCGCAGCTTAGTAGTCAGACAAATATCGGTTTAAGGCGAGTATAGTCCATGACGTGGCGCTTGATGACCTTCTATTGGACCAGGATCAGATCGGGAGCCTCGTTAGGCTACCGGACACCTTTCACAAATGTAGAGCACTAAAAAAAGGTGTGCTGAAAAAAGAACGCCTCTCTAACTCTTCTAGTTATCGAACAACAAGAATTTTTTAAGGAGAATTCCAGTATTTCCAGGTTTTTCCAGGATATTTTCGCTACCCCACCTAGGAGCGCTTGGAACTTTTGATATGTTCATCTCAAAAGGGACCTGAATACATTTCAAAAGGTCCGGATTTGTTATTAATTATTTCCGGGCTAAAACCTAATTATCCTGGGCTATCAGGACTGTAGGGCCAACATCCTTTCTCTTTGACACCTGTAGTCTCCCGGAAAGGTAAAAGAGTGTCTTATCAGGAAAGCATACAGCTTGGGTTAAGCAGGACGTGCTCAGATGATTCACCCGGTTTTGGATTGGATTTTGGACCCGGTACGACGACGGTGGGGTGCCCTACACTCTACCCACTAGGCTGCAACAATATATATTGATGAGAGATGAGAGAACACTGAAATTTATCACTAGCCAAGAGGCATACTTTCCACGCAAAAATTCTAGTATTTGTCACCGTCAAAATAGAGAAGGATAAGATGATCGCTGTGACCCCGGCAGTGGGTATTGAAAATTAAAACCAATCCCAAAATACGCATTTATAGTGAATGGTATCTAATGATAGACCATAAGTCACTCTTGAATAATGAACTCGAGAGGGAAGCAACAAAAGAAAAATAGAGCGAAAACATGCAAAAAAAATAATTTTTACAATCAAATATAGTATAAAAAAGGTCAATTCGTACATGTTATTGACTAAATGGTGTAAGGGGAATGTTTATACATTCAAATACCACAAATTTGTGTCTCGTATCAGTCTGTATTGCTACCATGTCAGCATGTACGAAGATACCACGTGAATAATGTTAGGTAACGCATCTTTCATGCGAATGCTGTGAAAATGCGCATCCGGGCAAAACGAATGAGGAATCCCTTATTTTTGTGCACTGAGTCAAACTGCCTTCACGGACAACACGCCTCAGTCATTATAAAATAAACCTAAGCCGCCAAAGTAATTGATGGATAACATTTTCATGGACCACTTACTTCTGCTAGTCCATTGAGTAAAGCTCTAGATTAGAGAAGCACGGACAACGTTTTTCCTCAACCGATGTCGACAACCGAAGAAATTGGGGAAGATGTATCTTATCATATATGTAGCATTAAAACGCAGTAGTTTTTTTTAAATAAAACATCGCAATTGATGGCATACCATGGCTCAATTTGGCAATAAAAGTTCCCTCGTTCAGACATATTTACTTCAAATATCTTCCCAATGTTAAGTACTGGAAAGGGTCTGTTTTTGGTTTCGTTGTCCGTACTTTCCCAATATAATAGAGCTTTACCATGGAGCTGACATCAGCGCCATTCCGGGAAAAGCATTTATTTTTGTCGATGCAGTCAGGCCTCGTTCACACACTACGACTTTACGCCGTGCGTCGTGTCTATTTAATTGCATTGTAGCGTAAATGTATCCGTTCGCACGTATCGACCACGGCGGCCGTGGACATCACGACCACCCTCTTCAAGCCACACGGCACGGCGCGCCGTACCACGACCCTTTTTAACAATTAAGGTCGCTTATTGGCGAGTTCATATGTACATGTCGACGCGCGGCCGTTCCGACTCGGTCTAGCGCTTGCGCATACGTTATTTGTTTCAGTGTTTTCCTGGATTTGTGAGGTATAGCATGTTCATTGCAATTACTAGGGTTGCCAGACGTCCTCTTTTACATAGACATGTCCTCTTTTGAAGAACCAAAAACGATTGCGGCCGGGTTTTTATTAATGCATATCACTAAATGTCCTGTTTTCTGATCGGTAGTAAAACATACATTAAAAATGCCGCGAAATCGGTCAAAAGTCAGCTTATCAACAGCTGATCAATACCGGTTAAGGAGGGGTGTTGAGATAAAAATTTAACATTTTATATTTTTAGCTTGTCGTTGAAATGCTTAACAGTACTTCAACTGTTTTTGTAAACATAACGGCAAGTTGGTCAGTATTCCTTTTGTGGAGCATGAATGTTGTTGCCTATATCAATTTGCATAAAATCAACTCTTTGTTTATTAGCATTATCTCATTGGCTATTATTAGCATTAGCTCATTGGCGATCGTCAAAAAGTCACGCTTCACCTCGTGACACGCACTGGCGATTTGCGGTAATGTATAATTAGCCGTAGATACACTAACTTTAGGGGATAGTAGTGTAATGCATATTGGTGACTACTCACCCCCTGCCACATACCCCTGAAGTGGCTTGCAGGGTATTGGGTAGATGTAGATGAACTCAAGTTCAACATTTTGAATCGGTAAAGAAATTCTTTTAGAACCCAACGACATAACACTATATTTTAAATCAATATTTATTCCCAGTTATTTATTTGAACCAAATACAAATTAATAAGTTTAGGCATAATTTATTATAAGCATTCATTTTTATGTAATGATTGGGGATTGTGGTATAAAATCTGTTTGATGATAAGAAGTAGGCTTCCTATGTATTAGTTCTTACTTTAATTGTTACAGTTGTAACATGACCCTCCGAGTCCCCGGCAAGCATCAGGTTTCATTGCCGTCATAATGGCCGAAGACTCGAGAGGGGTTGGGCAGTAATCGCAGCCACGTCCGACGCCCATCGGATGTGTGGCTACGCTGCGGTAGGGTCATGCGTCCGCAGTAGACGGAGTGACCCCAGGATGACGGCCTTCTGCATGCGTGCAACTAGTAATTCCGCCTGTGCCACGCAGGACGGAATACACTTGATGTTATTTAGCAGCGAGCCCTTAACCCCACCGAGCACACCTATGATGAGGACCACCAGTTTCACAGAGTGTCCGGGGTACATATGTCGAAGTTCGAAAAGCAGGTCTTGATATTTCGTCCGTTTTTCCACCTCCTTCGCATCCATGTTAGTTTCAGCCGGAGCTGAAAACTCGATCACGAACATGGAGCGTGTGAGGTGGTCGAGGAGAACGATATCAGGCTTGGTCGCCTCCAACTGCCTGGTGGTGGAAAAGGAGTAATTCCACCAGATCGTGCATTTATCGTTCTCCACGACGGACTCAATATCTCCAGGGGCATAGGGCAGCACAGGTGTTTCGTCGATGCCATAATGATGTCGAAAATGAAAGTATAACACTCGTAGGGCCGCGTTGTGCCGAGCTATATACGCTGACTTGGCGTAATAGCTACAGCCGGAGAGAAGGTACTCAAAGTCTCCGGCTGGGCTCGGCACGCCCTACATCTCGTGTCCGCAACCTCCGCCTTGAAAATAATACGGCGGTACACGAGTGTGCTTATGACACCATCCTGGCATGCGAGGACAAAACCTTCGGTCTCGGACTTCAGACCAGCGGCAAAGAAGGCAAACGTCAGCTCCTTCGATAACCCATGCTTTTCGATGTTTCGATAGAAACCTCCATGCATGGGCTTATCGGTATGCGCCTTGAGCAAGGCCTTCTGCTCGGCTTTTTTTATTTCGAGCTTGAGGACGTCTGCCTTCAATGACAAGATGGTCGTGCCATTATCGCTTCTGTCGGATGACGGGTCGAAGTCGAGACCGGTTTCGTCCGCTGCCCTCTTTGCCGCCTGGAAGAGAAACGCCCCTGCTCCCGCACTCTCGTGATCACTCACGAGATTGAGCAGGGGGTCCCTGCTTTTCAAAACTCGGCAAGCTGTACCCAGGACAACTCTGTCGTGGAGACATTCCAGACTCAATAGTCCTCTACCACCTACATTGCAAGGGAGATACAATCTGGCGACGGAAGATTTCGGATGAAGACTTCTATAGATGGTCATCATCTTCCTCGTTCCCCTATCGAGGTTCTGCAACTCGTTGACGTTCCACTTCATGCATCCGAAGGTATACAGCAGTGTAGGAACCGCGAACATGTTCGTGGCAAGAACCTTGTTCTTGCCTGACAGCTCAGAACTCCAGATGTTCCTGAGAGTCTGTCTGTATTTGGCGGTGAGCCTTTCCTTCACTGCTGTAACCTTCTGCATTCGGCGCTGGGGGACGCCGAGATATTCATAGCTGTCATCGTCCTCGAGGTGACGAATGACGCTCCCGTCAACAAGTTGGACGTCTTCCTTGATCTCCGAAAATCTTCCTCTCGCCAAGTGGATGGATGCACACTTGTCCAATCCGAACTCCATCCCTATAGCCTCACTGTATTCCAGTACGGTGTCCAGGGCAGTGTGAAGGTCTTTCGCATTAGAAGCGTAGAGCTTCAGGTCATCCATGTAAAACAAATGGGTGACCTTATGCTTCCTGTCACCTGGAACATCACACATGTATCCTTTACCTCGTCGCAGCCTAAGGGACAGGGGTAGGAGGGAAATACAGAACAGTAGGGGGCTCAAGCTGTCGCCTTGAAAAACGCCACGGTGGTATGTTACCAACTCTGTGGAAACTGACCGCTTGCCTGAGGTCAGAACGAAGCGCGTTTTCCACAGTGGTAACAGGCGTTGGATGCAGGACACAACCTCAGGGTGGACTTTCATCAACTTCAGCATGGCGATCAATAGCTCATGCGAAGTGGTGTCAAAAGCCTTCTTGTAGTCCACCCAGGCCATTGATAGGTTTCGCTTATGCCGGATGGCATCCTGGCATATGCACCTATCAATGAGCAGGTTGTCCTTGCATCCCGCGATTCCCCGCTTTGAGCCCCTCTGCTCGTACACCTCCTCCCAAACCGGCTGGACTTGGTGTAGGATAAGGTCGCTCAAGATCGAGGTGAACGCCTTATATACAGTGTTGAGGCAGGTTATAGGGCGGTAGTTCTTTGGATTGGACAAGTCTCCCTTCTTAGGTATTAAAACCGTGCGTCCCTCAGTCAGCCAAGGTGGAATTGGTTTTCCACCATTTAGAAAGGACGTGAAGATTCTGGCGAGGTGTTGGTGGGTGGAAGTAAATTTCTTCCACCAGAAGTTATTCACGGCATCCATTCCTGGAGCCGAGAAATTCTTCTTGCCAGAGAAGGCTTTCTTCACGTCACTTTCGGTGACTGAAAGAGGTCCATCCACATCTTGTAGGTGGCGGTCACAAACCTCTTTAAAGAGGCCTATGGCCGGAGTGTCTCCGTTGAATGGCTTCGACGTTTCGTATATTTCCTTCCAGAAACGTTCAACCTCTTGGACGGGTGACGGAGATTCAACAACAGGCGGAGGTGGTCGAAAGAGACGGGACGGCTGAAGGAGAAAGGTGGCATTTTCTCTCACGCCCCTACTCCTCTTCAGGAGTTTTTTCCGGGCCGTGGTGAGTGCCCGTACTCTATCGACCGCGTGCTGCTTAATGGTAAGCAGCATGCTTTTATTCAGCGTGTGATGGTTGTACCTGAGACTGCGCGCTATGCGCCGATTTTTAGGAGTGAAAGCTCGCCCAGATGCGATGTATTCCATCACACACTGAATTCTCGACGCCTGTTGTCTCGCCTGCGTGATCTTGGCCTCCAACTGTTCCAGCCTTTTTTCTGCTTTTTCCTCCCAAGAGGTGTTCTTTTGGGAGTGAGCCATGATTTTGGCAGCAGCGTAGACCACGCAATTGACCGTCCATAGGTCCGACGTCTCTGTCAGGATTTCGTCGATGAGGCCATTCAAACGGGAAAGGTGATTACCCCGCAGAGAGATTTTTTGGTGGATATCTCTCGGCCTAGGTTGTCCATCATCATAAGATATTGTGCTTAACAACCGCGTTCGTAGTTCAGCGACGGCCTGACCAGCTTCATCTCCATTTGGCATAGACTGCGGCATGAGTGCCGTTCTCGCCTCAGGCGGTGGAGAGGCTGCCTGTGTCGGGGAGAGTGGTCTGGCCGGTGGTGTGTTCCTCTGAACTGGAGGTTGGTGGAGAGTTTCCTTTTTTCGCAGGTGGTTGGCATAATCGCGCAGATTCTGCTGCGATAGGTGGTCGTGCTCTGGATGCATCTCACACCACAAAGAGTGCATCCTTGCCATATACCCCCTGCGTTCGGGCTCGCTGGCAGCATGGCATGCGAGGAGGTCTCCCCTTAGGGTTTCCGTCCACTGCATCCGGGCTCCCGTAACGGTGTTATTCGTGTTGCCACACCCAACTGTACTAGGGCCCCCATCCGAGAGGGGCCGGTTGTGGGTGGCTTTCTCAGAATTCCTTTTTGGAACCAGTTTTACAACGTGTGGGGTGGTTAGCCCCACACGCAGACGTCCACCATTAGCCGGCAAGAGCCGTTACCAGGTACGCCACGTGGAGGCTGGTGGTCCGGCTTCCGTACCCGTTCTTACTTTATTATTATTTTTATAATATTTATTATATATTTATTTATTATTATAGTATTAGTACTAAGTAAGCTTTCTCATCATAGTCAGATGCCAACCCTTGGCCAATGGCGGAATCAGTTCCAGAAGAAGTTATTTACGATTTGGACGTCGAATCGTTAATTAAACTGGTACTAGAACGACCCGTATTGTGGAATAAAACTGTGGAGTCTTATAAATCCAAAACGGAAACATCAGCTGCATGGAGGGGAATTTGCATAAGGCTAAACCCTAATTTCGAACAAAATTTCGGATAAACGGTGCACCCTCGTTTCGTTATCCATCTTGATAGAATGAACAGCGTGGCAAGTTTTAAGGTGGTTTAAGGAGCGACATAGTTCCCATACAGTCATAATGGAGACCATATTCAAATTTTATTGTTTTAAGTCAGCGTCTGTAAGAAGTATGAAATAAATATTGTAGTATTAATGGCGCAAAGACATAGTTATATATGACCAAAATTCTCAGTAATTAAATAAATAAAGCTACATAAGTCTCTAATTTGACTCATATTTCCCGCCGTACGGCTGAAAACCCTTCAAAACATCAGTTTGTTTTGCGATTCTGCAAAAATTATTATGGTGAGTAATAGATTATTTTTTATAAATAGTTGAAGAAACATGCAATCTACACACCGTTAGTTATTTGACGAAATGTAGGTGCTAGAGTTTCCTAAATTGTTTAATATTCTATCCCTCTGGAGCGCACAGCCATAATCTATCCCATATGTAAAACAGCTTATATTTAGAGGCAATTAGCTCGAACAGTAGTTCGGCAAGGGGGTTGATATTTTGATATCGTTGGAAATATGAGAGTTTTTTCTTGTAAAATGAGGCCAAATTCATCAAATTCTAGGTGAAGTGATCTTTCGCTCTCAAACTACCTTAAAAAGGTCGTGCTATCCATGGCACAAGTCGTGTGTTGTCCACGGCGGCGTGAGTTCAGGAATGCAATGGCGCCACGACGCACGGCGTTAAGTTGACACGTGTGAACCTAAGCCTCACTGTCCAAGTTCTTTCTAATTAAAAAAAACAAGTTCTTTGTGATTCATAAAAATGAAATCCTCTATTAATTACCATTTTCTCATTAAAAATATTCATCTTTTGAAGTCGGGGAAGTGGTCAGTGCATTGGTCTAATTGCTAGAGGTTCCACGTTTAAATACGAAGGAGGTCTCTATAAGGCGGATCCTTTAAAGCCCAACCCGTGTGATCTATTTCTGAGAAACAGATCTTTCTGGGAATCCAGTGTGCGGCGGATAAGAACTCGCTCTCGCCCCACTGCCCTCAATGGGTGCAATTCCCACGCCGCCGTTGGTCTCCGTGGGTGCTTGGTGCACTGGTGCTCCACTCAAACCATCTGGGCGACCTTCGGACTGTAAACTGTGAGCTTTTGCGACAGTATTTTTTTACATTTCGTTCGATTTTAAGGTGGTTTGAGGAGCGAGATAGTTCCCTAGTCATAATGGAGACCATATTCAACATTTTATTTTTTGATTTCAGCGTCTGCAAGAAGTATGAAATAAATATTGTAACATTAATGGCGCAAATATGTAATTATATATGGCCTAAATTCTCAGTAATTAAATAAATTAAGCTACGTAAGTCTCTAACTTGACTCATTTTTTCACGCAATGCGACTGAAAACATTCAAAACAGCAGGTATTTTTGCAATTATGTAAAAATTACACACCTTTAGTTTTTTGACGAAATCTAGGTGCTAGAAGTTCCTAATTGTTTATTATTCTCCCTCTGGAGCGCACAGCCGTAATCTATCCCATGTAAAACAGCTCATATATTTAGAGGCAATTAGCTCGAACAGTAGTTCGGCAAGGGGTTGATATTTTGACATCATTGGAAAGATGAGAGTATTTTCTTTAAAATGAGGTCAAAGTCATCAAATTCTAGGCGAAGTGATTTTTCGCTCAAATTCCCTTAAAGAGAGGCAGGGGTTATTTTTATGAACTTAACAGAGAGCCCTGATAGCGAGCATGTATATAATGTGCACGTAAGTGAAAAGATATCCCAGAAATTAGGAAGTTGGGGAAAGGACTTCATTAACCTACCTATCAGCTGGTGTACTCAATGAATCTCACCGGTACAGCCATCAAGCACATGAAAGTCTTATCGCAAATGAATTTAATCCACTCTCTTCGATGCCTTGATATTTTGTACAACTGTATTGGATACTAGTACTCATGATAAATGATGATACTTAGTACTTTTCAACAAAATCTTAATGGCACGATGGGTTTCGCCGATTCAGGTAATACAGAAGAAGATGTGAAACATGTGGAACAATTAACATTTTGTAGAAAAGTACTAAGTATTATCATTAATCATGAGTATTAATACAATAAATTTCTACGAAGTTAAGTCTTCCACTTTCAAGTTTATTTGTATTAGATACCTTCAGGAGGACTAAGAAATGGATTTGAAGCCAGGTATGGAAAACAGTTTTCGAGATATCATAATCCAAAGACTCGCAAAAGAAGTGCTCCTTAACAATTCAATATCTCCTACACTACCAAACCCAAGGGAAAGCTCTAAAAATACCATTTCTCCAACGCTTTTCCTCTTTTTGCTCCTAAGCATATGTATTTTAAAATTTTTCTTAAAATATTTATTCTTCTTGTGTAAGTAAGTAAGAGTAAGAAGTAAGAAAAATATTTATTGTTCAGGACAAAAAATCCAAAAGAACAAAGATAATAATAAAACACTTTGCAGGCACAATCTTTTACACGTACAAAAGGTTAAACTTTTCATCATTTCAAACTTTTCAAGTACAAAAGGACAAACTTTTTATCATTTTATAAATGTAAATTAACACAAAAAACTCATGTATTAATAACTAACAATAGAAAAATGATACAATGAATAAGGAGCCATAATAACATGAACACAAATTTGAAGAAAAAAAAATAATAATAAGAGTAACTTATGTTATACCCGGGAAAGTAAATAATCATGGTATTTCATTTTAAATGTTTTAACAGATTTACAATTTTTAATATCAGTTGGCATCTTATTCCATATGTGACAAGCTGTTACAAGAAATGATTTATTATATGCTGAGGTGCGATGCCCTGGAAAATACAATTGATTAGGATCAGACCTAGTGGACATTGTGGAGACAGAGGGACAACTAAGGAACAAATCATGCAGATACTTGGGTGATTTGTTTTTAAATGGAACAAACATGAAGGATCCCAGAAGGTACTCCCTACGGGATTTGACGTTGAGCCATCTTAGTTGTTTATAATAGGGGGTGATGTGGACGTCCCTGCGAAGGTCAAAAATGAACGTAAGGCAGGTGTTTAAGGCCCGGTGAGCAATTTGTACATATTCGTGTAGACAAATATGTAAAAATTGACATGAAATTCGATCCCCTCACCGGAAATATATTCAATAAATATATGTGAAAAGTAAAAATCAACATTTGTACCCCAAATAAATCAAGTTCTGTTATTTATTTTTGCACCGGTAATGGCTGGTGTTTGATGGATCGTTGCTACACTTCTATTTATCTTGAAGAGGTTGAAATACTTCCTAAAGTTATCCCTCTTTTCTATTCAGTTGCACTTTCCGAACATTTCCCACGTCTCTCTCCATTAACGTTCAACACCTTCTTCTTCTTCTTTCTTGCCCAACACCGTCTCACGCCTTCCAAAAGTGAAGTAAATGATAAAGGAGACTAATCGAAGTTTTCTTTCTTTGCCCTCTTCCACGCGCCCACCTTATCCACTTCACCTCATTTCCTTCTCTTCATTTCCTCACGTGACATATCTCCAACCACTGCCGCAAACCAATTACTTCCTCCTTGGTCCCCCACCATCTCAAACCCTCTTCCTTGAAGTCTCCACCACCTCCTCCTCTCCCACGTACATCCAAACTCTCGCTACCCTCACTACGACTATTCAATAAACTTCTTTAAAGCTTTTTCCACCACCCCGAGGGCCCGGGTTTGAATACCGATAATGGAGGGGATTTTGAGATGTAATCCCAATTCCTACTTGAGTGCTGTGTGGATCAATTTTAGTGCTCCGTCCGTCGGAAGAGCCGTTCAAATGTGGACCCCTAATTGATGCCTATCGTCAAGAGTAGGCAGTGCAAGATACTTTTACAAAAAAAGTTTTACAAAAAAACCTACCATTGATAACATGCAGATATTTTGACACTAAATACTGTCTGAAAATGGGAAAAAAACACAAAATTTTAGTTCTATATGTATTTACTATAATGTGTCATGGAATATTATCTTTCTTCCACTCAAAACAGTTTTTATCAAAAATAGGAATGAAAAACATCTTCTTTAATTACTTTTTGAGACGTAACTCTTTTATTTAGTATGAAAAAGGGAAAATAACAATGTTTAGGTATTAGTAAACATATTTTTTTTAAATATAGAAGACTGAGTTTAGTAAGATGAATCACTATAGTAAAACTTTACTTTTTATAAATCTTGAACTTAAACACAGCTTTCACCACAATATAACCTCACAACAACAAACTCAACGAAAATAACAAAATATTTTTGTACTGTCAGTTGTGATAAGACAGCACCCTGAGTGGCAGAAACGAGTACTAGGCGAGCACGGCACGGCGCGACATCTGAGTGGAAGAAGAGTAACATTCCTGGAATGTTATTTTTCTTCCACTCATTGCAAACTTTTAAGCATTATTTCAACGACAGGTAGGACGGGAATATTACTGTTCTTCCGCTAAACGATAGCACTACATTCAAACTACAAAATGGCTATATCTTAACTTTTTTTTGTATTTTTTGGAATATTACTGTTGTTCTACTCAGACGTTCAATTTAAAGTGACGCAGTAACAAACATTAAATAAAAACAAAAACAATCAATGAAAACAATTGGTTTAAGGTGAAAATAATAAAAAATACAAGTAAAGCGTAGGTAGGAAGGGAGGTGGTAAATGGGAGAGGTATTATTTGTTCATGGGAAAATGGGACATGGCGAGATTGATGAACGAGTCTAAAGAGAGAAAAAATGGATCTTTTTATTATCAGGCAAAGAATTCAGTATAGGGAGGAGAGGCGGTAGTGAAGTGAGCGCTTGACGAGGGATAGTCTGGGGATAGGCGCATATGGAGTAAGGAATGCGTACGTGTGGATCGACAAGAGACTCTGAAGTTTATGGAGGAAAGCAATTCAGGACAATCAATGGGTAAGTTTAGAATATTGTAAATACATTTTAAATCGGTTTTAATTCTTTGATGGGAGGGATCAGTGATTGACAGAGAAGATAAGATCGAACAAGTCTAGGCATGTTGCGAAATTATGCAACCCTGTGTTTTACAATTCCGGCGAAGAAGCTAGTGATGATACTGTTAAAGATGACATTGCTCATTCGTCTCAACCCATGCACTTTCACACAGTGTTAAATATTGATTTGTTTGTCTTTGAAAAGTTTAATGGAAGAGTTGTTATTCCATTCACTCGCTATGAATCCATCCATGCATTTCTAGTCGAGTTAAATATTTTGTTTCAGCTCTTTCAAAACAATTAAACGCAGCCTAAGGTGTAGAATAATATAGGCATAGTGGAATTTAAGGTATTATTGATCATGGCTATGTGATATTGCAATCCAAAAGTCGCAAATTTATTGCCATTGTGGACTCCACAACGTGCTTTATGCCCTTCAATATGAATTTCAACATCCTGCCGACGGATAGCTAAAATACCACACGTTTCACTGTCTTCATGTCTCCACCACGCTAGGGTTATCTTGAAACCTAAGTCCCGAATTAAAGAAAAAAAAACTGATTTTCCGGGCTATTGGAAACACGCTACGCATTGAACGAGGCAATTTTTCACGCCAACAAATTACGGATTTTCTCACGATCAAATGTCTTTCTGATGTTTTTTTTTCATCCTGCCATCGGAAGAGAATCTCCCGAACTGACGTCATTTCTCGATTTTTATGTGTAGGAGTGTGTAAGGGCGCACGTTATGAAACAAGAGCGGAATATGAGCAGAAGAGAAAGGAAGTCTTCATTCACTCCCCTCGAATCTAGAGCTGGAAGAGAGGAGCAGTCGGTCCGCCGTCGCCTCCTATTCTATTCACCTCCTTCCAACGGCTGTCGCAACCTTGATGCTCATGCGGAAACAATGGGGATTCAAATTAAGGAGGCTAATTCATGTGGAGGATACTCCTCGGTGTTTGCCTGTTGAAATGGCGCTCCCGAAATTCAGGGTGTTTGAATCATAACGGCTGCGAAACGAAGCACCCGCGTTCGTTAGCTAAGTCGTTAATTTCCACCCTGTGTGTGTGTCTCAGGCACACAGAATCCTTTCATTTCTCACATTGAAACGAAAGCAAAATTTTAGTTGTTCCATACAACATTTATTACACATACGACCTCGGTTATGACGTGAGATATCATCATCTGATGCCTTCTGATATTTCGAAACCTAGGTCTGTGTGTGTAATAAATTTGGACAACATAATATTAGCTTTCATTTCAATATGGGCAGCAAATTCCATAAAGGTACGCCACGGAAAACGAATTTTATTTACCAGGTGATCTTACCAATGCAGTTGGAAGTATAAATAATCGAAATATATGTTCTTCTTCTTGAAAATCTGTGCAAAAAAAGTACAAAAAATATTAGGGAGTATTTATATGAATACCTATGGAATTTTAGGCTACAGCGTCCTCAACAGTTCTGACTTTTTGGTCCCGTTGGTCATCTCATTCCCACAGAAATTAAGTTGGCAACTGTTCACACTCAACTCTTCCTTCCTACTCGTGATGTAACGTAGTCCGGGAGAGATTTTATTATACGTATTCCTGATTCGTTAAAAATAAAATATTGTTACTAATTTTCTTGTCCAAAGTAAAAGAAAACTATTGTAAAAAGGATTGACGCACAGGTTTATGTTTTTCCGTGGTCACTCTGCGAAATCTTGGTATGGACACATGATAAACATAAATGACTGTCAATCAACTTCGACGAAACATCTATAAGGTTCAAATTACAACCGAAAATGTTAAAAGATTAAATCAGTATCAAGGACATCAAAGACCGATGTAAGAGCGTTTTCCCCACGGCCGAGGTTCAACATTTTCTTATGAAAAAAATTCTAACAAAATGCAAAAAATAAGCTTTGTAAGAAGTTTCCTTGCCATAAGCCGTTTACTATCCTTAAAATATGTAATAATTTATGCGTAATTTCACACGAACTGAACTCCTCAGTAAGGCTCTAACTTGACTTACTTGTTTCATGTCTAAACACTGTAAACAGCTTCACAGTCCTGAGTTTTTTTATCAATTTTATAAAAACTATTAACTACGGTGGGAATTAAATTTTTTACATAATTTAAAAAAAGACATACGAACAACAGTAAAAAGGGATCGTTACATTTTCGATGCGATTTGTGCATTATAAATAGATTTTTATTCAATAATGTCTCACTGGAGCGCAAAGGCAAAGGTCCCGTCCTCTACTCTCCTTGGGTCCCATATTCCACGGAAAATGCCTTCTCTTTTTAGGGATATGTCTCGTTATCTACTAGTATGATCATCTACGTTACACATCTAAAAATCTACATACATCTATACATAGGGATACATCTACGTTATCTAGTAGTGTGATAAGTGGCTGTATCGTTAGAAACATGAGATGTTTTTCTTTATAACTAGGCCAAATTCATCAAATTTTATTTATAGTGCTTACTTACACTTAAACAAACAGCTCCATTCTTTCATTGAATTCTTCTGTCCTCTGCACACGAATACCAAAGCGGAATATTCCTGCATTTCACGAGGCATGCGTGATCACGATCTTTTCTTAAGGAGATTTGATTGTATCATTGCAGAAAGTGAAGACGTGATCATGAAGCACTGACTTAAGTTTGTTGTACATATTTTCATTTTCCCCTTTTTCGCCCGCAATTTCATTTTTGCTTGACTTCGGCTCTCATATTTGGTGGAAATAACCTGAAAAGCTATGCCAAGTGTGAAATATTGGTGGACGTATTGTGTTCTCTCTCTTATCTTACCACCTTCTTAAGTAGAGTTTAAAAAAAGAGAAGGAAATCTCATTTTTGAGGACTTTCTGACTAATATTTCCCTCATGAGTTGAAGTGAGGTAGTAACGATGCATTGCTGTACACTGTGCGCGAGCTGAGAGTTGCGCTTCATGGATCCTTGAGACGTTGGAGTGAGTTCCTTTTGGAGTGGATTGGATTATAAGGGAATAGACTCTTTTGAAACCTGATCTTTCAGACGGATGCTAGAGATCTAATGCGGTCGGATAAATACAGAAGCGTAAAGTGAAAGGTAAGAAAAAAGGGGAGGGGGAGAACTTCCGCGACGAAGGATTGAGAGGATGAATGTGTGAACTGAATTGCATGGGACATGAAAGGGAAGAGCTACAATGGCATCAAAAAGGAATTAGGAACAGAGGAATTTAGGAGTAATTAACGCGGGAATATAGGAGGAATAAGGGTAATATACAGGAGGAAGAATGGGAATATAGGAGGAATACGGGTAATATATAGGAGGAATAATGGGATCATAAGGAGAATAAGGGGAATATAGGAGGAATATTGGGGAATATCTGACAGGGCAATTTTTAAACACCTTCTTTCAGTCCACATTCTTAAATTTTTGATTGAAAACAGGGATTTTTGGATGACAAGAGAGTAATACAATTGAGAAAGATGGTGATGTTTTATGGTTTATCATGGTTCATTATAAGTTAAACATCGAGCGACATTACCCCCCCCCCCCCATTGGATATATTCCCACTCCAAGAGGAGGGATGAGGAAGCCGCCCCTCCGGGCAACGTCCCCCATCCCTCCCCTGTTAGGCCATCACCTCGGCGATTGACCCCTGCTAGCATTACTCCCAACCACACCCTCAAAGGATACCCATCGCGACCGATTTTAGGAGGAATAAGGGGATTATAGGGGGAATGAACGCAGGGATATAGGGGACAGAGCGGAGGGCTGCAGTAAACTAATCTGCATTACTTATGCATGTGGTTTGCATTACTTATGATTTTGGTTTTTTCCCGTCCTTTTGATATTGAGCTCTTGAGGAAAATGATACTCTGCTTGATTGGGTTCAACATATTGTGATGTTCCGGTGATGTTCTGTGAGCCACGCATTTCTCAGCTGACCGTTGATTTTATGTAGCTTAGTTAGTGGATGACGAATACGGTCTGAAGTATTCCGGAACTTCAATGATTTAAAGTTCATTTCTATTGTACCCCATTGGCTCTACATTCAATGTTCATAGTAGATAATATACTTATGTTGCATTATGCAGTTAAGTTTCGCTTTAAGTATTCTTCAGTGCATCACATATTGATTCAGCCCACAAATTACAGCAAAAAATATTCCCAGACAAAGTAACAGTGGCTAAAAGTCTCAATTCCCGAGGATTTTGAGCACCATTGCGCCCTATTTCTCTATGTTAGTTAATAATCTACACAATTTGATCATGACAATTACCTGGCTCAAAAAATTATTTTGTGATATTTTATGAACCTTTATGGAATGATATAAGGAGAATGTTTTTAATATTTTTGATAATTTTGAAATGTTAAATGTCTGCCAACTCGATCATTAGTATTTCTTAGGTAAATTATGAGTTCTTATGAATTATGTGTGGCACTTCCTCATTCGCCGTTTTTTTAAGGTTTCTCTATCCAATTTTAAGAAAGGGTGTTTTTTTAATCTGGCAACTTTCCCTCAAATTTCAAAATAAACATACAATTTAGTAAATACCTCCGAAAATATCCGCGTCACTTCCCTGAATAAATTCTAATTTAAATCCACTGGTAACCCTAAAACTAGCATAGCGTCAAAGGTAAATCCCATGTCCATGTACTACACTGATTCAGTGAAAAAAAGGGAATTAGGTCTGCGGACTGATCGAAAAATAAGAGAACCAGTCACCTTTTCTTTAAGATTTAAGATTTTTTAAAAATATTTATGAGATGTTTAAGTTTTATGAATTATCTCGGGAATGTTGGATTCTGCTCTGCACTGAAAAAATCACCACGCGTGTCGGTCTCCTCTCTTTGCGTTTTCTATCTGTTGAAGCGCCATATAAATCGGTACGGATTGGGAGACAATTACCTAAGGCTGGCGATGAAACAAAACTTTATTTACCAAACATATCTTTATTATTCGGAAAGAAGTGAAAGAGTAAATTATTAAGTAAAAGGGCAAACCGTATTGGTCATATGACGTCATCACACAAAATAAGATGGCCGCCGGTTGTGGGTGTAAAACCACGTGTCGATGCCAGCGTTTAATAATAACGTCATTATTAATTATTGGAGATCGACGCAAAGTCGTGCTAGGATGTAAGATTTAAGAAACCCCTGCTCAGAAAAATAAAAATCTCGAGAATTCTGGATGGTGCCAAAACCCAAGTAGCAATATCTTATGAAAAAATTATTTTAAAATTATTGCAAAAATATTTTAAAATCATTTTAAAATTATTTTGAAAACATATTAGCTCTCTTTTTTTATGCTTTTAAAATCTTTTTTTCATAATTTTAAAATGATTTTAACATAAGTTTTAAATAAGTTTAACTCTTTAAGAAGCTACCCAGTAAACACAAAATGCTGCAGATGCGCATCTGATGCGCTGCGCAGTAGCGCTGCAGCTACCGCGAAATCGCTGCTGCAGCGCCTCTAGCACTCCTAAACTTCCCTTTTTTTAATGTCGGATGCGCAGAAAGTTGTATATATACAGCCTTTCCCGTGCGTAAATGTGTTCGCGAGAACTAACTTTTAAATGTCAATGCCGTGATAGTTTGAGGAAACGTACCATTCCATCACGATAACAGTTTTCAGGTATTAATTAATTGAAAGACCTATGTTGACACATAAAATGAATATAAAATCAATATTAATGAGAATAAACAATATTTTTTCCAATTACCACACGTTTTTTACATTTCAATGAAGACGTAACTTACTTGCGGAAATGTTACGAACGTGAATACGCATGTATAATCAATGTTACGAATGTGGAAATGAGAAAACTGATTAATATACCAATAAAAGCATAACAGTAATTTAGTGTACAGCGGAAATTAATTACAAATAGCTATCAATGATAAGTGTTTACTGGCAGAACCCAAGTCTCTCCGATTCGTTTCAAAGCTTCCCATTTATGCCTAATTTTCGGTCGAAGAATGAACCACAGGCTAAACATATTACTATGTATCAAGAATATATTTCATGAAATATATTCAAAAAAATATATATTCATATATAAGAGGTTTTTAAAATTATTTCAAAATTATTTCTAAATAATTTTTAATTTGTTTAAAATAATTTTAAAAATATTTTAAAATCATTTTCAAAATATTTTATAATCATTTTCAAAATATTTTAAAATAATTTTAAAAATATTTTTAAATAATTTTAAAATTTTTTAAAAATAATTTTAAATTTTTTTTTTTAATTTTGAAATGATTTTGAAATAATATTTTCATTACATAACGTGAAATGGAAAAAAAAGACTTTTCATGCAAATTCATGTCTCAGTACTTCCTACATATGCATATATATATGTTGTCAACAAAATGAGATGACAGGATACAGACCTTTAATATCATACATTATTTTTAAATTATTTTAAAATCTTGAAAAACTCATGATTTTAGCCATCTTATGATATTTTGATTTTAAAATTATTTCAAATCATTTTAAAATAATTTTTCAACATTCTTTTGCTACTTGGGAACCTTCCCGCCACAATATCGCACTTTACTGGCCCTCGCCAGTATATAACAATATATATATATATATATATATATATATATATATATATATATATATATATTGTTCCAGTAAGTCCTCTCTCTCTTTTAATTTTCTTTCCCCACCCCCTGTCAAGTGTTTTTATTATATTGTGGCCTATTGGCGAAATTTTCGTTACGTGTGTGTGTGTATATATATATATATATATATATATATATATATATATATATAAAACTTCCAGGAGAATCACACGGGTGATAAATATACAATATGCCAAGAGGATGGCCGATAAAAATATACACACGGAAAAAAGAACACTTCGGTTGCTCTAGATGATAATGTGTCGAATCCAGACAGAAAAAATGTCACCTTACTCAGGATTCGAACCTGGATCTCCCAATTGCCGGTCGAGTGTGCTACCAGTTACACTGGTAACTCTATGTATACTGTATGTATGTAACTGTAAATATAACTGGTAGCACACTCGACCGGCAATTGGGAGATCCAGGTTCGAATCCTGGGTAAGGTGAAATTTTTTCTGCCTGGATTTGACACATTTTCATCTTCCCCACCAAACCCTGTGTTCGTCCTTTTATGTGTACCTATCCCTTTCCATTTCCTATGAATGTATGAATTTATTCGCGCCTTTGAGCGTCTGATTTTCGAATGGATGAGTGTGTGTGTGTATATATATATGTATATATATATATATATATATAACTTCCAGGAAAATCACTCGGGTGATAAATATACAGTATGCCAAGAGGGTGGCCGATAAAAAATATACACACGGAAAAAAGAACACTTACACAAAAATTTTCGATATTTCGGTGAAGTCTAGCTCCACCTTTCTCAAGGTTTAAGGTAGGAATCCTACCTTAAACCTTGAGAAAGGTGGAGCTAGACTTCACCGAAATATCGAAAATTTTTATGTGTAAGTGTTCTTTTTTCCGTGTGTATATTTTTTATCGGCCACCCTCTTGGCATACTGTATATATATATATATATATATATATATATATATATATATATATATATATATATATATATCATAGGCAAAGTCCCATAGAAACAGATTACAAGATAAAAGAACATCAAATTTGCTTTTTAAGGAACCCAGGATGTCTTTTGTTTTACTTCATTTATTGATTTCAACTCATAGCACAATTCCGTCTCGCAAGAAAACCGTTCGAGTGGTGAACGCCAAAGACGAAAATCGAAAGATTTAAGACGAAAGGGGGGGGAAGGAAATGACGAGAAGCGAAAGGAACCACATGGGCTGGATTGAGACGCGGAGGCTTTCGAGGAGGAGGAACGTAACGTGCATTGAATGCATTGTGCTGTGAGGCAGTCGACGGCTTTTTCATTGGTTTATTTGTTTCTGGGTTCCGAGTTGGGGACACTTCCTCCGTCTTCCATGGGGAGAGTCGTTATCTTGATTTTTTTTGGCGATACGGAAGCGATGAAGATTCACCGACTGGCGTGTGAGAATGAGACAACGACGGCGAACCAAATTCCGTTCCATTCTCGCGATTTGCGAGATAAGGGAAGGGGAAGTCATCGTGGAGAAGGAAGCGCGGAGATTTCTAAAGAGCGGAAGCACGTCGCGAACAGAAAGACGTTACGAAAAATGTTTCCCCTCGTCTCTCCCTTGGTTTTATTTTCGGCACTCCAGGGTCCCTTTCTGGTGGCGTCTTTCCCTACCCAGGTAATACCCAGGCCCCTCTGCGGAGTTCCCTCCACAATAAGACAATGAAGGGGCAGGGGGGTTGGAAGTGCCTTGGGGTCGAGGATAAATGATGGAAAGGGGGAGCTAATGGAATTGTATCCTTTTCGTAATTGGTTGGTCCCAGGCGGGACAATCCTCGGAGCAGAGAGCGCATTCCATTGCCCACAAAATGTGTTGTTCTTCGGGAGGAGGACGAATGGATGCCATTCTTTTCCCGTAAGCTGCCTCGTTCTCCATCCGAGCCTCGGCAAGTTGCCGGCGAGGTGTGATTTTCTGGATACCTCGCCGCGAATTCGAGTCGAAGATGAAATTGGGGCTTTGCCTTAACTTTCTCCCCCGGGCCTTTCTTATCGGGGGATAAGGGTTGATTTTCAAGTCTTTTGTACACACAAATTATCACTGACTACGTTTAGAGAATCCAAAATACATACTAATATTAATTCAAACTTTGTTTGCGATACATTTGAAGTTTATAGATTTTTCTAAAAAGAGGTAAGACTTCTCTGGTACCATTTATATGGAAAATATTTTGAAAATACTTAGTTTATTTATTAGCATTTTCATAATAATTGAGTTTGACGAATTCATCCCTCATTTCATAATGCGTAAATATCTCTCTTCCAGTGTAAAACAGAACAATGACATGTGCGCTTCGGTTTGAGTACTATGTACGTGAAAATAATTATGCTGTAGGTATTTCATTAAAGCCGAGTAATTAAATAACAAATAGAATAACAAAGTTCTGCAAAATTAGAAATGAAAATAAATAAATAACAAAAAATGGTAAAATAAAAACAAGAAAATTCTGTTAAATATTAGAACCCTACGCAATTGGTTCATTTTCTTCGCTATCGGGAGTAGACGTTAGAAGTTAGAAGAGGGTTCATGTTCTTTCCCATCTTAACGAGTTGTGAAAGCGTTGGACACACTTTAATGGCATATTTTCACCCTTAACTGAGAGCAGGGTAAGTAAATCCTGAGCACCAGATTACGAGCTGTATTTTGTTGTTTCATTTCTCAAGAAGTGCATAAGGATGAAAAGTGACGATTTAACCGGCCAAACGTGTGTTTTTCACAGAGCTTGCATCTTAATATTAAATATGCAATTCCTATTGGTGTATTAAATATAGAAACTGTCTTTTCTGAAGCGGAGAATAGAGGGATAGCACTGGAGCTAGCGCTCTAGACGAAGTTAAATTTAAGGTCAAGTTTTTATAAATTTAAAGTTCCTGTTGAAGAGAGCTATATATTGTCAGGTTAACCATTTCAGATGTATCATTTACTTTAACAATGCTTTGTAAATCAACAAAATTGACTAAAAAAATGAAAGCAGTAAAACCAGGTAGGCAGTGGGTTATTAATAAGACTGCTATCTTTTCAACCATTTTAGAATAATGGCATGAATGTTTTGGACCCAAATCAAGTCCCAATCATTGATTGGTAATCCCACAATCAGTTATGCATTAGTATTTATACTTACTCTTAGTCCCAGGGCCATCTACATCTTAGGCGATATTTAGCCGCATCAACAAATCCCCTCCACCTGCATCGATCTTCTGCCTCTCTTTCTGTTGCTCCAATCTTTTGCATATCCGTTCTCACTCGGTCCCACCATCTTAGCCCTGGTCTTCCCCGGGGTCTTCTTCTTCCTTCAGGATTCCCATTTAGTACCTCCTTCAGCAGAAATCCCTCCTCTTTCCTTAGAATTCTGATTCTTCTTGCCTTCATTTCACTTGTTATGTCTGGATTTTTATATAGATTCCTGATTTCTCGCATTAGTATTTATAGTTAAATAAAATGCTTAGTGATGCTTTTCTACAGTTCGCCGTTTGACGCCGTCGTCAGGTACAAATTCAGAGTACATACATTAAAGGATTAAACTGTAGATAAAAACTGTTTTATTATAAGAAGAATTGTTTTATTTAACTATGAACACTAACATATACGTCTTCTACGAAGTGAAGCCAACAACACTAAAGTGTAATAGTATGCACTTTTTACATATTAGAGTTCGCAGCAACAATTTCGCTCCGTGTCTCATCATAACATATACCTGCCGTTTCATCGTTTTCCCTCCACTTTATTAGTGGCCATTCAAGTATTACCTGCGTAAGACGTTTTGGGAATGAAGGGGGGTTGCGCTTTTCTTACGTGGTCTTACGTAGGGGGTCCGAGACAGTCTTACATAAGATGTCACTTCTGAATTTGTATTTTTATCACTTTTTAAAATTATTTTCGTAGGAAAAATCTTACTCATTAGGATCACCACCGCGGCGCGGTGGTACGCCTGAATGTGTGCTAAACTATAGAAAAACATACAACCAATTCATTGCGTTCATTAGTGTCATTGTGGAGTTTATTACTGTCATTAGTGTGTTTATTAGGGAGATGTCGTATTTTCAAAGACCACATGTATTTTCAAAGATCACAGAGTTCCGCGTACAGCGAATCGCGACACATGGAAAACCGTTATCGATATCCGTGATGAGGTCACTTTTTGCGCATTTTGACATAGAATGCCCCATAGTTTACTGTCAATGTCCATAGTTTCAAAAACGTCTGATAACTTACGTATGATTGGGAGTGGAGGTTTCGTGTAATCTTCTCTTGTCTTACATGGGGGGGGGGTTAAAAAGTGGTAAATATCGACTTCCGTAATACTTGAATAGCCCCTCTCATTCATGGCCATGTATCTGACGTCTCATTGTCCATTTGAGCCAGTATTCACTTTTCGAAGGGCTGATTTATTGTAGATACATTCCACTATGAATTCTTTTAATTTCTTTCCCTAACGTTTTTTTATCATTTCCCTCATTAATATCTGTATATTTTAACTGCGTCTATTAGCGGCGGCAATCCCAATGTTCTCACAATCATCATCGATCATTTCTGCTCAGAATTCTTGGAATACTATAAATGTGTCCCGTCAGTCCTAATTTATGTCATTAAGTACTCGAGCGTCTACGTTTGATAACGTGTTCATTGATCTCAAGAATTGATTCGCTTTGCGTTCTTATGATTCCCTCAATTCCACTCATACCATAATGCTTTTATAATACCATCTGCGATAGCTACTATTACATTTACCTAAAATACCCTGTTGCCTAAAATCCCCTGTTACGGAGCTGATCCAGTGAAGGAGAAGGTTAGAAAGAAAAGGTTAGAGACATTATTGTGAAAAGGGTGATGTTACACTAGATTAATTAATATCCGCACAGTCAGTATTCCCGCGCTCAGCACTTTTTATAATAATAATAATAATATCTACAGGGTACGAAAGCCGGACCACCAGCCTCCCCGTGGCGTACCTGGTAACGGCTTTTGCCGGCTAATAGTGGACGTCTGCGTGTGGGGCTAACCACCCCACACGCAGTAAAGCTGGTTCCAAAAAGGAATAAAGAAAAAGCCACCCACAACCGGCCCCTCTCGGATGGGGGTCCTAGTACAGTTGGGTGTGGCAATGAAAATTCACCACCTCAGAAGGGAGCCCGGATGCAGTGGACGGAAGCCCTAAGGGGCGACCTCCTCGCATGCCATGCTTCCAGCGAGCCCGAACGCAGGGGGTATATGGCAAGGATGCACTCTTTGTGGTGTGAGATGCATCCAGAACACGACCACCTATCGCAGCAGAATCTGCGCGGTTATGCCAAACACCTGCGGAAAAAGGAAAATCTCCACCAACCGCCAGTTCAGAGGAACACACCTCCGGCTAGACCACCCTCCCCGACACAGGAATCCTCTCCATTACCTGAGGCTAGGACGGCACTCATGCCGCAGTCTCTGCCAAATCGGGAGGAAGCTGGTCAGGCCGTCGATGAACTACGAACGCGGTTATTAAGCACAATATCCTATGATGAAGGACAAAAAAGGCAGAGAGATATCCACCGAAAAATATCTCTGCGGGGAAACCACCTTTCCCGGTTGAATGGCCTCATCGACGAAATCCTGACAGAGACGTCGGACCTATGGACGGTCAATTTCGTGGTCTACGCTGCTGACAAAATCATGGCTCACTCCCAAAAGAACACCTCTTGGGAGGAAAAAGCAGAAAAAAGGCTGGAACAGTTGGAGGTCAAGATCACGCAGGCGAGACAACAGGCGTCGAGAATTCAGTGCGTGATGGAATACATCGCATCTGGGCGAGCTTTCACTCCTAAAGTTCGGCTAATAGCGCGCAGCCTCAGATACAACCATCACACATTGAATAAAAGCGTGCTGCTCACTATAAAGCAGCACGCGGTCGACAGAGTACGCGCGCTCACCACGGCCCGGAAAAAACTCCTCAAGAGGAACAAGGCCGTGAGGGAGAACTCTACCTTTCTCCTTCACCCGTTCCATCTCTTTCGGCCACCTCCGCCTGTTGTTGAATCTCCGCCACCCGTCCAAGAGGTTGAACGTTTCTGGAAGGAAATCTACGAAACGTCGAAGCCATTCAACGGAGACTTTCCGCCCATAGGCCTCTTTAAAGAGTTTTGTGACCGCCACCTACAAGATGTAGATGGACCTCTTTCAGTCACCGAAAGTGACGTGAAGAAGGCCTTCTCTGGTAAGAAGAATTTTTCGGCTCCAGGAATGGATGCCGTGAATAACTTCTGGTGGAAGAAATTTACTTCCACCCACCAACACCTCGCCAGAATCTTCACGCCCTTTCTAAATGGTGGAAAACCAATTCCACCTTGGCTGACTGAGGGACGCACGGTTCTAATACCTAAGAAGGGAGACTTGTCCAATCCAAAGAACTACCGCCCTATAACCTGCCTCAACACTGTATATAAGGCGTTCACCTCGATTTTGAGCGACCTTATCCTGCACCAAGTCCAGCCGGTGTGGGAGGAGGTGTACGAGCAGAGGGGCTCAAAGCGTGGAATCGCGGGATGCAAGGACAACCTGCTCATTGATAGGTGCATATGCCAGGATGCCATCCGGCATAAGCGAAACCTATCAATGACCTGGGTAGACTACAAGAAGGCTTTTGACACCACTTCGCATGAGCTTTTGATCGCCATGCTGAAGTTGATGAAAGTCCACCCTGAGGTTGTGTCCTACATCCAACGCCTGTTACCACTGTGGAAAACGCGCTTCGTTCTGACCTCAGGCAAGCGGTCAGTTTCCACAGAGTTGGTAACATACCACCGTGGCGTTTTTCAAGGCGACAGCTTGAGCCCCTTACTGTTCTGTATTTCCCTCCTACCCCTGTCCCTCAAGCTGCGACGAGGTAAAGGATACATGTGCGGTGTTCCAGATGACAGGAAGCATAAGGTCACCCATTTGTTTTATATGGATGACCTGAAGCTCTACGCTTCTAATGCGAAAGACCTTCACACTGCCCTGGACACCGTACTGGAATACAGTGAGGCTATAGGGATGGAGTTCGGATTGGACAAGTGTGCATCCATCCACTTGGCGAGAGGAAGATTTTCGGAGATCAAGGAAGACGTCCAACTTGTTGACGGGAGCGTCATTCGTCACCTCGAGGACGATGACAGCTACGAATATCTCGGCGTCCCCCGGCGCCGAATGCAGGAGGTTGCAACAGTGAAGGAAATATTCCCCGCCAAATACAGACAGACTCTCAGGAACATCTACATCTACATATTACCCCGCAAGCCGCCTCAATAGGCGTGTGGCGGGGGGTGTTAGGACACCAGCCGTTTAAAGATAAAAAGGAAACGCTCTAATGAAATTACGCCTAGCATTTATTGAAGTCCCTTATTGCTCGGGGGAAAAACGAATTCCCATACCTATCCGTTCGGCAAAATATCTCTCTTAATTTATCGTTTCTGTCGGACCTGGAAATATAGTGGGGTTCTAATATGATGTTCTCCGTGTCGCTCTGAAAGATATCTATTCTCAATTGTTCAAGCAATCTAAGCCTAGCGCGCAGCCTCCGAGTCTCTAGCGGCTCCCAGCCTAATTCGTTTAACATCTGTGTAACGCTGTCAGTACGCCCGTAGCTGTTTTTGACGAATCGCGCAGCTTTCCTTTGTATTTTATTAAGTTCCCGGACTAAGTCTTTCTGCACCGGATCCCATATGCTCGCTGCATATTCAAGGTGTGGCCGGACGAGTGCGAAATAGCACCTCTCTTTTACTTTTTCATCCGAAAATCTTCCCACAATACGCTTGACGAATCCTAGCTTCTTCAGAGCTCTGCCACAAATATTTCTTATATGTGCTCCCCACGATAGGTCCGAAGTTATCGTAACTCCTAGATACTTCACTTCATCTGTCGCCTTTATGTTTACACCATCCACAGCATATACTTGGGAATAGTTGGACGACTTCCGAAAGAAACGTACCGCCGTGCATTTGCTCAGATTAAGTTCGAGTCCCCACTCTTGGCTCCACACATGAACGTTGTTTAAATCCGATGATAGAGTTTTAAAGTCAGAGTGATCACTAATTTCACGATAGATGACAGCGTCGTCGGCAAATAGACGTATTTTACTGCTAATTCGAGAGCATAGATCATTTATGTATATAATGAACAAAAGGGGTCCGATCACGCTTCCTTGCGGGACACCTGATGTCACTTTAACGACATCAGAGCTAATTCCGTCAAGAACTACCTTTTGCTTACGATCACTCAGAAAGTCGCGTATCCAGTTTACTACTGTTTCGTTTAGGCCGCATGACTGTAATTTGTATAAAAGTTTGTTGTGAGGTACCGTGTCGAAAGCTTTCTTAAAATCTAGAAATAATGCATCAACTTGTCTTTTCGATTCACCAGATTTGAGAACGTCATGAAGAAAGAGCGCGAGTTGTGTTTCACATGATCTACCTTTCCGGAAGCCGTGCTGACAGCCATGGAGGACGTTACGACTGTCCAGGAACGTCATGATATTGCTAACGACGATATGTTCGAGTATCTTGCCTATAATCGACGTTAATGAAATTGGTCGATAGTTCCCTGGGTCGTGTCTGTTTCCCTTTTTGAATATCGGTGTAACGTTTGCAATTTTCCAGTCTAATGGTATCTTTCCTTCAGACAATGACTTCTTGAATATTATGTCTAAGAACGGTGCGATCTGTGGCGCTAACTCCTTGAGGACTCGCGCGGGTATTCCCTCCGGACCCGGAGATTTACTATTTTTTATCGACTGTAGCTGTTTAGTTATCCCATCACGTTGAATAGTGATTTCTTTCATCGGTTCCTCAGTGAATTGTATTTCAAAGTTACATGCAGTATCGTCTGTGGTGAATACACTTTCGAAGTGGGAATTTAACGTGTTAGCTTTGTCAATATTTTCGGTGAAAAGTTTGCCATCTTTATCAAATAACGAATCTACGGTTGAAGATTTTCCCTGAAGCTCTCTCGCATATGACCAAAAAGATTTCGGATTTTCTTCGAGTAATTCACCAAGTACTTTTTTCTTGAAATTTAGCAATGCAGAACGCATTGATTTCTTAGTTTTTGAGCGTTGCGCAGCGTAACTTTCTTTTGCTTCAAGTTCCTTCGATTTGTCACCTACCGTAGTGAACTTTTTAACCAAGTTGTACAATTTTCTCTGTCTCTTAAGGTCCCTCCTAACATCGTTGTTATACCAGCGAGGTTCTTTACTGTCGCATTTCAATTTTTGCGGAATATATTCGTTGATTCCCCGTCGTAGAATTTTTAAGAAATATTTCCATGATTCATCAGTGCTTTTATCCTCAGTTTTAGATACGAAATCCGTGTACGAATCATTAAGCATCTCGCCAAATTTGATGAAGTTGCATTTATCAAATAAATAAATATTGCGTTTCGGTTTTACAGCTGACTCTACTTCAATTTTTAAGGTTGCAAAAATTACTCTGTGATCACTTATGCCGTCAATAATATCGAGCTGTTTTATCAACTTAGGATGGCTTACTGCAAAAAGGTCTAATATTTTATTTCCTCTCGTAGGCTTGTCAACTACTTGGGAAAGTGAGTGATTAGCAAGTGTGTTGAGTAAGATCTCGCTGATTTCCCTATTCCTAGAATTCGGTTTTACAGTGTAAGAATCCCAATTTATAGATGGCAGATTAAAATCTCCCCCAATAATTATTACACTTTTACTGTCTCTCACAGTAAATGCGGATATTTGATTATCTAATTGGTAAATAACATCAATTTTGGAGTTTGGAGGTCTATAGAAAGAGCAAACATGTATACTCCTTTTGTTTCGTTGTTTAATTGTACACCACACGCTTTCTATTTCATTGTCAGTTATTTCGTGGGCGGTGCTATGTAAATGTGATTTAACTGCTAGAAAAACTCCGCCACCTGCCCTATCGCTTCGATCGCATCTGTAGATTTTATATCCTGGAGGAAAAACTTCGCTGTCGCTTAAATCCTCAGTAAGCCAGCTCTCCGTTCCTATGACCACGTCTGCGTCCTGAAATATATGCTCGTTTTCAGCGCGCTTGTTTTTAACGCTACGGCAATTAACTACTATAAAGTTAATGTCATATTTTGTCGATTGAGTGCCGGTTGGTTCTTTTCCACGCTTATGGGTATTAGGTGGGCGAATTTCACTGGAAGTGCTTATTACATTTGATATAATTTCTTTCACTGGAGTACGAGTTTTGGGAAAATTGCCACTATTCACCGGCTTTAGCGCTCCTAAGTTTACTTGGGTGTGAAAATTTTCGCAATGCGGATTTCCTCGGAGGCTGCGTTTGGTTAAATATTTAAAAATCCCACTATATGACCTATCCTCTAGTCTAAAAAATATCTACAGTGCTCAAAAATCCTACGAGCCACCCGTTCAGACGCCTCTTTGGAATAATGCACCCCAGACGAGTTGAGGGGAGCCCGGCATGATCTAAACACCGGCCGAAGATCCACGAACTCTGCCCCAATGCTCGCACAGAATTTCCACAGCCTCTTGTTGATCCAGGCAATCCTGTCCCAAACTCGAGGGCCGCAGTCAGTCCGTGGAACAATGCTACAGATGGATAGTCGCAAATCGACACCAGTGCCCCTCCGAACGCGTTCCACCTCCGAGTTTAGATCCCTAAAGGAATCCAAGATCTCATCGGCTCTACGCTCGGAAGAATCATTGGTGCCAACATGGGCCACCACCCGCAGTCTAGAGCAGCCCGTGTACTTCACCGCCGCTTTTACCACCGCCGTAGAATTGGGTACGATTCCCCCTGGTGTACACCAGGAGGTGACCCGTTGGTCCGCTCCGTCTCTCCTTGCCCTCTTCTCCAACTGGGGGAAAATCCGCCGGACGTTCGAACTCCCTAACAATACTATTCCTGCCCTCCCAGCCCGGCTGCCGTTCGAAGTTGAGTCCCTTGCAACGGGGGGTTCGTTCACGACCTCGCTAACTGGCCCCCCAGAATTGTCCTCCGACAAAACCGCGAAGCTGTTGCGAACGGGGATGGGATTAGCCTCCGCATCCCCCACTCCCCGTCTCGATCGAGCCACCGCCCCCCGCCCTTGGGGCACAACCACCCACTCGGGCCTCAGGCTGTGAGTCATCCCCAGACCCGAAGATTGCACCGTCTTCCCCAAGGCCGCCGCACTTGCTTTCGCACCCGAGCTTGCCCGGGACACCACCTTGGTGCTGTGCAAGGTCCTGGAAGAAACGCTACAACCACCGGGTCCCGAAACCCTCCCACAACCCGTAACCCGGGCGAGTATCTCCGTAACTAACCTCTCCAGTTCGGCGACACGTGCCTCGAGGAGGTCGCTCTTCACCTTGCTCTTGAGGCTCGCTACAGAGGAACTAGGGCCAGCCATACTATTCTACAGGCTTTAGCACTTAAAACGATTTGAATTTACACTAAGTCCTCTAAATATATAAGGCGGGTATAAGCGAATCAAGTACGATACGCAAGGTTGCGTAAGAAGTACTTTCTAGCAAAGTAGTTAGACGGATAAAGAGCAAAAATGCAATGGATCAGTTGCTAGAACACGCACGCACGTATAGGATCAAATAATTATTAAGAGTCAATACTAATACTTTAGAACTACTAATAATTTTAAGTTCTATAACACTACGTAACCACTGAAGCAAGACAAATTATAACTAAGTAAGCACTACAAATTAGTAATACACTTGAATAAAGGAAAAAAGAATTTAAGAAAATAAGATGGTCAGCGACTACTTATCCGTTACACCGTCGGCTACAGGACCAGGCTGCTTCACAACACTACTTCACTACACAGCACTACTTCACAAAATGCGATTTCAAAAATAACACTACTTCACTTCACAGCACTACTTCGCAAAATACGATTTCAAAAATAAAACACTAAATTCACTGCTGCACAAATCTAGGTGTACGGTGCCGCTGCCGGTCAGAGAAGGAGTCAAATAGGTGATCGCCGCCGGTCAGAGAGGAAACCGGTTTCAGTAGCGCTCAGTAGACACAACCTCACCCTTCGAGATCTGGTTGAAGAATGAACATCTGGAGTTCTGAGCTGTCAGGCAAGAACAAGGTTCTTGCCACGAACATGTTCGTGGTTCCTACACTGCTGTATACCTTAGGATGCATGAAGTGGAACGTCAACGAGTTGCAGAACCTCGATAGGGGAACGAGGAAGATGATGACCATCTATAGAAGTCTTCATCCGAAATCTTCCGTCGCCAGATTGTATCTCCCTCGCAATGTAGGTGGCAGAGGACTATTGAGTCTGGAGTGTCTCCAAAACAGAGTTGTCCTAGGTACAGCTTGCCGAGTTTTGAAAAGCAGGGACCCCCTGCTCAATCTCGTGAGAGATCACGAGAGTGCGGGAGCAGAGGCGTTTCTCTTCCAGGCGGCAAAGAGGGCAGCGGACGAAACCGGTCTCGACTTCGACCCGTCATCCGACAGAAGCGATAATGGCACGACCATCTTGTCATTGAAGGCAGACGTCCTCAAGCTCGAAATAAAAAAAGCCGAGCAGAAGGCCTTGCTCAAGGCGCATACCGATAAGCCCATGCATGGAGGTTTCTATCGAAACATCGAAAAGCATGGGTTATCGAAGGAGCTGACGTTTGCCTTCTTACGCTCCGCTGGTCTGAAGTCCGAGACCGAAGGTTTTGTCCTCGCATGCCAGGATGGTGTCATAAGCACACTCGTGTACCGCCGTATTATTTTCAAGGCGGAGGTTGCGGACACGAGATGTAGGGCGTGCCGAGCCCAGCCGGAGACTTTGAGTCACCTTCTCTCCGGCTGTAGCTATTACGCCAAGTCAGCGTATATAGCTCGGCAAAACGCGGCCCTACGGGTGTTATACTTTCACCTTCGACACCATTCGACACCACCTTCGACATCGACGAAACACCTGTGCTGCCCTATGCCCCTGCAGATATCGAGTCCGTCGTTGAGAACGATAAATGTACAATCTGGTGGAATTACTCCTTTTCCACCACCAGGCAATTGGAGGCGACCAAGCCTGATATCGTTCTCCTTGACCACCTCACACGCTCCATGTTCGTCATTGAGTTTTCTGCTCCGGCTGAAACCAACATGGATGCGAAAGAGGTGGAAAAACGGACGAAATATCAAGAGCTGCTTTTTGAACTTCGACAGATGTACCCCGGATACTCTGTGAAACTGGTGGTCCTCATTATAGGTGTGCTCGGTGGAGTTAAGGGCTCGCTGATGAATAACATTAAGTGCATTCCGTCCTGCGTGGCACAGGCGGAATCACTAATTGCACCCATGCAGAAGGCCGTCATCCTGGGGTCACTCCGTCTAATGCGGACGCATGACCATACCGCAGCGTAGCCACATATCCGATGGGCGTCGGACGTGGCTGCGATTACTGCATAACCCCTCTCGAGTCACCGGCCATTATGACGGCAATGAAACCCGATGTTTGCCGGGGACTCGGAGGGTCATGTTACAACTGCAACGAAAATTTTATATCTACAGACTTAACAGCCAAAGCCAATTACTAAGTATTTAATTATTCTTATTCTCAATTACTTATTCTTAATTACTAAATATTTTATGTATTCTACAATCATTTGGTAGCGTTGATTAGGAAATAAAATACTTTCCTACTCATTATTCCTACACATTCATAAAAAATTGCGTATTAGTAATATTAACCACTAGATGTGTGTATAGCTTTGATATGAATGTTTACATGTTCAATTATGTAGCACTCTCCCAGTTTCTGGTTTGACTGCGCACTGTTCTCCTGACTGCTTTTTGGTGTCTGCGCCTAGCGCCAGGGGGAGCGTGCGAGGTTCTGATTTGTGCTGGGACGAGTGCTGCATTCCTGGTGTGGAATCACCCCGTGCCACACACCTTAGTGGTTGCTAGCACGGTACCTCTTAGATGTAGAATATGAAGGAGTTCGACAAAGTAGCGCCATCCACCACTGCATACATTTGGAAGCGTGTTATTTCGGGAACATCGACTGTGGACGTTGACGTGGGATTTTGCTGTGGGATATGAAACCAGAAATGGATATTAACGGTATTCCGCGACACGTGTGCTAGAGTCTGAGGTTTAAGACAAGAGGGTGGGGGGTCAACCAATCACTCGTAAATTGCCTACGTGTATTCACACCACGCCGTCGTATCTCCATGCTGCCCTCTCCACGTACCGGAGCGAAAAAGTCTGAGTTTTTAAAGTTTAAACCAGTTGAAACTCGAGTCTAAAGTGTCAACCGTGGCAGCTAAGAATCCAATATGAAACTGTAGGTCTTACGTCGAGCATGGCCCTGGCTATTTTTTTCAAAGGACTTCTCTTCTCCCTAACTGTTTTAATGCTTTTATCTTTTCTCAAAGTTAGTCTCCTTGAAGAAGAAGTGTGCCAAGAAAATATTTTCCTTCATTAAATTTGCTTACGGATCTCGTCGAATTTTTTCTTCGAGTTAGCGAAATGCAATACGGCAGAATATGAAATATTTGCATGACAGTATAGGAGGTATGTTTAGCAAGTCTTATTTTCCATGCTCGGCTGAATTATTTCAATATGGTTTATTCTGAAATGCGAGCGTTGATTACTTTATGCAGTGAATATGTGCTAACAATAAATTCCAGAAAACTCGCTAAAATGAATAAAAATGTTTGCTTTTTAGCTCTGCAATTATCTCATGTGAAGCTTGCAAATAGAGGAGCCATATGTTCAGGGTAATTGTCTTCAAAATCAATTGTAAAAATATTGAATCTAAGTGGCACAATATATGAAAAGAGTACTGCTATCATGTTGACAGATATTACCTGAAAAAATAATGAATTACTTCGGAACTAAATTTCACTTCGATGAATTAAACAAAGATTTTAAATAGCAATTTCTTTCATTCCAAAGGGATTTATTTCTTTGACTCTGACAAAGTATACTGCTAGTGCTAATCATTCAGGAACATCGGTAGTTTTTTGCAAAGTAATCAATGGAATAATATCCAAAAGAAGTTTGCTTCTATCTTTGCTCTTTTCCCAATTTCAATGCGATATCGTGGCAGGTAATTAATGAGTGAGTGAGCGAATTCTTTTTTTTTTGAGAGGTCTGAAACTTTTAAGATCAGAAAAAGACTGTCCATACCTGGGCCAGTGGATCGGGTGTGACGAAAGTGGTCGAGATTTGCAAAAAAATTATGACTAAGCGTTTTCCCTAATTGTTGTAGGGGGTCGGCCTTTTCGGGGCAATGGCTTAATATGCTCAGTCGTTACTAGCTTGCTCGAGCTATTCTTGATCTAGAAATATGAATAGCAAAAACAGTGAATGGGTCATTGTGACAGTGAATACTTTGGACGGAGTTGGTTTAGTCTTGATAAAAAATATCATATCATTGCAGAAACCGTATAGAACGGATTCTCGAATTCCATAGGTTATAAAATTGGTGGAATGAGTCACACAAATCGCTATTGAAAAGATTCGAATTATTAACACCACCGTGCTGGTGTGATGTGGTTCCCATTGGAAGATGGCGGAGAATGATTACAATGGAAATTTGTACGCGGCAGTTTTCATTGGGTTGAATAACCGTACCTATTACACCTAACTGGCTAAATTAAATGCATTATTCTAATCGTATAAGAGTTAACGTACTTTTTAGCATACTTACGATGCATGGAGAAAATTATTTTTGTTAAATCTGTCGAAACACTCGTTTGGTTGAAAAAAATATTCTGTTCCACATATTCCCAACTAGACCATCTAATTACCAAAATTCGCATTCCTAAGACGAGAAAATAAGCATCAAATAAGAAGAAATCAAGGCTAAAATGGAGAACATTCACCATCTGCGCCCGTTTCCTTTGCAATATCTGCCCACAGTGCTGCTCTCAATAAAATACATACTAAGGAGAGCCGCGAGATTCGTTTGAACGACGATTGAACAGATAGTGTCAACACAGCCGATGGAAAGATTAATATAATCAGGAACCGTTCAAGAATCGGAGGCTGCACGCTAATAGGCTTAAATTACTCGAAAAAGTTTGATGACACGAGTTTCAGTACGACTTGGAGAAAAATGTTTTAAACCCCGCACTTTATGTCTAGAAGTGAAAGAAGCGACAAAATAAGACAGATGCAGTACTCAACTGATTGGCGCGAAAATGTCTTCTTTCCACGCAACATTAGTTTGTAATAACAAAAACATCATGATACTAACATAATACTCATCGTTGTCATGCAATTCACTCAATTTGTCCCCTCCCCGCCCTCCTCTTCCCCATCTCCTCCTCTTAACATGGCTTATGTCCTAACATCCCCTGCCGCACTCTGCGCATGTGGCGGCTCCCTGGATGCAGCCCGGCTGGCATTTTCCCGCAATCCGTCAGCCGGATCCGATATGATACGGCTCTCTGCTTGTAATCGCTCGCGGTTAGCTGTCCCTCCATGTCCTGAGTGTTGGGTAGATGAAACTGAATCCAACACAACTGATTCGCTCGCTACGAGGGTATTGGGTGCAGCTACGAGCTGGTGCAGCAAGGTGAGAGAGAATACGAACTTCACCTTTACTAATTCTCTAATAACCCCTTGGGGTGCAGTGCGGATGCCTCCAACTGGAGGCTTGTTGCGGAAACTTGCGTCGCGGGCTGCTTAGTGACTCACCGCCTACTAGTACATACCTCCACCAGCCCTGCCTGGGCTTTCGATGAATAATATCATCATCATCTCGCCTTATAAGCGTTCCCCAATCTACAAAAGTATATACTGCAAGACTTTCTAAATACAATGATTATTATGAGAAAAGTTTCAAACTGCGTTTGCGTGCTTTTTATGCGTAAAACATTTTTTATTTCCACTAGTTTATATTCTTTCATCTTTTTCCAAGTGATTTGAAAACATTCGACAGTAAGGATGCTGTTTTTTGGGAGTCGATCGTATCAAGACAATATGTTGCGGAGAAAAGCCAATAAAAGGAAGGAGTGGACCTGGACTAGTTTGCGTTCTGTAATATACAACTTCAGTTTACGGTGCAAACGAGACAAAGAGGAAATTGACGTGAGTTAATTTCCGTTCTCTTCAACTGAACCTCTTATTACTCCACAAAGATATTCAATTTTAACTTATGACGTGAAAGCAAGGCTTTCCACAATTTATACAAATCTCTTGTATTATTCAATGCAATAAATGTGAGACGACGATTTTCTGTCTGTCCATCGCTATTTTGTGAAACTGTATATTTTTCGTTTTATTTTCTTCAGCTTTATGTACTTTACTTTTTGCCTTCCAATATAGTTTATTTCAAAAGTAACTTACCAGGTGTGAGGCTCACAACTAATTACAGAGCTGAATATGTCGTCGCTCACATCTGCCCTTGTTGACGTCTTGGTCATAGCTCTAACTGATCCTTAATCTACCTATATCGAAAGTAGGAAATCAAGAATGAACAGCGGCACTTGAGAATGCTACGGCAAAGACAGAAAAACACTCAGAATTTACTATTGCAGTATAGCTGCCGTATTTTGTATTAAATTTAGAGTTTAAGCAGAGATTGTTGGTTAGATTAAAACTATAATGCATTTTCCTGTATGAAAAGGGCATACAATACTGCATAGGCTTACGTATAAAGAATCTAATGAAGTAGATGAAGCACTTAACGCATACTTATTGGTGATAATAATCAAAGGTTGCAGGTCCTGCTTTGTGGAAATTCATTATAAAATGAAAGAAAACTTTGTGTTTCCGCACGAATTAATAGGTCTTATTAAACCTATAAAATCGTGCTGAAATATATTAAGTGTTTTCTTTCATTTTACTTGTGTGTGAGTTTATTTGGAATTCGGTTTTGTTATTTGGTATTTTACTCGCCTGGAGAGTATAAAGTTAATTTGATAGAATCGTGTGTTCTTTGATGAAATTTACATCGTTAATCACGTTTAAAAGGAACACTTGGTAGGATTGTTTTTAATGATACGATTCAATTAGACGTCTACTGCGTCATTTTCAGGGTAACTTTAACATTAGCAACAGCTTTCCAATTCCCTTAAACTGGATGGAAGGAGCATGGGGGGGGGGTTGTCTTCAACTTCAAGAGCAATCCGAATAGGACGTTACTCTGTGAACCATCCAAGGTTCGCGTCTCGTCAAAAGTATGCTCATTCCGACTAGGCAAGTGCACTACTTACGTAGTGGAAGTAGTCAAGCGTGGAGGCGACTGGCTGCTAAGGTCGTTTTTCGAGTGTTCACGGCAGTTAAAAGGTACTCTTGAAGTGCTCTTATGTAAAGTATCAAATTGTTTACGAGTTTATCAAGCAGAAACAAGGCAGAAACTTACATGCTGACCACTTCCAGTCAGGACGAAGGGTTGATATTTGTAATCGCCTATCAATTCCTGTGATTTATAAACCTTTTTCTCAGCGTTAAGCCTCCGAGAGGCTTTAGCGATTGATGAATTCAGTGTTTGTTTGAAGTGAGTATTATTTTTATGAGAAATAGAGCATCTTAAAAAGTTTTCCTACATTCAGTATGTTGCTCATATCCTCCCCGAACTGATAATGTTACTTGAATGTTACATTCGAAATTAGTACAACTAAGAAGTAATTAATAATGGCCCAATAAGTATTTCAAATACCATAGCAAAGCACTCCCATAAGAATACCTTGAGAGAGGCAGTGTTTCTAAGAAGTATCAATGCTTTTCACTTATTTATAAAGAGCCTAACAATAAGATCAAATTTTACGTTACCTTTTTAGCAAATTGATATGGTTATGATCAACTCGCTGTTGTGAGTTCTGTATAAACTGGTATTAACATCATTAGGTGATCACGAAACGTATTCATGATGAGTAGGATATATTCATCTTTTCAACATGACGTGTTTTTTCGGTTCAATCCAAACGTTATTATTCGTTCATCAAACCATTTTATACCAGCTATCAATTCGTATATCACATGCGTAATTAGATAAAAATATTGTGTTTTCCTTTAATATTTCAACATTTCATAAAACGTGCGTAAATAATATTGATAACTTATTGATATATTTAGTTTTTTGCGCTATCAGTTGGCGTGTGCAAAAAATGTACCCAAGTGATTAAAAGTTGAAGAGAAAAACATTTTCATTTATATAGATTTTTATTAAAAATTTTAAATAAAAATAGGGGATACATCAGAGAAAACATCAAACGACGTTGGCGCGGTTATGGAAGAGATATTAACGTTTGCGCGTGAATACGCATCGATATTTAACATGTTTCAAACAGTTGAGATTGATGTTTTAAAATGAGGAAGCACACTTCTAAAAAACAAATATGCCTAATCTCTTAGTTCATATTTTCAAGTGCTATAATTCTCATAACAAATTTTAATACAATTTTCTTAAAATTTGCAAAAGTAAAACCGACGGAATTAATTAAGTTAAGTTGTTGTAGTTCAATGGAGAAATTATGGTTTACTGCAAGCGACAGCTGCGACCAACAAAAGGCGTTAGTTGATTCACCGTGTGTGTAGAAACCATTATAAATATTAAGTTTGCAGTATAGTTTACAATCGCATGTCGAAATAAAAACCTCCAAACGGTTTCCCTTACTTAAAAGAAGAACACAACTTTGATTGGGTTCCATTTTAAAAGGTTTCCCTTACACTGATGGCATGTAAACTTAGGCCTAAATTGTTGTCGATTAATTAAACAATAGCATAATGAACTATATATACTCACAGTTTTTAAGCCTTGGTAATTTCTACCTAGGTTCTTGGCAGAAAATTCTGGAAAAATTCAACGTGACAATGTCTCTCTTCACTTCTCGTCCAAAACGGTCCTCATTGTAAACATTTAAACCGATAGTTAAATCGACATCCAATATATAGTGTATAGCTGGATCTAGCCTCGATTAACCCAGTTACCACTATTAGCGGATTTATACCCAATTTTGGATCAGCAATTTCGTTAGAATAATTAATATATTACCCGAATAGCACCCAAAACACGCTTATAAATAAAGGAAAATAGTCTGCAGTGTGGAAAAATACGCCATAAAGCAATGGCTAGGCGTTTTAGCTGAACAAAATTCGTTACGAAAACATTGCTAAATAAATCATAATTAGTAAATTACCTGGGCAAAGTTGATGCTGATAACTCAAATATCGTTGCAAAAACAATGAATCATCAATTGATAACTATTAAAAAAAACAATAACTATTAAAAAAAACTGGGCAATATTTGGTGCTGATAACTCAAATATAATATTATAGATTCATAATTTATCATATGGAGTAGATTTTGAATTGATTCCAAGGTTCTATAATATGAGGAGAAACGAAACGGAAGTATTATTGGGAAAGATTAAGCTATAATCATAAAAATAGCATTAATCTGTTTTTTAAAATCTATTTTTATCGAGAAAAATAACTCCGTTTGAATGTGAATTTGACCTCTCTTGTGTAGGATAATTCTTTTTTTTTATTCTTTTAGCAGTACTTTTCTCTAGATTGGATGCAGAAGTTGCAGCAGCCATGTGGTCAGTGCTAATGACCGTATGAAGTATATATATATGTTCACCATAAATATGAGGAATCACATTAACCATTCTCACCGTGGTCATATTGCCAGATATTATTCTAATTATTTTGGTTATTTAAACAGGGTACATACTTAAAGGGAATCACATCAGCATTGCAAACAATTACATTTAGTTTGCATGAGTAGGTTTTAAATTGAATCTATTCAGCTGCCCTACTATCTATTATTTATAGTATTCAAATTGTTACTTATATGGTGGAAATGTCATGATTTTAGGTCAAATAATATTTTTTTAAACTTTTGCCGACGTTTCGGATTTTTATTTATCAATCTTCAGGGCTATACAGCTAAGAAGCAATATAATTTATTCCATTTCATGTAAAGACTGTGACAGTAGCTATATAGGCCAAACATCCCAATATTTAAAAAATAACATCCCAATAATACATGGCATATTGTTTCTATACAGCTAAGAAGCAACATAATTTATTCCATTCCATGTAAAGACTGTGACAGTAGCTATATAGGCCAAACATCCCAATATTTAAAAAATAACATCCCAATAATTAATGGCATATTGTTTCTATACAGCTAAGAAGCAATATAATTTATTCCATTCCATGTAAAGACTGTGACAGTAGCTATATAGGCCAAACATCCCAATATTTAAAAAATAACATCCCAATAATACATGGCATATTGTTTCTATACAGCTAAGAAGCAACATAATTTATTCAATTCCATGTAAAGACTGTGACAGTAGCTATATAGGCCAAACATCCCAATATTTAAAAAATAACATCCCAATAATTAATGGCATATTGTTTCTATACAGCTAAGAAGCAACATAATTTATTCTATTCCATGTAAAGACTGTGACAGTAGCTATATAGGCCAAACATCCCAATATTTAAAAAATAACATCCCAATAATACATGGCATATTGTTTCTATACAGCTAAGAAGCAATATAATTTATTCTATTCCATGTAAAGACTGTGACAGTAGCTATATATGCCAAACATCCCAATATTTAAAAAATAACATCCCAATAATACAAGGCATATTGTTTCTATACAGCTAAGAAGCAATATAATTTATTCTATTCCATGTAAAGACTGTGACAGTAGCTATATAGGCCAAACATCCCAATATTTAAAAAATAACATCCCAATAATACATGGCATATTGTTTCTATACAGCTAAGAAGCAATATAATTTATGCCATTCCATGTAAAGACTGTGACAGTAGCTATATAGGCCAAACATCCCAATATTTAAAAAATAACATCCCAATAATACATGTCATATTATTTCTATACAGCTAAGGAGCAATATAATTTATTCCATTCCATGTAAAGACTGTGACAGTAGCTATATAGGACAAACATCCCAATATTTAAAAAATAACATCCCAATAATACATGGCATATTGTTTCTATACAGCTAAGAAGCAACATAATTTATTCTATTCCATGTAAAGACTGTGACAGTAGCTATATAGGCCAAACATCCCAATATTTAAAAAATAACATCCCAATAATACATGGCATATTGTTTCTATACAGCTAAGGAGCAATATAATTTATTCCATTCCATGTAAAGACTGTGACAGTAGCTATATAGGACAAACATCCCAATATTTAAAAAATAACATCCCAATAATTAATGGCATATTGTTTCTATACAGCTAAGAAGCAACATAATTTATTCTATTCCATGTAAAGACTGTGACAGTAGCTATATAGGCCAAACATCCCAATATTTAGAAAATAACATCCCAATAATACATGGCATATTGTTTCTATACAGCTAAGAAGCAACATAATTTATTCCATTCCATGTAAAGACTGACAGTAACTATATAGACCAAAAATCCCAATATTTAAAAAATAGGATGTAGCAACATGAAACATCAATTAAGACTATAGTTCAACTTTGTGCATTGGCAAATCATTCAATTTCAAATAGTCACTCATTTAATTTTGAAGAAGCCAAAATTTTAGACTCAGAACCAAAATTATCAAAAAGATTATTCAAAGAAATGTACCATGTATCCAGAAATAAAAAAAGTTGCAATAAAAGATCAGACATTACTTATCTAAGCAAAATATATCATAATTTAATAAATGACACATAACTTTTCAACAAATAAATGGATCCAAGCAACCAAATTAAAATTGTAAATAAAAGAGCACAAAACTTTAAAGGTAACAATCTTGAATGTCTATGTATTTTCATATTTAATGACTGTAAATTAATCATAATGTAATAAAAAAGAATTGTCAAACATTTAACATCGTGTATCATTTGTTTATAGCTCTGAAGATGGATAAATAAAAATCCGAAGCGTCGGCAAAAGTTTTAAAAAAATATTATTTGGCCTAAACTCATGACATTTGCACCAAATATATAAAAAGAGGACGAGAATAAATAGCATCTGAATTTTTATTAATACTATTGACAACTACCAACAAGTATTGACGCTAGTATATTGATTCTATTACTTATTCTTTCAAATGTTTCACCGAAGATTCACTTTCTTGTGGAGAACATCGAGGAGAAAGGTTTGCTATTAGTGTTCGGAGCAAGTTCTCCGGACTGCCGTACTTTTGATTCGGAGAGACACGGAATTCGCGCATGTCGGTCGAGGGGAATGATTAATCTATTTCCACGGCTTCACAAGATGGCGGAGGGCGAAGTGGTGACGAAGATAGAGAGACATATAAATAACTCACCACGCGCGGCACAGATGAGCGATTAAATTTGACTATTCGTCCCCTTCGACAGCTGCCGTCACTATTCACCCCCAAAAGCCCTCCCACACACACACAACACACAACCCCACTCCTCTCCAACGATCGTGACACTTTCTTCAGCTCTCGGGAGACGATTGTTATCGGGAGCGTAATAGGTGCCGTTGCCTACGCTCGCGTTGTCAGGTTTGGTCATATCTCATGCCTGGATGCGCTCCATGGGTGACTTCAACATCCGTGGCTCCTCTCTGTTGCGAAACGGCGAGAGAACGGAATTTTCGGAGAGAGGTCGTGATCGTCTTGGCATGGTTTCCTACATGGATACACCACAATGGAGCGTGATCGCCTCTCGAGACTACAGTGTGCACCGTCTTAAGAAGGACGTCGTCATGAATCAGATTTCAAGAGCGATTTTTCTCCCACTCATGGTGAGACTTTAACGCTGACATATTTTATACATCGCCAGTGACACCTAGGGAAATGGGCTTTCGAATCAAAGTTATTAATAATTACTTATCTATACATGGCCTAGAGGTGTGCCAGGTGAGGGTGCAGCTGATGGTGAATCAGGGAGGGCAGTTGATGGGTAGGGAAAGGCTGTCCGTTTTCGCCTTTTCTTTTCAATATTTATATGCGGAGGAAATGGTAAGAGAGGCATGGGATGAGCTAGATGTAGGAATGAAAGTAGGAGGCCAGCGGATAAAGTCGGTTAGATTCGCAGACGACCAGGCGTTGGTCAGTCGGTCATCGAAGGAATTGCAAACTTTAGTGGATGCACTGGAAAAGCAGTGCGAGAAATACGGTATGAAGATTAATCATAATAAAACAAAAGAAATGAGATTATCTAGGACAAAGAAAGCGAGGATGGTCATAAAAGTAAGAGGACACAAAGTGGAGCAAGAAGAACACTTAAATATGTACTTGGGTTGTACTTTAGAAGAAAATGGGCATAGGGATTTGTAAAGCGATTGGAAGGACATTGCGCTAGCGAAGGAAGCGTTCAATAATAGAAGGGAGCTGATGACGGGGACCTTAAGTAAGGATGTAAAAGTGAGGCTGGTGAAGAGCTTGATATGGAGTGTGGCGTTGTATGGGGCAGAAACGTGGACTTTGAGAAAGAAGACGAAAATAGGCTGAAGGCTTTCGAGATATTGGTGTGGAGGAGGATGGAGAACGGAAACGAAGACAGATGAGGAAGTGCTTTACATGATTGATGAGGAGAGGAAACTTCTGAATGAGAGCAGTGGGTAGGTGGCTGGAAGGGGTAATGAGGGGCAATGGTTTGCTGAAGGCCGTGATAGAGGGTAGGATGTTGGGTAAGCGGGGAAGGGGAAGGAAGAGAATAAGTTTTATGGACGGGATGAAGAAGGTTAGGAAGTACGGTGAGATATAGAAATAAATGTTATTGGTAGATAGGGGCCTGCACATGTAAATTTATGGGGGATTTTTACTGACTTCCATTTAAGCCTTAGACCCTAACCGGTGGATCATCTTAATGAATGAATACAACACACACATTGCATAGAGTTAAGAAGGGTCAGGAAGATTGGACAATTAGTCGTGGTGATTTTTTAAGGCGATAGCAGGGGTTGCTTGGAGGAAACGAGAGTTTCGGAAACTCCGATGTGTTAGAATGTTAGAGTGAGGGAAATCCGATTCGATTGTTGGGGGGAGTTGGGTGATGGAGAAGTGATCGAGAGAGAGAGATGAGGGAAGGGTGGAAATGCAGACTCTTTTACGATAGTCCCGCCTCGACGCCCTTTAGTACGCCAATCGGTCGTCTTGTGGAGTGGCCGTCGTTCCTTCTCTTCGCTTGTAAGTTCTCGTTGGAGTGTAGGGGGGGAGTGGTGGGATGAAATGGCTTCGGTCACTGGCCGGCGATATAATAAACTCTGGGTGGGATGAGGGTGGGGTAAGGGTATGAGGGTTGGTGGAGTAAGGGCACGCATTTAGCACGCGTACCTCTTCATTCCTTGTTCTGTATCCCATTTGCAAGTTGGGGGGTGTGGAGTGGGTTTTGTTGGTGTTGGGGTGGCGTCTCGGCAGTTGTGTAGTGGCGGAGGTGGGTGGAGAAGGTGAGAAGAAATAGCGGTATAGTCGAACCATGCGGAAAGTAATGGGGAATGGGTTTGAAATTGAATGAGGTCTATCGCTGTGCAGGGTGGTGCATATTCAGTAAAAATTGCGTCTTGTGAAGCATAGTAAATGTACTAAAATATTATATATATTTTTTAACACATACATAAATGGTATATATTCGCGTGAAACTATAGAAAGCCTATAAACTAGATAGTGAAGTGGACCTATAGTGAATTTTTCGTCAAGCAGAAGGTTAAAAGGTGAAACATTGATTTTCCGCTTGCCAACTTCGATTGTGAGGAATGGTATGTTAAAAGCAAGCAGTTGATGTATAGACCGATTTCCTCCCGCGTAATATTACTTAACTTTTTACAGTTCGAAGAAGCATGAATAGCTGGTAAGGTGAATGGTCGCGTAGAATGTCTTAAGATTAAGTCCTAATCAGGTGACGGAAGTATGTACATACAACAGAATAACCTCTTTACATGAGCCTCTACATTATGTGAGATCTAACACCCCACTGAATATCAACTAGAATATAAATCACAATAGCACTTCACACACGTCGACGATAACATGGACTAATCTTGTCACAGAAGTGAGGTACCTAGTGATTCCTTTTTAAAGTTCTGACTAATGAAACCATAATTGTCAGAAGCTAGGAGCTAACTACGCAAAATGTATGACTTTAGCTGTACCGATCGTTCCGATGTTTCGTTTCTGTCGCGAAAAATTCTTCCCTCACGAGAAATTCTTCCTTTTCGGAAATTCTTTCCCTCGTCAAAAAACTTCCCTCGCCATCTATGTCATCATATAGTTACTACTCTGTGATTTGCACGCACCAGCGTCCTAGTTGGTACACGGGAAGGGATTTGGTGAGGTCGCGGAGAATGCGGAACAGGTTCAATTCTCTGCTCCCCACAACACAACTCCGTGCCACTATGTGTTGGTTCTTTAAGGATATGAAGGATTCACATTACATACGAGTGTATATATTTGTTAGAAATATAGGTCGTCCACAATCTCGATGATCAGCTGAGTTTTGGTAAATTTACGTTTTTACGATGCTGTGACATTGGTAAATAAAACCATTCAAGAAAATTTACAGCACTGATGGAAAACATCGATTCTTAATCTAGAGACGTACACAAACAGATTTGCATCGAGTAGCAAGGGAGAGAGTCGTAATTGAAGGAGAAGCGGACGTCTTGCAGGAGAGTTTTCGGCCGAAGTAGGTAGTCTTCATTAGGTATCAAAAGAAAATGAATATAAAAGCAGAGGAGAGAGGAAGGAAGAGAGGATCGTGAGTTATAGCGCTCGATGACAAACACTTCCCCCTCTTCCCTTCAACACACTTAATGCCCACCTCCCTCCACTCGCTACTTTGCGGGCGAAAAATTATGAAAAATAGCAATCGTAAACTAAAAAACTGGTACTTTTTAGTATTTCGTGGGGAAATTCGTCTTTCTGCCATTATTACGGTGACAAAGGTACAATCCAAATAGCAATCGAGTAATTTGTTCCAAAGTTAGCAGAGATTTACAACTTACTCTATAGCTAGCGCATATTATTGGATATAACTATTCCTTTACATTTAATAATAGATATATTCTTCGCTAATATTCATCTGAGTTACCAATTGATAATTTTAATATTAACTGAGTAACAATCAGTTAACATTTGGCTACCAATTTTATCGCCAATAACGGGGACTTTTTTCAAACAAAAGACCGCAAAAGTCCAAAAATGTGGGAAAGGAAAAAGGAGAGAAACGGGAACGATTCGCGAAAACCGAATTCCTAGTGATGTCCCAATTACTCCAGTAAAAACTGTGAAGAAGATGAAAAGGGGGTCTCTTCATGAGATGACAAGCAGCGTCGAAATCTCAATAGTACGCTGGGTTGACAACTCAGTTGTGACAATCGCATCGACGTCGTATGGAGCAAATCCTGCGGTCAATGTGAAACGATATTCAAGGGAACGGAAAAAAAAGAATTCTCATTCCCAGTCTCCACGCATTTGGAGAGTGCAACGCATTTATGGGAGGTACTGATCGAATGAATCAGAACATATAAGCTACTAAAGGATTGGCATTGGGAGTAAAAAGTGGTGGTGGCTCTTATTTTCGTGTAAGATCGACGCTGACACCCACAATGCATGGATTCTCGCCAAAAAAGCTGGAAGTAAAATGTCTCCGCTAGAATTCTGAAAGAGAAATTGCTGAGACACACCTTAATAGGTACCAAAACGCTCCTCAAGAGTAGTGGAAGGCAGCCAGTTACAGTTCAATCCAAAGCCGAGTTTTAGACAGTGTACGCGATTGGATGGTCTAAACCATTTAGTCCGTCGATGCGGGAGTGGAAACAGACCAAGGTGTGCGTTATGTGGTTCCTCCATTCGAACAAGATGAGTTGAGTGCAACGTTGGATTGTGAAATGAGTGCTTTATTGAATTTCACACAAAATAACGCCACGATATGTCATTTAGTAATTTAGAACCTTTTTACAATTCATTTCCTATGCTATTCTAAAACTTGCATTGTGCTTAATTGCTTTTATAATTTCAACATGATCTGTAGGGTTTTCCAAATTCTGTTGCTTCGGAACGAGCTCCGAGTTTTATTGGGAATTATTCTCTAGTATTTCGAGTTGAATTAACCATAAAAATACTTGTGCATTTCTTTTTAAAACAAGTAAATAAATATTAATAAATCACTTATAATTTAAAATTATATTGCTCTTTGATCTTTTTGTGTAGGTAAGATGAATAAACCTCAAGATAATAAAATATAACTTTTTATTTGGAAATAAATTGACCACACAACCACCTAGCGTGACCATAAGGTCACGCCTCATAACTCTGGCATTTTAAATCCTATTTAGCTAAAACTTTGTGATATTTATATATATATATATATATATGTGTGTGCTCTAAATAGTTTTATTTAAAAATCAAGAAGATAGGACAAAAAGAATGTCCTCGGCGTTAAAAGGTCAATTGGCATGAAATTCACAGTGAAAACAATCATACTCCAAGACCATGACCTTGACTGTTCCTTTAAGTTCAGATTGTCGTAGCTATATAGATGTATCGCGGGCCTCATATACCAAGGGCCCGTGTAGAATTTCCGCAATTGGTTAACTTTTGAAAGTGGTTTTGGGTGTCAAGAATGCAGTGCCGTCCATACAGGTGCCCCCCCTGCTGAACTGGGTCCCGCGTCTATGAGGGCCACCCCAGGGCACGGACTTGCCTTGTTCAGACGGTGCAGTGTAAGCGGTCCATTTCCCGAAATAGCCTACCAATTTTTTTATTACGTATAAATATTTTTGAAATCATTAACCATTCTGTTGGTTTATTTCCTTCTTTTCATGAAATATGCTCAAAAGATGCAATAATGTCAAAAAGGGAATGCAAAGGTAGGGGGGGGGGGGGCCCGATTTCCGTTTGCACAGGGCACCCCTCAATCCCTTGGGACGGACTTGAATTGATTGCGCAAGTCGCACACTTCCTTAGTGTATGCATGCATCAATATTACTCATGATTATACATCGCTCACGCTAAAGTTACGAGTTCTCCCGTCAGGAAAAAAAATATAGAAAAATGCGCTATGGCGTTTCATAGGCATGGTCCAAACTGCACGAAAATTGTGCAAAGACGCTTCGTTTGCCAAATTATTCATTGAGAAAAAAGGAACGGCAAGTTAGTTGTCGTGATTTAAATTTCCGCGGGGCTTGTATTGGAGGTTGATTCTTCCGGTTTTCGGGATTTCCGCCGCGATTTGGTGGAACGAAGCGGTGGAAAAAAATAGCTAGACTGCGACAAATTAGATGTGTTCAATTGTGTGCACCCTGTGGGCGTGAATATGTACATTTAAATATAGTTTAATGAATTGTAACTTCGTAAATCATGCAAGTACCTGCGTCGCGAAAGTACATCATAATTTGAGGAAACAAAAAAGAGCTTCATCGTGATGTTTCTGAAAGATACTCGTTCATAAGCAATTTGATATTACGAAATGCCAATTTTTCCGGTCCCATCGACTTCGTAATTTCGAGTTTCTACTGTATATAAGGGAATAGTGCGAAGGGACCCGTGACTTTCATTTGCACACAGGCCTGGTTCACACGCATGGCGATCCTTAGGAATTGAGGGGCCAGGGGGGGGAAATTCAAAGGGGTTCTCAATCATGCTTGTGAACCCCTTTGAATTTCTAGCTTCTTGTTTTTTAACTTTACCCTTCTTTTTTGAGATGTCAATAACTTCCCGAAAACAAATCTATAGCTGTATGAAAAAAACCAACACCTCCATCTTCGCTTGGAGTTACCCATTTTCTAGCTTTTTATTTTTCTCCTGTAAAACACTTCATTCTCTTATCATTTTATTACTTTTGACACCTTATCTACTAACTGAATGAACACTTGAGCAGTTTTTGAAGCAGCACTGTTTGATTTAAAATTTTAGCTTTATTCGGCCACGTGAAAAACTAGTGAAAATATTATTTTCCAATCATTGCGGTTGCATAAGTTATGTGGTACGCATTCACGTGAACGGGTGCGTTAATTTAAACCGTCACAGTCTCGGTGTACAGAGATAAATAATCATATGCATGTACCTTACAATATTCCCAAGGTTCTTTATGTAATGGCATCCTTCCAAGTGATCATATATTTGAAGTACGTTGTGCAAATAATATTATATACCCTCCACCCACTCTCTACCCAGACAGCACAAAAACTATTTTAAAACGTTTTTTGTCGTTTTTAAAACACGTTTTAAAAACGAAAAAAAACTTGCCAAAAGGGTAAATAAGTTCACTGCAAAAGGTTTTTATTTGGTCATGAAAACGATTTCAAATGGTGCTAAAAACGTTTTTTTGTGGCTACAAAAACTGGTTTTTCCGTTTCAAAAACATTTTTTTATGGTTACAAATCCGTTTTTTTAATGATTGCAAAAACGTCTTTTTCCGTTTTAAAAACTCCATAATCCGTTATAAAAACGTTTTTATCTGTTTCAAAAAAGTTTTCATCCGTTTTATTAACATAACGTTTATTATTTGCCTCAAAATGTTTCAGGTGGTTACAAAAATGCTTTTGTTCATTTTAAAAACGTTTTAAAACGGATTTTATGGATCCAAATACGCGCTAATAAGTTTTTAAATGTAATTATTTTGTTGCAAAAACGACATTCCAATGAGAGGCGTTTCCTCCACGTCATTCCGTGGCGATGATTTTGCTAGCTTCTTCGGCTCGAGAGCCAGTGAATTGCCTACTAATCATTGCCCCGGAACTACACAGCAGAATCGCCGAGAGAGAAATACAGTTTTGCATACGTTTTTGCAACAAAATGAATTTTCAAAACTGAATAACGCGTAATTGAAAGTAATATTATTTTTAACTGAGCCTAAAAGGAGCAGAAGCCCCGAAAGATAAAGACTATTAAGTCTATATAATTAGGTAAGCATATAAAACAACCCTTCAAGATGCTTCACCACGTATATAGGCACTGTAAATACAAGAGAGTTTCCATTATTAACGCAATCCCACAGATTCTCTTCAGAATTAGTTCTTAATGAACATTGATATATGTTTCTGAACTGAATATTATACTTAATTGCCACTCTTAACATGGTGCACTTTCCTGAGCACAACATTTAATCCTGCCTGACGGAAGTGAAATTAATAATATTTTCAACGCACAATTAAAACTATAAAGTCGGATAAGAAACTAAAGACGTGGTGCATAAAATTCTTAGACATCGGCATTTTGTGCAAACAATTTTCATTAAAAAGTAATCAACAGTACACAATACGTTTCGAGGTAGGATCAAAGTAGCAAAAGAATATTGAAAAATTATTTAAAATAATTTCAAATAATTTTAAGATCAAAATAAAATCATAAGATGGCTAAAAATTCATGACTTTTTCAAGATTTTAAAATTAGAATAAAATATAAACTATAATGAAATTATAATGAATGAATTTTTAGAATTCTTTTTTTTAGAATTTTAGAATTTAGATTAGAAATTTATTGCAAATGATTTATTTATGAAAAAAATAATTCTGCAAAATTATCAAAACCGGCTCACCATAATGTGAATTTTGTATTCAATTCGAAAATTTAGAATATGCCTTATTTGAATATTAAAAATGACTGGGAAAATATAAAAAAATGTTTAACGAAATTAGATTTTACAGTGAAAGAATAAAAAATAGTTTTAATTAGTGTAATTATAGATGTATCCCCTTTTCCCAATTATAAACTGGTTTTATTAACATACATAACTGTTAATCACATTGAAAATATTAAATTGAGAAAATTAGGTCTAAAAAAATATAATGTACGTTAGAATGAAACTCCGAAATTATGTCAAAGGACACAGGAAAACTAATAAAAATATTTTATGAGAAATACCCAGAAGTTATATTTTAAATGTAGTTACTATAAAAATGTGTTCAATAAATGTGAAATGTTCCAAGGTTTAAATGTAAAAAAATGTATGGATGTCTAAATGTAACAAGAGTAAGATGAAAATAAGGTGAAAAAATGTGTAAAAAAGAAGCCACATTGACAGATGACGGTTCCCATAAGATTACAGAAGTTAAGCAATGTTGGGCCCGGATGGTGTTTGGATGGGTGACCATACGTACCTTCACCTGTCCTCTGTCTGCATGTGGCAGATGAGCATGGTGCTTGCACAATGTACCAAGAAGGGCTAAGTGCCCTGGCTCCTGTCAAAGGCCCTTACAAACAATCTATCTGTCTTATATATTGCGAGCTGCATCACATCATCTTTCAAATCAATTTTAAACCCTAAAAGTCTTGTATTGTCTCTTTTCCAGGGACCACATTTTCGACTTTTGTTTTGATGGCTGATGATGTGCCACAAGCTGCTCTATGGGTAAATAATGTAAAATTATTTCATTCCATTATTTCAGTTGTAATTAGTAATTTTTAAATATTAAGACAAAAGATAAATGAATTATACTAAAACATTTAAATGTACCAGCATTGTTACTGCATAGATGAACGTGTCATCATTTGGGCCCCCTCAGAATAGCAGACACCTCTCAATAACAGACGTCTTTTCCAGGCCCAAACTAGTCTGCTTTTGGGGGATTTTAACTGCATAACAAATCAAGAATGATAAGAGTTATCATATTTAGAAACCCCAAAAAATGGACACCCTCAACAGAATTGATCAATTGGTACTGCCAAATGAAACATTATTCGTTCAATTATATACCGTCAAATATTCCACGGCCCACCACTCCCCCCCCCCCCCTCCCCCGGCTGCCATCAACCGAACCTAACCACTGCAATCTATAGCCGTAAATTGAAAGCACCCTCACAGATCACTGACGGCATAATTCAATAACCGATATAAAAATATATATAACTATTTGGTGGTACAAGGTGAATACAAAAATCAAAAGATCTTACTTCCCTAAAATGAAAAATGGAGACATTAGCAGAGGTCGTTGAAATGTACGTGGACTCTACATTAGAAGTCGAAAATACGGACATGTATGCATAAATGAGGACGTATGGTAACCCTAACAAGGATGAGCCGTTCATTATCTAAATTTAGATTAAAACAAATAGGATTTGAATCCACAGGAAAAAATTAATATTTTTATTGTTGGTTTCATTTTCAGACAGCTTAGAAGACAAAAAAATCAACAAAAGAGAACAAATTTCTTTGACCTTACATTGGCTATCTTAAAATAATGAATGATATTTTCCTTTTCAATTAGAATATTTTATATAAAATAACTGTTTGTCCCTAAAAAAGCATGACATGATAATTATGCACAAAATACACAAGAATATGCACAGTTGAAAAGTATTTATGTACTCAGGAATAAATTATCTGAGTATTCATCATGAATTCTAAAATAAAGCTTTGTTTATTGCATCATGTACTTAGCATTTTCAACAGTAGACAGGAAAAGCATTAATTGAAGGAGTAAACCTTGGCTTTGGTGATGTACACACCAATGCATCCTATCTATTGACATTATCAGGGAAAAACATTTTTAGGAAATATGGGACCAATTTTCATCTGATGGCAAGCTGACAATACAGACAGTACAAAATACAAAGACATTAGCATAAAGGTCTCGGTGCAATAGGTGGGCAGGGTTATCCCCAAGGTGGCCTCTTTGTCATTTCAAAGATTCACTCAGCTTCTCTAAGCACACTGAGTACTAACCCATGAACTGTTCCCTAGTGATCAGCAGAGGTACCTTCTCCAGCAAATAGCAAAATAGGATCTGTAACAACAGGATGAGGAACTATGCATCCTTGATCCCCACCACCATCGTAACAAGGTAATGTCCGGCACAAGTCCTCCATTGGGTTGGCTCCCTCGTCACATGCAAGCGGTAAAAAAGACTATCCTCCCCTCAAGTTTGGATCACTGCAACATGATGTACGAAGAATTCTTTTAGGGGGTGGAATTGGTGGATCACCAGTGAATATTCTTGTCAAGCAAGTCACAACTTCAGCAACTCATTCTTCATCAGCATGTTCTTTTGCTTCAACTTCATGGCCTGTCAGGAAAATGAATGTGTTATATTTAAGCTGCACTTTAATATTGCAGCCATTGATAACCAGCAGTTGTATTTGAATTTTAAACTAGCACAAATGACAGATCTAACATATGATCACTTTGATATCCCTTGAGAGCATCAACCATTCAGCCTAAACAGCTTCATTTATAGGGATACCACTCTTTGCTGGTCAAATGTGAGGGAAACTCTCTGCCTAAGTTTTGATGTTTTGCTAAGGCAATATTTCCTTGATGACTATAGGTGAAATTTAGATTCCATACTTGTAGCTGATGCAATTCTAAATGGTCATATTTTGTCATTCATTTTGTGAATTTCAGTTGAAATTAACATACATAATTAATTCTCAAATACATAGTAATGCAACTTGGCAATGATGAGGTTTTCTTGGCTGAATTTTATATTGCCTTTCAGCATCATTCCTTCCAAAAATGGGAAGCATCAGCTTAAGAGCAGTACGGAGTGCAATTGAATAACGTATAATTTATATATATACTGCTCTTTAATTTCACTGATGTTTGCTCTTTAAATACATATTTTCAAAAATTATATCCTAAATAAAAAGACAATGAAAAGAAGGAAGTTGAAATACTAGCTTAAAGTTAAAAATAAACAGCAAAAGTTTGTATACACGCACACTAGATGAGAATGTAATGCATTTGAATTATGGAACTGAAGAAATATCCATATGAAATACGGCAGTCTCTCAATTATCTAGGATCAGATTTACCAGGATACCAAACAACCACTAGGATGCTACAAATAAGGGTAATCTAACAAACCGATGTAATTGTTAAGGTTTCGTCTTTGGGCATGATTTTATAGGAGCTTTGATTTGTAATTTAAAATGAATTAACTCTAGAATTGCAAGTCAATGTCTAAAATCTCCCAAGAAATTCTAATTATGCTGAGGCACCATCTACATTGGAACGTCAACTGAAAATTTCTATTCCTCTTAAAGGTTGATGTGACTGAAATATCTTGCCACTGGTAGGGCTAGAGCAACAAGTTCTTATTTACCAAGACATTGATTTAAATGTATACTCCTCAAGTTCATTCCAAAGAGTGCAATAAAATGGTTTATCACACAAGCCTAATCAAATAACGATATGCTCTAAAATATACACTATTGGGAGACCATATCATATAGGTATAGGTTAACAACAGATCACTTCAGTGGAACAAAAAGGAATTCCTAAATAATGGTAATCTCCAAGAATTGTGTACATTTTGAATATTTTATAGTGGGGAATTGCAGAAAGTATAATGGAATAAAAAAACATCATTACTGAATGACACATATTTTGCGTTTATAACCTCCATGTACTACATCACAGACGATTGGTAAAATAACCAAAACAATGAACTAGCCTACTGATTAATTACTGCTACAGGATTTAAAGAGAGCATTGTTACCTTACACACATATATATATATGTTAACCACCCTGATGTTATGGAGATCCTCACCCCTTACTTAATACCACGTCGACACTTAATTGTTATAGAAATCCTCAACGCATCCTCTCTGACATGTACTCATATGAAAATGGCAATTTTATGGACTCCCAAAGTGTTTGTCACTGCCATTGTTGAGTTGCATGCCATTAAGTCTTTTCATTAGTGACTACTGCACTCTTTATGTGAGGTTGTAATCTATGGTTTAAATCTAATATCTTTGTGCAGTTTTGTTAAAAAAATCACATCCAAGATTAAACATTTTCACCCAGGTAATGTGCCAACCAATGTATTAATAACGAAAAAACATTCATGCCTGAGATGTTATTCAAACCCACCACAATGGCTTTGCCAGATAGGTTTATTGTTTTCACAGGTTCAGAAAAAATAATAAAAAATTAAACCAAGACTCGATGCGAAGAATGTGTGCCAGAATTCTATAATTTCTCTATTCATGTCAGTAAATCAAAATTAGTGAACTTATTTTTGCGTATAATGCTTTGATTATAAATTGCCAGTAATGCTACCGACGCATCCCCCACCTAAAAAATCCACAAGGGAGCAGGACCAATAAATATGCAACATAAAAAAATTTAAAAAATGGTGCCTACCTGATATTTGTGCTTCGAGTGCCAATGATCCAGGTTGATACACACAGGAAGGGTCCGTGGGCATATTTTGAAGATGTAGTTCAGTAAATCCAGTAATGCTCCTGGCCAAGTCACAACTATCTGGTCTCCGAGTGGCTAATTAATTGCTTGTCGCTGCAAGTCTCATACCATCTTCGCCTGGGGCACAGTATAATCTCTCATATTCCAAAAATACTTTTCCAATAGGCACCCTAACCACATCGCTTCTTCAAAACTCTTAGATTTATCGGCTGGCATAGGAAGGCATAGAAATGGCCCAGCACCAGCCTGTAAGGTTAAATAATTTGTTGGGTAATCAATGTCCAATGCATCAACGACATTGCAATTTAAAACAAGCATTTAATCACTGTTTATAATATCAGGGAATGCTTAGAGGTGAGCATTAGCAGGAAAATACATTCTTGTATTCTTAATTATTTCCAGGAAGCCCTTATAATAGCATAAATATGCAACAAAAAAAAATTTAAAAAATAGTGCCTACCTGATATTTGTGCTTCGAGTGCCAATGATCCAGGTTGATACACACAGGTAGGGTCCGTGGGCATATTTGAAGATGTACTTCATTAAATACAGTAATGTCATTGGCCAAGTCACAACTATCTGGTCTCCGAGTGGCTAATTAATTGCTTGTCGCTGCAAGTCTCATATCATCTTCGCCTGGGGCACAGTATAATCTCTCATATTCCAAGTATACTTTTCCAATAGGCACCCTAACCAGCTCGCTTCTTCAATACTCTTAGATTTATTGGCTGGCATAGGAGCGCATAGAAATGTCCCAGCACAAGCCTGTAAGGTTAAATAATTTGTAGGGTAATCAATGTGCTATGCAACATACCCAATGCAAATGAAAACCAAAAACTAATCACTGAATATAATGTATTGGAAAGTGATGAGTTGATCATGAAAAGGAAAATTCCTTCTTTGATTCTAAAATATTTCCAGGAAGCCCTTCTAATAGCATAAATATGCAACAAAAAAATTAAAAAAATGGTGCCTACCTGATATTTGTGCGTCGAGTGCCAATGATCCAGAATGATACACGCAGGAAGGGTCCTTGGGCATATTTGAAGATATACTTCAGTAAATCCGGTAATGCTTCTGGCTTAGTCACAACCATCTGGTCTCCGAGTTGCTAATGTCGCTGCAGGTCTCACACAATCTTCACCTGGTGCATAGAATGACCTCTCATTTCCGAGAATAGCTTTAGAATACGCCTATATCCACCTCATTCTGTCAATGGCTTCAGTGATATCAGCTGGCAGCGAAGAACAATGGAATTACTCTGCAGAAGCCTGTACGATTAAATTATATAACTATTTGGTAATCAAAGTCCTATGCAAAATTGACAATGTAAATTACAACCAAAATATTTAGGTTTTACAGTACATATTCAATTAAAAATGATCCATTATTTGATTTAGGGACAAAGGCCTTGCTGATTAAAGAGCCAATAGAAAAATTCTTTGGAACTTTTCTCCAGCAATTTGAATGACCAAGTAAAATGTATACCAATTACTTCATGAAAGTATATGATTATTGCATTAGACATCATATTGGCTGAAAACATATGGGAATGTTATTCTAAGAGGTTAATTAAAAAACAATATAGATGACTTCTTATAAATAGATCTGATCAGGCTTAATACACAGCTAGGGCTAGTATGATTGGTAACATAATAATTTTATCATCCAATCAATGAGAATGAAAAAATGATAGATTTTCACATCCCCACGTATTTACCCGATTTTCATTTGTTCCTCATCAAAAATTCTGATAAAAAATTAACACATTGGGGATGCCAAATTTCCCAAACGAACCCTTTTTTCCAGCTCTCTCATTATAAAAAAGTTGACATTCCGAGCAAAATTAAATGGCTTTTTCACAATTCTGAAATCACATAATTTTGTGAATATATATCAAATGCATTATTTCATGATTAGGATGCAATATTTGCCTTTAGGACTCCATGCTGAGCTAAAAATTGTACAGAGTCAGGTATATATAAAAGCAAGCGTAAGTCCACCACCATAACTGCTTGTCTTCTTGACTAGCGTACAATTAGAGCTACTTGAGAACTATCACTGTTATTCAGACCCCATTGGTTGATTCCTTGGAGCTTACATAAAACATTATTACCAGGAAGATACAGCACACGTTATCTAAGTGCATCTTTAAATGATACCTAAGTATAGTTATCAATTTCTATTCATTTTTTATGCTTACAGGCAGTGTCATTATATTCATTGCAGGGTACGGAAGAATTGTCTTGTAAGCAGGTGACTCAACTATTGAAATAGTCTCATGTGTAAGTTAGCAATTGAAAAATAAAAGAAAGCCATTGCTTTTTTTCTTGTCGGATGCAAAGAGAGGTCGGCCACTCTTGAGGTCAAGAGTACACACGTACCACATTCAAATGCCAAAGTCACGGCATTATATTTGCAATTCTGCACTCGGGATTATTTTAACAATTAATTAATTGGTGTAGTTAATTTGTAACGTTTAAGGTAGGTGTAACAGAAAGTTAATAGATATAATCCCTATAGGTTATTTAATGTGCTGAGCACTACCCATTATTATATGCTACATTATCTCTGCGTGAGTAACTACTACCCTCATTCATCTCGTCCATTAAACCTAAGCCATTTCCCGGCCTGCCCAACATTCTTCCCTCAATCACTGGCTCAGCCAACATTTCGCCCTATCCTCCAACCACCTCGTAAATTTGGCTCCTCATCATCTCCTGCATATACTAAGTTCCCTTTCATCTCCAAACATACACTTCCTCGTTTATATTACTCTCCGTCTACCTTCTCCATCCTCCTCCACAACCACATCTCCAACTCCTGCAGCGCATTCTCGTCTTCTTTTCACAAATTCCACGTTTCTGCCCCATACAACGCTTTAACCCTTAATTGGTCGCACCCCTAAACTAACATAATTGGTCGCATCGGGTCATTATGACCCGAGTTGAATTTAATACAATTTACGAAACTTTTGTTGGTTAATTTGGGACGTTTCTACTTCTATAAACTAAATAAGGTCTATAAATAAGGTTTTTACATTTTGTATTGCAAAATTCAGTTACATACTAAAAAAGAACACATACTTATGTCTGATGCAGAGAAAATGGTATTAGCATTTTATGCAGTAAACAGTCATCATACATTTTTTAAATATTAAACATAAGTGAATTTTACAGAATTTGAAGAAATAAACCCTTTATAAATTAGATATTTACATATAAAACACACTCATATGGAGATAAATGACAATTACTTCAGACTCTAACTATAGGTAACCTTTGATATCGAAACTTGTCCAACACTGTAATCAGCGCATAGCTGATCATTTGAGTCGACACCTCCTTTGGTGGAATTATAGAAGGATATTATATCTGAAAGCATTTTGTCACCACTTGAAGCATCAATACTTGAGTCATGGTGAAATGTAGAAATAAGTGCCACAGCCCTTGATTTTGCAGGAACATATGACACTATGGAAACGTCGGGAGTAAAGCCGAAAAGGGATGTTTGCACGGTCCTATTTCTGTTTTGGAAGAAATTCAGGAGGAATATCTGCTTCATCCTTACACATAGTCCCTACTATCGTCAATCTTTTTTGTAGAAGGTATTTAGCTAAAGGAATGCTGGTATACCAGTTGTCAGTGGTAACATTTCTTCCACTACCTTCAATATGTTAAACTAAACGTATGACTGAGGAGAATTGGATACTTTGAAGGGGCCATCCGCCTGTTTACCCACATAAATTTCAAAATTCTTCAGGTAAAAGTTCCTAGTGTCCACTATTAGCAAAGACTTTGTATTTCTTTGGTTTATTGGGTAGGTATTGTCTAAAGGGAAATCGACCACGAAATGGTTTTTGTTGCTCATCGACTGTGACGTACTCTGAGGGAGTATAGGCCTGTTCAAATTTGTTTCCAAATATTGTGATGAACTCCCTAATTGCGGCTAACTTGACACTTTTCTTCCTTTCCTGTCGAGTGCTGAGGTCGTCAAAACGAAAGCACAGTAGCAAAAATAGGAACCTCCAATGACTCTGATGATGCCGAATGTTGATCTGGTACGTGTTTCCGCAGAGTCTGAAGCAAAACTATGTCAAGCATCGGTGACCCCGGCAAGCCAAAAGCGAGAACGAATACATTTTAATCGTAGTCACGGCGGATAGGAAGCAAGAATATATTGTTACACGTACGGTCGCGTCGGGTCAGAAGCGGGATAATTTTGTAAAGCCTATGGTAGCGTCGGGTCAAAACATTAGTTTCAGTGAAACAAAGTAACATATCGCAAATCAAACGCTACTTAGTGGTAGAGTGACAAGAAATAGGAGACTAGAGAGAATAACAACTTCTTTCGACATCGTTCAAATAAAAAAATCATCGAAGCAAATCCAGTCAGGTCAATGTGACCCGACGCGACCAATTAAGGGGGGACGGAAATAAGTGCTAGCTGCAGGCAAGACGGATTATTATGCGGAGGAAGGAGGATCCGGCTTTTATGGCTTAATGGCTTTAAAAGTAATTCCGCTTTCGATGTGAAATTAAATCGTTTTATCGAGAATTGACAGATGAATGAATCTGCCGTTTAACTCAAAATATTCCTCCCGCGAATAGTAACTGGCAACCTAGTCTGCTAGGATTTGTGAACACGCTTAAATTACTGAACAATTTATTTTAAACAAGGACAGCGAAGACTGCCGCAGCTTGATCAGCTCCGCCAAGAACTCAACCTTTAGAAGCTTGCTATACATTCTTGAACGCCACTCATTTCGCAGCACAACATATATAATGTCCTCGCAATAGAACACTTCGGAACAGATAGCGAGCCCTATTGATTTCCACTAAAAATATATAAGAGTGTTGAATACTGCGTACGCGATTGTCGTTTTTGTGTTGAACTGCAGTATACTGCAGTTCAACACAAAAACGACAATATATATAAGCATCAGACTTTGATAATTTAAACGTTATAATCAATATTTTGTAAAAAGATTACCTACATTTTTAACAAGTGTTTGGAACGGATTGAATTGACTATGCACTATAAGCATTCGGCCAATATGCTCGAGTATTTACAGAAAGCAATCATAACTGGTAAAATATTGCTAAATTTCATACTATTTGACCCCTTTTAAATTTTTTCGTCTAGTCCCAGAATCATGTTTGGATTTTACACAATTGAAAATGCATGTAACAAAATGTTTTGTGTTTATATAAAGGCCTGGACATAACTGCGATGGTCTGATGCCAAAAATTAAGCTTATTATTTTAAATCAATTATAACAAATAGTTACATTCACTTAGGTATCTATCCAAAAAAGGTAAACGTATTCCCGTCTGTTTATGTTTGATTAAATTTTAATATTTCAAAAGCATTAGCCATGCTTAGTATACCGTGTTTAGCGTTAATCATATGAGATTAGATGGAGCAGTATTTTATTAAGAATACTTGTGAAAACGCCCACAAACCTGCTCATCTCGGAAAGGCCAGCGTCGCGGGGAGGGGTGCGCCTGATGGTCTGGCGCTATTCTCGGCATCCTGAGGTGCCTCGAGGAGGAGGGTGGACCAGGTGGTATGGTCCTGAAATTATGAAGGTATAACTAATTCATTGGAAATCGTGCTATAGGATATATTTTATGAGTGGCATTAAAATATAAAAGCAAAAAATTATAGTCAAAAGTAGTAGGTAGTAATAAAATGAGTATTGTAATATGAAAATATCAATAAAGTATGGAATCTAAATTCAGTGATAAAATTAAAGATGAATAAGATTTTTAGTTTCAATCCTTGTGCATATAATACTGAATGTTTAGCGGAACATCGGCACTGAAACAAGGAGATAGAGAGCCTTTAAAACAATAGAAAAATGGCCCCCACTAACCTGCCCCGGGAAAGAGCTCCAGTCTCTTTCCCTTATGCCGCCCCCGCGTCACCTGCTGCACCACGGGGGCTTCCCTCCTCCTCCTCCCGGGACACCGGGACGCGGAGTCCATCGGGGTGTGTTACCGGCCTCATGACGCCTGGAGCCCCCTCTGGCTCCTCGTGGATCGTTGGCAGGAAGGGACCAAACGGGACCCAGTGGTCAGAAGGCCGGTAAACCCTCCGTGGCCTCAGCCGTACCTCCTCCGGGGGCCCGTTCCTCCCGGGAGAAGGGGATCTCCCGGGAGGGGGGACCTCCGGAGCAGGCACCCACACCTCCGGCTCCGTCGCCCTGGGCCGCACCTCCTCCCTCCTCTCCCCGCTACTCTTCTTGCAGCTACAGCCTGCAATATAATTATAAGAAGGGAGGGATATATATGATTGCCTCTCAGCATCAACAACAGTATTATGTCTACCGATGCATTAGGTCGACTGGTTTATCACTTTTATAGCACACTTCACACTCGGAAGCACTTGTATATTTTTTTATTAATCAATTATAAATTCATACAAACATATAACGAAGAGACTAGGAAATATTAATTGGTAGAAAATCGTGGAGGGAGGAAAATGTGATGTAGAATGGCGAGCAAAAGGTGTATATGAGAGCGAAATTACTTGAAAAAAATACAGTACTCAAAGATTAAGTACAAACGTACTACACTGAAAATTACATTAAATTATTTTCGCTTGTATATCCATAATTCTTTTCCTATTGAATTCGAACAAAGATATACGTCAGTGGTAAAAAGAAGGTGACTTTTTTGTCATGACATAATATGCGATATACATTACGAGATACAATATTGGAAAGTTTCACATAATAGAAACATAATTTTAACACTCAATTGTAAATTAGCGATTAGCGTATCTTTACAAAAATATATACTTTACATGAAAAATATCATGAAAGGTTCCTCAGTTGCAATGCTTATCTTACAATTGACGGTACAGAAGACATATATTTGAAGGCATTTTTACTTACATGCTCCCATCTTAAATAGATGAACACTTTACGTCCGTTTAAATGTTAACCGCAGTTGCAAGATGTCCTCTTAATCGCAAGAATCTCTCACACACGCCTGATTCCAATCTTGCTCGCAGTGAAAATGACGTTCCGCCATGGCAACGCCAACAATGGTCCGCCGAATCCTATGCCGGTCGCGGGAAGATGGATTGTTATATTTTTTGCGACATGGTTCTAATGTATTCTGTACGGGATACTTTTTAATCTTCAAAATGTTCTTAGACATGAAAAAAAGACAAATAATAAAAAACTCAAATCTTCCTAGGATAACGTATTTCGATTCTAACCCTTCTTTTAGTTGTGTTTTGACTTGAACAATTTTTGGAAGTGAGACTTTTTTTAATGATTTTCTTTTCGTTCAAATGTTTTCTTGGATAACCTCGTCATTTATCGTTGTAATGACTCTATTTTGACCTGCGATTATTATGAAATATTGCTTAAATTCATGCTTTCTCAAAGGATGCGACAGCTATAGTGAATGGCATACTCCCGTTGGGATTTTGCTAGTGAAATATATATGGATGAATTCTTAAATGGCATTTAAATCTTGCACGTCTGCAAATAGCAATAGTACCTATTACTGGAAGTCATGATTAAATGTGACATTGGTCCCTGAGAGCTGGGACACGTACTCAACTGCACGACTGACCCGTGCGTACGAACGTGTATAGCGCCATGTCCTGGGACATGGCCCCCTGCGGTATAGGCTGGCGCCTCTTCAGGGGAGGCTTGCGCCTCGCCAGTAACATATACAGACACCTCAACCGACAAGGACCGAACGCAGCAAGGGATGGACCGGGAAAGACAGAGCCATACCCGCCACAGGGAACCCTGACAACCCCGGAGAACGCCAAACCGCCCAAGCGCATCCCCGTCCACTGGGGGACCTAATTTATAATTTTTTTTCAAAATGCTACTTTCATATTTATAATCACTGTTAGACACTCGTCATTTACTAATAATATTAACAACAAGAGAAAGAGTTTTAGCTCTCGTTTCATACATTTCACCTTTTTTTACCAACCATGCGTTTCGACATATATCGTCATTATCAAGGAACTACAAGGGGGAATAAAGTTTCCCAACTAACGGAGGGCCGCCGCTGTCCCTCTGATGGAAAATCGCTTTCGTTTCTGATGGCATATAGGGGTTGGTTGGCAAGTTGGTTGGTGGATGGCAGGGGGTTAGGAGGGAATTGAAGGTCATTCTATGCTCTGGTGAGGTTTGTGTTTCAAGTTGGATGACTGGAGGGGGGGGGGGGGGGGGGAGAGAAGAAACATACGAAATGACAAGGAAATAGATTATCACAAAAACTGATTGGGCGAGAAACATAAAGGTTATTGACATCAATGGTGAATGCTAGTCAGAAGTAAGATCGTTAACAAGATAAAAATTCTTCTTTTCAGCTATTCAAATCTCATACTTCTCCAAAAAAATCAAAATGTTTAACCTTTACCCTGTTCATGTAAAATTTCCAAAGTTGCTTGTCTGGTCACCCTCCAGTAAATGCTTAGCAAACATGAATTGAACATCAATAGTTATGAAGCACTTTTTATGTTCTTCAATTCTAATAACAACTTTGCGTTGATTGAAAAGAAAAAAACTTTGCATAGTTCCACATAAAATAATTTTAATACGACCTAGGTTTCGCCGCTGGGCGACATCATCAGGTGATGTCGCCCGGCGACATCACCTGAAGAGGCCCTGATGACGTCGCCCAGCGACGAAACCTAAGTCGTATTAAAATTATTTTATGTGGAACTATGCAAAGTTTTTTCTTTTCAATCATGAAGGAGTTCCATAAAGTTACGCCTCAAACCATTAACTTTGCGTTGAGTTATGCCAACGTACCTTGTATCTCATGAGTTACAATTGAAAGCATTAGACTCCCAAGCACTTGCCCAAAAAATAATGTTTACAAAAACACAAAAAATACACTTCATACAAAAATGTTTCGTGATAGAATTAGATCCTTGCGTATCCTCACAAAAATTGTAATAAGCAGTAATAGCCTCTGTGTGATAACATTTTTAACTAAAAGAAATATTTGTATTTTATTTTCTGTCTCTTCTTGATGTATGTTACGCCGTTTTTCGTTAAAAAAGTGATATTTTTTCTTCTAATATTAATGTTCTTTTTATGTTTTTTATGCCGTATTTAGCCGATCAAGTGACATTTGTATTACCTTTTGCATTTATTCATTATTGTATTTCATAACCGCCACTATAAAATATGGTGTTCTGACGCCCCTCACGCCATTCACGGCTACAGCAAGATTAGAACGATTTACTTGAATCTAGAAAAACTTTCTTATAGTAGTGATCGTAGTAATTGGTTTGAGCACAAGTGAGTGACGGGTATGTGAGAATGAAGAAATGCATACACTGACAGATAACTCGTTGAATATTACTTCCGTTCCACTCTGGCGTTCCGAGTACCATATACAGGCATCACCAGATCGCGGATAGAATTGGCGAATAGGAGTTAAATAACCCATAGTTAATCATATTAAATAAATCGCTAATTGGAATATTAATACTAATAGGCATAGTTCTGAGTAGACATAAGACGTAAGACATACGATTCATACAAGCACGCAGGCGCAGGAATGCGCGTTTGTGCACAGACCCATTTTCTCATACAAATTTTCCAAATTTCCCCCCTCCCCTTCCAAAGATTGCTCCCTGGATCCACCCCTGGTTCTGGCAGATGCAGATAAGGTCAAGGTCAATCCCTGAATACGATGTTCCATCCGGTTAAAAAATACTTCAAAGGTTTTTCGGCATGGCTATTTATTTGAGAAATTTGATGCCCTAAAAGGCAGACGTTTCTTCACCATTGCGAGAGTTATTTAAAAAAAATGTTGAGTTCCAATGGATTGAGAGCATTCATGGGAAATGTTTTAACAAATAAAAATATATCTACACGGAAGATGTAGTAATGTTATTTGTTTGTTTCTTGCGTCGTCTTGGAAGCAGTGTAAATAGACGCGACACGTGAGAGAGCTAAAGAGAGGAAAACTTCACAATTGTATTCCGAGTAATGTCAAATGATAAAATAAAAAAATCTTAGAAAACTCAGAAAGTTATAATTTGAACTAGTAATATTATAAGAGTGTGGACAACACTACAATAATAAGGGTGTGGGGGGGTTAATTCAAGGGAACGAAACTCCACCATAAGGTGGAGGGTCAACATGTAAGGGGGTAGGTATAAGTTATTTGGCCTTTGCAGATGACATAGCAATTTTCAGTGAAAATTTAGGTACAAAACGTGAATAAATAATCATTCTGAAAGAAATCGTTGAGAAAGTAGGACTTCAAATATCTTTTAAAAAGACCAAATTCATGACCATCATTGGAAGCACTGGAAGAACACCCTAGTCTGGTCAAGGAACAGGAAGAAAGGAGGAAAAATTAATTGGAGAGAAAGAAATAAAGCGGAAAATAAAAAAACGAATATTAATGTATAGGGTTATTTTACGGTTGGGTGCTTGGACGGCCAAAGTCGAGAAAATTAGAAGAAAACAACAACTTCTTTAAATTAATAAAAAACAATAAAAATTATACGAACATATCCAAAAACATAACACTCGAGTGTCGGCACCATGAATATAGGTCGGCACTCTTCATGGCGTCAAGGTTTCACGTCTCAGCCGACGAGTGAGGTAACTGCATTTGAATTAAAATTCCGCTATTTAAACTCCGCACTCCCACATAGAATCCAATTATGGATCGTGATTCCTCTCATAATAACCGCAACTGTCAAGTTAGAAGCCTGCACCCTCAGGTTGGAAGGCCAGTACTTTCTCCAAACTACCAACCTTATACTTTGTAGTACTTCCTCTTACATCACCAACTCTATCCTAAATATAAAGCCGTGTTTACATGATGCGTGTACCTGCGTGTATGCGTGTAGATGCGTGTACCTACCATGTAGATGCGTGATCACATTCACCATGAAAAATGCATCGTGTAAATACGCAAAATTGCGTAAATGCGCGCGTCAACGCGTGGCCCTGAAATAGCCCCTGAACTTAATTCGCTGAATGTGTTCAAGCATGTGAACATGCATGCATATACTCGCGCGGGTACATTAATCGTGTAAAATCGGCTTGAGAGTTTTATTGACTTCCGCAATTCTTCAATTTCTCGATGGTCGCGACGTGCTCTTCCTGTTCTGCACAGTGCTTATCTTGCGAATACGATGTTTTGGGATCCACTATACTATAATTACTTCCAATTGAATGTCGCAGGCACCAGCAAATCACAAAGATATGTTCACTTTATGTTTCTCCAAACACGACTAATCACATACCCCGCATACCCATCCGTAAGGAAAGCTTTGGAAAATTCCGAGATAACCTTTTCCTCGAAACCCACTTGTGGGTTCTTCTCACTTTGTCGTCAACATCTGGAAATCATTGGAGCGCCTTTGTTCCCACCCTTCCCGAACCCCCCTCTCCCTGGAAGGGCGGTTTCGGCCTAGGCAACGCCCTAGCTAGGGTACAACAGAGTTGGAAGGGTAAGCATCTAGAAGTGGAGTGGTTTTAGAGACAAGGAGGGTGAGGTGTGTGTAAAAAATACAAGTCAACTTTCGTTGGAGAATGCAAGGGGAAGGGCAACAGAGAGGAACTGACTGAGTTAAACTTACTGAAAGAGGAGAAAAAGGGTGCACTGCATTCGCATGATTCATGAAAATGCCTTTGAGTTGTATTAATACTTTTACGCCAATTAGCGCTTAAGTATCACTACAGGATGAAATGTAATGAAAAGGCGGAGCTGATAGCAAAGAGTTTATATTCTTACCTCTATATATATCCAGCGGATACCCTTTGAGTCGTTTTTCAGGCGTCCTGCACCCTCATCCCTCTCTCAGAATTCTGCACCCGCATTCCCTACCATGGAATGCGGGTGCAGAGGGTGAGGGTGTGGAGGGCGAGAAGCGGATGCTGAACCCAGTTGAGCCCAGAACCGAGTAGGCAACGCTTTCACCAAAGATAAGTGGACAAAGTATAACCACCACGGAATATAAAGATTCCCTAGTGATACCAGTGGACGAAGGGTTGACGTTGGATTGGGCACGAAACGGAACACTTACGTGATTTATGGCCCTCGGTATTCAATGTCCGCTGAGGAAGGAAAGAATTAACATCATTGCCAGTGCTAATATTTGTAATATAACACAGGCTTACACTTTAAAATGTATGACTACGCAAGTTTCCATAAATAAATTACACAAATTCCTTAAACAATGCAAAAATAACTTAAAAAAGGTGTTTGTTACTAAAATTATTACGTTTCTAGAATTTTTAAATAATTAATTTCTCCTACACAATTCTGCTGGCTTCTCGCCTTCTTTTCCCTCCCCTTTCACCCTGGGTTATTTCTTGTCCGTAGCCCATACCCTCCCACTTCAAATCCATCGCTCCCATCCCCCATCACTGCATTCCACTCCCCCATCAGGTTTTCCATAAGGAAAGTTTTCCTTTCCTTTCGTCAATTGATGGGGACTTCTCTTCTATAAGTTGCTCATGCATCCCATCCACCTCTTCCTCTCTATGGTTACTCGTAGGCATGTACACCTGGACCAGTACGATATTTGGTGGGCGTGCCTTTAGTTCAACCACTAGTATCTTATCGCTCTCCTGTTCAATTGTTACTGCTCTCTACCCCAATTTTGCGTTCAGTACCATGGCTATTCCATGTTTACTCTCCTCTCCCCAACTATAGATTACCCTGTAACTATCACTTTAAGAGTCCACCCTATCCCCACCATCTCACCTTGCACAGCCCCTAAGAACCTATTTTCCCTTTCTCCATTACCCAACCCTGTTTAACATACATACATTGGTAGGTACCCAATGAATATATATATGTAATTATTTTGTATTAGTATTTAACAGTGCCGTCCCTAGGGTAGTGTGACAGGTGCCGCAGCACTGGGCCCCGCGCCCATGGGGGGCCCACCCGAGATTGCCTTTTTCAGACGGTGCGGGGAAACCAACCTGTTACCCGATTTTGCCCACCATGTACATACTTAGTACATATGAAAATTTTTTGAAATCTTTAGCCAGTATACCGGTTAATTTACTTCTTTCCATGAAATATACTTAAAAGATGTAACTATATCAATCAAGGAATGCATTAAAGTTAAGGGGCCCCCGACTTTCGTTTGCACAGGGTCCCTCAAGCCGTAGGGACAGCCCTGGTATTGAAGCATGTATTGAATATATGTATGGTGCAAAGATCTAGAGATCTTCAGTTTGACACCACCGCATGCTAGCACACTGCTTTCATGAGATGTATGGCGCAGACATTTTCACTCACACCCACAATGTTGATCATATTGAAAATGTGATATCAACTCAAGTTACTGAAATTTGTGAACCCAACAGAACAAGTCAATATTTACCCTGATCATATTATTAGTCAGGAAATTTAAGAGCCTGAAATAGCAGCCTGGAAATACTCCATTGCCATTTCTGTCCATGCGCCCCATGGTCAGACTCATCCACGTCATAATTCCTCTGCCTACCTTATCACTCACCAATATCCTCCAAGCACCACTTCTAGTGCCTGTTTCAAATTTCCCCCAGCACCTCTCTCCTCCTCTGCCACCACATATTCAACATTTCTTTAACTACCTCCCTCCTCTCTTCCAAACACAATTTCATCACCCTCTCCCAAAAACATTCACTCTCAGGGCACACTCCATTAGTGAGCTCAATTTTAAAATTTAGCACCAATTAATTTGTCTAGCTTGCCTGTGTAGTCTAGAACAGATTTCGAAAAAAACGTTCAGCAAGAGTCATTTCATGCAACAAGCGAGTAAAAGGTGGTTTCAGGATGTTTTCAACCCGCTGAATACGAAAAGGCTTGTTACCAGGTCGAAATCTTAGCTGGAAGAGAGATATCCAAGGTGGCGGCGTAGGTAAAAACTTATTGTTTTCTCTTCAATATTGGCGTAACTTGATGACGTTAACAGCTATTCTTATGTTTATTGCAGTCAAAAATTCGAATATGAAGCCAGAAGTGACGTATGATTCGAATTTGATGAGTTATTTAGAAATGTTACGGAACACATGAACCAACACAACACGCATAGTATCCCAGTAAACACAAAATGCTGCATGCATGCAGATGCGCATCTGATGCGCTGCGCGGTAGCGCTGCAGCTATCACGAAGGCGCTTCTGCAGCGCGCCTAGCACTCCTAAACTTCCCTTTTTTGAATGTCGAATGCGCTGCTAACGGGTGTCAGGAGCGCTGCACAAGCGCGTCAGAAGCGCTGCACAAGCGTGTCACGATCGCTTCAACCTGCAAAAAAGTTTGCCTGCGAGTTTACTCAAGGACCGAAATTAGATGGTATCTCCGGACTGCATAGACAACTTCATTTTCGCATCTACCTACGGTCAACCTCACATCTATCTACGTTAAGCCTATCATGCAACTACCTACGCCATATCCAACTATCAACTGCTAGATCTGTTTCTTGAAAGTTGTATATATACGGCCATTCCCGTGCGTAAATGTGTTTGCGAGAACTAACTTTTAAATATCAATGCCGTGATAGTTAATGGAAACATACCATCCAATCACGATATCAGTTTTCAGGCATTAATTAACTGAAACCTATGTTGCCACATTAAATGAAAATAAAGCCAATATTAATAATAATAAACAAGATGCTTTCCAAATGCACACGTTTGTTTACATTTCAATGAAGCCGTATCTTACTCGCGCAAATGTTACGAACGTGAATATGCATGTATACGGGTCAATCCATATATAGTGGTCCAGAGGTGGTTGCTTGATGATTTTTAATATTTTTTTATATTTTTACCATACAAATTACCATTTATTGTGAATACAAATATGTCATTATTTTATTTTTTTCCTGATAGTGGCCATTTTTATGCTAACGAAACACCGATTTTAGGCGATTTCAGTGTTCTGCAAATATCTCCAATTCTGTGTATCCCAGAACAATCAAAAAAAAACCAATCGATTCAGTAAATAATGAACTAAAATAAAGGTCGGGTGATGTATCGACCTAAAATTAAGTCTAGGGTCCAAATATTGCTTCAAAGTTTTCATCACTTAACTAAAAAATCAATTTTTACAATTTTTTACATAGGAAGGCAGGATACTTAATGTTTGTAATTTTTTTATTTGAAAGGTATAAAGCCATGCTTTAAGTTTGCAGAATTTTAAGTTGTGGACTTCAGTGGTTTTTTTATTAATTTTTTTTTTATTTCTTGATTTTTCAAATTTTCCAAAGTTTAATGCCCATTATCTTTGTTGGGCATGAAAATAAAAATTTGAAATTTGGCCCATTTACAGTCCTTTAGATGAGGAATGAACTAGTAAAAATTTTGAACTCGAGGAATGAACTAGTAAAAATTTTGTTTAGTGGACTCAACTATTTATAAAGATATTAAACATTGAAAAGTACCAAAATATCGATGAAGTCGACATCAACACGGCACCATTTAGTACCCTCTTAAGCAGGGGCGGAGTAAGGGGTGGGGGGGCTAACGCCCCCCCTCCCCCCGTAATTCCCGGGAAAATAGAAAAATGGTTATCATCAAGGTGGTTCTCCGATGCAAGTTTTTATTTCACCAGCTCAATACACAATGTTTAAAGATAATTGGAAAATATCTAAAAGCCACTTGCCTGAACAGACACAGTATCCTCGATGTTCGCAATTGTACTTCAGTAGGCCTTTTGATGAACAGTGTTGTGAAAGCTTTGGTGCCGTAACGGAATAGTTATAAGCTATTATACTATGTATGCAGACCTATTTAATATGTATGCAGAGAACAGTGCCGCGAGTTTGGGCAGTTGAGCCGTAGTGAGTCTGCGAGAGGTCTCCACGCCCTCCTACAGCATTGCATATTATTATGCGACACCCTCTGCTCTCGTGCTCGTCGCGACATGTCAGTTGCCCGGCTCTAGCGAGTGTATTATTTCAGTTGTAGTGAGTGACAAGTTCAAGAGTTCTTCACATATTTAGGACCCTGCGTACTTTTTCCTTTATTCTGTGATATACCTGACGTGCAGATCAACCTTTCTGCCAGAGATGGTAATTTCAGTCGGTTAATTACAAAGACATAACTCATTTGCGCTTTCTCGCGCTCGCCATTAGGGTCGGACGGTCGGCTTCAAGCTCGGGCCCAAATCAGCCTCCATTGCTATTTATCTGCTTTTTGACCAAGGAATGGAACACCCACCTATTTAATGGACTTTCATCTCCATTGTGTTATCATAGAAATGCTGTCAGAGGTCCACCCACCGTAGTTTTGTCCCCTCTCCTTTTGATAGCAGTAAAATTGAGGACTCTCTAAGCAAAATAATTTTCAAGTATTACGCTACAGGGTGAGAAAAAGATAAGCCTATAATGTTTTTTGCAACTCGTCGCAGAAGGAATAGTTAAGGTTTACTTTTGTTTACAGGCGTCTTCTTCTAGTAGGCCTGGTACAAAGCGGAAACTAATAGTGCCTCTGCGGACCTTCGAAGCTTTTTCTCTCGCGTCCAAAAACAAAAGACGCCAGAAGCAGCAGGAGGAAATGCATAATTTGTTAACATCATGCCTTCATGCTGCACAACTGACAATAAGACTCAAGCTGAGTCAATCCCATCCAATTTTACATCCCTTTTACAATCCCATCCACGTAGCCACGAAAAATCGACTGAAGCTTCAATTTATTCACTTCCTTTGGCTGAATAAATTTCAGCTGTGACATAGGTCTCTTCATTGTACCAGGAAAGGAAAGACCTGATGATAGGAAAAAAGCAGAACTTTTGGAAGGCCCTTGGACATCCACAAGCCACTACAAGTATCCCTTTTCAACTCATAGGAAGGGAACTGCGGAAGAGCGTCGTTACGTGAGGATAGAACATCTTGAAAAGTACCCTTGGCTTGTGGTTTCTCCCTCAATGAATGGACTTTTTTGTAGGTATAGCCCTTTTTTCCCAATCAACGGCAGCTTGCGGTACAAATTTGCAGTTAAAATCCCTCGTTACAGAGCCGTTAAAGTTTTCAAAACTGCTAGGGAAACTAGATGATCTGGAAAACCACCAACACAAGTCTATCACAAAGGTGCAGTGCCTATAGTTGGCCCTGAATTTTCTGGAAAATACAAAAAACCTGAAAATCAAAACACAAGCCAACTGGACGGCTACAGAAGGGAGAAAATCAAGGAAAATGGAGAAAATCTGAAGCTGATACTTAAAAATGTGATTTTTCTTAGCCGTCAGAACATACCATTCAGTGGTCATCGGGCCTACGCGACGGTGCATTATCATTGGAAGAGCCCTTGACGAATGACGGTAACTTCCGAGCATTACTGCGTTTTCGTTGCTAGGTATTATAAAAAATTATAAAAATATTAAAGAAAATAGTATTTTCTGAATATGTACTTATATTTTTATTTCATTCCAACTAATTTTCATTTTGTACGGTATTAAAGAAGATTTATTTCAAGGAGTTCGAAATCCTTGTGTAGGCTGCCGCGGGTTGATGTATAGGAAGATGAAGGTCTTCCGCCTTTGGCACCGCGTTGGTCTATGTTTCCTTGGACAACAGTTTCGTCGGCGTTGTAGTCGGCTTCTTCTGGTCGGTGAAATGAAGGTGCAGCTAATACGACAAATGGCTGCACCTTCACTCCACCGACCTGAAGAAGCTGACTGAAACGCCGCCGAAACTGTCGTCCGAGGAAACACGGGGTAAAACCCGGAAGACACTTCACTTCTTTACAAGAATGGCATTCTTTACATCGTTGTCTTACGTTTTTCAAATTTGATCAGATAGATTTACTCAATAATTTATCACATCTCTTGTATATAATATAGCCACACCAAAACTACGTTCCAAGCGCTACATTTCTTTTAATTTTCCGAGGGAAGTCCACCCGGACCTCTATTTAGTTGAGATGTATTGCATACCAGGCGCCGCACGAAGTAGTGAACCGCCCCCCCTCCCAAAACTACGACCTTAATCCGCCCCTGCTCTTAAGTAATGCTTGATGCCTTTAAAATCATTATCATAACTCATTAATCAGTTTTTCACCTCATTTTACAAGTTATTCATTATAAAGTAAACATTTGGTATAGTAAACTTAAGCTAAAATGTAAATGCAGGCCTTAGAATACAAAGAATATTTGGGAATTCAAAGAAACTTACCCATATATTAAAATTGGTCATTCCATAACTAAATACCAAATATTTATTTTATAATGAATCCCATACAATTGTATGGTAAAAATAATAAAAATCACCAAGCAACAAATTTAACTTTTTCTGGACCACTTAATATGGATTGACCCATACTCAATGTTACGAATGTGGAAATGAGAAAACTGATGAATGTACCAATAAAAGCATAACAATAATTTAGTGTACAACGGAAATTAATTACACAAAGCTATCAATGAAGTGTTGTTACTGGCAGAACCCAAGTCTCTCCGATTCGTGTCAAAGCTTTCCCATTTATGCCAAATTTTCGGTCTAAGAATGAACCACAGGCTAAACATGTTACTATATATCAAGGATATATTTCATTAAATAAAAAAAACAAAGGATACACATAGTAAATGTTTAAAGAATGAGTAGGTATTCATATCTTCCTCTTTCGATTGAGACTTTCAACATCTCCCCTTATTCAAAAGACTACCTGCAGCGCTGTGGCAGTGCGTCCGCAACTTGCGGCTGCTGCACTTCAAACACGAGCAGCGAATGCGAATTAGATGCGTTTCTCGATAATTTGCTCTATGAGAGCGCTGCTGAGACGCTGCTGATGCGCTTCAGTTGACATGTGCTGCACTTGCAGCGCTGCCATCCTTGTGAAGCGCTGCTGCAGCCATGTGTGTTTACTGGGATATTATAAGTTTTTACCTACGCCGCCATCTTGGATATCTCACTTCCAGCTAAGATTTCGACCTGGTAACAAGCATTTTCGTATTCAGCGGGTTGAAAACATCCAGAAACCACCTTTTACTCGCTTGTTACATGAAATGCTTTTTGCAAAAAAACTAGAGCTCTTTTTCGTAATCGTGCCCTGACTAGTGGTTTTTAAGCATAGAGGTTATGTCATTAGTCTCAAACGATCGCCTCAAGAAAATTCAATTTTATTACAAAAAACGAAATATGATATTAAATTCAAGTTACAGAATGAAAATTAGAAAAAATAATGATAGGAACATGTCCCAAAAACACCACAGTTTTCAAGCAGAGTGTACTGGTGGCAGCGAAGCCAGGGCTTGAGTCAGTTGCTTAATCTCGTTCATCAGTTCCTCACACCTCTTCAAGTTGGTCGCGTGCCTCTGCTCCAAGGCATTCAGCAGTGGACCCTCTACCACCTCCGCAATGTGGCACAGTGATTTTGTGTACACTGGAAACCACAAAAGAGCCACATTAGTCTCCCCACAGACAGACAGGCATCAATGAAACAACAAAATTACTATTTTCCAAGCAAATACAATTTTTTATAACCTATCACATCTTCTTCAGATGAAGAAATGAGGGCAAGTGGCACCGTATGCTATTGTAAACCTGAGAGAGAGAATGGAGGGTGGGGGGGAGAGAGGGGTTATAGCGAGGAATTGGAGGGTTAGGATGGGTTAGAGCAGCAGTTCCCAACCCCTTTTTGGCATGTATACCCCTTGGTGACCCATTACCCCTTAGCGCAGTGCTTCCTACCAAACATTAAGTGTAAATTGTTTGTGTAAAACTCCCATGAGGGGTATTACCGGTGTTACATAGCCCACAGACTCCCTCTGCTTCAGAGCTCCATTACTTCTGACATACCCTTTATTAGCCCCATAGTAAGGACCCCTTGCAGTAAGAAAATATGCTTAACGCACACGTCCTCCATCATTCACCTTTACTAGCATAAACCTCCTACTTGTGTACCACAGGTTGGGGAATGCTGAGTAAGAGAGTTTGAAATGACAATATATGCATTGAAACAAAATGGCATCGTTAATCCAAAACTGCCTTGGCGTAGAGTTTGATTAGATTCCAGAGGCAAGGGGACATGTATGGTGTCCACACGCTTCAATCCTAACCACAAGGCAGGAGGAAAAAAGAAGAAAAAAACCTTGTGGGAAGAGAAGCGAGGAGGAGGCCACAAATGCACAGTGGGAGCACAGATGTGTGGCCATCATTTGCCTTCCAAGTAGGGGAGAGTAGAAAGGGGGTAGGAACTAGGGAACAAATGGTGGTGGTGAGGAGGAGTTGAACTGCACTTCCTCCTACAGAAGAGAGGCCCCTTCTTCACTCATAGGAGCATTTCCCATCATTTCAACGGTTGCTTCTCCGTTTCCCTGAAGACCTGCTTTTGGGGTTTCCTCACATTCCACTTGGCAGTTTCTCCAGCCAACCATCTAGCATCTTCAGGTCATAATTGGCAATGCAGATGTTGTCCGTCTTGTATAGGGATGGACGAGCCATTCCTGGCCCCTGATTGGCCCAATGGTGACCCAAGATTCCCAGGTGGGGAATTCTTTCTTTGAATAATCTCTTCCAGGTTTTGGAGAGGGTGTACCCATCTTCTCCGTTGTATTTCTCCAGATGTCTCACCATCTCTATTCATAGTACTCTTGCAACTGAACTGACAAGAAGAGTATGCAAGTTGGAAGGCATGTAGTCCTAGAATAGTGATTTAATGATCACTCCAATTATGGAGTGACACTCCCAATAGTTGAAAGGAGGTTCCATATTTTTACCTTCATTATTAGTAAGCCGAGGACATTTAGGCACTAAAAATGAAGAAATAGGCAGCCTAAATAGGCGCTTAAAATATTTTTTAAATTGAAGATATGAAAACAAACATTAAATAAACCGATAAATCGAAGAAATTTCAATTATTAACTTTGGCCCCAACAAGTTGTCTGATACCAGTAACAGCTGTCACTGTTCTAGAAGCACCTTTAATGGAATAACGGATTCATTAACATGAAATTTTAAGGATCCTAGAAATGAATACATGGCATCACTCACAAGTTAAAAAACTCGAAGTCACTCAATACAGAACGACCACACGGTCACGACTTAACCCAAGTCTCTAGTATAGTCTCCTTACCCAAGTCTAAAAAAAAACATATGAGCTTTGGCTTGGGAACCTAGGATAAGCTGCCTAACCTTTGGCTTTGGAACCAGACAGATACCCGCACAAGGATTTGGAACCTTGTCGAAGAAACCAAATTGCAGGCTTGGGATCCTCAACCAAGAAACCCACCCGTGGCTGGTATTGCACAGCAATTGGGCGCTACCCCTACGGCGATGGGGTTACGGGTTCAAATGCCTGAACTGGTAGTGACAATGTCACCATGGACCAACGCAATATACTAAAAATGTCTACATAAAACAAACAGGACGACAAACAACAGACTGCATTTGGCACCACCACAGCAATGTTCTCAACGTTGTTCATATTTTTAGGGCCGTATGTGCTCGCGATGAAAAACTAAGTTTACTTTATAAGAGGTTTGAAACATGCTCTTTTAAATGAAAATGATTCAAAAGATTATCCAGAAGGTTTTTTCTTTTGTAAGAGCGGACAGAAAACCTATTTTTGTCGTTTTTACAAATGTCATCCTCAACGTTGTCCCTATTTTTAGGGCCTTATATGCCCAAGATGAAAAACCAGATATACTTTTTTAGAGGTTTGAAATCATTCTCTTTAATATGAAAAGATCCAAAAAAAATTCCAGAGGGTCTTTTCTTGGAAAAGCAGGGAGAAAATACCCTATTTTTGGCGTTATTACAAAAAGTGTCACATTTTGACTTGATTTTTAAAATAATCGAAATCACTCGGAAGATGAAATAAAATATTCACAAACCATGTATTAATATGTTATCATGCTCAAAGTTTCACGTTGATTATACATACCTTTACTTCCTGAAATATAAAAAGCCAAAATTTTAATTTTTTTTCGATCCGCAATTTTCGGGCCAGTTTCGCCCTGAATTTTCTACAAAGAGGTCGCTTTAGTTATTTTTATTATGTTGTTTAATAGAGCTCAAAACTTTGTACAAGATAGCCAATTTTTGTGTCTCTTATCAAAATATCTCCTAAGATACTATGCCTCAAGGTTACCGAAATCTCATAATCATACTGAAGAAGGCTGCGGCACGGGGCCAAACAAATTACTATATATAAGCAAGTGTACCATCGGTGAACCCCCAGAAAAATACGTCTCTCTTTATTTTTCAAACTCTATCAGAATTGGCATTTAAAAACTCTTGGCGAACAAGCCCATTGAAATGAAACAACTCAAAGCTGTTATTCACGCATGCGCAGTCCGTCTCATCTTCAAATCCGTAGTAGAGTCTAATGAACAAATCTGAAAAAAAAATTAAAAAATCGAAAAAATATGTCTCTCTTTAGTTTTCAAACTATAATTGGCATTTAAAAAACTCTTGGCGAACAAGCCCATTGAAATGAAACAACTCAAAGCGGGTATTCACACATGCGCAGTCCGTCTCGTCTTCAAATCTGTAGCACATGGATTCCCAAACTATGTTCCGCGGAAGGCTAATGGGTGTTCGGAGTAGCCTATAATGGCTTTATATGCTGCTACCTAAATGCAACAGTTCAATAATTGTCAAGTCCACAAGGTGTTCCGTTAAAATTTCAGGATTTACGAAGTTTTCCATCGCAGGAGAAGTTTGAGAAACCCTGCTGTAGCAGATTACTTAGAATAAATGCGCATATTGCTTTTCCTTTGTTCGACTCACCTCGGAGCGGAGAGCCACCGATCATATGGTTCGCGCTCATCCAGCAGCGAAGATTCTTTTGTCTATCTCTCAAGAAAAAGGGGAAAAAGGCCTCAAAACTCATCCTCAGCAATTTACGACTCGTGGGCACAACACAGGCTTTTGACTGAATCAGTGCCTTCTTCCCCTTTAGGCTTCTCGCTAGGCCTCTTCACATCTGACCATAAACAAACCCAGCTGAGAGACCAAAAGATCGGAGTTAGCTTTCAACGCTCACCATATCGTCAGTGTCCTTCGTAGGAAAGGACCAGATGACCAAACCCGTATCTTCTTTTGGGTAATGAAGCTTTACTTGATGAGGATGCATACTAGTCTCTTCTTGGGTGTCCGAGTGTTGTGGCCACTCCACTTGGAGATCTCAAGTCACGCAGTCGACGGAATTATCTCATTAGATGAATTGTGTAGGGCATAAATACGTAAAATCATGTGGTGATACCAATTAGTTTTTACCAAGTACCAATAATACTTATATTTCTTGTTTTATGAAGAAATAGCCCTTTTAAGAAATCTATAACTATGGCGTCAACGAGTGTTGGTGCATCTAGTGGAATGACAGATGAGGATATATGCGGAGAACTTTGTATTGATGTATTATCGGACGTGCCAGATGATTGTGTAGAAGGTAGTGAAGGCTCAGAATGTGAAATCGGTGTGGAAATTTCTGAAAGACGGAATAATAGAAGATCTACACAGCTAGTTTACACTGATAGTGATTCTGAAGGAAATAACACTGACGGCAGCTTTGTGAAGGACACTGCTGAGACATGGAACAAGCATGATATCCCTAGAGTTTTGGAGGAGTTTCAAGGCATGGAAGGAATCACCAATCCACCTGACAACTTTGAATGCATTTAGGAAGCAGTAAAATTGTTTTTTGGGGAGGATCTTTTTGAAATGATGTGCAAAGAGACCAATTTGCAAAATGAAGGTTAATATAAGGAATCACAGAAAACCGGGAAATGGAAAAATGTAACGGAAGGAGGGATGAAAAGTTTTTTGGCAATTATTATATTAATGGGAAAGGTCAGGAAAGACTCGATAAAGGAATATTGGTTTGGCACAGAATGCGTTTGTGGGGACACCAATTTTCGGAAAGCTGCTTAGCAGGAACAGAGATGGGCAAATTTGGAATTCTTGGCATTTTAGTGATAATGAATCAAATTCAGACTCCACAGATAGATTATATAAAATAAGACCAATAATTACATAATTTTTAGAAAAATTCAAAACAGTTTATTCGCCCAGGCACGAGCTCTCTCTCGACGAAGGAGTAATACCTTGGAGAGAAAGACTGAGATTTAGAACATATAATCCAGGTAAATAGGTGAAGTATGGGTTATTGGTGCGCAAATGGTATGCGAGAGTGAATCAGGGTATATTTGCAACTTCGAAATATACACAGCTGAGGGAAAAAAATTAGAGGAAACTATATTGACTCTTCTAGATCCGTATTTACACCGTTGGAATAATGTGTTCCAGGACAATTATTATAACAGCGTACAAATAGCTGAAAATCTTCTACTAAAAAAAAATTGTGTTTGTGGAACCATTCGTGCCAACAGGGGACTTTCCACTGAGTTTCGGAATGAAATGAAAAGTATGAAGAAAGAAGACTACACGTTCTGCAGAAGGGGAGAAGTTCTGCTGCTCGTGTGGAAGGACAAGAGGGAGGCGAGGATGATTTCCACAATTCATAACTCGAGTATGGGCAAAGGAAAACGAAACAGGTCGACGGGAGATATACAGAAAAAACCAACTGTATTTTGGAATACAATAAGTACATGTGAGGAGTAGATAGAGCAGATATGTACGTGGCATACTTTTCAGTGCTTAGAAAAACTTTGAAGTGGACAAAAAAAGTTGTGTTGTGGTTAATCAACAGTGCCTTATTTAATTCTTTTGTAGTGTGCAAAAACTTGAACGGGTGTCATTATTTTTTTATATTTATTTTCCTCATATTGGCCATTTTTATGTTAATGAAACTCTGATTTTAGGCGATTTCAGTGTTCTGTGTAAATGCAAATATCTTAAATTGCATGAATCCGAGAACTATCAAACAAAAACCAATCAATTCAGTAAATAATGAACTTAAATAAAGGTAAGGAGATGTATCGACCTAAAATTAAGTCTAAGGGTCCAAATATTGCTTCAAAGTTTTCGTCACTTAACTAAAAAAAAACAATTTTTACGACGTTTTTTATGTAGGAAGGAATGAGATTTAATGTTTGTAACTTTTTTATTAAAGAGGTGTAGGCACATTCTTTAAGGATACAGAATTCTAAGGTGTAGCCTTAAGTGGTTTTTTAATTAAAATTTTTTAAAGTTCTAGATTTTTCAAAATTTTCAAACTTTAATGTCTGTTATCTTTGTTGGGCATGAAAATAAAAATTTGAAATTTGCCCTATTTATAGTCATTTATATGAGGAATGACCAGTAAAATTTTGTTTTGTGGACTAAACAATTTATAAAGACATTAAACATTGAAAAATACCAAAATATTGACGAAGTTCAGATCAACGTGGCACCATTTTGTAACATCTTAAGTAACGTTTAATGCCTTTTAAATTATTATCATAACTCATTAATCAGTTTTTCACCTCATTTTACAAGTTATTCAGTATAAAGTAAAAAAATTGGTATTGTAAACTTTGGCTAAAATGTAAATGAAGACATAGTAAGAATACAAAGAATATTTGGGAATACATGTAAATTATATTGTTTAGCTTCGCCATATTAAACACTGAGCTAATTTTTTTGCCATTTGAAGTTTTTAAATTATTGTTCAGTGGTTCATCTTCAAATGAGGAATGAACAGTAACAATTTTGTTTCGTGGACTTAACTATGTACTTATAAAGATATTTAACATTTAAAAGTACCAAAATATCGACCAAGATGAGATCAACATGGCACAATTTAGTTCTTTCTTATACCTTTAAAATTAAGATTATAGCTAACACATCTAATTTTGAAGGTGAGGGGAAGTTGGGCAGTGGCGTAGCCAGGAATTTCGTTCGGGGGGGGTCCAAAACCAGGGGAAAATTTTTGAAAAACAGGGTGAACTAGACAGTCCACAGTCGAAACTCAGCCAGCTATACAAACACCGCCATTACACTACCCGAGCGGCCGAGCCCAAACGTATCGTTTGATAATTTATTATTTAAACAAAAGGACAAACCTTTTTTAACAATGATATGATAATTTATTATTTGTAGACTTTCCCCTGCTCCATGCTTAATTTATTTTTTTATATGTCTTAATATTTTGGGGGGGGGGGTCCGGACCCCCCCCTCGCTACGCCACTGAAGTTGGGACAGTATTGAGGGGAAACAGGGGGGGGCATAAAGTTTTGGGTCTGGCTGATTGGGGAGGGGGGGAAGGGAGGGAGGTTGCAACAATGTACCAATGTTACAAAGTGATACATATGTCTCTGAACTGTTGAAGTCTACACAGGAACATTCTGCTTGGCTCTGTCTGAGAGCTCAGTCCAGTTTCTGCCTGGAACAGAATGTGTTGTGCAGTGAACATTTCTTTCAATTTTCCATAACTTGAGTTTATTACTACATTAGTCTTCAAATATGGAGTGTGATTAAGTGAAGCAGTGAAGAGTGTCCTAAGTGTGTGTATGGAGAAGTGAAAACTGATATTAAATTAATTGGTGAATATGGTGACAATGAAAAACTACTATTGCAGCTAAGGATAAGTAACAGCATTGAAAACATTTGCAAGGACCGCATGAGATCAAGTTTTTACGAAAATATAATCATCTTTAGGGCAGAGTATGTTCTGATCCCTTTACCATATGAAACCAGTGAAAATAAGTTTAAGAGAAATAACTTTATCATAATTATCAAGACCTAAATCTGATAATGTAGCCCTAATACCAGGAAAAGCTTTCCGCTCAACCTGCAACAAAACATTGTTTAGTCTTTCAAGCACAGAAGATGACTCTTTGGAAGACCCTAGTTACCCCCATGTAGTTACATTCATGTTGTTGACCAGGCTTGCTCAGCTTTAGGAATTTCACCTGCCTCAAAAATTAAGTTCAGATAAAAGAGCCATTGAAACAAAAATCACCAAAATATCTGGAAACTTGAAAAGAAAATTGTATGCAAATTTTAATGAAGACCACAGTGAGTCTCAAACAAATCCATTTCAAAGTACAGATAAATTGAATTCTAAAGAGTATGAGGAACTAATAATCAAACTAAAAGCAAAATGTAAAATTTCCATTAAAGAGGACAAAATTAAAATAATTAGTTTATTACCATCTTCATGGTGAAGGAACAAGATAAGCAAAGAATTAATTGTTTCTGAGTGTATCGTAAAACTTGCAAGAGATCAAGAGAAAAAGCAAGGAATTATGCCCGACTTCAGAAAACGAAATTGTGGTAAAAGATTGTCTTTGGATACAGTGAATAAAGTTACTGAATTCTATTTATTGTGTGAACAAAACAGTCGAATTTGTCCAGGGAAAAAGGATATTGAATCTAAGCGAATTGATGGAAAATCTGAGCACAAGCAAAAACAACTGCTTTTATGTAATTTAAACGAGTTATACGCTCAATTCAAAGAAACTTACCCGGATATTAAAATTGGTCGTTCAAAATTTTGTGAACTTCGACCCAAATAATGTATTACAGCAGGGGGTTCGGGAACCCATAGTGTTTGTTCATATCACCAGAATGTAAAACTTATGATAGACGGGGCTAAACTAAATGTTGACTACAAAGACTTACTTGATGCACTAGTGTGTGATTTACAAAGGTATAAGTGCATGCTGAGTGAATGTGAGGAATGTGGAGATGTTATGGGACTCCTTAACATGCTTTTGGAATCGGATGAAATGCCAGATAATATTGTGTGTAAACAGTGGGTGGCTGTTGGCCGTGCAGAAATGATAACAGTGACAAAGCCAAGAGATGAGTTTCTAGAATCACTAGCAGAAAAATGTGTCCAAAGTGCAGTCTGCTTCATTTAAAGACATTAAGAGTATGCTGACAAAAGAGGACTGTGTTGCTGTTGCTGATTTTTCTGAAAATTTTACATTCATAGTGCAAGATGAGATCCAGAGTTACCACTGAGTTAATAAGCAGGCAAGTATCCATGATGTGTATTACTACATTGACGAGGACACAGGGCTGGCTAAAAACCAAAGTCTTTGTATCATAAGTGACCATCAGCAGCACAATACTGCAGTGGTCCATTCATTTCAAAAGTATCTCATAGAAGATATAAAAACTATTGCTCCTGCTGTTAAAAAGGTAATCTATTTCAGTGATGGATCTAGCAGCCAATATAAAAATAAAACTTTCTCCATCTTTGTCTCCATGAAAGATGTTGGAGTGTGTGATTTTTCTTGTCATTGCATTCATATTGATATCGTCTAAGTTGGCTATTTGGATTATCGTCTTCTTTTGTTAGAAAAGTGGAGCTGCTTATTGGTATCACCTTGTATTGTACGTGGTTGTTTATGTTCTGTCTGTATCCATGTGTAACTATGTATTAGCGTCTCAATATATGCTGATTACAAAAGAAAGATGTAATATATTCCTTTTTTCTAACGCTCTGCTCCACAAGTAATTAGTTGAGAAGTAAGAATCAATTAAGTAGTTGGGCCGCAACGTGTTAATGGTAGATTTAGCTCACATTCATCAGTTTGCCAACATTTAGCTGTCTATTCGTACATTAATAGATATCAAACATTGACCTCTCTGTTTAAACTTTAGAAGCAGAGAACATAGGAAGATCCAACATGTCGCGTCAAAAAAATTGTTATGTTTTTGTCAGAGCTTTTCCATAAACAAATGCCCGCCTTTCATCTGCTTCTATAAAGTATAAAGGTTAATCCAGCGCGTGTTACTTCCTCCAAGGGACTGACATGGCGTTAATATTGCAGGTATTATGTCATTACATTAATTATTAACTGATCGATTATGCATTTCTACTACATGAGGTTAGTTGTAAAATGAAGTGTACTGCAATGGGTGCACGATCAGCGTATAGTTACGCCCCCGTGCCCTTCACAGTTGTGGGATCTTGCCCTCTGGGATGGGTGGCGCCTCTATCGGTGTCCGCAGGAAACAACTTCATTAAGAGAACATGCCGGGGCGGCAGGTGTCCAGACCTCTATTCTACGACCATGACTCAGACATATGTGATCCTGGACAGTAGGCAACCATCCTTCCCTAATTCCGTTATTTTCGTAATATTCGTCTTTTTTTGGGCAAGGTTCCCCTCGAACGTAAGTACAGACTTGCGTAAGTCGAGGCTTGCATAACTCGGGGACTGCCTGTATTTCAACTGTGCTATTATCTTGAATGGAGTGTAATAATTGGCTCACAACCCCATGAGGGGGAATAATTGGCAAGACAGTCCAAGGACCAAACATCTATTTGCAAAAAGGGTGTCATCTGTCAATTTCATTTCGATGACTATCTTCCAACCAATTTGCATCAAAATCTGAAGCTTAACAGTAGAATACTCCCCTTGCTGAATGGCAGGGTTAACATTTCCTTTCCAGAGAACACCTGATCCCAAGATTGTTTTAGTCCTCAAAGAATATCTTTTAACAGCATGAGTAGCAAATGGGTATAGATGTGAATTTCAGGGAAACCTCTCTCCCAAGATCGTTATAAGGCCTCCACACACCAAGGCGAGTGTGAACACGTGCACGGACGCAATCACTCTAGCGAACTGCCCGCACGAACTATGAGCGAACGGTTGATGAGGTGTCAGTATTTTCTGATGTGGAGGTAGATGTGCTTCAGTCTTTGCAGAGTTCATGATGGGTGACAATCAGTTTGAAAAACAATGTCTTCTTTTAGCAGTAGCTCTGGATGATGATAAAGCAATGGAATTTGATGTATGGAGATGGACGTATGGAAATTGTTTGGAACATGTTTGCAAATATTAATAATAAAAGCAGTAACAACAGCAAACTGAAGGCGCTGAGCAACTCACCAGCACTGTTGTGCAGCTGCGCCAGCTGGTTTAGGTGAGGAAGTCTTTTGGTTGCTTGGTAAACCTCATCTTCTTCTTGAAGCAGGATCTCTGGGAGCTCGACCATTGACTATTGTTTGAGAGAGTGAACACAAGTGCAAAAATTTAATTTCCTGGTAGGAATTAATCGTAAATGAGTTCACAACGAGAGTTTTACCTGCAAACATGGCTGAGAAAGACATGAGGTAGGTACTATCCGCATTGGGATTTCCACTCGGTCCATATAATGATCTGGAGTCATTGAGCCCTCCATATTTCTTGAAGGAGACTGAAAACATGTAACCTGAACCTCTTGCTCCTATAAAGGAGTTAAAAGGATGAAAATACATACCTATCCTGCATTTTTCACAGAAAGACCTCACTCAAGCATTGAATAATATCAAAGTTATCTTAATGTCCAAGTTAAAAAATAATTCACAATTTGATATAAGTTCCACATATTTTCAACAGTTCTCTTTCGTGAGGAGAGCATAGAATGCTAAAAGGTGGGCGTCGGCGGTAATTAGTTTGGCAACCTACCTTGGTAATTTTGTCTTCTATAAACACAGAAAATATAACACCCACAAAGCCTTGGTCCATCATCTGGTACATCGCCTGAGTTTGAACATCTAAACAAAAAAAAATTTAACCCTTGAATTACATTATTCTCCAAGGTTAAGTTTTCTTTTAATAAGCATAAAATCTAGACAAATCATGATTTTCATGCACATTACTTAGGGTATATACAACAACTAACCAACGTGCGACGGCCAAACAGTTATGTGGGGGTGAGAGTGATACCACCCAAGAACTCGCATGGGCTGGCCCAATGTTCTTGCTAATTCCTCAGCTTTGATTGTCGCCGCTGTCAGCTGTTCCGGTGATATTTCAACGCGATCTTTACTCTTATCCGAACGACGAAGCATAACAACAGCAGAGATTTTTGCATTGGCATCAACATCAATCTATAATGAAAACTTATAATCTAAGCAACCTAGTCCTGACATAAAATTTAAATGGGGTAGATTTAGCCGTTTATGAAGATAAATAAAGTGCAATATTGTCAGAGGCCACCGAAACCTACCTCTCCAATCAACAGACCCATGACCTCCTCTTTTTCAGTTGACAAAGCATGCTGTAAACAGACAACATAAACATCGGCTGACATGCAGACGCGGGACAACGCCATGTCGACAATGTATTTTAATTCTAATAGGTTCCCAGGCTCCAAAGTCATTCACGCAATCGAGTCAACTATTCCACTGAAATCGATGCATTACACCATGAATAAATCTAAACCATCCGATTACCTCCCTCAGTCAAGATTTATGTCATCACGTAGTAAAGGAAATTATAAGTGGACTAATGATGATACACTCAAATGACATTCCGGTTTACGTCATTAATTACACTACGTGCATACAGTTGACCTGTTAAACTACTGCCCATGAATATAGCGTATATATTCATGCTACTGCCACTGCACCATAACACCAACACACACAAGCAAATTAGCTGACAAGCCGATTTTAGAATCAATAAAAGAATAGTTTCACTTCCGAGGAATATCACGGCTGTGAATAAAAATGAATGGTTCCGATAAAATCAGCAGTAAAAACACTGGAATCAGTTATACCTTTAACGTCCCCACATTTTTCCAATGAGATAAGACAAAATAGTTACTATGAGCGCAATCAGCGCATTTCGCCCTGGAAATTTCAAGAGCCCACTGGACGGGTGCACGTGTGGTGTGGTTCAGCTGAATCGTGTGGTTGTGATCGTGCTTGAAATATTTGCAGAATGTCTCTTACATTGGTGGTTGACTCAAAAAGTCCTCCTTTAGGTATGCGCTCAAATTTTCTTTTTGCATGACGATGAAACTTTCATCTTTTCTCATTTTCGTGTGCTGAAGTTATTAGTTCTACAGCAAAGTTGGTCTCAGTCACTTGTCATTTTAAGTAAATTTGTTTGACACGATGCCTTATCTCTGCTTGTTATAAATGACACTCATTTGAGAAAGTGGAATGAAGAAATCATCGGGTTATATTCTGATAGAAGCATCGAAAAAGAGCCGTTGCCATCGTCGGACGAACAATTATTCTCCATGTAGTTCCATTCTCTCGTACAATCAACGTGTACTATCATGGTTCTTAGTACCAGCTAACGAAGGAAATTCGGTTATGAATTTGCTTAATTAAAACCTCTTTTCACAGACCTTTGTTTTGGTGTGTTTGTGATGTTATCTGCCATATGTTTTATTCTCTCTTTCAGGTGGATTAATAACAGCGGAGCACGTGAAAAAGGCTATACCTCACCAGGTGGAATGGGGGAAGACAACCTCTCTTATCGTAGACATGGGCGTAAATTTTGATTCTAGCCCATCTATAAGCAGATACTTTGCCTCTCTTGCTCCATCTCTCGAACTTTATAGCCAAGATGTTTTCAAGAAAGTTGAGGTAGTTGTAATATCATGTTTTTTCCCAGTAATATACAATGAATGAAGTAACCTCACGAAGAATGCCTTCTGCTGAGTCTAATGAGAGACAATACTTTTTTGATACCCCTACGTACAGTTGTTTTATTTGATGTGGCATGGCTGGGCAGTCACTCTGGCTGTCGTGGAAGTTTCATTTCTTTGTGGGTGCGGATTTCAAAAGATGTAGAAGGCAGACCTGGACTTCATAGAGCCAAACTTTTTGATGTTCTCGCATTGCATCAATAAGAATTACTAAAAGGATTTTTTCCTTGCAATAAGGATTTTAAAATCGTTGATCTGAACTGTTTCTTGGAACATTTTTCATCGTTGTAGGCTGGTGTTCTGAATGAGATAGCGCCTATGCTATTTGCCCAGAATAGCATCAAAGGGGCTTCTTTTCCCGAGAATAAAGTCTCAGATGCTATTTGCGATTCTGAATGTTGAAATATCACCCGGAAGTTGCTATTTAATTTCTAGGGTGTTTATTGCGATTCTAAACGTCAGATAGCATTCATGAGGGATGCTACTCGAAGGCGCCCTTCTGAATTCCAGGCTATTGGGAAAGCGCCCAAGATTTCTGCTAATTTCCGTGGGCAACGCAACCATCATATTCAATTTCACGTCGAAGTCTCCTTCTTTTTCACAAGTTCTGTTATGAGGATTCTAATAAATGTTCATTGAGATGTGCTATATCACTCTACAATGGGTATATTTTCCTATTAAATTGAAAAAAATGTATAATAATCGCAGAGATAGACGTGTCAACATCAATTATGTAGAGCATAAAGCTCTGTCTTATTTAAAGTATTATTTGGTCGAGAAGGAAATTACTTATTGGTCGAGAAGGAAAATTTGGAAACGTGAGCAAAGTTCTTTGAATATTAGAGAAGTTTGAGCATAACAATGAAGTTTGCCATTCTATACGAGTTTATATTGTGCATACAATACTTATCCTCACTGTAACGTTGGACGGTGTGTACAAATAAGAAACGCCTAGTTTCTGTTTTCTTTATTCTATACTTCTTTTTACTCAAGCAGAGCAGCTTTCAGACCTGCTCTCCTTCTTACTTAACAACTCTCCTCCCAAGCAAAACCTTTGCAACCAAAACATTTCAACCATCAGACATTTGTACACAAAAATAAACTAAAACATTTGAACAAAAATTATACCAAATTCAAAATCAAGTACTGAGGTATGGTTCAAGCGTTACATCACCTTGCCAATAACAATTTGGAACTGTCATTTTTCGACGACCGTGTTACTATTCTCGGCCTCTGTAAAACTCGATTGTATTCATTCACGCTCTTTAAGATTTTCATTGCTTTTTTCAGTCTACCTACTTAACTATAATTCCCATCTCACTATACTTATATTGCCCATCTTGTATACACATATATTCCATCACAGTCCCATTTGGGCCCACAAAAGTTTCCTTGCGATGCTTCAGCACAAAACACCCTGATAGAATTACAGTTAACCATCACATCATTTTGCTTATGGAATGAATATGCTCACGCATGCATTTATCCACTTCTTTTCTCATATATCCAAACCGGGCTTCTTCATCAAATAATTTGTAAAGTTCAATTGGTAAAGTTATAACCTTACACATACATGAAAACGCTACACTTTATTGAGGTGGGCTGTCAATATACAGAAAATATAATTTTGTTCTCTTAGCATGCTAACTGTTATTTGTAAATGTATAACACTAAACGTCAATTGAATTTTTTAAGGAAATTTCATTAACAGAAGCAGTATCTCAGTTGATGAATAAAACAAAAAGTATCCTATTATCACTTAAGAACTTCAAATGAAAGAATACTGTGAAGATATTACTACCCATAGCGATGAAGATAGAAGGCAAATCACGAAGAAAATTAGTCTGTGGACATCTTATTATTACTAAATACATAGGCCCGTCAACATTCAATTTATTGTGTACATACAAATGAACGCAATGGCTAAGTCAATTAGTCAACGCATGCACTCTTGGTCAAAGTAACAGATATTAATAATGCTATGATTGTTTCATAAGTGATATGCAGAATTTAACAAGTATTGTTACCTTAGCCCGTAGCCCAAATAAGCAGCCCACAAGATTTAACACGTATGATCATTTAAAGAACGAACGATTAAATATTCTTATAATTCTTTTGCAAACAACTCACATTGATATTTTTCTTTAAAAATCGTACATGGAAAGACAAATTTATGGACATGTGCCATATACATACGTCACTGTCCAGATGTTACGTTCGCTGATCCTTGTGTATGATTTTCCCAGTTCTAATAAGTATAATGACACTCAAAACGTTGACAAGGGAGGTACCTGTAGTTCATTTTATTTATGACAAACATCTCAATAGAGAATTAAGAAGTGTTCTACACTAATTATAGCCAACATTTGCGATAAATGAGAGACGGAGAGCAACTAAAGCAGTCATGTTTGCATTGAAAGTGCATTATATTAATCGTATTCAAAGATAAATGTGAATCACATTAAGGAAGATAATTTAATGAATAAATATTTTCATGCATCCAGACTCACGGCATCCATGGTGAAGGTCCTTCCAGCTGATTACTAAGAATGTAAACATTGCTCGTCATTGGCTGTCTGAATTTTCATTACTGTACCGGAATGTTTTCATATAGGAAGGGGCGGGACTTAACCCTTACGCTATATGCGACAGAAGATTTTCTGACCAGGAAGACGAATGTCTAAAATATGTGACGGAGATTTTTCTACGCAAACGAACGAACGTCGCATATTTGCGACGCTATGCTTTCCCCCCTTTCTGGCGCTCGCAAGTGCACAGCTTAAACGTTTCGGGAACCAACGCTGCGGGGATCAGGCCTTTCCCTTGGAATCCGGGAGCAGGTACCTGGACCCTTCTCCTTATTAACACCCTCTTTGCGCCAAGGGTCCGCGGTCATATGGTTGTTTATTCAGTGATTTTGCAAAATAAATATTTGTTGCTTCCGCAAAAAATATAAAATCAGAATTGAACTTCTTGTTTTATGGTGAGTGTTTACAACTTTTGAGCAAAATTCTACAATCAATATTAACTAGTATCTTGATATCAAGATAAATAAACATACCGATATTTGATAATGTTAATTTTAATTGTAGAATTTTGTTTAAAATTTGTAAATGCACAGTAAAAAATGAGAAATTCACTTCAAAGTCTACAATTTGAGAGCAAGCAACAAATATACATGTAGTAAAACTAATAAATTAACAATTAGTTGACCGTGAACCCATGCTGCTGGGAAGGTTGTAAATCTGTGAAGGGTTGAGCGTAATTGCCTCCGGAGTCCGAGCTAATGGTGAGGTCCCAGCTAAGAGGGGTCGAAAAAGGTAGGAGCTGAGTGTGAGTGTTGATACCTGCGAGAACTATCTCCACGGATGCCTCACAAAAATGGTCCGTACAGAGAGAAAAGGGAGAGTCTCATTGGTACTCTCAGTTCAGTATAGACATAGGAGAGAATTCTGCTGTCTCGAAAGGGTTAAAATAGCATCTCGAAACCGATGCCTCTGAAATCATACTCAGAATCCGGGAGCGCAGACTCCGGGAGAGCAGACTCAGAATCGCGGCGTATGCTATTGAGAAGCGAGGATCTCCCAGAAACAGCGCCCTCAGATTCAGAATAGCAGCCTTAGGTCAAGTCCTTATGCCATAGCTACACGCTCAAATGAATGGTGGTGATATCTTCATTTTGATTGTTGACAAAGTTAATGAAGATCGGTTTTTTAATCTTGCTTGAATGTGCACCTATTTCATTTTATCCTTGGGAGTATTCTCATTGCCTCATGGGTGTCTTTGCATACTCTTAAAAGTCTGCATTTATTATTCTTGAGGGAAAGAGGCTATTTAATGTGTAGAATATATCATTATGAAGCAATGTTACTGCCTATGTTATTGGGGTTGGTTATTTAGGCAAAGGTATGTGCTAATGTGCTGCTACTAGTACCTGTGTTTTCAGCGTATTAACTGTACAATTGATCCTTGCAGTGAGGCTGGTAGTGCATTTTCATTTCATGGCTATTGTATCTAGTGGTTTCGCATATATTCTGTTTTTTTTTCAATAAATAAGTGTGCATTGACACATAGTTTATGCATGTTATGAAGTGTAGTGGTGCCTAGATATTGATGGAAATGTTACTTTTACAGATTGATCACTGGCTCACGTTCAGTCTGGTTAATTTGGCCTGCCCCAATGATTTCAATGAAGCTGTACTGTACTTAGATAAGGCATTAGGACCAGTTACATTCTTGGTTGGTGGAAAACTGACCATTGCTGACTTCGGCATTTGGGGAACTTTATATGGTAAGTTAAGTTGAATCACATGTTACATGAGTTCACTAGAGCGATATTGATGAAGTGGACAGTAATTCATGTACCTTTGAGACCTAATTAGTCGACAAGAATGGCAAAATCTATTTAACCCTTTTAGTGCTGACCTCCACCAGCGGTACTAGTGAGAAATGCGGGGGGTATTTTAGTAAAATGTATCATATTAGGAAAAATAACATTATGAAGTTATTGTTTTAGATATTGATATGCGGTTTTTAATAATTTTATATAAATTGAATTTTTAATAATAATACTATTCTTTGACATCAAATGAGAAATATATGTATTTATTTCAAAGTTATAAAGTTAAACAATATTTTTTAGCAATAATATTTTGATTTTCACACACAATAGTAATATAATTTATTTCACATTTTATAATGAAACTGCTATATTTACATAAAATAAATAACCAAAAAAACATGTGGAAAAAATTATAACAATATAAGGAAAAACTAGCGATTGGCATAACTTTTAGTCGGCCTCTGTATAGTCCCACTTTGTGGAAAAGTCTTATCTTACAATTTACCACTGAGTTATATTAGGGCTTATCTCATTATCGTTGTGCCACACACCTAGCACCTATGGTGAACCAAGCAAATGCTGTGCACACCTTTCTGACACTGTATACATACTGTACAGGACCTGTTTCTCTTCTGGCCATGTTTTCCAGAACAAACAACACAATTTTTTTCTTTTCTCCCTGGAAGTTGCTGCAGTCCAGCTTTTGACCCATGTGCAGGAGGGGATACATCACTCTCGGTCTTTACAAGCCATTACAACTCTAGAGAGTCTATGATGCTTGATGTATATTGAAGTCTTGTCATTATTTTTATTGGATTATTTTCTTTATAGATAAAAAATTGAGCACCATACGAGCAATTACACGAAAAACAACTTTCTTCCAAAACTTCACTGTATGCCTTTCATCCAAGTAAGAATATACCATCATGTCAGATGTATCAATCCCACCCATGTAACTATTATATAAATTGATTATTTGTGGTCTAACTATTTCTTCGATTTTACCATGCCTCTTTTTACTTAGATGAATGCTTTGTGGTGTTGCTTTTGTGGAAAGCAGCAATACTGGATTTTTTTTGGTTTTTTTTTCCTTTTGCCCTAGAAAAAGAATTTCACCACTTCTATAAGAGTAACTGTGAATGGCTTTTGGTACCCACTAATGTTTCATCTATGCTAAGGTGTTCATGTGGTGTATACTGATGGCGAAATAGGTGATTAGCATGGTCAACAATGGGCTGAAATTTGGCACAAGGGTCGTACTTTTCATTGCCAGGTGGGAAAATTTGGAATTATCTGTGAGATGGAAAAACCTCAAAAGCAATTGAAAGCGATCTCTAGATATCATTTTACCGAACCACGGTATGGTACGAGAATTATTTGACCAGTAGGAAAATATTGTTGACTTTTTAGTTACACCCATCTCCAGTAAAATAGCGATGAACCCTTTCATCTCATTCACTGTCACTTCCCGCAACCGCCTTACCCTCGATTTAGGAGATATTGTTTCATGGGCGGTGAGGAACTGTGCAGCATACCTGTTGGTTTCCTTAGTAAACAAATTCCATAGCACAGGGGTGAAGGACAAATTGAAGTATGCTATGGGTTCTGCAGTCGGTAATGGTGCATGCTTGGGACCCGGTATTTCTGCGTAACTGAAGGCGTTATAGCACTCCAGGTGTCATGGCCTTCAGAGATTACGTTGAACTCCGGTGGTGGAATTACATCGGTAACGTCACTGCTTGCCCCATCTTCGTCACTTTCTGCTATAACTCTAGGCTTTTTCCTCTGCGTCACAATGTCAGAGTCATCTGAATCCGAATTCACATCGTCACTCAGACGCCCGCTCTCGTCATATTCCTCAGAGCAATCGTCATCGCTTAGCGATAACAAGTATTTCACCTATTCTTCGTCCACAATATCTTTCGAAGTCTTTTTAGTTGCCATTTCAGGTAACCAAAACTAACACAAAAAAATAAATGTACGTATTTTCTTGTAACAGCGCTTGATTCAACCGCACGCTTGCAAGGGAAAAACCGCACGCTCGCAAGGAAAAAACCGGACTGAGCTTCGAAGGCAAAAGAGAACCCACTGCGTTCCTCACGCACTACCTACAATCTAGTAACTATCTCAAGGCAGAATAAGAAAAATTCCCTATCACAAAGAGGATTGCTGACAATGTAATCCCATTACAAAGGGCCCATATGATTACCTAGGACGGAAGGCAAGAGAAACCGACATGATAACAAAGTAATGATTTCATTAGCGTCGTATCGCCCAAGTCTTAGTTAGCAGTTTTATCAAAACAGATTCATCATGACGCATTCATGAGGCTGCAGATAAGCCTTTTAGTTGGCTCTCATAGTGGAAATACCACTCAGCGAAAAGAGTGAGCATACGATGAGGCTGTGCTTCCCCACACGTAAACAGTTCAACGTCAAAATTACAGTAAGATTCATACTTTATGAAAAGTATTTAAAATAAAAAATAAAAATTTAAAAAACACGTTATATGTAGCAGAGAATTCATATTTTCGATAAGAGAAACAACAAACAACATGCAATTAATATTATATAAATTATAGCGATTTAAACAATAGCCTGCGTTTGAGCCGATATATCGGCCCGCCGCACTTTTCGCCCGAGATGCAAAAGCCGATATATCGGCCCGCCGCACTAAGAGGGTTAAGCGCCTAGTAAAGTTTTTGAAGACATCTGATTGATATATCTATTAATCATCAGGGGAGTATCCATTAGCCCGGCATAGAATTTGGTCGAAAGTTGATGGGCGGGTTGTCTTAGAAGAGTGATTTTCAAATCATCTTTTGTGAAGGCTCACTCAAGTAATAATATAATAGTATTTATTTACGGACAGTAGTCCTTTTTACAAACATATAATCAAACTAGATTTATACTGACATTTGCAAAATAAAAGAAAAAATCTAATACATAATTAAATACTGCACTAATTAGGTCAATATTGCACGTAATATAAGTAATACATTCAAAAATTAAGTCACATTATCTATTGTATGGAGATACCTTTTAGCAAAGCAAATAGTGAAAAATGTCTACATCAATTAGAGGGTGCTTTTATGTTAATTATGGAAACAATTCAGAACATTTAACCAAATAGTTTATCAGAATTATAATATTAGTAGTCCTAATTGTTTCCTTATTAGAGACAATGATAATAATTTTATAATAGGCAGTAGCCCATTTAAAATACATAATACAGTAGAAACTCGAAATTACGAAGTCGACGGGACCGGAAAAATCGCCACTTCGTAATATTAAATTTCGTATGAACGAGTATCTTTGAAAAACATCGCGATGTAGCTCTTTTTTTGTTTCCATAGATTAAGATGTACTCTCGCGACGTACTTGCATGATTTACGAAGTTATAATTCATGAAAGTATATTTAAATGTGTATCCATGCCTACAGGGTGCACTCATTGTCAGTTGAACACAACTTATTTGTCAGAGTTTGATTCTTCCTATTTTCGGGATTTCCACCGCGTCGTTCCAGCTTTTCGCGGCGGAAATCCCGAAAATCAGAAGAATCAATCTCCTTCCTAGCCCCGCCGAAATTTACATCACGACAATTAACTTTTCGTTCTTTTTTCCAATGAATGATTAGGCAGTGAAGCGTCTTTGCACAATTTTCGTACAGTTTGGACTAAGCCTATGAAGCTTCTTAGCGCATTTTTCTATATTATTTCCTAACTGGAGAACTCGTAACTTTAGCGATAGCGATGTAAATTCATCAATAATATTGATTTATAAATACATTAAGGAAGTGAGCGACTTGAGCGATCATTTGCACCAGATATTGAAGACAGTGAAAATAAGATTCACTCGCGGATGCTATGCGATGGATGCATGTTCTGTATTTTGTACAAATACTGATATGCCCGTTAATCTCGCGAAATAACAATCGTTATTCTCCCTTGGATTCATCTTATTTGTGTGTGGTTATTTCCGATATGATGGAGCTTATAGAGGAGTTTAACTAAATATGTACTCCCTTTCAAAAGTAGATTGTACATACAAGCCACGCACTTCAACGGCGGAGGCGATATAACTCCTTTTACACTTCATCGGCTACTAACGATGCTATCACTACAAATCAATAATTTTCGTTTTCCACTATTCTAGGCGAATGCTTCATTTGTGGCTCATTCATATTAGGTCGCCTGCTCTTTATTCATTAAATCTCAGGATCCATTTAAAGAATCAATATTGAACTAAAATTTGGGATATTTTTTGTTATTGTTTTCCCTCTGCTAAAGATCAAGCAAGGAGATTTTCGTCCGAGCAGTGCAGCTCCAGGTCAGGCCACGCACCATGCCGGAATCAGCTGTCTCCCCCTCCTTTCCCCGTCATCGCGGGGGTTACTCACCCTACACCATTCTCCTTCTCACAAAAACAGCTACACGACCCATGGTCTCGGAGTATCGTGCGTCACTTGAGACGTTGATCTACCTGGCACCCAAAGCCAAGAGATGCACGCGAGGTATAAACATCGAATGAATCATCGGCTTTACGCCGAACTGTCACATCTTATCTTCCTCCTCCCTTACATCGACCGGCTGCGTCAGCGGAGAGGGAGGACATACTTTTGGAGAGTGGGGTGCTTTTACTTAAAGGGTCCAAGTGTTGGCATGGGGGGTCGGCAGAGTCAGCGTGGGACATCGCATCCTGACCTAGTGTTAAGGGGAGGGAGGGAGGGGCCACTCGAAGGGGCCTAATCTCCTGGGGGCCGGAACGGGGGCTTCGGCGTGAAGGTGATGGCTCGTGCCAACCTTGAAGAGCGGGGAGGGGGGGACACAGGGACTTGAGGGGAAATATGACCAGTATGGGAGAGAAGGGAAGCGTTAGATAGTTTCGCCGGAAGTGAGAAAGGTGATGGAGAAGAGTAAGCCGCGGTTTTAGAGCGACAGAGATGGAAAGCAGGGTGATTTTTCCTGGTGGGGTTTGCCGGGCGGGGGCAAAACAATATGGGAATGTGCGGGCATTTCTATTTCGCATTTCCTTAATTTCCCGTCCTTTCGGGCAGTCTTATAAAAGGGAATCAGTGAGTAATAATTGAAGAAGAAATGCGACGATGGAATGAATGTGTATTATAAAAAATACTTCAGCTCTTCTGTCTCGAGAATCACTCAATTAACAAAAAAAAGTTATTTATTTTTGCGCTTTGCTTCGCTCCATCGTCGCTCCCACCATGGCCTCTCATTAGAGTTAGAAAAATTTCATTCTTTTTAGGAGAAATCAGGACTTGGTCATTTTCGTTACAAGTCTCAAGTTCGTTTCTTTGCAAGATCGTGATCTATCGATTTAAATTGCTGGGGGTTACAGCCAATAAACTGCCAACTTGTGATAAGTAATGCTTCAACGCACCTACCCTAAGATCCTGGCCAATTCGGAGTCATGCTTCCACACTGGTAGGTAACTCCCACCCCCGATGTCATCCAGAGGGGGGGAGGGTAGATGCAAGTGCTTCCAATTGGGCTACGATGCTGACGAGGTTTCATGATCCCTCTCCGACAGCGTGACTTTCGGCATCTCATAGGATGGTTCCACTGTAACGGTCTTCCTTGGTGGGCAATAAACAAACACTTTCGAACTCGCGTCGAATAAATACATATATATATTGAAACAACAAAATGAAACATATACATACAATAGGTCACTCCACCGTCTTCTGCCATTCACCTGCAACACACAGTAAGTTAAAAAAAAACACTTTCTTCTCGTGTCGTTCGTTCCACTGGGGTGCGAAGGAGAGACTGCATGTAGGAGCTCCTCTGTCCTTCGAAGAAAACTCCCGGCGGCGACGTTACCACCTCCTTAAATTATTTTCCTGGAAGTTCACTGGAGGGTTTTCAAAATGCGATGTACCGTGATACCGTTGAACGTTACATACTCCTCCCCCTATCGGTCTAGGCCCACGTGGGTTTCTTGATAAGTTTTACATGATGAGGCTCTTTGGCTGTGGAGTCATTGCAAAAAATACATTAGTAACAAAAATATGAAATCACATACTTTAAAAAAAAAGGAAAAACTCAAGTTTCCCTTGAATGAAAAGGTTTGAGTTGTGATACATACGCTCTGGTCACAAATTTGCCTGTGTTGATATCTGCCAGTCCCACAGTTACCGGAGTGAGGAAGCGTTGCATTATCACCGGTCCTTTCCATCGAAGTTTCGCTGCCCGTTGATCAGACTCTTTACTAAGTGGATGGGATCTATATAACACCATATCACCAACCTTATATGGGTGCTCACCTCTGTTTTTATCATACGCTCTCTGTGCTTTGCACCTCGCAGCTAGTAAATTATTCTTCGCTCTGTCCCACTTCTCCCTTATATCGTGGTCGGGCGGTTTGGTAACAGGTCATTTAAATGCCATAAGTTGGACAAAGGATCATTCGGTCGGTACGTGAACAGTAATTCAAATGGCGTGTAGTTATGCGATTCATGTCGAGCTGAGTTGAAGGCTATTTGCAACCACGGTAGATGTCTATCCCATGTCGTCTGCGAATGTGCGTGGTACGCTATTAGAGCAGAGCGCAAGTTTCTATTAAAACGCTCCGAGTGTGACGGTTTGGGATAATATGGCGTTGTGGTGAAATGGTTGATACCATTTGAGGAACAGAAATTTTTGAAATTCCGAGACGTAAATTGCCAACCGTTATCGGAGACAATTTTTGAGGGAATGCCAAAGTTCTGGAAAATAATCGACTGTAATGAATTTGTTACCGTTTGAGTGGTAGCACGTTTCAACGGTATTAGCCAAACAAATTTACTAAATGCGTCTACGCACACCAGAATCATGGAATTTCCTGTCTTCGTTCTCGGGAATTTTCCCACAAAATCTATAAAGATTTTTTCCATGGGACGTTCCGCAATATCCGAAGATAATAACCCAAATTGGGTTTTCTGGGCCGGTTTGCTTAAGGAACAAAGCTTACAACCTTGTACCCTCTCTTTTATATCCCTATTGATGCCCTTCCATGAAAAACATTGTCTTATTTTTTGAATGGTCTTATGAATTCCTAGATGCCCCCCAACTGGGGATATATGATAGTATTCAAAAACCATGGGTATTAATTTTGGGGGTAGTACGATTTTTGGTTTATTAGTCCTCGTATTCTCACAACACAGAGTTCGTTCTATCATGGTAAACCCTTTCGGAGCATTCCCGCCTTCTAGGTTCTCAATTATATTTTTCAATTCGTCGTCTTGCATTTGATGCTGCCGAATTTCTTGAAAAGCTAGAGGAAAGTGCATGGTTAAGGCATTAATCTGTGGTGCCTCGTGACCGTTAGTGCACTCCTGACTGTCGGCGTCAAACATTCGCGATAGTGTGTCGGCCACAATATTTTGAGTTCCTTTTGTGTGCCGCACTTCAAATTTTAATGAAGAAATACGCATAATCCACCTACCAATTTTACCTAATTGTCTAGGATGTGCCAGTAACCAAGACAGAGCTTGATTATCTGTTTCTAATAGAAACTCCGAATGCTCTAGGTAATCTCGAAATTTATCTATGCCGAATACTACGGCCAAACATTCGAGTTCATACACTGACAATGCTCTCCGCTCCTGTGGTGTTAATGAGCGCGAAGCAAAACCGATATGTTGTCTTAAACCGTCGACCTCTTGCGAGAGCACAGCTCCTAAAGCCATTGAGGATACATCCGTCTGCAATATAAATTGTTTTGTAAAATCGGGTATACGGAGGACAGGAGGTAGCATAATTGCTTCTTTAAGCCTCTCGAAAGCCAGTTCCTGCTCTTCGCTCCATTGAAATTTCACTCCGTGCTTTCTTAAACGATTTAATGGGACCGCTAGCTGGGAGAAGTTAGGTATGAACTTACTGTAAAAATTCACCATCCCAATGAAGCGTGCAATGCCTTTCACGTTTTTGGGCGGTTTGTAATCCTGAATAGCCTTAGTTCTCTCTGGATCGATCCGTATTCCATTTGATGACACCAGTTTCCTAAAAATGATATTTCATTCACCGCAAATTTTATTTTTTCGGGGTTGACGGTAAGTTTGGCAGTTCTTAGGCGTTTCAGTACTTCGGTTAAATGACGAATGTGCTCCTCAAAACTATTAGAAAATACAACCAAATCATCTAAGTAATTATACACGTACTCAAACTTAATGTCATTGAAAATACTATCCAATAAACGGGTGAGTACCTGCGCTCCCGTCGCCATTCCAAAAGTTACTCTGGTAAACTGGTATAGATTCCATGGTACACAGAAACTAGTTAGATGTTTCGATTCCTCAGCTAAAGGTATCTGATGGTAGGCCGAGTTTAGATAAAAAATTGTAAAGTACATAGCTTTACCAAACCAGTTGAATGCTGTATGCAAATCGGGAAATGGTACGGATTCTATTTCAATATTCTGATTTAATTTTCGGTAGTCGATCACTAAATGGTGTTTATTTCCCGGCTTAGGGACCAGAAACGCCGGGCTGGAGAATTGCGATATTGATGGTTCAATGACACCTTTTTCCAACAAATCGTTGATCTCTTTGCGCAATACAGTAGAAACTCGAAAATACGAACTTCGAAATTACGAAATTTTGATTTTACGAAGCAAAATCTTCGGTCCCGACCAAAAGGGTATCTAAGTGTATGTAACAGTATGCGATATTACGAAATAACGAAGTTTTAAAATTGCTAACCTCGGATCTTGGTACCGACGTGAAAAAGTTACTCGTTTATACGAATAGTGATGGATCACAGCAACGTTTCGGCACTCCTTTTCAGAGTTAAACATTAATTAATGATCGTCGCCGAATACATTACGCACTGAATGTATTACCTGAACAATATCTCATTTTTCAATGCTTCAATAGTAAAGATGTGGTTTCGCAGGGGCGTCTGGCGTCCGTCCAGCAGTTGGAAGTCACTGACGTAGTCATCCAATGTACAGTAAGTCCTCAACATACGAATGAGATGCGTTCTGAGAACTTGTTTGTAAGTTGAAAAACGTTAGCCAGGCATCGAAAATTGTAGTTACTGTATTTCCTGGCCCATAAGACGCACTTTGTTTGCTCCAAAATGTGCTCTTAAATTGTTCGTTCGTCCTCTAAGACACAAGCTGATTCGCCGGGAATATACTATTTAGGGATGGTCAGATCGGATCTAAAGATCCGCGGGTATTACGTTTCTCCGGATACTGAAATCGGATCCTAATTCATTTAAAAAAATCGGATCTGGATCAGTTAAAAAAATTCACACTGCGGAGAGGATACCATTAAAATCGCCCTAAATAACGGTCATCCTGTGTTGCGGCCGATGTAGGAACTAGTTGGAACCATGGAAGTTGGCTGCTGATGTTCTCGAAAGGATGTCTATAGGATGTCCTCGAAAGAATGTCCCAAATAGTGGAAAACACCTGAGAAGTTATGCGACGAGTGAAATGTGATACGTTTGGTCCGTGGTCATAGCTGATAAGGGACTCCCAACGGGCAACACCCCCCCCCCCCCCCCCAACCCAACTTTTGGAAGCCACCTGTGAAGTTAGGGTGTGGGAAAGCGATGAGTGAAATGTGATACTTATGATGAAATGTGATGCTGACTCAAGAAAAAAATATCACTTTACTCCGACCCCCTAACTATGAGCGCCGAGGCGAGGGTGGGGGAAGAGAGAGAGAGGTGGAGGGGAGAGCAAGAGGCAGGCCAAGGACACGTAGCCGTTCGCTGGACTGCCGGAAGCGCCAGTGCTCGCCACGAATGCCTCTGGAAAAAAAAGTGCTGGACATCTTTGCTTTACACGACTACAGTAATTGTATTAAACTTGCGTACCAACTTGAGGAGTATCCGCATTGAAAGGTAAACGATGCAGCTACAACTTATATCAAAGCTCATTTTCGTATCACTTCTCATAGCCGAGTAGAATTTCCGCGAAATGATCGATTTTAGGCAAGTTTACTAATTTTTTCTCCGATGTGGTTGACATAAAGTACGCACAAGTATGTATCAAGCCCTATGAAATAAGTTCTAGCAACATCCTTCCTGCGCGAAACGGTGAAAACAGAATTTCTTTATCTATTAGTATGGCAATGTAAAAGTCAACGGTATAAAAATGGATTCCCTGGCGTGGTATCCACTTCCAAAAGTGAATGATGCTTCCTATAAAAGAAAGTAAAAACAGATTAGAGTTCCGATTCTCTCTTCGCATGCGCCGATGCATTACGTTAATTATCCCATTGATGTGACGATGCGTTTCAAAGCTCTCTCGGGCGCTACGCAACATAATTTCAGGTTGTGGAAAAATCATGAAGGAGTGCGAAGTCAACCTCATAGCTACCACCGGGGTAAGGTTACAATTTGAATCGACCGAAATAACGGCTCCCTCGTTTGATAATCGGCCGTATCAATCTAGTGTTGGCTGCCTAGGCCCCTGAAAGGAGGTCCAACCCCTCCCCCACTAGTGAAAGCCACCTGGGTAAAAGCGAAACTGGGTGAGGGTAGATAATAACAGATAAGGTGAAGGAGTGATCCTCTCAGGTTACCCCCTTCTCTTTCTCGCTGAATGAGTCCCTTGCAGATGAATTTCGTCGCGCCTAGGAATAAGGAACGAAGAACTTTTTTCTTGAAGGGTCTTCTGGGAAAAACTGGTTTAGACGCGCCAATTGTTCAGATCCGACTGAGGTATCACCCTAAAATCTGACAGCTTTAATGTTTCCGGCTGAGTGATTGAGAGGGATAGCTGAATGGAAGGACTGCTCATCAGGCAATTTCCAAATACCCTGGAAAGGATATTTTACCATTCATCACGATAACCCGAAATGAGCCTCGTATTGCCGGTAATAATCATTTGTCATCACAAAACGAATGAGTGAACGGAATAATGCATCGATTTGATGCAAAGGTAGCTTGACACACGGAAGTCGATATCCATTGAAACGCGGCTTTCCGAACCATCCGTAAAAATTTATGACGCAAGTAAATAATAAGCACTGCAAATTGTTATATCCAGATTATATTGTTAAAATTCGTCACGGCAAAGAGGGGTAGTACCAATCCGCGATTTGCTGCACGCCACACTGCCAGCTGCAACGGCAAAATAACATACGGTGGCGCCAAATTTGAAATTCCCGAAAATAGGAATAATAAAACTCCGACAAATAAGCTGTGTTCAACTGACAATGAGTGCACCCTGTAGGCATGAATACACATTTAAATATACTTTCATGAATTATAACTTCGTAAATCATGCAAGTACAACGCGAGAGTACATCTTAATCTAAGGAAACAAAAAAAGAGCTTCATCGCGATGTTTTTGAAAGATACTCGTTCATACGAAATTTGATATTACGAAGTGCCGATTTTTCCGGTCCCGTCAACTTCGTAATTTCGAGTTTCTACTGTATATCCATTTTAGGAGGACCTATGCGGTAGGGGTGTGATTTAATTATCTTGCCATTGGTAAGTCTAATCTTGTATTGCATTATATCGGTTAGTCCCAATTTCGGAGTGAGTACGTCGCAAAACCTTTCGTGAAGTCCAATTATTGCCTTACAGTGGTCCTCATGCCCTGATAGATGGTTCAATTTGGGAAACTTTTGTTTATCCTCAAAAAACATTTCTTTAGTGTGTTCGGAGAGCACCTCCGATCCCGTTTCCCCACAAAATGGTACATAATCCTTTTTTGCAAAGGAAAAATAGATAAATCTATTCCTAACATCTATGACCATCTGTGTCTTAGATATGAAATCAGTTCCTAAGATCAATTCTTGCCCTAAATTCTCAGCGACTAAAAACGAGAAAGTCCATGAAAATCCATTAATTTTTAACTTGAAAATGACACTGTATTGTATTTTGAGCTCTTCATTAGATGCCGTTAAACAAGTAATATTACAGGTTTCTATCCGTTTGATACATTTAAGCTGTTTTAATTTATAAAATAAACAAAAAGAAATTACACTTTGGACAGAACCGGAATTAATAAGGGCCTTAATTAGAGTGCCATTTATATCGACCTCTACCTCAGGAATAACCCGCTTGGTTATACCTCTTATGCTGGGGCAAGGGCCTAGCCACGTTGAAACACCGGTTCCCATCAGAACACCGAAGTTAAGCAACGTTGGGCCCGGACGGTGGTTGGATGGGTGACCCTCCTCCATGCCTCAACCAGGCATGGATGGAGCGATGATACTCCCTCCATACCTATACCGGCAGGCCTGAGAGGCCAGGCCAGGCCATACCGGGCCGGTTGGAGGGAGGACATCCTCTATACCTGGTACTGGGGTGAGGCAGGGGGAGGCTAATCCTCCATACCTCTACCGAGGTGCTCTTGTCCCCTGTCTGCAAGTGGCAGACAGGCATGGGGTTGGCACAATGGACCAAGAAAGGTCTAAGTGCCCGGGCTCCTGACGAAGGCCCCCCCAACAACAATCTAATCTAATCTACCTCTTATGCTCCGGCAATAGATTCTGTTGTGAGTCCCTTTCAACTTCCTTCCTGTCTGACGAGGTTTTATTCTTGCCTTCTCGGAAACCCCCTCGCGGTTCCCGGGCCGTATTCGTTTAAATTACCACGATACTGCCAAGTCGAACCCTGTCTACCAACTCCACGGTATTCTCGGTTACGTGATCTATATTCATGGTTACCTCTCGCACTGAATGAAGGCGGGGGTTGGTTGTATATTCCACTCACAAAAGGTGGATTATAACCAAACTCAGGGTTACTTATCCGATCCGGTAGGGGTGGAGGTTGATATACTTTGCACCTCTCTTGAATGTCTTCGATCTCCCTCCCAAATTGCAACAATTCAGAAAAATTTAGGACCTTCTTTCCCATTATGTGTTGCAAATATGACGGATTGAGGTTCTCACAGGCTAACTGTAGTAGCTCAGTTTCACTAATGGGGCATTGAAGTCTCCGATTCATCGTTCGTAGGACTGTTACGTACTCATCGATCCTTTCACCTTCCCCCTGAGTCCTGCAAAATATGTCTCTCTTTAAACGGATATAATAACCCACTGGCAGGAAAGCCTTACGAATTTCTTTGACAAAATCATCCCATGATTTCACGTTAAATTGATTGGAAATAAACCACTGCAACGCCTTTGGGCCCAGTATTTCAGGTATCAGTTTCCACATTTCTGATTTTTCTACCCTTCGACTCTCTCGAAACAACTCAGCTTTTTCTATGAATAGATTTACACTTTCGCCGACGTTTCCTTCAAATTTTAATCCCCATATTGATAGGTCTTGACCCAATTCCGTTAGTGCTTTGCGTGCTTGGTTTTCCACTTCACTGAGTCTAATTTCATCTCCCTCATCGTTCATAGCTTCATTTCCTTTCGACTCTTCACCCAGTGGCCTTTCTGATTCACGTTTATCTAACTCCCTCACGTATTCTCGTAACTCCCTACGCAAGTCGTCCAAGGTTCCTTCTTGCCTGAGCTTAAAACGCCGCGCAAAATCAATCGCCTGTTCCTTCGTCAATTCATTTATCCAGCTAGTGCCGGAGGGAAGACCGCTACGTGCCATAACGCGAAATCTACTCTAAATTTCACTAAACAACAGGAAAATAGGAAAGGATTTCTTCTTGCCGCTGAGGTCCGCCAGGGCTTTAAGGTTATAAGGATGGACCATGGAAGGGAGCCAAAGGACCAGACAACGACAAGCTAATCGAACCACGCTCTGCTACCATTTGTAACGGTCTTCCTTGGTGGGCAATAAACAAACACTTACGAACTCGCGTATAATAAATACATATATATATTGAAACAACAAAATGAAACATATACATACAATAGGTCACTCCACCGTCTTCTGCCATTCACTATCAACACACAGTAAGTTAAAAAAAAAACACTTTCTTCTCGTGTCGTTCGTTCCACTGGGGTGCGAAGGAGAGACTGCGTGTAGGAGCTCCTCTGTCCTTCGAAGAAAACTCCCGGCGGCGACGTTACCGCCTCCTTAAATTATTTTCCTGGAAGTTCGCTGGCGGGGTTTCAAAATGCGATGTACCGCGATACCGTTGAATGGTACACCACTTATCCTCTTCTTGTTTATATCTCTTATAAGGATTAAGCTACAAAACCCTTATTTAATTCTCAATCAATCTGCAGGAACAAAGTTGAGCTCTCGTTTAGAATATTTTTTCAATCACTGGGTTGAAGCGAAAGGGGAGAAAGGTACAGTTCTGTTCAAAAAAATCTTACCGCCGAAAATTTCTAAGTCCCCAGTTTTTGATGATTTGGCATCGTGGCTGAACCACGCCCCCCTGTGACGGAGAACAACAAACTTTCCAAGCGGAACGAGAGCCCTCCCTCCTCGTATCTGGGGGAGTTGAACCATCCACGGAAGGAAAATTTTGACCTGGGAAAAGGATTATTTCCGAGGGGAGGGGTAAGGTTTCTTTTCTTGTGATGTGTGAGTAAGAAGAAAAGGGAGATGTGCGGGGGAGCAATAAACTCTCCGAGTGAACGGCGGCCCTCCTTCCGAACTCGCTTGCCGAGAGGGAACCTCCACCCGATGGACGATTTTGACCTGCTAAGGGATTTCTGAGGAGATGGATTGGATTTCGGACTCTCGTTTGGTTATGTGTCAGCGAAAATGAGTAGATGAACGATCGGTCTGTCGGCCAAAGTCACCAGATATCTCTCGTAATAGAAAGCTACCATGTAGAAGCCAGGACTCAAATATCCATTGAAAGTCTTTATCAGAGTACGGGGAATAATTCCACTACAAATGACATATCTTCCATTATTTTTCCTCTAGAAAAGGCTATTACCGCGAATCGTCTCTCGAAGAGATCGAATCGTGTCCCCGGAGCTCCTTTAGTTTCTTATAAGTATTTTTCATTTATACGCGTATTCATTGACGTAGAAACTTGTCAAAAGTTTGACGTATTTTTGCAATCGCTGTCTGGAATTATATGGCTGCGCTTCTTTGGTTTGAATTTTTTCCATCGATATTAAATAAGAATCAGTATGCATGTCAATTTTCTTAGGATGCAAATAGACCAATGCCATTTAATTATAATGCTGGAATGCCGTGGAAACCAGCTAGGAAATAAGCTCAAAGCCTGCCTTCATTCAACTATTACTAACCGAATAAAAATGGATGGTTGCTACGCACTGACGAATCGTCATACGGATTCAGCATTTACTTGATTGGTCTGCGGCAGTTTTACCCACCTTTTTATATCAACTAACCACTTTCTGCAGTAAAAAGGTCACGACTTAAAAAAATAAATAAAGGAAACGTCCTAAACGTTAAAGTCGCCCGAACCGCCGTCCCATATCCAACCGCCGTCAACCAGCATCAGCTGAAAAGACATAGGAAGATGCGCACGCGCGCAGTGAAATATGCCAGCCTGCCTTCACAATACCCCATTTCCTTATAGCATACGTAATTTTTATAGAACAATACATTGAATAATCACAACTAACAGCATGAAATAAGTTAAAAAAGGATGGCAAAAAATGCGTCAAATAATGAATACTAACACTGCCTGAGTAAATTTCCCCAAACTTAATTCCAGAAACATTAAATGATTGCAAGGAAAAAACTGAACCTATATCGGGTAAAATGACAAGAATTAATTATGGCATCTTGGAAATGATATGGTTTCGTTTTTATTGTTTAAATTTATTTAAATTTGCGAGCGTATTCATTAACGTTAATAATTATCGCAATTTCGACTTAATTGTGTTATCTCATATATTTGTGGCAGTGCAATCCCGTTTGTATTTGAACTTTCGTAAATTGTTTTTAGTCATTTACTTCTTTTCGGAATTTTGTTTAATTTTTCCTTATGGCTGCTAATTCTTTCCGAAAGTAAGCCAGGAAACGCATGCGTCTTTCAGAAGAGCGCTTACAACTTTTTCTTTGATTTAATTAGATAAATTTAAGTAGATAAATTTGGTGTGGGTGGAATTACAATACACAACTAGCTACAAGAATGTGCGATATTAACAATAAAAGAATAATAGTTTGGATAAGGGATTTAAAACTGGATCACTCAAATTCGCTCTGTAGTAACCCATAATGTAAGGCTCAAATTTTAGCGCACACCTATCTTCGCAAAGTATTCTGGGAAAGAGAATTTCAGGGGTGATGTATTTATGCGCAAACTATTACTAATTAATGTTTTAATTTAAAAGTAGTGAGCTTTCTAAAGTATCCAATATCATATCAAGTTCTTTCGCTATGCTTGGAACAATATGTCTGCACTTTTTTGATTTTCCATTTTTTCTCGAGAGGCAAGGGAAGCCGTATCCACTTCAAATATCTTCGGATGTAAGTAGCTCGATACTATTTTATTCCAATATTGGAATACCTAGGAAAAAAAAAACTTTCAATCCACTCAATCATGAACTTCAGCCAGTACTCAATTATTGTTTCGCGTTGGATATGGATTAAATTTCCTTGTTACCATTAAAGTAACATGATGCAAATAATTTCTTCTTTCATCCCTCTCAAATGCCTCTTTCAATCTACTCCGTTCTGTGTGTATAATCTTTGCTACTCAGATAGTGAGTTAACTGTATTAGCGAAGATCTTTGCATAGAGGCACCACCCCTTTGGTCCTTCTAATCTTTCCTGAGAGAGCAATAAACATTCCATACCAAAGGAAGCCGCTTCCATCACCCTCGTTTGAAGAAAGGCCCGAAACTGCCAAAAAGTGACAATGGAAGGGAGCAGCGGCTTCTTATTCTACTATGAGCGAAGAAGCAACGCAAAAGAAACCCTAGCCCTCCCCTCGAAAATAATCCTTTTCGCTGGTCAAAATTTTCCTTCTGGGGGTGGTTCAACCCGCCCAGTTACGGGCAGGAAGGGCCGCTTGGAGAGGTTAATGCTCTCTGAGGGGGGCGTGGTTCTGCCATGTTGCCACTTAGTCACAAAAATCGGACTTAGAAATATTCAGCGGTAAGATTTTTTTGAACAGAACTGTACCTACACCATTTTCCGATACAAATATGTATGGGTGCTTGAGCATTTTTTCCCTTTGATTATGCATGCACCCAGCTCTGGTCATACTTTAGAATTAATGTGCATAAAAGTAATTGGTCGTACGAACCAAGCGAACTCGTTTATCTCTGGTTTTCTTGGCTGTTGGCGACGGAAGAAGGGAAGGGCAATGCCTTGCTCGAAGTCTACATCAAAACGCTCAATGAGGGAGGAAATTAAACCTGATTCTTTCGATGATAGCTATTGCCAGCCGGAGTAATTATACCTTGGAGCAAGGTTGAGTGTAATCAGTCTGAAATAGTGCGAAAAAAAGCTTCTTTGGGTTATATTTACGACTGAGTCTACCGCTCGAACAATACAGCACCATCTCCGATACATGTCATAGTTTTTGAGCACACACGCGCAGCAAACAAATGCTGTACCAGGAATATTCATCATGGATTAATGCTTGCGAAAATCGGTAGCAAAAAATGCCAGGGATCATGAGAGGAAAATACTGGTAGTAGCAATTAGTCTCTCGCGGGGGAGTACATCCGTACACGACTAATTAACATTTTTTACTCGTTTGCAACTCTGTGGACTCGTGGTAACAAAGCTGAATGCATTTTTAGTCCGATTGGTTCCATATTTTATGTGCTAAGATGCCTACGATTCAAAGTCGTTCTTGAGGTCTGGTTTCACTGGGGCGTCCAGCAGCCAAGTCCAACCGCCGCATCTGGACGTCGCAGCTGGATGACGCGGCCAGGTGGTTTCATTCAGGCAACTGCATCCCGTTCCCGCGGCTGGGCGATGTGGGAGAATGTGGATTTAGTTTAATTACGAATTTGTTATCGCTTTGAGTTTCCTGAAAGTGAGTTGATTTTAAGCTGAAATGGATGGTGTAGATTTAGTTTTGTTGGAAGACGAAGAAAAGGACTACCAATGTTGCAAGTAGTTTTACCAAAAAGAGCTGGAAAGGACGCGTAATATAAAATGCGGAGAGAGGAGAGCAGAAAAATCACCGAAAATTGGGACTGCCCGTCTACGTGTCCGCGTCTCCACTGCTCTCGAAACAGTCGAGACGCAGACGTCGGGCATCAGCCGTCGAACTCGACCACCGAGACGTATCTGTGAAACCGAACCCATTTGATATAGATTGGATGAGTACGGCAGTGACTTCCGGCTGCAGGACGCGGACGCCGCACGCGGCCGCGGGATGCCCCAGCGAAACCACACCTTCACTATTGTAGCATTGAAAAATGAGATATCGTTCAAGTAATACATTCAGTGCATAATGTATTCGGTGACGATGATTAATTAGATGTTTAACTCTGACAAGGAGCGCCGGAAAACGTTACTGTGAACTATCACTATTCGTATAAACGAGTAACTTTTTCACGTCGGGACCAAGATCCGAGGTTCGTAATTTTAAAACTTCGTTATTTCGTAATATCGCGTACTGTTACATACACTTAGATACCCTTTTGGTCGGGACCGAAGATTTTGCTTCGTAAAATCAAAATTTCGTAATTTCGAAGTTCGTATTTTCGTGTTTCTACTGTAGAAATGAACGCTGTTAAAAGTGTTACATGAGATGCTTTAGGGGGGAAGAGGTGTTGGGCTGATCATATGTTGCCTAATGGAGGGGGATAAGGGGTCTCAGGCAATCTCATGTAAGGTTTTAGTAATTCTGAATTTGTATTTTGTCACTTTTGTAATTAGTATTGGATGAAAAATCATATTTTTAGCTATGCAAACAACACACTGTTTTGGTGTACGAGAAACTAAGCAAATTTGATACAAATGCTCTTTTGTAAATGGCTGAATTTGCCTGCCCACTAGTCTGCATTCACGATTATATCAACTCAAGGTTCCGGAAGTGAAACTGAATTTCATATTCTTTTCAATGCATTTAAAAAATGCATTTTCCTGAAGTGGCCTCAACTGAACTGAGTAATAATAATAATAATATAATAATAATAATAATAATATTTATTTGCCTAGCGATCAAAAATACAAAAAGAGAGCAGTATGTACAATGATATAAGGCACGTCAAAAGACAGGAAAAAAAACAATAAAAAATACCCATACAAAGATACATTCAATTCAAAACAATGAAAACCATTAATTATGCGGGTACAGAAAAAAAATTTAAGTTAGAAAGAGTCATCCAAGAACTCATTCACTGAGTAATACATTTTATTTAAAAGAAACATTTTTAAGCTACTTTTGAATTTTATTATCGACTCTGTTTGTTTAAGTACGATAGTTTAGTTAAGTTTAAGTTTGAGTACGATAGAATTCTGGAGGGATCGAAAGAAAAATTTCAGATTAAAAGGAATGTTACAACCATTTTGGCCTGGAAAATATAACTCAATGAGCAAGCTGCAAAGAAAGGATCCGTCTGGCTCTTCTCTCTTCTGAAGGATAGTTTTTTGAAGGCATTTCACTAGTCATATGAAAATATTTTGGTGATTCCTTGTCTAAGTGTGCAAAAATTAATCACCTTTTTTTTACATGATCATAGATCAATTGTTGACGGATATACTGCCCCTTGCCATCGATTGGTACAGAAAGTGAGCGTATTATTTCGTAACTTCTCGAATTTTAAATCAACTTATGCGATCAGAAATTCTATAGATTTGTCAAGTAAATTATCTTCTATTTCTCCAACAACGAATGGCAAGTTGGTGTCGTTTGATGTCAAAAATCAATTTCCTTCAGTGCCGGCAAAAGAGGCAGTTTTTCTCTCTCTTCAACATTTGGAAAAAACTGGTTGTAGTGACTCAATCATAAAGGACTTTGAAGCTCTTTTGAACCTGTGCATTTCTCAAAATTATTTTAATTTTAATGACACTTGTTACGCCCAAACGCATGGACTAGCAATAGGGTCACCTCTTTCTCCAATTTTGGTGGATGTATTTATGGACAACCTGGAGAAAAAACTCTTCGCTTCCGATGATCTTCTCATCAAAAACTTTAGTTATTATTTTCGTTATGTTGACAATGTTATTTGCCTTTGGTATGGGAGTCAAAGACAGTTGGATCAGTTTGTGTTAAGATTAAACTCCTTACACCCGTCTATATCTTTTACAGTGTAAGTAGGATTGAACACTTAGGATTGTTTCTATTTAACAACAGCCATAAAAGTTAATGTCCACTGGTTTTCTATTTTTCTCAAAAGTACTTTTACTGATGTGGTAATCCCCAATGAGTCAAACCATCACCATTCTCATAAATTGGCTGCTTTTCACTCATTTATACATCACCTCATTTCCATTCCCCTTGCTCAAACTGAATTTGAAATGGAAGTGAAAACAATTAAACTCATTGCATACCGCAATGGTTATGATGAGACAATTATCGATTCACTTCTGCAATGCAAACTTAAGAACAAGACTGTGATGTCATTGACCAATCTCTCTCCCATTTTGTGTTCCAATGATAATAAGTGCACCAAAATACCTTTTCTAGGCCACTTGTCTTATAAACTCAATAGATTGTTTTCGAAGGAAAATGTCAAGTTATGTTTTTTATAATCCAGTGACTTCCAGTAAATTTTCTTTAAATTCTAAAGATTGCATAAGTGAAAAAGAAAAGGGTGGAGTCTACCTGTTAAAATGCAATACAAATGATTTTAATAGTTTTTATATTGGGCAGACTGGAAGAAGGTTTATTGTAAGAATAGATGAACATAAAAAATCATTTTTGTAATTTGACAACAAATCCATGTTTGCTAAGCATTTATTAGACTGTGACCATTCATCTGATTTTAACTTTAATATTTTACATGTTATTAACAAAGGTGCTAAACTGGATTTCATGGAAAATTTTTAAATTGGGGCATTTCAAAATATGTACAGAAAATATTGTTAACGAGGTTGTGCAGTTGACACATTTGCCTTTGCTTACTGTGCGGGTTCTTCACCCCCCTCAAACCTTTTTCGAAAGCCCTGACCTTGCTCCTTAAACGTAAGTCCCCTCTCATGCCTCCTTCGTTATGCTTACCCCACCTACTTTTCAAACATATATATGTCAGACAAACTGCTCACTCTGTCTCCCCTTGAAAATGACGTGGAAGCGTTGAAACCAGTCGAGGTGCAATCAAAATAATTGTGGAAAATACAAAGTGTTATCTTTGATTATCATGATCATAGGCCCTATTGAGAAACTTACATTGTAAAATTTTCATCTACATCTACATATTACCCTGCAAGCCGCCTCAATAGGCGTGTGGTGGGGGTGTTAGGACACCAGCCGTTTACATATAAAAAGGAAACCTTCTAATGAAATTACGCCTTGCATTTATTAAAGTCCCTTATTTGTTCGGGGGAAAAACGAATTCCCATACCTATCTGTTAGGCAAAATTTCTCTCTTAATTTATCGTTTCTGTCGGACCTGGAAATATAGTGGGGTTATAATTTGATGTTCTCCGTGTCGCTCTGAAAGATATCTATTCTCAATTGCTCAAGTAATCTAAGCCTAGCACGCAGCCTCCGAGTCTGTAGCTGCTCCCAGCCTAATTCGTTTAACATCTGTGTAACGCTGTCTGTACGCCCGTAGCAGTTTTTGACAAATCACGCAGCTTTCCTTTGTATTTTATTAAGTTCCCGGATTTTAGCGAGATATCAATAATGATTTTCGAGTGATTGTGATTCATACTATTATCATTTTCAAATATCATTGCGACTGGCCCTTAGTGCGTTCTCGGAATGGTTCGAGGGGATTTGCAGCAGGAAGGTGGAGTGGGGGGAGAGAGAGAGAGAAAACTCTGACTCGACGTTACCATGTACAAAACTTTGGATTTAAATGGAAACGAAAGGCTGCCTGTCGTAGGCATTGTTTGTGACAGACACGAGGGGTTCACCACTTGTCCCAGTTGGAAGGGCAGGAGAGTTGCCAGGCTGGTCGAGGGAATTACTCCTTTTCGTCCCCTTCCCTCCCCACAGGGACTTCTTATCTTGACCAGTCCTAAGGGTCTTTGAAGGAATGGGTCACGTGGAAGTGCTTGGTTTATGTCTCAGAAGTGGACTTTTGAAAACAAAAGTTTTAACTTTTATATGATGAATAAAAATAACTAACAAACATTAATCTCAGTTTCTTTGAAATCAGCCGATTAAAATTAGTCCAAACGGCATGTCACTTCATTGATTTCTGACCATTGTCGTGATAGCGGGAAGATTTTTCTCCCCAAGTCTTTGCCATGCTCTTTTGCTAAAATACGATGGAATTGTTTACTGTTTTGTCTCAAATCAATAATAATAATATTTATTAATCCAGCGATCATTTTAAACATGATATAGGAAAAGTCAATACAAAAAAATATAAAGAATACATAAGCAATAAAAAAATCAATCATTAATGAATTCACTGACACTGTTGTACATTTTGTCCAGTAGAAGATGCTTAACCCTCTTCTTAAAAACTTGAGCCATTTCCAATGCATTTTAGATTATCTGGTAAGGCATTGAAAAGTCTGCGACCCATAGAATTTGGGCCATGTAGGGCTGTTGTTGTACGCACAAAAGGCACTTATAAGTCTTTGGCACTTCTTGTATAGTGATTGATCAGGAAATTATAAACAAAATGGTTAGTACATTTAAAATTATGCTCGATGAAGATTAAGGAAAAATGTAATTGCTTAAAAATCAACTTGTGAGTCACCCAGCTTATCCCCCCCAAGGGAAAAACCTAATGGGACACACGCGAGGACACCAATCGGCACACCAAGCAAAACTTTCTTTTCCCTCACTCCCAATAAATTTAAGCCTGCGCCTCTGTCGCAAAGATATTTGAAAAGGATGATAGAAGTGACTCACACAATGAGTGGCCTTTTAAATTTCAATGTCTCCAAGCTAATGAACTCAAAGAATCGATCATAATATTTTTCTATTGTTATGCAGAAATTTGGGCATGCAGCTGCACTGTGGTCTGAAATTGAAAAAAACTGTCAATGTGTAAGAGAGTGTATCGGCACTAACTTTGTGGAAACAATGGAATTTCATTATTAGAAAATAAACACTGGTACAACCTATAAAAAAACATTGTACATTCTATAAAACCTACTGCTGGTCTATGTAACCCGTTGTTGGAAATGTTTCTTACAAATTACAGAATATTATTTCAAAAGATCAGGTTCAAGTTTATTTTTATAATCCTGTTACAATTGGGAAAATTCTTTTTAAATCTTAAGGCTAATATAGTATCTTAGATAGAACTGGTTGTTGTAAACTTGTATGAGATGAATGTGGTATTCAATATATCGGGCAAACAGTTGACAGTACCAAGACTCTGGCAAAGGAGCACTTTGACTTTGTTGCATAAATAAGGATGATACATCTTGTTTTGCCGAGCACTTATGTCATTTTAACCATTTTAGTGATTTGACGCAGAAGCCATACATTGTATGGCCAAAGGATAAAAAACCAGCACAACTTGAAAACAACTACATTGTTTGGAGAAAATTCCATTTAAAGATTTAACCAAAGTTCATCAGAATATCACTTATCTCCATAAACTGCACTCTTAAGTGGCCGGATATGTGAATTACATTTGTGACACTCTTCCACTTAAAAATATACCACTCTTTCGTTTTGATTATGACATAAGCAAACAATTACAATTTTTTTTAGTTATGCTGGTTTTCTTTCAATGTAGCGACATGTTAGACTTTTATGAACAATTTGAAATATGTATGTATGTAACAGTGAATCGTAGCTATGTAATGATATTGTTGTCGCCCATTCGCCTCTCCTTAACCTCAAACTTCCGAAGCTAGTGAGATAAGGATTGTGACCTTCACACGTCACCAAATACTCTTCCTCCCCCCCTCCCCAGTACCCAAATTTTCCATAGCCTCCCCCCTCCCCTCCCTTCCTTCTTCCCCCTCCCCCCAGCTTTAAACTTTAATTATCCAACGGTCACTTACTAGTCCTTGTCCCCCCCCCCCCCCTGCCTTACCCCACGTTGTAAAATGCATGAATGGGTCCTCCAGTATGGCATTTATGCGAGTACGGGATGCAGTACAGGTTGCAGGAAAATGCAATTCATAGTTTGATATGCTTGTTTACGTGTTGGGGTTAGCTGTCGTATTCAAAATTTTTGCTCACAACTGGTAAAAATTATTGAAAATATTGCATATTAAGGAGGAAATTTTGGCCGTTGGGTCAGATTGGGTCAGGTTGTCCTTACGCTAAATAGAGAGTTTCATAAAATTGAGGTTTTACTACATAAATTTGTATATAAGCTGGCATCATTCTTGTTTGGTTGTGCTACTCATGCCATGAGTTTGTGTCTAGGTTCTAGGTGATTACATATTTTTTAATATGTTTTACCTCGGTAGTTTGAAATGAGCATGTTATCTTTTTCCCTCAAAGTGAGCAAATCGTGGCGAGCACTTCTACAGAAAGGAACTGCACCCAATAATGTTTTGCGGTGGTTTAATTACTTGGCATCGTTGGAATCTGTTCAAGCTGTTGTTGATTCTTTGCCTGCCGCTGCCAAAATGACCCTGGAAAAACAGACTGTTACTGGCAAATCAGTCCAAGAAAAAACTTCTAGTCGTGGATCTCAGATCAGCAAGGAGGAGGGGAAATTTGTTGACTTGCCCGGAGCAGAAATGGGAAAAGTCGTCGTTAGATTCCCTCCAGAAGCCAGTGGGTAAGTAGCTCTAATTTTTTCATAAATGAGCAGTTGAGTATTAGCAAAATCACTGTATGAAATATGGGAAATAGTTTCCGACGTAACTTGGTGGAAATTTCTAATATTCATATTGAAACAATCACTTGATAATAAAACTGACCCAGGTTTCGGCAACGCAGCGTTACCTTGAAAATGGCACTGAGTTGCCGAAACCTGGGGCGGTTTTATTATTAAAGTTTGGATTTATACCAAGTGATTGTTTCAATATGAATATACTTACATGCATGTATCTTAAGCCCATTTCACGCAATATGTACTTGATCCAGCACAAGATCTAATGCCTGACACAAAATTATGTGCGCTCGAGTTTGCAGCTCAATAACAAAATAACCAGTAGGTAATTGTGCATAAAAACCAATTGCATTTAATTTTTCTTTGGTTTATTATGCGTTTAATGGTTATAAATAATATTTTATTACATTTAGAATTATATATTTACTGAGGCAAGAACGTAATAAGTGCCCATTTTTAGGCGTATTTCAAGGAGGAGTCACATTTAAAATTTGTCTTCATAAAAACGAGCTGTGGTATGGGCCCCGAATTTTAAACACTGATAGACAATGTTGTTGTTTATGTATATAATAAATTATAGAATTTTATCTTATAAGGAAAAGTTTTTGTTGTGAGCTATATACACAAAATTTATCTCCGGAGTGGGACGTCGTAGAACAGCGTTCTTGGCTGCGCTGTCATAAGCAAAGCATGAGTAGGTAATTTATTATTTTATGCCAGTATAAGGAATGATAAGTAGCTGATTTTATATTGATTGATATTTATGTCATTATACTGAGGCTGCGCTCTGTGGCGATCGCCTCGACCACCCTTGCGGCATTGCCGCCTCGGTGGGCCATGCCGAGTGGCACGCTCAGCTCCATCTGGCTCAGTTGGCTTTTATTAGTAATATTTTAAATGTTTAACATCAGCGTTTCACATTAGGGCTTTGGACTACCAACAGTCGCTTAAAAAATATTTTTTTCCACTTTTTGGATTTCTATTTTTAATGATTTTTTCACATTTTTTCCATGCGTATACAGGGTTGCTACAGGTCAGTAAAATCAGTAAAGTCAGGGAAAAGTCATGATATCAGGGAAATTCAATGTAGAGTCAGTAAATTTGAAAATACTGGCGGTCAATGCACTTTATATACTCTAATATTGCAACAAAAATTTTGCTGGCTGTGAGCTGTGCCGCAGAAGTAGCACCATGTGAGGAACTGCACCATTTCTGTCGCTCAATGATCGCAACAAGATCCAGCACTACTTTTGTGTCTGCCAAGGAGTCTACATACAATGTACAGTAAAACCCCGCTTTTACGTCCCCGGAATTTACGTTTTCCCGTGATTTACAACATTTTCTCCCGATCCCAAAAATGTTTGCATCATTATAATGTATTTTCATCCCGCTATTTACACTTTCAAAACCCGCCATTTACGACATTTGAAGGCAAGAAAGATGGCGGCTGGCGCACTTCAGCTGGCGGCCCTTCGAGCGTGATTAATGTTAAATGTGGATAAAAATACATGCTTAAACATGACGAATGAATGCTGATTTATTTGGTTTTCTTTAAAAACACAATTATATGTTTGATGGTAGCACATTACATCGATAGCATTGCTGAAAAGTATTTATGCCGGATATTGTAATGCTTGCGATCGGGATTCTCGAATTGGTACTAAGGAGCCATACCAGGGAATAGAATTCTCTTCCCTGGCCGTACTAGCTTTTTAAACGGTACATTTAAATTGTAGCGTATGCCATAAATATATTTAATTAGATATTATTTGGCCAACTATTGCTGTCATTGTGGCGAAAAGTTCAAACGTACGTTAACTCTTGTTCTCATCCTTCGCAGCGATCTTTTTCTTATTTATCGTAACTCCTGCACTAATGCCATTCATCTTGTGTTTTTAGGTTTTTAGTTACTTCACCTTTAGTTTTATTTAATGTGCAATTACTTACGGCAATCGTGAGGAAACGTATTTTAAAATGGCAAACAAGCGTGCGAGATAATCGTTATCATTGGAAGAAAAAATCGACATTTTGCAAAGAGAATTGACTCTAATACGGGCACTCGCGTGTCCCTGACCGAAGAACGTGATATATCAGGTTCAACGTGGAACACAACTGTAACATCCCGTAAATGTATAGAGAAAAGTGCTAAGGACTGCGGCCCTATTGGTAAAAGGTGTAATTACATTAAAGACTCCAAGTAAGATGAACTTGAAGAAATATTGAAGACATTGTTTAAATCTTCCCCCAAAATAAGGCCGCATAACCGCTGCTAGAGGCGCTCGGCGCACTGATGTCTTCAAAGAATCAAATGGATGTTTACACAGTTTCAAAATTCGATATAAATATTGTCTATAAAATAATTTTTGGTGAATCTAACAGTGTAGGTACTCTACATTGGTCCTGAAACAGTTTCTCACTGGAAGTGCACAACTTTGCATAATTATGTTGATGGCTATGCCTATGCGCTTAAAGACATTTTTTATGTGGACGAGACAGGTCTTTTTTTTTAAATAATGCCACACAAGACCCTATAGACTTCAAAGGGGACCCTTGTCATGGGGCCAAGCTCAGCAAAGGTCGCCTTACTGTTTTATCAGGAGCTAATCCAGATGGCAGTGAGAGACTGAAGCCCTTTGTTTTTGAAAAGTCCAAAAATCCACGTTGCTTTAAAAATATTAAGAAAGACCTTGGCTACACTCTATGAGCCAACACAAAGGCATGGATGACATGCCTTTGTGTTGCCCTTGCCCTTGATGCAAATATAAATATATGTAGGTAGACACCACCTCAAATCAAGTTCAGTTAAAATTTGAGAATACGTTTATTTTTTGTTAACTTTTGTTTATTAATTTATTTATGTCTATTTGGTGACCCATCAAATATTAAACATCACCTGTTAATTTAAATAAAATTATTTAACATTAGGCTATGATTTTTCTTCTATTTCCTACAAATTACGATTACCCTCGATTTACATTTTCCTGCAATTTACACTTTTTTCCTTCATCCCCGTCAAAAGTGTAAAAGAGAGGTTTTACTGTAGTATCCGTGATGTATTCTGTGAAAAAGGCATTGAATAAGGTTACCAATGTGTCAAAGAAGGACATGCTAAAATTTAAAGAAGAATGTGTAGCTTTTGTGAAGGCAATGACTGCCAAGCTTTTAGAGAAGTCACCACTCGGATACAAACTGTGCAAGGCGATTACTATTTATGATATCTATATATTGTCAAACTGTAATCAAGACAAGAAAATCTTGTGTGATTCACTATGTACCTGTGCTATTTCTGATTTATATTAATGATTTGAACACATATTTCTCTGATTATAAAGGGACTAAGTTGCTTTTGTATGCTGACGATACTAACATCCTACTATCTTCCTCATCATGCTTGTCCCTTACAGTTAATTCCAACTTGGTAAAGCAACAGCTGTCCACATTTTGGACAGCTGTTGCTTAACCAAGGCAAAGGCTATGTCAGAGACCATGGTATTATCATATGTGAAGATGTATGTAAGCTATTGTAGCCATGATAAAAACATTATTTCCTCCTAAAAGGACGATTTTCAATTAATTTTTTTGTGACCACTACTACGTTGAAGAACTTAAGCTCTTCTCTGGCATTGTAAAAATGTTAGAAACTTAATGGTGGCCATTTCTCCAGAAATAATCCGTAACATCATTGTTGTGATTACAATCTGAAAGGGCGTAAATGCACAGGTAATCTGCCATAAATTTAGGTCCAAAAAGTTAATTGGAATTGGGTGAAAAACACACATTTGTCATGGCTGCTACCTTCCGATCTCATTTACTCGTGGCAGTTTTAAAAATGACAATTATTTTCTAAGATTAATTAGCATACCTTGTCTCGTTGATAGGAATCCGGTAGAATTTCCCACCAACCGTCGTGCACCCGCTGACATACCATTTCTTCTTCTCCATCTCTCCACTTCCAAAATAAATTGGATTTGCTTTCGAACTCTTGCCTTGGTGTTAACGGTGTACAATCTTCGGGTTAACGGCCCCAACGATTCATCCACCTTTCAGAAGGTGGGGGCATTGGGGCCTGTGGGGGGGGGGGGTACCTTACGGCAGAGTTAGTTCTAGGAACATCTCATAGATGGCCCGGAACAGAGGGCATCGCACTCCCGTAAGGCTCGGTTCCGGCTGCTCGGCAGTCCTCTGACTAAGCACAAAACGCAGCAGTCTCCTTCACGCATTGCTTCATTCATTCTCTTGTTCTTCAGAATCCACAGTGTAAGAAATCACTGGTTAATATATGCAGCCATTTTGTCAGGACGACAGAACCAACGAAGCATATTTCATATGAATTCGATTATGTAGAGGAACTTTATGCTATGGAATGTGCCATTGGTCTGCTTCTTCTTAGTGTTTCTAAGTGCAGAAATAGGATATGTTGTCTTCCTACCTGCAACGATAAGAAACATGATTCGATGCAATTTTTTTATAAAATCGCTTTGTCTTCTTTCAAGGTTCTATTTTTGAGCCTCTAGGGGGAGGGGCCCCTCGCTGACCCCTGCCCCTCGCTGGGTACGCCCATGGTTGTTAGGGTAGTCATACTTATAGATTGCTACCACATTCAATTCTTCATTGAAGGCTGATAGATATTGACTTTGACAGCTATTGAATGAATCGACTTGACTTTGTGTCTGATTGTCTCCTCAGTGTGAAGCAGCACCAAATGGGATTCATGAAAATGTGGCTTTATGCGACCCACCCCTAAACTAGTTCACTTATACAGCCATCTAATTAGTGGCTATGTGCTCTGAAACCCCCTCATCCACTCTTTTTTGTTTTCTCTGTTTCACCGATAATCCTGACCTGCAGAAGTTTTTCAATTACAATCCCATCCTTGTGGGTGATCACCCTGTGTCTTCGGACCATGCAAAGGCCCTTTGCCTTTCCTTTACCCCTCTCCTCACCAGAGCACTGGTGTTTTAAAGTGCTTGCCTGCGCACTGAGCGCAGGCCAAAGCAGTTAGTTTGAGGGAATAGTGTATGTGTTGGGCGTTCTTGTGATTAGGGTTTGTAGTGACATACAGGGTTTGGTGAGAGCCTTTGCAAGGTCATAGCACAGACGCTAAACATATTCCGTGCCTACTTAGATGTGTTTTTAGTACTGTCACTGATACATTGATGGAAAAAAATTTGAAGAGCATCCACCTTAACCAATGCTTGCCCCTTCGAATTACAAACCCAAAACTTGAATGACTCTTTGATTCCATGTGCCCTTAAGTTCAAGACCCCTGTATTCTTTGCTCTATGCTATCTTTGGTCAGAATTAAACTACGTAGTTATTTTCTGAAATGGAGATCTTGGCATGTCTATGAAGTCCACGTGCTAATGTGGACTTCATAGACACGCCACCTCCTCCATGCATCTCTTCTGCCTTCTCCGAACCTCTGCCACAAGCTTCCTCTCCTCTCCAACCATATCCAATAACTCCTCGTTCGTCTTCCTCGCCATCCAGCTCACCCTCTCCATCCTTCTCCAAACCCACATCTCAAACACCTCAAGTCTACGCACATCCTCCCTTCTCGATGAACAAGTTTCCAACCCATATAGCGCCATCTTGTTACTTGGTAGTCTAAGGTGTGAATTTTGTAGTCTTAGGTGTACTGAAAATGTGTGCTTTCTATTTTATATTCCAAGATTCATCATTGTGTATTACTTTATATTCTTAATTTTTTATGATTATGTATCTAATGTTCTTATGCTTGCCATTTATTTCTGTGACGGTTGCTTTGCCGCTGGTCTCAACTTGCTGGGTAATTTGCATGTTCAGTGGAAACATTTTCTTCTCTTCTTTTCAAGGTATCTACACATTGGTCATGCCAAAGCTGCACTACTAAATCAGTATTATCAAGAGGCATTCAAAGGAAAGCTAATAATGAGATTTGATGACACAAATCCAGCAAAGGAAAAAGTTGATTTTGAAAAGGTAAGTGCTCTGTGTTATTATGTATAGTCTTAAGAGTGAGTTGCCTATCGCACACTTCCAGTCTATTTTCCTCTGATTAGTTATTAAAGATTCTTTTTTCATGAATTGCTCATGTTAGTCGCCTTTCTCATTGTTTTCTTCCTTTGTGTCGAAATTTCTTAAGGAGGAAATGTTGCAGGAAAGTTCTCAACATGTCATGGGTTCAGGATGTTTTGACAAAGTTGCTAATTTGAAATAATTTGAGAAAAATTTTGATCATATGACATTGGCTATGAGTAGAGATACGTGTAAATAGCACTTTCATTTTTATTTTATAGCACTTTCAATTTCAGTTTATAGCATTTTGTAGCATCTATTTTACATAAAACTTTTCGTTTTTATAAGCTTCCGCACGTTGTTGTTATTTTAACTCGCGGCATTTTTCCGGTAACACGTGTCGAGATCAGCTGAGTATAAATGACCGCCAGTAAAATCATCTTTCGTCTTTCTCGCCATCCAGCTAACCTTCTCCATCCTTCTCCAAACCCACATCACAAACGTCTCAAGTCTATGCACATCCTCCCTTCGCAATGACCAAATTTCCGACCCATATAGCGCCACGCTTCATATTAAAGTTTTCACCAGCCTCTTCTTTACGTCTCTTCTCTGACCCCCTCTCATCAATTCCCCTCTCTTCAAAAATGTTTCTTTAGCGAGCGCAATTCTGCATTTGATGTCCTTACCACTAAACCTATTCTCCTCCAAAATACTACCCAGATACGTAAACTGCTCGACCTGCTCTATCTTCTGCCCTCCCACCCTTATATTCAGCCCCACCTTCTTACTTCTAGAAAATCTCATCACTTTCGTTTTCTTGTGGTTGATCTTCATCCCATACTTTTCGCACTGCACCTCTAATGCATTTACCATTGATTGTGGCAGACTGACTAACCAATGCTTGATCAACTGCAAATCTCACTGATTTTATCAGCTCTCCTCCTACCTTTATTCCTACCTCCTCCTCCCCCCATGCCTCCCTTACCATTTCTTCTGAATACATGTTAAAAAGCAACGGCGATAGTGGGCACCCCTGCCGCACTCCCCGTCCTGTCATGGCCCATCCCAATTCTCCACCGGCTGCCCTAACCTGCGCCGTCTGGTTCATATACAAATTCTGAATCAGACGCCTGTCCCTCCAATCGACCCCTAATTTCTTCAACAGTTATATTAACCCTTAACCGGTGACGTGCGGTCTGAGAGACCGCTGCGTTTTTTAAATTGTGAATATTTTCAAAATTACTTTTTTAAAATGTCTATAATCCTCGTTAGCTTCATGTTTTTGTATAATAAGGATATAACACTTTCAATTTAACGTTTTTATTATTTATTTCTGTAAATTTGCAACTGAATTCGATTATCGGTCTGAGAGACCTCACGTCACTAAATTGGAAAAATCAATAAACGTAATGCTGGTGGACATAATTCAAAAAGTTGTTTAAAACAATTCGTAGTGATTTTTCAAGTATAAGAAAAATTAATAATTTGTTAGGAAGCATTTTTAGTTACAAAACGTTGATAATAAAGTGCCTAATTTTTCTAAAATACATTTAGTAAGAATAAATGACTATTCAAGCCGTTACTGAAGGCGAACTCAGAACAAATGAAATCCTGTTTTTATTGGAAATATCATGCATTTTGTTCTTTAAATGTTAAGCTTCTTATAGATTTTATAAATAATTACAATAAAACAGTGGTTAATTTCTTGTTCCCCTTGCAGGCTGTACGCATGTAATGTATTTTGTAAAAATGACGGAACCCATTGAACCCCGAAATTTCGCACACCCACGCCTGGAGTGCAACATTCATTTGTGCCTTTCTTTTGGCAGTCGGTATTCCTTTAAGTATTTGGGGACAGAACGTCTAAGCATCGAGTTTTACCACCAGAAGAAATGAAAAGGGCTTGGGAAACACCGAGAGTAAAACATCGAAATGCTAGTGCCATTACATCTACATATGTCCGAAGCGAATTTTTGACTCTTTTAGTCGGCTATTTTTTTTAAGGAACCAGAAAAACCCTTGAGTGTGTAGTTTTTGAAGTAGTGCAAAAATCTGTTGACTCCCGGCATCCTCGGTTTGTTGACCATACCAGTGATTGCGCCGGCTCCACTGATGTCAACTCCCTTTCGAGCCCACCGTCCTTATTCCGGGCGGTCGCCTGACAAAATGGCATGTGCCATACGTGAGAGGAGGGTATGTGTGGGAATTACCAAAGAACGGAGGGTAGATCATCCTCGGCTTTCTGTATTTCTAATCCTTCGCACACCAAAGGCAAGAGTAGCATAAAGGGTTCATGAACGTAGCCTGAGCGGTGGGTGCCCGGCAAGGGGATGGTCCTTCGCCCACCCACTAAGCGATCGGCATTAGAGCTTTAAGCGCCACTTGAGGAGGATTATGTCATAGGAAGTGATCACGATACAAATACAACTGATAGTGAAGGAGGGAGCACAGATGATGACAGAAGTGATGTAGTGAAAGTTCTCCCCAGGCAAGGACAATTTTTTTACGGGAGAAATCGCTATAAGTGGTCATCAAGTGAGCCAAAGAGGAAAATTCGTACACCCTTCCATAACATGGTTACTCAGAAACCTGGTTTGAAGGATTGCATTACATCACTAGGTAAGGATGTTGAGCCTCTTGATTATTGGTCTCAGATTTTTGATGAGCGAATGTTGCAGTTGATTTTGCACTGGACAAACATGAAGCTTCAAGCAATAAGAGAGAAGTATAAAAGGGATAACAGGCCGGAGCTACAAAACGTTGATTTTATGGAATTAAAATCCTTTCTTGGTCTTTTGGCTTATTCTGTGATTTTCAAATCTAATGATGAAGACATTTGCAGCATATTTGCCACAGATGGCACTGGCAGGGAAATTTTCCGATCAGTAATGTTAGGATAGCGGTTTACTTTACTTCTTACGAGTCTCCGTTTTGATAACCCTGCGGATCGAATGACCCGATACAAAACTGACCCAGTAGCTCCAATTTCTGAGTTATTTTGCTCTTTAGTAAAAAACTCCCAACGCTACTATTCATTGGGAATGGTAACTTGCATTGATGAAATGTTAATTGCCTTTAGGGGCCGATGCAGTTTCAAAATGTATATTCCTAGCAAGGCTGCCAAGTATGGTTTGAAAATGATGTGTTTGACTGATGCCGAAAACAGTTATCTGTTTAACGCATATTTGTACGCAGGGAAACACAGATGGGATAGGTTTGTCAGAGAAAGACAAAAAGCTATCAAAACCAGCCCAGTCAGTTCTTCGTCTCTCTGAGCCAATCATGGGGTCCCACAGGAATATCACAGCGGATAATTGGTTCACATCTATTGAACTGGTAGAAAAAATTAAAAGAAAAAGGGCTGACGTGCGTTGGTACAATCAGAAAAAATAAAAGGGAAATAGCTAATGATTATGCACCATCCAAAGGGCGCATAGTGGTCTCTTCACTTTACGGATTCTCGGCAAACATGACTCTAGTATCCCATGTCCCCAAAAGAAATAAGGCTGTTTGCTTTGTTTCATCAATGCACTACAAGGTGAGTGACGATATAGAGTCAGGGAAACCAGAGGTTACTGCATTTTACAACACGACTAAGGGTGGGGTAGATACTTTAGACAAAATGTGCTGTAGCTACACATCCGGCCGAAGAACAAGGAGGTGGCCAATGGCATTATTTTTCAGAATATTAGATATTTCCTTTGTTAACTCCTTTGTGCTTCAGCAGTCTGTGAAAGATAAGAAAGATATGACACGATTTAGTTTCATTAAATCGATAGCTGCAGATCTTGTTAGACCCCATATGAGAAGGAGAATGTCAAATCTTAGACTCCCGAGACAGGTATGATTAAGTATTGCGCAAATTCTCGATCTACCTTTGGAAGAAGCTGAAGAAGTTGAAAGGCTCGAGAAGCGGAAAAAATGTAGACTGTGCCCGCCATACAAAAAACGGAAAACCTCTTTCTTATGTTTCCGATGCAAAGAGCCTGTGTGCTTGAAATGCACGAAGAAAATTTGTAAAGACTGTGTGGAAACGGAGATATGAGAGCTATAGTGAAAAAATGTAATTTTAATCGCCTGCAGAATGTATCAAGAAAAGGAATAAACAAGATAAATTCAATTGTTTCTTATTATTTAGCCTTCCTACTTTAACATTTAAGGCCTTATTTTTAAATCTGGTGAAATATTGTTACTTAAAAACGATAATAATAACTAAAGTGTTTTTGACATCAGTTTTTTGATCTTGTTTTAAATAAATATTTTTACCAAAAAATTGATTCGTATTCGTTATGCATAAAATTAAATATAAGTTTAAGAATAAGTTAGGCAGATAAAGAAACATTAAACTAAGCAATAAAAATGGCATCGCAACATTTTATGAATATTTGATTTATTGCGGTCTTCCAGACTGCACGGCGCTGGTTGTGTAACAAAAATTGCACGTCACTGGTTAAGGATTAATTTCATTCAGTCCACCCTATCAAATGCCTTCTTGAAATGCACAAAGCAAGCAAAAACATCCTGCCCATACTCTAGATTTCTTTCTACTAGCGTCCTTATCACCGCTATAGCGTCTCGCATTCCCATTCCTCTCCTAAACCCGAACTGGTCGTCACCCAGGTATTAATTTGCCTTCTTCTCTAGCCTTCTGTTTATATTTCTCAGAACTACTTTGGCCACTTGGGATATTAAGCTTATTGTCCTATAGTCTTTGCACGTTTTGGCCTTGCTCTTCTTTGGTATTGGAATTAGTACAGTCTTCGCGAAGTCTTCTGACCACACTCCATCCTCATAAATCCTATGAATAAGCACAAAAAGTTTTTCCCTTCCGTTCTTCCCCATGCTCTTTAAAAACTCTGCAGGTATTTCATCTATTCCCACCGGCTTATTCCTTTTCATGTCTCGTAGAGCTCTTTTGATTTCGCTATCTAGGATACTTGGTCCGATGCCATCTCTGTTGATATTGTCTTCCCTTTCTATATCAAACCTATTGGGCCTTATTTCTTTACCATACAGCTCTTCAACATACTCCTTCCACCTCTCATGCATCTCTTTCGGTTCTACGATCACCTTTCCTGTCTTGTCTGTTATCATTGTAATTCCCCTTCCCTTATTACCACCCTTCAGTTCCTTTACTTTCCCATATAATGCATCTGCTCTTCCCTCTTTTTGGTATTTCTCTAATGAGTTGATCTGTTATCTCCAATACGCCTCTCTTGCTTTCTTTGTTTCTCTTCTAAGCCTGTTATTAAATTCTCGGTATTTTCTCTTACCTAGCTCTGAGTTTACACTCTTCCATTTCCTTCTCTCCTGCATCTCCCTTATCATCTCCTTCGTGATCGACGGTTTTCTAATTTTAACAATGTAATGACACTTAAAAAATATTTTCTCTCTACTCACATCTGTTTTAGGTTTGATATAAAAAACAGGGAAAGAGACAACTCCTATTGTGACCCCAACCTTTAGTGACAATTATGAAAACATGTAGGGAAATTTTCATGGTGAAAAAATTTATTTATTACCAATTTATGAACTTGGTGGCTCACAAAGGTATGCCGGGATGACGAAACATTTTTACTCTTATCTATATTCTTTGTCTCACCTAAGGTAAACATTTGACTTTGATAAGTTGAATAGTCATTAACCTTTTGTGGTCCAACGTTGATGCTGACTCGACAGGCCTAGTGCTAGTAGCAGGTCCAATGTCGAGCTGAGGTCCACACTGTAAACCTCTACGATTAGGACATAAATGCATTTTCAATAAGCTGCTACCATCTCATGGTACTCCTATGAACTCCTTGGACCTCATGAAACCAAAACTAAATTGGACCAGACTGTATGAGTTCCTAAAATTAAGTTGGACTACAAAAGGTTAATTCATGATCCTTTTCCATATTCAAACACTGCACTCTTATAGCTTAGCTCTGTAAATGACACCTCTGGGCAATTTTCCAAAAGTTCGACCCCCAACATCTCAGAAACTATGAGTGCTTTATAGGAAAAAATTTAAATGTATCACGAAGATGTTGATAGTAGCCTTTGAAGAAGTTATCAGCAAAATCCATTTTGGTTGGTGTTATGTATTTTGAAATTTCTGTGAGTGAATTGATGTAGAATGAGGTAACAGTTTTGAGGAAACTGGGACTAGCCACGGTAGTAGCCTTTACGGAGTCACCAGCAAGTGCACAGCACACAGGGGAGAAGGACGCCTTGGTAGCTTAACTGGTTAAAAGCACTCGGCGCGAAATCGAGGGATCCAGGTTCGAATCCCGGCGAATCAAGGCAAATGATTTTTCTCCTCTGGAATATAGGTAACAGTTTGTCGTCCACACTTCCATGAAGGCAGTCCTGGAACTGGGATTTTGGTATTTTTGCATTGAGGTCCCAATTTTATTAATGTCTTAAGTTTTATTTTATTTTCCTTTCCTAACAGGTTATACTGGAAGACTTAGAACTCCTTCAGATCAAGCCGGACATGTTTACTCACACATCATCATACTTTGATCTCATGCTTGAATATTGTGAGAAACTCCTCAAAGAAGGGAAAGCTTACGTAGACAACACGGATGCAGAGACAATGAAGATTGAGAGAGAGCAGAAGGTGGACTCGAAGAACAGAAACAATTGTGAGTTGGGATAATTTTGCTTGGCTGTCGTTCATGGTGCACTGATGAGGAAATGTAATCTGTGTCAAAATATCATTTCAATGTTACATGTGGTTGATGTACCCATGTATTCCATTGTCTCTCGATTTCAAATGCACCCAGAATCGACTGCTGTGGCACCCCAATTTTCTCCTCATCCCTCTTGTTACCTCCTGTACCTTCTCAAAGCTGCTTCATATTCTCAAAGTATAAGTCTCGATAGCCGTTGACCATCCTGAATTTATCTCATAAATAACTGATAAAACTTGGACAATCTCCATGGTGAATTTTGTGTGTCTCAGTACCCTGAAATTCAAAGGAATACATTTTTTGATAAATGCTAGTAATCTTGTGTTCTAATAACTTTTAATCATTGCCGTTGAACTATAAATATACTAAGTCCTTGGGAAATTGTTAATTTTCATAGGAAATACAACTATATGAAGAGTTTTTTTTCTTCCACTATCTTATGGCTCATATTTATGATTAATTTACAATGCGCTGCTGTGCAAACAACGCAGCTGAACATCTGTCTCTAAGTTCACTTCAGAAAACCAGCTAATCCTACAAGATAAACCTTCCTTCATTTATTCTTATCTTGGGTCTTCAGTTGCACTTCCAATTCTTCATTTTGGAATTAATCTCAGAAATAATAAAGAAGTACTCTGGAAAAATAAAAATTGGGACAGGAATTTGTACTCAGGGTAAGGTTGTGATTACATAATATTCTGATGTGATAAATAGAATGTGATAAATCTCGATAAGTGCTGACTGCCCTGGGTTTATCTCGTCAATAACTGATTAAACTTAGACAATCTTGGGGATGAATTTTGTGTTTCCACGGATTAATAATGCTGCTCAGAAGTCCTTACGTGCAGTATGATAAGCAGTCAAGATCCAGTGTATATTGTTTCATGAAATATGCTGCAAAGCACAAACTGTTGCCCTACTAATAGACTTGTGGAGCGATCGATGTTGTGCCTCAAAGGCATTCCACTGTGCGCATGTCGTGACACAAAGTATACAGCTGCAGAAAATCATGTGGCACAGCACTGTTTGGCATCATGCGTAGCAGAAAATGTTTCCGATTTAGACTCAGCTTTGGAATAGTGACGGGAACACAATCAGAAAGAACTCCTTTAATGGAGGAAGTTTGTTCAATAGTCCTTCTCCCAGTGGAGGTTTTTAGCTTGCCAATAGAAATGGTTCAATTTTGTCAGAATATTATCTAATTGTCATGCAAGTCAAATTTTTTTAAGAAAAAAAGAAAAACAACATGCAAAATTGTTTAACCGCTTCCCTAAGGCGCACGAGATAACTCTGGTACTGACGGTGCACAAATTGTAATGCGTCATAGTTTACTTCAACGGCAAGCCTGAAAAGTCAAGTCTCTTCCTCCCCATGCCCAAATATTCTCAACAGCTGTTATTAGTTCATTTTTCTGCCATCAGACGAACAGATTAGGGTCCGTTAGCTTACTCAAATGGGGATATCAAGGTTATACAGGGTGGGCCATTTTAAAAGACGCACCTAAATATTTCTTAAAATACGCATGATAGAGAAAAATGTTAAATACAAAAGTTGTACGGTTCAAAGGGTGACCCCCCAACAATGACCTCCACTTTGACCTTGAGACTGCCCTTAGAGGTCATTTCAAGATCAAGTTGATATCTTTAAATTTGAACCCCTATTATTTATTGCGGAATTGGACATCAGGGTCAATTTTGAGTAAAAATTTAATTTCAACAAGTGTCCGATTTTTAGTTGCCGTGGAGTTACACCTCTTTGACTGTTATGCAGAACGGGCACCTGCCGGCATTGATGAAGAGCATACATATTGGGCGTATTTATCCAATTATTGCTGAAAAATCAACAAACTACTCTAGATAACATAAATAGGTCAAGCATGGCATTTGCTGCCGACAATCTCTCGTGACGCGATTGTCGGCATTGTTGCTGGGAACTGGTGTACATAATTCGTTTGTTTCTGCGTTCATCTAAGTCTGCATCTAAGGCATCTTTTTACGAATTATTCAAGTTGCTCATGGATCAGATATTTACTTGAGATCAGATATAATTGATTTTTTTTTTTTTCAAAATTATAATTAAGCATATCACCATGTTTTATACTTTTATTAATTCCTCTTCCAAGTTTGTGCGCTTTCAATCAGAAATTTTCTTCTGATGTATTTTGCAATCTTTGTACAACAAGCAAGTGCTAATAGAAAGAGGTTCGTCCACTAAAAGCAAAACTATAAATTATTTCCCTCTTGAAATGTGACTGAGGGTAAATGAAAGAAACGGTACCATTAGGGAATCTAGGCTGTTGAAACTACCATAAAATTTTCATACGTGCAAAGGGTCTACGTACCTCAGCCACAAACACTACCAAGTTAAAACAAATCACACTAGGTGGCAAACCCATGCTGAAGACGGAGCCGAAGGAGCTGCATCCATAGATGCATTCCCCAACAAGAGAAAAATCTTTTGGTTAGGTGCGTCAACAGACGCTCTTCCCAATTCATGGTCTGCGGCTTGTTTAAAGGTATGCACACCATGAAAGGGGTTAATGCCAGGTTAATAACCCCTGAGGGGTGTGAGAGTGCTAAGCAATAACTGCATTAAATAGTGATGGGATTGAAGAGTCAACTCCCAGGGTGTAATGTAATACAAGAAATAGTGAGTCTCTGTGTGCTGAACTGAAGTCAAGAGTTAATATTGGCAGTACTTTTGTAAGTAGGTTTAGATCATTTAAGGGGAAAAGTTGTGAAAAATCCCACCAAAGGCGCTGTGAATGTGAATTACATACTAACTTCAGTGAAGTTTCGTACATGATAGGAAGCCATTCAAATTTGAATCTGCGTTGCGGGAAGCTGCTCTAGGGGAAGTTTGACGGGAGTTAGTTTTGAATGAAAATGATAGATCATGAAGTAAATTACAGTTTTTCTCCAAAGATGTGGATGAAAAATTATTGGTGGCTAATATTCAGAGAAGAGCTGTATTATGGCAAATGTGGTGCAGTTGAGCACCCTTATTCCGGCACTGTCGCGAGTCGAGTGATGCCGTATTAGGGATATTGCCAGACTACGGGTGCTGTGGTAGTAACCAGTATACTTATGGGGTTTTTTATGAGGGAATTCGATAAATTATAACAAATTCAATGAAATTTGAATACATTGTATTATTTAACAAATAATTTGAAAAAAATAAGAAATAAACTCTAAATTCACAAACACAAAATCAGTCAGCCAGTAGTATTGCAAAACGGCAGAGTGAAAAAAATGCGTGGAACATATAAACATATTGCTGCACATCAAACAGTATAATGTTATTTATTGATAAATAATATAAATAAATAACAATTTTCCATTGCTTTCAATGTTCCTTACAATCCTTATACCACTGTGTTTAATACGATATCAGCTGATTCAATGAGCTGTCTACGCCATGCCGCCAATGCTCGCTGCTACCTGTGCTTCCATCTGTGCGGCTGTCCATCAATACATCAGGAGCGATTGCGGAGGATGCCTTGGAGGAAGATTCTTGTCCATCCTTGGCTGCCTTTTTGAACATATCTACAGTATATCAAATTCTATAAAATATTTTAGCCTGCTCCTTTAACATTTTGTCTGAAATACTGAGCCCTTCACTTCGACGTAGTCGAAACCACTGAATAAGTACGTGATCTAATACAGCATTATAGACCCTTCTTTCATGGTTTTTCTTATCGCCATCCCTTTCTTAGTGTCACTTTCACTGAAAAATTTTAGGATCTTCTCTTTCTGCTTCTTATTGTCATAGATTGTCGAAGATCCAATGGAGTACATATCACACTTACATACGCTTCACTGATGTACCGAAAACAAGTTTTTTCAACACTTACACTTTTTCTGCGATAGTTAATGTTCTGTGCTTTCGCTTCGCCCCCTTGCTGCTGCTATAACTGCTTATGTTAGACATAATTACAGATAAAACTATGCAGATGACGTATAGTTTTTACTTCGAGTAGCTACTAAGTATAAAGCAAACATGTGCGTGCCATGTAAGACCGGTACCTACTGTCCATCTCCGAGAAGCCACACACACACGTCTTGGCAACGACGCAATGTGTCTTCAATTTGCTGAATAAAGACCTTTGTTGCACACAATAATTAATATAGACAACATTGTATGTAAAAAATCTTCCAATATTCGCTCTTTAACCACTTCCCTGACAAGCCCGCATATATTCGGGCACCGAGGTTGTGCAAAATCTGACAAGCCCGCATATATTCGGGCAAGTCCGCGATGTCCGTATATTTTTCTTTACGCCCGCATATAGTCGGCCGATGCTAGTAGTTTGCGTTCCTGCCGCCTCCCATGCTGTTGAAGGTCCAGAGCCACCGATGCGGCAAGCGGCGCTCTTTTCAAATAGTGATTTCTAATGTTAAAACAATGGTCATTTTTGGTAATATTTCTAGCAATTCGAGGGTTATAATTTTTTACGCACTGAAAAGTTATCCCCATACGAAATTTCAATCACCTACATTGTCATTCGTAACTATCCGTCTATTTACTTCATGCATGGAGTTTCTTTTGCGAACTTATTACGAAATTTACAACTTCAATTTTTGTTATTTATAGATAATTATTGCAAATTTATTATGTAAAACTTCCGTTTTACATGACAAAAAACTTTCTAAATAAGTAAATAATTTTTAAATTAGTTATTTTCATTTATTTCGTCATTTACTTCATGAGCATTCAATTACATTTTTCTTCAACATTTTAGCGGTCGTTATAAAAATTGCAATTTCAATTTTGCGCTAATTTTCACTGCTACGATGAGTTCCACAGTTATTGGAATACAATATTTCTCTAGCAACAGAACATGAATCTTTCCTTGCCTTATTTTTTACTATAGATATATATTTGTTACCATATATGTTTGTTACTATATATATTTGTTACAATATATATTTGTTACAATATATATTTGTTACTATATATATTATGTAATACTATATTATTCGTCCGCAAATTTTTCTTCCGGTAATTTTTATATATGTAGGAAATGTCTATTGTACCGTTCTCCTTAGATAAAATGGCGTGAGCGTAAATGTTTAGATATGTTGCGAATGTTCTTTCATCAGCCCCTTTAAATTTTCTACTTTGAATAATGGCGGAAGTGGTGAAACATATTTATGGAAACAGCTTTACGATGAAGACGTCTGAAGGTCGTACATTCTCAATAGAAATCAACACAAGTGCCCTGTGTATGTGCTACCCTAACCCACATGAGTACGAGAAAATAGGAAAGATAGAGATAAATCCCAAACATGTGTAATGCCTTCTATTGTCATGCTTGACACTTTCCTGAGGTCAGAAAACACCCGCTCGAGAGCCGATGGCCCGCTAAGCAACCTAGCGCTCGGTATCATGTCATGCTAATATGCCACCCTTTGCTCCCCGGGCTACTTTCCCACCAGCCAACCCTTTACTAATGGGCTTTTCTCGATATAAATTTACTGTTAGTTGGAAAATTCATGCTGTTGTGGTACGCACACGTGTGTTTATTTTCCAGGAAATGGTAGGAACGGAAAAGAAAATTTTATGATGAGCATGGGATGGGCTTTTCACACTTAGGGGCGAGATCCTTTGCATATTGTGATTGTTTCCACGAGTACTTTGTCGGAAGGACGATAGTGACGGTCTTTCTTTGAGTTTCAGAGAATACGCATCCTTGATTTTCAGAGCGCATGCACTTTTTCGCTGAAATTCCACCGATACTGACTTTCCATTTTTAGTTCTAACATTTTCGTTCTAATACGAGCGGTGTAGTAGGAGTGAACTCTACGGAAAATTATTTGTTTTCGCACGGTAACATTTAGTAATCAGAAATGGATTCCGGAGAGGAATCAGTGTTGACCAGCAGTGATTCGGAGGTTATCGACATTGAAGTTCCTGGCTCCTAGTCGACTCTCTCTGGAGAAACAAGCTCCGAATCAGAAGGCGCAGCGGAACATTCGTGGGAAGCGGAGTGGGAGGAAATGCTTACAACGAATCCTCCGCCGGCACCACCTAGGTTTCTTTTTGAAGGTAATTCTTTGATGAACTTCGACCTGGTTCCCGAATGATTTTCCCTAAAAAACTTTTTTCAACGATGAAAATGTTGACTTTATAACTTGGGAAACTAACTTGGGAAGCGAGCTGTGACAAGCTCAGAACTTCGTGTTTTTTGCCCTTGTAATGATACAGAGCAGAGTGCGGAAGCCAGATACTGAGTTTTATTGGTCAACGAGACCAATACTCTCCTCTCTTTTTTTTGGACACAATGTCTTACCGATGATTCGTAAAAATAAGGCAATATTTACATTTTGCCTATAATAACGATTTTGAACCCCAAACACACCCCAACGCCAAACTAAATAAAATATGGCCGATTTGCCAGAGGCTGGAGGAAAAGTTCAAGGCACTCCATACACCAGAGACGGATGTTACCATCGAAAAGAGCCTACGGCAGTTCATGCCTATGAAAAGAGCTTCATTTGGCAAATATTTTTTCTTTGTGAATCGAGAACTGGATACGTGTGGTCAACGACAATTTACACGGGAAAAGGGACTGTGTTGGATAAAGACTTTGCCCATTTATCCATGACCTCAAAAGTGATGATGACTCTAATGAAGCCATTATTTGGCCTATGATATTTCCTGACGATGGATAACTTTTATACTCCAGATCTAGCCGACTTCACACTCCACTGACTCGTATGGAACACTGAGGAAAGGGATTCCAGCACTCTTCAAAGATAATCAAATAAAAGAAATGAATTTTCTTGTTTTTGTCATAGAATGAATTCTGTTATAACATTTTCAGAGCGAAAGTCGTCGTCATGCGGGTTGCCTAACTTCCATGAATGTTTGTGCGTTGTTTCTTGATGTACTATGGACTAAAATTAATAGTTAACATTAACGTTGTCGGCAAAGATATGCTTTTGCAATATAAACTAAATGTATTCATCATTAGATGACTAACTAAGGTTTACGGGAAGGAAAGTTATACTTATATGCAGGTTGCCTAATTCTCTTAAGTTAAGGGGCAACATTCAGAAATTATTGAATAAATCATTAGTTATTTGGAATAAAAAATAAAGGAAAACATTTTCAGATTTGCCTCCCTTTAATGCTTCTGAATCTGAAATAAAAAAATATGACTTTTTTTGACCGGTTTTGTAAAAAAAATCCGTCAGGGAAGTGGTTAATGGGAGAATTTTTGTTATGAGTGGGTTACAGTTTCAGTAAATAGAAAGCAATAATTCAGCAAAAAAGTTTGTGTTTTCCGGGAAGCACGCCTTGGAAATATTGCCGGATTACTGGTGTTCCTGGATTAGGGGTGCTCAACTGTAATTTTTATTGGATGGTTGTTTTCCCACATTGCAGCAGTGGAGGAGAACTTGAGGATGTGGGAGGAGATGAAGAAGGGAGCGCCAGATGGGCAGAAGTGCTGCGTGCGTGCCAAAATTGACATGCAGTCGGTGAATGGGTGCATGAGGGACCCGACCATCTACCGTTGCAAGGCTGAGATACATCCGAGAACAGGGGACAAGTACAAGTGAGTGCCTTGTATTTTAGGACTGCCAACCATCTTTGTTTTTACAGGCTTTTCATGATTTTAAAATAAGGCTGCATGACCGCAGCAAGAGCATAATGTGATGTGATGCGATGTGATGGCGTAATGCGATTTTCAGGTCTCTTATTATGTAGTATTTAAAATCAAGCCATGAGCAATATATTATAATATTTGTTATGATGAGTGAATTTCATTTCTATTAATTTATTTGACTGCATATAAAAGGCACCCAAAAAATCATTTGAAAATCACCCGTGGGTTTTAAATGTGAAGGCAACTGTACACGTAGACTAAAGTCATCCCCTACGCTCTCTGCTGAGGGAAAATTTTACCCCAAATGCTCTGTACTACCCAGCCCTTCCCTTTATTCATTACCGGTATTATTGTGATGAGCAGTACTAGGGTCAATATATACAGTGTTTTCCAAGTATAACTTCCTTGGAATTTCAGAACGCGCCTAACATTGTTTTATCAATTTTTTTGTTAAAAATTAAGTTTGCTTGGCTATGTAAAACCCTGCATCATCACTGGGAGATGATGTCATGGAATGGTATCACTGCCAGTAATATGTTACATTTGAAATGAGTTGTATTTTGGTGTGATGAAAATTATGGTTTTCATTTCCTAATTGGAAGAGTGAACTGTAGTGATATTTGATCCTTCCTACGTTGTAATAGCTGCTGAATAAAGAATCAAGCCATTGGGATGCCATCTGGGGTCATGTGACTTATAAAAATTACTATGCAATTATCACTCACTCAGTGATTCAACCCTAAGGTTGGTTTGGATGGTTGAGGGCAGAGCTCACCCCAGACTAAGCCACAGGCGTGCGAATTTCACACATTCAGGGTAGGGGCCAGGGTAGGGATGTTCCTTTCCCTGGGCCACCTCGCACTCTGAGGATTTTTTTTTGTTCGGGGGCATCCAAAGGCTTCACCTGGATTTGAACCCGGGATCCTTTGATCAGTAGCCAAGCATATATGCAATGTTAAAAGAAAATATGTACTGTTATAAGGCATTTAAACATGAATTAGGTTTATATTTGTGTTTGTTAAAACATTTGCTGTCAGTTACAGTACTTTAATATGAGGAATAAATTTTCATGCATGTTCCCTTTTGCTATCATTGTTTTTAAATGGTGTTGCATTCATTAATTGTAGTGATATTGATTTATTTCAGGGTGTACCCAACGTACGACTTCGCGTGCCCAATTGTTGACAGTATTGAAGGAGTGACGCATGCCTTGAGGACAATGGAATACCATGACCGTGATGAACAGTTTTACTGGTTTATTGATGCTCTTGGTCTTAGAAAGCCTTACATTTGGGAATATAGCCGACTGAACATGACAAACACAGTGCTATCCAAGAGGAAGCTTACTTGGTTTGTAGAGGAAGGATTAGTTGACGGCTGGTAAGACTCACCTTCCAATTACGATCAATAAAGCACTGAATGTGTCGCCTTAATTCATTGCTGGTTGTGTTTATCAATGTCATTCATCTTTTGTTTCCAGGGATGACCCGAGATTTCCTACGGTTCGAGGTATTTTGCGTCGGGGGATGACAGTTGAAGGCCTTAAACAGTTCATTATTGCCCAAGGATCCTCACGATCGGTGGTTGTCATGGAGTGGGATAAAATTTGGGCATTCAATAAAAAGGTAACCTTTACCGATGACTTTTTATCCAGAGTTTACACCAAAACAACAATTGCCAATGGGCAAAAATGGGGTATGATGATACCGTATTTATTCGTGTAAGCGGCGCACCTTTTTTCCGAAAATGCCGGTGAAAAAATGGAGGTGTGCGGCTTACACGAATCCTCTAGATTTTCATGTAAGCCGCGCACCATTTTACCTTAAATTCCTGCCATTAGTTTCTCCAAAGTGAATACAGTAAGTCCTCGCCTTACGGTCATCTGACTTACGAACATACATATCCAATCAAAAAATTCAAACGTGTGAAGTAATGTCAAATTTGACACCACCGGATAAGTTATTTTGCTGTTGCAGCTGGCGGTGTGGCGTGCAGCAACTCGTGGATTGGTACTACCCCTCTTTGCCGCGACGAATTTTAACAATATTATCTCGATATATCAATTTGCAATGTTCATTGTTTACTTGCGTCATAAATTTTTACGGATGATTCGGAAGTAAGACGAAAGCTGAAAGATGCCGTGCAAGTAGTGATATATTTGGAGATATTGCTACTCTTTACATTTCAATGGAAATCGACTTCCATGTGTCAAGCTGCCTTCGCATCAAATAGAGGCATGATTCCATTCACTCATTCGTTTTGTGATGACAAATAATTGTTACCTGCAATACGAGGCTCTATTCAGGTTATCGTGACGAATGGTAAAATATCCTTCCCAGGGTTTGTGGAAATTGCCTTACAGGCAGTCCTTCCATCCAGCTATCGCTCTCAATCACTCAGCCGGAAACAATAAAGCTGTCAGATTTTAGGGTAATACCTCAGTCAGATCTGAACAATTGGCGTGTCCAAACCGTTTTTTCCCAGAAGATCCCTCGAGAAAAAAGTTCTTCGTTCCTTATTTCTGGGCGCGACGACATTCATCTGCGAGGGACTCATTCAGCGGGAAAGAAAAGGGGGTAACCCGAGAGGATCACTCCTTCACCTTATCTGTTATTATCTACCCTCGCCCAGTTTCGCTTTTACCCAGGTGGCTTTCACTAGTGGGGGAGGGGTTGGACCTCCTTTCAGGGGCCTCGGCAGCCAACACTAGATTGATACGGCCGATGCTCGAATGAGGGAGCCGTTATTTCGTTCGAATCAAATTGTACCCTTACCCCGGTGGTAGCTGTGAGGTTGACTTCGCACTCTTTCATGATTTTTCAACAATCTGAAATTATATTGCGTAGCGCCTTTGAGCGAGTGAGCTTTGAAACGCATCGCCACATCAATGGGATAAATAACGTAGTGCATCGGCGCATGCAAAGAGAGAATCGGAACTCTAATCTGTTTTACATACATTTATAGGAAGCATCATTCACTTATGGAAGTGGATACCACGCCAGGAAATCCATTTTCAGACCGTTGACTTTTACATCACCATGCTAATAGATAAATAAATTCTGTTTTCACCGTTTGGCGCAGGAAGGATGTTGCTAGAACTTATTTCATAGGGCTTGATACATACTTGTGCGTACTCGATATCAACCACATTGGAGAAAAAATTAGTAAACTTGCCTAAAATCGATCATTTCGCGGAAATGATACTCGGCTATGAGAAGTGATACGAAAATGAGCTTTGATATAAGTTCTAGCTGCATCGTATATCTTTCAATGTGGATACTCCTCAAGTTGGTACGTAAGTTTAATACAATTACTATAGTCGTGTAAAGCAAAGAGGATGTCTAGCGCTTTTTTCCACAGGCCTTCACGCCGAGTGCTGGCGCTTCCGGCAGTCCTGCGAACGGCTACGCGTCCTTGGCCCGCCTCTTCCTCGCCTCGGCGCTCATAGTTAGGGGGTCGGAGTAAAGCGATATTTTTTTTCGAGTCAGCATCACATTTCATTAAAAGTATCACATTTCAACAACTCAACGTAAACAAACGCAACACCTCTCGTTTTAGTCGTCAGATGTGTAGCTAAATGGCACACTGTGTCTCGTTTTGATCCGTTGAACGGTTTGCGCGGAATAAAATCAGTCCGGTCTTTTTTTGATCACACCTTGTACGTCGCGAGAGTACATCTTAATCTAAGGAAACAAATAAAGAGCTTCATCGCGATGTTTTTGAAAGATACTCGTTCACACGAAATTTGATATTACGAAGTGGCGATTTTTCCGGTCCCGTCGACTTCGTAATTTCAAGTTTCTACTGAAATCAATGATGGAGATTTACCTGATGACTGGAAAAAGTCAATCATAGTTCTCATCTGTAAAAAGGGTGTCGTGATAGTGTAGTCTCACATCGACCAGTTAGTTTGATATGCATTGTGTGCAAAATTATGAAACATCTAGCTGGGGACTATGTTAACGAAGCTTTGAATAGAAAGAACTGGTTATGGGATAGACAGCATGGTTCTCATAAAGGATACTCCTGTGAAAGTCAATTAGTGTCTCTATCAGGTGGGTGGATGGGCTAGGTGATGGTAAGTAAATAGATGAGGTGCTGATTGATTTCTCAAAAGTATTTGACCATGTTAATCATGATGTTCTTATGAAGAAGGTTGGCAATTTAGGCATAGATGGAAGGTCATCATTTGGATGAGTTCTTTTATGTCAGGTCGATCTGTAAGGATTAGAGTTGGCAATATTTAATCAGAGGAATTTTATGCAACTTCTGGTGTACGGCAAGGAAGTGTGCTGGGACCTTTAATATTTATAATTTTCGTGAGCGACATTGGTGAAGATCCCAGTTGGCAATATCTTGGTCATTAAGTTGTCTAGCATTTTTGCAAATTTCAATTAATAGAACTTTCTCCGTGACATATATCTGTTTTAATACACTTTTTAGAAAGGTAGGAGGCATGAAATTTTTTCTTGTTTCCGAAGTGTTTGCCGTTTATAGTCCGTTGCATTGCTATTACTTGTAGCCGTGACATATTTGGTGCACCCAAAACATCGGGGCAATAACAATACAGCAATGCGCAGTACAGTACACGTGCCCTGAAGTGTCAAAATTCGACGTTTAATATTCCAGTGTATGACATCTGACATGGAATTTGATGTTGTCGAAAGTGAATAAGATAAAAAGTAATTGAAGTGTTCGAAAATATGATTTTTAATTGCTATCTCAGTAGAATGTTTTCGCCACTCACCAAAAATTCCCACAATAATGACTAAATTAGAATTACAGTTGTAGGACTTGGCAGTGGAGTGATTATTAATCATCTTTGGTATTAACGAGAGTTCCATTTAGCGAGTGATTTTTCAGATCCCGAGAGCTCTCGCTAAATAGGGCTTCTACTGTATATACTACATAATAGGCGAAGTGTTAAAAGAAACAAATCGCTGTAATTACCTAGGAGTGATTTTAAGGAGGAATTTACAATGGGGACCACATCAAATTGGTTTTTTTTTTAAATTTATCTTTCAGGTTATTGTACATTGCACCACAATTGTGTGACGTATGGAAAAATTAATGTCTAACTGAATAAAAATGCATAAACAGTTTTTAGTTGAAATTAATACTCGGAAATAAAGCACAACTATGCCATTCATGGCCATCAATTATCCAACATTAGACCCTCGAGTTTAATATTTTCCCTACTAAATCTTAATACATGAATACGTGAAAATCGCAAATTGCGATAAATGCGATATTTCCGCGATGCACGTGAATAAATGTGACATAGGCGCGATGACTGGACTTTTTTGATATTTTACAGCAAATTTGCTTTTTCGACGGCAAAATTCGTAAATTTATTGCCGAGCGCAGTTGAAATGCTCCGCCGACGCTCACCGCTTATAGCACGTGAGCGTCTGGCCAGTTGCTCGCTGGCTGGGACTCAAACTAGACGTCGGAGCCGGCAAGCTACACCGCCGCCACCGGCCCATTTTTGCACGCCGCCGAACTCATAAAAGACGCGAAATCGGCGAGTTCACCAACCTAGGCGATAGCTGCCGGAAGACAGAAACGCTTCCCTCTCTTTCCATTTCTTCCTGGGAATGGTGTTTTTTTTCAAACTATGACCTTGACTACGGTTATTACAACGCTACCAAAGATCGTTAGCGATCTATATCTAACGATAGTGACGTTTTGTCATTTTGTGTTTTGCCTTTCTGCCATTTGCATTTGACGTTGAATTGGGTTCCTTCATGTCGTCATCACGCAGAGATTGCGTCGTCATGAAAAAAATCCGCTCCTGGAAAGTATGAAGTTACATTTTATCAGATCCACGCCGCATGTGCCGCCGCTGGGTCGGAAGATGGTCAGTCACGGCCACCAACAAAAATGTCGTCGGCACCCACGTCTGACTCAAATTCGTCGATCGGAGTACGCACCACCCTATTCCCCCACCACCCGACCGCCCGACTTGCGTTGTTAGCATTTATACAAGGCGGAGCTTGCTAATGGTGTAAGGAAATGCTCCAAAAGCCGTAACGTGTTATCTGTATTACGATTTTACGTGCTGTCTTACGATTTAAGAATAGTGTTGTGGCGGTGACGCGTTGGCGGAGAGCGATATTGGGTGGGATCGGCGACACGTTGGCGGAGCGCGGGAGTGGACGAGTTTGATAGTGACGGGAAGGTGACAATGTAGATACGGCACTGCTCCGGTGGTTTGGGGCGGCAGCGCGCGGGAGGTCAGTCGGCACCGCGTGAACCGGGACACAGAGAGTTCGTTCGGTGCTTGCCGCGAGTGTGGAATTCTCGCGGGAGACTTTTGCGTGAGTACCGCCATTACAAGCGTACAGAGTTTTATCTCGGTGTAATCGCCTACTTGTTTTGATTTTACTGGCGGTCATTTATACTCAGCCTATTTCAACACGTGTTACCGGAAAAATGCCGCGAGTTAAAATAACAATTAAGCAACGTGCGGAAGCTTACAAAAACGACAAGTTTTATGTAAGTGAATCCAATATTCTCATTTTTGGGATATGTAACATCAGATTGGACTGGAATAAAAAAGATACCTTGGACAAGCATATTTTAACTAGTTCACATTTGGCTAAGTTGAAACTTGTTCTATGTTGATGTTCAACTAGTTTAAATGAAATTCAGGCTACTAATCTCATTTTTAATTATTTACTATTCTTATTCCTTACTTTATTACTGTTCTACCTCGTAATTATTTCAACTATTCCATAATTTGTCATATAACTTGTGTTTCACCTAATTTTGTCAATATCAACTACTGATACAGTATGAAAATAAAGAAAAAAATAGACGCTACAAAATGCTATAAACTGAAATTGAAAGTGCTATAAAATAAAAATGAAAGTGCTATTTACACGTATCTCTATACATGAAATATATTTTCTCGTGTGATTATTCAGAAAGCATAATTGGAGCAATAGATATCGTAAATACGTAAGGGGGGTAGATGTTTCAGATCGTTTGCAATCCCTTTACATCATCTCTCGCATTAACTATAGATGTTCCTTCAGTATATTTTTCACCCTATTCAATATTATTTACAAAGCAAACTCGGGTAAATCCATTATTCCCAGGGAGCATCTGACTAAATTGCTAAATTATTGACTGGGCACTATGTGCTAAGGAGAGAGAAAAAAACAACACAATATTCAAATGTCTTAGCGACTCTGGATACACAAAATTTTAGTTCGTTCCGAGAATTGCAAACAAGCCAAAACTTCTGTTGATGGTAGATATGTTCGCTGCCCATCTAACAAAATGGAAAACAAAGACTGTATGCAATACCTGTGAAAGACCAATCAGCCGCAATGTGTATTCACTTGTATATAATTTGGCCAAAATTTAAAAAAAAATTATTAGTAAATAAAAAAGCATCGCTCTGAAAATCAGAAAATGTTGCATTTTTGTCTTCCATGAAAAATTTTGCAAGTTTGTTACTTCAAGCTAAGGATGGGCAATTATAAAAAAATAATCCATATTTTGAAAATCGATTAATTGCAAGCAGCCAATTAACCGCACCAGATTAATTGATTTTATTAATCGATACATCGATTAATCGATTCGATTATGACAACATACAAAACATATCTTGCGAAGTTATGGTCCTTCCATAAATAAAGTAAAATAATTTATTTTACATTTTATAAGGTTAATGTTATCATGAGTACAGATTGTAAAATCTTGATAAACTCGCAGGAGGCGTGTCAGGGAAAAATTTCTTAATTTAATGTAAATTTGGGACAATTGCCACATGGTTACAGGAACTGAAGCGAAAAATTGCAATTTTGATATGTGGGCACTGGTATAACGGCTTCTCAGATCAGATTGAGTTAGTCTCATCTCGGAAAAGGGTCTCTATGATGGAACTGATGTTGCTACTCCTGTCAGGTACTTCATGGCTACCTGATATAAGTGAGGGTATTTAGCTTTCATTGACTCCCACAAAGGATTCCAATAGCAGTCAACGACGGTCGGTTGTGGAATTGGCGTAACTCATATGGTGTCCCACCGGCGACATCTTCATTATACAGGGTTCTTTGTGATGCTGCTTCAGTGTCATGAAAGCTTATTCCATATCTGAAATTAAACACATTAATTCAGCAAAATACTGTTTGTTTTTGTGTTAGAAGTTTATTGATTCTATGGATTGTATTGTTGCCACGATATGAATCAAAGTGTGTAATTTCTGAGACTAACTTTAATATCTAATTACGAAATATTCAATATAAATCCATCCACATAAAGTTAAAAGAATATAAAACACCTAGAGCCTTTCCCTTTCCTAGTCCAATCAGCGCTGGACAGAGTTCTCTCTAGAGGGGTCTTGGCAATGAGATTTGAGTCACGCGCGGCCAGGAGTATCACCAACTGAGCAAAATGGTAGTGAGCATTGCCGCGGGGCGATTTTCTCCTTTGCCGTTTATTTTAAGTAAGGGGAAGAATATAAAAATTTCCTTACATGAGAAGTTTTGTAATATTTTTTCCATAAAGCATACGTAATTTCGATATTCATATACTTTTCCACACCTCGGAAATTGTAATCTAGCTTTCGGCCATTAAAAAAATCAAAGAATGGGTAAAATAAAATTTTAAAAGTATTTTTGTAATGCGGAGATGTCGTCGTCTTAGTAAAAAAATAATGAAGTGAACATATTAAATATTTTGCCCGTGACGAGATGAGGAAGACGACCGTTTCGCCGTTCTCCTAGTTTTTCGTGTGTTTTTCTTCACTCTTTTGACCATAGGACCTAAACTTCTACACTTACACACTATTAAATGAATGAATTTTGTAGTCAAATAAACAAGGAGTAAAACGATATATTACACGGCTCTTTGGAGCTCCGGCGGAATTTTGTACGAATGTTTAAAGTTCAGCGTTCTACTTTTTTTGCGGCGATAGTAGTCTTTTTACAGACAACATCAAACAGCAAAATTCCGTTTGAAATGCATTTTTTTAAATGTCATTTCCATTTGAAATGACATTTTATAAAGACAGAAACAAAATAATACTGTTGCCCACGGATATCATCTTACATATGTTGTATTTCAGCATTTGGTGCATAATGTTTTTGAGAGGCAGAAAGCCGGACAATTTGGCTTCATCGAAAAAAGCTGGCCGGACGCTCACGTATTAATAAAAAGCAGGACATGTCTGGTCACCCTAGATGGAAGTAGAAGGAGAGGTGTACCATATGTCACTGTATATGAAAGGAGTGTGGTTTGTTGAATTAGCAATGTTGCTAGAGTGGATGAGAGTCAAATGATGAAACATTAATGGTGTGGGAGTGAATGGTGTTAGGGAAAGGACCAGACGAGAGATAGGTGAATGAGTGGAGGAGACTTTGTAATGGGAGGAGTCTTAAGGAATGAGAGAGTGTGTAAGAATGTGTATAAATGTAGTAGAATCAAAAGAATTAATCAAGGATAGTGCATTATGGAGGAAATGATTACAAGGGAGTTATTTTCCCAGGCCTGAGAAGAAGAGTAATCAATCTTTTTGACTTTGCCTTGTAATTCAGAATGGAATAGCGAGGGGTATGTTGGAATAGATTAACCTTTCTCACGTATACATAATGATTTCTCTTCCAGGTGACTCTCTGGTTGCTACATGATCGTGTTTCGTCTGTTGATTGTGTCCTTACAGGTGATAGATCCCGTAGCCCCGAGGTACACTGCGCTGGAGGGTGGCATCAGCAAGACTGTGAAAGTGAACGTCATTGGAGCCAAGGAGGAGAAACTGGAAGTGGCTCTTCATCCCAAGGATCCTAAATTGGGAACTAAGGCCATTTGGGTTGGGCCTGAGATCGTGATCGACGAAGCAGATGCCAAGTGCCTGGTTGAAGGCCAGAATGCAACTTTCATCAACTGGGGTAATCTTCGTGTCAAGAGAATCAACAGGTATATTGTCAGTGATATTATTGTAATGATTGTGGCTAATATCCGGTATTGAGGTCAATCACTTTCTAACTTATGGTCTTGCTAAATTGATGGCAAATCTTATTTATTTCACCTCAGGCAAAATGGAATGATTCAGTCGGTGGATGTGGAACCCAACTTGGATGACAAGGATTACAAGAAAACATTAAAACTCACATGGATTGCTCCAACCAAGACAGCCCCTCTGATTCCTTGCATTTGTGTCTTTTTTGATCACATCATTAGCAAGCCTGTGTTGGGCAAGGATGAGGATTTCAAAAATTTCATTGGGAAAGATACCCGAGTAAGCTACGTAATTGTAACCATATTTGACGGCGTACAAGAAGCACTTTTTTCCCTGAAATAATCGCTTAAAAATCCTCCCCCCCAGGTCTTATATGTGAAGGCAAGTCTGTATGTAGACTAAAGTCATCCCAGACGCTCCTTGGGCAAATTTTATTCCAAATGTAGTGCTACTACCAACTCTCCTCCAAAATGTCATTATTTACTTAAAAATGCTGTAGTTATTATTACCGCAATTCTCCGAATATAGTCCCCCCACCCATTTTTGGAGGTTCAGTTTTGGAAAAAGTTTCAAATAGCAAAGCAGGCCTTACATATATTATTTTCATGTTAACAACTTGTACCGTAGCTTGTCTCACCATAGTTGCACAGACTTTCTTTCCAGTTCAAATTTTTCAGCTGCCACATGGTTCCCTCCATGTGGCAGCATAAATTCTCCCCATGCTATTGTGCAAGAACATTATTCTGTGTTCTTGGAATGAATCATGGGCCATTGGAAGTGGAACCCATGACCTTCCTTGTAAAAGATGAAAACAATCCCAAACTTAATGGTAAAATGATTCCTTTCTGCATAAAGGTTTAATAAAAATCGCAGTACTTCTCCCACATCGACTACTTTAGTTTCCATCTATGTCTTTCTGGAGTTGAGTCATAGAGCTGAAGTCCCAAGTTTTAAAGTACATACCGTATTTACTCGTGGAAGCCGCGCACCTTTTTTCTGAAAATGCCGGTGAAAAAATGGGGGTGCGCGACTTACACGAATCCTCTAGATTTTCATGCAAGCCGCGCACCATTTTACCTTAAATTCCTGTTGTTACTTTCTCCAAATTGAATACAGTAAGTCCTCGACTTACTGTATTCAATTTACTGAATTTACAATCTGACTTACAAACTTTCAAAGATACGAACATACATATCCAATTAAAAAATTCAAACGTGTGAAGAAATGTCAAATTTGGAGCCACCGGATAAGTTATTTGGCCATTGCAGCTGGCGGTGCAGCGTGCAGCAACTCGCGGATTGGTACTACCCCTCTTTGCCGCGACGAATTTTTAACAAAATTATCTCGATATATCAATTTGCAATGTTCGTTGTTTACTTGCGTCAAACATGTTTACGGATGATTCAGAAGTAAGCCGAAAGATGCCCTGCTAGTAGTGATATATTTGGAGATATTGCTACTCTTTACATTTCAATGGAAATCGACTTCCGTGTCAAGCTGCATTCGCATCAAATAGAGGCATGATTCCATTCACTCATTCGTTTTGTGATGACAAATAATTATTACCGGCAATACTAGGCTCTATTCAGGTTATCGTGATGAATGGTAAAATATATTCATTCCAGGGTATTTGGAAATTGCCTTACAGGCAGTCCTTCCATCCAGCTATCTCTCTCAATCACTCAGCCGGAAACAATAAAGCTATCAGATTTTAGGGTGATACCTCAGTCTGATCTGAACAATTGGCGTGTCCAAACCGGTTTTTCCCAGAAGACCCCTCAAGAAAAAAAGTTATTCATTCCTTATTTCTGGGTGTGACGACATTCATCGGCGTGGGACTCGTTCAGCTAGAAAGAGAAGGGGGTAACCTGAGAGGATCACTCCTTCACCTTATCTGTTATTATCTACCCTCGCCCAGTTTCGCTTTTACCCAGGTGGCTTTCACTCTAGGAGGTTACCTCCTTGGCTTTCACTAGTGGGGGAGGGGTTGTACCTCCTTTCAGGGGCCTCGGCAGCCAATACTAGGTTGATACGGCCCATGCTTGAACGAGGGAGCCGTTATTTCGGTCGATTCAAATTGTACTCTTACCCCGGTGGTAGCTGTGAGGTTGATTTCGCACTCCTTCATGATTTTTCCACAACCTGAAATTATGTTGCGTAGCGCCCGAGAGAGCTTTGAAGCGCATCGTCACATCAATGGGATAAATAACGTAGTGCATCCGTGCATGCAAAGAGAGAATCAGAACTCTAATCTGGTTTTACTTCCTTTTATAGGAAGCATCATTCACTTATGGAAGTGGATACCACGCCAGGAAATCCATTTTCAGACCGTTGTCTTTTACATCGCCATGGTGGCATGTTAATAGATAAAGAAATTCTGTTTTCACCGTTTGGCGCAGGAAGGATGTTGCTAGAACTTATTTCATTGCGCATTTACTTGATATCAAGCACATCGGAGAAAAAATTAGTTAACTTGCCTAAAATCGATCATTTCGCAGAATTGTTACTCGGCTATGAGAAGTGATACGAAAATGAGCTGTGATATATGTTCTAGCTGCATCGTTTATCTTTCAATGCAGATACTCCTCAAGTTGGTACGTAAGTTTAATACAATTACTGTAATCGTTTTAAGCTAACAGGCCACAGGCCTTCACGCCGAGCTCTGGCACTTCCGGCAGTGCAGCAAACGGCTACGCGTCTTTGTCCCGCCTCTTCCTCTCCCCTCCTCCACTCTCTCTCTCCCCACACCTTTGCCTCGGCGCTCATAATTAGGGGGTCGGAGTAAAGCGATATTTTTTTTCTCGAGTCAGCATCACTTTTCATCAAAAGTATCACATTTCACTCATCGCTTTCCCACGCCCTAACTTCGTAGGTGGCTTCCAAAAGTAGGGGAGGGGGGCGTTGCCTGCTGGGAGTCCCTTATCAGCTATGTCCGCGAACCAAACGTATCACATTTCAGGCATCTATCAGGTACAGACAGCATTCTGCTTTTATTTGTTGATTCGCCAATGGTTTTCCGTAATCGAATGTTCATGGGTTGAAATTGTATATAGTTCCGCAGTTATTTTAGCTGGATATTTCATTTCGAACAGATGCCATTTTTAGAGCTGGATGATGTGATTGTATGCAACTGTGATTAATGTGTAATGTTAGGAGAAAAATATGCACAATAAAACGGGCTGTGTATCGTGACAATATTAAAACGTAACACAATAAATTCATGAGAAAGATGTACATCAACACTTAACTTTGGCACAGAATTTCTATTAAAGAACGTGCATTCATGCAGTGCAGGCTCAAGGGCAAAAAATTGATTTTTTGTAAAAAATAATTTTTTTCCTCACAAGCCTGCCCGAAAATGGGGGTGCGCGGGATACACGAGGGCGCGGCTTACACGAGTAAATACGGTATAAGTTTTCCAATGGATAACGAAAATTTCATTGCACCTCTTCAGAGGAGGCAAAAATCGTGTTCTCCATACCTATGCATGAAGTGCGCTTTTGAAAGGCATTTAGTGCAGGATTGGAATTTTTTCCAGAGTCAAACTGCCGACCGTAAATTTAAAAGTCCAACAATATTACCAAGTATTATTGTATTGCCTATGAGTTTCTAATATTTCATAGCTCTACTGAGAAGCTAAATAAGAATGAAAATCATGGTTCTTTCTACTTATGCATGCAGCGCGATCAAGTACGAGGGTTTGAATCGTAGACGGATTGGAATTTCGAATCAACAGCCAAAGATATAAAGTCCAACCATGTTACTGAGTTTTAATGTATTGCTAAACTATAACTAAACTTTCATAGCTCTATATCGCTAAATAAGAAAGTAAATCGTGGTTCCATGCATCTATGCACGCGATGCGCTCAAGTACGAAGTTTTGAGCCATAGCTGGACTGACAATTTTTCCGGAGTTGAACCGAGGATTGTAGACTAAAAGTCCAACCATGTTATCAATCAACATTATATTGTCTATGAATGCCTACAATTTCATAGCTCTACATCGCTAAATAAGAAAGTAAATCGTTGTTCTTTGTGTCTATGCACACGATGCGCTCAAGTACGAAGTTTTGAGACAAAGCTGGATTGACAATTTTTCCGGAGTCAAACCGAGGACCGTAGACTTAAAGTCCAACCATGTTATCCATTACCATGGCATTGTCTATGAATTTGTTAACGTTCATAGCTCTACATCTCTAAATAAGAAAGTAAATGGTGTTCTTTGTACCTATGTTCTCAGTTTATTTGTTCGCAAAATTTGAATTCCAGCAGCGATGGAGACTCAAGATTTTCTCAATATCCTCAAGATGGCAGATTACATTAGACAATTGCATATCATGTGACCTGCCCTTTACGGACCCTGGGTTCGTGTTTGCTTCCGTGTGCTCTGATTGGTGTCGCAGCTGGATGCCACGGAAGGAAAATGGGACGGTCGCGAATGATGGAAAAACAAACAGGGATCCGTATCGGTGCTGTTATCCCTGAAAATGATGGCTTCATAGCGTCATTACTTTGGCTATCATTACCGCTATCCCTGAAAAATAATCGTGTGAATCATACTTCAGTTGCTTGAACTCGAATATTGTTCCCCCCATTACTTTTCCCACGAAGATTTTGAGCAAAAAGGAGGGAGACTATATTCAGAGATATATGCTATTATTACCAGTATTATTGGTAATCAATTTTATATTGGGCTTAACTAGTGAAACCAAATTAATTCTAACTTAACAATCTCCAAGTATATGTTGTATTATTCCAGTAATGGTTATGACGCAGTTGTCGTAGTTTTACCAAAGTTTATTATGTGTTTTGGTAATGTTACAAAAATGTTTCCCATTGGAACTGGTTTTTTAAACAGACAGTTTTAGTCCCAAAATCTCTACTGCCATTGTTAATAGTGCCACGCTTTTACATATACTCCAAAATATTTTCTCCTGAATACGCTCTAATAAAATGGCATTGCCGTCAAATATGGTATGTATCTTGTAATTGCTGATGTTTTGGCAGAGGAAGATGTGTCTACAAACTGTTGATATTTACAGTGGGCATTTCTGGTTCTGATAGTATAAATAAAAAGAAATTCTATTGCAGGTTGAGGTCCAGATGCTGGGTGAGCCAGAACTTGTTAATGTGAAAAAATGTCAGATTATTCAGCTTCAGAGAAGGGGCTTCTTCATTTGTGACCAGGCATATGAGCCACCCAGGTGATTGGCTTTTGATTGGTTGAAATTTGACATTTGACAATCCTAATTGAGACCACGTGGTTGATTTTTACTTTTCATTTCAGTCGGTACTCTGGCCGTGAAGTCCCAATTGTGCTTTTTGCCATTCCTGATGGACACACAAAAGAGATGCCTACAGCTGGGCCACCGAGGAAACAAAGGAGTGCAGAGAGCAAGGTCTGTGATGCAAGCACATTGATGCTACAAGCCCATTGTCATCATCATTAGTCATTGAGTTGCAATATTGATTGGCTCCACTCATCCCCACTCCATTCTTGTTCCATTGTGTCTTTGATAGCTCTTCTTTCACACCTTAGGGATCTGCACGGTATCCATGGGGTTTGTCATGCATGGGTAGCAACTTTGCAAAATTTCTGCTCACCAAAAGAAAACTATTATTACTTATAAAATACGTACAATCTCCACACTTAAAACAAATCATCGAATGGGAAATTATCTGTAATAAATTCATTCACCATGTAATAACTATTTATTAGAATCAAAGTTTTTAATCTTTTTTTAAATATGTATTGCATGTATGGGGATATGGCAAATATTTTTGGGTATCTATCTCTTTGTAATCAGTGGCTGTTGAGTGGTGTATGTCTCTTCAACACTTTTGCTGCAAACTTCATGGTTTCATTTTTCCCAGAATTGGAAAATTCATTATGTATAAATTATTGCAAATTTTGCTTAATAATACAATGTTGGGGTTCATATATATGTATATTGTTAAGGGGTGCCCTTTACTTTTTTAAAAATTCCTTCTTTCAGTCAGAACCCTCATTGAGATCGCTATTGTCAGCATCTATTCGCTGCTCAGCTATTAACTCCTTATCATCATTGATGTTCATGTGTCTAATCTTACGACAACCCATCAGGATTAAAATTTTTTTGACAGGGTTATACGTCACCTCATAGTTGTATCCTGGCCGAGTTTTAAAGTCCTTCTGAGTAACTGGCTACTTGGGTCCTTCAGGCTAAAGAGCCACATCAGTGCTTTGTGGTTCGTGACAATTTGGAGTATTTCTCTATGCAAATAACACCAAAAGTGTCTCACACCCCACATGACAGCAAATACATAGTTCCTTCTCGGTGGTGGAGTAATTGGGGTGGTGGGGACCTGGGATCCTTCGGAGAGCTGTAGTGACTCTACTAAGGCTGCCAAGTTATTAACACAACCACACACACATCACACAAAACACTCACTCACATACACAACAGGGCCCCAGATTTCTGGGAGAACAGCTCAACAAGAGCGTGGTCAAATAGAACAAAAACAACAAACGGAACGAGGGTGAAATTCGTATACAGTCAAACCTCTTTAGAACGAAATGCTAGGGACCAAGAAAAAATTTTGTTACATAGAGGTTTTTGTTATACAGAGATTTCCCTTGTACAGAAGGTGTGACCCATTTTAATGCACTAAAAAGCTCTTTAGCAAATAAAGGACTGATATCTATTTATGAATTCACTTAAATAAGATATGTTACCTACATAAATATGGGAAAATTTGTCAAATTTACTTTAAAAATGTAAAATTTTGATATGGCAGAGGTTTCATAGTTAGGGAACAAGAAACCCTTTTCAAATGTCTAATTTGGTCTGCTTTGTTTTATGGTTGCAATTACATGTTTGGATACAGGCAAATGAAACCTAATAATTTATCATTCTTACAAATAACTCTACAAATGTAAGCATGTTCATGTTACCAAGAAAGAAACAATGTGCATTTGCATTCCTGAAATTTGGTAAGATATATGTATTACCAAAGTTAAATTTCTTGGTCTAATAGTCAGCATTCTTGGCACTTTACCAGCAGGGCTTAGAATTAGTTTCAATTAATGCTTGGCACATTTTGTATCGATGTTTATTGCCTCTTCATGTTCTACAAACAAGCACCAACTAATGCAGGAGTATTGCTTACTAAAACATCTGGTGTGATTAATAGGTAATAATTTTCCTTTACTAAACAGTTTTCTTCTAAAATAGAATATCACTAGACATGAACAGATCTAACTGAAAATAGTTTAGAGATTCTATTAAATATCAGAAAGCAATTGGTATTAGAAGTTATATACATATCGTATTCATTCAGCTATTTTGAAATTATAAATTTACTCTGATTTTTCGTCATCTAAAGAGTGCAAACCCCCAAAAAATGATTTTAAATTGTGGATTTTTGACTTTTCGAAAAAGCGACCTTGGGACTCCCGTGCCGTAATTTTTTAACGGTGCGTCCGATCTGGAATCTGACAAAACATTCAGAGCAGATATTTGAATTTCCTAAAAGATGCCACCCACCAGCCTTTAATGGTAGCAAAAGGAATTCGTCAGAATGGAAAAAGAACCGACCGTTCGAAAGCAACGGACGGAAAACCAGAGGCTTGCGCGACCGCTGGACGAAAAATCGGTCATTTTAAACTATTTTTTTGGTGGTTTTTTGAAAAAAAATCACGTTTTCGCGACGGAAAACCACAGGCCTGCGCCGGCGCCGGACGAAAAATCCTCCTTTTGGTCTTTCTACGCCTTATAGCTTCCTCACCAGAGGGCCTCAAACTCGAAATTTGGCAAAACATTTCCCGTTTTTTGTGGTTTTTCGATTCTAGCTCCTAAACTAAGAGTTCTACCTCAATTTTGACTAGCAGAGATTTTCATCCCTTCATGAGGTCTACAACTTCTTGCTTTCCATTTTTTTCTAACCCTCATAGTTATCTGACAAAATGGCGCCTTTCGTAAGATTCTCAACTGTTTCATTCCCTCATGGAATGAAACAGTATTCATTCATCTCTACTAATGGAGATATGACATTAAAAGTTGAGACGTGTATGCGCAATGACATGCACTTTAGGAATAAGTAGCGAAAACCCGTACTTCTTATCCTAAAACCACCAAAAAAAATTTAAAATTGTGGATTTTTCGTCTGGTGCCGGCGCAGGCCTGTGGTTTTCCATCGCAAAAACGCGATTTTTTTCAAAAACCACCTAAAAAAAATTAAAAATGGCCGATTTTTCGTCCAGTGGTCGTGTAGGCCTGTGGTTTTCCACCGTGAAAACGCGATTTATTTTTCAAAAATCACCTAAAAAATTAAAAATTGCCGATTTTTCATCCAGTGGTTGTGCAGGACTCTGGTTTTCTGTCCGTTGCTTCCAAACGGTCGGTTATTTTTCCATTCTGATGAATTCCTTTTGCTACCATTGAAATTGCCTAAAGATTGATACCTTTTGCATTTTCCTTACTCTCACGATAAACTCACAACAGTCCCTCAAAGTCGGAATTTATGAAGCTTCGTAGGTGAGTTCACTCGCTAATAAGTCGTATAAGTGATGAATTTCCTACCATTGGACCGGAAAAAAACGGTTTATGACGGAGTTCATCGTATAAATGAAAAGTTTCATAAGGGAGGTTGAAAATACATGGAGTCTTATGGGGTTATTTACTGGACCAAAAAAAAAGGTGTATAAATGAGGTCGTCGTATATAAGGGAGTCGTATATCCGAGGTTCTACTGTACTCCCTTTTTAAAAAATTGAAAGAATCTATTTCGAGCACAAATGATATCAATGAAATGGAGGATAGGAAATCACAAACTTCATTATTTCGTTCTAAAGAGGTAAAAATTGACTCTGGGCCAAAAATGTATTTCGTTGTACAGAGGATGAAAATACACATAACTTATGGGAAGAAAATCGGGACCGTAACTTTTTTTGGTTGTATAGAGAACTCGTCTTCTATAGAGGTTTGTTCTAAAGAGGTTTGACTGTACGCGTATTTCGACCACAAAGTGGTCCTTTTCAGCGAGCTGAAGGGAAAAACACTAGCAACACGGGGTTGAAAGTGGTGCATATATTTTACGGCCATTGGAGAAATATCTAATCTGGTTAACCTGACAATCGTGTCGAAGGACACTACAGACATCTACATGATCGATTTTGTAGTACCTAAAGATATTTTTGATAATGTCTTTTTTTTCAATGTTTGCCCCTTTTTTCATCCTTGCCAGTTCAGTGGTTTGGTTTTTTTAAATCATGAAATAATAAGATGAAGCAATTTTTTTGTACTCAACTTATACTTACTCGATCGATAGGGCAATGGATGCCTAACCACATTGAAACACCAATTCCTGTCAGATCACCGAAGTTAAGCAATGTTGGGCCGGGATGGGGGTTGGAGGGGTGGGCCCACCTCCATACCTCAACCAGGGTGGATGGAGGGGTGGCACTCCTCCATGGGTCCTATATTGGGAGGCCGGAGGGAGATATACCCAGACCGGGAAGGCTGGAGGGAGGTGACACTCTTCCATACTTGTACCGGGAAGGTTGGGGGTGACCCCTCCTCCATACCTCTACCGTGGAGCTCTTGTCCCCTGTCTGCAAGTGACAGGCAGGTTAAACGTGAGATGGCACAATGGACCAAGAGGGGTCATTCCTTGTCAGTTCATCCAGGCATGACACCCACCGACTCGGATTTTGATGAAACTTGGCAATTTTCATCCTTCCATGTAGGAATGGAACAGTGTAAAATATTTCTTGGCTATCTCTACTAGTTTTTTTTTCACGACCATTTGAAGTTTGGGTGAAACTGCAGTTTTTCAATGAATGCGGTCTCCAGAGGCACTTGTACCTCCAGAGGGAAATAATTTGTCTCAGCCATACTTTTCATCCAATTCTTATGAAAATTTGCAGGTTTACTATAGAAGTCATGAGGATTCCAAATGCTAATTGAAAAATATCCTAAGGGATATTCAAAATTCTCTAAACTTATATGTTTCATAAGATTTATGAAAATTTTGCGTCAAAAACATGGTTCTATAAAACATGAAATTTTGACCCGAGGCAATATGTGAATCAAGCTGAATTATTTTTTCTAATATTCCTTAAGGTATGACCCACCACCTGTAAAAATAAAATTCATGGCTTTTTGCTTGCTTTGTTGTTAAAAAAAATTTTATGTACAAAAAAAATGTCTTTTCACGACTCTGGTAGTCAGTGTTGGGTCTTCCTTCAAGTGTGATGAAATGCTTGTGTTAACTGTTTGCTATGTCTAAGCAAATGTTTATGACATGAATCTAGAACTTAATAAGTGCAAAAATTAAAACATTTTTTATGTGGAGGTTGTTTCTCTCCCAATAAGAAAAATATATATATTTTTTAAATAGAATATTTTAAGGAATTCTTAGCACTTACCCATCATTGCTGGGGATAACTTGATTGTTGCTTTACAGAAACCATCAAAATACAGGATGCATGTCAATACAAGTTAACTTTCTCCATTTGTATTGACAATAAACTTCACTAATGTGTTTTACTTGATTAATGTTGCGCAACTTATAAAAATAATGTGAGGAGAAGTTACATTGTCTAACCTTGACCAGCCTTTACTCTAATGAGGACTAGACATTAACTTGTAGCAGTATCTTCTTCAAAAGAATTAGTACAAATTTTTGTCATAATTAGTTCCCAACTTGGCTTTACCAAGAAATTGTGGACGGAACTGAAAGTGGTATTAAAGCTAATTTTTTTTGTCGCAATGATGTTTTTTGAAATTGGAATAAAAGAATGGTAGCTACGAGTACCTGGGATTGTTTTTGCATGGCACCAGCGAGTTTCTAATTGTTGCCGAATCATTGATAATTGTTCTTTTTTTAAAACGAAGAATGAAATTTTATCCACTTTGTACTTGCAGAACTCATATACATTTTCAATTGAAGTCATTGTGTTACCCAGATCCCGTTGAAGGCTTTCTCTAGTAAGAATTCGTTAAACTGTTCCGCCTTTCCCATCACATGGAGATTTCCCATGACTAGTTGCAAAAAATGACCAAGAAGCATGCAAGTCAAAGTCCAGGTGATGATGGCACAGGTTTATAAAGTTTTTACAGTTCTTATACTGGCCAGCACAACCATCACTGAAATATTGCACTTTTTTTACTTCAGGGAACTTATCCTTTAAAAACTGAGTGACTATTTTTTGTGTTTCAAATACAAAAGCTACATCATGTTCTATATCGTCAGAAAAAACAAACAAACTTGACACACAGAGGTCTATCAGTGGCTGTCCACGAGTATAAATTACCACTGGATGTAGGGAACAACCATCCTGATTCCAGTGATGACCCTGAACCTCATCTTGTATCACATAATGGTAGCTTTCACTGAAATCCAGCAAAACAATAGCTTCATCTGGCTGTAGGTTATTTTTTAGTTCTTTCAGGTATCTCGCCTGGGATTTGGTTATGAAGGAATGTGGGAGAAGTTTTTCCAGATTGTTCACCAGACTATTGATGTATTCATCCAGAGTCACTGTTAGCCTAATTTGTTGGGTCCGATCTGTTGACAACCATGCACTGTATGTCACTTCATCTTCAGGGTCCCATTCCCAAAATTTACTTTTCAGATGTTCCTTCAGTCGTTTGTCAGACATACATTCTAAACAGTGCCGTAGCATGCAATCCCTGTTATCTTTGGAACATACTAAGTAATCAAATAGGTCGTTGTAGGTCTCCTCTATGGAGCATGCATGGAGAAGAAGTGATACATTCTGATGGATAGCACAGACACATACAGAATGGGTTCCAGAGGAACCTGCCAACACACACCATTTAGGTTGCAACAGATAGAATTTTGAAAACCCTATTTTTACATGTGGGTATTCAAATTAAAAGCTGCATACAGCTCATTTTGGTTACTTAGTAGTAACCTTTTTTGCATGTGGACATTTTTGGACACACTATCCTTATCTTTCATTCCCGGCATAAGGCGGGAATACTCATCATTTTGGTAAAATGAGTGAACTAAGTCCACTGTAGTTTGTTCTATGTTTTTGCCCCTCCTTGGATCTGGTATGGCTATGATGCCTTTCACTCTCAGAAGTTCCCTAGCTTGCCGAATTGCATATTCACTAACATTAAATTCGGTGGCTACTTTTTTCCTACTCCACGAAGTCAGAGCAAGTGTTAGTAGCAGAATTATCTCTCGCCGACTGCCTGCTGTAACCAGTTTTTCTTTTGGTAACCCAACTAGCACATCCATATCACTCGCTTTATCAAGAACTTCTGAATCATGCTCTGGAATGAAATCTTTATCCAATACTTTGCAAACCTTTTTGTTCAAAGTAGAAGTTGCAACTTTCAGTTTCATTTTAGCATACATTGATTTGCTGTGGGATGCAACTGCATGGAGTTTTAAAGGAGACATGCCAATATCCTTGAATGATGAATTTATTTCCTCCAATGATTTTTCTTTCAATGAATCTTCGTCCACATCTACAATACTATCATCACTGCCAGCAATTGGGATAAGCTCCTCAATGCCACAGTTATCTCCGATATGGTGTATTTATCCACTTTTTCTCTACATGAAATACATATTTTTTGTCCCGGAATTGCTTTAACAATTTCTGGTATGCTATTTATCTTGAATGAAAATGCTGGTGTTACTGTTCGTAGTGATTAACTATTTTTTTCCTATTACATCTAAATGGATCATAGCAAGTAATTTGATATGTTTTATATTTTTTTAAGAAGTAGGTTTTATGGTGCTCACAAATACTCAAAAGAAGTCCAGAATTTATGCCACTCCTGAGTTCAATCATTTGTCTTTCTGATGCACTTAAGTCTTAAAATTTTAGGAGATTCACTAACTGAGTGGAGCTAGTTTTATGGCACTCTGTACCACTATGTTCTCCTAGACTACAGTTACCAAGCTCTTGATACTGGGCCATTATAAAGGCATCAGCCTAAATGATAAATCAAAATATGACAAGGACAAATGATTGTTAACTGAGACAGAAAGAACAAATTGTGTCAAAATATTTTCCTTAAGGTTTACATACCTGGTTTCTAGAGATGGACACAAATATTAACCACAAAACTTTTTGGAAAAAAACTTGATGTTCACACTGCCAAAGTTGGAGGGCAACTGGGGTAGAAAAAGGGCAAACAATACCTACCTCCTGAGAGAAAAACTACTTTGTATAAATAGTTAAAGTGGCAGGGCTTATTCAGTTCATTTTCACTTTCTGTTCAATGAACCCCGTTCAGGTCTAAAATATGTGGTTACATTGTTACATTATTTCAATGTAATCTGATATTTTTCTCAGCTCCACCATAAAGTTAAAAAGTATCATTTCTTCAAAGAAGATACTGCTACAAGTTAATGTCTAGTCCTCATTAGAGTAAAGGCTGGTCAAGGTTAGACAATGTAACTTCTCCTCACATTATTTTTATAAGTTGCGCAACATTAATCAAGTAAAACACATTAGTGAAGTTTATTGTCAATACAAAATGGAGAAAGTTAACTTGTATTGACATGCATCCTGTATTTTGATGGTTTCTGTAAAGCAACAATCAAGTTATCCCCAGCAATGATGGGTAAGTGCTAAGAATTCCTTAAAATATTCTATTTAAAAAATATATATATTTTTCTTATTGGGAGAGAAACAACCTCCACATAAAAAATGTTTTAATTTTTGCACTTATTAAGTTCTAGATTCATGTCATAAACATTTGCTTAGACATAGCAAACAGTTAACACAAGCATTTCATCACACTTGAAGGAAGACCCAACACTGACTACCAGAGTCGTGAAAAGACATTTTTTTTGTACATAAAATTTTTTTTAACAACAAAGCAAGCAAAAAGCCATGAATTTTATTTTTACAGGTGGTGGGTCATACCTTAAGGAATATTAGAAAAAATAATTCAGCTTGATTCACATATTGCCTCGGGTCAAAATTTCATGTTTTATAGAACCATGTTTTTGACGCAAAATTTTCATAAATCTTATGAAACATATAAGTTTAGAGAATTTTGAATATCCCTTAGGATATTTTTCAATTAGCATTTGGAATCCTCATGACTTCTATAGTAAACCTGCAAATTTTCATAAGAATTGGATGAAAAGTATGGCTGAGACAAATTATTTCCCTCTGGAGGTACAAGTGCCTCTGGAGACCGCATTCATTGAAAAACTGCAGTTTCACCCAAACTTCAAATGGTCGTGAAAAAAAAACTAGTAGAGATAGCCAAGAAATATTTTACACTGTTCCATTCCTACATGGAAGGATGAAAATTGCCAAGTTTCATCAAAATCCGAGTCGGTGGGTGTCATGCCTGGATGAACTGACAAGGAATGACCCAGAGGCCAGAGTGCCAGGAGGGCTCCAGAAAGCCCTCTGTCCACCCAATACAATCTACATCTACTTGAGTCATAGGTTGTATTAATATTTTAGACCCGTAAAGACTAGGACAAATACTCGAAGTTATACGATAGTGATTCACTATTTGAAAATTGTATCATTTCTTTGTGACTTGTGCTCAGCGTCAAACTTGTGACATTTCCACACAATATTTTTGCTCAAATCTTTGGCAACTGTGAAATGATTGCCTGATGGCATTGCTTTAAGGAAAAAGCTCAAAATGACTGGTATTTGATACTCTTGATTAAATTGACTTCTGCCCTATGATCTTTTTATCCACTTGCATTTCTGCAATTTTTACTTTTTTAATAGCTTAAAGTTAAAATATATAATTGTCTTTTAGGAAAAAGCCCTTGAAGTGGTAGGGAGCTGTAATAGGGATGCCGATGGGATCAGTTCGCAGATTGCCCAGCAGGGAGACAAAGTGAGGAAGTTGAAGAGTGAGAAGGCTTCGAAGGTGAGGATATGATGAAGCATTGCACTCTGTTCGATCTGGCCTGCGAGTGTTATTTGATGGCTGTGTGTATATTCTTTGTGAATTAACTCAATGCGTACATTATGCCTTTTAAGGATGCAGTTGCTGGAGAAGTGAAGGAATTGCTGAGGCTGAAAGCAGAATATAAACAGTTAACAGGTAGCTGCATGCAATTGGCTTGCATTATTTTCCTTTCGTACTTTTGAATTTTTAAGGGTGATTTATTTACATGCCTGCAGTGAAGGCGATGTATGTGATTGTGCATTGTACACGTAGTGTGCCTTTTAACTGAAGCTATTGATCCCAATCTTGACAATAGGAAAGGAGTGGAAACCAGAAGAAGTTAAGCAAACAAAACAGGCGTCTAATGCTCAAGCACCTGAGCTAGACTCTGGACTGAATATCCATGAAATGATAAAAGCTCAAGGTGACAAGGTTAGACAATTGAAATCCGAAAAAGCTGGCAAGGTGGGTCAAACTTTAGTATTGTATCTAATAATTGCAATAGTTTTGTAATTTTAATGTCAGCATCTCAACTCTCCCTTAAGATTTCAATTTGAGAATGAAACCATGTGAATTTGATTTGGTCCAATGCACGAATCACACTGCTTCAATGACTACATTTTAAATGAGGAATGTCTATCTTTTAGATGCAGTGTTAAAGGCACTGAGAAAAATGTTCACATGTTTTACATTATACATATATTTTTCTAGAAGAATAATTCTAATGTTGCTGCCACTAGAAATGAATTTATGTCGTGGACTGATGCTAAAAACATAACTATGTTGTTTTTATTCACTCTTTAAGTCTAGCTTTTTCACCCCATTTCTCTTGCAGGCTGCCATTGATTCAGAGGTGAAGGAACTTCTGAATCTTAAAGCAAAGTTTAAGGAAGCTATGGGTAAGCATGTGTTTTTCTTGTTGTAATTCATGTTAGCAGCCTAGATTTGTTAACCCTTTCGCTGCTGTGGGCACGTTAACGCGCCCTGTGGATTTCGTGCCCACCGTGTGAAAGACGAGTATGCATGCCCAATGAGTTTTCACTTCACTGCGTTGTGTTTTGTGTTTGCGTTTTATGTCTTGCCGATTGCTCTGACAAACTCTTGTGGGTTCTATATGATTCTTAATTAAGTTCTCTTGACTGTCGCTCGCTGGTGCTTGCTCGTTTTTATGGGCCTTCGTTTGTTTGTTTCTCTGTTCGCTTTCTTTTTCCTGCTGAGCTTGGAGATTTCCTTCTATAAGGGCTTTGCCTTGGATTTTATTCTTCCCGTCCTATGCAAATAAGGGTCTATAATTATATCCCTTATATTTGCATTCGTGCTTCTGGATGATCGTTTTACCCTCAGCTGCTAGATTTATTGACTCTATGGCTTTCTTTACCATTTTTTTTTCATGATGCGTCTTTCTGCTTGATGTTTCAGACTACTTCTGCCCTTGCCATTGTGAGTTTCACTTTCTGCATTTCCTCTTCTTCATATTTTGACCCTTTCCTCTTCTGCATACTATTTGGACTTTGTCCTTGGAAATAATCCCACTGTGTATTCTGTCGATAATATCTCTGGGTTCTCCTGTACTTCTTTTCCGGCATAAACCCCTACATTGTTTTGGACATTCATCTCTGGATTTTTTACCAACCTCTGCTCTTGATTGGTGGTAGGGCATTTTTTGGATTACCTGAACAGTATTTTCTTCGGAATAAAACGTAGTCTTCAGAAACAGGAAACTTTTACAAACCACATAAAAAATAAACTCAACCACGACCCGGGTTTAAACGGCTAAGCGTCATCATCAGGTGAACAATAGTGTACAGCAATCCCTTATATACCTTCAGTCAGTTGGGGGTGGGGTAGTGGGTTGAGGGGGGGGGGGGGAGGAGGACAGGAATGGATAACAATAGAGGAAAGGATAGGGGTGGGGTAGTGGGTTGAGGGGGGGGGGGTGGAGGACGGGAATGGACAACAATAGAGCAACTCCCCCATCCTTTCCTCTATTGTTGTCCATTCCCGTCGTCCTCCCCCCCCCCTCAACCCACTATCTCACTCCCAACTGACTGAAGGTATATAAGGGATTGCTGTACACTATTGTTCACCTGATGATGACGCTTAGCCGTTTAAACCCGGGTCGTGGTTGAGTTTATTTTTTATGTGGTTTGTAAAAGTTTCCTCGCTGTAATAAATTGTAGTATTTTCTTCATTTTTTATCCCGCATGTCATCTTGGACATTTCTCGCAGCATTTTGAGACTTATGTTTTTACATTGACAAATGCCTTATTTTGGACTGCTTTTGCAGCATCCTTGTACTTTGGCCTGTATTTTGTGCTTGTAAGAGCATTGCTTTATTCTCCACCATCCCTTTTGGGATCTTCATTGATTCTGCATGAAAATATGTACAAAGGACATTTGTCCTTGGAGAAGAGGTTAACAAAAGAAGGTTTTAGAAATTCTGGAGGAAAATGAGAGCGGGGATGAGTATTTAGACAATTTTTCTGAAGATGACTCTGAGGAGGAAGGCGCTTCCCAACCGCCTACGTCAGGCATCAAACCATCTGCTGAAGAAAAATAATATCTGAGCTCTACTTTGGAATTTGAATATAGCTCAGAAGAAGACGATTTACTGCCACCTTTGGAGAAGAAATTCCCAGAGTTCGTATGGTACTCTACGGGTCTGAATCCGGTAATTCATGGATGCGATCCCCAAGATGATTCTAGATGCAAGGCAAGTGCTAGGGAAGATTCTGCAATGCTAGATTTTTCCATTTGTTTTTTTTTTCAGTGGATCTCATGAAGTTTATCGTGAACGAAATCAGTAATCATTGCAAATATACCAGCGAGAACATTGCAGAGAGTGAGCATTCACGGATCAAAAGTTTGAAAGATACTGATTCTGAAAAGATGTTCTGCAGCTTTTGCAGTTACTGTTCATTGCAGTTACAATGCTGATGCCAAGGGTGAAGAAATTATCTTACAATGAGTACTGGTCGGAAGGACCCACTGATCAGAAGACCAAATTTTGGTGAAATGTCATGGGATACATACCGTAATCTTCTTCATGTGTTGCATTTCTGTGACGATGATGATGAATGAAAATGATCACTAACCTAAACCAAATATCTTAATAAAATCCTTCACGTTGGCCGAGGGGAAGTGAATATGTCTGCGAAATTCTGGGCTGATGAAACATACTTAATTTCAACAAGTCTGTCTTCTACTAACTCCTTACAAGCATGACTCATATTTGCAATGTGCTTTGATCTTTCACCAATATTTAGATTAATGCTGAGTTTCTGCTGCTGCTGCATTGTCACCACCAAATATAACACTAGGAGTATCAATCATCTTATGTTGTTTCAACTCACTAAGCAAATCCTTTAACCTTAATACTTTTATGGTTTCCTCAGCCGTGAATCTATATTCTTGATGGAAGATCTTTTATACTCTTGATTAGTTCCCCAAATAGCATCATGCAAGAACTTACAGTTCACACACACAAAATTATCAGGCTTGACTTGTTGGAATCACATTGTGATTTGAAAACAATTTCACTTTGTAAAATTCCGCACACCTTATTTACGTATTTTTTCCGACCATCTAGGTTTCAACTTCAGTCTATCATTTTCGAGGTAACTTTCCCTGAAAATGATAGTCAGAAGTCAAAACCTGGGTTGGAATAATTAAAAAGTTTGGGGAATTTTACAAAGTGAAATCATTTCTAAGTCTTTGCTACCTTTCAGTTAATGAGAAATATGTTAACTTCCTTCCAATCCTTTATTGTATTTGGCTTTTGAAATTTTGGGCTCACATAACTGACAGAATAGGCTAGATATGGTCTTAAATTATTACTCACACACAACAATTTCCTTGCACTTGCCTTCAGCACTTCTATAAATCCTTGAATCATCATTTGCCTCTGTGACTTTTCTTGGTAAAATTATGTGACATGGACTATATTCTTCCATGTAATAGTTTATCCACATTTTGTTAATTAACGCATTCACTGCTGAGCTGAAATCATGAATAGACCCCGTAAACTGAACTAATTGTTTTGCATTTTTAGCTTTTTTTTATGTATTTTTATAGGGGAAAACGTTTCTAAGAGTTTCTTGTTTTTATTTAGAGCTTCAATTATGTGCTCCTAAATTATAACTCGTCCAGATTCTTCCTTCCTTCTTGTAATAGTGTGGTTCCCTATAACTCAGGTCATGCCTCACGCAGGTCTTGGAGGAAGGCGTGCCTACCAGGGGTACTAGTAATTACCGTATCACCTTATAAAAACTAACCATTGAAGCACCAACTTAGGACCCCAACCTCATATCCTTTGATATGAGTTATTTCAAGTGTTGGGCTGTCAATTGAATTCTTGAAATAAGTGCATCCTCTCAATAATTCAGCTGTTTATTGTATACAGTTGGTTAAGTTGGTGATTGGTTACCAAATAAGTTGAGGGCTCCACTATGCCCTCCTCCTTCACGAGCTGTCTATGCTCGAGAGCTATACAACTTTTAACCAAATACATGTAATTATTTAATGCAGGATGTGGGACTATTATTACTGATGTGATGGAAAGGCATCACTTATGTGTATTTCATGGAGGTTTAAGGTATCACTTTCCACTGAAATCCATGGCATTCAACCAAATCATTAATTTATTTTTTCAAGCATACATATTTTAATGTGTGTAATATCATCATGGGGTACCACTTACCCGGTCATAAAATTATGAAGAAATGGTAGGCCATTTTTGTGAAAATTACAAATGTCTTTGTAATACTGTTATATCCTACAAATTAATAGCCTGTCTCTGTATTATGCATATGCAGACATAATTTAAAAATACATAATTATAAAATATATAATTACTCATAGTGGCAAACAACTTTGGATTCCAGGAGTTGAATGGAAACCAGACATGAAGCCTATGGGCCAACCTGCACCTGCTGAGCCAGAAGTAAATGCAGCTGTTTCTGAGAATGCTGTCAATGATGCACACAACAAAATTGTTGAACGAGGAGACAGAGTGAGGAATCTGAAAGCAGAGAAAGCATCTAAAGTAAGTTGTAACAGAATGTTTCTGATTTTGTTCGTTTTCAGCTAAGGTCTCATGCTTGTGAAGTAAGATTTCACACATTGACACTTCTTCAATGGTTCCATGGTCCATCCGCTGTGGAATTGGTCTGTGCTCTATGCTTCCTGCCTACATTTCATGCAGCTGCACAGATTTTATTGAAAAGTTACAATTTGGTTTTAAGAGAACTGATACATAATGAAAGAAAAATTAAACCCTTAAGAGTACGATACAATCATACATTGTTTCTTGATACCTTTGTTTGGAGTGCTTTCACAGCCAGGCTTCTGACAGAGATTTAACATTTTGAAATGAAAACTCGTCTGAAAGATTAAATTTGTTAATTTTCGTTTAGTTCAAGGCAAGGGGAACGCTCTACCACTAAGCATATGAAGGAATGAGTGTTTGACTAGGGCAGAGGTCTCCAAACTTTTCAGCCCGAGGGCCGAATTAACTATCAAACAGCAGTTCGGGGGCCGACTACACACTCGAGGTCCAAATAAAAAAGAATCAAAACATTGATGTTGTTTTTAAGTATTTATTTAATATTATTTTATTCAGTTATTATTTAATAACACATTGATACACTTCACAAGAACACTTGTATTAGTGGGACTGGTAAAATCTTTTCCTGGATGCCAAAATAGCGGACATTTCTGGCTTTAGATATGATGCCCCTAAGAACAGTGACCTGAGATTATCATCGTACAAGTTTGTTCTCAAATTGTTCTTCATGTATTTCATTCATGAAAATGTTTGTTCACACAGGTGGTTGTTCCAAAGATTGAAAGGTACCTTAATGCAAAAGTTTTGACAATAGGAACGTCTTTCTCGGGCAAAAACTGGTAAAAACCCACCAGTCCTTGGAAGTTATCTCTAAGGAGGTCAATTGCTTGCAACTCAATGACCTCCAGCTGCAGTTCATCTGGGCAACTGGCCACATCTCCTTCAAAGGGGTTTTGAAACAGTCTCACTTCTCCTGCCTTTGAATTCAAGTCAGAAAACCGCTGCTGGAACTACAGGTGAAGGTCTTTCATGATCTCGCATGCAAATGACCGGGGCAACTCAGCTGTTTCTTCAGCCATGAAGACCTTGCACTGCTGATAGCGCGTCAAGTTGTTGGCCTGTACTTGTTCCAAAAAAAATACATGGATCTAAAGGCCTTTAGGTGGGGGTGTATAGAAGATCAGAAACTATATTTTCCTCTCCCTGTAGTTTTAGGTTCAGAAAATTTAAATGACTAGTTATGTCTGCAGCAAAGGTCAATTTCCATACCCTCTCTTCGTCAGACAGTAATGGCTCTGGCTTGCCTTTACTTTTCAGCAAGTCAGCAATTTCCTTTCTTAACTTAAATACTCTGCTCAGAACTTTCTCACAACTTAGCCATCTTACTGCTGTGTAATATGGTAAATCTTGCGATTCTGTGTCTGTACTTTCTACATGTCTCTGAACGGTCTATGGTTGAACCTATGTGACCTTATTTAATTCACCATCTTCACCACAGTACACTGCAAATGTCCACATATTTAGCAGTCAGCTTGCTGGTGAATAATACAGTGCATGAACACTGGTTTTAGAATGTTTTTCTCACTAGGCATTTGCTTCACTTGTCCAACCAAGCCTTTCTTTATGCCACTCATGAGCTTTCCTCCATCAACAGTCGGGTAATAGAGGTTAGTCCAGTCCAAGTTATAATCAGCAAATGTTTTTTCAACTCATGGAATATATCTTCTCCGGTAACAGTGCCATAACAGTCCCATGTAGGGAAGCCAGCTCTTGTGTTGTGTTCATGTCTTAATCCACACCTCTAATGAGCACAAGCAGTTGAGAGGTGGAACTGCTGTCCAGCGATTCATCCATTGCAATTGAAAAATGGCGAAACTTGCTTTCATTTTTCGCTATTTGAGTCACAATGGTTTCACCCATGCCTGCAACACGGTGGGTAATGGTATTTGGAGCCAAGGCTACATTTTCAAATTGTTTTGACTTTTCTGGGCAAAGTTCCTCAGCCACCTCCAACAAACATTCCTTCACTACTTCACCATCTGTAAACAGTTTGCCACTTTTAGCCAGCAAGTGGACGACTTCATAATTGGCCTTAGTTAAGGGCTCATTTTCATTTGAGGATTTACTGAACAATGTCCTCTTGAGATGTGAGTTGATTGTGTAATTTAGAAATTTTTTCGGCACAGACTTTACCCTCCAACTGTGCATATTTCTCCTGATGTTTGCTTTGATGATGATGGCGCAGTTTGTATTCTTTTATCACATCCACTGTTTCGTTGAAAATCACACACAATGCTTTCTCGCCGGATTTGAAAAAGAAGTAATTCAAACTCCATTCTTCTTGAAATTGCCGACACTCATCGTCTATTTTTCTTTTCCTTTTCTTCGCCGTTGCTGGGCACTAAAATAAAGTGAATTCAACATGAATAAATAGTGAAACTGAAAGTATCTTGCACACAATATCGCTCAAAAAACCTGATGATGCGAACTAATTTCTTTGCAATTATAGCTGAATATGACCCGAAGCAATTTTTAAAAGTTCTTTTGATTTCTTAAGTTAAACTTACCTGAATATGCTGTGCAAATATATCCACTTATGGTAGATAGTTTGTTGCTTTTAATGTTTTCTCTTCAGAATATTTGAAAAATTCTTACTAAAGTAACGACATTCCCAATACTTTAAATACACTGACAAGTAATTACGCGAAGGAAATTATCACTAAATGAAATAGAGTGTAACATGTTTCGCAATCAGACGGTAACTGACACCAATACCTCCTCATTGCAGCAGTCAACCACAACTGGCAAACTGTGGTATAAAAATCAAGTCTTGAACAAGCAGCAAACCATTTAAAAACTCCACCACTAGATGGCGTTAGATCATCTTATTGACTGTGAACGGAAGTAAAAAAAGGAGCAGCGAAAAAGGTTTTGAAATTTACTGATTGGTTGGAAAACATAACGCACTTCAGTTTGCCTCTATTTTAATTTGGTAAAAACATAACGCCCACGTAAGCGGCGGCTGATCTTGGCAGAATTCACGTAAATTTTCGTAATTTTTCTGTAGACAAAAAGGTCTCCACGGGCCGGATGAGAGGATCTCGCGGGCCGCATCCGGCCCGCGGGCCGTAGTTTGGAGACCCCTGGTCTAGGGAAAGGAAATTCATGGTACATGAAAGTGTTTTCCAATTGACCCTATTATTATGTATCAGCGAAACCTGGGTGTGTCAGGAGAAGCATAAGAGTTGGCTTAAGAGAATGCGATGCTTGGGAAGTGTTTGTTGTAAAGGGATGGGGTGTTCGGAATGAGTGGGTCATGAAAGAATTGTGGGTAGGATAGGGAAGTTTGTAGTCCACTTGATCAAACTCTTTACTATAGTCGAAAAGGAACCATAAGTTTGTCCTTAGCGAGTCGAATGTCATCAGTAACATTTAATTAAGCCGTCTGTGTACTGAATCGATATCAAAAACCTGATGGCAGGGAAGTATTCCACGGCCACCATGGACCCACCATACCCAGTGTAAATCCAGAGAGATCGTTGACATACATCTTCACCGGGAAAGCCTGAAATCCTGGAAGTATCTGGTGTATTTGTCAGTTGTAGGTCCTAATGCGAAACTTAAAATGTAAATCTAATGCATTTCTCATTGTACATTTTCTGTCTTATCAGTATTAGAGATACATATGGTTTTATGTAGCCGTTACCCTGAAACATTGACCCCAAAAAGTCACCTTAATTAGGTAGTTACTTGAGTGTAAGTTGAAGTATGTTAGGTTTTCTGTTTAAGGCTTTCGCAGCGCTGTTGTGCTGGTATCTTCATGTTTTTTCGGGCAAAGCTGCGTGTGTGTATCTTTACGATGACGTTTCGTAGCCAATGCAGGCCACATCTTCAGATCAGTTCCGAATGAACCTGATCTGAAGATGCGGCCTGCATTGGCTACGAAACGTCATCGTAAAGATACACAAGACGCAGCATTGCCCGAAAAAACATGAAGATAAGTTAGGTTGTCATTGACCAAAAAAAGGAATATATTTTTTTACTTATACTTGAGTATGTACGGTATATCTAATATCGTGTGTGTGCTACGAACTGACGAACAAAATAACTCATGCTGCTAATACTTCTTAGGTTGGCATAGGGCATGGCGGGTGCCTTATCCTTGTCAACAAAGTTCTGCTTACAAAATGTGCCTTTTCTACACGTGTGTGCCCATGATGGCAAATTGGTACTGATAAGTGAGGACCAGTGACAGTAGTGCCTTGCTAGGGCTGCACAACAGTAAGTGTGCTGAGTGGCGCATCATCATGCCGCATGCTAACCCAAAGAAGAGGAAAATATTTCTTATAGGGAATTCTTTGGATGAGGTAACTGGTTCCAAGTTGCCTTCACGCATACAAGTCATGGGCTTCTTGTTCAAATGTTTCCACAAATATTCGCTTGCCAAAGCATGCAATATAACTGCTGTTAAGGTGCTATTAGTTCATGTAATTGAAAATATCTTCCTCCTAACAATTATTTTTGTGTGCTGTCTTTTTTGCCCTAAGTGTCTGTCATTTTATTTGCCTTCCCTTAGATATATCTGAATTAATTTTCTATTAATATCGACTCCTCTTTCTTTTGCAGGAGGCCATTGCTGTGGAAGTGCAAGAGCTATTGAGGTTGAAGAAGATATTCAAGGACTTAACAGGTAATACAGTGAACCTTTATTTTACGTTCCTCTATTGTATGTTTTCCCTAATTTATGCATATTTTATACTACTATGCTATTTATATCTACATCTACATACTACCCCGCAAGCCACCTCAATAGGCGTGTGGCGGGGGGTGTTAGGGCACCAGCCGTTTACATATAAAAAGGAAACGCTCTAATGAAATTACGCCTTGCATTAATTAAAGTCCCTTATTGTTCGGGGGAAAAACGAATTCCCATACCAATCCGTTCGGCAAAATATCTCTCTTAATTTATCGTTTCTGTCGGACCTGGAAATATAGTGGGGTTCTAATATGATGTTCTCCGTGTCGCTCTTAAAGATATCTATTCTCAATTGTTCAAGCAATCTAAGCCTAGCGCGCAGCCTCCGAGTCTCTAGCGGTTCCCAGCCTAATTCGTTTAACATCTGTGTAACGCTGTCAGTACGCCCGTAGCTGTTTTTGACGAATCGCGCAGCTTTCCTTTGTATTTTATTAAGTTCCCGGACTAAGTCTTTCTGCACCGGATCCCATATGCTCGCTGCATATTCAAGGTGTGGCCGGACGAGTGTGCGAAATAGCACCTCTCTTTTACTTTTTCATCCGAAAATCTTCCCACAATACGCTTGACGAATCCTAGCTTCTTCAGAGCTCTGCCACAAATATTTCTTATATGTGCTCCCCACGATAGGTCCGAAGTTATCGTAACTCCTAGATACTTCACTTCATCTGTCGCCTTTATGTTAACACCATCCACAGCATATACATGGGAATAGTTGGACGACCTCCGCAAGAATTGTACCACCGTGCATTTGCTTAGATTAAGTTCGAGTCCCCACTCTTGGCTCCACTCATGAACGTTGTTTAAATCCGATGATAGAATTTCAAAGTCAGAGTGATCACTAATTTCACGATAGATGACAGCGTCGTCGGCAAATAAACGTATTTTACTGCTAATTCGAGAGCATAGATCATTTATGTATATAATGAACAAAAGGGGTCCGATCACTCTTCCTTGCGGGACACCTGATGTCACTTTAACGACATCAGAGCTAATTCCGTCAAGAACTACCTTTTGCTTACGATCACTCAGAAAGTCGCGTATCCAGTTTACTACTGTTTCGTTTAGGCCGCATGACTGTAATTTGTGTAAAAGTTTGTTATGAGGTACCGTGTCGAAAACTTTCTTAAAATCTAGAAATAATGCGTCAACTTGTCTTTTCGATTCACCAGATTTGAGAACATCATGAAGAAAGAGCGCGAGTTGTGTTTCACATGATCTACCTTTCCGGAAGCCGTGCTGACAGCCATGGAGGACGTTACGACTGTCCAGGAACGTCATGATATTGCTAACGACGATATGTTCGAGTATCTTGCCTATAATCGACGTTAATGAAATTGGTCGATAGTTCCCTGGGTCGTGTCTGTTTCCCTTTTTGAATATCGGTGTAACGTTTGCAATTTTCCAGTCTAATGGTATCTTTCCTTCAGACAATGACTTCTTGAATATTATGTTTAAGAACGGTGCGATCTGTGGCGCTAACTCCTTGAGGACACGCGCGGGTATTCCCTCTGGACCCGGAGATTTACTATTTTTTATCGACTGCAGCTGTTTAGTTATCCCATCACGTTGAATAGTGATTTCTTTCATCGGTTCCTCAGTGAATTGTATTTCAAAATTACATGCAGTATCGTCTGTGGTGAATACACTTTTGAAGTGGGAATTTAACGTGTTAGCTTTGTCAATATTTTCGGTGACAAGTTTGCCATCTTTATCAAATAACGAATCTACGGTTGAAGATTTTCCCTGAAGCTCTCTCGCATATGACCAAAAAGATTTCGGATTTTCTTCGAGTAATTCACCAAGTACTTTTTTCTTGAAATTTAGCAATGCAGAACGCATTGATTTCTTAGTTTTTGAGCGTTGCGCAGCGTAACTTTCTTTTGCTTCAAGTTCCTTCGATTTGTCACCTACCGTAGTGAACTTTTTAACCAAGTTGTACAATTTTCTCTGTCTCTTAAGGTCCCTCCTAACATCGTTGTTATACCAGCGAGGTTCTTTACTGTCGCATTTCAATTTTACGGAATATATTCGTTAATTCCCCGTCGTAGAATTTTTAAGAAATAATTCCATGATTCATCAGTGCTTTTATCCTCAGTTTTAGCTACGAAATCCGTGTACAAATCATTAAGCATCTCGCCAAATTTGATGAAGTTGCATTTATCAAATAAATAAATATTGCGTTTCGGTTTTACAGCTGACTCTACTTCAATTTTTAAGGTTGCAAAAATTACTCTGTGATCACTTATGCCGTCAATAATATCGAGCTGTTTTATCAACTTAGGATGGCTTACTGCAAAAAGGTCTAATATTTTATTTCCTCTCGTAGGCTTGTCAACTACTTGGGAAAGTGAGTGATTAGCAAGTGTGTTGAGTAAGATCTCGCTGATTTCCCTATTCCTAGAATTCGGTTTTACAGTGTAAGAATCCCAATTTATAGATGGCAGATTAAAATCTCCCCCAATAATTATTACACTTTTACTGTCTCTCACAGTAAATGCGGATATTTGATTATCTAATTGGTAAATAGCATCAATTTTGGAGTTTGGAGGTCTATAGAAAGAGCAAACATGTATACTCCTTTTGTTTCGTTGTTTAATTGTACACCACACACTTTCTATTTCATTGTCAGTTATTTCGTGGGCAGTGCTATGTAAATGTGATTTAACTGCTAGAAAAACTCCGCCACCTGCCCTATCGCTTCGATCGCATCTGTAGATTTTATATCCTGGAGGAAAAACTTCGCTGTCGCTTAAATCCTCAGTAAGCCAGCTCTCCGTTCCTATGACCACGTCTGCGTCCTGAAATATATGCTCGATTTCAGCGCGCTTGTTTTTAACGCTACGGCAATTAACTACAATAAAGTTAATGTCATATTTTGTCGATTGAGTGTCGGTTGGTTCTTTTCCTCGCTTATGGGTATTAGGTGGGCGAATTTCACTGGAAGTGCTTATTACATTTGATATAATTTCTTTCACTGGAGTACGAGTTTTAGGAAAATTGCCACTATTTACCGGCTTTAGCGCTCCTAAGTTTACTTGGGTGTGAAAATTTTCGCAATGCGGATTTCCTCGGAGGCTGCGTTTGGTTAAATATTTAAAAATCCCACTATATGACCTATCCTCTAGTCTAAAAAATATCTACAGTGCTCAAAAATCCTACGAGCCACCCGTTCAGACGCCTCTTTGGAATAATGCACCCCAGACGAGTTGAGGGGAGCCCGGCATGATCTAAGCACCGGCCGAAGATCCACGAACTCTGCCCCAATGCTCGCACAGAATTTCCACAGCCTCTTGTTTACCCAGGCAATCCTGTCCCAAACTCGAGGGCCGCAGTCAGTCCGTGGAACAATGCTGCAGATGGATAGTCGCAGATCGACACCAGTGCCCCTCCGAACGCGTTCCACCTCCGAGTTTAGATCCCTAAAGGAATCCAAGATCTCATCGGCTCTACGCTCGGAAGCATCATTGGTGCCAACATGGGCCTGTCTCTGGTGTATGGAGTGCCTTGAACTTTTCCTCCAGCTTCTGGTAAATCGGCCATATTTTATTTAGTTTGGCTTTGGGGTGTGTTTCGGGATCAAAATCGTTATTATAGGCAAAATGTAAATGTTGCCTTATTTTTACGAATCATCGGTAAGACATGGTGTATCCAAAAAAGGGAGAGGAGTATAGGTCTCGTCTACCAATAAAACTCAGTATCTGGCTTCCGCACTCTGCTCTGTAGCATTACGAGGTCAAAAATACAAATTTCAGAGTTTGTCACAGTTCGCCACTGATTTACGCTAGTACTGCTCGGCCCCGCTTTTTCACGCAAAGTGTTACTGGCGCAGTGATTAATTTCCCAAGTTATAAAGTCGACAATTTCATCATTGAAAAAAATATTTTAGGGAACCACAGTCGGGAACCAGGTCAAAATTCATCGAAGAATTTCCTTCAAAAAGAAACCTAGGTGGTGCCGGAAAAGGATTCGTTGAAAGCATTTCCTCCCACTCCGCTTCCCGCGATGTCCATAACCTCGGAATCACTTCCAGTCAACTCTGATTCCTCTCCAGAATCCATTGCTGATTGCCAAATGTTACCAAGCGAAAACAAAGAATTTGCTGTAGAATTCACTCCTACTACACTGCTCGTATTAGAACGAAAATGTTCTAACTAAAAATGGAATGTTTGCATCAGTGGAATTTCAGCGAAAAAGTGCATTCGCTCTTTAAATCAAGGATGCGTATTCTCTGAAACTCAACGAAAGACTGTCACCATCGTCCTTCTGACAAAGTACTCGTGGAAACAATCACGATATGCAAAGGACCTCGCCCCTAAGTGTGAAAAGCCCATCCCATGCTCATCATAAATATCGGGAAAAGCCCATTAGTAAAGGGTTGGCTGGTGGGAAAGTAGCCCGGGGAGCAAAGGGTGGCATATTAGCATGACATGATACCGGGCGCCAGGTTGCTTAGCGGGCCATCGGCTCTCGAGCGGGTGCTTTCTGACCTCAGAAAAGCGTCAAACATGACAATAGAAGGCATTACACATGTTTGGAATTCATCTCTATCTCTCATTTTTTCTCGTACTCATGTGAGCTAGGGTAGCACATACACAGGGCACTTGTGTTTGTTTCTATTAAGAACGTAGGACCTTTAGAAATTCTTCATCGTATAGCTTTTTTCGTAAATATGTTTCACCACCTCAGCTGATATTCGAAGTAGAAAAATGAAAGGGGCTGATGAAATAACATTCGCAACATATCTAAACATTTACGCTTACGCCATTTTATCTAAAGAGAACGGTTCAATAGGCATTTCCAACATATATACAAATTACCAGAAGAAAAATGTGCGAACGAATAATATAGAATCAGATAATATATATAGTAACAAATATATATTGTAACAAATATATATGTATATACAGTAGAACCTCTATTTTACGAAGTTGAAGGGACCCAAAAATATGAGCTTTGTAAATCAGAGGGTTTGTAAATTGGAGGTTATCTTTCAAGCAGTTGAAACCTCAACAATCCCAATCCAGTTTCAGTAGCGCACTTCATAAAGATAAATGGGATTAAAAGAGAGGTAATATTTCAATAAAATGAATGTGAAGTGATTCAATGTCTTCTCTTGAATTTTTCTAGCCACCCATTTGAGCATTTAAAGTTGTCTCACTTCAGTTTAAGAGCCAAAATCTGAGCATTCTCCTTCAGAATTGGTCATAGGCAAGTTGCACTCGGGATCGTCGACACTTTAAAAATAATAATAATAATATATCTGCAAATTAAGCTGTTCAAACTTCGACAATGAAATGTACTTGGTTTTCGACGATACTGTTGTTTGACTCAAAATGTTTTCGCTTGAATTCATGATTGTTGTTATGTCGATAAAGAATGCCATACTTCCGAGCAATTTCTGTTTTTGTCTGCGCGCGATCACGTACTTCCTTGATTATCAACCTTATGGTAACCAAACTCACGGACTTCCTCGTTTTTTTTGCTCAGCGATGTTTTATCCATTGTTTTACTTATAGGCACACAGGATATCACAAACACTGCCCACCTCGCGTTGAGAGTGATTCTGACTGAATGCGCACGACTTCGGCTCGCTTGGAAACCAAAATATTTTCACTCGCTCACAGCTTACAATGTAATTTTCTGGCTTCAAAGAATTCTGGAAACAAAGTTATAGGTGCGAGCCACTCTCGGATGACATAGTAACTGATAACAAGGGAAAGGAGAAACTCAAACCAGCTATTGAGAGCAAAGACTTTGTAACGGCTAATCCGTGTAGACTGTGGTCACAATGTTTTCAGGTGACCATCTTCAAGAAAGACTTGATAAGCTGGCCAATTAACATGTTTCCTGAGAGAGTAATACACCCTGGCAGAAATTTTATTATAGCCTATACGCTTATAGGCCATTTAAATTACAGCGAATGAAGAGGAAACTTAGTAATTTCTTTCTTCTTTTTATCTGACGTGAAAATCGATTTAGAAAAGAAGTCTTTGTATCCAGGATCATATATTATTCAAGTTGACCACAAGTATAAGTGAAATAAATATCTACCTTAAAATCGGACCAAATTTTGTTTACTTGAGATGGCTTTCCCGACTAATCACCCTCGGAGCCCAACCTGTTGTTTCAGTCGTTCGCGCAGAGAAAAACATCGCTAGACGTGACCCAAAAATATCTGCAATGGCAGCGTGCATTAAATTTAAAAATGTTGTTAAGGTTTTTCGATACCTTTTCTACAATTTCTTGAATTTGAAATGCTCATACTTGAAATGTTCGCATAATGCCGAATGTTTACACATTGAGTGATGCATTGACCTCAAAACATTGCGACAAAACCATTTCAAATACTTCGTAAAACAGGGGTCAGTCACTCCTAGGGACCGGCTTCTCACTTTGTAAATCATTAACACGTTGCGTACCGGGGTATTTAAATGGGTTTTAACCCTCCGTTCTTGGCGGAGTTTTAAAGTCTAGTGTTTGAACATGCATTGCTTCAGTAAAATTGTCATAACTTTCTTAAAAATTAAAATTTTTTAATGGAACTTTGAACGTAATATTCACAAATAATTTTAGTATTTCTTCTTAATGTGATACTCCATGAAACATTTTCCTTTGTTGAGTGGAACACCACAAGATGAGCACTCATACCTCATCTCCTTCCTAATTTCCCTTGAAGCACACACTTTGCATCTTCTTGTGTGGTATTTTTTCTTCCCCTTACCCACGTAAGGAACGAGATGATGTTTACCCAAGGTCTCTCGAGAGACGATGTGGGTGATCCCTTGACGAAACACGCTGCGTCGGCTTATCACGGCCGCGCCGTCGGCCTCCGAAGATGACTCATCTCGGTCCTCTCTACTCGCTGCCCACTCTTTGGCGGTCTGGAGCCTTTCAATCGAATGCTATTTGATTCATTTATGGTTTTAAAAATTCTAAAAGCATTAAATAGAGCACAATTTATAAGCCACAGAACTACTTTCATTGACTATTTCATTGCCTTTCATGAACTTACTGTATTTCAAAATGCAGATAGGTTTTTTGATTGGCAGTGCTTTAATCCTATCTGTCAGTTGTGTATTACCTATCCTAGCGCTGTGAATAGTACTAATCATCCTCACCTCCCTTTTGTCTTTCCAAATCACCAGAAGCTCTTCACCTTTACGAGCAAACGTGTACTGTCCCTTTTTCAATTTTTTCGCCTCACTCTTCAATGTGGCAGGGAGCCCTCTATTTAGCCTGATGGTTCCACAAACTCTTACTTTATTTTCAAAGAGAAGTTCTGCTATTTTTATGCTATTATAATAATTATCTTGGTAGATGTGATGCCAAAGATTGAGATGAGGCTGCAGAAGCGAAAGGATTGTTTGTTTTAATTTTTTTCCCTCGGCCGAATATATTTCTAAATAACTTATGTAGCCAGAATCTCTTTCACAAACCATACAAACTAGTAACCCATACTTTATGATTTTGGCTGGATTATAGGTCTTGATTTTTAATCTTCCTCTCCATGTAGGATCTATCAAAGTAGGATCTATCATCAAGTGATAGATCCTACTTTGATTTGTATATTTTTTTTAATTTTCTATGAAATATTCCAGTACGGGTCTTATTTTATATAGCCTGTCCAACGCACCCAAAATTTCCTCATTATCACTGAAATACCATGCTTTCCAAATCTGTTCAAATATATTTCTCGTCAGTAATTTTCCAAATATATTCGTTGCAATAAAAGGATCAGTGCTCCAATACTCCATCAGTGAATCTTTTCTCACTTGCCCCATGATAATCAAAATCGCGAAGAATTTTTTTTCATTTCAGCAATGGTTACACCTGACCACTTCCCTGTTTTTGATGATTGTTTGTATTTATGTTGATTTTGAGATGGTAATTCAGATTGGATTGAATGCACATCATTTCAAAAAAGTCATCGGCAACAAACAGTGAGGCTACATCAAGGATACTGTAAGAATTGTCTGGTACACGTTTTACTCCAGGTTGGCCCAAAAATTGTTCTAAATCCCTCTCAGAATCTATTTTTTTTCCATGTAATAGAGATTCCTGGTGAAGTATTGTCTTCATTGGCACTCATATCGGAGTCACTCATATCGGAGAAGAGAGGAGTGGATTTTCTATTTCCGACCCTCACTACAATATCGGAATCACTTCCGCTCTCGTCGCTCTCTTCGTCATACTCTAATGGCACATCTGACAAATCATCGGCGCACAGATCTAATAAAATTTCTTCCTCGCGCAAAGCACTCTTTCCTATGTGATACCATTATAAGGAATATTCCTTTAAATATTTCGAAAAACACAGATTGAGAAAACTCTCTCGTTAGACAAACACAACACCAAAATCTCAATTCACTGGGACTCAAGAAAACGAACTGTTGAAGACACATCGAGAAAAGGAACTGACCAGAGCCGTAAAAGACTAAGGACGATTCATTATTGCCCCCTCATTCTTTTCACAATGAATGTTTACGGCGGAGCAGAGCTGAGAGCGCATTCCATTTGCCGGGAGTGGAACTTGAAGGCAAGGCAGATATGGCCCTCAAGGCGATACAGATAAGGTTACTTGCCGACGCGATGGCTCGGCTAGGGCCATGTGGATAAACACTAGAGAAATAATGAGGAAAGGAGTTGGGGTAACCGCCAGGAAAAGATGAAAGAAATATTACCTCCGAAATGAAGAGGGGCGACGAATAAGTTTCAAGCTGTTGAAATTGAGATTCCCTGCCATTACAGAAAACCGATGTGGGATTTAAATACTGTTAAATGGCTAATATCGTCAAAATTACTTAACACAATAAAAAATTATGTTGCGACTATTCTTATTTATTAACAAAAGGCAAATGAAAAATTGCCACAAAAAAACCTAAATAATGTAAATTAATAGTTTAAAATGGTGCTCCCAAATGACGAGAATTCTCGTCATCCATCCGCAATGGTTGGGATTTAACACTAGAAGGACCGAGGTTGTATAGCTACCTAGAAGGACCATTACCCGTCATTTTGACGGGTAGTAATTATTTTAAATATTTCTTCGTTTATGTTAAAATTAATTGATAACTTCATTAAATATAACCTTTTTCTTTATTTATCAATACAAATGAGTAATTTTTTACAAATAATTTCGAGGAAGAAGCACTGCTCCCGTAAGCCTTGCGAAAGCTACTGACGCCACACTCGTATATGCGCTGCAAGGCCACCGACACACGACATAACCCTTCTCGGCCTTTTCTTTCCCTAACTAAAACATCAAAAACTAAACTAACTTCATTTAACTAAAACATCAAAAAGGCCAGACGTAATATAGTGTAGTAATTTCTTGGATAAAACACGCATTACCGTTACAAATAAAATAGAAACGCCTAACCCATCATTTTGACGGGTGTTGGTCCTTTAAGGTAGACAGGTGGTATAACTCCATTTCTATGTGAAAAAATTAAATTATATTTTAATAGGATACGTACGATACAAAATAAATAAAAGTCAGAAAAAATTAAGGCAACAGAAAAAAAAATTATAGGCAAAATGATTAAGTAAGTAGAGGTTACCCGTCAAAATGACGGGCCTGGTCCTTCTAGTGTTAAATGACGAGAATTCTCACCATCCGTACGCAACGTGTTAAAATGGATGTTTCGTAATATGGAGGTCATTTTACATTGTTTTCCTATATACAAAGATGGGGACCGGCGGAATGGTTTGTAAATTGGTGTCATTTTGTAAATTAGAGGTTTGTAAAAAAGAGGTTCTACTGTAGTAACAAATAAGGCAAGGAAAGATTCATGTTCTGTTGCTAGAGAAATATTTTATTCCAATTACTGTGGAACTCATCGTAGCAGTGAAAATTAGCGAGAAATTGAAATTGCAATTTTTATAATGACCGCTAAAATGTTGAAGAAAAATGTAATTGAATGCTCATGAAAAGTGAATGACAAAATATAAATGAAAATAACTAATTTAAAAATTATTTACTCATTTATAAATTTTTTGTCATGTGAAATGGAAGTTTTACATCACAAATTTGCAATAATTATCTATCAATGACAAAAATTGAAGTTGTAAATTTCGTAAGAAGTTCGCAAAAGAAACTCCATGCATGAAGTAAATAGATGGATAGTTACGAATGACAATGTAGGTGATTGAAACTTCGTAAGGGGATAACTTTTCAGTGCGTAAAAAATTATAACCCTCGAATTGCTAGAAATATTTCCAAAAAATGACCATTGTTCTAACATTAGAAATCACTATTTTTAAAGAGCGCCGCTTGCCGCATCGCTAGCTCTGGACCTTCAACAGTGCAGGAGGCGGCAGGAATGCAAACTACTAGCATCGGCCGGCTATATGCGGGCGTAAAGAAAAATATACGGGCATCGTGGACTGGCCCGAATATATGCGGGCTTGTCAGATTTTGCACCACCTCGGTGCCCGAATATATGCGGGCTTGTCAGGGAAGTGGTTAAACACTAGTAGCAGTTGTTCTCGTAACAATAAGTTGTTTGATAAATGGTTATTGCGTAAATGCAGTCATCTATTAAATAAATGCATGTTTGTCGTATAATTTTTTATGAACCTTATGGAACTCCACGAATCGCAACTCAAATTTTGAAAAATTGCATTTCTCTTTACAAGCGCGTAGCTGCAATCATTTGTCTTGCTATTCATCCCATCTTTTGTTTCACACGAGAACCACGAGAAGTCAATGTAAACGTGAGTCATAAGCGTCATTAGCTTTACGTTTGTATATTAAGAATTACAGTGAAGGATAATTTTCTTAAAATGGATTAAAAATTAAAACGCAAAACATTCTCTGTGAGTGAAAAGATAAAGATATTAGCTGAAGTAGACAACCATGTCTGAAGGCGGGTAGAACTGGCATCATGAATGGGACTTCCTGCATCAACACTACATACGATCATAAAAAATCATGATGAAATAGAAAGGTAATGAAGTTAGGGGTGTGCGGGTAGCACTTTTTCATTACGGGTCGGGTTCGGATTAGGGTAGTGAAATATCTGCGGGCATCGGGTAATTTTCGGGTACAGGTAGTAGAGGTTATCACATTCGTGGGCGCTGGATTATTAAGGAAAATGGATGTTTCGATGGCAGGACAAAAATTACAGTAGATGTTTGCCTTGTAAAGACCTGAGAGTGGGAACATCATTGTTTTAGCACAAAGTAGTGCAACCCAAAAGGTTCCAAAGCAAAATTACACCCTGTAGCTTGTGCTTTTTCACAATAAAATATAACTAGGATCGGCAGGTTAGCTGGGACACACCTGTGAACAAGATAATGTGATCTTTAGCTCTTGTGGATTTATAAAGCAAATCCTTACTTTCATATTTTTTAGTTCCACCACTCTAGATCAGTAAGTTAGTCAAATGTTTTATTTTAAGCTTGCCGTTGAAATCGATTATCATTTGGAATTTAATATTGTCAATTTTAATGAATGAAGAAGTTACATATTTATAACAAATATTAATAGGCTATAGCTTATGAACATAATTTCAAATGAGACATGAAAGCCGTATTGAAAGCAATATTATAGGTTTTTTTAGTACTGTATTGCAGTAATTGCAGGTTGCGTGCGAATTCGGCAATAGCACGAAGTGCAGCCAGATAGCTGCCTTACTATTCTGCGATGGCGGATTTCCATGTGACCGTGATTCGTCATTGCCGTCTGTCTAATCGCCGTCAACATCGCTATCCCCACCTCCTACACCTAGGCCAACTTGTATCATTCTCACACGTCACAAAAGTAGAGATGAAATTGTCCGAAAATAAAATCGGTTAATGTCACTTAAAGAGAGCAAGTGGATTCACTGACTAGGCCTACCGGAAGATCGACAGTCGATAATCTATTTTTTCTAATCGATAAATCGATCGATGTTTCATTCTGGGTGTTTTCGATTTGCGGCGATAGACAGCGATTGCCATGCCGTGGTGCTTTCGATTTATCTGAATCGCTGGCTGTTGGTGGCTCTCTGTTCCGAGGTGAGCTGGCGATCGACGGCACCTGCGTCCGATAATCGGCTATCGCCGTACTCAAATGAAAAGCACTGATAGTGTTTTCATTGCTTAGAAACTTTGGCTTCGTCGCAAGTGCCGCGATCTAGTAGTGCCCCCTTCACTCAACAAACCAACTATCCTAACGACCTTTGTCCTTACAGTTGTAGGTGCTAAAACCGTGTGAATGTGCGTTGGTTAACGATGGGCAAGTAGTTCCTGACACTACCACTTAACAGTTGTCTGCGCTCGTGTAGATGGCGGAATTCGGAATAGATGAAGTGCGATAATCAAATAAGGCAATCAAAATGGAGAATGGTGAAGTATTATTTTCGTAAATAAGCAAAAATGAGTGAAATGTGATTTTAAATTCCTATAAAAAGTGTTAAAATGTCACATACATCAAAGTATGCTTCACTATTTTGGTTGATTTTTTGGTTATCGTTCTTAATCATTTCCGGTTTCCGCTCGCGACACCACCGCCTGACCACTGTTTAGTAGCAACGTTAAGAACTACTACTCTAATAGTAACCAACGCGCGTTTACACAGTGGTTAGCGCCTATGACAGTACGAATCACGGTTGCTACGTTAGTAGTGTAAATGCACGTAAGGTTATGTTGAAACGTACATTAGTTGTCTGTACGGGTGCATAGCCAATTTCAAACTGGAGGTTCACGATGGATCAGTCGATTAAATTCAAATTCGAGCACCAAATACCCGACCTGAATTTTTCGGTGGACGATCGAGTCTTCGGATCGGACACTAAATACCCGACCCGAAACTTCGGGTACCCGTACACCCCTAAAGGGAGTTAAAGCATCTTTTTTCAGAATCATACCGGTGTGACTAGTAGTTTTTGAGATATAGGCGTTTGAAAATGACCAATTTTTCGATTTTTTCGTCCGTTTTCGACGCCATATTTGGAGGTTTTCACGAACAACCGGTAGAGGGATAACACTAATTTCACCTCTACAATATGCCTTTAACCCACCCCCCCCAACAAGCTGGTTGGGGGGGGGGGTGGAGTTGGCGGAGAGGAAAAAACGCACTTCTCAGGTTTGAAAGTTTCCCATTTCTAAAGTAGTTGATGCATTGTTGTGTTGAAAGTGTTAAACAAATTTGCCAAGTTTGCATAATAAGTGAGGTGAATTTGGTTCCGATATCTCTGTTTAAAGTGGGTGAAAATCGCGAAAACAAGTGCGAGACGTAAGCTCACCTTTACCCTTTCTCTTTTTCTTCAAAATATGCTGGAATCCTTCTTTTACACCTTAGCACCACACTCAGGATCAGATGCTCTTTCCTCGGATCCTATCCCACCATATTGATGAGGCAGTCCTGAAGGCCTAAGTTATCTGATGTCTGGTTTTGATGCACGGCAGAAGTGGATGTTTTCTTGTCTTCTTCATTAGGGCCGTGCTCTTTCAGTAAAGTCTCTTTCGCATTCACTTAATTATAGACAGCCTTCTGGCAAGCTATGCAGAGCTTTTCACCCTGTTCTATCCCAGGAATACTTGAATTTTTACACTTCTTGTGAAGTTCGAAAGAAATAGTTTTCAGCTTTTTTCAGACGGATGCCGCATGAATCGTGAAAGGCTCGGAGCTTTAAGTCAGCTCAGCCGGATATCTTGATAGTTTCTTGTTTTCGTGTTATTGACACAAAGCACTCACTTGAAATCCATTTCTCAGTCTTAGTAAGTGCAAGCCCCGGCGTGAAAACTCCCACCTCATTTTTAAATCGACGGAGTGTGAACACGGTGTTTTTAAAACTTTTCCTAGCGAGCCTTCATTGTGACCCATTTCATGCCGCAAAATACAACACAAATCCTAATAACACTTCACCATATTTCAAAGAACCGATATAATGGCAAGGACCATGGCTAAAGATAAGTCAGCAAAACTCAAGACTAAAAGGTAGACTGGGTTGTAGTTATAGTAGCCGGGGAAAATAGTTGTGGGAAGCAATCGCCCGTACAGCCAGTGCCCCATGCCACATAATTAGAGATACGTGAAAATCGCAAATTGCGATAAATGCGATATTTCCGCGATACACGTGAATAAATGCGACATAGGCGCGATGACTGGACTTTTTTTACATTTTACAGCAAATTTGCCTTTTCGACGGCAAAATTCGTAAATTTATTGCCGAGCGCAGTTGAAAAGCTCCGCCGACGCTCACCACTTATAGCACGTGAGCGTCTGGCCAGTTGCTCGCTGGCTGGGACTCAAACTAGACGTCGGCGCCGGCAAGCTACACCGCCGCCACACGTTTTTTGCACGCCGCCGAACTCATAAAAGACGCGAAATCGGCGAGTTCACCAACCTAGGCGATAGCTGCCGGAAGACAGAAACGCTTCCCTCTCTTTCCATTTCTTCCTGGGAATGGTGTTTTTTTTTTCAAACTATGACCTTGACTACGGTTATTACAACGCTACCAAAGATGGTTAGCGATCTATATCTAACGATAGTGACATTTTGTCATTTTGTGTTTTGCCTTTCTGCCATTTGCATTTGACGTTGAATTGGGTTCCTTCATGTCGTCATCACGCAGAGATTGCGTCGTCATGAAAAAATCCGCTCCTGGAAAGTATGTAGTTACATTTTATTAGATCCACGCCGCATGTGCCGCCGCCGGGTCGGAAGAGGGTCAGTCACGGTCACCAACAAAAATGTCGTCGGCACCCACGTCTGACTCAAAATCGTCGATCAGTATGCACCACCCTGTTCCCCCACCAGGCGACCGCCCGACGTGCGTTGTTAGCATTTACACAAGGCGGAGCTCAAAAAATGGTAATGCTCCAAAAGCCGTAACGTGTTATTTGTCTTAGGATTTTATGTGCTGTCCTACGATTTAAGAATAGCGTTTGTGGCGGAGAGCGATATTGGGTGGGAGCGGCAACACGTTGGCGGAGCGCGGGAGTGGCCGAGTTTGATAGTGACGGGAAGGTGACAATGTAGATGCGGCACGGCTCCCGTGGTTTGGGGCGGCAGCGCGCGGGAGGAGGCCAGTCAGCACCGCGTGAACCGGGACCGGGACACAGAGAGTTCGTTCGGTGCTCGCCGCGAGTGTGAAAGTCTCACGGGAGACTTTTGCGTGAGTTCCGCCGTTACAAGCGTACAGAGTTTTATCTCGGTGTAATCGCCTACTTGTTTTGATTTTACTGGCGGTCATTTATACTCAGCTGATCTCGACACGTTTTACCGGAAAAATGCCGCGAGTTAAAATGAAATTAAGCAACGTGCGGAAGCCTACAAAAACGAAAATTTTTGTGTAAGTGAATCCAATATTCTCATGTGTGGGATATGTAAGCTCAGATTGGACTGGAATAAAAAAGATACCTTAGACAAGCATATTTTAACTAGTTCACATTTGGCTAAGAAAGTGTCTGTTGCTCAAGATCTGCAGGCAAGCAACAAGAGGCAAACCACTTTATTTGAGGCGAATGAAAATGCCAAGAAGACAAAAACAGAGAAACACGATTTCATACATGACACTCTGTCAATGTGCCTCAAGGCAAATATTCCGGTGAACAAAATAGATGCTACAAAATGCTATAAACTGAAATTGAAAGTGCTATAAAATAAAAATGAAAGTGCTATTTACACGTATCTCTACACATAATGTATACAATTTCTGTTATCAATTTGTATCCACATATTTTAATACCTAAAACCTGTTGCATACAATGTGTATAATAAGTATGTAATAACATTGAACCATAGATCACCCGCTTAAGAAAATCCAGGAAGGAATAACTGAGAAGTATGTATGATATTAAGTCATCGGTTATGAGATCTTTTTTCACAGAACAACATTGTTCCATTTTTTTGTTAAAAACATGCCTTAATAAGTTCTTGGTGTCAAATATTCTTGGGGCCTTATAATTTTTATATAAGTTCATCTGCCATTGGTCTGTCTTGTGGAAATAGGTATAAATTCAAAAGATACGTGATAAAAACTAGGCATATGTGGAGTTATCTTCGTAAATTTACATCAAATGGGCGTTGCAGGGAAAAATTAAAAATTTTTTCCTCTCTTAAATGGAAAAACACCCTCTCCAAATTTTTATATTTTATTACAAGGTACGATATTTAAAAAAATTAGAACAATTAAATGTGAATAACTTCAATAGTTTAAACTTTTAAATGTTTAACAATAAATTATTTAAACTAGTAATAATTTGAGTGCTATTTTTAAGGCAATTTAAGATTTTTCAAAGAATTTTAATTGGAAATGAGCCATCAAGTGCTTTTAAGCCCAACAAAGATAACGAAAATTTCGTGAAATCAAAAACAGCCATTTTGAAAAATCCGTTATTCATCTGTTTTTTCGATTTTCGCAAAATGCTTGAACTTATATTTCTTATTTGGTGAGGCAAACAATTGCACCAATTTTCATCAAAATCTAAGAGGTCAAGGGTCAACTCCTGTCCGAAGTGGCGTGGAATGACCCTATAGTCATTAGTCTCAGCAATGTGTTTGGTCTTATTTCATTGTATGTTGAAGTTGTTACTAGACATGGGGATGGATAATGCTCTGATGAACACCATGGAATTAAAAGCTTATAATGTAAGTGCATGTTGGTGGCAAGAATCAATACAGACAATCATTTTCCTGTAACCTCTGCAAAAAATGCACCAATTAAAGGTCAGTCCTTTATGTCCTTTCTTCGTGACATTGCTGAGCAGGTGACAGCCTGTCAAATAATTTTTTTCTGATTCTTGGAGATATTTAATCTCTAATGATTTGAAAGTGTTGGATTTGCTGCATTTCAAGGTACACTATTGTAACAACAATGTAGACCCACAGTTCGCCTGTCACGCAAAATATTTAAGGGATTTGGAGATCGGTGAAGTGGGGAAGTAGAACACTTCATTACACGTACCACCAAACACTGTTAGTGTCTTGCAATGGTGTAAAAAGTGTAAGGCATTTGATACAGTGTGTATGATATAAGTAGACACTCAATGATGCATACAAATAGGAAAGTGTGGCTCAAAAGTTTATTTAATGCTTGTGCTTTCAAAAATTACCTGAAGGTTAGGTGTTGTGAAAGTACATTGAATGTGCAGTTGAGAACTGCTGTTGCTGGAATTAATAGAAGAGAAGACCATGCTGGAACATTGAAAGTGACGGGTAGTTGATGCACCTTCCATTCTCTGGTGGCCTTCACCTTCTTGATCACACTATCATGAAGTCCTCCTTCACACTAGGTTATTTTTAATTAATCATTTTTATCCGTTATTTGACTAATTGCTTAATGATTCCGTTGAAAAATTTTAGGTGTCTAAATCTCTTAGTTTTTTTCTTTGAATGCACTTTGCCATTACATATACTATTCAATTTTAGAAAGGTCTTCTAGGTTTTGCGATACCTTTCACTGACTTTTGGTTTAAGCCCAGCAAAGTATTATAACGTGTTCAAAGCTCAGTTCTTCATAGGATCATGTGTGATAACATGTACTTCAGTTGGCCACTATTAGCCAATAACTCTGCTGTGTAGGCCTATTCCATTATGCTCAATGAGCTCTATAGTTGTATAAAGAACACAATTTCTTTCCCATGATTAAATTGTTTTTATGGTAAATGCTCTTAGGAAAGCATAAACTTGTACTAGAAAGTGGTGTGAGCTAGCGTGTACTAAGGAGCTCAAGAGTTGAATAGAGTTACACGTTTGACGTTGAGTGGAGAGGTACATACATATCCGATCGTCAGTTATTGTGGCTGTGTGTCTGTGTGTCTGCCTGGGAAATTAGTTATGATGGGCTACTTGATGCCTGTTCATGTAACCTTCTTGCGACGTAGCCACAGCAGACATCCCGCATTGACAGGAGTGATGTGTAACCAGGCAGTTTTGCTAGTGTCTGTTATATGTGTAAGTCTCCCTGAAATGGCTGTTCTGTCTTCATTGTATTCAATGCTACGAGACCGCAATTATTTTTCTCTCTTTTTCTCTTTCTTTTCGCTTGCTTCAGACGTACCATCACGGAGCGATGATTCAAGGATTTACCATCATGTGACACACTAATTTGCACAAAGAAGCAACTTGTTGCTGGTAAAAGATTTTTGGGAACAAGTTGCATCATATAGTGGCCTATGAAGCATCACATAGTGACCTCTGGCGACTGCCAAGAAGATGAACGAGAGTAGGGCAGGGGTAGCAAGCAAGGGAGGGAGGAAGGGAGGGAATGCGTATTGCTGGTTGCGGGATTGTCGGATATGTAGTTCTGCTGATCCGATCAAACGTTGGATGATTTGCACTCTTCTGCACTTGCTTATCATATAGTTTTGCCTGTTTGTGTTGAATTACGTGCCTCATTTGAACGTTAGTGGTGGACAGATTGTTGCAAATGCAAATCAGAAAGTGCCTTTCCAACCGTTTTTTACACTTGCATTTTTGTGTTATTTTTATGCAGGCAAGGAGTGGAAGCCTGAAAAGGTATCGCCTGCCACTCCAGTATCGCCTGCCGCTCCAGTCCCTACGTCTCAAGAGAAAACTGCTGTGAACGTCAATACTGGTGCTCAACAAAGAGAAAAAGTCAAGAAGACACGCAAGGTACTTGAAATCTATTGTTTTTGGGTACCCTTGTTACTCTTTTCTTTGTATGCCCCTCATTCTTTCCTTACCTCCCTCCACATCACTTCTTAGCTCGGAAACATTCAGTGGTTAAGGTGGTTTGAACCACATCTTCAAATTAACATTGAGTTGCCAATTTCTAAGTTTCACATTTGAGCAGATGGGTAACTGATCTATACATGTTTCTTACTGGTTGTCAGATATGTGCTGTTTTTTAAATAGCTTATGAATCCTCTAGTAGACTGTATCTCTGGAATGTACTAGTGCTAATTTATCACAGGATCAATGAAGCATGGAGCCCATTATGTTTGTTTGTGATATCTACTCAATAAATATTGCTAGGAATTAATTATCAGTTAAATGAAGTCTCACCTGTAAATTGTATTTTCATGTTAACTTCACTGAACTTGCGAACTCGGCAGAATGTTGGCAAACTTGGTAGAATTTAACCCACTGCATATTGCACTTTTGGTGGAACTAAAGCTAGTGCATGCCTAATGATATATTCAATAAGCACGAAAAGGAATGACTAAGAAGGTTTAGATGTTGTTCAATACTTGTAAAATTAATTAATGGTCTGTGTTGAAATTATTGATTAATCAGAATGAAGATATCAAAATATGTATTGAGGAAGGGTCTGTTTAAAAACTAAAGTGAGCCCATGTGACAATTCTGGCAGTGATTCATTTTCAAAGTTGATTCTTTATATATTTGGAACAGTATTATGGGCTCTATTGAATAGCTTTCTGGCCAACAGCAAAACCTACTCGGAAAACAATCCATTGGCCTTGACCCGACGTGTAACATCAGGATAATTTATTTTTCAAATTTTGTGGCATCGATTTTATTTTCTGTAAGCACAACCTCATACTAGTGCTTTGTTGTTTGCTTCAGTTGTCATTCTTTAGAGTTTCCAATTCCACACCAGGCGCTAATTCCAGCCATTACTCTTCCACCTTCTCATTAACTTATTTAATCCCTCCTGTTCTGTTCTGTTATGTTCTTTGAGTTTGAGTTTTTTTATTTATTTATGCTGTCAAAATTTTATGTCACCAAAGAAATACCAGTGATAGACTTTGGTAGAATTTAAGACTTACATTTTAAACAGAATACATGGAAATATTTTGATGCTTCCCTGAAAAAAGACATGGGTAGAATTTGAAACAGTTACATGTAAAACACATTAAAGGAACTATTTTGATGCTTCCCTGAAAAAAACACATGACCATGTTGCTTTGATTTTGACATCACTTTGCAATAAACATTGTGTTGTGTGACTTGTTCTTGACCTTTGCTTTCAAGCGAGAATGTCAACGAAATGATTGTTTGGCAAAATTTAGAAGACAAAAACTTCTTCTAAGAGTTTAAATTTTTGTTGGAGGCTTCCGCAGTGCTGTAGTGTGGGCATATGCATGTCTTCCAATTTCCACTGCATTAGGTTATCTTGATGGTGATAATGTTTTGCGAACATTGCATGCCACATCTTCAGATCAGGTCCGAATGAGCCTATATAAAGATGTGTCCTGACCTGATTGGTTAACTTTATTGATATCAAGATAGCCGGATGCAGAGGAACCCAGAAGACATGCAAATGCCTGCACAAACAGGGAGTTTTATCACAAACTTCAATTGGTGCATTGTACATATTACTTATGAGTTGGCTTATCACTTTTGATGGTGGTTCTTTCAATATTTTGCCTATTTTAGGAGCTCTCTTACCATGTATCTAATTTTGGAATGTAACGAAAATTTGGCCCACTCTGAAACACAATTCACTTTTGCCTATGAAGATATTTCCTGAAAGTCTAAATGAAATTATTTGCCTGTTAGTGTAAGTGCAAGCGGCTCTGTTGTTGATGCATAACTCCCATGTGACGTCATCAAACATGGCAACTTTTTTTAGATTTGAAATTATGTTGAACTGAGTAATTATTTGTTAAATTTCAATTTATAGCCTTAATTTCAAGGAAATAATCACTGGTTTTCAACCCTATTGAAAGTATTGGCAGTTGCCATTTTTTTTTGTGTGAGCCCTGATTATTTTTAAAAATTGTCTGTGTACTTGCAGTCTTGTCTGTTGTGATGTCATTACATATAATGAAAACTTTATGCATGTGTTCTTTCATGCTTCATGTGAAATGATTATTAATGGTTTCCTTTTTTTGGGTTTCATACTGAATGATTTTTTTAACAGTAAAAATTTTGTGACACGTGCATAATGTTTGAAGAAGTTTACTTTTTTGTCAATAAAAGTGATGATTTACTTTTATGTTGACTGAGTCCACTTCTGTTTCCACTAATCACATGAAGAATGGCAGTCATTTTCCTTTTTTTTCCTTTTGGCAGGAAGCAGTTTCTGAGGAAGTGAAAGAGAAGGATACTGTGAAAGCAGGCAAGTAATCCCCATGTTTTTTTAATTGAATCTGCTATGTTGCTAAAGTTTATACAGTAGATTCTGCATAATCGGGCCACTGGTTATTTGGGACAGCCGCTAATTTCGGTACAAATCATCAAGAACAGAACCCAATTGAAGAAAGTCCCTGAGTATTCTCCGGTTAAATGGGACAAGAAGCCGCTTAATCGGGCCATGCATCGGCTGTATTTACCTCCTACACCCTTGAAGAAATACAAATTTTTAAGCTCTTGTAAATCATTTGGTACATTTTGCGTATGCATTTGAACCAATCCCGAATCAAGGAATCTATTCCCACCTTCACTGTCTCATTTACCATTGATAAATGAAGTCAGTCATGAAATCGCTTTCAATTTATGCTTCACTGTTTGTACACTCGCCTTCATTCTCAGGTAATCCAGCTAGATGGTGATTTTGGGTTTTGTGTTCACGGAGCTGCAGAAAGTGTAGGTATACATCTTGGCTTCATTAGGGGAGTATACCATTAAGGTGAAGGTTAGGCTGTGGGTGATCTGTCATGAGATAAAATGTTTTGAGGAAAGAAGGGCGGAGGTGATTCCTCCTTATTTCCCGAAATTTCTCCTGAAAAAATTCCTAATTCAGGTTAATATGCCACGTAAGGATTTTTCACTGGATGAAAAAATTACAATACTGGACCGAATTAAGGACCACCGCAAACCAGGCTTCGTTGTTTGGCGGAGATGACAGGAGTGCCAAAATCAACGATAGCCCGATTAATACAGCAGCAGGATAAACTTAGAGAAGATTGGAGCAGTAAAGGGAAAAAAGGTGCTACCCAAAAACGCCAACACCAAGATAAGGATCCTGATTTCGAGGACACTCTTAATCAATGGTTTTCCATTGTTAGTGGACGAGGAGTTAGTGTCTGTGGACCTATATTTAAAAAAAAGTCAGAGGAGTTAGCTTTGAAGCTTTGCCATACTGATTTCAAGTCAACAGATGGTTAGCTATGTAGATGGAAGTGTAGAAACGAAATAAAGTTAAAAAATGCTCACGGAGAAAAACATAGTGCTGATTTAGCAAGTGCAGAGGAATGGAGATGTAAGAGGCTACCCACCCTACTTCAGGAATTTTGTGATGATGACGTGTACAACGCCGTTGAAACCGGCCTGTATTACCTGTGGTTCACATCTAATGGCTTTCTTTGCTACAGTTATGTGGAACTAAATGGGTCTAAAAAAGCAATGGAACGGATTACTGTTTTGTGCTGCTCAAACATGTCGGGAAGTGATTAAAGGAAACTTTTGGTGTTTGGAAAAAGTGCTAACCCTCGCTACTTTAAGGAGTTACGAATGAACAGCTTACCGGTGGAATATTACGCCAATAAAAATGCATGGATGACTGCAGGCCTCTTCAGCCATTGGCTAAGCAGTTGGGATAAGGAACTAGCGCGGAAATCGAGGAAAGTGATTCTTATTCTGGATAATTGTACGGCACACCCTAATTGCTCCTTCGAAAAAAAAACATTCATTTGGAATTTTTACCAGCCAACACAACATCTCTTGTCCTACCAATGAACATGAGGATCATCAAAAATTTGAAAACAATATACCACGCAAAATTCATTGATCACATTCTAGCATCAATAGAAGATAATCTTCTGATATTGTCTTCAACTGCCAAGGAAGTGAGCTCAAAGGTGAACCTCCTGCAAGCAGTAACGTTTTTGGCAGATAGCTGGCGAGAAGTCACCAGTAAAACGATTATAATTGTTTTATGCATTGTGGTTTTAAGCACTCAAGTGCAGAAATATCTGAAGAACTTGAATGTGAAAGTAAAATTGAATCTGTTTACGAGCTGTGTCAAGGAAAGAACTTTGAGGAGTTTGAAAGGCTCGACTCCAATATGGACTGTTAATATAACAATGATAGCAGCGAAGATGATATAGTGGAGACTATAATAGCTAAACAACAAGGTTTGGTTGAAGACGAGGAGAGTGATGGAGATGAAGACGTATCTCAGTGTCTCAGTGTAGCCGAGTGACTTCTGCAGATGCCAGGAAGTTTATTTACGGGTTGCGACGCGACTTCATGCAAGAGGGCAACGAAGGAAGTCCGATGTCATGATTAGATGCCTGTGCCGACTTTGTATGCGCGATGAGGGTGAAGAGAATGAAGCAGAACACCCTGGACAAATTCCTTCAACAAGGAGCTACACATTAAATAAATAATAAGTACTCTCTGGTTTCTTTGCAAATGAAGCTTTAGATCATCAATTATTCTTATCTAACATTCCATCGTAAATTCTATATCTAATCACAAATCCTTCTTTTGCAGGATTTCGCAAAGGGAATTTATCCAAAGTAGATCGATTTCAAGATATTCTTTTTTGACACAAGGTTTCCAAAAATGTTTATAATGTATGTTTTCTTATCAATTTATTGTTTAAATACTATGCAATTTAACATTTTGCGTTTCAATTGTCATTTAGCTTTCTGACTTCCATTTCAAAACTCATTTAACCACTTCCCTGACAGGTTTTTTTTTACAAAACTGGTCAAAAAAAGTCATATTTTTTTATTTCAGATTCAGAAGCATTAAAGGGAGGCAAATCCGAAAATGTTTTCCTTAATTTTTTATTCCAAATAACTATTGATTTATTCAATAATTTCTGAATGTTGCCCCTTAACTTAAGAGAATTAGGCTACCTGCATATCAGTATAACTTTCCTTCCCGTTAACCTTAGTTAGACATCTTTTGAGGAATACATTTAGTTTATATTACAATAGTACATACTTTTCCGACAACGTTCATGTTAACTATTAATTTTAGTCCATAGTAAATCAAGAAACAACGTACAAACATTCATGGGAGTTATGCAACCCGCATGACGACGACTTTCGCCCTGAAAATGTTATAGCAAAATTCATTTTATGGCGAAAATCAATAAACTTTCTTTTACTTGATTCTCTTTGAAGAGAGCTGGATTCCCTTTCCTCAGTGTTCCATACGAGTCAGTGGAGTGTGATGCGAGCAAGTCGGCTAGATCTGGAGACGTATAAAAGCTATCCGTCGACAGGAAATATCATAGGCCAAATAATGGCTTCATTAGAGTCATCATCACTTTTGCAGCCATGAGTAAATAGGCAAAGTCTTTATCCAACACAGTCCCCTTTCCCGTGTAAATTGTCGTTGACCACACGCATCCAGTTCTCGATTCACAAAGAACAAATATTTGCCAAATGAAGCTCTTTTCATAGGCATGAACTGCCGCCACCCCAATCTTCACTCGTACAAGAGCAGACTCTCGTCGATGGTAATGTCCGTCTCTGGTGTATGGAGTGCCTTGAACTTTTCCTCCAGCTTCTGGTAAATCAGTCGTATTTTATTTATTTTGGCTTTGGGGTGTGTTTCGGGATCAAAATCGTTATCATAGGCAAAATGTAAATATTGCCTTATTTTTACGAATCATCGGTAAGACATTGTGTGTCCAAAAAAGGGAGAGGAGTATAGGTCTCGTCGACCAATAAAACTCAGTATCTGGCTTCCGCACTCTGCTCTAGCATTACGAGGTCAAAAAGTACGAATTCCTGAGCTTGTCACAGTTCGCCACTGATTTACGCTAGTACTGCTCGGCCCCGCTTTTTCGCGCAAAGTGTTACTGGCGCAGTGATTAGTTTCCCAAGTTATAAAGTCAACAATTTCATCGTTGAAAAAAATATTTTAGGGAACCACAGTCGGGAACCAGGTCGAAGTTCATCGAAGAATTTCCTTCAAAAAGAAACCTAGGTGGTGTCGGAGGAAGATTCGTTGAAAGCATTTCCTCCCACTCCGCTTCCCACGAATGGTCCCTGCGCCTTATGATTCGGAGCTTGTTTCTCCGGAGAGAATCGACTAGGAGCCTGGAACTTCAATGTCCATAACCTAGGAATCACTGCTGGTCAACACTGATTCCTCTCCGGAATCCATTGCTGATTGCCAAATGTTACCGAGCGAAAACAAAGAATTTGCCCTATTCACTCCTACTAAACCGCTCGTATTAGAACGAAAATGTTCTAACTAAAAATGGAATGGTTGCATCGGTAAAATTTTAGCGAAAAAGTGCATGCGCTCTGAAAATCAAGGATGCGTATTCTCTGAAACTCAACGAAAGACTGTCACCATCGTCCTTCTGACAAAGTACTTGTGGAAACAATCACGATATGCAAAGGACCTCGCCCCTAAGTGTGAAAAGCCCATCCCATGCTCATCATAAAATTTTTCTTTTCCGTTCCTACCATTTCTTGGGAAATAAACACACGTGTGCATACCGCAACAGCATGGATTTTTCAACTAACGGTAAATTGATATCGGGAAAAGCCCATTTGTAAAGGGTTGGCTGGTGGGAAAGTAGCCCGGGGATCAAAGGGTGGCATATTAGCATGACATGAAACCGGGCGCCAGGTTGCTTAGCGGGCCATCGGCTCTTGAGCGGGTGTTTTCTGACCTCAGGAAAGTGTCAAACATGACAATAGAAGGCATTATTTATTTATTTATTTATTTATTTATTTAAAAAAATAGACCACATACAGCATGATGCCATTTTATAGTGATATAAGTAACAAAATACGCAAAAACATTAACACGAAGAAGATAAAGACAAATAATATAACAACATGGCAAGCCAGAAAATATTATTTTATTTGGGAATGAGATATAGCTTGGTTAGCAAAGGCGTTGGAAGATAAGGAGAAAGGGTCAATGTTGTCAGGAAGGGAGTTCAGGAGAGAAGAAAGTCGAACAATAAGGGAGCGCTTGGTGAGTGATAACCTGGGAGTTGGGATATGGAGCAATGAGTGAGTCCTTGTTAGTCGGGTAGGAATTCTGAAATTAATGAAGGAAATAAGGTCAGGGCAGTCAATGGTCGAGTTCAGAGTGCTGTGTATGAGTTTAAAATCAGTTTTAAGGAAGTTATTATTAAGATTGGAAACAGAAAGTGAACGCAAGACAGCTTCGGAGGATAAGTTGTGGAGATGAGGGACTCTGTTTTTAACAATATTAGTGAAAAAGTGAGTAATGTGTTCCAGAGATTTAAGATTTGTTGGGGCAGACATCGACCATATAGGGGAGCAATAGGAGATAATGGGTAGGACAATGGATGAGAAGTAAGATTGTAATGCTCTTGGATCTTTAATTTCAGTGAACCGGTAAAGTAGGCCTAACAGGGACATAGATTTTCTTTTAATAGCCTGAATGTGTTCTGAATAAATAAGTTTCTGGTCAGTTATTATGCCAAGATCTTTTATTGATGCAACTCTGTTCAATGGGGTAGAGTTGATAGAGTAGTTGAAATGAATTGGGGATTTTTTAAGGGAAATACTCATAGTATTTGACTTACTTGGATTTAAATTTAGGCACCAGGAATTGCACCAAGCTGTGGTCTTATTCAATGCATCTTGAAGATCATGGCAGTCAGAGGAGTTATTTATTTGCTTAAAAATCTTGCAGTCATCGGCGTAAAGGAGGGCATGAGTTTTGGAAGAAAGAAGTTGAGATGGAAGGTCATTAATGAATAAATTAAAAAGATATGGTCCAAGGACACTGCCTTGGGGTACTCCAGATGTTACCGTAGACCAAGATGAAGAGGAACCAGAGAGTAATACGCGTTGGGTTCTGTTTGAAAGGAAGCTGGATATCAGATTGAGACAGTTGCCGTGGATGCCAAAATGGTGATTAAGTTTGTGAAGAAGTAGGGAATGGTTGATGGAGTCGAAAGCTTTAGAAAAGTCTAGGAAAACAGCATCAAGCTGAGACGAATTTTCGATGGCATTGACGGCGTGGTGGCAAGACGGCGAGGTTGGTCATGCAAGATCGGCCCGGAAGGAAACCATGTTGATGTGGAGATAGGAAAGGAGATGTGAAGTAGTATATTCGGTTGAGAATAATTCTCTCACAAACGGAAGAAAGGACAGGAAGTAAAGAGATAGGACGGTAATTAGAGACATCACTTTTAGTACCAGCTTTGTGTATTGGGATAATGTTAGCTGCTTTCCATTGGGGGGGAAAAGTTCCCATGGAAAAACAGCGATTTAGCAAGATGGTCAGAGGTAATGAGAGAGAGGAGGCACAGTTACGAATGAATTTGGGGCTAAGACCATCGGGGCCGGGAGAGCGATGGAGAGGGATTCTAGTTAGGTATTCATAAACCTCGCGTATATCTGTCTGCACAGAGGTTAGAGAAAGGTTTGTGTTAGCTGAGGGGGAAAGATCAGGCGGAATGGGAGGGTTTGATGAAGGCAGCAGGCAATCGGAAAAAAAATTATGAAAGAGTTTAGGCCTTTCTGATCCTTGAGCATTACTATTACCATATGAAACTGTATCTGGGATATTGGGACGATTTCGGCGTTGGTTCACAAAGGACCAAAATTTTTTAGGACTGGAGGAAATGGAGTTGGAAAGGCTCAGCGTATACTCCTCATAATCACGACGAATGAGAATTTTAGAGTAACGGCGCAGGTCAGAGAAGGATCGAAGGGTGTTTACATTTGGAAAGGTCTTGTGAAGGAGCCAAGCACGTTTCTTGTTAGCAAGAATGCGTATAGTGTCAGCCTTAAACCAGACGGGGAATTTTTTTCCTTTGGGTTTCACGAAGGGAACAAAGTCTGCAATGACACTCTCCAGAACGGAGTAAAGAAAATCCACTCCCTCCTCCAGAGACAATGAGTTTATGACTCCCCATGGGATAAGGTCGAGGCAGCGGTTGACGTCCTCCCAGGGAACCTTCGACCAAACAGGGTAAGGCTTAGTTGGAGGGGGAGGAAACCCGCAGTGTTTCCGTGAGCCACGAAAGTGGAAGAGGGCATCAAGGGACTGGTGGTCGGAGTCGAAAATGTTTCGTCCAGCGATGATCTCTTTAGGGGTGACGGTCGAGAGGAGAAAGTCCAACGTTGCCACGTCTCGGGTGGGTTGAAGATTATGCTGAGACATGTGGAGTCCATTTATGAAATGTTCAAGGAAAAAGTGATCTTGAACGTTGAGTGGATGGCCAATCGTAGGAGAATCCCAGCGGATGGACAAATTAAAGTCACCCACCAGAATCACCGAACTAAGATTTACAGCCCGCAGCACAGAATCTAGGCAGCTTTGCAGAACCGAGACATCACTGGAGGGGGGACGATAAAAACAGCCAACTAGAATTTTTTTTGATTTGGAGTTGAGAGAATTGGATACTGAAATCTCACACCACACTATTTCACAATTTGATTCCAGATCCTTACGGCGTTTCGAAGGGAGCATCGATTTAATGACAAGAAGCACTCCACCTCCTCTGGATGGTCGATCTCGGCGGTAAACACAATGAGTGCTCGAAAAAGGTAGTTCACTATCACAAACAGTAGGAGTTAGCCATGTTTCGGAAATGGCAATGATATCCAACTGGGAGAGTTCATGGTCATGGGAGCTGCAAATGGATAACTTGTTTTTTATACTCCTAACATTCTGATAGTAGATACTCAGCAAGGAGCTGGAAGGGCCAGGGTTGAGGCTGACGTCACCGGAAAGTAACACGAGGAGCAGGAAGATGATTCCGCGCCGAGGGTACGGCGTCGGGGTGGCCGAGGAGGGCCCGGGGGAAAGCCGGGACCGGAGCGACGATGAGACGGGTAGACGAAGGCTGACGGGCGATAGACCACACGAGGCGTAGGCAGAGAAACTATATCTTCTATAACTGAAGAAATTTTGAGGAGGAGGACACGCCAACAACAGGGACAAAACAGCACACACACGGAGAGAGAAAAACACAAATGGAGAGAAACTTATAACAGAAACACTAAAAATCACCAGAGCGAGTGAAATACGTGTCTTCCCACTGGCGGCCATATTTGAACCATGATTACACATGTTTGGGATATATCTCTATCTCTTCTTTTTTCTCGTACTCATGTGAGCTAGGGTAGCACATACACAGGGCACTTGTGTTTGTTTTCTATTGAGAACGTACGACCTTTAGACGTCTTCATCGTACAGCTGTTTCCGTAAATATGTTTCACCACTTCCGCCAGTATTCGGAGCAGAAAAATGAAAGGGGCTGATGAAATAACATTCGAAACATATCTAAACATTTACGCTTACGCCATTTTTTCTAAAGGGAACGGTTCAATAGGCATTTCCAACATTTTTCAAAATTACCGGAAGAAAAATGTGCGGACGAATAATATAAATCAGATAATATATATAGTAACAAATATATATTGTACCAAATATATATATAGTAACAAATATATAAAGTAAAAAACATATAAGGTAAAAAATATATATCTATAGTAACAAATAAGGCAAGGAAAATTTCATGTTCTGTTGCTAGAGAAATATTTTATTCCAATTACTGTGGAACTCATCGTAGCAGTGAAAATTAGCGCAAAATTGAAATTGCAATTTTTATAATGACCGCTAAAATGTTAAATAAAAATGTAATTGAATGCTCATGAAGAGTGAATGACGAAATATAAATGAAAATAACTAATTTAAAAACTATTTACTCATTTATAAAGTTTTTTGTCATGTGAAATGGAAGTTTTACATCATAAATTTGCAATAATTATCTATAAATGACAACAATTGAAGTTGTAAATTTCGTAAAAAGTTCGCAAAAGAAACTCCATGCATGAAGTAAATAGACGGATAGTTACGAATGACAATGTAGGTGATTGAAACTTCGTAAGGGGATAACTTTTCAGTGCGTAAAAAATTATAACCCTCGAATTGCTAGAAATATTACCAAAAAATGACCATTGTTTTAACATTAGAAATCACTATTTGAAAAGAGCGCCGATTGCCGCATCGCTGGCTCTGGACCTTCAACAGTGCAGGAGGCGGCAGGAACGCAAACTACTAGCATCGGCCGACAATATGCGGGCGTAAAGAAAAATATACGGACATCGCGGACTTGCCCGAATATATGCGGGCTTGTCAGATTTTGCACCACCTCGGTGCCCGAATATATGCGGGCTTGTCAGGGAAGTGGTTAAACATATTTACGGGATACTTCGGATAAACGGGACAGCCGCTTTATCGGGACAAAGTACACCGGTCCCGATGTGTCCCAATTAACCGGAATCTGACTGACATCACCTCGCAGGAGGAACGACCTTGACCGAAACACTTCCACGTCTCCCTAATTCTAGTGTTAACCCTCCCCCATTGCCTAATGTCCCACTGTGAGTTCCATTTCACGTACATTGTGTCAAATGTTCAACAACACTCCGCTCTCTTCCTGCTCGTCACCGTCCGGTGCAGGATATAAGCAACGCCCGTTCTGGCGTCATTTATTTATTTGCATCTACTTGGTGAGTGCTGGATAGTTGTTTGTTTATTAGTTGTTGAACTAAGAGTTGCAGTTTACTTCTTTTCCTATTACCTTATCGTTCTTGGTAAATTTAGGTTGGTGGGGTCGAGTTATTATTGTTGGTTATTGCCTACCCAACATCCGTAGCATTTCTGTATATTTGGTGTTTTTTGACGAATTTTGGCGAACTAAGAAACCATTTTGCCTGATTTAAACACTCAATTGCTAATATTAAGCAACATACAAGCAGTATATTTAATTATTTGCCATACAATTACTCCGGGAACATCGAGAAACTATATGAAAAATTTGCAGAATTTTGATATTTTTCATAAAAATTTAAAATTTTGACTAAAAAGCGCAGCCTGAAGTTATAATCCGATGAATTTGGAATTTTTTATGGGTTACATATAAGGACCACTAACCACAAACTGTAAGCACTAGCGGCAGACCAATTTAGAAAAATAACTGTTTTTTGATCCAGCCTAGTATGCATACATCAATGTAATAATAATAATAATATTTTTTATTTGTCCAAAGATCTGTAGTTTGTACACAAAATACAAATTTAGGACACGTCAATATAGATAGGTACATAATCAATAAAAATTAAATTGGAATATATAAATTATGTGTTACAAGTGCAGAAAATCATTAACTGAATAAAATAGATTTTTGTTGAGAAACTTCAGTAGTTTCTTCTTAAAGACCGAAGTCCTCCTCTCATTTTTCACATCTGGAGGCAAACCATTAAAAATCTTCAGGCCCATAGGTTTAGGACATTGGGCAGTATTATGAGTCCTGATAAAGTTTTGATGCAGGTCTTTACAAGTTCTAGTGGCAGTGGTATAGGTCATTGGTAGAGACCTGCAAAAGGTGGGGTTATTTTATAGCCAAAAGTGGTGTTATTTTTTTGCAAAAGCGGTGCTATTTTACCCTGAAATCGGTGTTATTTTCACGACAAAATATTTGGTGTAAATTAAGTGCTCTCCTCCCAGCAGGCCCACCTGTTGGCAAAAAATGTTGAATATCATTGATTAGGGGGAATTTAAACAATTAATACCATGCTGTATTCACATTTTATATTTTTGTACATTTCACGTACCTAACCAATTTACATAAAAAGGCAAATTACAGTTAAATGTCCGTATTTTCAAATGCAAAAATTGCAAGTGTGGCTAAAATTTCTTCATTTAGATTTGTTCTCCTATTTTTTAGCAGTGTTGAAGGAGGAAAAAAATCTCTCCCAGTCCACATTTGCACAGGGGGTCCAAATTGCTTCAAGGCACTTTAATGCAAATGATGGTTCAAACAATTTTAGTACCTGAATTGCTTTCATTATATCCACTGAACCCTGGAAATTTTGTTGCTGTAATATTCACCGTAATTCCCCAAACCCCAATATCAACTTTACCATCTCAATTGACTCAAGGCTATGAACTTTTTTTCAATTTCGTATTTTAGGCAGGGCTCACCTCCATTGTGAGAACTACTTGAGGGTCAAAAGCTGTTTTCAAATCTAACTCTACTTGGGTCTTCTACTACAAGAGAGCAAAGTTTTATTGATGCCTTTGATGCTATCTGCACTAGTATCGACTTTACAGCTTCTTTTTTAGAAGTTATCATACCTCGCAAGGAATAAGTAGTTTTGTAAAAAAAATGACACTCTGAATATTAATATTATGGAAGCTTGCCATTTTATTCCACTCCCACCGGCAGAATTTTTTTCAACATTAGCCTTATTCACTCAATATGTGTTTCGTGCAGCTGTCCTTCCTTTTCCACATGATATTTGTGTTGTAAAAACGGCAAAGAATTATTTTGTTATCAGCACAATATAATCCATGTAGTCGAAATTCTGCCTAACGCTGCTTTGCCGTCACTGTCCACTTAGGCATTATAAGTTTTGTTGAATGTGATAAAACTGTCACAAAAGAAAATCACTATGCTGATGCTATGACACGCGTCCCTTGAAAGTATGCAACCGCTCTTTGCATCCCGTAACTTCCGTAATTTTCGTCGTTTTGAGTAAGGTTCCCACTTAGGTAAGTACATATTAATGTAAGTCGAGGCTTACGTAACTCGTGGACTGCCTGTATAGCAAAATTTTGGCATGCATTTTTCACTCCTTTTGTTCATGTTCACCAAACTTGATTGAAATATTATATCCGAGTAACATTTCTAAAGTAAGTTGTACCGGAAAGGCATTTTCCATATGTACTGCCCAACTAAATGTTTACAGTCGCAATTTTAATTACAGAGGCCGCGAAAATGAGGAAATTCACGTTGGAAATGTTGAAATTCGCGATTTAAATGTTGAAATTCGCGATTGAAATGTTGAAATTCGCATCAAAAACGAAATTCGCGTTTTCGCGGAAAAACCCCAGAATTCGCGATGTCGCATTTGCGAGTTTTGCATGTCCCTAGTCATTGGATGTATACTGAAGAATGTTATTTTTTACATTTTTTCTAACGACATAGATGTATATGCATGAAATTGGCAGGATACACAGTTTTTTAAAAAGAGGAAGACAAGGTGCATCATATGGAGCATTGCACATCAGCCTTGTAATGCTCTTCTGAATTTTGAAGATTACAGTAGCATATGAAGATGATTATACATCGCTCACGCTAAAGTTATGAGTTTTCAAGTTAGTAAATAATAATATAGAAAAATGCACTATGAAGCTTCAAAGGCATACTCCAAACTGCACGACAATTGTGCAAATACGCTTCATTGCCTAATCATTCATTGGAAAAAAGGATGACAAGTTAGTTGTCGTGATGTAAATTTCCGTGGGGCTTGAATGGAGGTTGATTCTTCCGATTTTCAGGCTTTCCGCCGCGAAAAGCTTGAACGACACGTTGGAAAAAATGAGCTAGACTCCGACAAATTAGTTGTGTTCAACTGTGTGCACCCTGTGGGCATGAATACACATTTAAATATATGTACTTTCATGAATTATAACTTCGTAAATCGTGCAAGTACATTGGAAGAGTACATCTTGATTTAAGGAAACCAAAAAAGAGCTTAAACGCTATGTTTTTTTAAAGATACTCTTTCATACGAAGTTTGATACTACGAAGTGCCGATTTTTTCGGTCCCGTCGACTTCGTAATTTCGAGTTTCTACTGTATTTTTAAGAGTTGTTGGAAGGATCCAATTAGTTGTCCTATTTCACAGATTTCATAAGATTAATTTTGTGTCATTGCACATCAAGAAGATTATTTTTTTTCAATTTTTATCATGATTTACATATAATTTGCAATGATTTTGATTTATCACTTTGTTGCATCTGTAACAGTAGAAAATAGTATAAGGATAAATATTCTTGTCCGTGTCTACGATTTATGAAACCATTAATCAGATATCCCTATCTGACTGGAGTCCAGTAAGACCTGGGTAAGGGTATGGAGAAGGTAAGGTGGACAGGATGACCAAAGGGGTATTAGGAATAGTAGAGGAAGTATTCTAATTCTATGTCAATTATATCTGTAAATCTGTTCATTATCCTTCATTACTGATTATCACACATTATTACATGTATTATCAATCTTTAATCTTTACTCAATGAAGACCATAGCAATATACATTTTGTCTATGGCAAATAAATCCATTTTTCTTTCACGTTAACAGGTGAAGTGACCCCGGTGAAATCGTCTCTTCCTGGTCCTGACTTAACTGCAATGGAATCCCCTGGTTCTCTCGCAAGCAACGTTGCCCTGGACTTGTTACAGCAGATCAGCCAGCAGGGTGACAAAATTAGGAAGCTGAAAGCTGACAAGGCCTCCAAGGTTTGTCATTTAATTTTCACTTGTTTTTTTGCATATTTAGAGGTATGTGAGTGTTGCAGAGCACATATGGAACTAGCACCTAACCCATTTTCATTACTTTTTGTCATTTTCATTGTCAGTAGAGCTTGTGCAGCTGTAGGTACTTTGTATGCTTCAACTCTGATATGACAGTCTGATAGACATAGGTATGGACTATGCAGTGACCAGTGTAACTGTGTGTTGACTTGACAGGTGGAGTCAGGCTTAAGTGCCCAACACTTGCTATAAATATCCCAACATTTTGGGGAGCTACATATGTAGCTGCCTGTGGGATTACGTAACCCATCAACTTCCCCAAATTGCATATCAAACCATTACTGTAGATCTCCCATATCCATGGTTCGTATAACCATGGTTTCAGTAATCTGTGGTTCACTTGGCTTGGAAATCAGAAGTGAAAATTTCCTGAAACAATAGACTGTAATTTTGAATGCATGCCATTCCACAATGTGAAAACTGTCTCCAAGGCCTTATTACACGAATTATTGCCCTCTTTCCTCAGCTATCAATCTAGCCTCGAAAATACACTCCAGTAGATGTCGAGGGTTCCAAGTGTCTGTGTTTGTTACCACGTCGCAAGAGTGTCTTTGTGACAGGCACCTTTTATGTTTTACACTCTGCTCCCAAATGCAAAAGTACTGAAGGTTCAATTCCATGGAAAATGTTCAACAAAAGTGAAGAGATGATGTGAAGTGCCCACTAGCAAAGAAAACATGTGAATTCTCTTTTTAAATCAGAAAGACAAGAAAAGCTGGAGTCACACAAATTGTCGTCAAGAATGAATCTTTCATAGGTGGGATGGTAAAGAACAACAGAGCTTAACAATTTTCATTTAGTATTTTATATTTAAATGAAACATGTGAACAATTGTTTTTACAGTATGCTATTATTTACATTGATGAGGGTTCATGTGACTTTATTTGAGTGGCCAATTTTTGTATGTACTTGGTGTCGTAGGGTAGCAACATGGTGAGTATTGATCAGCGAAATGACTAAGGCCAAGTCAAGAGAACATTTTTTATAAAGTATATTCATTTAAGTTAAAAAAGTATATTCATTAATTGACACATTGGTACTTGCATTACAATGCCTGACTGAACCCTGGCTCGGGTAGGAACTCAGGGGGGAAGGAGGGCTTCGGCTTGCCGGCGCAACCACCAAAACAGTGTGCATGGTCATGGAGTCATAACATGGTCTATGTCGACGCTCACCAAACCGTATCCTCTGAATAACCTGCCTGGGATCGGCAAAATGGAGAGCATGGTTACAGGATGGTAACCGGGCCGAAGCCAACCCTCACCGAATGGTCTCCTCTCAATAACCAACCAACTACCCCTCTTGCCTGCGACATCAGTTCTTTAATTATCATTTGGGGTAGCGGGCTAGGGTAAGGTAGGAGTGCCCTTAGCTTCCATTTAGCTTAGGCGATTATCTTAAGTGACACTCATCTCTGTGAATTGGCAGCATCCCCACTGATATTGCGGCACTATTGATATTATGCATGTCCTGTGAGAGTAGGTGGCATCAGGCGTCCCTCTCCGACATCACCCCGGTGGCAAAAATCCATGGTATAAAACTCATGGTACAATTTAGGAATTAGTGGCTATACTAGGAATTAGTAGGTCATGAGTGTTTGTTCGTGTATGTGTTGTGACGAATACCCATTTCTAATGATGGCTCCCAAACATTTGACAGTAGTGCAGCAAAAGTTAAGAGAAGGTGTGATGTACTCACTAGCAAGGAGAAAGTTGAAATTCTCGATTTCATTCAGATAGAAAAAATCAATTGATGAAGTCACTGAAATGTTTAGAAAGTACAAATCATACATTCGTGAGGTGGTGAAGAATAAAAATAATATTCGATGTAGTTTATCATTGGTACCTCAAGAGTGTGCAAAAGACATCATCCGTGTATATGAGAAGGTGTTGGTTGGCATGAGAAGAGCCTTGAATGTGTGTGATGGAAGACTTCAGCAGAATACATAAACCTGTAGTAGTGATTTTTAAGAAAGCCTTAAGCCTATTTGAAGACCTCTAGAGAAAATCTAATGAAAACAAAGACACCAAGCTCTCCAATAAGTTTCACTTCTGCAACATTTACTTTATATTTTTAATTCCACTGGGTAATTGTCTTAAACTATGATTAGAATCAGCAAAATATATAAAGAATCTGACAGTAGAAGGTTTAGTAAATCTACATGAGTATATTTTTACTTAATGAAAGATATATCTATAAAAATGTCGTGAGGCATGACGAGCACAAACATAGACACAACAAAGAAAAAAAACTCCTATGTTTAAATGTCTGGCGGCACAACTGCCTTCGTCGGAAACAGAAAAGCAATGAATGGACAGGTCAGAGAAAAGAATGGAGGAGAGGGGCAGGAAGGGATTGAAGGGGATGGAGTTTAGTGAAATACATTGATTCCTGGGGGACTGAAAGCTTTGTCGAGCTAGATGTACACCATTTGGAGTTCAAGTGAGGAATCTCTGGGGGGGAGAGATTAAATAACAGAAAAATTGTAGCAGTTGTGAAAAGAATTTTGAAGACTGAGGCTTATAATGCTATGGGAAGAGAATCAGATTGGGAATGGTTGTTGCAGTTGTAGCGGTGATTGCCGATGCAAATGTTGAGGGAAGTGGAGGATTTTCCTATGTAGAAAGCCAGACCAAGTTTAAATTAAAATTCCACAACTGCGACTTGGCACCTGCGATGACAGTGTGGCGCTTCCCAAGTTGCAATCAATTGAAATGAAACTAAGTTGCACATAAAAATTGCAATGGATTGGTGGCTGAAATTAGAGCTTCGAATTGCAGATTGCGGTGACATGAGAGCTGTAATTTCTCAATATATTTCCCGAGAAAACAAAAGAAAATTCAAGCCGTTAACTGCATAAATGAAATTGGAGGAAAAATAGCGTTTTTATAAACAACAAAGTGCAGATAATCATACTTTGTAATAAAATCAAATAGCAAACATAGATTAAGGCAAATGAGCATTTATTGAAAAAATAATATATTTTTTAAAAGTGTACACATCTAGTCGCCAGACTCGTTAACATTTCAAAATACCTTGCTTGACCCCCTGCTATAAATTTTTCTGAAATGAGTGAACTGACTGGTAGAAAAGTCTAAATGAGTAAGGTGCCAAGAATGAGAAACAATTATACGCACATATCTGCCGAAGAAACACAAAAGTAGCAGAGGGTTAAATGAGTATTTCTTTAATGGTCATGCTCCTTTAAATATATTCTTTCTAAAACAGGAAATATTTTTACTGATACCTGATTTGGGACATATTCCAACTTTGTGATCTTTTACCATAGCTATTGTTAACTTCATTGACTATTGTCTTCTTACCTCGACTACTTCATAAGTTGATTTATAAGGATGAAGGCATTTATAAATTTGTTAATTTGGAAGCCTCTTCATAATACAGTCTATTGGAAGACTAATGGGATTAATGGGTGAGTGGGGAATGGAGGTGGGAAGCAGTCTTGCAATAAACCTTCTTTGTTCCTGCCTGGGTGGAAACATTTTCTTTAGGTAGTTTGAGCGGTAAATCACTGCACATAGAATTTGATGAATTTGAACTCATTTTAAAGAAAAAACTCAAATCTTTTGTAAGATATCAAAATATAAACCCCTTGCCAAACTACTTTTTGAGAAATTTACCTTAAATTACAAGCTGTTTTACATGGGATAGATTACGGCTCCAGAGGGAGAATATTGAAACAACTAGCAATTTCTAACACCTGGATTTTGTCAAAAAACTAACGGTGTGTAGTTTGTATGTTTTCTCAAATATTTATAGAAAATTAATCAATTACTCATGTCAGTACTTTGTACAGAATCACAAAAAAACCTTGCATTGCGAAGGTAATTTCACTGTGCTGCGTGAAAAAAATGAGTCAAGTTAGAGACTTGTGTGGTTATATTTATTTAATTACTTAGAATTTTTGTCGTATGTAATAACATCTTTGCGCCATTAATATTACAATATTTATTTAGTACATCTTACAGACTCTGAAATTAAAAAAATAAAATTCGAATATGGTCTCCATTATGACTAGTATGGAACTATCTCGCTCAAACTACCTTTAAGCCACCCATTATAGTTTAGGGCATAAGTCTGATGTGCACTGAGACAAAATTGAAATATCTGGCGTGCCTGTGTTGAAATTGTTTTTTAAGTGTTGGAGGCTTAAATTCTTTTTTGTGCAATGAAAATGATTTAATTGCATACACCTGCACATTGTTTCAATCAAATATGACTTGCTTTCATTTCAATTGGTTGCCAGAATTTTTATTGGAATTTTCTTTTAGGAAATGATTGACAATGAAGTGAAAACACTGCTTGCGCTCAAGGCTGACTTCAAGAAGGAAACAGGTAAGCCAGTCCAGCCTTCTTCACTTCATGTACTAAGGTTTTCTTTTTAAATTTTTAATTCAAATTATCAAATTTATTATTATTCACAAAATCTTCACTAAGCCTTCGCCAAATCAATGATCGCTTAGTGCAATGAGCAATGGTGGTGTAAGTTCTTATGCTTCCCTGTTGAATGCAGCTGTTGAATTCTTCTCAGGATATCCATGGTGATGAATGGCTCAAGTTGCAGGTGGATTCTGCCATCGTTGTTTTTTTTAGAGATTAATTAAAAGATGTGCAGGAAACAGCAGTCTATGCCTATGAAAACAATGAAATAATGACTTATAGTTGGCTCCATGAATGTGCAAGGTGCTAGTGGAGGACTGCAGAGATTTGCAGCCATTTTGGGAGTGGGCAAATATTTTCATGCTGTAAATCTCGTGACTCCAATGAGCTAGTAAACTGATTTTGGTTCCAAATTGATAGATCAATCTAGATATGTGGGCCAACAAATTGACATTGTACAGCACTGTTGGTGACAAATCAAAAAAAGTAATGAAATTACAAGTATCTTGTAATGTGCTCCAAAGTCACCAATAAGTGCTGAAACAATTCGTGAAGACTCATCCCTTAGGAAAGGGCATCTAACAGGTGGAGATGGGTCTAATCCAGTATTTCCTTGTATCTGAATCTTAATCTTACAGGGATTTGAATCGTATCTCCCTTCGAATCTACTTTTATAAAAATTCAATCAAAGATGCATTTACTTAACTGTTGTTGTAAATATGTAGTCGATTAATTCCATTGTAACATTACCTGATAAATATTTGAGGCCTGCAGATGCTGACAAAATGCAAAGTGAATTTGATCCAGAGTTAGTATTTCTGTCCTTGTCCAACACCAAATGTTCCTGGTGGAATGCGTGAGATTACTTCGAATGTGTCATAAGTCATCACAGTCCACGTTGCAAAAAACAGTGCAAGTACATACCTTGACAGCCACCCAATATTATCTGCTAATGTAGACCTATTCACGTAAAACTCACTTGTCCCCAGTGTAGCTACATCTGACTTTTTAATGAAGAAAACAATGGCAAACTTGCTGGTGATTTGTGTGATAAATGTTTGAATATATAATCATGATGTTCCATCCTTCTTCCAGGATATCTGTCGCGCCGTTGTTTTCCTTGACAACTTTTCTCCTCCCTTCCTGGAGGCATCTTCTAGTCGAAGATCTTCCATCTTTTACCTGAAGATGCCTCGAGGAAGGGAGGAGAAATGTTGCAAGAAAAACATCAACGCGGCAGATATCCCGGAAGAAGGATGGAACATTCAGCTAATCACCAGGGAAAACTCTGAGAGAACTACATAATCATGATATTTCTTACAATCCCTGGCTCATGTAAATATCTTATTTCAAATATTTTGATAATAATGTTGTGATTATGACAATCATGCAGAATAATTTGAACACCATTCAAATGTGTCATACCCTCTTAATCCACAAATTGGCTATTCGGTACAACATCCACGGTGCTTTCCTATCTATCCTTTCCAAATTCCTCACCGACCGCACTCAGCGTGTTGTTCTTGATGGAGCCTCATCAGAAAATCTACCCTTCATTTCTGGTGTCCCCCATTGAAGCGTTCTCGGACCTCTTCTCTTTTCCCTTTTCATTGATGACATAACCAGCTGTGCACTTTCCAACTCTTGTGGAATTCTGCTCAATGCAGACGACTGCAAAATATTTAAAACAGTTGAGAATGCTGCCAATTCCCAGTCACTCAAATCTTCACTCAATTCCCTTGAGGCCTGGTGCCTGCAGTGGCAACTAAGAATTAATAATCTTAAATCAAATACATACCTTTTTCTTTAAAACACACCGCAACTCCTAAAAACTACACTATATTCTTCTCGTACTGAAATTATGTCTGCTCTATCATTAACCCCTCTGGCCACCCAAAGAAATATCATTGACCTTTCATTTATTTACACTGCGTTAAATGGTCAGTACCGATCCACTGAAATACTCTCATACGTTTCACATCCCCACCCATGCCTTGCGCAACACCACCTTATACACCAAAACCTAAATTCCGTCTTTCTCTCTCCCAGCGATCCCTTTTTTACAGGCTTCCTGCCTTGTATAACACCATTTCATCTGCCTGCCCTTCCCTCGATCTCTCTGCTCCCTTCGGATCATTCAAGCGCCAGCTTAGAAAAACGCTTTCCTCCTGATTCCCTAATTTTTCATGTTGTTGTATCGTATTGATTTATTTTTTTGTCTCTTTGTTTTTATTTGGGTACTATTTACCAACATATGTTTTTTTTTCATATTTTATTTTGTTAATGCTGCAGATTCTAAGTTGTAAATGTTCAATGTAAAGGCCGACATTGGCTGTTTTTGAATGTTTAAAATAAATCAAATCAAACCATTTAATGTGATAATAAAGTCCATGTTGACTATGTTCTATTTTCGAGAAACTAGAAATTCGATATACGAGGTGTGATAAAAAAATAATGGGAATTTTCGTTTTTCTTTAAGGGTATTTATTTATTAATCATTATCAAATTAGTCCCTTTCAAAGTAATCCCCCTTAGATATAATACACTTGTGCCAGTGGTGTTTTCAATCTTGGAAGCACTTCTGGAACTCACTTTTCGGTATAGAGTTCAGCTCCTTCAGCGATTTTGTTTTTATCTCATCAATGGTGGCAAAACGTCGTCCTTTCATGGCTCTCCTCAGCCTCGGGAATAGAAAGAAGTCAGAGGGGGCCATGTCTGGCAAATACGGTGGCTGAGGCAAAATAACACTTTGTTTTTTTACCAAAAAATCACGAATAAGCAGTGAGGTGTGAGCGGGAGCATTATCGTGGTGCAATTTCCACGAGTTGTTTTGCCACAATTCTGGGCGTTTTTGTCAAATTGCTTCACAAAAACAGCGCACAACTTCCAGGTAGTATTCCTTATTGACTGTACGACCATATGGCAGGAACTCGAAATTATTGAAAATCGGAATTATAAAGCCTGAGAAATTTAAAAATTCCCGTTATTTTTTTATCACACTTCGTAGTTTCCCAAGAATAGAATGAAGCCATTAAGCAGACCTCACAGAAACATCAAGATTAATATAAACTATGCTTTGTTTGAAAAATTATTCTGTTAACAGCTAATCATTGAAAATGTATTACTTATTATATTCAGTAAAAATGGATTTTGTCAGCTGTTATCCATTTTCTGTCTCTTGGTATTTAGATCTTGCCATTCATGTCTGATTTATCTGGTTTTTTTCAAATCTCTTGTGACATATCATTGTATGTAGCAAGGTATTTTTATGTGAATGTGACAAACATAGGATAATATGTAACTAATCATTGAGAGTGAATCTCTTACCCTTAAGGCTGACCATTGGGTTCAATAAGATGTGAGTTATAAGGGGTGTGAATTTCAATGCAAATTTAGATGAGACATTACAGTTTGTGCCTATCATTCACCAAGAAATGTTATGATATAATTCAGCTTGTTTCATTGATCATGTGATTTATTATCTTGCTCCAGTTATATCCATTAAAGAATCATATCAATTCGTTGGTAGGTAATGCACTCTAGCAATAAGTTACTCTTCAGTGGAAGTTCTCATAGTTTTAAAAGTTAGTAAATACATAATAGATGGCTCTATAATGGATAATGAAAGCCTTAATCTGAATTATCATAGATTTGATCCTGACTGCATAAGGACTGTTGTGTTATATCGTTGGTGCTGATTGGTGACAGCGCTAATCGCTGCAACATTTGCTCGATTGGCTCTAATTATGCAAACAACTCATAATTAATTACATGTAACATTAAATATGTAAATGCTGCTATGATAAAAAGCACAGCCCGTTAACAAATAATGCTGAGTGAACAACAAATTATAGGTGCAAAAGACAAAGGTCGAAATGGGAAATTTTAAATGGTGCACGCAAAATCAGCACCCATTAAAATGAAGAGCATGTCGAGACCGTCAAGTGAATCTATCGTAATGTGAACCCATTGCAAAGCGTGGTCCTCTGTACATATACACTAGTCATTAATTAGAAGTGGGCTTTCTCAAAGGCTTAAATTATTTTCCATCTCTGCCATGAATTGTGGTTTGGAATGGGTGCTTAACTTTGTGTGTACCCTTTGTGTGCTGAAATATCGTAATTCATTTGAAAACTATCTTAAAGAGCTACCTTTTTGACCATTTCTAGGATTGACATGGAAACCTGGCATTCAGTTGCCAACGAACAGTGTTCCAGCCACACCAGTCACACCAATCAAGAGCGATTCAAAAGATCAGGAGATTGGCAACGTTAAGGTTAGTGTTTTAGAATATTTATTTCAGTAGAAGCCATTACCACATGGTACCAATTGCAGGGCAATGTTCATTTCTTGTCCTTTTGTTTTCTATTGCGTTATAGTTCTGTATGAGCTGTATTGGGCTGCTCCTATATTTTAAGCTAATATTTTTTCCATAAGCTTGAGTCATTTGGTATTTTGTACATGGTCTCATTAATAATGTTTTCCGTTGTGGAATGTGACAAAATAAGAACTCTTAAATGTCCACAGATAAATGCTAAATGCAACCGATTTCAATGTTTTACATCAATGATGATCATGATGGCTTGACATTTTTTTAAAACACCAAAACTAGCCACATAAATCATTAATTTATGGGAAATTGGACATAATTCTTTCGTCATGAACTCATTGCAGTCAACTCTCAATTATCCGGCTTCTGATTATCCAGTTTGCGGATTATCCGTGCTATTTTCTCATCCCTACACTTAAAAGTTTGAAAAATATTCCAATAGTAAAATTAAGTAAATTCTTTGAAAGTTTGATGTATCTAAAAAGAATTGCAAGTTTATAAATGTCTCTATTTAGATTAACTTTTTAATTTAATCACAATATTATGGAAGTTGTTTTCTACGTTTTAGAATGATGAAAACTCAGCCGCATCTGCTTCTGAAATTATTTTATCCGTTCTTTCACATTACCCTTTGCCACTGTATATTCTCTCTTCCTAAAACAATCAGAATAGTAAATATACAATGGAAATAATTTCAAATAAACTACTTGTAAATAAACTATGTAACTTATATTATACTTAAAAATAACTACTTATTGTTCTGTATGTTCTTACTTTTCGGCCTGAGTTAATAAATACGAAACAGTTTCAGTGCTCCCTGGTCATAATTCACCGTTGAACAGTCATTTGTTTTTACCCAGATACGATTGTGCCAGTTCTTTCACGTGGAAATGTCAATAACTTCAAATTTGCATTTGTTACTGTGCCGCCTTCTGACAAAGCTGAAGCAAATGGCTGAAAAATGGAAGAAAATTGTCCTGTACATCGCTAAAAAACTATAATTGAAATACGTGAAGGAAGAAGAGTTGGCACCCACACAGAAGCTCTTGCAAGTGTTGAAACTTTGCTGGATTTTATTTATTTATAAAAATTGTCCACGCACAGCATGCTTGCCAATTTACAGTGGCACAATGTAACAACAACAACAAAACAAGAAAAAGATATACGAATGCATTCAAACGAAAATAATCAGCTCAGTAACAATGTATGAAAATAAACACATAAAAAGAAAGAAGCAATTAAGAATTGCCAGTGAGATACGAAAGAGCACGGCTGTTAAGCCCTGGTTACACGATACATTAACATGTACAAGTTAATGTGTGAGTGTATGAACGCGAGAATGAACGAGAAAATTCACCGTGTAAACACACCAAAATGTACGAATGCATGAACGCGTAAACAGAAAATAGAACCTGTTCTAATTCGGTCCATGCATTCGTACATGTTGCGCCTGTGACACCTGGGGGAAGATAACGGAAATAATGTTTTCTGCTCGTATGGTGTTGGCATACTTCTAAATTTTGGTTTGTTAGCGTTTGATTCAGCTATTAGTATTTATTTTGACCTCTGCTCCATTAGGACTTCGCTCTACTATTTGAATTTGGCACTGTTAGCACTTCCTGGAATACCTGTGCGCTAAGTTTATTGACATCTTGCTATCGTTGGACCTCTCCTGTTATTGCCCCTCACTTGGACTACCCTCCTACACATTCCGTCGGAATTAGTAGAATAAAGGTTCAAATGCATTAATTAGAAGAGCATTCGTTGTATTTCGCGTACTTATCTATTTCTTTTCAGAGCTAAACGCTTTCTCAACAAGGTCATGAATGCCGGGAGGGCTAGTCCAGTACCGCAGAACAGTGACTTACAAAATGCCTTGTTTGTGCAGTAAATATTTGAGAAGCTTGCGCCACGAATGTGTGATTGGCCGTTAATTACCTACTTAGTTTTTTACTTTAACAACAACTTATGCTTGTACGACTCTCACATAGTTATATTTTATCGGGTACTTAGTTCACCGGCAGAGCATCCAAGAAACAGCTTCGTGCTCGAAACTGGATCAGCTGTTTTTATATCCGTCCAATTCTACATGAAAACTTAAGTAAGTAGGAACCGGACAGATAATTAAAGATTACCGTCGTGTACATGAGGTAATGATATCCATTTAAGAGCAAATTTTTACACTTGTTTCCAATACTACTTCCGACTTCCTTTCCCAAACGTGCCGAGAATAACTTAATCTAGATATTTTTACGATCCATTATGTTACTACCCATGATAGTTTGAGTTTACTCATGAATTGCATTCAATACATATATATTCACAAGCGTTCTTATCGATCCTGTATAAAAAGGGTTTTTCATCGCACTTTTTCTCAACAGGAAATACCTCACGTATCATACAGCTAACATTTAAATAAGATTTTGATCCAATGTATTCTGGTAGTTTCAGGCGTAACTTAATGGAACTTATTCATTTTGTAAATGAAAAACTTAAACTTTGTTGTTCCACAATGATATTTTATTTCACGACCTGGGTTTCGACGTGCTATAACGTCATCTTCAGGTGAAGACTCTACAAAAAACCTTTGCGTTATATACTGCCCTCAGGAAGGGGGAGAGGTTTGGAGGGAAGGAAGGTAGGGGGAGGGGGGAGTTTGGGATTGGGTCAGGGAGGTTTCGCGTGCTTGAGGAAAATGGGGGGGGGGAGAGAATCCCCGTATAGGGAGCACTCTTCTGAGGTGAAGGAGTGTGGAGGGAGGGGTACTTAGTCATACAGCAAACCATAACAAAAACATTAACCATACCAAAAACATATAACGCAAAGGTTTTTTGTAGTCTTCACCTGAAGATGACGTTATAGCACGTCGAAACCCGGGTCGTGAAATAAAATATCATTGTGGAACCACAAAGTTTAAGTTTTTCATTTATCCAATGTATTCGTTCTACTATGATTATTTGATTTTCGAGTAAACAAATATACCTCACCATAACTGCAATAAAATTCCCGAGACATATAAAAAGGGATTTAGCAAGTCCATTCGAGTAACTTTCATCTGAGGAACTACCACTCGGGAAAACAAATGTGGAATTTGAGTTAATTACCGCTGAAATTCTGAATTTGAATTACTATACGTATAATATAAGTACATTCTGCTTTATAGTAGGTAGTCTATAGGTAGGTTGACTTTATGAACGCTTGAATGGTTTGAATATTGCGCTTAATGAAGAGAAAAACAACAACAATCACAAATATGTACCCTGAAAATTGTGCGAATGCATGTGTGGTTTCATGTACCGTGTAACCACTGATTCATCCTTTCATTCACGCAAATGTACATGAATCCGTTCACGCAAACGTACATGAAACCATTCACGCGAATGTACATGAACTCGTACGTGTTAATGTATCGTGTAACCAGGGCTTTAGATGTGTAGGAAGAAGAAAGTGAAAACGGGTCAGTATTGTCTGGAAGTGTGTTTATCAGGGAAGAGAGGCGGAGGGAGCGCTTGGTCCTAAGGATAATCTGGGGATGGGCATGTGGAGTAACGAATGTGTGCGAGTAGGTCTACATGGAACTTTAATGTTGATACTGCCAATCAGTTCTGGACAGTCAATGGCAGAGTTGAGGATGCTGCGTGGATGAGTTTCAGGTCAGATTTGAGAAATTGTTTAGGGAGATTAAGAATGGATAGCGTAGGCATAATAGTTTGTTGGCATATTGCGAAAATGAGATACTCTGTATTTAGCTATCTTGCAGAAGAAGTAACAGGCTGAAGGATCTGAATGTTAGAAGAAATTTGGTGTTCTCATGAGGAACCACACCGGAGAAATCGCAGTTTTAGTTTTTTCCAAATCCACAGGCGATCGATCCAGGGGAGGTTTTGGAGAGGGGCACTGTGAGGCACGTCTGTACTTGACTAGAGTCATCAACCTTCGACAAAACCTTCAACCTATATGCGACTAAAATGATTTCGATTATTGCGACGTATTCTCAGCCAGAAAAATAAGAACTGCAATAAAAGAAAACATGAAGAAATCAAGTAAACAGCAAAAAGTAACTTGTTATTTCCAAGATTCACAATAAAAGAATGTGCTCTATTCTGATATTCACTTGGATAATGATTGCAAACTTCAAATACGCAACGAAACTTCAAATACGCAAGATATGCTATTCAGATCGTTTGTAGACGAGTTTACTTGGTGGTAATTCATTGTGCAATTGTACTAAGTGAGTGAATAAATTTAAGTGTGGAAATTACTACGTCTGTCTCTTTCTTAGATATGCTATTGTTATTTATTATCTATATGGCCAAGTTAAGTGCCCATTATCTTTTGTTTCAAGCATTAGAAACTATGTATTAGATTAGAAAATATTTTCGATGATGGTTGAAGATTTCATTATATTCGAAATAAACAAACTGGAAAATTTGCATTTCATTATTCACTTGTTTTCTTGGCGTAACACCTGCAGTCAATTGTAATGCGAAATATTTTTAATCCTACTAATGCCGAATCTATACATTATATCATATTTTTCAGAGGCTCACAATACAACAATGTTTTGTATTATATAATCACTTGGATGTCATACAGTTACTGAAAATAAGGATGATATCATTTTTTTATTATGTACGTGGTCAAGCAAAGTAAGTACCCATTATGTTGTGTTTCAAGCATTAGAAGCTATAAATGTTTACGATACTATTTTATTTCGAAATATAAGTAATACTTAGTATTTCATTAGTTGTCTTGTGGTAACCACTGCAGTCTATTATGTGAAATAGTTTCCATCCTACGAAGTGAAATGTTGATATCACGACCACATTTTCCATGTTTTTCGATTATCCGTGCCTCGTCGTGAATCCATTAGCACGGATAATGGAGAGTTGACTGACTGTACATTGATTTTGCTTGTAAACTTCCTTCTTCTGAAGTAGCTGTAGTAAGTGCTTGAAGTAACGCTAATTATGTGGGACTTTCAACTGTAAATCTTTACCGTAGCCTTCGAAAGTACCTTAGACATAATTGTATAATTTTTGTCATCCTTGTGGCTTTCTATTTGTTGTGTATTTTTCATAAATCTTTGAAGGTTGTCCCTGAACTCTTAAATAAGTAAAAAGCCTACTACTACTACTAGTAGTAGTAGTTTTTACTACCTATAATAAAAATTACTCGAATGACGGAACTTGAAGGCATTTTTTTACTGTGTCAGTCTTAGAAAAAATTACTTTGCTTAGTTGCAGGAGGCGGAGCCTGAAGGTTTGTCAGGAGCTGCTTCCGTGGAAGCGAAAATTAAGGAACAAGGGGACAGAGTAAGAAACTTGAAGAGCAGCAAGGCCTCAAAGGTAGGTACCCCCCCCAACCCCACGTTTGTTTGTTTCTTAAAGTCCATTTGTAATCATCACCTTCCTACATTACAGAGCATCTTTTCCATCAAAGTGGCTATTTTCCTTAATGCGGCTTTGAAGTGCGTTCATCAGGGTTATTATCGTTAAAAACTGTTGTGGATAACTGATACCGGTTCCTCCTTGAGATGAGGGCGAGAGAGCATTTAAATCTTCACTCTGTCAGGTCACCCTTTTTTCTTCCGGCAACTGTCTCAATTTAACTTGCCGTGTAGTGAGTCCTTCTGAAAATTCTAATGATCCCACCAGTCATTCGTATTTATTCATCAGGCCTGCCAGGAAGAACATGGCAATCTTTTGGTCATCAAATTCAATGCCTCCTTTCATGAGTTTCCTGTTAATGTTTTGTATCTTTGAAATGTACCACTGCATCGGCATTTCATTGATCTTACTTATTTCCTTACAGTTTCCTTTCCTGACACATTTCCTTAAAGTTGACAATGGTGTGGAGTAACGACTATGTTCCGTGAATTTCTTCAAAAGTGGTCCATGCTTCGAGTGCTCACATGCATTCTCCGATGTCCTCTAGGTATTCACTATTGACGGTTTGGATTATGTAATTTACCACCTGTCTATTTACCCTCAGTTATTCCACATTCAGTGCACCTACCTTGATGTCCAGAAATCCTGGGTCAATTGCATTCTAACAATTTCTGTCTATTAAAAATGCTTCGCAAAGTTGCAAAGTCCAGTGGTAATAATTCAATCTCGGAAATATAATGTGTTGGTCTTTAGGTCTACTGAGAGCTATCTTAAACCTTTCTTTGTATTGTCTTTACTTAGTATAACTTCTCGCCTCAATTTTACTTTCTCCTTCGTATCAAGGGTAGCAAACTGGGCCTGTTAAGCCTGTTAAAATTTCTGTCCTCCTTAATTAATTGGCACTTGATACCCAATTATTTCAAGAGCACTTCTTCAATATTTATTTCTCACTTCTGTATTTTTTTTGGCCATGCAATGTTGTCTCCAATTAAAACGCAATTAAGCAAAAAAACTCATGAATCGTCTCTAATGCCATCATCATAAAACAAGAAAAAAATGGTCATTGGTCGACACTAATCCTTATTTCCAACACTTATACACTATAATATTTACATACTCTACATATATACACTATATACACATACAGTGGAACCTGGTTAGGACGTTCCTCCTTAGAACGTTTTCCTCCTTATCACGTTGATTTATCACGGTCCCATAATTATAGGGACAAAATACAGGTAAAATTATTTGGTTACTAAGTTCTAAATACTGGCACTTCCCTGGTTAGTACGCTCAATAACTTGCCGTTAAGCAACCCGATCACCATTTTTCTAGTATTATTTAGTCATGTAAACAACCAAAACTCCCGAGTTCATATATACTAAATATTAACCCTTAGCATTTGCATGTTTATCCTTATGCATTCCTATTTTTGCAGCGTGACGTAAAACAGAACGCGGCCGATTAGCGGGAGTGTAGTTCTTGAGTGGGCAGTCGTTCATATTGCACGTTTTTTTATCGTAAGGACAGTTAAAATGGAAAGCAAACGAGTTGTGAAGCAGATTACAATAGGGTGGTTTCCTATTTTTTTTTTATTGCCTAGATCTGAAGTTTATAACCCCTGGAGTACGTGTTTGAAGCCGTTCGATTTTTAAATGACGTTAAGTATTTTTCCTTAATAATTAAAAAGTGAAAAAATTCAACGGCGCGAAAACGCGACGGCAAACTATTGCATGCTGGTTAATCCTACGTGTGACGTCACAGGTACGTACGCAACTACCGCAATCTGCCGCTAGGTGGTTCGCAGCCGCTGCTTATCTGCAGACGACGTCCGCCGAGAAAGCTTTAATAATAATAATACATTTATTGACGGGAAAAAAACTATTGACAAAAGTAAACTTGGTGTAAAATGGAAATGAGCTTTATTTATTAATTTAGCTGCTCTAGTCGCATAGAGAAACCTCATCACAATTATGAAACATTTATGGTTACACGGTATGGGGAATGAAAATCGTGTGGTATAATATATTCTCAAATTAATAGTGCTAGCTCCTATTTTTTAGGTAAAGTTAGTATGAAAAGCATGAAATAAACCATTTTGTTCGTATTCATTTCGAAATATTTCCCGCAAGCAAGCACGAAATCGTCACTTTTTAACTATACGGAGAGCAGGTGCTGCGCCGCAGCTATGATACGATTACACATTAATTTAATTCATCCACTTTGTCGAGGTGTCATTGCCAGAACATGAAATTAGCAAAAAAGGCTTACCGTCAATAGCATAATGGATGGCAAAATCTCGAAGCAAACCATGTATGAGTAAATACTAAAACAACTAAAATGCGTTGATCACCCCTCACCGTGATCACAGACCATTGATGGAAACTCGTGATTCACTGCATCAGCTGATCAGCATCATATTCTCCAAGAAGTACCAGTAACATGCCTCCGAGAACATTGCTTTATAAAAATTGTTTTGTGCCGCAGTGTCACACAACAACATTTAGCGATAGTAAGAAAGCTTACGTCGCGGTTCCACTAATCGAGAAGAGGAGAATTTTGTGGTTAAAAGCTGTCAGAAGAGAGTACCTTGCTTTATTCCTCTGATTTCACCTGCACTAAACCGAACATCTTCTCTAAAGAACTCCACAACCATGGCCACATCCACTTACGGTAGATTGTCCGTACAAAACCAGTTTGTAAAGCCATTGAACTTCTTCTCATGAAACCTTGTGGCTTTGTATATCAGCAAAAGGAACTGATGATGAAAGGTAACTAATGAAATATGCAAGGTATGAATGATAGGAATGGTAAATGAAAGGAATAGAAGATGAGATAAAGGAAATGTTTGTCAAAACGAAAGTGATCAAAACGTGAACATCTAGGCCGGAACACCACAGAACGCGAAGTCACAGGTACGCAGTTTCGTTATTCATTTCACTGCGCATGCGACGCTTGCCGCGAAGAACTCCTTCGCGGTAGCTCTGTACTAGCAGGTAGCGTAGGAGCCTAGAACACTTCTTTTAATGGCATGCTCAATGGAGGAGACTTTCCGAAATTTGAGCATTTTAATTGAGGTATATTAATACATGTTCACCAGATTTTAGGGACTCTGAAATACTATAGTAAGTACAGTCGATGACAATTCCATATACCTCGCAATGTTGACTATCTACCTGTTACGTCATCATAAGAGCTTCCGCTGTTCCGCCATTTCCGAGCCTTTTCAAATGAACTTAAAATTAACATTCAATTTACTTGTAAACTAAGACTTTTTAATCCAAATAATTTGCGTGTAATGAATACGTTTATGCTGGGGCACCTGTCGCAATAAATGAATTCTGTTTTCTTTGATGAAGGAAACTACCCTATTGCAGAAAAAATTTAAATTCTGGAAGAAGTCCACACGTCAAGCGAGTAGAATTGGCATCAAGGTAGAACATTCCTGCATCCACTTTAACACGATTGTCAGTAATTGCGATAAAATCCAAATTGGTCATTGTGACAAAAAACGAAAGCGCATTCGTGAAGGGAAATATCCAGAATTAGAATCCATTCTCTTCAAATAGTCCAAACAAACACGAAGTTCAAATGTGCCGTTTAATGGTTCCATCAGTTCCATCATCAAAGAAAAGGGCATTGAAAATTTTCATACCTCCAATGGTTGGATCAATGGATTTAAAAACAGACATGGATTAGTTTATTAAAACCCTGCATGTTCCTGTATATGTGTTGAAGGAATACATATACTTAATTATGTATATTCGTGGTGCGTTCGTCCAATTTGGAGTGGTTACACAGTGAACGTTCGTGCTCATTTATGTGTCCACACATTAACTTGTACGGGTCAATATGTATCGCAGGTACGGTGGAAATTTGCTATGACTAATGCGTTTGATTCATTCGGTAAACATGAGCTTCCATCTCACCAGCGAGATTCTGCGAAAAATCCCTGTGAATGGCGAAAATGACAACGATACCAAGGGGTTGTGTTAAGTGTTCGTATTTATAAAATGTAAGAAACATACCATTGTGATGAAAAGAGTTTGAAAATGACCAATTTTACCATTTTTTCGTGTGTTTTCGACACCATATTTCTAGGTTTTACGAATTGTAGTTTTATTCTCGATTCTTCTGCATTGGCTATGTGTACAAGAGCATTAATGAACTCAAGGGGTTATTAGGAAATTTCACTTCCGAAATGGGTCTTAACCTTTTCTTAACTGGGTGGAAATTTCAAGAAGTCTATGATCGCCGACATGGGAAATCGCCGACACAAGATTGCCATTTACATAAGAAATATTCGCTGTCTTATATTTTCCGACTTTTTATGACATAAAATGTATGACATAAGTTATAGTTTGAGAGTGCTGCCTCAAATAATTTCCAAAAAAGCTTTCAAACTTTGCCAAAGACAATAGAAGTTAGAAGAAAGAAAAGTAAAATATTTTCATGATGTATCAAATTCTCGTGATGGGATTTTTGACCTGAGATTTGAAAAGGCCCGACCTGAAGGTCTTGTCAGGACAATGACCCGACCCGAAAATTTCGGGGCCCCGTCGACCCCTGACCGCCTTCATAGTTTTAATTGTTATTTTTTCTTGATTTGCACTTCATGGACCATGGTTGCTACCTACAGAAACTTCCCACAATAAACCACTAACTTTTGGCAAGTTTAGTTAATCGAATGGTCAATGGACTTTGAAAAGATGTGGTTCATGGTAAAAACTACGCCCTTTGTTGAAAATACCACTTCGAACGGATGACACTCTATGACTGGTATTCACGCAATGGTAGAGTGCATTACTCACCCAGATGGCAGGGCAATGCAGATTCTCTTGGTATCTTTGAGTGAAGTCAGAAGGGGAATGTTGATGCAAATTTAGACAAGCCAATATATTACGTCCGTATCATTCACCAAAAAATTACGATATTTCATTGATGTTTAGTTTACGTAATCTGAGGTTTCAGGTGTGATGGAGTGGAAACGGAACATCACCGCACTGAAAATATTTTTCAAATCTGCTATGTATTCCGTATACTCAGGGAAATCTCTTGTATACAGGTATTGAGAATTATATATTTTGGCTATGTGCAATCACTTTTAAATTATGGCATCCCCTTCTGGGGTTCCTCAATTCACCTTCCAAAATTATTTAAAACGCAAAAAAGGATTATTCGTATAATAGCTAATTCTAATAATAGATCACCTAGTAAATCTATTTTTGAAAAACTAGCGTTTTTACCACTTCCTTGTATCTATATCCTTGAGACAGTGTCTCTCATTAACAAGAATCGAGGCATGTTCACCAAAAATTGTGACATCCATAGCCATAACGCTACAAGTCAAAACCTAATTCATATAAATCAGCACAGAGTTAACAAAAGTATTAAAGGGATAGACCATCAAGGGATACTTTTATACAATAAATTGCCAAATGATATTAAGAATTTTTAAAGTGCATCTAAGATTAAATGCACTGTTAAAAAAACTACTGTCAAACAAATTATTCTATAGTGTAGAGGAATTTTTCATGTAAATTAATTTGACGATGTAATTGAAATGAAAATTTTATGTATATAATTGATATTGTATGTAATGAAAATTGATTTTTGAAATGTAAAAATTATGTATCAGAAATATTAATTGATATGTTTCATACTATTATTATAAGAAGTGTACTACTATTCCTTGACAAAGCCATTATTAATGCCAAAAGCATTATATTGTACATGCTTATGGTGAATAAATAATAATAATAACCACAGCCGGCCCCTCTCGGATGGGGGTCCTAGTACAGTTGGGTGTGGCAATGAAAATTCACCACCTCAGAAGGGAGCCCGGATGCAGTGGACGGAAGCCCTAAGGGGCGGCCTCCTCGCATGCCATGCTGCCAGCGAGCCCGAACGCAGGGGGTATATGGCAAGGATGCACTCTTTGTGGTGTGAGATGCATCCAGAACACGACCACCTATCGCAGCAGAATCTGCGCGATTATGCCAAACACCTGCGGAAAAAGGAAAATCTCCACCAACCGCCAGTTCAGAGGAACACACCACCGGCCAGACCACCCTCCCCGACACAGGCATCCTCTCCACCACCTGAGGCTAGGACGGCACCCATGCCGCAGTCTCTGCCGAATCGGGAGGAAGCCGGTCAGGCCGTCACTGAACTACGAACGTGGCTATTAAGCACAATATCCTATGATGAAGGACAAAAAAGGCAGAGAGATATCCACCGAAAAATCTCTCTGCGGGGAAACCACCTTTCCCGGTTGAATGGCCTCATCGACGAAATCCTGACAGAGACGTCGGACCTATGGACGGTCAATTGCGTGGTCTACGCTGCTGCCAAAATCATGGCTCACTCCCTAAAGAACACCTCTTGGGAGGAAAAAGCAGAAAAAAGGCTGGAACAGTTGGAGGCCAAGATCACGCAGGCGAGACAACAGGCGTCGAGAATTCAGTGCGTGATGGAATACATCGTGTCTGGGCGAGCTTTCACTCCTAAAGTTCGGCTCATAGCGCGCAGCCTCAGATACAACCATCATACATTGAATAGAAGTGTGCTCCTCACTATTAAGCAGCACGCGGTCGACAGAGTACGCACGCTCACCACGGCTCGGAAAAAACTCCTCAAGAGGAGCAAGGCCGTGAGGGAGAACTCTACCTTTCTCCTTCATCCGTTCTGTCTCTTTCGGCCACCTCCGCCTGTTGTTGAATATCCGCCACCCGTCCGAGAGGTTGAACGTTTCTGGAAGGAAATCTACGAAACGTCGAAGCCATTCAACACTCCGACCATAGGCCTCTTTAAAGAGTTTTGTGACTGCCACCTACAAGATGTGGATGGACCTCTTTCAGTCACCGAAAGTGACGTGAAGAAGGGTTTCTCTGGCCAGAAGAATTTCTCAACTCCAGGAATGGATGCCGTGAATAACTTCTGGTGGAAGAAATTTACTTCCACCCACCAACACCTCGCCAGAATCTTCACGTCCTTTCTAAATGGTGGAAAACCAATTCCACCTTGGCTGACTGAGGGACACACGGTTCTGATACCTAAGAAGGGAGACTTGTCCAATCCAAAGAACTACCGCCCTATAACCTGCCTCAACACTGTATATAAGGCGTTCACCTCGATCTTGAGCAACCTTATCCTGCACCAAGTCCAGCCGGTGTGGGAGGAGGTGTACGAGCAGAGGGGCTCAAAGCGTGGAATCGCGGGATGCAATACAACTACAAGAAGGCTTTTGACACCACTTCGCATGAGCTTTTGATCGCCATGCTGAAGTTGATGAAAGTCCACCCAGAGGTAGTGTCCTGCATCCAACGCCTGTTACCACTCTGGAAAACGCGCTTCGTTCTGACCTCAGGCAAGCGGTCAGTTTCCACAGAGTTGGTAACTTACCACCGTGGCATTTTTCAAGGCGACAGCTTGAGCCCCTTACTGTTCTGTATTTCCCTCCTACCACTGTCCCTCAGGCTGCGACGAGGTAAAGGATACATGTGCGGTGTTCCTGGTGACAGGAAGCATAAGGTCACCCATTTGTTTTATATGGATGACCTGAAGCTATACGCTTCTAATGCGAAAGATCTTCGCACTGCCCTGGACACCGTACTGGAATACAGTGAGGCTATAGGGATGGAGTTCGGATTGGGCAAGTGTGCATCCATCCACTTGGCGAGAGGAAGATTTTCGGAGATCAAAGAAGACGTGCAACTTGTTGACGGGAGCGTCATTCGTCACCTCGAGGACGATGACAGCTATGAATATCTCGGCGTCCCCCAGTGCCGAATGCAGGAGGTTGCAGCAGTGAAGGAAAGGATCACCTCCAAATACAGACAGACTCTCTGGAACATCTGGAGTTCTGAGCTGTCAGGCAAGAACAAGGTTCTTGCCACGAACATGTTCGCGGTTCCTACACTGCTGTATACCTTCGGATGCATGAAGTGGAACGTCAACGAGTTGCAGAACCTCGATAGGGGAATGAGGAAGATGATGACCATCTATAGAAGTCTTCATCCGAAATCTTCCGTCGCCAGATTGTATCTGCCTCGCAATGTAGGTGGTAGAGGACTATTGAGTCTTGAGTGTCTCCACAACAGAGTTGTCCTGGGTACAGCTTGCCGAGTTTTGAAAAGCAGGGACCCCCTGCTCAATCTCGTGAGAGATCACGAGAGTGCTGGAGCAGGGGCGTTTCTCTTCCAGGTGGCAAAGAGGGCAGCGGACGAAACCGGTCTAGACTTCGACCCGTCATCCGACGGAAGCGATAATGACACGACCATCTTGTCATTGAAGGCAGACGTCCTCAAGCTCGAAATAAAAAAAGCCAAGCATAAGGCCTTGCTCAAGGCGCATACCGATAAGCCCATGCATGGAGGTTTCTATCGAAACATCGAAAAGCATGGGTTATCGAAGGAGCTGACATTTGCCTTCTTGCTGGTCTGAAGTCCGAGACCGAAGGTTTTGTCCTCGTATGCCAGGATGGTGTCATAAACACACTCGTGTACCGCCGTATTATTTTCAAGGCGGATGTTGCGGACACGAGATGTAGGGCGTGCCGAGCCCAGCCGGAGACGTTGAGTCACCTCCTCTCCGGCTGTAGCTATTACGACAAGTCAGCGTATTTAGCTCGGCACAACGCGGCCCTACGGGTGTGATACTTTCACCTTCGACACCATTATGGCATCGACGAAACACCTGTGCTGCCCTATGCCCCTGCAGATATCGAGTCCGTCGTTGAGAACGATAAATGTGCAATCTGGTGGAATTACTCCTTTTCCACCACCAGGCAGTTGGAGGCGACCAAGCCTGATATCGTTCTCCTTGACCACCTCACACGCTCCATGTTCGTGATCGAGTTTTCGGCTCCGGCTGAAACTAACATGGATGCGAAGGAGGTGGAAAAACGGACGAAGTATCAAGACCTGCTTTTTGAACTTCGACAGATGTACCCCGGACACTCTGTGAAACTGGTGGTCCTCATCATAGGTGTGCTCGGTGGAGTTAAGAGCTCACTGATAAATAACATCAAGTGCATTCCGTCCTGCGTGGCACAGGCGGAATCACTAGTTGCACGCATGCAGAAGGCCGTCATCCTGGGGTCACTCTGTCTACTGCGGACGCATGACCCAACAGCAGCGTAGCCACTCATTCGATGGGCGTCGGATGTGGCTGCGATTACTGCCCAACCCCTCTCGAGTCTTCGACCATTAAGACGGCAATGAAACCCGATGCTTGCCGGGGACTCGGAGGGTCATGTTACAACTGTAACCATGAAGTTTATAATAGTAATAATAATAATAAGAATGAAATTGAGCAACTTCCACAGAGATAGCATTTAATACACGACCGGTTTCGCTTTTTACAGCATCTTCAGGAAGATGCTATATTCACCTGAAGTTGCTGTAAAAAGGGAAACCGGTCGTGTAATAAATGTGGAAGTTGCTCAATTTCATTAAGTGCAGTAATGTTTTATTCATGGTCGTTTCATTGATGTCTTATTATCTCGGGACAGCTGTATCCATTAAGGAATCATATCACTTTGTTGTACACACAGATAATGCACTCTAAAATAAGTTACTCTTTGGAGGAAGTGCTCATATTTCCAATTTGGTAAACAATATCCCAGACGGCACAAATTTGGAAATATTACTGTGTTACAGTCATTTTACATTCTTATTACAAAAATGGGGTATTCGTATTCCAATTGTATTACAATCTTAATACCGTGCCAAATGCCCGCTAATACAATTGTATTACAAGGTGTATTACAGAGCCAAATTACAATTGTTTTACAAATTGTATAATGATGGTATTACAGAGCCAAATTACAATAGTTTTACAAAATGTCGAATTTCTTTCGTACTACCACCCACATGGAAATTTCTTGCTCTGTAACTGGAATAGAACTATGTAACTGGTCTGTATGAAGACTTCTGTAACTGGGAATGAATTGAAACTAACTCCACGGCCGAGTTTCACCCCAGCTACAGACCAGCAGGGATATGGAACTGGGGTATCTTGTCCTTGTTAAAATTTGGCCCTACTTCAAAACGTTGATCATCAATCTAGAAAATTCTTGTGTCTTTGGCAATGAAATTTTTATTTATGGAGGCAAAATTGTAACCATCGAAATAATTTTCTTTCTTGGATAACAAAATAAAAATATTATATAGCTATACTTTTATTTCTGCATATTCAGAATTTCAACGACAATATAAGATGTGCATTACTTTTACCTAGTGCCAACCTAACTAACTTCGCATATCTCGACATATATAACGCCTATCGATGTTCAATCGCAATTGAAAGTTGTGCTCCTAGAAAGTGTTATATATGTTGCCATTCCCGTGCATCAAAGTGACTTCGAGAACTAATTTTATGTCAATGCCGTTATATTTCGAGGAAATACCATCCAATTATACGATAACCGTTACAAGGCTTTATTTAATTGAAACCTATGTTGCCACATAGGATGACTACAAAGTCAATATTAATGAGAATAAACTAGATTTTTTACGTGTTTACATTTGAATGAAGGCGTAACTTATCCAATTGTATTACAATCGTAAAATTTCGGGTAATAACTTTGTATTACAGAGCCTAATTACAATCGTTTTACAAACTGAAATATGGTGGTAATACAGAGCCAAATTACAATAGTTTTACAAAACAGAATCTCTTTCGTATTACCACGCAGGTATTACCAAAGAAATTCAGGAGGACTTGCGTGAATGTTACGAACATGAATAAACATATGTATATTCATAGTTACGAATGTGGAAAGGATGACTATACCAATAAAAGCATAACAATAATATAATGACCAACAGAAATTAATTACGTAAAGCTATCAATGTAGTGTTTACTCGCTCTCTGAATTGTTTGCAAGCTTCCCATTTATGCCAAATTTTCGGTCGAAGGATGAACCAGAGGCTAGCATGCGATGAATGTTTAGCAGTTGAATAGCGATTAATGGCAAAATATCTTGGTTTTACCATGATTTGGCGATAGTAGCTCGTGATAAAGCGTCCACAGCAAAGATTATACCTAGTATTCTTGGATCAAACATAACAAAGATAATACATAGGTATCATACGCAATACGCATTATGCTGGACAAAAGAAGCACATAAACACCTAATGCACACGAAGCCTTGTATTATTTTCGGCCTTACAATTGTAATACAATGGGTTTACAAATTGTATATTCCTGGTATTTTGATGCCGTATTACAATAGTATTACAGTAAAACCTCTTTATATCGAAATGGAAGGGACCAACATTTGTGACATTTTGATAATTGGATGTTCACTATAGAGAGGTTTTAGCGGGATGAACATAATTTCTTCCTAATGGCCCTTTTAATCAATGAAATTGCTGCTGTATTAATAATCACTATATTTATACATTTTTAAATATACATACTGCAGATAGTTTTATGAGTGTAGTAGCAAAAAAGGAATAATACTTTAAGTAGTTTTTGCTGAAAAAAATTAGTCATGTGTTTTTTTCATTTTTTTATCTTATTTTCATTGATTTTCATCTCATTTAATAAAGTTGTGCTCTCACTGTTGCAGTCCTCTATATTAAAAAAAAATCTTTCCTTGACATAAAAGCTTCCTGAACCTCTTTTCTGGTTGGATCAGAAACTAATTCCTCTTCATCATCTTCTTCTCCTTCCACATAATTGGTGACACCCCTCCACCTTCTGCCACCACCTCTCCCACCATCTCCCCCACATTTGGGGCACATTTAAGCAAAGCATCGTCAGCATTCACAAAGTCATTAAATGGCAATTGTACATTCATTATTTTATTTATTTCATGCCATTCTGCTGGCTCATCCTCAATATCACTGTCTTCCTCACTTCTGACCCCCATAAATCCTGCCTTGGTGAAACATTTCTCAATCACCACATACTGCAAACAATTCCATGAAAGACATAGCCTATGCATTGCTTGAAGTATATTCCACAAACACTTCTTTATGTCATTTTTATCATTGACTGTCCTCAACATGTCTGTCACCAATTGCTGTCTGTAATTTCTTTTCACAATGGAAATTATTATTTGATCCAGGGGTTGCCATCTGCTGGTGGTGTTTGGTGGAAAATACACAAATTTTATGTTTCGTAAGCCAATCCCCTCAGTTTTATGTGCTGCACACTGGTCAATGAGGAGTACTATTTTCCAGTTGCTCACCCCCATCTTCGAGTCTAACATACTCAACCACTCACAGAATAAAGGTGATGTCATCCATGAGTTTTTGGAGTTCTTGTATAAGCAAGGAAGTTTTTGAACATTGTTAAAGCATCTAGGCTTTTGATATTTGCCAATGATAAGTAGCTCCAATTTCTCTGAGCCATTAGAATTAGCACAGAATAGCACTGTGAATCTTTCTTTGCTTTTTTCCTCCATGGCAAGGTTGGCCTCTAACTGAAAGAGTTGTATCAGGAAGCATGTTATGTATAAAAAAAACCTTCCTCATCAGCGTTGAAAATGTCACATTGTTTATACCCCACTAAAATGGTCTGCAGAGTTTTTTCCAATCTTTTTACCACTGTGTCACTTACAGACGCTTCTTCCCCACACAATTTCAAAGTTTTTAGATTCCACCTGTGCTGTGCTATCTTGGATGATGTCTCTATAATGGGCAATGAAAGCCTTAATCTGATTTTTTGTGGACTACGTTGCGTTATGTTGCATTATCTCGTTGGAGCTGATTGGCAGTTGTGCTAATCATTGTTACAATTTGCTCCAATTACACAAACGGCTCATAATTGCACGTAACATAAAATATGTAAATGTTGCTATGATAAAAAAATGCAGTCCGTTTATAAATAAGGCTTTGAATGCTGAATTAATAACAAATTATCACCATTCTCTCAAGATGATGCCTTGTCGCTGTAGCCATGTCTCTCTCTTCATTGCTGTCTTCTTCACGTTTCCATATGACTGCAGGTCCAATTCTGTGAATATCGTCTTTAAGTAAGAAGTTCTGGGACGCCCTGTTGGTTTTTTCCCAAGTACTTTTCCCTCAAAAATATTGGTCAGAAAACTATTGTGCCGTAATATGCGATGAGTCGATACCAAAATTTATCGATTCTTGATACCGATTCCTATTCCTGAAAAATCGATTCTCTATACGGATATCATCGACCCATACATATATACCAATTTTACCTAGTTTACCATTTACATCATTGTAAGAATGTTCAATGAAATCAAAAAATACAATTTCACTATTCAAAAGTTATGTATTTACATTGGGAAAAAACTTCTGATATTGCACTCTGAGGGCATTCTGAATATTAAAACTGTTTGATAATACAGAGATATGTATTTTTTCTTACACAAGCATGTTTAATAGCAAAACATGATTAGTTTCAGATAAAAATGTCATAAGGAAGGGCTATATGAAAGCTGGTGCCGTCTGCTGTGTTCATAAAATTACGCCTAGTGTGTTGACAGTTTTCACGAGGTAGATTTAAAAAAACATTAGTAGAGTTACTGGCACTCTATAGCAACTACCTGTCCGAAAACAGAAGTCGACCGTTAAAGAATTCCTTATGGCAGAAACAGCTGATTGCTGCTGCGTGAAACTCTGATTTGTTTGGAAAAAAAGATTACGATCACCATGGCAACCGGCCGCCGTGGTGAAGTCGGAATTTACCAGTCATGTTTCGTATAGGTACTGCCGGTATTGGTATCGACTTTAGGCGATCGATTCTCGATACCGATACCAATCCACTAGAATCGGTGGTATCGATAATAGGTATCGAGCATTGACACATCCGTAGCCGTAATATATGTCCCACTAGCTTCGCTCTCCTTTCCTTAATAAATTGCATTTAAGAGGAACCTCTTCTCTTTCACTAAAGCAAGTACTTCGTCATTAGTTATGTAATAACAAATTATGGGTGCAAAATATTGTCGAAATGGGGAACTTTAAAGGGCACAAATCAGCGTGCTTTGAAATTCCTGGCGTACAGATTGTTAAGTGAATCCATTGTAAAGTGAGTCCATCGTGAAGTGGGGGTCTAATGTATGAAACTCTCTTCTCTGAGCGTGAAACACCTTACGATAGATTGTTACTAATTCTGGGATTTGCACAATAGGCTAGGCATTCAGGGAAATGTAGATTGCATTGTAGAAAGCAGCGCAGATTACCTGTGCTGAGTGATCTTATTTTTGCAATGAAATGGTCTTTTATTTATTGTGCTGTCTGAATTGTATCTTTTGTGTACTGAGTCATTAATATTGATCATTGTCATTCTAAATCATTGTTACATTTTAATTATCAGGACATCAGTTTCAATATGTTGTGAGAGTTATGTAATTGTTCTTGCCATCAGTGCATTTTCTATTACCAGGTTAAACAATGCCACTGAATTGAGCTTTTAAGCCAGTGAAGTTGTTTCAATAAGATCAGATTAACATTCATCCTTGACTCTGCTGCACTCTGTTGTTTTCTTTTCAATTATTTTACAGTATGAAGATGTTAAAAGTATCAGTAACAGTCATCTAAGTTCTCTGGTACGAGTTCACTTGTTTGTTCAAATTGCCTACTTGTAATGACATCATGCATTAACTTTTTTAAATCTGAGATATCTAATGTGTCTGATGTCTTGATTTAATCTTTTCTTTTAGGATTCCATTGACAAGGAAGTGCAAGTACTTCTCTCTCTGAAGGAAAAATATAAAGCTTTGACGGGAAATGCTTACAATGCTGGCGGTGGTGAAGCTAGAAGTAGCAGTAAGAAAGCACCACAGAAGAAAAGCATGACCAAGGCCACAGTAGTTCAAACAGTGGTGCGTTTCTTTTATATTGAGACGAATAATATAGTTAAGGTCATTTTAAAAACACTCACACATAGAGTTTCTTGTGTTTATGGCATTGAGAAATATTTTTCTTTTAGGTTAATGAAATGGAACTTGGGGTGAGATTACTGTTGTAGCATATTATATTGCTAATTTAAAACATGTATAAAGTGTGATTGATTGGGTGGGCAAGGGCCTTCTGGAGCCCTCATGATACTAGGACCCCTTTTGGTCCATTGTGCCAATCCCATGCCTGTCTACCACATGCAGACAGGGGACAAAGCACCACGGTAGAGGTATGGAGGAAGGTCACCCCTCCAACCCCCATCCGTGCCCAATAATGCTTAACTTCGGTGATCTGACGGGAACCGGTGTTTCAACATGGCTAGTTTTTAAACTTATACTAAGCTAGTTTTGGTCTAAAAAGTAGTGTTGGCTTACCTCTGAAGCCATAGCATTTGCTGCCCTAACTTGAAGTGTAGCAGAATCGAAGATATTCAGAACACTTATTATGGCTTCTAGCAGATCCCGCTGAATTTGGTTAACTGGATCACGTAGCTGTCTAATTTCCGACACTGCCAAAAGAATTGCTTTTTGCTGTTCATTCAATCTTCTAAACACATGTAGTGTTTGTTCGTTCTTCACAGTACTGAAAGGTAGACCATCGATGCATATCATTTCTGTCACCAAATTTGTTATAACTCTTGATCGCCTATCTGTTGGACTGAACTTTCCTTTGCTATCAATGAACCGATTTAACGTTGGCTGTCCACACGATAATTGCATAGTACAACGCTTAAAAGAAGGGGAATGGATTGACGAAATGGAAGATGACGAAGAACTCGGGCTTGGGAGTGCAGGCGAACATCGGCAGAAGCATCAAGGTCAGACTCTTCAATACAAAGGCTTACCGTCATAGTTGAGCCTACATCTTTAGAAGAACATGGCACTGGCACGAAAGACAAAGTTTTCTGATATGAAGAAGACTTAGTGTCACTTTTAATTACTTTTTCATTTTAAATTGAAGCATGTTTCGTATGCAGATGTTTAAATAGCGGCGACGTTGACTTTGCATATCCACGTGATATTTTTATGCCACAGTGCTTATTCAAATTCCTTACAAATTGTTCTTGGAGTCCAATGAAAAGTGTTCCCACACAACAGAAGACATATCCGTAAACATTTAACACAAAACACATTAACGACACAAACAAAGAAACCCCTAAAATATAGGAAACGGATAGCTTCGTCAACCTTCCTTGGTTTTAAAAAAAAAGTGTTTGATATCTTGTTTGAACCTCCTGCGATATCATTGAAGCGATAACACACGATTGAACACGGAAGCATACGCGAAGCGATATATATCGATGTTGGTCAGGATTACCTCAGCGTTTCTGCAGTCTGTTGTTATATCACATCTTGAGATTTTATTTCTGAGAATAATAAGATGGATAATAAAAGGCATCCCTACTTGAAAGTACTTTTGCCATCACACAGTTGTTATGGAAATTCCCGACTAGTTAGTTCAGACATCAATTTAAAAATAATTGACAATAATAATGAGCCAAAAATACCTGTAAACCGATAATATTGCGTCGGTACTACAGGACCAGTACGAGTATTGCTTTAAAATACTCATTGGTTAAATACTGGTACTTTTTTAGGCACTGCCCATGCCAAAATTGCAGTTCATTTGAGACGTACTATGCAGTGTTGAGTGTATTGAAGCCTAATGAGTAACCTCATTGATATAGGTTGTTAACATCTGTTTTAGTTTCCAAACAACAGCTATTATTTTGAATTTTTTTTTTGTGATCAAAGATTTTTCTCCATGTGTGACCACAATGACCTGCACTACAGTTCTGTAAGTTCTGTTTTAAATTGAATTATATGTTTACATAGAGTTGTTAAATGTTGAAAGTGACCAATTGGGGATGTGCCATGAGTGTTAGAAAGTTTTTTCAATGCGTATCAATTTTTCAAATGGGTTTCAATGGTGTTCACGCTTTAAAAGTGGTCGAAGATAATTGGAAAAAGATTTGCAAATTAGTCAAGTTATTCTCACATTAGTCAATTGAGATATATTTTGCATGCTAATTGGAGAATAAAAGTAAGAGATTTGGTGGAGCAACGCAGCATAGAAATTGGGTCTCATGTTACAGCATAGTTTGTTCAAAACTTTAATGTCCAATACTTGGAAGAGCAGCTGCATCATAATCTGTCATAAATGTTTTTGCAGTGAAAATCCTGCCATACTTCCTGAAGAGGAGTAACAAAAAAGAAAAAAGAGAGTTACAATAAGATAAAGAGAGTTAAAAAAAAAAAAATAAGAGGAGTAAAAAAATATGTGAAAATTGTTCCACTGTGCATAAAGTAATCACTCTTATTATTATTCCAATATACAAATTGCCTGAGTAATATTTAAGGCTTTCCCAGCGAATGCTTAGAATGTAGAGCTCTCTGGTTTCAACTGGGAGATGTTGGTTAGTGGCACTGACATTTCTGAGGGGCGTAGTCTGCCATTGTCCTCGGGGTAGATTGCTTGTGAGGTGCTGGGCACTGATTGTGTCTGCTGTGAGTCACTTTCCTCTTTTTGGAGCTAGTGGAGCAGGCCTGCTCTGAAATGTGTTTAATAGAGACTCCTCTCATGAGTAATCTGTGATGGATATCTCATTACTGATTTCTTGATTATAATTATAATTTCCTTTATAGAAAGAGGAGTCATCCGGCCCAAAGAAGCAGACGCGCCTCGGACTAGAGGCCACGAGGGAAGAAAATCTACCCGAATGGTATACTCAGGTAAACTCAATGTTTCCTTTCAAAACTTGTTCTCCACTCCTTGGATGCGAATTAATGTCATTACTTTTTTATATCACTTGGGTTTTGGAAAACCCCACACAGTACACGGTTACCTTCAGGGGTGATATCTCTCCTGGATTCTCCAGGATACTCGCATAATTCGGCAGGGGAAAATATCCTGCCTCCTGGATTGAGAAGTTCAACTCCCTTCTAAGTGTTAACAGTAATTTATCAAATATTTTTCCATTGTAATATCACAGGCAAAAGAACAGTCAAAACAGTGGACTGGATAGGGTGAAGTTGCTCCGAAAAAGACGAAGACAATTACATCGGCCGTGATGGAGACTGTTGTTTGGGATAGTCATGGAATTGTGTTCATTGATTATATTAAAAAAGATAAAACAATAATGGGAGAGTATTGCACATCATTACTTGATGACCTGATGGTAGGGTGACCAACTCTCCCGTATTTCCCAGGATCTCCCGTATTAGACCCTATTTTTTCCCGGCTCCCGTATTTTCTGTCTCTTTGGGTGCATTTCTCCCGTATTTTTTCGTCAAGTAAAATAATTCAGTTTCAATCTTTTAAATTTTGTGCACACGGTCGAAATGCGTTTAAAAGTTTGAGAGCAGACGCCATTGATTTTATGTCGAGTTTTTTCTATCGATTATCTCGTTTAGAAATGACCAACCAATGAGTTTAAATCTCCTTGTCTGTTAAACCAATGAACACGTACTTACTTCCTTTCTTTCTTTCGTTCTTTGTGTTGCTCAGCTGGTGGCGCTTTGGCGTGATTTGGTTTCAGTGGTTTTACTCTTATATCACCTGTGAGCCGTATAGGGGCAAGAGTTTATTATACAATAATTGGCAATGATGACAAAACTAAAATGCCACCAAAAAAGAAAATCAAGTATATATGTATTTATTTTGCGAAATGGGAGAAATATAGCTTCTGAAAACTTGGGAAAGTTGATAGGCTATGTTATGAGCACACCAGGTAGTAATTCTCATACAGAGAGAGTATTTTCTCTTATGAATAACAAGTGGACAGATGTTAGGAATAGGAGCAGTACAATGCTGATCAAATTAGAACTACAAGTTGCTATGAACTTCACGCATTCTTGCACTGCATTTTTAGAATTTGCAAAAAGTGATGGCAAACTATTGTCTGTTGCAAAATATATTTAGCTCTTATTAGTATAAAATAAAGTTATTTTTAATTTTTTATAAAAATACTGCATTGTTTTTTTTTGTGAAATGTTGCCGTGTTTTAAATCTCCCTTATTTTTGGTCTAGAATATATAAATCTCCCTTATTTCCTTCAAAAATGGTTGGTCACCCTACCTGATGGCAGAAATTGCAAAAAAATTAATAAATAAATGACTGCATCTGAAGAAGAAGAAAGTGCTTTTCCATCAGGACAACGCACCTGCTCACGCTTTGATGGTCGCCATGGCTAATGTTCACAAATTGCACTTCGAATTGGTTGACCACTCACCATATTCACCAGATCTGACCCCCAGCGACTTTTTCTTGTTTTCTAACCTTAAAGTTTCGCTTGGAGGCAATGATTTCCGAAATAAGGCTGCATGGCCACGGCGAGAGGTGCATGCGGGGTTGCCTAAACTACAACGAGACAAGATTGTCTGTACAAGAAACGGACTATTAATGTATGAATAGCCACTTTGAGGTATTTCATCTGGGATATATTCCCTGGTTTAATTCCATTTTGCTGCTTAACTCCTGCTGTCATTGGCTGGCTATCACCATGCATAAATTGGCTGATTGTGAACAAATGAGACAAATGCAATTATCGATGGTCTCAAATCGTGCATCATCTGGCCGATCATGGCATTACTTTCACTTGCAAATTGCAATACAAACCTTTATTTGTGTTCAATTGGTTGCAATTTTGACTGAGACAAAGAATGGGGTATTTTTTCTTTTGATTTTTGTTGATTATTAGAGTTAAAAGCTATGGATAAAGACATCGTAATACATGGAAAGGCAGATACCTGCTAGATGGTGTCTAATGGTTCACAAAGTTATTTTCACAGACAGCATGTTAAAGAAGGCACATCATATCGATCAGTATACTTACTGATATCTACAGCCCCAGCATCACCCATAGTTAATCGGAAAATCCTAGTGTTCCTGGTGTTAATGCCATATCAGGGTGCCCGCAAACAGGGAAAACAAGGAAAACAGGGAAAAGACAGGGAAATGAAATGCAATGGAATTGGACAGGGAAACGTCTGGGATCTCGAAATCTTTTTCGAAATGTGGGAATTAATAATTAGTTAGCACCATGTACCGTGCAGCACAGTGCGTCCTTGGTCTGTGCACTCGCTCCGTTCGGCTGATGCACTCAGTTGTGCATGGGCTCGCATTGGACCGGCTCGGCTGCCGAAGTAGCCCCCTCCCTTTCCTCTCACTTCGCCCTCTCCGCTCGGCTAGCGTCGGCTTGGCTGGACTCGGCTTGTGTTGTGAGACGGACAACAACACAACAGGGAATATCGTACTGTAGGAGTAAACCTTTTCAAAATAATAATGACTTCCAAATTCAACCCTGCATGGCTTGATGCTATCCATCACCCTGAGTGGCAAAGCTGGTTGTGGGCAGACGAACAGGATGTGAACTCTGCTAAGTGCATCGTGTGTAAGAAAACTTTTTCGCTGAGTTCAATGGGCAAGCGGGCTGTGACAAGCCATGCTGCAGGGAAGTGGCATCTTAATGCTATCCAGGGTCGTCAACGTCAGGACAACTTGACTAATTTCGTCGTCCGAACACCACTATAGCAGGTATGCAGTATTACTACCCAGACTTTTTGTATGATGAACAGTACCGGTATGGTTTTCGTTATTTGATGGGATAGTTTTGTGCTGTTCTTAGCATTTAAAACTTAGGCTTTTATTATGTATGCTGTATGTTTAGGTAGATAAGTTTTTTAGTTGGTCACGGCGTATGCATGTATGTAGCACCAGCACTCCCTTCACACACCCCTCGACCATGCAGGCAACATGCTAGCAGTTCGGTAAGGGGCGGGCCAAGGGGCCTATTCTATAACTCGAAGCTACGGAGCTTTCCGGTGAAAAGATGCTTCATTAAGCTACCTGCTCCCATCGGTATTCTCTATCATGGAAGCTACCGGAGACATATTAGGCTCCCACCCATATTCTGTAAATGTCACTAAGATACTTCTGTAGCCCCAGTAAGCTTCCATGGTAGCCTGTGGGATCCTGTGGTCTCCACGTCGTTCATGGTGCCTTTCAGTACAGTTTCGTTAAGTATGGTTGGCAGATTTCAATATTTTTGAAATTAATCCATAATGTCTTCAAGGGTTCTCCCGCGTGCCGTGCAAACTTTACACGTCTTACTGAAAGTGATGAATTTACTCTCAAATTTTGCAATTGCCGATGGCTTGAGAATGGTCCCGTGTGTGCAAGAGTCATTACAATACTCAAGAATTTGAAGCCCTACTTTCCCACTATGAAGGATTTGCCTGACACATGGTCGATTAGGAAGGTGAAAGAGTGCTTTGCTGACTCTCTTCTGCTGGCGAAACTTCATTTCTTTGCGACAATAGCATCATCTTTTGAGCCATTTCTCAAAGCATATCAGACGCTGAAACCAGTCATTACATTTCTTCATGGTGACATTGAGGATCTTCTCCAAGAGGTGTACGGGCGGTTTTTGAAGCCAGACGTCCTAAACAAAGTGAAGACAGCCTACAAGCTGATCAATATTAATGTAGATGATGTTGCGAATGGTTTGAAACTGTCCCAAATCAATTTTGGTGTGGGGGCAACCCTTGTTCTCCGTGATGCAAGAGTGAAGGACATCGAAGAGGATATTTACCAAAGCAGCATCATGTCTGGATCCTAACTAATTTCTTAAAAAACCTGAGTAGTGTAAAACAAGCATGAATTCTTGTCTTAGGTTTCTCGTGTCTGCAAACCGCATAACCACTCTGCAGGCATACCGCGCTGGTATCCAATTCAAAAGGTTTGTATCCCAGGTGGATAAAGTACAGCTCACAGGCTTTCATAGGGATACGGATAGGCTGGACTCATTCTATGCAAGCCAACTTAACAAACGAGAGGACATAAAGGATTGTTGGGCAGCTGTTTAAATTATCCTGCTGTTCTCGCACGGTAACGCCTTTGTCGAGAGTGTGTTCTCTGTGAACAAAGACATGTTAGTTGAGAACCTACATGAAGACTCTCTCATTGCTCTGCGAAGAGTTTGCGATGGGATTTTTCATGCGGGAGGCGAGGCGTCAGTGGAAGTTGATCGGGTGTTGATCAGATATGCGTGTGGAGCAAGCGCCAAGTACAGAGATGCACTTCAGAAGAGGCGAGAAACTGAAAATGAAATGGCGAAGAAAAGTAGATTACTGAGAGAAGAGAAAAGGAAGAAAAATGAGCTAGATAAGTTAAAAGCAGAGAATCAAGGCCTGAAAGAAAAACAGGAAGAAGTAGAGAAAAAAATTAAGAAGATGAAGAAATGAAAATCTTAGATTTTTTTAGTGTAATTGTCGGTTGTTACCTGAATAATTAATTTCTGGTCATTTTATGTAAGACAGCAATATTTTCACAGAAAGTTCCAGATTATTTAATTAGTTTTGTTTGATCTTTCAAGTCAGAGGATCGATTGACATGTTTATTTTTTGCTGCCTGTACAGTCTCATTTTTTATTGTTAATTCTTAAGATAATATTTTTTCATGAAAATAAAAGTCTATTATGATGATAATTGTGTTGATCTCTGCTCCTATTTACACAAATTTATTTAGGTGCATTTTCGGGACGTATTGAAACCCTGTACTTAGCACATTTCTTAGGATATTATGGAGAAACCTGCTAGGGAAAACACAGGGAAAATACAGGGAAAACACAGGGAAAATTCAGGGAAATGATTCAGAAAAAGTTGTGGGCACCCTGCATATTTGTACAGTACATTTTGCCTTGCGAAATGCATTAAAATATCACCAAGCAGAAGTACCAAGTATATATGTCAGTGGTATCTCCTAATATGAAACTTATAATGTTAATCTAACTTATGTTTTGGCAAATATTCTCTGTGGCTCATCAGAAATAAAGACATGCATGGTTTTATTCAGCCGATACGCAGAAATATTTCACCCTGAAAAAGTCATCTTATTTATTGATTTTAATATAAGTCAAAGGAAGGTTTTCATTGGCCGGATGAAGTAAGAAATTTCTTGACTATACTGGAGTATATACACTATACCATGAGAGTTATTAGTGCATTCAAGGGAGCATTTTTTTTTAAACAGATGCCATATAAAAAATTGAGTTTAATTTTTTTGCATAAATTTGATTTGCATCCCACTTAAGATGCTGTTCAGTTTATATTCCAAGGAATTTTAAATTATCCACTGCATTCATACCATTATTTGATGATAGCTGACAGTAATTATCATTTTTAGCTGGGAAAATACCATTTTTGTTTTCTATTTAATATTAGATCATTGCTTTTCACCAGTTTATTTTTTTTGTGGTACCAATTCATCGGAAGTAATTAAATTGTTGATTGCTTTACCACTGAGGTTGCAACACTTTCAACTTTGGTTACTTTCTGTTTCCATTGTTTGTTTGTTTGTCCTTGATGGGTACATTGATGCAAATGCTGTAAAGCATTTTAATTATTTTTTCAAAATAATAGGTGCTGACTAAAGGTGAATTAATAGAGTATTATGATGTAAGTGGGTGTTACATCCTTCGCCCATGGTCTTTTGCCATATGGGAGACGATCAAGGATTGGTTTGATGCAGAGATCAAGAAAATGGGTGTTCAGAACTGCTATTTCCCGATCTTCGTGTCCAGAGCTGCCCTGGAAAAAGAGAAGACCCACATCGCAGATTTTGCTCCAGAGGCAAGTTGAAGGCATGATTGAGTCTGATACATTTTCCATTATGTACACCATTGAAAATGGTTTTCTGTGCATGTTCATTATGCTGGTAGAAATACAGCAAAAAATCTCAAAAGTTAGTGTATTATATTTTGGTATTTTGGATGCTCACTGCAATTATTAACCCATATCCAAGTTTCATATATGATCTGAAGAAACTACATATTTGGTGCAAATTCACTAAGCACAGCTTTCCAAAATGTGTAATCAAATTTTCCTGGTTGACAACTATGTACAAAGCTTTACCGACCAAAGGATGAGATTAACTTTTATTTAGTTGCCATCTGAGGCCGTTTTCACAATTTTCCCGGAAAAGATCCAAAGCCAGTGAAAAATGGCTCTCCAAATTTAAGTTTTGATTTTGCTCCTCTGTGGAAAGTCTCCACGCATACTATTCTGTGGTTGTTTTGTACATTCCCTGAGAATCGACCCTTTGATGATTTTTTGTAGGATTTTACATATCTGCCAAGTGACTCAGGATGTATGCATGTCCGTGCTACGTTGTCACTCCTTCAAGGCACAAAAATCACATAAAAGTTTACCCAATCCAAATCAGTTATGAATTAGATTAGTCCTAGTTAGATTAGCCCCTAGCTATATTTATCATTTTTTGACCTCCTCCTATCATGTGAGGAATACAAAGTAAGGTCTATCTGTACCCAGGGTAGTAGGGATTAACGATTAAAAAAAATTAACGATTAAAATTAACCGTTAAAATGTAGTTAACTATTCAACTTAACGGTTATTTTTTAGAAGAGTTAACTTTTAATTGTTAAAATTATACAATGACTGATACAAACTAACTTCAATTATTTTTTCATTAATTTTTGGTGATTTTTGACCTGTTCGAATTTGGGCACAAAGCCTGCCCAACAGACAAAGGGGAAATTAAAACAGTATCTAAGAATGCAATCAATATAAGCTGAATATTTGTGCAGTAATGCGATGAATAGGCTCAGATGAATTTTCATCCAAACATCGTTGAGTGGAGTGACCGCCAAAGTTAGGTTTAGGAACGCACCCTCAGACGTGCGAGACCAGTTTAAGACCATGTGCGGCGAGGTTACTAATGCCTTACTCGGTGACATCGTGTCATCAATACTACATACAGTCAACTCTCAATTATCCGGCTTCTGATTATCCAGTTTGCGGATTATCCGTGCTATTTTCTCATCCCTACACTTAAAAGTTTGAAAAATATTCCAATAGTAAAATTAAGTAAATTCTTTGCAAGTTTGATGTAACTAAAAAGAATTGCAAGTTTGTAAATGTCTCTTTTTACGTTAACTTTTTAATTTAATCACAATATTATGGAAAGTGTTTGCTACGCTTAAGAATGATGAAAACTCAGCCACATCTGCTTCTGAAATTATTTTATCCGTTCCTTCCTATTACCGTTTGCCACTGAATATTCTATCTTTCAACCCGACCCGACGGACGCGAATGCGCGTCCGATGTGCATTGCCAAGATACCAAAGGATGCGCATTCGCATCTGTTACTTACTGACCAATTACTGATTACTGACCTTTACGACTTTGCCAAGAAGGCTAAGGACGCAAATTCGCATCTTTAATAAATAAGCGAGTTTTGTTATTAAAATTTTTTTTAAACTAATTTTAAATAATATATAAGTGACTGGCCAAATTAATATGGCAGAAAGCACTTTCCGTTTTTGGTGATTGCACACTAGAAATATTCCGGGTTGAATGTGTTAAAACAAACAGAATAGTAAATATACAATGGAAATAATTTCAAATAAAGTACTTGTAAATAAACTAACTTATTGTGATGGACCTAACCCTTGCCTGCAAACCGTGAATTAAGAGCCGGGACAAATGTCCACATTCGTGGGCAAGCCGTCTCCCGCGAGAACGGGAGGCACTGCCCTTACGACCGGAAGCTGTTCATCCCAAAGTGAATTGGAAAAGACGGTTGCCCAAAATTTAGAAAATAAAAAGATTTCTGAAATGGGGTTGGTTGGGTGAAAAAAAAGGTCGTGGGGTTCAGGGGACTGCTCGGCTCCTGGGTTGCACCCAAATAACCTCCGACACACACACACACTCACAGTTTCAATTTGACATATATTCCAATATCTTGGACACATACAATTTGACATAACATAAGAAATAAAAAATGAAATGGTAGGTGACACAAAAAAAGAAGGATGAACCTTATGAACTAGTGAGGGATGAGACGCGAGGTATTGATGAACCCATATGGGTGAATTATTGACATCAATGAAAACCAACAAAAGAACACCTGCCTGATTTCAGGCACCAGCAGAAAAATTAACATAGGGGTCAATAATTGGAAATTGCAAATAAATGCCTCATCTGAAGTATTGACGGTCAAGTGCAAATTACCACAGTTGATTGGGCACTAATTGCTGGAAGTTGTACTCAGTTCTTCCCCCTGATAGCGCGATCAGGCACTTCCGGCGAAGCCCAGCTATTGAACTGGGAGATGGGGAGGGGGGATCAGGCATCGAATTACTGAGGTTCGGCACTCTGGTGACATGGGGGGGATCACTGAGGAAAAAGCAGTGTGGGCTCCGTGGAGGAATTTATGGGGTGGCGACGATCTTACGTGACCGCTAATTCTGAATCACGCTCAGCTCCTGGGAGTCACCCGCCTTCTCTGGCTCCCGAGCACCAAGATGCCAGGATCTCAGCCAGCATTCGCCAATCCGCCTTGCACCGTCGTTAGTCTCTGCTCCGGAAGACTCAATTCGAGACTTTTGCTCCTATGGGGTGGCTCGGTTGCTCAATTCGCGAAGACGCCAGACTCCTGTATTTCCTCTCTTCACCTTGGCGAGCGTCGTTCCTTCGCCTTGGCTGCCGAAACCTCCAATTTGTCTGTCTGTCTGTTTGGGATCTGAAGTGTCGTTCCTTCGCCTCTGCGGCTGAGGGCTCACAATTAGGAGAAAAAAAGGGAGTGGCAAGTGACACCTGGGGCCTGTTTCTCAAAGCTACAAGTCTACAAGTCCATTTCACAAGTTACAACTGTTTACTCACAAATGTTTTCATGGTTACGACACATTCCGTTTCCCAAACAGACTTGTAAATAACATGTCCTAGTAACTTGTGAGGAAATTTCTACTAGTCCTCCGAGGTGAAGAAATTGCAGTAAATCGGAAAGAATAACTGGGAAAACAAATGAAAAGCGACTTGCGATCTCTTTTTCTCAACTGTTACGAAGGCGATAGCGACGAACAAGGTATTAGTTTATAGGATTTTTTACCAACTTTTGGCATAACATGCTCAGTTTAGGTTAAAACACATTGTTTGTTTATAATTGAAATTTAAAAGAAAAGTTTTAGACTGAAACGTAATGAGACATGAGCACCCCGACGGAGACTTTGTGAATAAACAACGAAGAAGAAAGATTTATTTCCAACAGGAGACATGAATGTGGCTTTTTATCGTGCAATTTATAAATGATCTCATTCGATAAAGAATAAATAATTTTGTGGAAGTGGGAATGGTTGAAAATGCAAAATTTACGTGCTAGTTTGCCAGTATTATTTATTACTATTTAACAATACTTACCTACTTTTCATGCCACGTCATTATGTTTATACATTGAGAGGTAAAAATGCAGAGCATAAGTTCCCGTACAAAAATGATAAATCGCTATGAAATATTCAGTCGTGAAAGTTCAATAGGAAACTTCATACGTATTTAAAGTTGTCATTTTTATGTGATGCAGGAGATGCAAATGCTACGCTAATGTGCTGTGGTTTTTCCTAATACGCCGTAGTCATGTGTCCGATATCCTTGGTGCAACTTGGGGCTCAAGGACAAGTGAAATTAAAAATAAATTGTGCATAAGTCCTAGTACAGAGTTGCATAAATCGGTGGTTAAATATCTCCTTAGTCCATCAAAATGAAAGAGAAAAAAAAACTAACATGAGTGGGGATCAACCTCGTATCCTTCGGCATCGTTGTACCGCACGCTACCACTACACAAACTGACTCCTTGAAAATAGTGAGTTCCCTTTGGGTATTAATAGTCAACATTCAAAATGGCTGAACTCCTAGTCTTTGCTTGTCTGACGATAAAACGCTATTCCGCTATTTATTCGTATCTATGGAAGATAAGCACTTCACAAGATGATGTCTTGACATGCAAGAATTGTGAATAACCTTCATTTCGAGTTCATCTTTCCCTTCATGCGATGGAATTCGTCCTCGCTTGAGATATTTTAAGGTAAACTGTGAACCAAAAATTTCGTTTAACTTGTGTTCACGCATTTATGGACGCCGAGCAACATACCACTGACTCTTGGTTATAGAAGATGGCTGGAGAAACTCGTGAAATATATTGAAAGCTTTAAGTAAATAATAGCTAAATATGGACTAGATGCCCGCCATTTTGACTTGTAAAATCTTAGATAATAATATATCACTGAAAATAAGGATGATGTCAGTTTTTTATTATCTACGTGGTCAAGCTAAGTAAGTACCCATTATGTTGTGTTTCAAGCATTAGAAGCTATAAATTTATAAATTTTTACGATATTATTATATTTCAAAATAATAGTAATATTTAGTATTTCATTAGTTGTCAGGCGGTAACTCCTGCAGTCTGTTATGTGAAATAGTGTACATCCCACGAAGTGAAATGTCGATATCACGACCACATTTTCCATGTTTTTCGGTTATCCGTGTTTCACGATTATCCGTGCCTCGTCGTGCATAAATCGGTGCATTAGCACGGGTAATCAAGAGTTGACTGTAGTTGAACACGAGAAAGGGGTTCACCAAAAAACCTATGAGGGGTACGTGTTCACTCAAAGTAACGTATGTGTTACAATGCATCAGTCTATCTATACCATAATCAGCGGCATCGCTTCAAGTAAGTGACTTTTAACTTAAAAGTTACTTTTTTAACTTTAAATTTAATCAGTTACTGGTTCAGAAAAGGAACTTTTAACCTTAACTAGTTACTTTTTACAGAGATTAACTTTAACTTGAATCAGTTAATTTTTTTTGGTAACTTTCCCAACTATGGTCCCCAGTATCCCCATTCTTATTCCCTTACATCCTGTCTTGAGAAATATATGGAAAATGCGTAGAGCTTGCCTCGACTGTGACTAGCGTAGTTTATCATGAGTCCATATATTTTGGCAAATTGCTTGCTAAAAAAGAAACCACAGAGAAGATGGAAAATAAAAATCCATCCTTGTATCTTTGGATTCATTGCATATGAAAATTGTTTTTTTTTTCAACACTGTAAATATAGTTGGAGCAAAGGCTTCCTAGAGCTAGGTTTTCCAGAGCAGCTGCGTGTGTCAATTTCCATGACAACTCTAGGAGCATTATTTTTACACCCGAGATTCTCTTTTCTCAATCATCAAGATTAGTCATATTATGAATTGAACCATTACTGTTACTATTCGAAACCAAGCAGCAATTGTTCTTTCAGTATAAAAAAGTGTTGAATATTATGTAATTAATGACCATTTTCCTTATACAGTGCATTTCAAATTTCATTGTGTAAAGCTGTGAATTGCAAGAAGGCATGCACGAATGCATGAACCTGAGATGGCAAAATAGTCCCAACTCTAATTTGAAAATGATTGCATGCCTGATTGAGAAAAACATGCAGTTTGAAGTTGTGCAATTTCATGACCCGTGTGAAATGACCTTTATACTAGAAAATGTTGCATCCCTAAACACCAGAGTTAGAACTGTCCAAAGTTAGCGTGTTCGTACGGGTACTTTCGGCACCGAGTGGGGCTTTTTTCCGTGCCCGTATGGGGACTTTTGGCGGTTTGGCTCCTCTTTAAGGTTAAGAGAAGAAAGAAACTAAATTTTGTTACCCTGGGATAACATCCCCAACTTTTTGCCCTCAAACACATACTGTAGTTCCATATTTTCTGTCATTCGATCATGGGAAAACATTGCTAGACGTCACGGGCAAGGCGTGCGCAGATGCAGAATATTTAAAATTTTGTGAAAGAATATTTGATACCTGATATGTAATTAGTACAATTTGAATTACGAGTCCTTACATTAGAGTACATTATGTACTACATGTGATGGTAAAATTTCTGTAGAGGGTCAGCACTTCGTATATATTGAGGTTCCGTACACTTGAATTAAGATCCACATATGGTTAACTCAATATGCTTTAATTAGATGTTCACTCTCGAACGATACAGAAAATACTGAAAGCATGAAGCATGCATAACAAGAGAAGGCACTCATGCACACGCAAAAACAAAAGAGCAACGGAATTCACCAGCAATGAAACTTTTCTATTAACCTTAACAGTATATTGCTGAATGTTTACTCATTGAGTTGTGCAATGACAGCGGAACTTTCAAATACTTAGTGAAATAGTGATATTTTCACTCCTGGGGATCAGCTACTTACTTTGTAAATCAATAAAATGGAGGTTTCGCAAAACTGAGGTTCTTTTACATGTTTTTCCTATTTTCTATGCCCCGGCCCGGCAGAATGGTTCGTGAATTGTTGTCATTTTGTAAAGTAGAGGTTCGTTACTAAGAGGTTTTGCTGTATTCTAATTTATTATTGAAATTAAGAAACCTGGTATGTATTAGTAATACAAAGTGGAATTATCTTGATATATCATGAAGATCTGGGTATAACTTTGAGTCATATATTTCTCCAATGGGATTTCAGATGAATCAGTTATTGACCATCTTTATGGAATGACAAGAATAAATCCTCTGCTGGAGTGTTCATGAGAACTTAAAAATTCCTTGTTATGATTTTCATTGTATCATTTAATGCCCTGTTCTTGAATGCACCGTACAAATAATTTCCACAATGAAGCTCAAGGGTTTAAATTAAGTAGAAAAATGTGCTTTGTCATAAACAGTTCTGCAATTCATTTACCTAACTTACTCTAAAGTAAGTTGCGTTTCCTAATTCTCTCAGAATGTTGGTGCTTTCTCTCTTTTCATTTCCTTATATCCAGAGATTAGCGTGGTAAAGTTATGGTGAATGATAAATTCTCATTCCTTGATGTCCTTATGTTCAAATTGTCTATCACTTAATCATGTAGAATTCAGGGACTGTATCATTCTATAATCTCTCTCCTGTTTCATTCAGGTTGCATGGGTCACAAAATCAGGTGATTCTGATTTGGCGGAGCCAATTGCAATTCGCCCCACTAGTGAGACTGTCATGTATCCTGCTTATGCCAAGTGGATCCAGTCCTACAGAGACCTTCCCATCAAGCTCAATCAGTGGAATAATGTTGTTGTGAGTATCGAGTGCCTTAAAAAAGTATTTCCATGTTTACTGAAAGGGTGTACACATTCCTGGCTGATGGGCTGCGATAGTGCTGGGACAAGAACTTTTTAATATGTTAGGGATCTTTGAGTTTTTTGATTGCGTTTTTGTGTGATTTTTTTTAGACTAAAATAGTAGTTATTTTTATATGGGAAGTTCATTGGACTCTAGTTAGGAAGTTCCTTGAATGCATGTTTTCTTTATTTGGACGTTCATTTTTTCAGGTCTGAGCCACAAAAGGTATAAATAATTATAGTTAGCACTAGTAATGTGGTTGGGCCCCTACGGCTGTTGGATGGGTGACCATACATACCTTCACCATGGCGCTCTCGTCCCCTGTCTGCATGTGGCAGACTGGCATGGGGTTGGCACAATGGACCATAAATGTCTACATGCCCGGGCTCCTGTCGAAGGCCCACCCTACAAACAATCTTAAGTGATGTGGTCAAGATTCCAGGATTGGATGAAATTTTATTGAATCCATGGATTCAAGATTCGATCAAATTCTTCCAAATAATATTCAAACCCTGGTTGTGCTGTTGGCATGCGTGTTACGTCATGGCAAACTCTTATCATTCAAAATTTTTCAGTGGAATTTTTTCATCTCATTGTCATTTTACATAGAGTCTTGATTTTAATTAACACCTTCGTACCCAAAAATGAGGTGTTATGTAAAATCATGATATTACTGAATTTTGAAAAATGTGCTTAGTTTTAACAACATATGAGAACACAATAACGCTGAAACTGTTTTCACTACAAAGAGATCGTTATATCAATATTCTGTTGTAGAAAATAAATCTTTTAATTATTTTGGAGATATAATTATATTTTAAACCAAAGTGTACAATAGAATTTCAGAACATAATCATAGCTTTTTGGCTGATCAGGGTAAAGTAAAGGTAAAGCATTTCAACATGTGGCTAAATCAAGTGTGATCGTAATTAGGCAATCATGCCTGTGGGAGTGTGAATTGTACTGAGAGATAAAATTTGAAAATAAGACATTTTAAAAACGTTATCTAAGATATTAACTAGAAAGGTATACCACTCAATGGAAGTTAAATAGCATTGCATAGAAAACTAATAAACTGCCTGGGCAAAATGAAAATGAAGAAAAATGAAAATGTAAATGAAAGTACAATTTCATTTACAGAATTACGTCTTTTTAAAATGTGATGTAAAATTTTAGTTCCAGCTGGACGAAAGCGCTCATTTACCATCTACTTCATTGTCACTCAACATTTCATGGCTACAGCCATCTCCTTCATTTGTTTGTCCATGAGAACTTTTCAGGGTGCCATCATTCAGCCCTATGTACTCTAGACTTGAAGTCTGTGGTGCTCCCTAACGATTAAAATAATCAGCAAAATCACTGGCTAAGCCCAGTCTTTGAAATGCAGTGGTTTCCGTTTTGTTGAGGAAGATTCACTATTCTCAAATTAAACTTCGTCTTAGAGAAGAAATTACAAATAAATCCAAGTGACATTGTTAATGGTAAAATTTTGTATTCCACCCTTACCCTACGAAGTTAACATTGCTCAGACGTAGATTTTTCAATGAGGGCATAAGAATGCTATTTATAAACAGTGTAAATCTTTCCACGCAAAAGAAAGCAAACGGCATGTCAACATGGCTCTGCAGCTAAGCGAGAACGCAAGCAAAAAAAGTCCCTGGGGTAATTAAAGGGTAAGGTTCCGATATCAATCGACCGAAATAAAGGCTCCCCTTATTTCGAGTATGCATCAACCCAGTGTTGGCTGCGGAACCCCCCGTAAAAAGAGGCCCAACCCCTCCCCCACTAGTGGAAGCCACCTGTGTCAAAGCAAAGCTGGGCGGGGGTAGACAATAACAGATAAGGCGAAGGAGCGATCTTCTCGGGTTAATCCCTTCTCTTTCTTGCTGAATGAGTCACGCGTAGATGAATTCCATGGTGCTGTGAGCGAGAGGAGTCTTTTAGGGAAAACCGGTTTAGATGCGTCAATTATAAAGACGCGACTTGAGGGGTCGACCCTAAAAATGATAACTTTATCGTTTCCCCAACCCGCTGGTTACCGGAGCATTCTGTGGCCTGCGGGTAGGAGTAATCTCCAACCTTTCATCTCAGTGGTGGATGCCTTCACTGTGTGAATCCGTGGTCAAGCATTTGTTTACATACTCAGTGGATTTACTATAACAATATTTGTAGCATGCTGGGAAAATATAAGCTCAGAATTACATTTATTATGTTTTTTCTGTGCATTTCTAAGGAACGAAAATGGAACTGAACTCTGTTATAAACGTAATTGCTTGAAGTGTTCATAATGCAAGAATTCTGTTAATAATAACAGTAAAGTTCCATTTAAAATTAGTAAATGCAGAATGCAAATTAAGGAATGAACTTCTGGGCCTATAATAAAAAAATAGGGCCAGAAGCAAATATTTTTAGTAAATGCACTGAGTAAACAAATAGCTGGCTGTGAGTGGGGATGGTACTGAGAAAGAGGGTCGCTATCACCTCTGCCCAGTGATCGAGGAAAGGGTCCGGCTTCCCTGATTTGTGATCCAAGATAGATGCAGTGTATACCTGTGAGATTCCTTGCCATGGGTGAGTTCCGTAATAATATAACATGTTCCGGAATAACAGGATATGCTCATGGCACAAATGACAAAGGAAGCATTTTTCATTGCAAGGCTCCGGTGCGAAAGAGTAAAAACAGCACAGGTAGCATATTGGATAACATAAATTGTAATTATCATTTATTAAAAATTTCTCTGTCTTGAATTCATTTGAACTGTGTTTGCTATCATTTTGATATTGCTTGGTTCTTCAATACATTTTATTTAATTTTTGGCTAACCCAAACCGAGTATCTAATTCTGCGTAAAGCTCTAGATTGGGCAAGTACAGACAACGCTACCAAAACAGACCTATCCAGTACATGGGGAAGATAGTGATTAAATGTTTCTACAGGAAAACATTTATAACCAAGCATTACGCCAATGAAAGTGAGTTTGAGCCTTGTGATACCATCAATTTAGATATTTTATATAATACTACAATATCACCTATCTTCCCAATCGCCACTGTTATTTGCATAGGTCGAGGACAAACATTGTCCGTACTTTATTCCGTGCAGCAACGCACGCCAGTGTCATGACACAGGTGCTTGCAGGCGACCCCAAAGCGAGCTTCATCTCGTCACTCGGAACAGCTGACGGGATTCCTGTCTCAAGGTCATGAAGCAGCTTCGCGTGAGCATTCCGGCGCAACTGTGAGAGCGTAAACACCTTGAACCCATAACTGTTCGTGCTGAAAGATGGGAAAATAAAATAATAATATGTATACCATTAAAATGCCATGTATTGATTTGTTGCAGTTGAATTTCGCAGTAGTACGACATTTAATTGAAGATTTCCTTTCAATATGAGCAAGAATCTGCCCAATTTTCTTAAAGTTTTTAAAAGTTCTGTTGTGTAATTTCGTAAAATCGAATTGAAACCTCCGCCAGGGACCAAAATAGCCTTACATAAAATCGTTACATTGAATTTACGTAAAATCAAATAATGATTCCATGCGAATACTTCAGGAGTCGGCCGGGACTGCTCATTCACTTTTGTAAAATCAAATTTTACGAAAAATTAGGTTATGTACAATTGAGATTCTACTCTACTACTAAAGTGTTGATAAATTGCGTGGAAATTCATAACACCATAAATATGTACATAAGAGGATATTATATGCTATTAATCATTAAAAGTTTCATTCAAAATTCAGTCCACAGCATATTGTATTTTGTAGAATTGTTAAATTTGTTGTATGTTCATAAACTCCCTCCATTTCCATGCGAGAGTTAGCTGAAATTTTTGCATATAATTTTATTGAATTACTACAGTTGGAGCCATGGGTTTCTTTCATGCGAATACTCTCTCTTTTGCTTGAGAAGTTGAAGTTCATTCAATTGTAAAGTACGCTCTCGTTCTTACGAACAAGGTTATTGCAAAGTATTCATTTTTACAAAGCAAATTGTTGGTCCCGACGAAAAGGCTATCCAAATGCATGGTGAAAAGAACTATATTATGAAATTATCGTTATTATGAAGTTATGAACCTTAGTCCCAGTTCCGATAGAAACTAAAAATATTTATTCGGAATTTTGACGCATAAACAAGGGCATTCATGCAGGCATCCTTAACATTGCATTATAAATCGTGAAGTATTGCCACACGTACTTTGCCCAAGAACTACCACGTAGACAATGGATACTTTGCATTACCTACTTAGCTGAATTGAGGGTACAGGACTCACATTGGTTAGTGAACTTCCGAGAGGGACACTGGAAGCATAAGGGTGGGGGGTGAAAGGGGAGAAACAAAAGAAAAGGGCTTGCCTCTTTCCTTTTCACCCCACCCCTACCTCTCCAATGTTTCCATTGTCCCTTTTAAGGACACTTCCCCAATGTGGGTCCTATACCTTCAACCTAGCCAATCCTCCTTCCCTGCCTGACTTTGGCAAATTGAAATTGCAACCCCCACCCGCTTCCTTTTTCCGTCCCCAACCCCCTTTCAAATCCTCCCCCCCCAATTACGAGAGGTGTAATAAAGTGCACGAAAAATTCCTCTGTTTATTTACTACGGAGTGGGTTCGGAGTTTTTGGCCAATTTTCTCTAGAAATAGTTCGAATTTTGGACCAAGCAATCCCTGGAAGTAATTTTTCTCTAAAAGAAAGTACTGACAAGGGTTGCACTATGAATTTCGAACGAAGTATTATATCTTATTGAATGTTCCTTATTAACATTATTGGAGGGGTTGACTTTGACATGAAAGAATTGAAGCAGGGAATTAATTACGCCTCTTTTCTTTTTCATCATCCATACTCATCGTTAATATTGGAGATAAACCTCATTAATATGAAACGTTCAGTTAATTCAAACAAAGGAGTGTGTCACAAACAAACCGTATGAATGATTGGGATCAGACCTTCAAAAAGACTTCCCTTGTGAGGTAGTTTCTTTCCCTTTCATTGCCTCTCCCACTTCCCTTTTCTCCGAACAGCACCACTTGACTTGAGGACATGACTCAGGGTTCTCACTTCACTATATTGTATTACTTTTGATGCTGTGTGACTGTTCCCCGGCGATTGAGATTGTTTTCTGAAAGCAGCCACGAATATCCCCATAAGCTAGTTCCCCTCGACACAAAGTAAACAAGAGTCAGCGTCTTAGAGGACATTTGGGGACTGCTCTGACATAAGTTAGTCTTTACTCAACCAGTGTGAAGGCGTCCTCGCAAGTTCGCTCGGAGATACTGAGACGGTGGTGCTACAAGGAGTGCATTACAAATGTGACAAGTTGTGTGAAATCTGTGGAATATAGATCCATCAAAACGGAAGAAATCTAGGAAATGCAAATCTTTGTATGATTAATGAAGTTGAAGCAAACAAAATTAACAAGACATAAGTTTCCGAGAATTTGAAGTTTCTCCGTCACCACTATACACCCTTGAAAAATTTCAAATTTAATAGAACGTATGGCCTTATATTTGTGGCACAAAACCATGGCAGGATGGAATAACAAAAAATATGGCTCAGTGAAAAAGTGATAAAAATTAAGGTGATGTTTGACGAGGCGTTCTGGGTTAGGTGTAACTTGTCTGCAGCTAAAAACTTTGTTTTTCAAATGCAAAAAAAATGTGCGGTTTTTCCTCCGAACACAAAAAATATGATATGCATAATGGTTTGCAAAGCACACCTCAGGTTTGAAAATGACACATTTGGAGGTTAAAAGGGCGATTAGCACATGTGCTGAATTTTCAATGAAAATTTCTGTGATTAATAACTATAAAATCTCCGCTTTTGTGCATTTTTTTATGACATGATGAATTTTCATGCAAATTATCATTACTTGTGATGTATATTGGCGTCCAGGCACCACAATTCCGAAGCGGGATTTTACCATGGTTTACAGTTTACCGTGATGTGGTATATACAGGGTGATTACAAAAGAATGCGTCAATTTCAAAGATCTGTACTTTTCAAATGATACGAGATACAGAGCTGCGCGACCTCTTAAAATGACTGCTAGTTCTTTTATTTACTGCTAGGAAGCGCTAGTTGCCAAGATAAGAGCTTTTATTGCTCAGCTATTGTTTTTGCAAACTTCATGATGGCAACAGCTCAACAAAAGTCGTTTTGTATGTTGCAGTTGGCGAAAAGTGAGTCTGTTACAATGGCGGTGCGTGCTTTTTGGCGTGAATATGAAATTGATCCACCGAGCAAATCGGGCATCTTACGCTGTTACCTACTGCCTACTAACAGCGAGGAATTGAAAGCATGCATAACTTTGGCTGTGAAGACAGTAACTGCTGACATGCTTCACAGAGTGTGAGAGGAATTTGAATATCGACTTGACATTGTTCGGGTTACTCAAGGAGGACATATTGAACATTTGTGATGTTTTATCCCAAAAAACTAGAGAATGTACTGGTCATTTTTAGAGGTCACACAGCTCTGTAGCTCATACCATTTAAAAAATACAGATCTTTGAAACCGACGCATTCTTTTGCAATCACCCTGTATGTCACCTGCACACCCAGGGTTTGAATCTTTTTTGGAAGCATTCGATTGAATCTTGAATCCATTGATTTGATATGATTCTACTGAATCCTAGAATCCTGACCACATCACTGTTTATCAATCTCTCTTCATGGTGGAGTTGTAACAGCCGTTCAGCACCTCCATAAAGACCTTACACAACCCACAATTCTGCGGCATCGTAGGTATTTTCGGCATGGATAGAACAACAGAGGCATCCGTTGCAAAAAGACGAATAACTTTGCACATGTAATCAACAATAGTTCCAAGAATTTGTGAACTTTTTTTACCGTCGTTAATTTTTCTTTTTGACGTTGTTGGTACTGCCCTGTATCTGGGTGGAAAAGACCATATGCAACCTGCAATACAATAAGGTCATGAATATTTTTCCACAGTTTAGATATAAAATTGCATTGAAAATTTAGATGACTAACATTATAAACCTGAAAAAAACTTAAGTAAATTCGTGAGATGAGTCATTGGCGATATTCCATTAATTTTTAGTTTATGGTTTCAGTAATGCATGATAAGTGCATGTGCTTGTTATGAAAAGTAACTGACGTATGAAGTAATTTGTGAAGCAAATCATTCCTCATCCCTGAAGAAGTAAAATTTAGAGTATTCAGCACTCATTGATTTATATATTGGATATATTTTTTGGCAGAATGGAAGGCATTTTTCAATTAATATTTGTTCATCATTCTTTTGAGCGTACCATGCTTGTTGTCTGATAAATCTTTTATGTTCTGGTAATGTTAGTCTTTCTGCTGCAGTCATCAGGATATTTAGCATGCTGAGAGTCAGAGATGTTCAGTGAAAAAATTGTCCTTATTTCTGTTATTGTGTTGGAAAACATGCCTTTTTCTTGCAAGAAACATTTTGACTTTGTACCTACAGGATTGCCTAACACATATGTGAAAATACATGCTTGGCAGCATCAGAATTTTTTGTGGTCTGTATACATTAGCACAGGATTCTTTTGGATGTTTCTTAAATACATAGTTATCCTGAAGCTCTTTCTGTCAGATATTTTCCCTTTTCACGTTGGCCTCCGTTAAGTTTACCTATGCAATAATCTTATACCTGGCCAAAGATTCAGAAATTCTATTGAAAAATCTTTCAATGTTCAATTCCAGAGGTGGGAATTCAAGCATCCGCAGCCATTCCTTCGCACACGGGAGTTCCTCTGGCAGGAAGGCCATACAGCATTTGCTGATCAAAATGAGGCTGAGGAAGAAGTGTATGCCATTCTAGGTAATTGATTAGTTTTATACACTCATTGTTTCCTGCCTTGCCATCGTACAAATTTTTTCTGATGCATTTAATTCCGTTATTTTTTTATGTAACGTTAGAATTGTCTGGTGAATGCCATCGCTAAATTGCAGTAATTCTTTGCATCCACCAGATTGTATCCATGAGTAATTCTAATAGAATTCCTTTTAGTATTCCAATGCCAGGTCCACAACGGTAACATTTTTTGCACCACATTGTGCCAAACAGCCACTTTTGATGGGAACGAAGGAGAAAAATGTAAATTGTGTAAAAATGTGAATCAAGAGAAATCTTAATTTGTAGGAAAAGGACGGAAAATCAAAGCCAAATATTTTATAATTTTATTCAATTCATTAAACAAGTGATGAGTCGCTGAATTGTGTCAGAAATAAATGAATTAACAAAAGTTAACATGATAGCAGTTACTACTGCTCTTGCTACCAGAAATGTGAATAAATTCCTTGAACAAGTTATGTATGTACAGTCCTGTTTTAAAAAATCTTACCACCAAGTCCCAAGTTGACGGCCATGTGACTACGCAGCCGAACCACGCCCCTGGGTGGGAGAGCAATAAACTCACGGAACAGAACAAGGGCCTTCCCCCACTGGTGAGGGGGTAGATGCACGGAAGGAAGATTATGACCTGCGCAAGGATGTTTTGTGATGGGAGGGTAGGTTCTGGGCATCTGTTTGCTTAATGTGAAAAAGAAAGGGGGATCGTTCGATGCTGTTCCTCAAAGATATCTCGCTGTCGACAACTGCTACAAGATGCAGAAATCCCAGCCTTGGTCTTTATAATCACAGATCGTTTCATTTTTTTAATAATTACTTTTTTCGTGCACGTATTCATTAACATTAGAAATTGTTGAAGTGATAATGTATTTTTGCTATCAGGATTTTTTTGTGGTGCTGAAATCCTTGTTATTATTGAAATACCACGATTTACTCTGTGGTTTTTTCCTTTGTTGACTCAATGTTTTAAATTTCATTGATTTACTTCCTATTTTTATTTTACACTGTGAGCTTGAATGACGTTATTATCGAATCGAAAATTAAACAAGACTTTATTGTTGGGATGTCTTCTACGACTTAAAAGAAGACCTTCTGAGCCAAAAGTAAAATCCGCCAAGTGCCCCTTTTTTATAAAAATGATTTTTACCTTTAAAAACATAAAAATTATCATTTTGACAGTGTTATGTTATGTAATACTTTGCCTAACAATGGATAACCTGACTCGTTAAATACTAGGGGTGAGCCGATAGCCTTTTTTTCCCGATAACCGATACCCGATATTTTGTCCCGATAACCTGATTTGGACCGATATTTTTATCATATATATATGTAGGTACCTGTATATTTATTTAATACCTCAAAGGTAGAAAAGTGCTATTTAGGGCTATAAAAAATTGTGTTAAAGTTTAAAACATTTATTTAAAAGTTTACAAAATATAAACATTAACAAGACTTCAGAGATACTACATGTTAGTACATATTTTTAGCCAAAAAAACAAGTTGTTTAACCTTGTTTGGGTTCAATGCTCCCCTTGTCTTAGATGATACTAAATTTGCTGTGCTGAAAAACCTTTCAGATGCAACAGATCCTGATGTTGCAGCTAAAACTATTTTGGCTACTTCTGACAGATGCACATATTTTTTCCAATTTTTCCAATAATGAAGAGGATCAGATTCAATGGGCAATAATGATTCCTTCAGATAATCCTCTAATTCATCCTCTGGATTGTCTAGGGATATTTTTGTCTGAGGAAGAATCATACTGTACAAACTCTGTGAAGGGCAACCCACTGTACTTTCTTTTGTTTTTGAAATTTACAAACTGGCATCTTTTTTTAACGAGTCTTTCATAAAACTTATAACGTCTCTTTTAGCTTTTATTAGTAACTCTGGGGAAGAAAAGACAAAACCTTTAAACCTTGGGTCCATCAGGGTAGCCACTGAATAAAAATGGCTATTCTCTATGTTTTTGAATCTCTTTCTCAAGTTTACTATTAATGATTGACCAAATGACTTGGAATGATTTGTATCTTTGTCAAACATAGCATTTAATTTTGCAATCAGACCTCCTATCAGCGGAATGACATTGGCAATGGATGATCTAGGCCCTTCCTCACTCATTTCAAGAGTAGCACATCTAAAGAATTTCAAGCAAGGAACAACATTTTCTATGAGTTGCCATTCTTGACTTGATGGTATATCACTGATGTTTAATGTAGGGACAAGCCCATTGATCATTTTCTTTTGTTCAACGAACCTCTCAAGCATCAGAAAGGTACTATCCCACCTTGTGTTTTGGTCCTGTACAAGTTTATGCACCGGCAAATTATTGTTTTGTTGGTAGGCAATACGCAATTTGTTTGCACTCAAGGAATGCCTGAAATGCCCTACAATCTTCCTCACTTTGGAACAAACATTGGAAATAGAAGTTTGATTGAGCAGAGCCTCCCGTACAACTAATTGCAGTGTGTGCGCAGCACAACCTTCACTCGGGATTCCACACATTCTGAATGCCGAAACCATGTTAAATGCATTATCTCTAAGAAATAAATGTATGTTTTCCCTCTTAATTTTCCATGATTCTAGTGTTTCAACTAAAAAATCTGAAATATTTTCACTCGTATGATAAACAGGACTAAATGGAACAACTTCCAAAAAAATATTTTTCTTCACAAAGTCTTTCGTGATGAAATGCACCGTCAATGATAAATAATCATCACCAGAATTCGATGACCATAAGTCCGTGGTACAGGCGACTGTTTCAGCCTCCTCCAACTCGTGCTTGACAAAGTCGCATGCTTGGCTGTATAAAAATGGGATTATCCTTCGGGAGAAGGTCTGGCGGCAGGGTACAGCATATCGAGGCTCCAAATATTTCATCAAATTAATGAAAGCTGAAATAATATTACATATGAAAGCAATAGAGAACTAATCAATGAACAAAATGTCATCACAATTTACGAAATACTTACAGTTACTTTGAACTAATTTGAACGAAAGAAAGTTCTCGGCCAACATCCGACCTATTAGGTTAGTAATTTTCTTCCTGCGAGGATCATCTTCCGTGTATGGTTTCCTCCATATTTCACTGAGTGAAGGTTGAAATTTCATCTTTTTTGGCGTTTTGTTTGACGAATTTGATTCGGCTGACACAAAGGACGAGCAATCTGAAGCACTCGAAGATGGACGAGAATTATCCATTTTTTCATCATCACTCAGGAGTTCAGATATTCCTTCAGGTATATCTTCAAGACTTATTTTCGAAGTCACGATGTTTTTCTTTGCAGTTTTTAGTCTCTTCTTTTCCAGTTCTCGGAATTGGATCAAATGGTTGATTTTCAAATGAACTCTCAAATTAGTCGTAGTATACGATCGAGAATTTTTTCCACCACGAGACACACGTATATTACAAAGTTTACAAGATGCCTTATTGGGGTCATCATGTTTCACAACAAAATACTTCCACACATCTGACATTCTGACCAACACTTGTATCAGTTACACACACGTGATTGTGAGGCTTAATTTTGCAATACATATGTGACATATGTATATTCGTGCTTGCGCTCATGAAAAATTAGGCTACGCTTTTGTACTGTTTTCAAAATACAGCGCCAACTAGTAGATTATTTCAGAAGGTTGCAAACAACAAACAAGCGGAGGAAGCAAAATATTCAATTTGGAGATATACAGCAATTTGTTGAAAACGTTATGCTAGTGGAAAAATTATCGGATTTTGATGCTCCGATACCGATATGCCGATATCCGAATATCGGCCAGTATTTATATCGGAATTAATTATCGGCTCACCCCTATTAAATACATTTTATGTAAGTATTTACCGAGTAAAACTTGGAAATGGACAAAAAAAAATTTTCCACCTGGTGTACATGTCTGTTTTAAATGCCTCAATCCTTCTGCGTTCAGTTGGTGAAAAGACGTCACTAAAACACTTTCGGTAGCAACTTGTGAGGGATAATAATAATATTTGCTTTGGAAGATATCTCGTCTCCACAGTCATCAAATATAGGTCGCCCAACTTCAAAACATGCTCTCTCATCATCTCATCTCATGACTGCACATAATGTGCACAGGCCAGAAAGGAGTAGGAGACGCAGGTGTGCGCTGAGAAAGGTGAGGTGACACAAGTGCGACTTTGGTGCCCGGAATGTGAAGTTGAGCTGTGTGTAGACCCCTTTTTCATGATCTATTGCACAATTGTTAATATATGAAATACGTAGCTGGCTGACATCAGTATGATAATATTCAGCTCGAAGGAAAATGTGCAGGTATTTACAAAATTTACATGACTTCTCTTAAATATGGGTGATTTTATTGCCAAAGTTGCTATTTAAGTTTTTGAACTGCAGTAATTTTCCGTATGCAAGGTTCACTCATGCTTTCGTATCAAAAATATAAAAAAATATTGCATCTGTCGTACGTACATACAGTAAAACCCCCATACAACGAACACCCATACAGCGAAATTTTAAGTAAAACTCCCTATTTCGAAGTCATTGGCCCGGTCCCGGACCCTTCCAATGGACAATACACGCAAAAAAACCTCCCGTAACGAACCTCTCTAACTACGAAAACTCCGTACATCGAAGTCTGCGCTTGGGCCCAAAACATGAAAAGTGCCCCTCTAGAACGAATTATTGAGAAAAAAACGTAGCACTCTTCATTTACAGGTAATTTTTCCATAGACATTTACGTAATGAGCAGGAAGTTGAACCGCAGCGGAGAGTACCGCGTCTTAACCCTTCCGCTCCGGGCTTAGAAAATGTTTACATCCGAGACCTACAGAGCAGAGGGCATGAAGGAAACTTGACGCTCTCGCTCGGTTTATTATGGTGGGAACCAGCAACTCTGATGGTTCCCACAGTAAAAAACGTGTAAGGGAAGCCAAAGCTCCGCTCCGCGTTAGCTGAGCCGGGTGATAGTTGGGTGGATGAGTAATGCACCAAGAGGGGAGGGGGAATACCAGTCAGATCCAGCCGGCCAGACGTAACCCAATACAGAAAAATACTCTGAAAAGATCAGATCAGGGGGGCTATTCTCCACTCTCACTCATCCACCCCACCTCTTTTGCGAAGGTGCAGGTGGTGAGGATGGAGCTCAATTTTCCCTTTTTAAATCGTATCAGATTACTTTCCCATATTGGGTTACATTCCCGGGACCCCTGAATGGGAGGAGCTCCATGGTTTCAAATTACCTTTCGGTATCCGATTTTATTTTGGGAGAGGCAGGTGGACGGTTATCGTAAGACAGTCCACCTGCCTGTAAGAACGGTGTTCATTCCCGTCGGCGATAAATTTTTTCATGCTTATTTTCTTTGTTTTTCCTTCGTGGAATTATATGTTAAAATTTAATCTTTACTTTTCTATTCAAAGTTTTTTTTAATGAGTGGAAATATTTTTTTCGCGAATACCAATGGGCTTATTTTTTTTCTTTCCCGCGAAGTCAACGTAATTTCTTTGTTTCCCCATTCTTTCAGCACGCAAACTTCATTTGTTCCTTCATTTGCAAAACCTCCTGTTGATATTATAATTATAAAATAGTCTAAATAATTGTTACATCATTATTTATAAGACCCACGATCAAAGATCCCCGTTTTCTTGTATTGTTGTGCTTTGAAAAAAGGAGGGGAAAATGTGATCGGCTTATCTACTAATTTCTGTAATAGAATCACCATTTCGCGATCTAAAGACGTACAAATAAATACATTGTAATAAGGCTCGTCGAGAAAGGCTCGTGTTTTAAATGGCGAGTGACCACTTGCAGATTATTTTCATTATTGTATAATTATGATATCAACAGGAGGTCTTGCAAATGAAGGAACAAATCAAGTTTGCGTGGTGAAAGAATGGGGAAACAAAGAAATTTTGCGGGAAAGAAAAAAAAATAAGTCCTATGTTATTCGCAAAAGAAAAATATTTCCACTCGTTAAAAAAAACTTTGAATAGAAAAGTAAAAATTAGATTTTAACAGAATTCCATAAAGGAAAAACAAAGAAAGTAAGCATGAAAAATTTGTCGCCGACGGGAATCGAACATGGTCCCTCTGCACCGCAGCCCCGTACGCTAATCAATGGACCACACCCTTGATGCCGCAGGCTGATAAATAGGGATTTTATAACATCTATATATGTTTAAACGCCTTTTTTGTTAACTATTGGATTTATACGCCCATATGTGGAGTGATTCGTGAAAAGCATTCGGAGTTCTATATGCATACGAATTTTCATCGACATCTGCGACCCGTTTATCGGACACTCCCCTCGTTAGGAGGGCGAAGTATTCAAAACTTCATTGGTTGGTGTTCAACCAATGAGAGCCAATTTTATCTACTCTGTCCCCATCCCAAAGGAAAATCTGGAGTAACCTCTCTTCTCTATCCAAATATTGCTATTGCCGTCTTAACCTTGATGGATGTGTCTGTTAACCGGCAAGTGGTGCGTTTGCTCGAGATCGCCCTAATATTTGCTCGATTGCTTGAGGATACCTTTTTTCCCAGAAATCGCAGCCGAAAATGAGGGTGCGCCTCTGACACGAATTTTTTATCTGCCAGCCTTCGATCCTCGGTCACGATATGAGCGGTGGGCTGCAGAGAAATAACGCGGCAGGGTGGTAGTGGCCACGAAATGAGCAGTGATTCGTCCTAAGATAAGTTCAGAATCTGAAATGGCAGTACATACTGTCAGAAGACAGAACGTTCTCGGCCGACATTTTACCACAGAATGAGAAGAACGGCACAAGAAATATTTAATATCTGGGATTGGTGGCGAGCGGCACCTATGCCACTCACGTCTATCATGGCTGGGTTCGAGTGTGGTCCATGTCAAACATTAGGAACATAAAACTCATCGTTGCCACTCTATCGCTTGCCTACCACCGCTCGTATCGTGGCCGCGGCTCGCGCCGCTCGTATCGTGCCCGAGGCAAGTCCCTCGAGAGCTGAGTGACCTTGGTGCTTAGCGTGAGTCATCAAGGGGAGGGTATCATTGGCTCGCTTGTTTACGGGGGATGCAGTTGCCTAATAACTTTAAAAACTTGTTGTTTGACAAGGCAAGCGTGTGGGGTGCAATTGGGGGACAGCGATTGGCCGCGCGACAAGTGCAAGCACTGGAATTTTCCACCCCCCTAACTTTCTCATTTTCTGTCACCAGACAACTTTGAGTGACTGTATGCACCTGCCTTAAGCTCAACTGAGAGAATTCTATGACTATTAACATTTGTGCATGCGTCAATATAGGTCAGTGTTGTTCCAAAATGAACAAGGGCAAAAAGTTGTGGTCTTTCACGGTAGTTGAAAAAATTAAAGCGCTTTAAGGTGGCTGGAGCGGTAATCGTGAATCGTTGAAGGTACATTCTAATAATTTTTCAAGTAAGTCAAAAAAAAATATTCTTGGACCACATTTCACTCAAGTACAAGTTTATACGTTGGAAATAACCATAAATGCAGTAGTGAATATGTTGCAAGTGTTACATTTAAAAAATTTGCTTCAATTAAAGTATTGTTTTGACTTGGATTTTCGGCGCGAAATTCGAAATTTACGAGAAAATCATATCTAAATACGCTATTTTTACTCGGAATGATACCTTGATATTTCTTAGTAGCAATTATAATAATATGAAACTTCTTATTTCGCATTTAAGAGATAATCTGTATATACGTAATCGATTTTTTTCACAATATATGCCGTGTGCCATAAGAGTACTTGTTAAAATATCATTGAATTGCCAGGAAACCAAATCGGTAGCATACAGTTTTTTTCACTTTTATCGATAGATATTACAAATAAGGACACGTATGCAAAGTTTCACTCAAATCTGTATTTTAACAAAAATCGCTCCAGCCACCTTAAGTCATCAAAGACGCTGAGGATGTAGGAAACCGCGCTGCCGGACTAAGGCATGATGTGCCGGAATCGTGCATTAGAAGATGGAGGAAGGATAAGGTTGCACTATTCATACCAATAGGGACAGAAGGTCTTTTCGGGGAAAATCTACGAGCTGTGACAGGACATGCGCGCGCGTGCCACCGTACTGCGACGCCCGTCTCACTAGTAAGTCAGCCGTTTTTATGTATGTACCTAAATCATGATTTTTTTATTTTGTCATTCATTGAAGATTTTTGTTGGACCATATTGAAATATTAACTGCTTTAAATTCCATAGACAGTTATGATTTCTTTCAAAGTTTGACTATTTTCAAGTTTTGATGTCGTATCTACGCCTTATCGTTCGTTTTTTACGCGGCTGACGCTGGGGTATTTTGAATTTAACGTGTTTGCATTCCCACTCGTCATCGTTTACAGCAAAATATAGTTTGTAAAAGTTAACCACGTTTTAAAAGGCGACTTACAGCGACTATGACTTGTGCATTAGGAAAATGGTGGGGGGATACGGATTTATAAATCAGAGCTCGGTGCGACTGTCCACACTTACCAACTAAACACGAATTGTAGCGAGGTCGGATTTGTTTTGTTTTAATGAATATCAATTACTCCACACATTCCAAAGGACAATAAACAATGCAAGCATTGTAGGGCCTAGGCTACAAGTGAAAACTTGCCTCCGAGGTCCATACATGCCTATGGAAAATGCCGCGTAAATTATAAGAGAATATCGCTAGCGGCTTTGATAATGGCCGAAAATTCGAAGTTAGTCCCGCAACACCTCGCAATAGGAAAAAAAGCCCCAAATTTTTTTCTTCAACTTCGACGCATAAAAAGAGGGGTGCGACTCTTACACGCGTTAACGGCATCGTCAATGCATTATCATCTGAGATTGCCATTGTGACCTCAATGCATTGCCGACTGCCACGTTTTTACTCGTGGTAACTAACTCGCCCCACCTATATTCCATCGTCGTTTATCGATATCTAGTATATTCTGGTCACGAACATATATATTTACCGGTATTTCAATGGGATTCCAACAGTGCGTTTCATTTCGGAAGTATAAATGGGAATATGTGCTCTTTCAAGCAAAATTGCTGCATAAAACTGCCAATTGATATCGACTTAAATTATTGCACTCTAAGAATAATATAGACTAGATACTCAGAAAAATTATGGAGCACTTTAACTATACCTAATCCTTAGGCATTAATTTTGGCGCTCCTTTACTTTCAGACCGTAACTAAAGAAAGCGATGAGGCGTAGAGCAGAATCGACGAAAAAAACAATAATTTCAATTAGAAATACGCAGGTTGAAAATAACACGGTGATAGCCACGGTATTTGATGGTAAATAATAAAAATTGTTTATCATCACTCTAGGAAAGGTTTTAATGGTGAATAAAGCAAGATTGAGATATTTACTCGACTTGCATCGTAAAGCACGCGGAACACTTGGATGCCCCTTTGGAGACGCAACCCGCACACCACCTCCATACATCGAAAACCCCCTACATCGAAGTAATTTTTCTGGTCCCAACAAATTCGTTGTATGGGGGTTTTACTGTACTAGGTTTTATCATCAACCCTCAGCAGTACCTTGAGCCTCCATCTCTCTCCCTCCGTCTCACTTCTTCATATTTCTCAATTACCCCTACCTCCACCTCCCATCCTCCACCTATCTCTTCCCCCTTCTTTTCCCTCACTCTAACCCTTTCTTTTTGGAGACATCGTCTCTAAAAAGAAAGGGTTAGAGTGAGTTACTACAGCATAGGCTACAGCACTACTACAGCACATTTTAGAAATCTCTCTTAATAGATGGAAAACAAATAAATATACTTGTATATATGCGTCTGCGTGAATTTACTCCTTGTTCATTTATGTGTACATACTTACATAAAATGTATTTAATGAGTCAGGTAATCCATTGTTAGGCAAAGTATTTAGTAGATATCATTCTCAAAATGATAATTTTTATGAATTTAGAGGTAAAAATAATTGTTATCAAAAAGGGGCACTGAGCAGGTTTTACTTGTGGCTCAGAAGGTCTTCCTTTAAGTTGTAGAAGACCTCCCAACAATTAAATCTTGTTTAATTTTCGATTCGATAATAACGTCAAAGCTCACCATGTTTATCATTTAGAATTTTTGCAAGTAGAATTTGAAGATAATACAATAGGGTAGTTTCCTTCATCAAAGAAAACAGAATTCACTAATTGCGAATGGTGCCCCAGCATAAACGTATTCATTACATGCAAATTATTTGGATTAAAAAGTCTTAGTTTCCAAGAAAATTGAATGTTAATTTTAAGTTCATTTGAAAAGGCTCGGAAATGGCGGGACAGCGGCAGCTTTTATGATGACGTAACAGGTAGATAGTCAACATTGCGAGGTATATGGAATTATCATCGACTGTACTTATATTGTATTTCAGAGTCCCTAAATTCTGGTGAACATGTATTAATATACCTCAATTAAAATGCTCAAAGTTTGGAAAGTCTCCTCCATTGAGCATGCCATTAAAAGACGTTTTCTAAGCTCCTACGCTCCCTGCTAGTACAGAGCTACCGCGAAGGCGTTCTTTGCGGCAAGCGTCGCATGCGCAGTGAAGTGAATAACGAAACTGCGTACCTGTGACTTCGCGTTCTGTGGTGTTCCGGCTTAGTTGTTTACGTTTTCATCACTTTCGTTTTGACAAACATTTCCTTTATCTCATCTTCTATTCCTTTCATTCACCATTCCTATCATTCATACCTTGCCTATTCCATTAGTTAACTTTCACCATCTGTTCCTTTTGCTGATATACAAAGCAACAAGGTTTCATGAGAACAAGTTCAATGGCTTGACAAACTGGTTTTGTACGGACAATCTACCGAAGGTGGATGTGGCCATGGTGGTGGAGTTCTTTGGAGAAGATGTTCGGTTTAGTGCAGGTGAAATCAGAGGAGTAAAGCAAGGTACTCTCTTCTGACAGCTTTGAACCACAAAATTCTCCTCTTCTTGCTTAGTGGAGCCGCGACGTAAGCTTTCTTGCCATCGCTAATTGTTGTTGTGTGACACTGCGGCACAACACAATTTTTACAAAGCAATGTTCTCGGAGGCATGTTACTGGTACACCTTGGGGAATATGATGCTGATCAGCTGATGCAGTGAATCACGAGTTCCCATCAATGGTCTGTGATCACGGTGAGGGGTGATCAACGCATTTTAGTTGTTTTAGTATTTGCTCATACATAGTTTGCTTCGAGATTTTGCCATCCATTATGCTATTGATGGTAAGCCTTTTTTGCTAATTACATGTTCTTGCAATGACACCTCGACAAAGTGGATGAATTAAATTAATGTATATTCGTATCATAGCTGCGGCGTAGCACCTGCTCTCTGTATAGTTATTAACTGATGATTTTGTGCTTGCTTGCGGGAAATATTTCGAAATGAATACGAACAAAATGGTTTATTTCATGCTTTTCATACTAACTTTACCTAAAAAATAGGAGCTAGCACAATAATTTGAGAATATATTATTTACAATTTTCATTCCCCATACCGTAACCATAATTGTATTTCATTATTTTGATGAGGTTTCTCTATGCGACTAAAGCAAAAGCTAAATTAATAAATAAAGCTCATTTCCATTTTACACCAAGTTTACTTTTGTAAATGGTTTCTTTTCCCGTCAATAAATTTATTATTATTATTAAAGCTTTCTCGGTGGACGTCGTCTGCAGATAAGCAGCTTACGGCGAACCACCTAGCGGCAGAGTAGTTTTGTATGTACCTCTGACGTCACACATAGGATTAACCAGCATGCAATAGTTTGCCGCCGTCGCGTTTTCGCACCGTTGAATTTTTTCACTTTTTAATTAATAAAGAAAAATACTTAATGCCATTTTTAAATCGAATGGCTTCAAATACGTACTCCAGGGGTTATAAACTTCAGATCTAGGCAATAAAAAAAAATAGGAAACCACCCTATTAACTACACATCTGCCAAATTTTCAATGGGAAAATATCAATCGCCTGGACAAGGATTGAAAACCAGATCCCTGGATTCCACGGCATTGTAACTGATAATGTCAGACTCGAATTGTAACATATCATAATCTTACGAAAAATGTGGGAAAATTTTCTAGCGGCGATGGATTTATGCACTAAAAATATCAACTTATTGGCTTGAATAAAAATTGATTAAAATTCTAGTGTAAGGGGTATCATATCCATTCTACATATATTATAGGGGGTTCTTGTTCCTTTGCTGCATTTGGAGTAATGCGACTAATCATCTTTGATTTTTAATTTGATATTTTTCCCAACCAATAGCATTAAAACTTCGTCTTCTGAGATGTATTCACTTCAAATATAGATTGAAATAGCTTGGTGTCCTTTTATGGTGCCCACTGTTGGAATGCTTTGGAAACCACCTTCGATCAACTCAATCATAGAATTCAGCCTGCTCTCAATATTTGTTTTGCAGAAAAAAAATTACTGGGGATTAAATTTACTGGTTTCTGGATAGATACAGCTTTTTGCTATGCTATGTTGAAATCTGGAGCGCTCTGTAATTCCTTATAAACTTTCCGGCATTGGTTTGTGGAAAACTTAGAGATGGCTAGACTTAGAGACCATCTAGTGAGAGTGAAGGACCCGATCAGCCTCATGGCTCCTGCAGTCAATCAAATCCCACTTGAGTCAAGTCTACGTGGGTGAGACGGGTAGAACAATTTCCACGAGACTGAAGGAACACCACAGATATTTCAGTCTTGGTCAACGGGATAAATCGGCAGTAGTTGAACACAGTAGTAATTTGGGCCATAGTATTAAGAGAGATGACACAAAACTTTTTTGGCGTTAAGAAAATTTTTGGGATCAACTAACTAAAGAAGACATTGAGTTTCAGGTGGATGATAAAAATTTCTATCGCAATTCCAGTTATAACATCAGCAATGCTTGGAATCTGATCTTCAAAAGAATTAAGAACGTAATAACTAAGCCTCCGCTAATTATCGGTCTCTGGAGTCAAAAATCGGCTTCTGACTAATCGAGAAAGTCCTAGCCTTAGTACTTAATCTAGCTGAAAGTTAAGATTTGCGATATTCTTTCCTTTAGAATGAGTGACGAGTCGTCTCTCGAAACATCGGCAATTATAAATAGTTTAAACCTGTGGAGAGCCTTTGAAGAGTTAACTGAAACAAGAAAATAGTTGAACAACCTCCCCCACTACGCATTAGAACTTATAAAAAAACTTGATTTTTCTGCATGTGAAACCTAGAATTTTCTCCTTGAACATGAAAAAGGAAACTTGGTGGCCATCTGGGTAAAATTTCATAAAAATGTATTTACTTCATTTCTTCAACTTGCACCTGATATGACCAGCTAATGCTGAATTGGAGAATTCGTGGGGTGTGCAATGGTAAGTTCTATTGGAACTGGTAACGATAGCCTGTTTTTTATTCCATAGATCTTTACGGCCGAGTGTACACTGATCTCCTTGCCATCCCTGTGATCAAGGGCAGGAAGACAGAGAAAGAAAAGTTTGCTGGCGGTGATTTCACTACCACTGTTGAAGCCTATGTGTCAATTAGCGGAAGAGCCATCCAGGTATGTGCAGATAATCTTAAGCCCAGGTGAGCACAGAGTAAGGAATCATTTGCTGAAGGTGATGATTTGCTGAAAGAAGCATATATATGGGTTCAAGGCATGAGTAAAATGATCTAGGTTGGCCTGTGCTGTCAGATTTACCTATTTTGTTCATCTGAACGAAATTTGCCTGTATGAGTTGAAGAGAGAAATTTGACAACTGGTGTTTTAAATCAAATACATGAGCACTGTGAACTCATAAGTAAATGTGAAAGTGAAAAGGAGCGTAAAACCTCGATTTTACGCTCCTTGATTGTACATAATTCTGTATTTTGCATAGCAACGCTAAGGGATGGCCAGGAAGCATAGGGTAGATTGTATTGGGTGGACAGAGGGCCTTCTGGAGTCCTCCTGGCACTCAGACCTTTTGGTCCTTTGTGCCACCCCACATTTAACCTGCCTGCCACTTGCAGACAGGGGACAAGAGCTCCACGGTAGAAGTTTGAAGGAGAGGCCACCCCTAACCTTCCTGGTACAGGTATGGAGGGTGTCCTCACTCCAGTCTTCCCGGTCTGGGTATATCTCCCTCTGGCCTCCCGGTATAGGTCTGGAGGAGTGCCACCCCTCCATCCACCCTGGTTGAGGTATGGAGGTGGGCCCACCCCTCCAACCTCTGTCAGGGCCTTGCTTAACTTCTGTGATCTGACAGGACCTGGTGTTTCAATGCGGCTAAGCCCTTGCCCCAAGCATAGGGTATTTCTAAGTCAGAATCTTGATATTTTAAAGTTTCTCGATTGTACATAGTTTCTTGTTTCATGCAGTCTTACCTAGAGACGGGCCACTCTGAAAAATACCTCGGTAATTTTCATAAATCACCGCTGTATTTTTTGTAATTTTCCACGTCCCTTGTAAATAACTGTAATTTTCTGGATAATTCACTTAAGTTTGAGATAATTTTTCATATCGATAAATTCCCAACATGATCTTTTTAGCCAAGTTCACATTTCCTACGTGTTTAATAATAAAATGAGGAATGTACAACTCATTTTTGGCATATTTTACTTAAATTATAACATTATAAGATTAAAGCTTTAGAATATTCTTCTTGAAAATTTCTCATACTTTAACAAAAGAAAGCCAGATTGCGTGTTGCTGCCATAGTTCTTTTTACAATTTTAAAAATTTCTAATACATTAATGTTGTATTAGGTATGGTTTGAACATGGCTATTCCCTTCATATTGCGTATTGGCTTTCTTATTTAACCATATGTTTGCCGTTTAATACTTATAACTAAAAAATACAGGAAAGTTAAGGTAATTTTCGAAAATTGACCTCAGATGAAAATTACGTTAATTTTCCCATCTCTAGTCCCTGAGGTGAAAGCTTTCCTCTTTTTTACGCACAGTAAGTCCTCGACTTACGCGGTTAATTCGTCCCAAAAATTTCCGCGGAAGCTGAAATCTGCGGAAGTCGAAACAACACCTTACCCGTCCATTTTTGAACCATTAGCGCTGCCGCTTTTACTGTGATTAGTGGCAATCGGCGACGATAACAGAAAACGCCATCTTTTGACTTGGTAAATAACAATCCCAATGATCAAATTACAACGGAAACACAAGTTAGTCTGTCTGCTGCACGAATGTGTTCTTTTTTTGCTGTGATGGACGACAGGCGTCATCTATGGAGTAGATAATTAACTACGCGGGAAGGTCAAACTACGCCGAAAAAAGACGTTGATGCCGTGTAAGGCCAGTGACAGGCTCACGTTTTCTTCGCGTTTCTTTCGCCGCGACAGATATGTGGCGACAGCTCGTAAAAGGTAAAACATACATTTTTATGGAGCCATTACGGCCGTGCTTGCGACCTACGACAGATTTGAAAGCGCTGCATGTTGTGTTTATGGCGCGACACGACAAATAGCCGAAGTACACTCCCCTTACCGAGGACTGGCGGACCTGTGGCTGCTTATCGGACCGTGTTAGTCGAGTGGGCGTTCCGAACGCCCGTAATTTGGCATCAACTCGTGCGCGCTTGACACTGAGCCGTGGGTCGTCACCCGGTGTATTTGTCGCGGCAACAGAGACGCGGAGAAAACGCAAGCTTGCCACTGGTCTAAAGCTGGGTTCACATGGGGCGGAAAAGGTCGCGGCAATGGAAAAGCGGAAAGCCAATCACAGATTTGCGGCAATGGAAGGCACGGAGCTTCGGCCGGCGGAACGGGCGAATTGACACGAGGACGGAAAGCGACGTGGAAAGCTGAGTGCGGAGACAGAAAGTGGATGAGCGGAATAGAGGAATGGGGAGGAAGGAGTAGGAAGTGGGAAGAAGGATGAGAAATTGGGAAGCGTATGCACACTGAACGGCGAAAAAGGGAAAGTAAACATGGTGGGTGTTCGAATTCTCATCTAGAAGAATTTACTGAATAATGCCTGAAATCTGAAGCCATTAAGAGTAAAGTCAATGAAAAAAATATTCAAGAATTTATATCATTCTCTGTAACAAAGGTTATACAGCAATGGGTCGTTCATATTTTCGGGACCAATTAATTGATTTACTTCGGTGTGAAATTACTCGACGGAGACAAAGTTAAATGAGTAGAAGTGTGTGGTAATAAGTAATAGGGTCATTATGTATGAATGAAAATTAAATTATAATTTACATCACTAAAAGTGCATATAATATGCAAAGAGTTTGTAGAAAATAGACTTCTTGGTTCCGAGATTTTGAATTGTTCTCCCGCAACCACGGCGGCTGTCGCAGTTCATTTGTTTTGACGTCACATTCCGCACGCGGAACGTGGAAAATATCAAAAAATTCTATCCGCCCGATCCGCGGGCCCAAGCTCCGCCTCTTCGCATTCCGGCGACCTATGATTGGCTATCCGCTTTACCGTATTCCGCTTTCCGTGTCGTTTTCCGTACGTTAGAATCCAGCTGCAGGCTTTAGCTCCACCCCTTTTATCTCAGCCAACTCGTGCTTTCCGTTTTTCCGCCTCCGCGTTTTTGCGACGTTTTCCGTCCATGTGTACCCCGCTTAACTGAACATCCGCGTAACTCTGGATCCGTATAACTCGGATCCGCGTAAGTCGAGGACTTACTGTACAAGTATTTTCAATACTTATTCTAGTTGCAAGGAAAACTAATGAATACCACTGACCACCCCAACACATACTATACTAGGGTCTCGAAAATAAGATCTTGAGGCTTAGATTTTTTTCTTTTGATGCTGCAGTGGTACCAAATTTACAACTATGAGGGTGAGAAATGGTTTTTTCTTTATAATCCAGTACATGTTGTAAATATAGAGATGTATTTTCCCTATGAAAGATATGTCCTTCTATTTTGCACATTTTACTGACACCTATCCTTATGGCATGATCTATAGGGTATGATAGGGTACTACATCCGATTAATCAGTGATCTTTCAATTTTGTGCTCCATATTAACTCAGCAAGATCAGATAACTTATGGTGTCCAGTGACACAATGATTTTGTCTATTTACCCACTTCGCTGATCCTCAAATCTCTTGAATATTTGGGGCAATGCTGCCGATCTGTGGAGTGTAGTTATTACAATGACATAGCTTTAAATGCAGCAAATCAACTACATTCAAATTTCAAATCAACTGGGGTAGTTTAAATATCTTCATGAATTGGAAAAAAAACATTCTAATGTTTGTTTGACTGGGCTTTCACCTCCTCAGCCTATGTCCTTGTAGAAAGGCCTTGAATGGATTATCCTGTATGATTGGGCATTTAGTGGCATGCCACAAATAAGTTATAAGCTCCCTCCTTAATCCCAATGAAATTTCCTCTTGATTCTTGGGATGGGAACTGATAATCCTTCTAGCAAACCTGACCTTTATTTTTCATTGTCTGCAACAAATAGGTGGCAAAGTTAATCTCCCTCCGACTTCTCACTCTTTAACATTCCATCATCTACACATTGTATTACAGTAAAACCCCGCTTTTACGTCCCCAGAACACAATTATTCGTTTGATCGTAGCACATTACATCAATAGCATTGCTGAAAAGTATTTATGCCGGATATTGTAATGCTTGCAATCGGGATTCTTGTACTTAGGAGCCATATCGGGGAATAGAATTCTCTTCCCTGGCCGTACTAGATGTTCAAACAGTACATTTAAATTTTTAGCGGATGCCATAAATGTATTTAATTAGATGTTATTTGGCCAACTACCGCTGTCATTGTGGCGAAAAGTTAAAACGTATGTTAACTCTTGTTCTCATGCTTCGCAGCGATCTTTATCTTATTTCTCATAACTCACGCACTAATGCCATTCATCTTATGTTTTTAGGTTTTTAGTTACTTCACCTTTAGTTTTATTTAATGAGCAATTACTTACGGCAATCGTGAGGAAACATATTTCAAAATGGCAAACAAGCATGCAAGATAATCGTTATCATTCGAAGAAAAAATCAACATTTTGCAAAGAGAATTGACTCTAATATGGGCACTCGCGTGTCCCTGACCGAAGAACTTGATATACCAGGTTCAACGTGAAACACAACTGTAAAAACCCGTAAATGTATAGAGAAAATGTGCTAAGGAATGCGGCTGTATTGGAAAAAGGTGTAAATTCATTAAATACTCCAAGTATGATGAACTTGAAGAAATATTGAAGACATTGTTTCAATCTTCCCCCGAAATAATAAATTTTTAATGTGGACAAGACAGGTCTTTAATAATGCCACTCACAAGACCCTATAGACTTCAAAGGGGACCCTTGTCATGGGGCCAAGCTCAGCAAAGCTCGCCTTACTGTTTCATTAGGAGCTAATCCAGATGGCAGTGTGAGACTGAAGCCCTTTGTTTTTGAAAAGGCCAACAATCCACGTTGCTTTAAAAACATTAAGAAAGACCTTGGCTACAACACAAAGGCGTGGATGACATAGACTATTGTTGAAGAAAAAATGTATGCCCTTGATGCAAAGATAAATATATGTAGGTAGACACCACCTCAAATCAAGTTAAGTTAAAATATGAGAATACTTTTAATTTTTTGTTAACTTTTGTTTATTCATTTATTTACGTCTATTTGTTGACCCATCAAATATTAAACATTTCCTACAAATTATGATTTCCCTCAATTTACATTTTCCCGCGATTTACTCTTTTTTCCTTCATCCCCGTCAAAAGTGTAAAAGAGAGGTTTTACTGTATTTTCCATTTTTGTTTTGGCCATGGAATTTCAATTAGATAGCCCTGGCGTTACTCTTCCAAAAGGAGGTTACGACAATGGGTGATGATATTCTGCTATCGCCAGGTGCCCAAAGTGGGTCAGGTGGACCGCGCCCTGGACGACCGGTTGCGACTCTGTCGTTTCCTCATTAATAGGACTCGATGTAGCAAACACCCTAGATGAAATGTTGTTTTGCATTCCGTCTTTTGCCCCTTGGCCTAATCTACGGCTCTGGGGTCGGAAGCTGCCCTTTCCCATACCCTTTTATCTATCCTTCTTTCCTTCCTATTCCCGCAGCCCTTCCATGCCCTCGGTCATGAGCGAGAGCTCGCAAACCGAGGGGAGGGGTGGTACCCGGCGCGGAAGACCCACTACTACCCAAAGTGGCTTTTTTCACATGTGTAGTCCATCCAGAAGTCTGTCAAACATCATGAAAACTGGCCTTTGCATTTTCACAACATTGTCAGTGAGTGGGCGATCCCAGTGTGTGTAAATCATGATTAGGTTGTTTGACTGTGAGTTTTGAATGGTAAGTTAGGCACACACTGAGTCCCTGAAAGACAATCCTAACTCTAACGGATACAGTAGTATGTATTCATTTCAAATATGCTTTTGATTTAGTCTTTTGATACTTAGCACTGCATTTATTGATTTATCTTTGTCTTCATTTCAGGGAGCAACGTCGCATCACTTGGGTCAAAATTTCTCAAAAATGTTTGAAATTATTTATGAAGATCCTGTAACTCAAGAAAAGAAGTATGTTTACCAAAACTCATGGGGAATCACCACGAGAACCATTGGTATGTGGTATTTCGTAGTTATTTTAGGCATTGTTTCAACCTTGATAAACCCTTTTTATGTTGTGTTAGTCCCTCTTGTATGTTGATTCTTCATTGCAAGCAAAAAACATATTGCTTACAAAGAAGTAAGAGGTCGTAAAGAAGTGAGAGGTCGTAAAGAGGTAAGGTACCCTACTATTAAAAAGATTGTAAATAGTTTGTGGTAAAGTGAAAATTTTAGAGCAAAAGAAACTTAATACCTACAAGATGAACTTCCTATTCAAAATAAAAACATCCAAAAAAAGGGCAATATTAAACCATTACGTGCACGGACACAACTAGAGAGGTGGGAGAATCACTGTAATTTTCATCTGAGGTAAATTACCACCACGTGGTAAATTGCGGTCATTTTTAAAAATAACCATAATTTTCCAGTATTTTTTAGTTTTAAGCATTTAACAGCAAATCTATGGTTAAATGAGAAAGCCAATAGCAATAGGATTGGAATAACAATGTTAAAACCATAACCTAATACGACATGTAGGGATGTGCGAGTACTCAAAAATTTGAGTCTAGTATTTTAACAAAAGTCGAGTTGAGTCGACGGAGCTTCCGAGATCAATAGGTTCAGAAATCTGCCGACAGGAAGCACTATCATAGTTAACTTGCCTAAAATCGATCATATCGCGGAAATGTTCCTCGGCTGTGGGAAGTGATACGAAAATGAGCTTTGATATGAGTTATAGGTGCATCCTTTATTTTTCCTTCTCAAGTATGTAATTTTAATACAAGTTCTGTATTAGTGTAGAACAAAGAGGATGTCCAGCGCTTTATTCCTCAGGCCTTGGCGCCGAGCGCTTTCGGTAATCCAGCGAACGGCTACGCGTCCTTGGCCTGCCTCTCGCTCTCCCCTCCACCACCCCGGGTCTCTCTCTCCCCCAATTCATGGTGTGCTGTAATGCTTTAAAAAATCAGACCTTTTGTTTCCCTAATGCCAAAAACACATGCAAAAATTTTTTAAAAATTATTCCACACCTTGATGCAGTATAGAGCAAGATTATCTTAATGGTGCCGTAACGTAAAAATCCAATGTGCCGTCTCTGAGTTATTATGGTTTTAACTTCAGTCTACAATATTTTAGTGCGGCCAGTAGATACTGGTTCCAAATGTAATTTGGCTGAAAATGTTCATGCATTCAGTCTTAATTTATGACATGTTCACTCTTCAGATCTTGGACATCATCCTCCCTTAAAATATCACTGAGAGTGGACGTTGATGTTAAAATTGAAGTAGATTATATATCACTGGGAAATTGTGGATGTGTGATCATATGTTGGAATTTTAATCATGGAATCCATTTCTTTGATTTTTAGGAGTGATGATCATGGTGCATGCTGACAACCAAGGATTAGTCCTCCCTCCAAAAGTGGCTGCAATAGAGGTTTGTTAGTTTTGGATGCCTGTGTGATATGTTCTTAAACCAAGAAAGTTTTCAGGTGAAAATTGAGTGACTTTGCCTTTCAATGCTAAAACATACAGTTTAAGCCTGATTCACACGATCTTTTTGTCCGTCTCTTTTCAGGGATAGCTCCAATTCGATGGCTCAAGTGATGATGGCTCAAAATGAAGGTTTTCACGATCACTTTCAGGGATAGCTGCAGTGATAGGGATCCCTGTCATTTAAACCAAACACAAATGGAGTTTAATGAACAAATCAGAACAAAATAAAAAAATCGGAAAAATGCGTATCTCTTTAGTTTCAAAACTATAATTGGCATTTAAAATCTCTTGATGAACGATCCCATTGAAATGAAACAACTCTAAAGCGGCTATTCACGCATGCGCAGCCCGTCTCATCTTCAAATCCGTAGCAGTGTTATGAACAAATCAGACCAAAATAAAAAATTGGAAAAATACGTGTCTCTTTAGTTTTCAAACTATAATTGGCATTAAAAAACTCTTGGCGAACAAGCCCATTGAAATGAAACAACTCAAAGCGGCTATTCCCACATGCGCAGTCCGTCTCGTCTTCAAATCTGTAGCACAGGGATTCCCAAACTACGTTCCGCGGAAGGCTAGTGGGTGTTCTGAGTAACCTATAATGGCTTTATATGCTGCTACCTAAACGCAATAGTTTAATATATGTGAAGTGCACTAGGTGTTCCGTTAAAATTTCAGGATTTACGAAGTGTTCCATCGCAGGAAAAGTTTGGGAAACCCTGCTGTAGCAGATTACTTAGAATAAATTTGCATGTTGCTTTTCCTTTGTTCGACTCACCTCGGAGCGGAGAGCCACCGATCATAGATGCCGATGGTTGGTTATTCCACTAATTGTAAATAGAAAGCACCGTGGCGTGACGAGCTGAGTATTGCCGGTTAGCACCGTAAATCGAAAGCACCCGATGTCATCCTCCCGCGATTGTTATCGTAACACGGGTTATGCTACGATGTAAACTGCAAACTTCTGCATACCTCAGGAATATTTGCACACGAGTTCGTTTAAATCAAATTGAGAACATTTGTTTGCAATTTTAATGTTTTTCTTGCGTTTGAAATGTACTTTCAACCATTTTCTCACAAAACAATGAAAATTCGCGTTTATGGGCACAATTCGCGACATTTCGCGAGTTCAAAAGTCATTTTCCCAGTCAGTATGGGGTATGTTGTAACTAATTACCACTCTAGGACATTTTTTGTCTAAATTTGCAAAATTCGCGATCGTGAAATTTTCCTATCCCTATCTATTTTCGATCGCATGAAAGAAAAATCAGAAAGTGATGGCTTGAGTGAACACTCTCCCTATCCCTAGCAATCACGGAAAGCGTCACTAAAGTGACAATCCCTGCCAAGGGACAGCAAAAATGATTGTGTGAATCAGGCAAGATGTATGTCTTCAAGATCCTAACCTCACATGGAAATGACAATACATAGCTGTTCTCTCCCTTCACTCTGGTACAAGACTTATCGAGTGATTTTTAAAGTTATTATGTAGCATGATTATTTTTTTTTAATTGATATTTTCTACTGTTTGGATTTCCTCTGCCTATTAATAATATTATGGACTTTATTTTCAATTTTCTGCAGATCCTCATCAAGCATTTGCTCACAGCAATTACTGAGTAATTTCTTAGAGTTTGAACAGCACACACTGTCTTTTGCCTATCATAGTTATAACTCGGGAATCGAGGCAGTGCAAATTGATCTCAGTTGTCCACCACGAGTTCTTTCATTTCTCATCATATCTGGTTAAGAATCCATTTTAATTCATAAATGTTGTTTTAAGAGATTTTGACTCTGCACGTTATCAAAATATTTCCTTTAATTGCTGGCATGTAATGTAACTTTTAAGTATTTTGTGGTAATTTCATTAAAATATAATTTTACACTCAATCTAAACGAATTAAATGATTAAGTTACGCACATTGCAGTTTGAAGTCCTCACTGTCGGCTTAGAAACCGCTACTTTTAGTTTTGTGACTTGCCGTGGCTACGCTACTTCATGGCACGTACATTTAGCCAAGCTTTAATATAATGCTTTATTGCATATTCTCTGGCTGTCAAGTGCAAGAAACCTCATTAGAAATCTTTGCTACGTACGCACAGATATTATGACCATGTTCGATCTGAGCGGGCGGAGCGATGCCAGCTGCGTGAAGCGACAGCACAAAACTATCAGTTGCAGAAAAAGTAGAAGTTTATCCTCACCAGTTTCCTGAAACCGCAATGTGGATGAAGCAGACTAAACTGCTCCATTGAAATTAACCTTAATTTCTTTCCTCATGACACGACGATAGCATCAAAAACTATGAAACAACTGATCGTCAATCGCATTAATCAATCGGCCGCGGCAAGGAGTGTTGCGTCATGAAAATGTTTCGTAGTTTTCATTTTTAATATCGGTATGCTCAAATTTTCCTCATTATATCAACAAATATATTTTTTCTAAAAATGATTATTTGCAAATTAAAGCTTTTGGGGTGTCTAAACGGGCGAAAGGTTCCATGTTTTCCGGCGTTTCGATGTCCGACGTGGCCCTTGTCGTCAGGGGCATCAACAGATTCGCCAGAAAAGTACTATATTTGAGCGACTTAGGAAGTTAAAACCAGATATTAATTATCATTTTTATGCATAGAAACAGTAAAAGAAAGAAATTATAGAATTGTCGCTGACTGGATTGAAAATACCTTGCATAAAAAAGACTACACTTCATGTCATAGCTTGAATCATATCTGGCAGATTACAAGTTGATGTCGTTCAAATTTCTGTTACTAGTGGTGCTGTGTATACTATTCCCGCCACCTTCAAATTCTTCCTTACAACAGGTCCTATTGCTGCCCTCTTTTTTATTTTTGTCGCATGCATGTAGAAGACAAAGTCAAAATGTGTTTTACAAAGGATGATATGTATGAGTAACGGACTTAAGAAGTGAATTCTATATTTCGTTGTGGTGCAAATTGTGGGAAAACTGAAAAATGTTTAGTCTAAATTCGGGGTTCTGCATACGTTGGAAACATAAGAGATTGAATGGGACTTAACAAAAGTGGTGTAAATTGCAGGAAAACATAATTTTCGATAACGCAAATATAAGGTTTCACTGTAATAAGGCACTGAAAAGATTTAAACTTAAGGTGATTGAGCACAAGAGAGCAATCAATGAAAACTACATCTCTATCTCTAATAATCGTTTGAAAGAAGCTTGGGAAGTTATGAAGAGTAATACTAAGTCTGCTTCACATAGTGTCAGCAACACAACTATCAATTTCAATCACCAATCTACCTCTGATCCCCATGCTATTGCTAATTGTTTCAATGAATACTTTTGTAACTTTCCTCAAAGGTCCATCATAAATTCTGCAGCCTTCATATCTCACACCCATAAGTCTACATTTAACAATGGTTTATTTTAGGGACGTTCGAATCCTCGAATCCCTCGAATAATGCCTCTTTTCTCGAATCTTCGAATCCATTGTGTTTCACCTCGAATCCGAATCCTTAAAAATCTAAGTCACTTACATCCTCAGCAGTTGAAAATCCTTGCGTTTACTTCAACATTACCGCCATTACCATGAGTGCAATCGAAAGCAATGATAGAATCGATTCTTCGAGTGTGATAAATTCGATAAATTCCTATCAATTCTTATTTCTGAGCAGGTAAAATCAGAATATGCGCTATCATCCAGTCTTCTAGCAAGCTTCAAGGAGTATAGTGCTGTGTAGTAGAAAATACGAAAGAATACCTGAATATGTCTAGTGAAGTGTGGAAGCATTTCACAATATCAGATACAAACTCTAGTTTTGCCATTTGCAAGTACTGTAAGACATCCATATCACGCGGTGGGAAATCGCATAGCACGAGTGCAATGAAGAAACACATGAGGAAGCATTGCTTGCAAATGTTTGCCGCTAAAAGTGACGAGGAGGGAGAAAGGTAAGTAAAAATAAAACATCTGTTCATACTTTAAATTAGATGTAATATTTATTCAGCTCGAGCCTTTATAATCCAATCCTCACCTATGCGTATGAGAGCACGTAGTATTTTCCCACTCTCCATATTTATATGCATTTTATATCTATTATTAAAGAAATCATTGGTAGAATTCAAATAATTGCACACTGGTACACTAAAATAAGTATGCCAATGAAATGATCAAGCTAATGACCGGAATGGCAGTCTATTTCGTGGAACTGATATTCCGACCCTGCGTATTAAATCGTGTATGTGATACGTATTCTTGCGCTTGCACATTGAACTATACTGACATCGAGATTCTCGAGAATAATCTGTTCCTTGTATTTGTGCTTTTTTTAGTTCTAATCGCATTTAGATCCAAGCTTCACGTTCCTTACTCAATTATTTCGTTCCTGAAGTAGTATATGAGAAACATTGTGCACCGGCTAAAAATAGAGGTTACTTGCAAATCAAATTGTAAAAGTTTGGTATGTTTCACACTGGCTCCAGGTTTCCTACGTTGATATCCTAAAAGCAATGGAAATAAAGTTATTATTTGTAACACCAGCAAATTTCATATCGATGTCATGAGTAGTTTCTTCTCTAGAAAGTTTTTATGTTGGACCCGGGGCACCTTAATGGAATGTTGAGTTTTTCTTGTGGTTTCTCGTTAGTGCCTATTACTCCTAAAAGTTCTGTTAAAATTTTCCTGGCAGTTTAGACAGTGAATTTGTATTCTCGTATCATTATCGCTTATGCCCTTAATAGATGTTGCATGGTACATAATTAACTCATGTTTTTGAAGATATGTTAGCTTTGAACTTACATACCATTTATGTTGATTATTTATCGAAGTAGCAAATATCCCATGGGAATACCATCTTTTCAGTTTTTCAATAGTATTTACCTTATATTTCTAGTGATTTACCAGAGTCACCATCCCTTGATTCCAATGCAGAGGAGACAATGCACTCTGCTTCCTCAAGTTTCTCTGTTGTAATGGACAGCCCTTCACGCGACTTGAGCCCTAATTACCCTTTGCCGAAGAGGAAAAACTCTGGGCCATCACAATTGACATTGAAAAGTTTCATGGAGAAAAAGGGAAAATTCAAGCCAGGTGATCAACGAAGTAAAGAAATCACAAGATTAATTACTGAGATGGTGTGCCTGGATAATCAGCCCCTGTCAGTTGTAGAGAATAAAGGTTTTCAGGCTCTGGTTCTCCATTTAGAGCCAAGATACACAATGGCATCTAGGAAGCATATTGGAAATAAATTAATTCCAGAAATGTATGATGAAACAAAAACAAAAGTCAGGGCCATTCTCAGCAAAGCAGAGAGTATTTCCATTATAATAATAATAATAATATTTATTTGCCTAGCGATCAAAAATACAAAAAGAGAGCAGTATGTACAATGATATAAGGCACGTCAAAAGACAGGAAAAAAAACAATAAAAAATACCCATACAAAGATACATTCAATTCAAAACAATGAAAACCATTAATTATGCGGGTACAGAAAAAAAATTTAAGTTAGAAAGAGTCATCCAAGAACTCATTCACTGAGTAATACATTTTATTTAAAAGAAACATTTTTAAGCTACTTTTGAATTTTATTATCGACTCTGTTTGTTTAAGCTCACGAGGAAGTTTGTTAAACAGATGGAGACCCATGTTAGATGGCCCCATTGCTGATTTTTTAGTTCTTACATAGGGAACATGAATATCATGACATCTTCTGGTGGAGTAGCAGTGGATATCAGAGTTTAGAGTAAAATCTTTTAAGTGACCTTTGACATAGAGAGTGGCATACATAATGTATACACAGGGTAAGGGCAGGATTTTGAAGTCGCTAAACAGTGGCCGACAGGGTGTTCGTGGGCCAGCTTGAGCAATGATTCTGATAATTCTTTTTTGAATTTTAAATATTTTTATAGCAGAAGGAGAAGATCCCCAGAGAAGTATGCTGTAGGTAATATAGGAATAAAACAGGCCATAGTAGAGAGTAAGAAGGATATCAGTAGTAACAGTACGACAGATGGTACGAGTAAGGTAACACACAGAACTGAGTTTATTAGCTAGCGTGCTAATATGGGTATCCCAAGAGACAAGAGTGTCAATGTGTACACCAAGGAACTTAATGCAATCAACCTGGGAAATAGAGGTTCCCTGGATATTAATAGAAATAGATTTTTCAGAATTTTTTGAACGGGTAAATTGTAATACTTGAGATTTATCAATGTTAACTTTTAGACTGTTGTTCAAACACCATTTTATAAATTGGCCAGAGACTGTCTGACAGTTAATGGACAGGGATTGGAGATTGGTAGAAGAAAGTATGAAGTTGGTGTCATCAGCATAAATGATGGGTGTGACCTTATTTGTGGAAATGATGTAGTCTGGGAGGTCATTAATGTAGACCAAAAAAAGCAAAGGACCCAAGATCGATCCCTGAGGTACACCCTGAGAAATATTCTTAGTAGGAGAGGTAAATTTCTGACCATTACTGGTGAGGACAACCATCTGACCTCTACCAGTAAGGTAAGAATGAATCCACTTGTAGGGGACACCACGAACACCAATGGCATTAAGCTTTTGAAAAAGGTGATGATGGTCCACAGTATCGAAAGCTTTGGAAAGATCAAAAAGCAAAGTTGCGACTTCATTTTTTTTGTCCAGGGCTGACAATATGTTTTCAATCATTTGGTGACATGCAGTAGAGGTGGATCTTCGTTGTCTGAAACCATGCTGGAAAGAGGAGATCATGTGGTTATGCTCTAAGTAGGTGTTAAGTCGTTTGTAGTATATTTTTTCAAAGATTTTGCTGAAGACATTTAGAATAGAAATAGGCCTATATGAGTTTATGTCATGAGTGCAGCCTTTATTCTTAAACACGGGAATGACTTTAGCTAGTTTTAATGGCTCAGGGAAGATACCTAAGTGAAGAGACTCATTAATAAGAAAGAGTAGAGGAGAGCTAATGAACTCATAACAGATGCCAATTAAGAAATTAGGAATTTCATCAGTGCCACAGCTATGTCTGGATCCTAGATTGAGAGTGACAGCCTTAAGCTCTGTTTCACTGCAAGGTGCAAGAAAAAAGGAGTGGATAGAAGAAGCAGTTACAGGAGCACTAGATCTATTAAGAGAGGGAGTCTGGATGAAATGATTGTTGAAACAAACAGACAGATCTTAAGGGTCGGTAATGGTTGCACCAGAAGTATCTATCAATTTTAAGGGAGATTGGCAGACTTTTTTGTTAGAGCTATTGATGATTTTCCAGGCTTCTTTGATCTTATTGTCAGCACACTGAATCCTATGATTATTATAAGAATGCTTAGCATGATTGAGAAAATGTTGGTACTGCTTCTTTATTACTTTATACTCAGTTTTTTGTTCAATGCTATCACTGAATTTACAACTGTGAGCAAGATTCTTCATAAAAGAAGAAAATTGGCGGACTTCATCAGTTACCCAGCTCTTTTTAGCAATGTGTCGTGATACTTTTTTAGCTGTGAGTGGAAAGGAGATGTTGAAGTAGTCAAGAAATTTATGGTAAAAATTGTTGAAACTATCACAATAATCATCTGCATTGAAAAAATCAGTCCAAGACTCAGCTTTAAGTAGATCTAGGAAGTGGGAGACATTGCTATGGGAGAAGGAACGAATACAGCGATAAAAGGGCTTTGATGGCTGAGCACAGTTGAATTCAGCCAACACAGGATAATGATCAGAGATGTCATAATTTAGAACAGAGACATTTACCAATAACTGGTCCATATTTGATATGACTAGGTCCAATAGGGTAGCAGAGTGAGAGGTATATCGAGTGGGGATATCATCATTCAATACATTTAAATTGTAACATTTCAAAAGACAAAGGAAGTCATCTCTATTCTTATGATCTGTGAGCAAGTCAATATTAAAATCACCAGTCATAACAACATTACATCTATCAGATCGGTTAAAAATTGCATCAAGCAAGTTGCTCAGCGATTTTAAAAACATTTGAAAATTACTTGCTGGCGAACGATAGAAAGTGATAACAAAGATTTGTTTGTCACCAACAGGAACGTTAACACAGGCACATTCAAAGGTACATTCCTCAATTAGGTGCTTATAGGGCACATTGACCACTTCTGAGGAAATGTCAGATTTAACAAGTACGATAACACCACCATTTTTTAAAGTCGACCGACAAAAAACATCCGCAACATTATATCCCGGAATGTTGAGATACTTAACTTCATCATCAGTCAGCCAATGTTCACAGACAGTTAAAACTGTTGGATTGGTTTGATCAATTATAACATCAAATTCAAGAATCTTGTTTCTGATGCATTGAGCATTTAAGTTTAAAATTGAAAATACAGTGGATGCACGATGTGCATCATTTGAGGGAATGGCAACAGGGTTACACAAATCATTTAGTCACAATGACTTTTTTGATATTATTTTTTACCTTCAGTCGTGTATTTGGGCCTTCTTCATTTCTTAAAACATCACTTCCTACAGACAATTGATCACTCACATTATTCACATTGGTGTTGGCTTGAGAATCACTTTCCTTTTTAGAATTCCTTGTTGCCATCTTCGTCTTGAGAGAGTCACCATTTGTACCCAATTCTTTAGTTTCAACACTTTTGGGTTTGTAGAATTTATTGATAATCGCACCATGGGGCCAAAAAAGTGGATTAATTACATTTTTGAAGTCACCATAGTCAACACCAATTTTGAAGGCACTGAATTTTATGCTTTTTACGGCAATCTTTTCACAAGAAACACACGTAACATCAAATTGAGTTTTTACGTGAGATATCACTTCATCTTCATTTAAATCACCGGGCAGGCGGCCCAAGTACACATACGACGTAACTTTCGCAGCTCGTAGTCCCACGCTGCCTTGTTTGAATTCACCTTTTCCGATGGAGAAGAAGCTTCGATTCTTCCTCCGTGGCTGGACTCGGGTGTAACCATCATTTTCCTTTTCACTAGAGCTTTGTTGCTTGTTGGGATGTGATGCCTTATCATCGGTATTTCTTACCGGTGACGAGGACATTTTCTTCTTCTTCTTCATCATCACTTTCATGTTGGCCTCAGAGGTTTTAGCGGCAGCTTCAGATACTTCCTGATCTTCGTTTTTACCCAGCCTCTGTGATACGACGCCGTCTCCCACATTTTCGGCACGAATTTCACGATCAGGGTTAGAGATTCTCGCGACCTCATCGTCGAATCTCACCTTCCTTTCACGATTTTCGCCTTGTCTTTCATGTTAATAATCTCTGCTTTCAAAAGTTCAATGTCGTCTTCCATCTTGCGCAACCTGTTTGCGCCTTCAACACGACAGTAAATACACTTCCAAAACAAACCGTCAGAATCCTCCAGGGTTTTTAACGCAATTTCCTTCAAGCCTGTGCATTTATGGTGATACGGTCGTTTACAATTCTAGCATAGTAGAACTTTTTCACGCGTAGCAAGAAATATTTTACAAGTGTGACACTCTGCGTTGATCACATTGGACGCCATTTTGAAAATCTCCCCATCGCCATTACAACAGATATGTGGACATCAACGAGTAATGATGATTACCTCAGTATAACTGCTCACTTCATTGATGTTGGCTTTAAATCTCACCATTTGTGTTTAGAGGTAGTGCCTTTTCCTGAAGTGTCACACACTGGTCAAAACTTGAGGGTATTTATTTGTGAAACTCTTAAAAGCTGGGACATAGAAAACAAAATATTTTTGATTGTGCGTGATAATGGGAGGAACATATGTTGTGCTCTTAATGAGTCTGATTTCAGCCATATTCCATGTCTTGCTCACACACTGCAGTTGGTGGTCAAAGATGGACTTCTTAATAATAAGATGGTGAGTGGTTTGATTGCTACATGTCGGCGTCTTGTAGGTCATTTTAAACACTCTTCCAAAGCTACCAAAGTTTTAAAAAAAGCCCAAGTGACTGTGGGAGTTAAGCAACACAGGCTACTGCAGGATGAGCCCACCAGATGGAACTCCTCATTGCATATGCTTACAAGGTTGCTTGAACAAAAGGCAGCAGTTACACTGGCAGCGACATATCTTACTGTTCCTGTTGAATTAACTTCTCATAGTTGGAAGCAGATTGTAAGTGTTGCAGGAATTGCAAACATTTTTAATCAAGCAACTTTTGCTGTGAGTTCAGCTGATGTAACCATATCAGAAGTTATCCCCATAATTAATAGTGCAATACATGAATTGAAGAAACCTGCACCAGTCTCTTCTGGCTTACAAGGTGTGAAGAACGACTTATTGACTGCACTGAAGTGCCCATACCCATCAGTGGAAAGTAATGAATTTTACACTGTTGCAACTCTCCTTGATCCAAGGTTCAAAGGAAGTGTTTTCCAAAGTAAGGAGCTTTTGCAACAAGCCAAAACCCAGCTAATTCAGGAGGTTAAAAGCATAAGTGGAACATATCCTGAGGAAAGGAGAGAACTGGTAAGTAGGCTAGCGTAAGCAATTTATCATTTGATTGCTTCTTATTTCATGGTTTATGTAGACATGTTAAAATCTTTCCATTTTCTTTCTTATCATAGGCTCCCACATCAGATATTAAGACGTCGATGCATGGAATGTGGTCATTTTATAGCCGTATTATGAGCCCTGTACAAACATCTAATCATTCTGCTACTGCTGAGGAAGAAGTGGAAAGGTATTTGCGAGAAGAGCTTCTTCCTCCTGAAAACAATGCCTTAGAATATTGGAAAAGAGTAGTACATCAGTTTTCAGTGCTACCAAAACTGGCTAGGAAGTACCTTTCAGCACCACCCACAACAGTGCAATCAGAGAGACTGTTCAGCACGGCTGGCATTATATGTGATAAGAAGAGGAATCGGCTTGATCCTGAACGTGTTAAAATGCTCATTTTTTTAAATAAAAACTTAAAACATTAAAGTTTTTATATGCTTGCAGTTGGAGTGTTTAATTCTATGGGGTGGAAAATTAATATTAGAGTTCAAAATAAATACAAGCTTATGTAATAAGGAGAAGGCAACATTTAGATTCTAGATAAAATTTAGGATTCAAGGTAAAGTTAAGATTTGGATTCGAAATAAGATTCGAGGGTGAATTTAAGATTCGGATTCGAGATTCGACCGATCTCTAGTTTATTTCTTTTTATTCGTGTACTATTATTAAATCATGAGCTGTATCTCTGCACTTGACTGACAGTGAGTACGTCTGCTACGCTCCGTAGACTTATCACACTAAAACACAACACATGCTGCCAACCTCTCTTCTATTGGCCAGCACTACCAACCTACTTATTTTAACACTTCCCCTTGACGGACAATAGGTAAATTATAGTGTTACACATATGAATGAATTAAAACAACACAAATACTACTCCTGAGTAATCAATTACCAATTAATGAAACACAACCCTATCCAGTTATCAATCAATACATCACATTGATCAATTCATACCAAACAATTTGACAATTTCTTCTGTCTTAGGCCCTGGAAGAGGTTTGGTAAAAATACAGCAAGGTTATTCTCAGATTCAACATGTTGAAAATCTATCATACCAGATTGTACCCTTCCTCTGATTGCATGATACTTTACGTCTATATGTTTCGTGCGGTCAGACAGGATTTTATTCTTTGCAACACACCTTATTCCTAGATTGTCCACTAGGATTCTTATCAGTGAAGACACATACTTCTTCTGGTTTAATTCAATCAAAAATTGTCTTCACCATAACACTTCTTTAACAGCTTCGTACATGGCTATGTACTCTGCTTCCACTGTTGAGATAGCTGTCACTCTTTGTTTCTTACTCTGCCACATATTTGCAGCACCTGCTAGAAAAATCACATAACCACTGATACTCTTTCTGTCCTTCTGGTCATTTGCCGATGTCACTTCATGCCTATCACATTCCAGTAATATTCCAGATCTGCTAAACTCCGTCAATACCTCCATTTCTAGGATTGCCGAGTGGTACAATAACAACTTGTCTATCAATTAACACTAATAAAACTTTTCCTGGATTTCCACCCCATGACTGACACATTTATGGCTAATCATTAACTTAAACTGATGAATGAGCCTATTTCCTGAAGTAATTATGTTAAATTCTTAGGTCTTCTGGTTTCGGATGACCTTAAATGAACACCTCATATAGAGGCCATCATGAATTGGGTTAGCACTGGTATTTTTATGCTCAAAGGCTGGCACCTTTTCTATCTCCTGCTACCATCAAACTTATTTACCATGCTAATGTTCATGCTCATATATATTATGGTATTATGTTCTGGGGAATCTTAAAACATTAAAAAAAAACTATTTTCTCCACAGAAGCATGCAATAAAAGCTCTGGTTCAAGTCCCAAAAAGGACTCCTGGTAAACCTATCTTTTTGGCCCTAAAAATATTAACACTTCCTTCCATATTTATCTTGAACTGTGCCACTTCTGTTGACCTGCATCCTCAGTATTTTCCAAGGAATGAAGAATGGCACGACCATCACACTTGCACAAAAGGTGATGTTCACTTCAAAAGTCATCATTTATCTCTACCTCTCTACGGACCTCATCTTACTCCAGCCATATATTCAGTAAACTACCGGTTGAGTTAAAAAGTTGTCCCCCTTCCTTATTCAAGGTCAAATTGCGAAACTTTTTGTTATGTAAAGCCTATTATGATATCAGTGAATATTTAAATGAATGTATGTAAACCCATTTTATTGTACTTTATTTTATTACTTCATGTTTATTTTCATGTGACCCCTGATGAAACCAATGGGGGCTTTCCAATTGTGCATCTGCGCTGATCTGTTGCAAACTGTTTCGGTTTTGGGGCTTTCCAATTGTCGCTGTGACGTCATTAGCGCAGCGCAGATGGAAACACATCAGGACCTCTGTTGCATATGCGCTAGCAGACGAAACTTGTGATGGCGGGGAAATGAATGTTGCAGTGGAAACAGGACTGTCTTAAGATACCATGATTATATGTTCTGCCAGCCATTTATACATTGTTTACACGTTTTCATTCATCAGTAATGCCTCTCATTTCATCTAATTGTAATTTTAAGCCCACTTAATATAATCAATTCAAATATACCGTGATTGTTCCGCCATCTTGGAAACACATCAGCGCAGATGCGTTCCAATTGTCCGTTTCAACGTGCGCTCGTGTGTTTCCATCTGTTGCGATGTGCGCTAATTTGCGCAAGGCAATTGGAAAGCCCCCAATGTTGCAACCTGATATGTTGCCAATTTGGTGTGAATAAGTTATTATTAAATGAAACATGTTTGTGGTTAGTAAATTGAAAGTTCTGTAAAAATGGCAATATTTTCTCGTCTATTGTAATAAGTGCATATATTTGATATTTGCCGTATGTTTAACAATTTTCATGGAACTGAGGTATTGTCCAAATTAGTCTTGGTTATTGGAATTCCTCTCTGGGTGTAACAACTTCTGTCTGCTCACATCATCACACTGTGTTTTATAAACACTAAATAAGCCCACCTGAATATGACAAGTTCTGTGTGCAAAAGTCTCCAATACTTGTGAATGTGATTCAATACTGGGAAATCTAAAATGTACCAATTATTTTCTCAGCATTGACTCGTACGTCTTCATGCAGGCATCTTTTAGTGGATTGTTTTTTTATAACTTTCAGGTGATGATAATTCCATGTGGGCTGACGGTCAGCATGGGGGAGAAGGAGAAGAAGGACTTGCTAGCTTCGTGTGCTGATCTCGAAACAGAACTTGCAAAGCAAGGGATTCGTGTGAAGGGAGATTACAGGATCAATTATTCACCTGGCTGGAAGTTCAACCATTGGGAACTCAAGGTATTTTGGATAAATTTGTTCATAATGATTCAGAAAATGTTTTGTGTGACTAGCACTAACGTGGTTGCTACAGACCTGGAAAACCTGAATTACCTGGAAAAGTCAGGGAAATTTGAACTGGTTCTGGAAAACCTGGAAAAGTTGGGGAAAATGAGAACCTACCTGGAAATTTGCTTTCACGAGTCAAAATCTGTTTTGATTTCAATAAGTGAGCAGTACCATTTTAGGCACTTTCTGTGTGTGTTGGCTTAGTGCTTTTAGTATCTTGCCTAAAAGAAGAACTGGATCTCTAATTATTTTGTATTTATAAATTAATTATATCCCAAGTAGAAATATCTTATGAAAAAGTATTTTAAAATTATTGTAAGAATATTGTAAAATTATTTTGAAAACATATTAGCTCTCTTTTTTTAGGCTTTTAATTGTTTTTTTTTTCTTAATTATTTCATATGATTTTAACATATTTTTCAATTATTTTTAATGCTTTAAGAAGCTTTGAATCATTATTTTAAAATTGTTTTAACATATCCCAGGTAAAAATTTCTCCCTTGAAATTTAACTGAAACTGGGCTGAAATACCCTTGAATCACACTGATCAAGACCTGAGGTTCTTATTTTCAAAACTTTGTTAATTTGTAATATCGCATACTGTTACATGCACTTAGATACTCTATTGGTCGGGACTGAAGATTTTGCTCGGTATAATCAAAATTTCGTAATTTTGAGTTTCTGCTGTGTAATGGATAATGGTACAAGTGCATACCTCAACAGCTGCTGTCATCCGCTAAGGCAGACTTATTCTCTTAAAACCCACCGCTGTATACCTGACACAGCCACACCAGACTTTTCTTGTATTTATGATCGTTGCTTTAACACCTATTGACCATTTGATCAATGGCATGTGGGGGATATTTGAATGTGATTGATTTTGTTCTGCTTGTTTATCTTCCTATAATTTTTGTTCGGCTTATTGTGAGGATCCTTGCTGTGTATATCAATGTACTTATGTCAGTATTGTGATAATGACATTGTAAAGGTCACCATCTCTTCTTTTCACTCAGGGAGTTCCACTGCGTATTGAGGTGGGCCCTAGGGATGTGGCTGCTGGCACTCTCGTGGCTGTTCGACGAGACACTGGAAAGAAAGTCACCGTCAATCGCAACAATTTAACTCCAGCGCTGATCACTGAGATGCTGGCCGATATTCAATCTTCCCTCCTACAAAGGTACACTCAGTTGATTATGTCATATTATTAAATTATGGATCAATTTATGTAAGTCCCTCCCTTTCCACTGTCCTCTTCATGATAGATTAAATGGGAAGAGTTTGATGACACTTGAGCAGCCTCTGCCACTCACTTTTGTGTAGGCTCTTGCAGAGTAACTGAATTGTGACAAATGAATTACATAACTGGCCAGATCGGTGTGGGAAAAATAATTAGCTATGATTTCCTCTCCATGACTGATAAGGCATCTAGAAGATATCTAATGAAACTTACGTTTCCATTTTTCTCATCCGCATCTCAGCGCTCAAATTCTGCCACCATCATGGAGTCAACGGCAGGAAGATTTTCCATGAATGCTTTTACAAGTACACTATCCATCCCACTGCTATTTCTCACTCAGGGACTTGCTCCCAGGTTAACTGAACGACTAACAAAGATGATGCGTACAACCCTGCTATTTAGTCGCTCTACTCACTCTTGCAACGGAGCCGTGACATCACAATCGCATCGACCAATCAGCAAACATTTTCATTACTTAGAGGAATTCAAATTTTTGGCGAACTTTGACTTAAAATGTCTCTGTCCGTTCTGCCTATGCTAGAAATAAGTGGTAGACAAGGGTTTTTTGATGTCTTCCATGACATGCTGTTGTTAAAAATTGAAATCGGGGTTTCTGGAAATTTGCCTATAAACCCTTTATAGGGTACAGCATGCATTCTAAGTTTTCAATAAATGGACTTAGATATCCCAGGGAGACACATTTAACGCCAGGATAAATAAGACTAGGCAGCATGAATATTTTGAGCATTCAAGCGTTAATTCTGCATTGAGATACAATATATTGCACCGAATTATAAATTGTCGAAACCAAGAGTAGTTCTAACAGTAATTACAATGCCGCCACTAATTAATAGTATGTACTGATACCATATAAACATTTGTGTAATAATTATACAGGTACATAAGTTCATAGTTATTCATCAAAACCTAAAAAAATTGATTTAAATTTTATTTCCAGGGCAACTGAGGATTTACACAGCCATACTGTTGTCTGCAAAACCTGGAAGGAATTTGTGGAACATTTAGAAAATAAAAATATTATTATGTCCCCTTTCTGTGGTGATATGGACTGTGAGGACAAAATCAAGCAAAATAGTGCCAGGTTAGTAGATTAGTATAGCTCATATATCCTTTTCTTCATTTTTAGTGGTTTAATTTGCTTTATTTTGCCATTAATATTTTCATTAAATATATCATATATATATTCATTCAAATTTTCCCATGAATAAATAATATTTCTCCCATTTACCTCCCTTCCTACCTACGTTTTATTTGTATTTTTTATTATATTCACCATGTACCAATTGTTTTCATTGATTGTTTTTATTTAGTCTGTTACTGTGTCACTTTAAATTGGCAAAAATGCTGTATGTGAGCAATTAATTAAATTAAATGAAAGTGGAGTATAAGTGCTTTTATAAATGTACTAAATGTGGCGGCCTCGGTGGCGGCGGGGTAAAGTCCTCGCCTGCCAAAGGTCACGGGTTCGAATCCCGCCTGGGTAGGAAATTTACACCTCCCAGGGCATGGTTGTGTGTGTTCGTTAAACGAGTTGCCTGGAAGAGAGGACTATGAAGTCCTGATATGGCTCAAAGTAAGACCTCAAAAAAAAAATGTGAGCAACTGTAGTGCTAAGTTTCAGATAGACTATATTGTTTTATCCATCAATTTAAAATACTTTTGTTGACTTGAATAATAATGCTGCCCCTAAAAAGATCACTCTCTAGCTGAGGCTACAAAGGTTCTCGTTGAATGTAGAGGGTCATAAAATAAGGAAAAGCCTGTCGTCACGCATATCTACTGATGTTAGATTTTTTTGGTAGCTTCCGCATTCAGCACCAAGGGTTATTCATATTAGTGTTGGTAAATGTAGAGCTCTCACCTACACAAGTGTGTGACGTTCACGCTATGTGAGTAATGATCCTATTCCTTTTCTTTGGCATTTCTTGAAGTTCTGGTGACCAGGAGCTCCATCATTTCAATGTGTGTGTGGTGCCTCATAAATAACCAGCAACTCAATCACGGAAAATCTTTATTGTTGTGTATTTAGTCAGTACACTTAAGGTGGCTGGTCGGGTAATCGTTAGTCATTGAGAAATTTAGTTACTTAAATTTTAATGCTGGTTTAAAATTTAAATAATAGGTCGTAGTTATACTATATTCAGTAGGAATGACTTTTGTCTTAGGTACATTCTGAAATATTGTCCTTTAAATTTACACATTGCCATAAAAATATGCTTAGATGCAGACTTGAATCATTTCTTAAGTCATTTTTGCGAAATTAATTTTCCGAAAACAGTTACACCCGTGGCCATAGAATTCAAAATAAGTATTTTAATGAAGATGTATTGTCACTGGAATGCGAACTAGTATTAAAATATGATTCTATACATTATTTTATCTTTCGTTTTTAATCCGGCAACAGCGTCCATTTTGCAACACGTGTCTCTGCTTAGCATGTGCTAGAGGCCCTCTCTAGAGGGCCCCTAGCATGTCCCGTACTTTCGTATGCCACGTTGCCAACTTTACACCACATAGCCGCGCGCGACATTTGAAATTCACGCATACATATTTTTAAATCGTATTTACGAAAAATTTCAGTCGATAGTGTTAAATGATTTTTTCAGAATAGATTTTAATTTATTAGAGCTACATTATATCAGTTTTTGGTTGAAATCTGTTCTGTAGGAATGGAGAAAGTGCGTAATTTATCCTATTGGAGTGGAGAGCGCCATAAGGCTCCATGTTAAAAGAATCTAAAATATCGCAAAAAGTATGTCGATGATCCCCCGTTTTTTCTTCGATATTCCATAGAATATCCAAAAAGGAACATATTTGGAAATTTTTAAGAAAATCTGTTCACTTTGGTTTTTTAGACCAGCCACCTTAAGATGATCCAATTTACTAAAATGTAGCCTTTCCTAACTTGTGGAATAATCTTCTGGTGAAATTCTTGTCGCTGCCCTTCTCTGAGCATTAAGGTCTTCTCTGTGCATAAAGGAGGTCATAAAGTCATGCAGAAGGGTATCCATAAGATCAGCAGATTGATCACTGTTCCACCCACTAAAAACTCAAATCTTTCCCTCTCTCTATGTATTCAACTGTTTTACTAAGGTTGAAAATAACTCGGATTACTTCCCTAAATATAGAGTAGTTCAGTGTATGCTTATCAAACAAGATCGTATGGCAACAAGGAACACTTTTTGCCAACGAGGGCCATTCTACTCGGCCTCGAAAGATCTATAATTAACTGCTTATGAGTATTTTAGTGTTCCACCCCATAATTTAAATGTCTTAAAATCCTCTAGTCTGCCGGAGAATTCAGGGCTACCCCTCCGTATTGCATTTAATATAAACTAGAAATTATTGGACTTTGGAACATAAGATGAACATTAAACACTTCAATTTCCAATAACTATAGGGCCCATTGTATGTCATGGATTCTTCGCCCCCGACCACCTTACTAAATTAACTCATTGCTTCAACACCATTTCCAATGTCCTGTTACCAAAAAAATTCCTTATTAGTTTGTGTCATTTTACGCTATTAACCTATTCCCTGTAGTGACAAAGACGTAAGCCACAAATTCAGCTGTGGTCAAATGCATAGAGGCAGTAACTCAATACCCAGTGACGAGTGCATTGTATGGTGTATGGGCTTAAAATGTGTACCGAAACAGGTTCTTGTTCAACAGCAAATTTTAAGGATAGCTAGATGGCCTAGCTATGGGTTCCCCCCTCTCCTTCAATCTAGCCGATATGTGCATTGATGATTTTGTGAACCATCTATTCTCATCTGAACAACCCAAAACAAAATATCAAAGATGGCACATGAATGGTTTGTTTGAGGCACACCAAGAAAACAGCGATTCAAATGAATTTTTACGCCCTTACTTATTGGCACCCGGCTTGTAATTAAATTTTAAGTATAATATGGTGCGTGTACACTTATCGGTTGTAGACCGCTTGTCTGGAACATCTAGACAGCTGATGAATTTCCTGTCCATGCTTAACTTGTGGAATCAAAAATTCATATTATTATGGAAGTGGAGCGTGTAGGGATGCTGAATTTCTTGTATATAACAATAAAAAATTCCAGTCAAAGGATTTTTATCTTTTATAATGGTTAGTGGAAATCGCAAAGTTTTCCTTTTGTTCCAAAAATGAAATATATCTGCACATTCATGCCTGTTACTGTATACAATATAAATCCTTTATGTTCTACATTATATTTCACCATTTATTTTTACTGTCGTTTCACTCCAAAAAATTGAAGTGCATATGTAGTGTAGAGGAAAGTACATATTGTCCTTTTTCTCATGTTTAGTTAGAGGAGACATGGGATGTATGGAACTCATTCCTTGTTCTAAATTTTATATTGCATTGTATTCATTCTCAGGGATGAAACTGGTGCAGAGGCTGAAGCTCCATCCATGGGTGCCAAGAGTCTGTGTATACCCTTTGATCAACCGAGTGACCTTAAGGCTGAGGATAAATGTATTAACCCCAGCTGCACTAAGCCACCAAAATTCTACACTTTGTTTGGTCGCAGCTATTGATGAAATCTCATCTTTCTAATCGGCCCAGAGGGCTTTATTTTGTTTAAGTTTATCAGAGAGAGATCATTTTGTTTGCACCTTGGCAACCTTTGCTCCGGTGTCTCAAGTCAGTACTAGTTTATTGGCGAATTAGCCAGTCCTTTCATTGATAAAATGATGTATCATCTGCCTCTGTCTGTATGGAACCATAAATGTTTAACTTGTAGAAGTAGAAGTGAAAAATCAATGGCAGCCAGCATTGATTTTCAATTGGGATAAACATTTGTATGTGGTGTCACATTGCTATATTGCTAGCAAAAATGGTATAAAAATGTGAATGTTGAAAGTAATATAATTTATCTTTCATTCTACACCTTGGATGAAGTAATCATGCCACCACCAGTACACTGAAATGTCAAAGTTAACTGAAACAAATAAATCACGCTGATTTCAATGAAAATCTCCTCTTTTGTTTTATTTGCCCTTCTCTTGACTATACTCAAAACCTATTTATGCTTAACATATATACTGACATGGTATCAGGCATAACTTAGTTGAAAATATCTGCATTTATCATAATTGATATTTAACTTGGCCATAATTGCAATACAGTTCTTAGCGAGGAAGCAGTTTTACGTAAAGGGGTTGTAATAATAATGAATTTAGTTGTCCAGAAATTATGCATACCCATGTAAGAAGTGTTTACGTCATTAACAACTCAAACACATATACCGTTTCAGCAAAAGATGCTGCATAGCCGCGAAACCAAGGTCGAGCAATAAAATGTTTTAAATGTGAAATAACAGCAGTTTTAAAACTTTCTTCTTCTGATTGCACGAATTCAAGCTTACGACTATCCTTTACAGATATTCCTGAAAATGGGTATCCAAAGCAGGGAACGACATATGTATTCTACAAAGCAGAATAACTCTCACATTACAGAGTTGATCCATTCACGCCAAACTTACCAGCAGTAATATCTTCCGAAGCAGAAGGGGATTAAGAATTAAATGCCCGTCCCTCGTACTCCCTTAGGCTATTTGGTGAAACAATATTCTTGAATAAGCTCTATTATAAACTGTGAAGTTCCGATTTCTGATGATACGATGAAAATGTAGGTACTTTGTATCATAGCCAATCCACATAAAATTGAAGGGAAATAAACCACTGATTGTGGAAACGAAAAAATACAGAAAACCGAAAACCCACTGTGACAGGTCTACACGACAAATACTGATGACCACACATGAGATTCCAATAATTGCATACCACTTAAGGAGATTAAAGACAAATTTCTGTCTTCGGATATGTATCATTCGATAATTTATCCGAACAAACATGCGGTTGTAAAATATCAATATCATGACTGCCAACAGAAATAATTGAATACTGGTGGCAATCCACAAATCACGAAACTATTGCAATGTTAACTTCATCTCATGAGACGACGACAGAACAGCCAAAGGTAAGAATGAACAACATTCATTGCTTACAAAGAGCATAATTTTTTAACAAGAAATCGTAATACCTTTAAGGCAACGTACGGGCGCAAATAAACATTTTATTGGAAGAGAATATTGTTGTTTAGTGAAAAAACCAGTTTCCGGCGATTTGATGTTATCTTCTAGCAATCTTCTCCACTGAAAACTGTGAAACCCGAATATTTCCCATGCACTTCACAGGTGATAGGGGTCCTTCGGTCATGATGACGTCAAAGACGGAGTGGCCAATCGGAGGTAGATTTTGCGAGTTGCGCACTGACTCAATTCGCCGTAAGGAAGAGTATTCGGCCATCTTGAAATCAAGTTAGTAATGAGTTGAGTTGGAGTAGTGGGATTTTACAACCGAATATCTGAAACTTCAGCCGTATTAAGGGGTTAGTAATATCATAAAAGATTAATTTTTTTATTGAATAATCTCCAGTGCATAAATGTCGGCATTATTAACGTGATGGTCCATTCGTAACCTCCTCAGTAGTTACAGTTAGGTTACGTTTTCTCCTAATATGAAGGGTTGGATTTTGTTTTAGCCCCGTTTGAGGAACTGAGCAAAAGAGGATGTTCGGTGTGTTTATACGCAGAGCTTTGTGATATGATGCAAACTGTCTCTAAGGTGTGGTACGTGTTTTAGCGTTCAGTATTTGGTTGATGCCTTTCGATCGCTTACGAGTAGAAATTGAGGTCCACATCAGCCTCAAGATTCACCGGTAATAGTTAATGATAAATTATCTTAAAGCAAGGCGCACATTTGATGTTGTTTTATGTATCATGAGTCTGGATTAAGTCATTACATGACTACATATCTTCAGTGCACCCCGGGGCATCGGATGCTGTTCAAGGCATGTTTTAAAGTGAATGTGTTGCTACTCCTTTGCCATTTGGACATAGTAAAATGTTTTTTATGACGACTTCGTGATTTTTTAAGTGCATCCGAGTACGAAGTTTTTGGATGGTCTTGAAAATATTTCATGCCATGAAATTGGATGGTATGAGGAAATCTGTTTTGGTTATGTTCCTCTTGCCCTTTTCATATTGCAATCATCGCTGCTGGTGATCGTCGAGTATATAGTTAATTTACTAGTCAATGTTTCAAGTTGAGTGATGTTTTTGTCTATAAAAGATGTGACTCTTTGAATATTTATATTTTTGCAATGTTTTCCCCATTAGTTTTCTAAAAATGTCATAAACCGAGCGTTTTGTCATCAATGTGAGGAATCCAAGCATAATTGTATTCACTTAGTTTCAATTTATATTTACGTTTTGAAATTTCTCGGTATGTTGTAGTCAGCCATTACTGTGGTTGGATCTACCAAATTTGTTTATTTTATGTGTTAACAACTTGGTCGCAGAGGGAAGTAACAGAACCTTCATGAATTATTTTACTTGTGTTTGTTTGCAAGGATAGTGATCAGTAAAGGGTTGATAATGGTATTTATGAAATTTCAAGCCTTTTAATTATTAAGGTAAGCGTACATGAGTCCCTCTTAATACTCCTATTCAGAAGTTCCTTAACAGTTGTTCATCCTTTTTACAGATGTGAGAGGCCGACGTGCCTCGCAATAGCAGCGCTTTGTGTCCTTTGATTTTGGAGGGAGCCAAGTCGAAAGAGGAAGAAGCAAATGTCAAGTGAAACTGGTGCGGATGATATCCCACGTGCTGCATTGCCGGCCCCCCGCCAGAACTGTCAGGCAAATAGCATACACTTTCGACTCCCACCGTTTGGCGGGGGAACCCTGTGACTCCCGCTTGCATGAAGGTAGAAGAATTTAAAACAAGCTTGGCCAAGGGTACCAGAATTCATATTCAAACTCAGTCGGACACCAACTCAAGAAAGTTATTTGCTGGCAAAGCTTTTTTCTGTTGAATGTGTGTTAATAGCATCCTAAATGAGGCTATCTCTAGTGCTGCGGTGAGGCTTGTTTTTAGTTTGTAGAGCCTCATTCCTGTCTCATACGGTGAAAACACTTAAAAATAAAAATAAGGTCAAGTGTTTACTCCTTCGGGAGCTCATCTTGACAGCAAACATCACTCATTGGTGCTACGTGAAGAACAGTGTTTTCTGTGGTTACTGCATAACGTACTTGCTGGATATATCCCCTCATATCATCTCATGCCCAAACGCGTCTTAACTTCCTGGCCGCCCCGAAAAGGCAGGAGAACCTTTCAGTCCACACCCTGTTTCACCTGTCACGCATGTGGGAACGTTGCTTTACGGCAGGGTCCCAGGATCCAGCCACGACCCCTTAGTGGCCGTTGTCATTGCCAGAAGCTCAATATCCACTGTGACCCACTCTGGTGCTCCCTTCTGGGAGCATAATGTCTGCAAGCATGCGCACGACTCTTCAGACAGTTCCGGAGTCACTCCCAGCCGATCATGTCAGCAATACCAAGGTAAGTAATTTCCTTAACACTCACGCTATCAGAATCGTTGGAAAGTCCGTTGATGTTTCATGATGATTATTATTCGTTGGTTCTCTTTGTAATATCATGACCGATAATTTATTCCTGTAAACTCTTGACACCATTGTGCTATCATCATTCATGAGACACATTAGTTAGGGTATCATTAATACTTTGAAATCACGCATGGTGGCAGGCACCTTAGTATTGTCAATTTTATGAATATACAGGTTAAATTGCAACTTTTGCATGAAGCAGTGGCGTTATTTTTCTTTAATGATTTTCAGCCTCTCCTTTTTCGCCACTGGATAGCTGCTTATATTGATTTTTGACACAGGTCAAGTTAAACTAAAGTAAAATTTGCTCATTTTGTCATGTCAAGCAGCTTAATTTTAAAAATTTTGTACATTTCTGCGAGATCGTATAAGTTCTCATTTAGTCATTCATCAGCATCAGTTTGTGATATTTATGTACCTAGCTATTTTAGAGTAAACTTTTGCAGCTGAATTACATGTTTGGGAGCTGTTATTGTCCATTCGTTGGTTCACTTACTTCCAGGCAATCCTTATCTTCAATGTGATTTAGGTTTTTAAATGTATTCTCGTACCTGGTCATTTTGTATGTTTGGGTTGAGTATTTATATAATTACGTCAGTGTGTCTTATCGACGTTTGGTGTGGTTTGGTTTTATAATTGAATCTAGGTGGTATGTGCTGCCCTTATTTTGTGTTTAGACCGTTTAGAGTTATTCAAAATAGGATAAAGACAGCATTTGAGCCATAATTGGCCAAAGAAGGATCTTGACCTCCAAATTAATGGCAATTTGTATCAAAAATAATTCACTTATCGATTCCAGCTGGGCCTTTTTTTTATGAATTTCTGTTTGGAAAAATAGACGTGTAATTGCTTGTTCTTGTATCTAGTGCTAGGGAAATGATCGATATTAGCCCTTCAGCCGTTAGTTAAAAATAATTCCATTAGCCATTTCTTCATCAATTTTCGTGTTCGTTCACCCTCAGGACCATGCAGTAATTTATTTAGTGCCATCGTCCATATATCGTTCTTTTCGTCCTTGTCCTCGACCCCCGTGGAAAGATAAGGGTAAATTGACCCAGTTGGCACTTTTAAGTCGTGAACTTAGCCCATTCCACGGCTGCTATCCGGGCCTCCATTACCTCCCTAAATCCACTTACAGGTGTTTACGTATGTTGACATTGTTGGATGAGCCCCGGGATGTTTGCACCCCATACCATGTCCTGGACGACTTCACCCCCTCCTCAGCATTCTTCTTTTCATTCCTCCTCATTATACTTCAGGATGCCGCTCCCCAAGCCTTGCCCATCTATTCCCTTTCTCATCACCTCGAGCAGCTTACGTTCACCTAATTTCTCTGGCAATTTTTATATTTTCGCCGCAGTAGTTGCATTTTAATACATACTTAGTTGTACCGGTAGACATGTTGTAAGCTATAGGTGCCCTCCCTAATTGTTCGGCGTGACTTGTGAGTTTTTCACTTCACATGTCGGTCCATGTTCTGAGGTGTTACACAGAAGGCGTGGCTAGTTGATACTCCTGCATTCATTGCTTGTGAATGTAGTTCGAAAGGGATTCAACGGCAAGATACGTTAAAGGCCGTTATGATAATCTCGTTAGTGTTTCTGGCCTTTTGCAGCAACTGGGATGGGAGACGCTTTCGGGCCGTCGATTAAAATTTAGACTCAATCTATTATGTAAGTTCCAAACCGGTCTATTTTCTGACGACGTTGATAATATTTTACGAAATCCGACATACATACTACGGAAGATCAGATCATGATAATAAAATTAGGGAACTCGACTGCAGAACGGACGGATTTAAAATGTCATTTTTCCCACGAACGATAAGGGATCATAACAGCGGCCAATGAGACTTTTATCTAGGTTTGTCGATAGGTAGTGTAGCTCTTAAGTGGTACTCCCTAATACTTGAATCCTTATCTGTTACCTAGTACTAGCAGCACGCCGTGCATGTTTTCTACTAAAGTCTGGAGTTTCTTTCCATTTGTGTAGTTGCAAAATACATATATATTAACGGTCCCTCTCCATTGTGATAATATCTGTAGTGTAGTGCATGCTTGTGAGGCTTCGTCTCGTGACAAGCATTAGCGATTTATGCTTATGCATAATTATTCGTAGTTACACTAACTTTAGGGTACAGTGTAATGCATGTTGGTGAATACTCACCCCCTGCCACACACCCCTGAGGTGGCTTGCAGGGGATTAGGTAGATGTAGATGAACGGATGCTCTTGCCGGTTATGTCTTTGCTCGGATGCCCGCCGTTTGAAAGTTATTTTGTCCACCGAAGAGTATACATCTACAAAATACCCTGCAAGCCACCTCAGGGGTGTGTGGCAGGTATAGTGTTGTGGACTGCTATATGTGCGATATTGAATTCCATTTAAGCCTCCTGTATGATGAGAGCCGTGTTGTTTCCGCTGATAATTGATGCTTTCTGGAAATTAGGACGGGCTCATGGGTTCTTGTTAAAATTGATGGATAGACTTCATATATCTTGAAACCGAATTCCATCGTGCTTCTTATTTTCATTCCTTGTGATTAAATTAGCCTGGAAAATAATCACTTTACAATTATCAGGATACGATCCCAGATCTCCCATTGGTGGACGACAAGTTATAGTTCGCATAACTTGCTCCCCTCCACCCCCCTCTCCCCCCCGATAAATTCGACAGTAACTTATTGTTAGATGGCTTGGTGGTGTAACTGGCTAACACACCCTACCGGCAGTGGAAAATCAGAGTTCGAATCTCGGTCAAGTCAAGTGATTTTTTTTTCTGGGCGGACTTCGTCGTATCGGTGTGCAACTTCACTCCCGTGCGCGTGACTGCGTACCAAATAACTTTTTATACATCTACGTGGTACCCTGCTAGCCACCTCAAGGGTGTGTGATGGTGGGTGACTGGTATGCACTGACCGACAAATACGCTATCATACTGTTAGGTTGTTTTACTAAATATAAAGTACCGTGCATGGAAGTAACCTTTTCAACCTGTCCGTGCCGCAATCTATGTATGACTTTATGCATGTGATCTAACCTACCAAAGTAACACGAATGTTGGTTCGTATTATTTCTGCTCTACGTGTCATACACGAGTTTCGAACTTCGAGGCAGAGTCGGGGACCGTTTAGCGTGCTCCCTCCGCGCGTCGATCGACTCTTCAAACAGATCAGTGTGTTCTTTCTTCTTAAGGGAGGGAGGAAGTTTACCGTCATAGAGGTTTTCGGAAGTGCAGGATCACCTATGCTGTGCGAGCTCCGGCCGGGTTATGTTCCGTTTTTGCGAATCCCGGAATAATGTTTTCCCGCGAAGCCCCGCTTTTTCTTCCTTTCAGGTTATTTAACGGGCTGCACCCCGCGTCGAGATTTCTTTCGTCCGTATTTGGGCCTATAGCGTAAACCATTCACCACTGCCGGTTGTTGACCTTGGGGGCGCATGATTCAGTCGCTGGCGATCTCATTAGGTGCGCCCTCTCTCTCTCCACTGCTTCGCTCCGCGAGGAATGATGACTCTGTGGGCGCTTGGTTTCATTCTTACTACGTCAACAACGTACCAATCAGGCCAATGCAAATGTCTGGGACAGGGGGTGTATTTCCTCCAACATGCGCCACACCATATAGTGTGAGTTTTGTTCAGCATTCACTGCACCATATGCTACGAATGTTATAGGAATTACCAGTTAAAGTGCCTACATACTAGCTCAGAAATACGAGTAGTGCAGCAAGCATGCGATACCCCTGAATGCAATGCAATAGCATGTTGGTACAACCTAGCACATTAATAGATAACCATTATATGTGTATCAGATCAATTAATTAGGTATACCATCTGTCGAAACTAACATGATCAAGTTTCAATGGCATAAAACCTGATGATATTTAGCTTCCTGATGACGCAATTTGATGTTCAACGCTGCTTGCAAGATATTTTTGACGTCTATTTGGAACTCGATAATCATTTGATAGTTATCTTATCGTTCCCACTTTTCGAGTATATGAATAATTTCGTTTCTCTACACATACCCAGGCAACTATTGTTGTTCACTACAGATTACTATTAACCATACTGTTCTGTTCACCATTCTTTACTGCAATATGTACTGCTTGCTATACTTCTTATTCTCCATCGCATTTTTCTCTAAATCGTTTTATACTCAACGAGAGAATTTAATATGTATTAGGAAGGCTGGAGTAAATATTATGAGGGTGAGCATGGACTAGAACGAGTGGAATAGTTCATTTATCTTGAGGAATGAGAGTTAAGCACTTGGACATCGAGGCCAAAACTGTTGTGTTATGCATATTAAGGGATACAACAAGAGAAGTATGAGGAGTAATGTGGTTGAATTTCAACGTAAACATGTATTGCAATTTTTCACTGCTAAAATATATTTATTACGAACCTAGTTTTCGATTTATTTCATCATCATCAGACCTGGTGATGATGTTGTACACTAAAACCTAGGTCGCAATAATTCTATTTTGGCAGTGGAGAATTGCAATATCAGTCTCCATTAAGGGATGCAATGTTTTGTATTTAATGTCCAAGACTAACCCAAGCTTCTTTGTGAAATTTATTCCCAAAGTTTGGAATTGAAATCGTTTCAATTGCCATTTTTAGATTTTTTAAGCGAAAGTCAGTTTGCCATGCTGATCAAATGCTTTAGGAACTACCCTTGCATTAGTTCCCTGTCAATATAATTTGAACATGAGCCCTTGCATGCTTTTTTTTTATTACAGGTTTGTAATAGTGTATGTACTTCTTTAAAATTTTGCTATCATGATCGTCGAATATCTCTGGTTAGCAATTTCTTTAAAGTCTGAAATTTTAATGTTTTAAAGGACTCAAGGATTGGTACCTGCAGTAATTAATGTTAGATTTAAGGCTTTCCCGGTGCATACTTGTGATGTAGATTTCTCGGGTTTCCATTCCGGGTTGGCGTGTGTTGCAGCGATGTTTCCACGGCGTAGTCTGCGTCCATTGTCCTCAGGGTTAATCAATGGAGGACAATGGACGCAGACTACGATGTCGAAACGTCGGTGCAACACACACCAACATATCACCCGGAATGGAAACCCGAGAAATCTACATTACAGTAATTAATTTTGAGAATCATTTAGTAAAAAAAAGACAGCTTGGTAAAAATGTGAGCATACTGCTTGCGTGAAATAGTACGTTTGAAATCGTACACTAATTGATCATGTTATGTAAAGGGCTATTGATTTTCACATATAATGTTTAAAAGTAATGATACATTATGATACATGTTTGTACATTATAGTCTCCATATGCGTTTAATATACGGACGAGACATTCCGCGTTATGTTGGAACCTTGTGATCAAAGTTACAATATCAATGGAAAAAATGTATTCAACCCAAATAACTCACACTATCCGGAATTTCAAAACGTTCCTTGATGTCGCTCCAAATGCTAAATATTAATTGTTCCTCTTTGGTGGAGCATGTGAATTCTCCACTCACTTGACCTCGGGGAAAGTGATTTTCGTAACATCATGGCTAAAACTAATTTATTTTAAAGGAATACAAATTCGTAATTTTACTTCTCCTTTATAAGACTACTGCATAGTATGATATACTATGATGGTCACGACGAATACAAATGCACTTATTTCCCTACGACGCGCTCGCTCACACTTTTTCCTATTCTTGCCAAGTTCGTTGACGTTAATATCTTCATAGATTCGATTGCTATAGGATACAAGATAAAGCCAAGTCAACAAAATTACTAGGTCCTAATTTTCATGCAGTAAAATTTCACTCGGATTGGAGTGTTAGTAGGTAGATATTTTGGCCACGGGTGAGTCCTGGGTTTGAATCCGGTCGAAGCATTACACAGCCGTCCTCCCCCGCCACCATAATTCACGCAATAATGCGTCTGCATTCTGCGAGATCTAGTGGAAAAAAGTTATGCTAATGTATACAAACTTGCACTTTTCCACTTAGTTTACAAGGAGATATACCGAAAAATTTAGCCGAAACCTTTTTTTGTTAAATATAAGTATTTTTGGAAAATTACCAGTTTTATGTGAATATTGAGTGAACTCAATATCTCCGTGGCTCGATATGCGAGTAAGTCGGTAATATTCGAAAGGCGAACGGCGCGCCATCCCACGGATGAAAATTACCCTCCCGCCTCCTCTGGCTGCGTGGAAATCTATTTCACGCGACTTTCGAATAATCTTCATCTAAAAAAATACCCTGCAAGCCACCTCAAGGGTGTTTCGCAGGGGGTGAGTTAGGTGAGTAGTTTTGCGAACAGTTCTAGATGGCGTTAGTTCAGATGTAGTGAAAGTAACATCAGGTGTACCCCAGGTAAGTATCATCGGTCCCTTATTATTCCTTTTGTACATTAATGACATCACTACCTATCTTACGAGCAAAATTTGCCTCTTCGCAGACAACGCAGTGTTGTACAGGGATTTAAGCAATGAGTCCGACAGGATTTCGTTACAAAAAGGCCTAGGTTCTATAAATGAATATAACATAATACATACATTAACATAATACATCTACATCCGCCGAAGGGTGCGTGGCAGGGGTGAATTTTCACCTACAAGCACTACACTGTTAGCCACAAATGTTGCTATTATTAATTCATCATGCATATATGTTGCAGGGGGTGAATTTTCACCAATATGCACTTCACTATATGCTACTAATGTTACAGAGACTACTAGCATCAATTTACAACGTGAATACATACGTGTACCGAGATGATAGTCGTATAAATGTTCACCGAAGGTTTGATTGCGATTATTTTCCTATTTGTTGCAGTCGATTGTAGCGCACATGAAATTTTAGTGACGACCTTTTACATATCTGGCCGATATATTCTGTCCGCGTATTCCAAATAAGGTTTAACTAGGGGTAAGTAGCTAAGTTCCCTTTTTTATAATGAATATAGTATCTTAATAATTATTATTTCAGCTTAAAGCGGGAGGAAAATGCTTTCAATAAGGGTAGGCGGAATATTTAAAAAAATCTTTTCCGTTTCCGGGAGACTCCTGGAGAATCTGAGATAGTTGGCCAGCCCTACTACCTGCCATACACCCTCGAGGTGGCGTTCGGGGTTATTATATGAGTAGACGTGGATTCCTCCGTTCGGCGCATGAGTAAAAGGGTATCCCCATCAGAGTTGGCGGTTTGTCCTCGCGTAGCGGATCATGAGTAATACGGGATGGGATATAGAAGGGGGGGTGGAGGATGCATTGGAGGGGGGAGGGTAGGGGGGCGGGGTCGGTCGACTGTGGCTCTGCCGCTCTTGCCTCCCGTCAGGGAAAATGCCACTTGTGTGTTGTACTCGTGTGCGCTTATCACACACATACTGCCATCGTTTGCGCACTTTAACGTATAACCAACCATTCGAATTGCGTTCACACACTTCTCGAGTTACAACGGTAACGAAGTGCTGCCCTCTCCAGAATTCGTTTTCAACTGGGGGAAATGAAACAGTCGATATTGAATAAAAGTAGTAGGTCCGCGTGATATTTTGCGAGTTGGGAGAGTGTGTTTTTCAAAAGCAAAGGACGCCCTTTTTCCATTCGTGAAATAGAGCCTCATTTCATCCATATTTTCCCCGTGATGGAAGCGAAGGTATATTGGCAATGCATGGATCCTTATCTGCTACGTAGTCGTAACTAGTGTTTCCATGTTTCCTGTATAACTCTTGTATCTCTGTGCATTTATATTGTTGCAATAAATATGCAAACTGCAAAGACAGTGGGCTCACAGTCAGTGGGGAGGTTCCTCGGAGAGGCGGTGATACGTATTATCATATTGTTTCGATCAGATAAATGTAATGAGAAATGCAGAGAATAATGCTGGGAGCTCTCCATTAAGTGGAATTTGGCGCTGATCGGAAGGCATTGAATCGTATACGGAAGACAATGGAAGGATGGGGTGAGCGTAGGCGGATCGTTCAGTAGTCTGCGAGTGGATAACATTCTATAAGCGCACTAATAGTCACGGCCGAATGTTTTGTGAAAATTCAACGAATGTGTTCGATCTAAGTATTCAAAAATATGAGCTTTTTACCACGCAGATATTAAGTAGTCATTGAAATGTTGTGCGCCTAAAACAACTGAAAGTAAATTAAAAAACAGCAATGGCTTACACGATTATCGAAGTTCTAGTATTAAATCATCATGCATAAACAAACTTGAGGTAAAGTAATCTATACTAAATTGCATAATACCCTGTAAGTCTCGAGGGGGTGTGACTAGGAAGGATAAATCACCATCCCGCACCATGCTGTACACCAATGAAGTTAATTTAGCTACGACTATTGGTATATACATTAGCGAAAGCTTGCAATTAATTGCCAAGAGTTGAAATCTCACCATGCACTACACCATAGGCACGCCACCAATTTTAAAGAAATTATTTGTATTGATGTATTTTGCAGCTAAATAAATGCACAGAGATACAGGTGTTATACCGGAAACATGCACAACTTGGCGGTTAGTACTAGGCAGCAAATAATGATACAAATACTAGGGAGTAAATTAACTAACTAGCTACACTACTTATCGACAGACATAGTTAAAAGTCTCATTGGCAGTTGTTATGGTCTCTTAACGTTCGCTGTAAAAATGGAATCCTAAACCTGTCCGTTCTGCATACCTATGGTATTTAGGTAATGTAAATAATAAGGAAGAAGTACTTAAAATGTGAAAGTATAATCGTGGATATTAAGGAAAGAATATTGTCGTATTTTCACCATGTTATTCATTAATTCCATCATTTTACCAAGTTTTACCTCAAAAACAAAAGAATTGGTGAGTTTCATTTCATGTATCGTTTTATGCGCTCTGTCCTGATTTTCATGAACATTTCCGAATGAAGAATAGTTCTGCTAATTTTACGTGGCGATTTCAGTAGTTTAATCTTATCCATGGAGATATTTACAGATTTGGATTCTCAAACACTGGAATTCTTCTCAAATTCAAACCATCAAATAACAGCATTCCTAATTAAGACATCGATATTTCAAGGCTATGGCCTTAAAAATTATTTTCAATCAAGTTTTATAGAATGTTCATAGTAGCTGCTAGATAAAGTAATTAACGGCAAGTTCTGCTCGCCTAACAAATTCACGATTTTTAAATATCTTATGCGCGAAAGCTATTATTTCTTTGCGATCGGTAAATTACTGTTTTGTGTGACACTCGACTACTGAATTTATTTTACATGGGAAAGACTCCCTTTATCGGGAACTATATTGGGAACGTTCTTCTCTACATACGTACGAAAACTTAGTTTAAAAGGGATGGCGAAGTTCTGAGAAGTATGTTCGAAACTGACATGTTGAGCTATATCCAGCTCAATGGCATACCGGGAAGAAGGTGGAGACATTCCGCTATCTAAATCGGACGTAGTTTATGACGAGGTCATGGAGGATTGGTTATGATAAAAGTGAATATTAAACTTCGGTGAACTTCATTCTGGTGGACGTCTGTGATGGCAAAACAAACAGTGAAGGACGTTTCTCGGGTGAGAAGGTGCCCTTAGGGGTCCAAAGCCCTCCCAACAGCAGGTTAGGGATTTTCTTTTGTGTCCCTTGCCTCCCCTCACGTGAATCCTCATCCAGTTGAGCGTGACAGGTAAACTCCAACCAGAGTGGAGAGGGAGGAAGAGAGGGGCACGGTCGTAGAGAAGAGGGGCCCTTCGCCCATTCTCGCTCATTTTTTCGGCAAAACATCGTCAGAAGCCTTAAGCATGTCCGGTTTAGGGGTCGCAGCGAGAGCGGTTTAACGGGACGGGGAAGTTGGGGGAGAGGGATTCAGGATCTCCTTGGAGAAGAGCGGCTAGTGACGACGATAGTTGAGAAGACTCTCAGCAGGTGGCGCGGCCCACCACGGCTGGCTGAGGAACGGGCGGAAGAATAGATGGGAGTGGAAAGGAGGGGAATACATGACGTAAAATGTGCACCCAATTTGCTTAAAAGTGCTCGTGAATATCTTGGTGAACGTAACAATTTACCAGCACCATGGTAGAGATGAGACGACGCCTGCCTGATAACATTTCGCCACGTTATAAACTAATTGTAACTAAGACTCGTTGCCTGGCCTCGTGCTCTACCGAAATGAAAGTATCGTATCACAGAATATGGTGTTAAGAAGTCGTTAAAGCCGAGAGAAAAATGGAAGTCTCTTCGCCATTTGCTCTACTTCGACTTAGAGAAGGAGTAAAATTTAATGCCTCGGGAGTTGCGTAATCCAATTCTACATAATACCCTGCAAGCCACCTCCTGGGTGTTTGGCAGGGGGTGAGTTATCATCAACATGCATTTCACAATACTATATTAAAGCTAATGTAACGACTACTTTTGATACATTAGCCAAACCTGCTAATACTTGTGAGAAGGTGCAATTTCAAAAACATGTAGTACACTATAGCCAGGCCGATAATGCTAGAGAAATTATTTTAATAAATGTATTTTGCAACTACATGCATTAACGGATATACAAGAGTTAAACTAAGTAGTAACACCATGCGCGGCATGGTGTTAGTTCTAGTTAGCAAATAAGGATAGAAGAATTATGGAGTAAATTAACTAACCAGCTACACTAACTATCGACAGGCCTAGTTAAAAGTCTCACTGTCAGCTGTTATGATCTCCTTTATTATGTATCGTTTATAATACATTCTATATTTATAATTATTCTGCTCCTTGTCATCCGACACATTTCCTTCAGTGAACTCGTATACTGATAAACGATACACGACTACGTGCTTCGTAGCATTGGTGGATTCACTACTGACGTCTCAGAATGAACTCGAAGTGGACCTCACACCCATTATGGTGTCTGTCACTGTATACAAAGGGTAGTCGTCTCTCATAAACATCGTCAGAAGTCATCAATTCTAACATTGGCTTCCTGCAGCTCTCCGCTCCTCCTCCCTCCCTCTGATAACCGTTTAATTCCTATATAATTATTTGCTTTGACGTCTTTCATAATTTGCCTAAATGTACATATTTCATCATCAGTCTTTCTCGGTAATTACTACCGTTAATTTCTCTTTCATTATTGTTTTCATTTGGCTGTTGTGTCGTAAGATGTGTCCAATGAGCCTGTCTCTTTCTCTGTCGTATATATTTTCTATTCAACACTTGTCAGAACTTCTTCATTGGTGATTCTGTCCTTCAAGGTCATTGTCTTCATTCTTCTATGATACAACATTTTCATTCCTTCCAATCTTCTGCGCTCTCACCGCCCCATACAGGAGGCATGTTCCAAATGTATGTTTGAAGGAAGTGCTTCCTTACTTCTTAGCTTGTACTGCTGGCTGTTCGTAGTCTTTTCTTCTGGTAGAAAGCCTTATTAGCTTTCGTTACTCTGCTCTACAAATTTATTGCTTGATTTTCACCTTGATTTTTTTCTTCGCACATTAATGGCGATGCTACTTCTCAGGCTAAAAAATTCTTCCTCTTGCGCTAGTGTTAGGTGTCTTGAAGTTTCACCATGGCTGTTTTCCTGATTTATTAAACAAACCATTATTTGGATTGTCTCAGGGAAACTCTCTCTGCCGGGATCGCCAGGTCATCATCAGTGCCTAGCATGCGAGCACTTACGCGTCTCCGAGCGCGTGTACGTTGCGTGGTCGTCTTTTTTTTATTTTCCCTTGTTTTCATTTATTGCACTTTCAATTAAAAATGTTGGAGATTTTTTGCTTGTGTCGAATTGAATTATTTTAAAATCTCTCTATGGAGCAAAATATTCTATCGTCTCCTGTTTTCGCCTGCCCCCTTTGGACGCCTGAAGTGAAAATGCGGCATGTTTGGCCTCCAAGAGTAATCCATTGTTGAAGCCCGCACGAGTAGCTGTCTTCGCCTCCTTAAGCTGATGTGCTCTGGTTCGCCCCTCATATGTTTCTTCGCCTTTTTCATTACGCTAATCACTGTTTCGGGCAGTGAATATTTGATTTTCCCGGCGAAATTTACATTTTTACTTGATCGTTTTCAGGTTTCCGTAGTCTAGCTATTGATCTGCTTTAAATTCTCTGCGAACGATATCCGGTAATTGAAACTCCCGGCTGGAGAGGAATGGGGCGGGGTTATTGATGGTGTTGAAGGCTGCTTCGAATCACGCTCCACTGTGAACTCATTGTCAGTTTTCTGCTGAAGTAGAGCTGTAACTGAAGGCTTTTTTTAGGTTAGAGAGTAGGACATAGAGTAGTGGGTTATTAAATAAAGGGGTCATCGTAAATAATGGTAGCAATGAATGCCTTTTTTAAAGTCAGAATAGATTTATATCCGAAAGAAATAGAAACCGCGACTCAGGTACACGGTAAACGAGTGTCATTAATGGAATACAATACCCTTAAGAGGAAAATACGACTAAAATGTCACATCAGGGACACCTGATGTGACTTTAAATTCATTAGAGATAGCGCCGTAACGTAACAATCCTTTGTACGCGATTGCTTAAGAATTATCTAATCCGGGAAATTACGTCGTCGTATAACTTGTAGGATTTTAACTTCATGAGTAACTATACATTGGAAACTTTATCAAATGCCTTTTTAAAATCAAGACAAATTGCGTCAAATGGAACGTTACCTTCACCCGAGACTAAATATCGTGGGGAAAAAGTTCTAATTCAGTTAAGCAAGATCTTCCCTTTCTAAATCCGTGTAGCGTTTTTATAAAAAAGTTCTGCATATCGAGGTGTCTCATAACTGTACTCACAGTTATATATACAAGGACTTAGGAAAATATCGACGTGAGCGATATCGGTTGGTAGTTTGATTGCTGTTCCTTATCAATTCTTTTCAATGTTGGCGTAACATTTGCAATTTTCCAGTCTATGGGTAGGTAATTTGTATTCGTTGATGGATTTGCTAAATATTATCAACGTCGTTTTTAGTTAACCGCATCTCAGGTATATCAAGAACAAGTGACATAAAATACTATAAAAGAAAGGACCTTTAAGTCGTATCCCAGGGATCCCATTTTCATAGAGGTCGTCAGTTGCCGTAGTATTGAAAAAATGTCGCTGATTTTCACCATCTCATTCTTTGCATGGAAGTTGATGTAGTGATGGGAACAGAAAGTTGGTTATGGAATGAAATTGTGGATGCCGACATCTTCCCGAAATCATATGCAATGTAAAGAAAAGACTGAAAAGCGAGAACAGGAGGAGGAGTATTTATATGCTCATGTTACAGGTAACCCGATGCAAACATAAATTCAATTTTAAAGTTGGAAAGACAGTTGAAGCAGTTCATACGTCAAAATAACGACAGGTAATAAATATATCGGTGGTGGTTTTTATGCTCTCTCGATAGACTTTAAGACATGTAGTTTCCAAATGGCGGCATAGATCAGTGGCGGATCCAGGACCATATCTCGGGGGGGCTAATATCTGCTAATATGCCCATGGGGGGTAGGGGGTATGTAATATCCCCCAATAGATATACTACATGTTTTTGATGTGCAATAACTATTTCAACAATTTATTCAAGTGAGGAAACTTTTACAAAACCACAGAAAATTACACGCAACCACGACCCGGGTTTCGACGACTGAGCGTCATCATCAGGTGATCAAAAATGTAAAGCAATCCCTTATATATATATATACTATCAGTCAGTGGGGTGGGGGGGGGGACGGGAATGGTCAACAAAAGAGGAAAGGATAGGGGAATTGGTGGGCAGCAAGCATCCATTTAAAAGATTAACACATGAGTCAACATTTCGTTTTAAAATTTCGAGCTGTTCAAATGCATTTAGCTGGCGTCGGTTATCAGTAAAATGCAGTACTTTAACTTTAAAATCACATTAATGGTCACAAGTTAAAAGGTGTTTGGAAAAATTACTCTTTTCTTCATGGTGATTTTTAAATGCACTATAATGCATAGTGCATTTAAAAATCCCCATGTAGAATAGTAATTTTGCCAAACACCTTTTAACTTGTGACCATTAATGTGATTTTAAAGTCTTAAGTGAGGGAGGCTCAAGGCAATAAATCAACGGTAACGTCACTAAAAACAATATATGAGAAAGAGCGAACAACAAATTAGAAAAAGCAATTACTTTGTTTTTCAAAGCCTGTATACAACCTGCTTTCAGAATGACGCCTATAAACTTCCTAGGCTATATAAAAATCCAATGCAGTGTATTAATATTTCTAGTCGTGGAATAGGAAGTAATCTGAAATCCATTAACTAGAAGAAATCACCAGGTCCCGATCAAATTCCCGCCCGAGTTTATAAAGAATTAGCGTCAGAAATAGCACCGTACTTGAAATTAATATTTGAAAAAATTTAGCAGAACTTCGTGTTTCTTTCGATTAGAAAATCGCGAGCGTTACACCAATATTTAAGAGCGGTGATTAGGAAGAGTCCAAGTAACTATAGACCGATTTCCCTTACGTCTGTTTCGTGCAAGAGATTGGAACTTAAAATCGTCAGTTCGATTATGGGGTACTTGGATAGTCAAAACTTGCTAACACAAAATCAGCCTTGACTCCGGAAAGGCAGGTCTTGCGAAACTCAGCTGGCCTTCTTTCTTCTCGATATTCTTTCCTTGGGAGAAAGGCTAATATCTACCAGTAGTTGTATCTTAACGAGTGTACTGCATGTTTATCTACGCAGAACTCTACCAGTTTCTAGTTTTACTGCGCACTGTTTTCCTGACTGGTTTTTTGTCTCCGCTTATCGACCGGGGAAACGTGCTAGCTCCTGATTTGAACTGATGCGCGCACTGTGCATGCATGGTGTGGAATCACCCCGTGCCACACGCCTTAGAGGTGGCCCCCAAAGCAGAACGTGTTTTTTCTTTCTGTTTTCGGTTTATGCTTAGACGAAAAACTTTCTGCGAGTGCAAGCGTTTTAGTGATAAATTAATCATATAGGTTTTATAGGTGAATAAGTAAGCAATTCACGCGTTTTTGGCATTTTTCTGTTGAACAATTGAACGCGTGTATCGTATACACTGAACTATTTCAGTGTATACGATATCTTTCTGCAGCCCTCATTTTCGTTCTGCGACAATGTCGCGCCGTCGCTTGATGTTCTGCTTTGGGGGTGGTGGCTTGCACGGTTCTTCTTAGATGTAGATAAAGTGTGATAACATGAGTTCAATCAATAAATATGTATGCATGTATCTGTCATATAGAACTTAGTTATTGCTGTTAGGCCTAGAAAACTGACTCACTTCTAATAACTTCCTCCGTATTGCCCTATCCTGTCATACCTATTTCGCCTTAGTTTATTCGAGGCTTCTCTTAAACCATGCATTGCTTCATGCAAGCACTCCCGTTATTTAGACTCCTTATATCCCTTCTCTTTAGTGTCTATTTCATCACATTCACTCTTGAATTTCGCGGTCTACCCTATCCTCTCTCACCATGCAGTATATTATCTTATTATATGTATATGTTTCGTTGTTCCATTCTCTCGACATTGCCAAAACAACGAAGCACTTTCCTTTCATACATATACATGTTCATTACTGGAGCGTCCACATTCTTACTTCACCCACTCATTCCTAACCCTTTCCATTCTACTTTTGCCACAAACACTTTATCAGGCACCCCATTCCCACTGTATTTAGACTACTTAATTACAAGCACCGCGTAGGAAGCACATTTGTGATGCTAGTGTAAAATTATGTATGGTCTATTTGGAGACCATTTCCACTTACTGTATGTGTACGATGTCGATGGGGATCGTGTAAGAGTTCTGTTTCGAAACATATTCTTATCCTTTAATGAATCCTCAACACATTAAATGTGAATGAGTAAATTGGGGTGGGTACATAGTTGTAATTTTTAAAATAATAAAGTATAGCTGTCGTGATGGAGGTGATGTTCATAGTTCGACAACGATGTTATTTTTGAACTGTAGGTAGAATATCTTTTATAAGTACCCCTGATAACGTACCCCGATTATAAATTTTGTTTTTGCATAAATAATTCTTCAATCTGTAAAAAATAATTTGGGTAACAAGATTTTAACATCGGCATTTCCGGCCTCAAATTACCTGGCCCGTACGGCGAAATGGTGACGTATTTGCTTTTAATAGTTTATTTTTTTTAATTTCGGTCTACAAGGCTATTTCAGAAAGCTTTGTACTTTCACAATATCAATATAGCATAACATATAATTTTTCGGGATACCATATCTATGTACCAAAGGTCGATGTTATAGACTGAGGAGCTGTTTTATGATCTCTGCTTGAATATAATATCGATGTGAGAACCGAAGTTATTACCTTCTTCCGACCATGACGTTCACGTCAGTTAATTGACCCCCGAACTCTCAGTTAACACAGAGTTAACGGAAAGGCTGCGTTATCTTACAGTTAGCTTTAGCCGGACATGAAACTTGGACTTGGACAAACTTGGCCTAATGGACATTGCGTTGCTCTTATGTTGTCAAAATAATCTTTTACTGCAACAAAATGTAATGGGACGATGTTGATTACTGAAGCTTTCCACTCAAGGTGTTGATGTTGGCGTTGTTGATCGGAACTCTTCAGAGCGCACGCGAGCGTCTATACGATGCGTGTGCAAGTGAAGACGAGACATCAACGTCCCGATTGGTGACATTTCGCATGTATGCAACAGTGTCGACCGATTGTTTTGTAAATACGTGACGAATTCGTTCATAGTTCATACATACTTACACTTTACATACTTATGAAGGTACTTAACAGCAGTGAAGGCTTATCACCTCAGAGTAAAAGAAAACTTGACATTATTCATGCTTGAAGCCATTGGTGAAAATTGGAAAAGCAACAATCGCGGATGCGATTGTCAAAGTTCTTTTATTGTCCATCGACTCTGCTCCTCCTAATTTGTGTCGAAGTGCGCTTGCGCCAATTGGTGCGCACTGGGTCTGAAACTAATGGAAAGCAAGTCCCCTTGTGTTACGAAGTGAACAGCGCCATTGCTATATGATATCATTTTTTACTTTGCCATTCCTAAAAAAACTTCTTCAAAGAGGGACGTCGTTATAAAATCCCATCTAATTAATGCTGAATGACTTAATTTTGAAGAAGACTTTCGTAACTGATAACCCTGTTGAATAATGGGCAATTAGTTTTGTTTAACATCGTTGCTATTTTGAATAATGTACTGGAGTTTCGACCGATTTCATTTGTCTTATGAAAACGCATGCTTTCGAAGCTCGGGTTCTGCTCTGTAAGCAAAAGGGCCTGAAGAGTTGGGGAATGGCCCGCCGTGTGTTTCGATCTAGTGCATTCCATTGGAGATGGAAGCGGGGGAATCCTTGTCTTCCTGTCAGCCGCCTACTCTTCGCAGCTCTCAAAGCGGGGGTGGCCAAAGGGGTGGCGGTAATCGCGCCCCCTCCTGAACAGAGAAGATCCTCCTCGGCGATTCCCCCCCCGCCCCCTGGTGGCATTCCCAGCCACCTCGCGACGGCCAACAACAGCCAAATCAAATTGCCGTGTGGCGTTTGTGTCAATGGCCCGGCGCGAGGGGGGGCTTTTTCGACCTTTCTGCGGATTCCCTTTTGTGTATCTCATTTGCGTCGCGCGGTTGTGAGGCCTCGTGCCCCCCTCCCTTTAGCCTCACCCCCTTCTACGCCCCCACCCCCCTCTTGAGAATGCGCCCGCCTCTCTCAACTTCGTTCCATTTGCATTCGCCCCCGCGCGCGGGTATTGTTCCGCCCACTCCCTCCTCCTTAGAGGCTTAAAACTCTCCAGAAATGCGTCTCCGAACACCCTTCATGCGTGATTGTCATCAAGTATAAAAACAATTTAAGAAACGTAAACGTGGAAAGAACGAACAAATATACCAGAAAACGCTGTGGTAAAAAACGATTAAATTGACTATGGGAAATTAAAAATATATAGAATCTTACGTAGAACTCCCTAGCCACCAGCATGTGTACTCGATAATTCCTTTACTTCCTCCTCTAATCCCTCCCCTTGCATTATCCAACTCGCACCCTAGCTTGCATAAAATACTTAGCCGAATTTCCATTACGTCCGGAAGAATGGCGGAGATAAATTCTGTCCATCTCCTTTAGACTTAAGCGCCGTAATAGTGGGAGAGATCGCCGAAGGTGTGGTCAATGTAATGACTTTTCTGTCGCCGCAGCAATTTAAAATTGAAATCTTTTTTCCTGTCGCCCTCTTGCAGCTGCGCTATTATTCCATGCTCATTTCTTCACGGCATTTGAAACATTTTGGATGTAAGTACCGGTTACGTCTTTCAGAAGCACAAGTATTACTGTGATCATAATTGAATAGCATACATGTTCGGCGGTGTCCTTTATTTTTTTTCTGGGACGTTAACTCTTGGAAATCGCGGTAACTCGTTAATTTTTTCATGCGTCACGCAGTAACAGCTTTTTTTGCGTTACATGAGAGGGCTCGATGATAACTTGAGTAAGGAACTACCTTTGAAATCGATCATATTACGTATGAAAGATGCTAAATGATGGATACCATTTTCCAACGCTCTTTGAGTGATATACATGCGACAATTGGCTTATCAACCAAGTATTTCTTATTGTACGGCATTCGCCAAAATGTTTTACGCTATGGTTAAAGTATTCTTTGTAATTGAGGAGAAGCCGAAAAAATAGACCCGTTAGCGGGCCTTTTTACGCTTTTGATTGGCGGCAGTTCACTGGATCTCTTATCTTCACGGATTCGATGCCGATGTTTATTTACTTTATTTACACTCGGCGGGAGTGATTTGGAGCAAGGTGAATGTTTCGCATGTTGTGATTGCCGGAAGACCTCTGGGCTGGCTCTTTTCTTTCTTGCCAATCGATTTAACAGGAAATTGAGGAAGGGAAAATAGATGATTTGGGGACGTGCTAGGTGAGATGGAAGGATAGCGGGGACTATCGAAACGTTAGTTTACAGGGTAATATTTAGTGGTGGAGTGAGTCAAATTGGGGTAGCTATAGTATTGCAATGCAATATTGGGAAAGTGGATAGTAAATATTGAACAGGTGTGCGGCAGAATACTGGTGGTTAAATTAAAAGCACGCCCGACGAATTCAGTTGTAGTCCAACATACCTACAAGTAACCATAAGGAGGATATGATGAGATAATGCTGAATTGCCTCGAGGAAAGGGAAGGGTGACAGTAATAAGGTTATGTACTGTTTTATCATTGCTGTCGAAAAAGGTTTACTGATGATTATTCGTGATGATATTCAAAACGTGATTCGCCCTAATACCAAGCCGGAGAATTCGTTTTGTTGCTATTCCAATGTATTGCTTTCCAGGGGTAAATGTCTATCCTTTCTTTTTCTTTCAATTTACTGCCTTCGAATTACCAAATTGTTTACCCTTTCATGAAGGTACTTAATAATTGATTTATTTACCATGCAAAACTGATTTACATTCTGTGGGGGTAATTTCTCGGGTTGAGGTTGGCATAAACTTCAAATTTTCATTAAAAGCTATAAAGGTGCACTATTTCCTCTTTCATCTTGGGAATGCTCGAATGGGAAACTATAATTTGAAGAATATTGAAAATGTTTCAGAAATGCAGAGGAAAGATTTGGCCGGAGCTCTTTAATCTATCGCTCATCCCTGGTTTAGTATCTGGAGCAGTTGAATCTTCTTGTGTCAAAGATCTGTTTCCTTAGGTGGCGTATGGGAATAGCTGCTGCTTGTCGTGTGTGTCGTTTCCAATCTGTTGTTGCTATCAATCGGTTGATAGGGTGATACAATTCTACATTTCTAATATGCTGCGTGGACGTATGCAATATCTTTGTGCTTTCCCGGAAAAGTATATTCGTATAATCGTTTCGGGCCTTTTTCCTAGACGTAGACTAATCGCTAGCCGACGTTTAGGTTGCATTGTCTTCAGGGCTGAAGAAGCATTCCTCGCTCATGGGCCCTGAAGTCGCTCATCAGCCCCGGATACAATGTCCGTGTGGAGCATTTTTCTATTCGGTGATGTTTGCATTGGCTGTGTGTGGGTGGGTGGCTCCGCGGGTCATAGTTCCTTCGAATCGATTCCTCCGCTCCCAAGTTCCCTCATCGTCTTCATTTCTGGGAACAGGGTCCTCTTTCGGACGAATTGCCTCATCTGCTCTCTCTGCGCGTCCCTAATCTGCTCGCAATAGTTACGTGTACCTATGTTCAAATAAATTTAATGGTTTCATGCGTTACTTCTTGGAAGCGAGAAATATCCTTTTTTAAGTACCAAGACATTAGTACTTTTCCCTATTTTATTTGTTAATGCGACCGGTTTCACTTTGATAAAGCATATTCTGTAAATTGTGAAGCGGCAACCAGTCTATATCCACCGACAGGAATTTGTTAATAAGAGGGGGGTGGGGAGAAGAGAGGGGTAATAAAATGGCGGGGAGGGTTTTCGTCACGTGGGGTATACTGGAAGTTGAATGAGCTTAAGGAAACAGAACGTCGTGAAGTTAACTGCGGGAGTTAAGAAGGTGCCCCAATTATTAAAGCGAGGTCGTAGTTAACTATGGGTACAACCTCGTTGGGCCGTAGTTAAATATGGGTTAACGGGGTACATCTATAGAATACCCTGAAAGCCACCTCAAGGGTTTTTGGCAGGGAGTGAGTAGTCACCAGCATGCATTACTCTATACTCTTTTAATTAAGGTTAATGTAGCTACGAGTATTGAACCCATTCAAGTATATTGGTACAATCGGTGCCGCTAGACACTTATTGGTGGAAGGTGTGGAGGAATTATGTAACGACGGGTGTTGTTTGCGATTATTTTATTATCCGAGAGCAAACGGGGCACCCATTTTGCCGAGATTTTTTTTACTCCCATTTTTTCGTGCAAAATTGCAAGCACTGTACTATGCCATATTCCTGTGGCCTCGACTATTTCGCGCACTTTGATTCCTCACTCACAAAACCATATCTTGTGGATTTTTTCAATCGTTTCGGGGGTTAGAGCCACTTCCACTGGACGTCTCGAACGATGTTCATCTTTTGTGGATGTAAGGCCACGTTTAAACTCATTCACCCAATTGTAAATAGTTGCAAACCCAGCAGCAGATGCGCCATAAACTTCATCCAACTCAGCTTGAATCTCTCTCGCTGTTAAGCTTTTTAAATTTAAGTGTTTAATCGCCGCTGGAAACTCACTTTTTTTCCATTTTTCTAAATACGCATGAGTTTTTCGCTTCAATCAACAATCAAAATGAAACCATGAGATGGATATAAATAAGACTTTAACAGCTGTTTAATGAGTAATAATGCTTTTTATTTATTTGAATTTATTTTTATTAATGAATTTATAACTTATTCGTAGAATAGTTCATGATTATGGCGTAGAAGTCACTGGATTTGTTTTTTGTATCCGTGTGTAGATCTTCATACATCTTTTTTTTTATGAATTACAACTTTTAACTACCAGGTAGAGTATGGTTTGTGTCGACTGGCTACAGGAACTAGAGTGACAATTGAGCTATTTCCCAGCACTGTCGCTCGGATGCTCTTGTGAGCTTTGAGTGCAGCGATCGAGTTGATGTCGAGGACATGATGCTTGACGCACTGGAGAAAAATGCCAGTCGGTTGTATCCGTGTCACGAAATCGCCTTCCACACCCTCAGGTGACCTGATCTGTGGTTGTTTACTGGTCTTGTGTGTCAGTGCACGGAACGCCTTCTCAATCCTCCAGTGTCACTTAATATTGCGTACTTATTTATTTGCGTGGCGAAGGACGGTGCTGCATGTCATATGGCTGGCTTTCTCTCCGCTTCCATTATACGCGGTTACCCTCGTAGAAAGCTGTGCAACTGCTGACATGGCAGTTGGTGGACGTTCAGGTTTGGAATTATGCGTAAATAATCGCAGTATTTGTTCAGTTTACCATTATATCCGTTCGCGTCAAGCTCGATAGCTTATTACCGACTTCGATTAACGATGATGCCGTCGCCGATTTGTGCGCGCTTTTCAGCGAAGTTTTATTCCTCTCGCTTGGTTTGTGTGTCACTGCAAATGTCTTTTTGTTGATCTCCTTGAACTGACCTTTATGACAGACCCACTTGGATATTTTTTTGCTGAAACATGTGCCAATCGTGCTTTAGATGGGGTTTCGATAGTGAGAAACATGGCCGTACTTCTCTTGAACTCTGTCAGCGGTGACGCGTCCAAAGCGTTGAATTACCAATAACATTAAGCATCGGCTACTTGGTGGAGACGCGCCTCACTTCTACAAATATCAACTTGTGCCTGTATGACAAACCACTTACCTAATAGTTTTTTGGAATAGCAAACCAAATATCATTCTGATTGATAAATAAAAATAAGATCGGTGAAATTATTGACATATCTTAATTCAAAAATATTGTCATGGCTGGGAGAGAAAAGAAAATATAATGCGAGGAACTTGCGTGATGATGAATTATACCTGGAAACTTAAATAGTTAACATTACCCCATCGTCAAATTTTCAGTTTGGGAGGACGTCTCGAAGAGAACGTTAATAAACGCTTTCAGGGCTACAAATAGTAGAAGTATTCAAAATTACAGATTTAAATTTCTTTCTACTCCTTGCAAAGTAATATGTATATCTACCAATATTAATTTTATCGGAGTGAAGGCCTAACTTCATTGGTGGCGTTACATGAGCTCATTGATTGACGGCTTTCCACGTGCAAAGACTGTAATTATTGGAAAATTTAATAGTTACCGGAATCAAAATATTATGGTTACCGGGAAGGGCAGTTAAACTCACCGACATAAGATTACGTATGTCCGTGTAATCTTATGGAAAGATATTATCAAGCACTGTGAGCGGACGTGGAGGTCTTTTTGTCACCTGAAGTGTTGCAGGTTTGGCTTAAATCACCTGCAGTGAAGGCGAACTCGCGCCATTGTCACATGTATTCAACTTTTAAAAAGTACCATTTTTTGCATGTCTTTTTCACCATCGTTAAGAATCGCTCGACTAGAACCGTCCTTCCGATTGAAATTGTGTGGTCTTTTTGTCATCTCTATAGCTTCGAGTGTGAAACGCGGATGATATTCTTAGATATTTGGCAATACCTGAGTTTTATCAAAATTATAATGTGTTCCGGGTTTGAGAAGAGGGCTCAGAGATGGCTGATGTCTCCTAGTGGTGCATTTCTTTAGCCCTCACATCTTGAGGTCCCGGAGAGATATGCTCACTTTTACTCTGCTCAACATAGCTTCTTGAACAGCAGCATGGATCCTCGAATATTAACATAGGCTGAAGAGGCGTTAAACTATATTTCTGTGTCGATAAGTTATCTTTTATCTTCATCGCCGTGATTGGAATTGGCGTTTTTGAGCCGTATGCCGTGCATTACCCCCATAAAATATTCCATCGTGTGACATAAGAATTTCTCACGACTTCTCGGACGCAGTTGTTCGCGAGTCCGATTTTAGGATCGGCTGTCTTTTTGCGCAGGAGTTTCAGTACCAATCAGAAACATGGAAGGAGACCCAGCGCCGCCAATAAATTGAATTAAACAGATAACATTAACATCTGTTTATTTATTTAGCAAATGTTATCAATCGCCATTATCCTCCATTTCACATTAAATGGTTTCGAGCGGCCAAGTTATGTGTGTATTCGTTCAGCAGAAACGTTTTGCGGTTCCGTCTGCGGTGACGATATTAATTATGCGAAGCATGGAGGAAACTATTAATTTAATACACTTTGTCAAAATTAAATGCCATTTTGAATTTGAGCAAGATTTCCTCCCTGAATTCCTTGAATCGTTGGAACGCTCAGTAAACGTTATCGTACGAGCAATTTCGTACGATGTATAATCTTGTAGAGAAATTTTTGCCGTGGGACACGACGACACTTTAGCCCCGTACAGCAGCCCCCCCTACTATTGGTGTGTGGGGTTGTTTTCTGCCGCCGGTTTCCTCTCGTTGGTCTTATTGTTGGAACCACTCCCGGCCACTATAAACTCTGCTGGTTGGAGCGATTTTGGTCTTGACTCCCGCTTGTCTATTATTAAGATCTCCGCTTGCTTGACCTTGTGAAATTCGTCTCCCGAAAACTGTGTTCTGTGGGATTATGCTAATTCCATGAGTTGATGTGTGAACGCGCTCACTAGTACCGTCTCTCAATTGTTCTCCGCCGTACACCCTTCTCTCTCTCTCCTTCGTCCGTGAGAGGAGAGCGACTAACTTAACTAATTCCGCAATCACGGTCCATTTCCGTTGGGAGCTTTATTCTAGCGAGTGCCTAGCCTTTAATTAGCGTCGGTGACGTAACTTCTTCCTCCTATGCTCAGCACTAAGCTGTTTTTTCTTTTAGTTAAAAATACGAAATGAGGATGGGATCACCCCGAAATCCCTGTTACGCCCCTCTCCGCCCATTCTCTGCCAGTGGGCGCTCATTAAAGTGTGCTGCGCTCTGGTGTGACTGGTCGCGCGCTTGTACATCTCTACGTCTACGTTATGTATGTACTACTACACTGCGAACCCGCGCCGGATGGACAGGGAGAGTGTTGGGATGACATTCGTGAGAACAGGAATGAATAAGGAATCGGATGAGGGAAACGACGAAAGTTAATTCTATAATAACGGAGTGTCTCTCGCTGTTTTTTCAGTCACTTATGGTAATGCGTTGAAAGAACTCTAGTGATGATATGTTCGAGTAATTTTTGCCTGGCGAGTCGCCGTTTTTGAACGTTGAATCTGCTTTAGTTATTATCCTCTTTATTTCGAAAATTAAACCTTTCTGTGCATTGTCCCGTGTGCTCGTGGCGCCCTCGAGATGTGGGGCGCGAAGTACCATCATCATCATCGTCATCTTTCTCTTTTTTCATCCGAGGACCGTCTTACAATTTCGCTTCGTGCATCCCAAATGTTCCGTGTGCGTGTTTGTTCTCAACATTGGGTTAATTGCAGTTAATGTGAATCCCAGGTATACGATCTCATCCGATTAGTTTCTTTTCATTCCCTCTTCCATTAATTATGGCTTGTTGTGATAAATAAGTGTACTCCAGTATATTTTCGTAGACTTAATGCAATACTCGGGTTTAAGTATTGACATCGATCACTAATATGTACTACTTATTAATGCTTACTACGTGATACTCATTCTTGCGGAAAATCAAATCATGAGGGTAACTATTTCATGCGGTGCGAGGTGTCAGTCATAATAATAATAAGAAGCGATTAAACTCAAATCCCAAATCTAGTTTTCCTTGCGAGAATGGTAATCTCATATAAACGATCTAACGCAACTATTATGATCCCATATTGACCATGTAAAAAATCATTAAAAGCTATCCGTTCACATACCTATTTCTCTTATCTTATATATGTGATTGTTTCTTCCGTAAAAGATTGGCTTCTCTCTCTAATCTCTTCAGAAAAATAGTCTGCATCGAACTTGACATACAACTTCGTATAGCATTCAACCTTATTTCTCTTCGATCTATCAGAGATTCCCACCGAAATTCCTGTTCGTCTTTCCTATTCCATTCCTCGCTGGGAAAAGGGCGGGCCTTCTCCTTGAAGGCGATCCTAACTCTTCCTCTCTCTCTCCGAGACTACAGAGCAGCAGCTAAAGCTGTGTAGCTCGTGAGCACATCGCTCGCGATGAACGATTCATCGTCGCGAACCAAATGAATTAAATCACGGTCTTGGTTCAACCGATGGAAGTGAGAACGAGAAGAGTGATCGTGGATAGTCGTCTGATTAATATGCGAGTGGAATCCGTGAATGTGGAAAATGAGAGTGGCCCTTTGATCGAGAGTGTCGGAGAACTATAGGATCCAAAATTAGGGGAAACATTATTTTAAAAATTTCCCTCCATACGGGTCAATGCAAGGGACAGAACTAGAAACGACCAGCTCATTTTAATCATTTAGAACGGTTTGAAATATCGTGTCGTTGGAATGAACCAAATCTCGTGAATCGAATCATCGAAATGAATCGAAACTCGCCCACCTCCTAGCAGCTCTCCTCACGCCGCCGCCGGCTCGTATCAGTGCACCGCTCTTTCTATCGTTCTTTTGTTTCCTCCTCCTCATCCATCCATCCTCTTTCCCCGCCCCCCCCCTTCCCTCCCCCCCCCCTTCCCTCCCCCCTCCCTGCCCCTCGCCCTGCCCCTAAACCTCCTCTACCTCCCGTCCTCTTCTCCCAGGGAATTGACCGACATTCCTCCTGCGGGTTCCCGCCACCTCAGAGAGATGGCGCGCGGGCCGCCTTCTGTCCGTCCATATTTGTGTGTGTGTGTCGCAGTCCCTCCCGTCCCCTCCCCTTATCACCCTCCCCCCCCCCTGAGTTTGAGCTGGATTTCCGTAGACGTGGCCGTCGATAAAAGTTAAAAGAGATTGCTCCTCTCGCTCCCCCTATTCTCGTCTTCCCTTGCGAAATGATAGTGGGGATGGGCGATGTGTATTCCATGTGAACCCGTATCGAAATTTCTCATTAAACAATATGTAGTTTTGTTGCTAGCGTATTGTACGCTCACTGATTTTCGAGGATCTCAGTAGTGTAAATTATTTAGTCTACGTTGTTGTGTGTAATTTGCCATTTCCCTACCATTCACTTTTCTTTTAGTCGTTACCCATAAATCCTTTATCATTATATACGTTTCATGTCCGAGAATGCTCCGATATTAATAATGTAAAAAAAGTTAGAAACGCTTAACTGTCTAGTGACGTCACCATAATGGCTTCCCCTTTACTAGGAATGGGATTTTTGAAAAGTACTGCTTATTCTCTTTATCTGGACGCGAAATGTGCTCCGCTGCACTCCGGACGCTGGAGTTCAGTTTGCGGCCACAATTTCCAGCAAATTACCAACAGGGTCTCACACCCCATGCCCATCCTCAATTTCGCGTATTTTGTTGCTCACCTCGGCAAGAGGAAAGGTCGTTGCCGGGAATGCACAGTGCGATGTGAAGGCGAGCGCACGTCATCCATTGTTGCGACCCTCTTCTGTTCGTGCGTGTGCTCGAGGGGAAGTTGAGAATCTGTTGAGCCCAGATACCTACACTGATGAATGCACCCTTTTGAGAGCTTCCTGTACTGAACATTTATCGGCTTTATTGAATGTGTGTGTTCCCAAAGGCGGCTCTGCGGACTTTTGTATTGCCTTTGATGCCTTATTGCCTTTGCTGACTTAATATGAGCTAGTCCTATTTGCTGTGAATGAAATGTGTATGGATTATATTCCAGTCGTGTGTGCGAACAGGACTTGAGAGATTTGGGGAGAATGGGGGAGAGCCGTGAGGGCGGAATGGAAGACAAACGAGGAAGTAGTGCTGGGCGCATGGTGAGTTGAGGAAGGAGGCAGAGTAGGTGGTTGGAACACGGGGTATTAACGAGGGGATGCTGAGGGATAATTGATGTGTGGAGGACAGGATGTTGGGTAAGCGTGGAAGGGGACGAATTAGAATAAGCTTTATGGATATGGGATATGAAGTCCCCATATGAAGATACGCCGAGCTGAGGAGAAAGATCTTGTTTTGGGAGAGAAGGGCCTGAAGCTGTCAAGTTCTGTCAGATTTATATTCTCTTCCATCTAAACTTTCTTTAACTGGCAGAGCACCTCTAATAGATATACCATACCTACTAATGTCGTATTTGGAAGTTAGGCTATGAACTGTATTGAGTTGATTTCTTACAATTTACCTATATTTCGTATAAAACACTTCCCAATTAACGGGCAATCTACGTATCATAGTTTCCCTCTTGCGCAAACGAAGCGAATCTTGATTTAGAAATAAGAGTACATAATTTAGTATTAATCCCATGAAAGCCTGATTTGTTTCTGCGGTATCGCATAATCATTCCATGTAGCTTACTCCACTGTCACTTGATGAAGTAATTAATGCCAGTGCACTAGCGGGCTAATATGTACGGATACGTTTGCGACACAATAAAATTAACGTGTTTCTATCGGATGCTAGTGAATGAGGAGCTGTCGCCGGCATTGTAAGGTTTACGACTCTCTACGCCCTTTTAATAGGTTTGCAGAAGTTTGGATGCGCTTCGCTTCGGGGATTCATCCAAATTGTATTCAATTTCATTCCTTCCTGGTGTAATTTTTGTTTCCGCCATTTTGCTACTCGTTAGGACTTTCTTGTTACACCTGCCCATCCGTTATCTCTCTTAACCACTCGTTCACGTAGATATTGAACTATTAACATAGATAAAATCGTTGACACAAAGTGACTCTCTTCCTTAGGTTGTCGCTTGGAAGCAAGTCGTGAAGGACATTCAACAGTTTCTATAAAATCGCCGCTGCGCGCTCTTTTTCTTCAGAACACAATTGTGGGTGTCTTATGGGGAGAGAAAGATTAACGATATCTGTTCTTGCAGTGATGTGGACAAATAATTCGAACTCAAAGAAGGCTTTTTCAATGTTCTAATTAATCTTTATGGAACCTTGTCGACGCTCATTGCTGAAATGGCTTACATTAGCCAATAGTTGTGAATTTCCATAGCTTGCTGTATCGGCTTAAACCTAATTCGGGCAATTCCCGCTACAGATGCGCAGTTCTATTATTTATCTAATTATCCATGGAGCTCGTGCAACTGTTAGTATTGGTTGTTAACGCTTAAATGGTATTAAAAGTAGATCATGTTTTGTTTTTTTCGAAGATTGAAACATTTTCGTGCAATTTCTACCATGTTCGTTACCGATTACTACCCCACTCCACCCCTACTGGCATAAAAGTCCGTGCTTACATACGGGTGTGCTGATCACAAGTGACTCACATACTACATACCATGACGGAAGTCAACTTCCACGTGTAAGCCGACTTAACTTCCGATCTTTTTGGGCGTTCATCGTTCCGAGGGACGCTGTCCCGTTGTCCAATCATGCCCCTGAGGAACCGTTAATCGTTTTCCGCCATTCCAGCTTCCGTCCCTCGAAACGCATTTTGCACGCTGAGATTTTGAATCGAGATTCGAGACACGTTGCGGAATTTCCCACCTACGCACTGATTGACGTCGAGTTGTTGAAACGTTTTCGTACGTTACGTTCATGGATATCCAGCACGCCACTCCTTTTCTTCGGGGTGTGCACGCGCAGTTTAAAGGAAAGACCCTAGTAAACTGGTTCTGATTTAGTAATTTCTTACGTTGTTTATTATCCCTGCATACCTCTTTTGCTTCATTTACGTTCGGGCATTCCTTCATACGCAATCTTTTATTCTTAAGAATCCTTAATGATTATCCTCATTTTAATCTCTTTTCCACCACTTCATCCACAACCACCCTAATACTTCCTCGATATCGACCCATTTCGCTTACACCATACACCCATCTGCTATCATATAACTCTGTTTCGTAATTTGAATCACAGTTTTTTCAAATGTATTCGCATGTTCTTTTACTTTTAGGATCCTTATATTCTTGCGTCAGTACTTGCGTCGGAAAACGTTGACTTCCTTTGTGGTGACCTCCTCACGCTGGAGGCACTTTGTGTGCTAATTGCCGGATTTCCGGATTAATGTGTTCGGTATAGCCGGCAGTTTCGCGGGATGGTTTAAACGCTGGGACCATCGGTATTTTGTGTCTTTGCTGTCTATTGGAAACCTAACCCTTTTTTATACCTACAGAAACGGTATTAGGGCAGTTTTTTTAAACTGTGAGATCAGGTTTCCATAATGTTTTACTGTGGATGCAAAAGCCTGATAATATTTATGTCAGTTGGGATTTAAATAGCTATTTTATATATTTGTCCACTCTGTTGACCATTGGAATCAAGTTTTACGAAATATTGTCGGAGGCATCGCGTGAAGATACGCATTTGATTCATCTCTTGAATGGATTTGTAAATGCTTTACTACAAATAACCAGGTCGATAATTTGGAATTCAGAAGAAGAAGAAATTCGTTTTTGTGATCGTTATTAATTAGGTATCTGCGACGTGCTTTAGGTCGCCATATTCGTGAGTTACTAATATGTAATGTACTCCAGAATATTTAATTACACTTCATTTAGGTAACTCCATTGTATAAATGGAAGCTTAATCCTCATTAGGAACTTGAATGTAAGCTTGATCCTCATTAATAACTTAAATTTTTCAAAGTACTCGTCCGTATGAAAGGCAGCGTCGTGCTTGCCGTTGAGCCCCTCGTAACAATAAGTAGTATTCTGCTTTTGGGTAGTGTTCATCGTCTGAGAAGACAGGAGGACCAAAATCCAATTCCGGTTATACGCGCGTCCTTGAATGCCGAAGTCCCTTCACTGCCTCTTCCTCGAGTCATTGGTCTTAACCAGCCGGAAAGATGCTCTTCCGGAACCGGATGTGACGTAAGAAAGACAAATGGGGAAGTTGTGGTCTTCTCCTCGTAGGTTGTTTCTCGTCGAAGGCGAGAGCAATTGTTCGTGGGAGCAATTGTGAGTAGCAGCAAGGAGAGGGAGGGGAGTTGAAGAGAGTGTCCGAGAGAGGGGCGGTGGAAGTTTATCGAGAGACCCCAATCACTGGAAAGGAATAAGTGATCAGAGATTGACTGCGTTCTCATTCGGAAGACCTCCCTTCGTGTTTGGGAAGGCCCCACGCAATTGCACTCGAGGCCTTTCCCCCCCCCCCCGCGGAGTCGGCCACCTGTGCCGCCGCCGCCCTGTACTATAGGTCCTTCCTAGGGTAGGGCAAAAAATGCCTGTTAGAATACTATACTACCGGAGGTATCGGTATTGAAAGTGCCGATTAAGGGACCTTTGTGACAACAGGCTCCTTAGTACCTTTAATTAAGGTTCTGTATTAGGATAGTCCAGAACTTAATAATATAAACCTAATACGGAACTTCACCGAAAATGGAGTGGCTCTGCCATCTGGCTTGAAAACGATCTTCTGCTAAGGGAAAATAGCTGAATGACGAAAATACGTAGTACTGGATTATTTGGAAATAAGTTTAGGTATATTTAATAGGAATGTAATAAAACTTTTCATATGACTGTTTATTAATATAAATTACATTAGGAATGTCATTATTTACATATTACATGGATAAGGAAAACATTTGAAGCAACAGGTGTTTTTTTCTAGGAAAAAGAAATACATTTCCAGATGAAACGTCCGGACTGATGTATTCAAATGATGTCTTCGGCATAATTTCTATAATAACGGGTTCTCTATGAAATAATCGAACGATTAGTGAATTGATACTAAGTCGATTGAAGACAGTTCAATGAAGTCCCAAATTAGATATATAATTACAATCCTGGATCTGTCACTCAGACTTTAAAACGAAAACTAAAGTTGATAATCAGAATATTATCATAATTGGCAGTTGTATTTGGCGATTGAAATTTACGTCAGGGTGGCAAATTTCAATTGTATTTTTCGATTGCAGCGACAATGGTCCATGTGATAGTTTTCACGCTTATTTTTTAAATTAATTATACAAAATGGAGGTATAGCTTTCAAATAAATTGATAATATATTCATGTATCGGTGTTGGATGCACTTATAAGGAGCGTTTCACTCCCAGTGGTGCTTGGCTTCATGTAGACTTATTAGAGGGTATAAATACCCTCCTATCCGAAAGTAAATTTTTCTCTCCATTCCATTAAACTACCCAGGTGGAAGGGGATCATGACAAGTGCTTCTCTAGAAAAGCTCGTTTTTAATAAATTTGCAATGTTCAGATTACCCAGGCTTATTTTGAATTCCTAAGATTCATGCGATATGGCGTGTAATTTCAACATGATAAAGTTGAAGAATTAAATGCACTTTTCCACTAATAGAAGTTTTGTAAAAAAGACTTTATTACGACCGAAGTTTCGATGTTTTACACATTGTCTTCAAGTGATGTGTTAAACACCGAAACCTAGATCGTAATAAAGTATTTTTTACTAAACATTTATTTGTGGAAAAGTGCTTTTAACCCTTCACCCTTATGAGGCTTATTTTGTCCATACGATTCGATTAAATAATTTAAATCGCGTGAGTGAGGACCGTCAATATTGCTCGCTCGCCCGGGTTGAAAAAGTCGTGTATTTCAAAGTTTTCGACATAATTCACTGACAGGTGTGAATCCCAAAAGGTAAGCAATGATCGGTCACTGAAAAGCATGTAGCATTATCCGGTCTGAAAAGGTACCTGCAGTACGAATCTCCAACCAATCCGAAAAAGTACGATGTATATCATCGGTAAGAAATCGTGCTTGACATTTGGAGTTAAACTATGTCAAGTTCGAGGGGGCAGGGAAAACCGCCCGGTAGATAAACAACTTCTGCTGTTCATATAGAAGGTGATTTTAATGGGAGGGGTGGATCTCCTGTGTCGCGGAGGGGACTGGGCGGAGGGGACAGAGGCCATGAAGTGGACTTATGACTTTCCTGTGCTCAATTGCGCACCTTCTGGGTGCTCACCCACCAGTTGGCGAGGTGGAAGAAATGACGGTGTTGTGGATTCACCGGCAAGCAAGCTAGGGAGAGAGATAAAGAGAGGTGGCTTTTGAGAAGCCTTGCCTACGAGAGACCTGGAAATATATCCATCATCCGGGGTGCACGTTTTCGGGAGAAGGCCCCAGGGCAGCTGCAGGGTGGGTCAAAGGATGCAGATTGGGGAGGGTTTTAAGGTGTCAATGGAACACTTGAGTACGAGATGGTGACCTAGACTTGGAATGCAGTTCGGAGATACTCAAAACATATGTCAACTTGAGAAGAAAGTGAACCCCTCCGAAAACGAAAACGATGCAGATCCACAATATCCTCTCCAAGAAAATACGGAGAGAGTTTTATTGCTTCCCATTTTTATTTAGCTTTGATTGGTTTCCCATGCCGTATTGAATGCATATAAAGAGGAATAATGGAAGAGGTTTTAAAAAGAAACGTTGTTATGCAGATGGCTCGCTACATTTAAAAGTTCATTTCTAGGATATTACACTTATCTCTAGAATTTAACTTTAAACATCCATTTATGGTAAGTTCTCAATATGAAAACAATACATGAACATCGTTGAAGGTAAATCAGACGCGTATGGAAAAAAATATTACTTTCGTTCTCCCTCGTGCTATAAACAGAAGCTTTGTTAACTCTTAACTAATGAATTTAGTGAGTAGTGTGCCATTATGAGCTGAGTGTATGATGTGGGTCTTATAACCCATCCCAGGGTATTAGCAGAGTCGTGGAGGAGAGGGATTTGAATGTTGCATTAAATCACAAGAAAGACCACCGTTCTATGTATTTGTAAAAAGTAATTTAAATATTTTCTTCCAACGGTCTTGATGCAAAACTAAGCCACTGTCTTTTAATATTTATATTCTTTCTCTGATAACTTCGGGGGGGAATGATTCCTTGCCCCCATCTCCCAAATCCTTGGGCTGGGGATTAGCCTCTCTTGCCCGCCTCATGCGTCTCTGCTTATTTTCTCCAGAAAATATGGAAAGACCAGGCTGACGCAGCATGTATGTGCATTGAAACATACGTATCGTTCACCCGCCAGGGTCCAGGATAACCTTGCTAAAAGCTTCCACCAAGAAGGTCGAAGACATTCTTAGTGAAAGCTGTCGGAGAGATCCAATTGGGGGAATCTTCTACCCCCGCAACTTTAAGACATGTCTCCACCATTCGCTCAAACCATCCCCATCCCACCAAAGTACTAAACGCCACTGCGTCCAAAAAAGCATCTACTTGGATATTTGAGACAACAGTCAGTGCAATCAGTCAGTGAATTAGTACAGTTGTGAGCTCACAATATTTCATGTACAAGCAATGTTTTGAACTTTTTCTCTGACCCTTTCTAGTCAGTTGAGTCCAAATGGAGTCATTTAAGTTTTTTTTTATCCCGTAGCCCATTTCATGTGAGTAGTAATTAGAATGTTCCTCTTGTGTTGTAGCGTAGGATTAATTTCTTTCTCAAACTTGTTTTCTAACCCCTTATATCACACTGAATCTTAGCATTACGGAAATGGAAAACCACGCAAACATTTTACGCGTTTTTCCTTACTATTTTCTAAAAAAAATGTCTAACAATCTAGGAGGTCGTGCCAGGTTTTGATCATAGTGAGGTAAAAACTTCGGTTGATTCTACTGTATCTGCGACTGAATGTCATGGATATACTATAGGGCTCGTAATTATTTATCCATGAAACATAGGATTGTTGATTCTTGAATTTTTGCCCTTCGATGACAAAAGTTTATTGACACGGAATATTATCCACAAGTTTTAATTAGCTCAGTCCATCGACCAGGGAGATGTTAAAGAGGCGTGTCGCTGATACAAGTAACATATAGCGTAGCAGTGATGCGTAATGATGTATTTCCATCGTAAGTGAAATTGAATGATACCATATGGAATAAATTAAACTGCCGTAAATATATTATTCATGATCAAACAAGTTACGATAGAAGTTCGAAAGGAAGTCAGTCGCCGTGATGCACAGCTTGCTCATCAATGATAATTAAAAATAACGTGATAATATTTGCGTAACTATCTACGGTACTGAGAAGTACTTGTGCCATTTCCCGGAAATTCCGGGCTAATTAGTTCATATTTAAATTGATTTGCAAGTAATTGACGGAAAATAAAGATCCAGAAATACAGGTATGGTACTATTGCGTCGGTATTATCGATCCGGTACAACTATTGCTTTAAAATATGCGGTTAAATACCAATACTTTTTTTGCGCTTACTGGTCGTGCGCACATGGTACGGGGGCGTGGCCTGGAGGGGCGGGTATGTGTGCTTGGGAAGGCCTCGCGTACTCTGACCAAAATATTAAAATCACAATGAGTTTAAAGGTCCCTTCAGCGATGCGATTCCGGGTGAATTGTTAGCCAGAATTTATATAAAGCTGTTAAAATTTATATTAAAGTATTAAAATTTATTTTAATATTGCTTGACAATTTGCAGTACACTGTTGATGTTGTGTTCTTTGGGAAACTGTTGTCGTCCACGACATTTTGAGATTTAACCGGAAAAATGGGTTAATAGTATGGAGGACATTTACTTTCGGTATTCTCGCTGAAATTCGATGATATGGCTGTTAAATAGTAAGTTATTTGAGTTGTCATGTTCAAAGCCTTCTTTAATGTGACGTGAGTTATCAGGCCAAGATGTCAGAGGAAGTCATGAGTTTCCAGGCTAGTTTTTCTGTAGTTAAGCATCGAAAGTGGAGATTTATTATGTGCTCTTATAGAGATTGCTCAGATTACAGTAGAAAAACGTCAGTTGGAACGAGAAAGAATCAAGCTTTTTATTAAAACTGCGAATAAAAAGCGAACAGTCCTGGTTACTTGAATTTAAAAAAATATAGGAATCTTACCACCTTTTTCTTAAAGTTTTGAGCGAATTTCTGCCGCAATTGAAGTCAAAATGCTGTAGTTACACACAAATGACGCTGCAGTCGGCTCCTATTCCTGGACTAATGTGGTCGTTAAAAATATATTTGTGGAATAATCTGCATAATTTTGGTCTTCAATAGGTAAGAAATTTTTAATTAGCGAAAGCAGTATTTATTAAACCAAAAATAAATAAAAATGTGTGATGTAGTATTTGTTTTGACTCACATGTGGAGTAAGTAACCTTGAGAGCACGTTGAATATTATCTCCCAGATGATGACGGACAGAGTGCGCGGGTTTTCAGCTTTTTGGTCTTCCCGCACACCACCTCCTCACTTGTGTGTCTCGTTGGGAGGGTGCCCTTGCCCCGCTGGCGAGGTGGCTGATCATGGCGGGGCATATTTATAGAGTGGAGAAGAAAGAGAGAATGGGCGGTCTCCTGAATTTTGTGGCCAGTGGCGTCGCCAACTCTCTCCCGGATTCTCCGGGTGTCTCTCCCGGAATTACGACGTTCATTAATCTCCCGAATTACGGCTGGTGGTCTTCTTCCCGTTTTCATAAAGGTTTCAACTTAAAAATTGTGATATTTTCATCCTAATTTTATCGTTTACTGCTATTTATAATTTTCGCTTCTAATATCACAGAATGTGAAAATGCACCTCAGCATTGCGTGATTTTTAAAGTGAAAGGCATATGATGGCAAATGATAAAACTTGATCACAATCGTGCTTCATGCTGATAGATCCAGTTAAATTACGGTACAATTTTATAATTTATGCTGCTCATTCATTGAGGAGACGCACTTAACGGTAATTATAATCGTGGTTGTAACTCTTCTCCCGGAATGTCTTTCTGTTGGAACGGCCTTCTCCTGGAATCCACTCTTCACGAGTTGGCAACCCCACCTATCGGCGAGGGGCTGAGGGGGGGTGGGCGGGAGAGAGGGGGGCGGCGGGGGAGTGGCTGTAGGTGGGTAAGACACAAGGGATGGTGGCCCTGAGACACGACGGCAATGACCTCTCCTCCCACTCTGATGCAGTGGTGTGTGGGGGGCGCTGCTCTCTTGTCGCGACTTGTCGCCGTTCCCCTTCGCGATCGGTCCAGCCACTCACACTTCCATCTGGCAGTTCCAGTCGCCGAACCTCTCCTCTCGCCCGCACCCCTCGACCCCACAATCATGCTCGGCGTCTATGTTTTGTTCGCTCTTCGAAGACCGAATGAAAGAGAGGGAACTCCCCGTGCCGGGTTTTAAGCCGATTCAGTACTCCCTAATACTTGAATCCTTATCTGTTACCTAGTAATAGCAGCACGCCGTGCATGTTTTCTACATAAGTCTTGAGTCTCTGTCCATTTGTGTAGTTGCAAAACACATATGTATTAACGGTCCCTGTCCATTGTGATAATATCTGTAGTGTAGTGCATGCTTGTGAGGCTTCGTATCGTGACAAGCATTAGCGATTTATGCTTATGCATAATTATTCGTAGTTACACTAACTTTAGGGTATAGTGTAATGCATGTTGGTGAATACTCACCCCCTGCCACACACCCCTGAGGTGGCTTGTAGGGTATTTTTTAGATGTAGATGAAGCCTAAATATAGTTCCATAAATATTTATTGGAAAATTGAGAATTCCACGTGCGAGCCCAATTCTTGATCTAGGTTACTGGGAAATGAGAAATCGTTGCTCTTTTTCCCTCCCACCATACGCCGCCATTGTGTCCCATGAGCCTGCAGCAGCGGCGTAGGTACTCCTTGCGGGAGGTGTGGTCTCCACTACCCTCCCCCTCCCTCGTGAGAGGAGGAAGTGCTCTCCTCCGAACACCCGTGCTTGGTGAGTGGTCGGCACCCCTTGGTTGGGTTCATTTCTTCGAAGGCGTTTTCCGACCATCTTCGCGGAACAATGTCCTGTCAGGGGGTCCTTTTGAGAACGGGAGATGGCCGGCGCAAGGCTGGTCCCTCTCGCCCTTGACCCAAAATTCCCCCCGGAGAATTCCCTCGTCGTCGCTCACGTTCTAGGATCTCACACAAACGAATAGCCCACGTGCTCCTCTTGAGTGATATGCAAGCCCAAAAAGTGTCTATGTACATACTTGTAAATTTGACACGGTCGAGTGCTGAAATGACTCGTTCCGCATAGAATTCTGTTCGGAGCTCCTTTTTTGGAGTAATGTTTGGAGGAATATCCTGAAGGCAATTAACTTGCCAAGATCGTATATTCGAGCAGTTCCCTCCGAAATGCGTACCACTGCAAGGGGTGAGGAAAATGAGCGGTCTATATAAGTAAACTTCGAAATCTATCTGTTCCTCTAGGCCGGGCTTAAAGGGATTTTTAAAGATTTAATGCAATCTGAGGCATTAGTCGTTGGTAAATATATGGGAGTTATCATGGACAAGTCCAGCCGTGAGCTCGGATCATCTTCAGCCTGGAACTAGAGAATTCTTACTTTAAAAAGCGGATTTAACAGCAGAAGCAATGTTAATCGTTCCAGTGTCTTGTGTTTTACCCGTGCTGCTTCATTCGGTGAAGGCGCAGTCGAGGGCCATGCATATATTTTGGTGGAGGGCTGGGAGAATTATTGCCGTCATAAAGGTTAGGAAAGCCTCTGAGCCGCATTTAAGCATTTGAATACTATTCAAAATGATATTCAGCGCCATCGTAATACCAACCTGTGAACCAAAGTCGACTACTCTTTCGCGTCGGTCGATGTGAGGTATTTAAACCGACCCGATTCGAGAAATAAACAGATCATGTTTTGAACGTACAGGCATTGAACGTACATATGTTTTGAATGTACATCACGAAACCAGGCCAAGAATGGAAATATTTGTGAAGGACGTTTAAAGTAGAGACGGGAGTGAGACGGTCAGGCGATGATATGAGATGAGTGGAGTAGACTCGTGCCTGTGCAGCAATGCAATCTTAGGATTGATGTCAGCTGATGATGATTGTTTGTATCCCTCCCGTCCGTGGAGTTCTGTCGTGGTGTTAAGTGGTGCTGGGAATGCGTAGTGTGGGGTCAGGGCATTTGGCAGCGGTCGTTGCGTGGGTGAGGTCGAAGGGGGTTTGGTGGGGGAGGGTGTGGAGAGAATTGCGGAGGGGGAGAGTTTATGGCCCCGCAATTGGTCGCCACGAAGTGTCAGGGGTCACGCGCCAGTGACGCAAGAGGGAGTGAGGGAGAGGGGTTCTTCGGAGGAAAGACGCGCGAGGTTGGAAGGTGTCCGCCGCTGACGCCCGCCAGGCACGAACATCAGCGCACTGCCGCCCCCCTGTGGCGCATAGTCGGTCATGTCCACCCGTGTCATACCGGCGACTGAATTCGCGCTCGGCAAACCAGATTCTGCACTTCACCGCCCCACTCTCCCGTCTATCGGCTAACCGTTTCATTAATACACCAGGAAGTCTTCACGCTGACGTCCTTCATAATTTGCTTCATGTATTCCACCGTTTGTCTTCCTTGATTTACTCTTCCCATTCATTTTTCCTTTCGTTATTGTTTTGAAGAGATTGTGGCGCGAAATGTGTTCAATCAGTTGGACCAACTCCTTGTCAGAGTTTTCATCGTTCATTTCAAACTTTTCGTGAGACTTCATGGGTGGATTCTCTTTATCCACATGATCTTCATCATTTTCCGATGACACGACATTTCGATCGCTTCCAACCTGCTCTGCAGCTGTTATTGCTCGCTGCCTTATTGGAGCATGCTCCCGATATATTTTTTAATGTATAGCTTCCTTACTTCCAAGCTTGTGTTGTTGGCTGTTCATAGACTCTTCTTTGGGTAGACTTACTTATTTGATTGCGCTACTGCCGTTTACATATTTTTCTTGTTTCTGAGGAACTCTTGCAATTCTGTTAAACGGTGACAGAACATCTATCAATCAAAAACCTACTCCGGTCAGTAGATCAATAACGGTATTGATAACGCAACGGTGGTTGCAGAACATGGTGACTGTTGCGCAGAATACCATTTTGTGTGGAAGTATCCAATTTCCCACGCAGTACCAATGCGTGGGGTGGTGATAAGGTCTCCGAGTTTGACTACCTGGATTCCTTTTGTCGCAAGCCTTCTTTACCAACGTCTAAATGATCGCTTTCTTTTAATCCACCAAGACGCTCTCTAAGGCCCCATATGCAGTTGTTTAGACGGGAATCTCCCATGGGTTGGGAACACATTGCTTCTTTCGCGCCGATGACACATTCCCGCCATATCTGGTTACATTCAGTTATTTGTCATTCTTCAGGTCTACATATACAAAATACGGTCAACAGTCAACATATACAAAAAATAAGGTCAACCTCATGTATAATTTACGGTCTCTGCTATTTCGAGGGTTGGTCGGAAACTTAAAACTAGAACTCGGCTACCCTCGACCAACGTTTTGGATTTTAATCGCTCCGTATTTGGATATCAAGGGTGATACCTCTACAACATAAATGTCAGTAAGTAAATATTCGTAAGTAGTATTCAATATTCGTTGAAGTTGGATGTAAAAAAATATACATGAGTATGACTAACGTCCTTGTTACGTATGTACATTGCGACAAATTTTACAATCGGGGCATAGTCTCAAGGGTGCTAGTCAATCTCTTGGATATTTTTATATCCACCTTAAGCGAATATTGAGTACTGACATGAATGTTCTTTAATAATCACTCTTAACCCTGAAAATGGCATGATTCAATTCCGTTACTTTGCCAAAAGTAGCTGATTTTTTTCGGAAATGCAATTATGTTGGCAATCATTATTAGCCATGCGCTTTGCCCTCCGGTCCTTTGAAAACACCTTTCCCTCCAACTGACGTCACGCCTCGCGCAGGCGACTGCCATCAAGTTTCGCTGCAGCAGTGCCCGGGAAGTGCTTGCAATTACGAGCATTTTTCGCAGAGGGGGGTGGGATAATGGGGATGCGGGCAGCCAAACAACTCCGCCCACCCTCGGCAGCACCCTTCCCTTTTGGTGGAGATCTCGAGAGGAGGGGGGCGTGGCAGTCAGCTGTGTTTGTGGCGGAGGGGTGGGCGGGGTGGGTGGCCATTCGCGCGCAGACGCCCAAGTGCTCTCCCTCCTCGCCCCATTTCCTCTCTCTCTCTCCCGTAGGCAATGCGGCCATCTATCATCCGACGAGTGACGCCATGTTTCGCGCAATGTGGTCACCGATATGCCCGATACACATTCATGGAAAATTTTTTAAGTGTGTCATCGACATGGCTTCTTAAAGTGGGCTTATAACTTGAGAAATAATTTTAATCTTTTGAAATCATCCAAGGGTGTTTTACATTAAACAAAAGTAAACAGTATTGAATATCAGTTAGTAATATGAAAAATACATATCATAGTTGAAGGATGCATTCTTTCGGGTGTTTCACGGCGTCTTTGTTTTCAAGACAACAGTTTTGCCGGCGCTCCAGCAGGCGTCTTCAGGTGGGTCGTTTACACACCGCGGAAGCCTTCGCACCAACTACGTATTCATAGTTGTTGCCGGTAGTAATCCAAATATTACAAACATAAATAAATATGAGCATCACTCAGCGTCATCAGTGCAGTGATAGAAATCCCGCCAATTCCATCAATATAACATAGCAGATATTTATGAGCATTCTCTACAGTAATTATGTATGTACCGGACCGTTGAATATCATGAGGTACAAACGAATTATCAATGAAAACTATCGATTATTGAAACACTTCTATATATATTACCCATCCCTACTCCCCCGCTGTCCATTCCCCGTCTCTGTGGGCTGGAAATGAGGGGCCACTCCCCTTGTGTTTGCGTGCGACATTTCCCTTCACCTCTCCGCCGTTGAGAGTTTCTCTCCGTAAATATAGCCGAGCGAACTCGCGCTCGGCCAAAGTCTCGGACGAGTCCGCAGTCGTGGTATATCCGCAGTCCCCTTGGTCGACGTCGTCCTATTCGTATGTGTGTGTACCATTTCTCTCCGGGAGCAGTTCCATTCGTCGGGAAGGAGAGGATCGCTTCCGCGTCTGTGCCGCCCTCGACTGCTTGGTTGACGTGTACTTGTCTTGCCCTACACCCTCCCCTCGGCCTACACTCTACCCTCGCCCTACACCCTACCTTTTCCCTACACCATCCCCTCACTTCCCCCTCTGCTCCCGCAACGAAGCGGCCCCGAGGGAGAGGGAAATTTCGCTGCGAGACCACAACACACGCCGAACCTTGCGCAACGACCAACCCTCCTTGACCCGCTTGCCTTAGTTTCTGTCTCTTGCCTCTTTCGTCGGCCTCCGCCCAGCATCCTTTCTTCACCCACCCTCACCGTGGAACGCATTTCTCGCCGTTACGAACTCCAGTGCGCCGGATTTCGGGTGTGGTTTCCATTCGCGATTCCTTCTTGAGTGAGCCGATCGCCTCGCGACGTGAAAGCGGCGCGCGTGGTGGCTTTCCATTTGTTTCAGACCCCGCGCACTTCGAAAACAGATCAGAGTTGCTTTGCACTGGAGTGCCATTGAGAAAAAAGTAACTCGATTGTCGCATCCGCGATTGCTGTCGTGTAGATTTTAATGAAGCTGTCATCCACGGAAAATGTTAAATTAGGAATGAACGTGTGGAAAAAACCTACCTTTTGTAAGGGTATAGATCGAACGGATCAGTTTACTCTTTACAAAGCATTCGGCGGTGACTGTATTTTATAATGGAACCACCGGAGTTGCGTAGTGGTCTGGCTATTTGCCCAGTTAGAAAAGTGTCCTTGGTTCGATTCATGTCCTAGGTCACGGTGGATTATTTTTCACGTGTCGATTTCTTCGTGCTTAACAGGAGTGCGAAATGTATATCCCAAGGTGGCCTAAAGCTCCTCCCCCCCTTTCCGTCATAAATACCATATAGGCAGTAGGAGAAAACTGATGATGGGGGACCTCGTGTAAGAACGTAAATAGTATGGGGTGATGGTACGGTGTGTGATGCAGACACGTGGGCGCCGAGAGAAAATAGTGAGAATTGGATGGAGGCATTCGTGGTGTGGAGGGGAATGGAGAGTTCGGACGGAGGAAAGGAAGACCGACGAGAGAAAGGACCAGAGAGGAAGCTGCTTAGGAGGAGGAGCAGTTTGGAACGGGGAAATGTACGAGGGGCGCTCAAGGACAAGTGACGGAAGGGGCTTTGTACTTGGGACCAATTAGGTATGGGAGATTCTTCCATTTAAACCTTCCTAAGCTAGTAGAAAACCTGATAATATTTATTTCTCTCAAATAGCATCACGTTCTGTTCTGGCCCTGTATGGTCATTGACTCCTCTGAAGTAGATTGCTTGCAATCAGTAGACATTTATGAATTGGATGTAGTAATTTCTCATATTTTTTCTGATTTTCAGAACTTCTTGTACTTAAGCATTACTTTATCAAAACACCTCGTGTTTCCCTCACCCGCATCGGTTTTACCACTCCCGAACGTGCTAGAAGTTGTTCTAACGCATCTTAAACTGAAAATATTTCAATGCATCCAAGATTTGCCTATTAGAGACGCTAAAAGTTGAACTCTGTTGAAAGGTTGAGGGGGCAAAGGTACACATACATTCGTCGAGACACGTGGTGGTGATTGCCCGTGGTGTTTTGGCCTTTCACCTTTGGACTAACGATCTTTTCTCTTATTTCATGAGATCATCTGATACATAACGAATCGAAAGCAACGGCCTGAGGCTGTGAAAGCTAGGTAGAAATGACGCATAAATTCATGGAAACGTATGTACCTTTATGTTGGAAGAGTGATATTTTTCCATAACCTGTATAGTCATATTAGAGACGATATTCGAACTTTATTTTATATTTTAAGCAGTTTTAAGGAATATGAATTTAATTTCGAATTAATTGTGCAAAACTTGGTTTTTGTGGTATAAATTCCGATAACAATTATAGTATTCAAATTGAAGCTTTAAATTGTCTTGTTTTACGTCGATCGCTGAAAACGCCTTTACAACTGAAGTTTGTTTTTCGATTATATAAAAAGGATCACGGTGAGTAATATTTTTTTTTGCAATGTGTACTTGAGACTTAGAGCGAAACACGTTGGCTTTCTTACGATGTATTTGCATCGTAATTTCCTCTATTTATTTGATGAAATCCCTCTAGAGCTCATAACCGTACCATATTTCAAGGGAAAGGACTCATTGGCAAATTGACTCGAAAAGAAGTTAAAAAAGTGGCTTATATTTTGTTTCGTTATAAAGATTATTTGGGTGAAGTCTTGACGGGTTTTCAACCTGGTCAGGTATGAATGGGCGTTTTGATGGCTGACTCTGACATCGTCTTCAGGGATGGCGATCTGACCTGGTGGGAAAGCCGTGAAGACTTCGCCCAAAATCATCCGCCGGAGAAAAAAAAACAACTAAATTTTCAGATAATTTTTCTCCGTAATCAGGCCAAATTCATTGAATTTATGTGTGGTGACACTTCGCGTAAACCACCCTACTCAGCAAATCACATATAATGTTAAAAAAAAGCTTAATTCCCCCACTTTCTCCTCTCCTCCCCCCCCCCCCCATCGACGCCCCCCTCTCGGCACTCCTCCTCTCACATTCACCCGTGCTTCCACTTTCTCTCCTCTCCCACCCTCCCTCTCCCACCCTCCCTCTCCCACATTCCTCACCGATCACCTCACCCGCGAGACACGCCGAGGGCACTCCCTCTTCCTCCCTCCCTCCCCTATACCTCCCTCCCCTATACCTCCCTCCCTCTACATCCCTACCCGCACCACACACCAACCTAGTCGCCCTTCACCCCACCGCCGCGGACACGCCAACCATTCGAGACCGAAGAGAGTTTCCCCGCGCGGGGCGACTCTTTCATCTCTTCCTCTCTCCTCTTTTCGTCGTGGATTCATCTTTGAAATGGGGACCGAAACGGAAACTGCCATCTAACGTTTTAATTACAAAGGAAGCGTTTTCTCTAGGTTTGTCTGGTTGATCAAAAACGTGTTTTCATTAACTTTTGCTGTTGAGAAATCAAAAATAATTAATGATTTCAAGTGAAGTATCGGATTTTGGCCCCTTATGACCGAAAATCCCCGTGCGAATGCAAGAAAACGCCTCTTATCGGAAAGGGCGAATAATTCGCCATAGACCAGTGCGAATTCGAGGCGGAATTGGTGAGGCCTGTTCGAGACTTCATCTACATCTACATCTACGATGTACCGTGCAAGCCACCACTAGGGTGTGTGGCACGGGGTGATTCCACACCAGGCATGCAGCACTCGTCCCAGAACAAATCAGTACCTCGCACGCTCCCCCTGGCGCTAGGCGCAGGCCAAAAAGCTGTCAGTAGAACAGTGCGCAGTCAAACCAGAAACTGGGAGAGTTTTAATGAAAAGAGAGATGGAACTTTTCCACAAATTTATTGAAGTACAACGCGTTTCGACCGTTAGGTCATTTTCAAGTACACTGAGTGGTTTTGGAAAATAGGAGCTGTATTTATACAGGTCGGATGAGTGGGGGTGGGAAGTGGAAAAGGGTGGATGAGGAGGGGGGGATGTGTCATGTGGTTGTGCACTTGGAGAATGGGATGGCAAGGAGTGGGGAGTGGCTCATGAATGTTTGTTCATTCATTAAGTGAATGTCTCCTTCTTGCACAATTTCCAATTTTTCCAGAGCGTCGAGTCTTCGGCCTTTCCTCTCCACGTGGACGATTTCCGGGTCAAAATCACACGAATGATTCTCTGTAAGGAGATGTTTCGCCACGAGTGAGGTGGTATCTCCTTTCTCCCAGCATTTTTTGTGTTCTTTCAACCGGGTGGTGTAGCTCCGGCCTGTTTGACCGATGTACACTTTTTCAAGTGAAGTATAAAGTAAAAGTCAAGGAACTAAAAGTTCCTTGACTGCATCATTGGAATACCCGGAATGGATCGTCTTCGAAGACTGGGTTAAGAATCGGATGTATGAGATGGGGTGTGAAAAATCCCGAGTTATCCATGGGAAGCTCCAGAACCTAGTGAGTGTCCAGCATCCCCCTGCCCGTCTGAATTCCCCTTCTGACCAGGAGTGTGATCATGTATTCCACGACCGTGTCATAAACTTATCCAACACCAGCTTGTCATCGGCCGAGATTGCCCTTCTTCACAAAGGCCTGAAATACGCCCCCCAGTGTCTTCCCTACGTTCTTTAAAAAATCTGGTGGTAGACTGTGAAATTGCCCTTGATCGGGAGCATTTGGGAGCCAAACATTTGTGCGCCAATCTTATAACCTCCTTTATTCGCCAGCCAATCGATAAGAAACGGACTGACCCCATCAAGAAAGTTCTTAAATCTCTCTCGGTGAAATTAGAAACAGAAGACATAGTTGTGACTAAAGCTGACAAAGGGAACACCATCGTGATTCTCGAGAAAGAGGCGTATGTCAACAAATGCACGGACGTCATCAGTAAAAACACGTTCGCCATCCTTCCCAATGATCCGACCCCTCGCTTCCAGAGATGTGTGAAAAGAGCCGTGGCGGAGTGCACCGGTCTTTTTGACGAAAGAATGAAATACAGTCTGATCCAAATGAACCCACTCCCCCCGAGACTATTTGGGCTCCCAAAAATTCACAAAGACGGCAATCCCATCAGGCCCGTGGTGTCAAATAGTGGTGCTCCGACCCATAGACTAGCGGCTAAACTAAACGACATAATCAGGAACTTCACATCTTTCTCCTCTAAATTCAGTGTCAAGAACTCAATTCACCTGACTGAGTGCCTTGTGAATCACAACCCCCCCAAGTGCTGCAGATTGGTTTCTTTCGATGTAGATAACCTCTTTACATCAGTACCAGTCGCCGAAACAATTGAATTGACGAGTCGTTTACTTCATGACTCTCATATTAATGACGTCCTAATAGAGGAAATTCTGACCCTTGTGACAACCTGCACAACCAAAATTATTTTACGTTTAATGGCGGTTATTATCACCAGACGGAAGGCCTGGCCATGGGTAGTCCCCTGTCTCCGTTAATGGCCGAAATGTTTATGGGAAATTTTGAGTACAATCTTTTTAATTCCGGAAATCAACTTTTAAGAAATGTAACGTATTGGTATAGATACGTCGACGATATCATTTGCTGCTGGGCGGGTAGTGATCGCCAATTGAACAGTTTTTTAAAGCTTTTAAATAGTCAACACCCTAACATCAATTTTAAGTTGGAGAGAGACAAAAATGGACGGTTGAATTTTTTAGATCTCACGATATCCCTAAAAAATGGCAAACACGAATTTGGAGTGTTTAGGAAAAAGTGCTACAATGATACAGTGATTCCAATAGACTCGGTTCATCCCATAGCGCACAAAATGGCATCATTCCACTCATTAATTCATAGACTAATATCGCTACCCCTTCAACCGGTGGAATTCTCAAAAGAACTCAACATAATTAAACACATAGCTCTAGCTAATGGCTACAGTGACGGATTAATAGACAGACTTTTAAATAAAAAACAACGCGACGTCGCCTTAATCAATTTGTCTGCCCTCGTGCTGCCCCCACCCGAAACCAAAACGTGGTGCAAAATTCGGTTCATTGGCGATATATCATACAAAGTCGACAAACTTATCCCAAAAAATAAACTCAGAACGTGTTTTTACAATCCGGTCACCTTGGAAAAGCTACTTTGTCAAACGAAAGATAAGATCCATCCCCTTCAACAGTCTGGTGTATACAAAATAAAATGTAAGGACTGCGAAAAAGTGTACATCGGTCAAACAGGCCGGAGCTTCACCACCCGGTTGAAAGAACACAAAAAATGCTGGGAGAAAGGAGATACCACCTCACTCGTGGCGAAACATCTCCTTACAGAGAATCATTCGTGTGATTTTGACCCGGAAATCGTCCACGTGGAGAGGAAAGGCCGAAGACTCGACGCTCTGGAAAAATTGGAAATTGTGCAAGAAGGAGACATTCACTTAATGAATGAACAAACATTCATGAGCCACTCCCCACTCCTTGCCATCCCATTCTCCAAGTGCACAACCACATGACACATCCCCCCCCCCTCCTCATCCACCCTTTTCCACTTCCCACCCCCACTCATCCGACCTGTATAAATACAGCTCCTATTTTCCAAAACCACTCAGTGTACTTGAAAATGACCTAACGGTCGAAACGCGTTGTACTTCAATAAATTTGTGGAAAAGTGCCATCTCTCTTTTCATTAAATCAGGATGTCATTCCACTATATCTCGCCTGCCTCAGTTACTTTTTAACTGGGAGAGTGATACGTAAATGAACATGCAAACATGCAGAGAAATGCTATAGACACATCAAGTGGTTAATATTACTGATACTGTTAATTTATGAATACTATGAGATGCTACTTCATGCAAAGAACAAAATAAAATAAAATAATGCCGGAGTAATCGACCGGTGTGAAGAGTTAGTAACGATGTAGTGTTAATAAGCAAAAGTGAAAATTCTACTCTACCTATTGAGGGTGGGAGTTTCATGTGATTGATCTATCGCAACTATTATGATCCCTTATTGTGCGTGGGAAAAATGACATTTTGAATCTATCGGTTCGGCAGTCAGGCCCTTCTCTCTGGTTAGGCCCTCCTGCCACACACACACACCACTGAGGTGGATTGCAGGGTATTTTGTAGATTTGTAGAAGTACCACCTCTATTTCGCTTTTTCTCCCGAGGACCTTTCTACTATAAGCTTGATAAATCTTAGTTTCTCTAAGGCTGTGCCGCATATGTTTATTACGTGTGTGTTCTCCACCATAGGTTTGAAGTAACGGTGATTCCCATTTATAGTTTACTTCATTTGACGACTTAATGCGTACTCCACCCACAGTGTAGCCATGGCGTTGGTGTGTAGACTTATGCAAGAAGTGTACTGCAGTGCATTTACTAAGATTTTGTTGAAGCCCCCTGCACTCCTGGCACCACGACTTAACGTTGTTCAGGTTCGATGATAGAACTTCTAAGTCCGCATCTTCGCCGATTTCGCGGTAGATGACCGCATCGCCTGCAAATAATCTTAAGTTTACTCCTAACTCGACAACTTGGGTCATTTATTAGGACGTAGGCGTCCCCACGGTTGAGTCCACGTTTTAGCCACATTCGACTCATCCTTTCTCCTCCTTAATGCGCCTGTCCTTTCGTCAACCCCTGTCTTTCAATGCCTTGCATTCTGTTCGTTGTCCCCCCCTCCCCCACTCTCATCCCGGCAAGTGCGCGGTGCTCCTTCACGCAGTGTGGGCTGACTCCCGCGACCAAAACGAGCCTCTCAGTGCCTCTGGTGAAACGCCGTGCACCGCGTCGCACCCAACTTCTCGCTATATCTTTGTGCGCAACTCGGTGGTCTACAATAGGCCTTCGATTTAATTCGCTTTTTTGACAATGTCTAAGGTCCATACAAAGAAAGAAAACACGAAGATAATATGCTACCTCCAAGTGAAGCCTGAAGTCGTGGATGTGCAGGGTCCTGTTTTCGTGTGCCATTTAAAATATAAGGAACTTGTAACTGAAGTATTGTGTGTAGTGTACTTGTAACTCCGGTGTTTACGAGAGAAATTATAGATTTCAAATCATCCGTCAATATAGTTCTTGTCCACATTGACTTACATAGCAATTACTCATCCTCTAGTATTTCCCTCCACGGCCAGTGTGCTCATTCGCCGCGCGCGCGCTCCTGTTGCTCTCATTGCAGATGAGAGGAACAGGATCGCGCGTATTCCCTGTATTCTTCTTCTTTGTATTCCCTGGGAAGTACGCTGTAGTGGTTCACTAGGGTTACAGACACATGCTCCAGCAATGCTGATTTGTGCTGGGACGAGTGCTGGATACCTAGTGTGGAATCACCCCGTGCCACACACCGTGGTGGCTTGCACGGTACTTCGTATATGTAGATATGTGATTCTGTCGCCCTGTTTAACCTTAGTGGAAGGAGGTATCCATGCCCAACGTGGCAATCGATCCACCGACCTTATAGGATTGATAGGCCGGCGCTTTCATCGGCCTTGCTAGCACAGCTGGTGGGTGGTGTACGTTTTCCATTTGCTATTATCATTAGTATTTCTCTATTAACCGCAGATTTCACAATTTACGGGCGTTTTCATGTATTTACGTGAAATCGCACTACCGTGCCCTCGGCCGTGATGAAAACCTCCCTCTAGGGATTCGAACTCGCGAGCTTAGTTAAGGCGGACGAGGCCTGAATAAGAGAACGTCGTCAGTCATAAACCCAAAGATCTTCTATTAATAATTGGTCTTCCTACGTATTACTTCTTATTTATTTCTTCTTCTTTTGAACTCAAAGAGGCTGCTTCTCGGCAAAATGCGTCCGATCAATGTGTATTCTACTTCACAGTTTTCACGAAGCTCCTCCCAAGCTCTTCGTCGGACTTCTTCATTGGTGATCGTCTCCGTTCATTGCATTTTCATTGTTCTACACTTACGCCACGTTTCTACATCTTTCAATCTCCACTCTTCTCCTGCAGTTATCGCCCAAGCTTCACTGCTGTATCGTGACCCTGCCTTTGTGTGATGAAGTGATTCTTACTTCCCAGCTTATTATTTTTGCTGTTAGTACACTTTTTGTGGTGGAATACCTTCTTTGCTTGCGCTAACCTGCTCACTCTTGCTGCGTCCATCGCCGGCGATCGTACCTCGTGTTTGTGCCAGCTTGCGTGAATCCCTAGCCAGTGTTGTAAACAGCGCATATGAAGGAGAGGATGTTTGTTGCCATGAAGATGCTTTCTTGAGTGATGTGCTCCTGATTGCGACCTTTCCAATCTTCCCAACTCGTATTCCTCCTCTCCCCACACCCAACCTTCTTTCTGTCTGTCTTTCCCTGCCTTAGCGTTAGCCTGCCTCTGGTGAATCACATCCTACCTAAACTAATATACAATTATCAAAATATCCTTCCCTAGACCTCTTCTCAACAAACGCATTTTATGCATTTCGTGGACGCCACTTGGGTATTGAAACCCCTGTTGTATGTCATTTGAGCTGATTTAGCTGCTTCCTGGCTTGTATTATTTTTATTGCATCATGTTGGTGTGTTGTTACCGCTGTGCAGTTTTCGATTGTGTAAGATAGTTGGAGCGAGATATCACTACTCGTAAACTTTAATGTATTTGAACTAACGTAAGGAAAACATATGGTACGACTATAACTGTATGATATATGGTGAAGTATGAACTACAACATATGGTACGACTGAGCACTTCTGGGAAACATTGCTGAAAAAAAGGTCTACGCACAGATCACGTCAGATGTGTGTATATATGAGTTGTTCGTATGTTTTTGCAGTATTTTTTTACAATTAAAATTATTCTTCTACGTTATACATTTATAAAATTGAAAACTGTTAGTTGTGTGTAGGCGTCTTCAGCGTACGGCGTGAAACAAATGAGTCAACCCTCAAATGCGTAAATTTAGATACTTACTTACTTCACTAGATTTAATAAGTTAATTCATATAAAACAACGCCTTTGCGTCATTAGTATGACTACGTTTACTCCATGCTTCTCCAGACATTTAATTTCTAATTCGTTTTGAATTACGACCTGAGGAAAAACTCGCTCAAACTGCTAAATTACGTAGCACACGCGGTTCATTGACGATGAGTCGAGGAATGGCAATATAAAGAATGCCCGCCGCCGCCGCCTCGATATCCTTCCGTCGCGTCCCTCGATCATCTCCTCCTCCTTTCGGCCCCGTGAAGGACGAAGTACGATGCCGCGCTTCTTCCGAGCATATCTCTCTCTCGGAGCGGCTCAACCCGTCCGCCCTCCCGACCCCTGAACGAACGAACCCCGTCCGTCCACTTGTTTCTCGTCCACTCTCCCCTGTGCCCCCTCTACCCTCATTCGTCTCATCTTCACGGAAGGGGTTATTGTTGGGAGTTTTCCATTCAAGTGGCTGACGTTAGTGCTGATCGGAACGCGTTCAGCACATACAGAAAGACGACGAATGGAACTGGGGGAGTATGCGAAATGTTCGGAAACCCCTGTCGGCATTCCATATAGGTATGTGCGTACGCAATGTAGTCTCCGCCAAATGCTTTGCGGATAGTTGATGAGAGTTATTTCATAACCACTTACTTATACTAGGATGTTTTTTTGATTGGTCTTAAATAAATTATATCACAGTAGTAAAGATTTTCCAACTCAAGGTATGGTAATATATATTTTTTTCAATAATTTGAGTTAAAAATAATTGTTAATGCGTGTATTTAATATTACTGTGGTAGCCCTGGTGATGAAAAGATAAATGTTTGAAACGTTGGCAAGAGTACTCATGTGATACAATTTATTTCAGATCAACTCTCCAAAAACAAATCCTTTGCGGGTAGTCTTTCTGGAGTCCCGAGGGGTACGCAACTTCAAAAACAAGTGTACACCACATTTCCATCTATTTCCGTCCATTTCTGTCCATTTCACGACATTTCTTCTATTCCCTTGTTTTTGCGTGTAGTTTCCCTCACTTCTCCGCCAATTTGGTTCATTTCAAGTTCTTTTATATCCACCATAGTTCTTTTATATCCCTCATAATGGGCAACATGGCATCAAAGTCGGCTTTTGGTAAAACTCAAATGTTTCTTTCCCTCACGCCTACAATAAATTTGGCACGCCTTTGCCCCTTGACATGTACTTAACGGAAAATTAGCGAAAACCCAGACTTTTGATTCGTCCGTTGGTGACGCAGGCCTCTGGTTTTCTGTCTGTCGCTTCTGAACGGTAAGACATTTTTCCACAGTTATGAATTCCTGTTGTTACTATTGGCATTGCGTAAATTTGGGTACCTTTTTCTTTATCCTTATCTTCACGATAAACTATCAACATTCCCTCAAAGTCAGATTTTATGAAAATGAAAAGGCATTTAACCCCTGTGTTAAGGATTTCCATATTGACCATTTTGGTGTTTTGAAGGGTATAGTAAGACTACAGTTCGACGAAATTTACAAAAATCACGCTACATAGAATGTACAGAGATTTTTGCCCCTAAAGCTTTCTTGAAATTACCATCACTTGTCACATTATTCAATCTGACAAGATTTTTCCGAGCACTGGATTTTGCAGAGAAGTTTCTTCTCATTTTCATAAGGAAAGAAGAAACATTAGGGGATCATTGCGGCTCTCTCTCTCATTGGTACTCAATGTATTATGGAGAAAATTTGAATAAGGCGTGATTTTCGACTCTTATGAAGAAAGTCACGAAGGCCGTCAGGGAGTACAGCGCTAACAATAAACCTCAAAGGTTTTGGTGCATGCGGGCTTAATCCATTTATAATTGCATTGGATTATAGTAAATGCCTGGGTACAACTGCCTCAAAGAGTGCGCAATAGAGTGATGCAAGCGAGATAGATGGTGCTATAAGGCACTACACATTCTCGATATCGTCGGAAAAGAAAACATCGAGAAATCCAGAACAATAAAAGTATTTTGGGAAGGTGAAACTTATGAAACTTCATGCTGTTTCGAATCAGGGAATATTTTTAATAAAGTAACGGCCATGCGGAGCACTCTTCTGATAGTGCTGTACATAAATGGGAGTCGTCCTTACTTTTCCAAAAGAAGCAATTTAGATGGCAGTGCAACCAACGCCCGATGGAACTGAAGCAAGGAATAATGGCCACACCGAATTTCACGAATTATTTGAGCTAAAGAGTCACTACAAACATATTACAAATATAGAAGGCGGTGATATCTTACTTTGCCACAATTGTTACAAATAAATTTCTACAGTTCTAAATGGAGACGAAAAGTCATAGAAAATAATCGAAATAAAAGTCAGAGGAGCAAGATGATAAAGAGATAAATGAACTGCTCATCCTTGCATCCTTACAAGTTCAATTTGTTTACATATTTCATTGTATTAAATTTATTTTCAAGAGTACCTGTACTTTTATATCCAGTTATCTTTAAAGCTCGTGGAAATAAACTACTTTCTTTTGAGTTTATCTGCTCAGTGTCTTCCTACACCGAATCCTTCACGTATCATTTTCCTCAACCCTTTCTTAAGCAGGATGTACCCAGCAACACTGTTATTAATACACGCAGTAAAATTCTTGACTCTAGCTCGGGATGAAAAACCAATTGATTTGAGACTACTCTCTCCAGCCCACACCACGCCACTTTTTTCGTGGTAAAAAAGCCGAGCCACTTTGTAATACACCTTCAATTCATCGCTAGCTTTGCCATTTTTACCATTTTCTTATCAATATTTGGATGTTTTGGCCAATGTCAACACTATCCGCACCATTTTGATAGCATTCCCATCAACCCATGACAATCCCTCACTTTTTAGGTTTTTTCTTGTAGTTTTCATTATTTTGTGAATCTTTCATTCATTTCATCCATATCTGCCAATTGCTTAAAATTTCCGGCCATTTCGATCCATTTCTTCCGTTTAGCGGCATTTCTACCATTTCTCACATTTTTTTCTATTTCAACCATCTTCAGCCCATTCCTGGCCATTTCTATCTATTTCTGTCTATTTCTGAGTATTTCTGTCCATTTCTGACCATTGAGACCATTTTTGGCCATTTCTCACAATGTCTTCTATTCCTGATCATTTCTATCCATTTCCGTCCATTTGTAACAATTTCTTTACATTTCTTGGCATTTCTCCGATTTCGCGAACATTTCTCCACCATTTCTCAACATGTGTACACCATTTTTCAGAGTTGCATACCCCTTTCTAGTTCATGGAACGCTAATTAAATTTAACTTATAAATGTTAATCAGGTCACGCAGGGACGTCATTCTCCCCTCACCCCTGCCACACACCCTTGAGGTGACTTGCAGAGTATTTTGTGGATTTACCAATTCTTAGACTAAATAATGACCGATTAATTAATATGCACTCAAATTAGCCCTCACGCCTTGATGAATTAGTGCGACTATTACCTACGGCTGCCTAGTACAAGCCCGGCGTGTAAGCCCTTCTCTTCATAGCCCGTGCCAGCCCTTTAGCAAAAGTGATTCCGGTCTAAGGTAGAAATTGTGACGTCACTTCCTGAATTTGGGGAAAATTAAGTACGGCTGGTATGCCTTAACGTGAATTGGAACACTGCCATTGATCGGGTTGTGAATTTGTTACTTATTTGCTGGAAATTTGTTGTATGTAGAAATTAAGCCCGTGGTTATTCTGTTAAACTTAATTTCAAATTCATGACACATTTTATACGCTTTGCAGAAATGACCTAAACGTTTTAAATTTAACCAAACGTGTTGCCATAATTTGTAATACCGAAGGGTAACATCGTGTATGTGTGTCATTTCCATCATCAGAGCTTCCGGGACACGCGCTAAAGGCAAATGATTCCACAAGACTTATTTGGCTTCAAGAAGGAAAGTGAACTGTGGATGGGTAAAGCCAAATCGTAAGAACATTCCAAAATTAGATGTGTGGTAATGTAGCTCAAACACTAGGCGAAAGATTGAACGCTTCCGAAATATTTTAATGAAACTCCTCTGTAATAGATAGTTAATAATATAGTCTATGTGCATGTATGCTGTGTGGAAGTATTATTGTAAGTGATACGGTCTACTGCTTTTCGACGTCAAAATCAAAGCCAGTATGGCGGCATGCCTTTGTAGCGCAGCTTCAAAATATGCCATTTTAAAGCGTTTTAAGAGGTGACTAAAAAGCAAATGAAAAGGAAAACTTTATATTCCACCAATTTATTTTCAGGTACAACTAGTTTCGACGCAGCGGCGTCATCTTCAGGTACCGTAGACGCCGCTGCGTCGAAACTAGTTGTACCTGAAAATAAATTGGTGGAATATAACAAAGTTTTCCTTTTCATTTACGATAAAATGAACTTCCACAAGGTTGAGCCTTAGACGATGGAGATAAGGTGACTAAGTATTTTAGAATATTGGCCCTGATTATCTTCATTACTTATTTTCGACATACTTTCAATGGCGAAAATAAAAAGTTTGTTCTTTCTCTGTATTTACGGCTCTCGTATCACAAGTGGCCGCCGCTCGTCAAACGTGGCTCCGTCTTCAATCCTTCTCTCTTTATCGCGTCTCTTTTTATGTGTGTTGCCCCCCCCTCCCCCCCCCCATTCCATCTCCCCCTTTCCTTTTCTCCCAATCAAGCGGGCAGACCCTTTCTCCCTCTACTCCTTACCACTGGCATCCGCTATCCCTTCCTTTGTTGGGGGGGGGGGAACTGACTTGGCTATGCGAAAGAGGGAGAGGGGGGGACACGGCAGCATCGAGCTCCCCCCGAGGAGGGAGGGGGGAAGCGGTTTGCGGCGGCCGACCGACGCTAGCAGTGGTGGTGATGATGGTGTGTCGGTCGGTTGATGATGACGGGTGCGCGCTGGTCTCTCCCGTTGAGCGCCAACTAGAGGGAGCCTGGCCAGCCTCCGTCGAGTCACGTGTTTATGTGATGCACGCCCATTCTCCTCGGAGATGTGCGATTCGATATGAGCATTATTAATTAATTCAAACTCGACAAAATCATTTGTTGGGCTAATTATTCACGGGTTTCCGTCCGGGATAGTGGCTCCATCTTCTCCTCTGCCGACGTTTCGAAGGAAGACTTATCCTTCATCGTCAGGGCCTGCGAGGGTAACTCTTCGTTTGAAACGTCGGCAGAGGAGAAGATGGAGCCACTATCCCGGACGGAAACCCGTGAATAATTAACCTTGAGCTATTTGCTTGGGAGAAAATCAAACCCTTCATTTGTTGAGTTGCTTGAAGGTGGGTAGGTATCTGAGAAGTGTTTACGATACAAGTAGGAGGGATAGGGCCAGAAATGATTGGGCCGTGAAAGAGCTTGGGTTGCGTGCTTCGGGATTAGACATAACGCGTATGAAAGGAGCGTGCTTCGTTGGTTTGGCCTTGTTGGGAGAGTGGAATGAGAGTCGAACGGCGATTATGAGATTCAAGTGAGAGCGAGAGGTGTGAATGATGCGAGAGGAAAGGGGGTAGATGATAAGTCGTGGGTGAATGAGCTGAAAGTACCTATGGAAAATAGAAGTTCTTATACGAATTGTGTATGAGTCTATTAGAATTGAGAGCGTTTATGAATCTATGTATGAATGCAAAATTAGCATGAAGGCATGCGTTTACAGGCCAGTATGTGGGACATATTTAAGCAGAGAACTTTACCTGGCACAACGCTATGATTGAAGTTATTTGACTCTTCCAACCCAGAGAAGGAACGCGTGTGGTGCTCATGCATTCAACTATGTTTGGTATTTATAGTCTCGTTCACCATTTCCAGATTCCCGAGTAAGTAGGTGATTTTGTTTCAATATTTGATTGGATGCTCTACACTATTTTACTAATGTGCCACACTGTCTACTGTACGCTGTACTACAGAATTTACTGTATTCTGCAATGGATTCAATATTTCTGGTACTGTGCATCATCTTCTGCGAAATATTTTGATCCCCAAATAGCGTGTAGTTGGAGTGAAAGCATCTGAAGTGACTGATCATGCTGGAGCTAGGTTCTCCGGAGCAGCTGCGTGTGTCAATTTTCATGACGACAGTTTCTCCCCAGCTACAGGAGGCGTCTTCTTCACAGGAGGCGTTAGGCGTCGTCGTTACAGGAGGCGTCAGGCGACGTCGACCTGAAGACGTCTCCTGTAACGGGGGAGAAACTGTCGTCATGAAAATTACCTAGCTCCCCCAAATAGTGTTTACAGTATATAGGTATGTACATCCCTGATCGAGAATGCGCTGTATGTAGGCGTTCGATTCCGTTTGTCATCGACCTCACCATCTGGTGAAGGGGTCCTGTTGTGTATGTGGAGTAGTAATGGCCAATTTCTGAGCATGTCAGTTGAAGAGAGTGATTCTGTAGATTGTAGTCACATTTTGGTGAGTCACGACTCCGTCGCCGCTCACGGATCTACGTAACGCGCGAGTCTCGGAGCACGTTTGCGGAGCGGAAGACTCTTGGAGCGTGCGCAAGTGCACACTGCTGCCAGGAGTCTTTTAAGGGTTTACCTCCGAACGGGTGCGTGAGTGGAAGTTAGCAGTGTCTTGTGATTTTATAAGCTAGTTCGAGCTACTTAGATGTTGAGGTTATGGGGAAGGAAGCATAAACGATGCCTTGATGACCAGGGGAACCGTATGTTATTGCATTCAACTGTGTTGTATGGCTCACAATTCTAAGAAAAGTTCGCCAAAGAACACCTTTCTAGGGTGATTGCCCAATCAAATACGTGATATCCCTGTTTTTTCTCTAGCTATTTCCTCTTGAGATATGCTGCTGCAGTACAAGAGTCATTACCCTCTTTCTTCCCCTAAACGACTTCATGGAATCGCTTGGAGTGAGCTATGAGTCGTGAGGCTCCCCACTCAAAGGAGTCCCACGACTAAAATCAATCGTATTAAAAAAATATATATATTTATAATGCCTCATTTCTTGTTGAATACACGTTAACCCAGGAATTGAAGACTTTTTTTTTAACGAATGCCGGAAGGGGTTAGGTAGTAATCCTTACGAGGGATGACCGTAGGTATACCATTTCACATTCATATTTTATGTGATTTATGGTCATGTTGTTCTTGTTAACATCACTTTACGAAATACAATGCAGAAGTAAGACGTGTTCTCTTGAATTTCCTCTAGCCTATTCGGCGAGTATGGGGTTTCATCAGTAATTTTACTTGAAAATCCATTATACCTCATAAATTTGCCGGCGGAAATGATCATGCTACGTCAGGTGTTTGGCTTAAGTTGACACATCTAGAGGCGAAATTTCGTTTGGCCCCAAAATCAGCGCGATAGTACAGTCGAACACGCCATTATAGTGTCGCTTTATATCACTCAGCCAGTGTCACATCGCCGTATCCATCGTGGGTACCCCATTTTCGGGCTGATTTTAATCCATCGATACCCAAACCTTTTTTCCGACTTAAACGTCTCGTTTTGGCAGGAGAGCAGAAGGAAGGCAGGCGTTGACAGGTAATAGCACTTTCGTTACAGGTGCCGGAATGTCTGGCACTGCAGCTATACACATAGCCGAACAAACACAACATTGGACATCGCGTGGGGGAAAAGTGCTGCAGCTATGTTTTGATCGATCATACGGTAGGCCAGTTACAGCCTGAAGACGTATCCGGAAAACGGAATAAAGGCGGGTCCCGATCAAACTAAAGTGTAATAATTCCGTGCTCAAATCGGGCTCCGCAAATCCATCAAGTATCTGCGGTATTTTAAGTCTCGATACCGAATCTTAGCCTACCGCTCGAAACTCAACCACTACTGTTTGTGGATGTTTGATTCTTTCTGCCCATGATCCCATCATATCCATCCCTCCAGCTGGCAGAGCGAGGGGGAGGAGGGGAGGGAGGCGAGCCTCGGGAAGGAATTCCTTTCGTTTGGCAGCGGAGGGAGGGAAGGAAGGTGGCGGAATAGGGGAGGCCAACTCCCCCTAGGACGAGAAGAAGGGCGGCGGTGTTGCCTCTCCTCGCCCCCTTGGCATGCCTCTCTGGAGAAGGGGGGAGAGCGGGGGGGCAGCGGGCCTCCTCCACTCCGCGCCTCCTCCCCTCCTCGCATCAACAGCAGAGAGGCGGCACACCGGGGGAGGGGGCGGAGGGAGCCGTCGCTGGAGCAGTTTAGACTTTAGTTGGCTTGTGCGTGAGGCGGCGGGAGCATGCCTCTTCTGCGTTTCCTCCTCCGCTCGTCTTCCTCCTCCCTTCTTCTTCTCTCTCGTCTCCTTTCGAGTGACTGTGTGTTCCCTGGCCTAACGTAGCGAATGTGCAGCCGCGACATTGCACTGGCTCCCTCGCTTACTGCATACATTCCGCATATTTCTTCATTTGCCCGCTACCCCTCCCCAGTCGTCTTTTTATAGCGTCCTCTCGTTATACTCACTTCCCGAGGATTTCCGCGTCCAAAGAGTGTGGAATAGCGCTGACTTGCTGCTGCAGATGCCTTCGTGTTTTCCACTTCGCTCGAACCTCAAGATTTCGGGACGCCAGCCAGCCCGATCGCCCTCATAGTGCCTCATTGATTAATAAAGAGTGAAAGTGTATCTTGCAGTGTGTGTGTGTGGAGTATTCTTTCGAATCAACCTGTTCTTTCTTTTCTCGTGAATTTTGCGCCCCTTCTCTCGCGTAGTGTATCTCGCACCACCAGTCAGTTGGTCGGTCGGATGGAGTCGGCGAGCGGAAGCTGAGATTGTGTTTTGGTGTGTGTTTGTGCTCGTGTGTTTTTTTTGCATTCCTTCGCGGTAGTTTCTCTGGAATATATATTCAAATCTCCCTGGGGCGGCGGGGGATCGTGACCCCTCGGCTCCTTCTGGATGCTTCGCCCCATCGTCGCTATTCGGCCCTTGACCGCGTGTGTTTTCCGAGCTCCGACTTGCGGCCACCACTGCGGGGAATTTTTAAAGTGCTTTGAAAAGGGTGGCAGGGCGTCCGGGAGTGGAGGGGTAGTTAGCGCCCCGACCCTCGTGATATGTACGTGGTCCCTTGTCCCGGCTACGTGGCCACGGGCGTGGGGGCTGGTGGTGTGGTCGTGGCCAACGGTGGGGTGGTTGTTCCGCCGATGACGAGGGAAATGCCCCTGGCCGCCACGCTCAAGAACCAGATGATGCGGCTCCTGCGCAGGAGCACCAAGAGCGGCGGTGGGGGCAGCGTGGGGGACCGATCCCGCGACGCCTCGCCCCGTCGGAGCTTCATGAGGCGCCGCAGGACCGCGGAGGGCCTCTCTGCCTCCTCGCCCCACCATCGCCAGAGAGCCTCGGAGGCGGCGGACGTGAACTTGTTGGGGGCCGCCCTCAAAGCCCCCGGGGGCGGAGGCGGCAGCCAGAGAATTTCCTCGGCCCCCAAGAGGCATTCCATGGTGGTGGAGTCGACGGTGGCCCAACGGCGTGAGGCCGCCTCTTCGGCAACTTCCAAGAAGGAGAGCGAGGGCAAGAAGGAGGTCAAGGGAGGTCAGGGGGGAGGGGCCGTGGGGCACCGGCCGAGGGCGGCGACGGTGGCCGCGTCCACCCGCAAGCACCACCACAACCAGAAGGACGCCAAGAAGCACGGCGGAGCCGTCTCAAACAAGGTACACACTCACAGGGTCTGCAATCCACTCTCGCCCGCACTGCGGCACCAACGCTGTGCCGCCATGGAGGCGTGCGAGTTCAATTTATGGTCGATGACAAATACAAAATGATAATAGTGTATGCTTATTATACTTCTTCTGTATGACATTGCACGTTTATGAAACAGCGAGAGGAAGCTTAAGGTGCCTTAAAGGATATACCTGTTGTAAGGCTACCTCCTTAGTTATGCCCAGTGTGCTGCCAGTTTAAGAAACATTAAAGAAGTAGCAAAAGAATATTCCAGTAATGATTACAAAAGAAAAATGTCATCTAATGAATTCGTTAACTCGTTCTCACTAGAAAGAAGTTTGCAACATTTTGCTGAGAAAACCGCCTCAATTAGACGATAATAAATGATAAATATAAATCCTGGTTCGTAAGGACATTTTCATTTACAAGTTCGTGGTTAGTGGCAATTTAAGGGATTTCCCTCCCTTTTTCCATCTTTTGAGCAGGTTTTTTCTGTCCCTGAAATCCTACGTGAATCTGAACTGCAACCAATTGGAGTGCACGGCTGCGAACTGGGAATGTGGCATCGCATGTGATTTTTAATCAAATGAGGACTGTAAACAAGACGTAAAGTACCCTGCGCGACCGCGAGGGTCTCGTGTTGCGGCGGTATGTAACGAGGAATGCGAATACACAAATTTCAAACTGAAGCGCTGTCGCTGACTTTACAATACTACTGGGAGATGACATTTTTAAAACCGAATACAAAATTTTGTGCGCGTAGTTGTCTGTGGTTGGTTTCGTAACGCCGAAAAGCATGGGTGTTAAGGGGAGGAGGAGTTAAAATTAAACTTTCGGAGTATATTCTAAATGAAATTGCACTTTCTCTCTTATTTGCAAGCTAAATCGGGGAATATGTCCTCTTTAGAGTCATTCAAAGGTCTCTCGAGGTACAATAACGACCAAGAAGTGTGTAAAGGTCTCAAACCCGTTATTCATGCCTAGATATAATTACCCGAGGTAAAATCTTGTTTCGTGGACCGGTTACCGATCGGTACCGCCGGTACTTTACGTCAGAACATCGTTTCGTACCGATCGAGACCACTATTGCGGGGGCTGTTCACCTTCAAGAGAATAGCGAAGAAATGTGACATGGCACACGTGATAGCATTAAGTACTGTCGTCGTTGGTGTGTCGGCGTCGACTGTCCGCCCGGATTAAACGTACGTTTCGTTTGTTTTGCCGTGGTGAGGAATGGGTGCTTTTGATTCCTTTCAGACTCGAAGAAGCAAAACAGGGAGCAGAGCTGACGTGTGCGCTCGAACGTCACAGGAAATGACGACGATGATAGCTCACGCCATTCTTGTTGTGCTTATTTTCAGTCAAGGCGTCGAACATGGACGATGAAAAGCTTTTAATCACAGTGCGGCATAAAGCTTACCTTAGTGGTGAGTCCTTAGGTTGAACGAATTCGTTAAATATTTGTTCCAATCATCGTCGTTCGTGTGCCCTTCCCATCTGCGCCGTCGCCTTGAATGGGAAACCCCCAATATTGGTGGTGGCTGGCCACTTGATACTCTTTTGAACACTTGACGGCACCACTCCTTGGCTCCTCTCGCACCCATTCGCGGCACGTGGTGGATGGAATCTTTTGGGGCGATGGCCACGGCGGCGCGGGAATGCGTTGGCGGTCCTATCTGCAGCTTCTCCCACTCCCCCCCTGAAGTGAAATGACCCCTGCCAGTCGCGCGGTTTTCATCGACACTCCTCAGGGCGCGCGTAATCACCTAGTAAGGGACGGGCGGTCAAATAAGAATTATCGATACGGTTGTGTATCATTATATCTTGAGACTGTCGACATGATGTTACTATGTTATCGGAAAAAATTAACGATACGGCGACGCGTCTAATCAGGGAATTGCTAATATTAAAAGGGGCGATTTGAAAGAGGAAGTTCACTTTTCGTCTTGAACATGGAGTGTCGTCCTCGTTAATTCTCCTCTCAATCCCTCATGATTGCTTCCTTGACCATTTAATGTCCTTATTGCTGAGCCCTCCGCTCCAATTGCTACTCTCAATATATTGTATGAAGTATTCTACCCGTTTTTTGTCAATTCATACTCTCTCGCAATGTTTACGTCTTTATTATACATTTACTGTAAACTCTCTGTTTTAAGCTTTTAAAGAAGATAAGACACTGTATGAAAAGTATAGTCTGCTGTACAGTTCACTATGCACTATAGTAGAGCATGCAATGTACAGTGTAGAGCATAAGTTAAAAAAGTGTAGTATCAAGTATCGAAACAAAGTTATCGAAATGCTCGAAAATCTGGGAACATACCAGGCTCTACTTACCGCTCTCTATTATCGAACCTGAATAATGCATAAAAATGCACTCTTGCGCCGCCGCGTTGTAAGTCATTCTGTTCATTTCGCGTTGCGACCGAGAGGAATTTCTCTCATTTTAACCACGCATAATTCGGCTTCTATACCAAATCCACTCCATGGTAACATTTAAGAGATGCCATTCACTCATCTAATACTACGGCTGCTTAGGTCACTCGGTAAATGTCGTGCTTATTTCATTCGTCGCTTACTTATAGGTTTGATATTTTTCCTGCAATGCTAAGATCTTGATTTTTCATTTCGTCAAGAGATGTGCGTTGTGGCGAGTGGATGCTATTGCTATCTGTGAGCCAAGCACTGTGGTGGACGTGAACTGACGGAAGGATTGGATTCCTTCCCGATAGATCTCAAGGTCACTCGCATACCTTAAGAGCGCCTCTTCGAGGATGGGCGTCCAGGAGGAAATGTTGGCTGAGAAACATGGCTCGCAGGAATTCGTTAGATTGCTGCTCTCTATATAAAGTGTTTTCATCTTTCTGAAGAATATGTAGAGTTTGATGATGTAGTATTAGTCCATTCACTCCTTATTTTCGTCATAATTCCTTCTCATTTTGGTCAAGATATTCGTCATGTCCTTAATTGGTAAGGTACGCCTTGTCATTATCACATGAATGCGTAATGCAATGAAAGTAATAATTTTATTGTTCAAATGAATTGCATACATGACCTAGGTTTTTCACCGACGTATTTTGTCACCCGGTGAATCGAGCCGACCTTACATAAATGGCGCCCTATGTGTGAAAACTTGGTCGTGTGTGTGATGAATTATATGTGAAGTGACACTAGCATTGCTTTCATTTCAATATTTATGTTCCGCAAATTTCACTGTTTTACGCCTGAGGCAAATAATTTTATGATATAATCAATTTGTTGTCGCAAAAGCATTTTATTGGAACTAAATATCCATTTTTTTTAACCCACTTTTTTCGTCCCATCCTTAAGTGATTCCGAGTCACCTACTACCAAGTACGTATTTTTAATAAATACTCTTATTCCCATTATTATCTTTTCACGGATGTGGAAAAATACGAAATCTATGTAAGTTTCCGGGAGCTTCCCATTGGATGAGGCGCAAACGTGTTAGCAGTAACCAGATCGCATCAGCGCACTACGTAGTATAACGATGAATGGAACGACGTGCGTAGGTGAAGCGTAGGTAATCTGCCGGTCGGTGGCATTCTATGGGCGCACGATAAAGTCACGGCCGAATATTTAATGAATAGTTTACCATTGCGTTCAACTACACACGCATTGACACCTCGCGGTAAGTAAAAACATTTACCTTAACTATATTTGACACCATTACTGAAAGTGAACGCACAAACAGCAATTGGGAATGCGATTATCGAATTTCTTATCCTCTTAAACGCACATCAACTGTGCTCCCGAACCGTTTTCATATGCACAGTGTGCGAACAACAAATATTAGCGGCAATGTTGTACTGCGAAAAAAATCACGACAGGGAATTGAAAGCGCCCCTTACATTGCGATTAGTCCTCACACATTTTCCTTGCCAGAAAACAGCCAGGTGTTGAAGCCGTCGGGATTTATCCATCGGTGTAATCGTTTTCGTGTAAGTGAGCAATTCCATGAGGCTGCGATTCTTGGAAACTTTCGCTTGCGATACCCTTCGCTCGATTCGTAATGGACGGGCAGCGAGTTTGCACGTACTTTGACCGCTTTTGGCCTCGGAATGCCTCCACTGAAACGTAGTCGCAATTTCCAGCGTTCATTCCATCGATGGCAACTCCTTCTCGATGTAGTCCCGAGTTTGTAGCTCTTTATTCAATGCCTACTTCTTGTTCCTGTGCGTTGAAAGTATTCCATAAATCAGTCTTTCAGGAAATGCCGTTGCCGCAAGTATTTGTAGTGGGGGCTGGTGATAAGATTCGCCATTCTACAATGTAAGGAGTGAATATTAGTTTCAGATCTAGTCAAATAGTTGGGAACCTCTGTAACTACAGGCCTGTCGAGGGTGACATACATATGAAACGTTTGTGATGCTGCTATGAAGAGACAAGGATTTATCAAGTGAATAGTGGGAAGGTCCTCAAATGCAAAAGTGAAAGATGGAGGTTCTACTGCGAACTAGTTGGCGGCCGCATCTTGAGGACGCCGCGATCATTTGGGATTCTGAAAGGAAAGATTTTAACACGTGAAATACTCGACGCGAAGTTAATCCGACAAGATACCAAGGAAAGCCGTTGGATTAATTAAACACTGCCTCGAGCTCATTGTCAGTGTAACTCGCAGCTGATGGGAGGACTGGGTTTTGGAGTCGCTGGAGACTCGGAGAGTACGCTGTACAAAGATTGCTTGAAAAATTTAATCGCGAATTCCAAGCTATAACATAGGATATTATTTTAACCGCGCAATATATCTCTAAGCCGATAGACATTACAAAAAAGATAGAGATTGACGTAGTACATAATAATTACAACTTTCTCGTACTCCATTAGTAATCACAGCCAAAACAGATGGAGACACTAAGACGTAATTTGGACCCTTACCCTCTTTTCTCTGTGACTTCCTTGTTCATGTTGTGTTTCCCAACACCCCTGTCTGACATCCCTGCGACGGCTCACCGGGTTGCAGGATGTTGGGATTGTGTGAGCAGATATATTTTTGGGGCACGCGAGATGGTAGTTGATGATGGAGAGCGTGGGCGATTTCCCTGGAAAATGGCTTTCATTGTGTATCCTGGAGATCGAAGGTCGTCTCTGGAATCCTTCTGTCGTCAGCGCTTCTTCCCCCTCCCCCCCCCTCGATATCTCCGCCGCCGCGGGTTCGGAAAGAAGGGGGATGATGCACGCGCCCAGCGTGCGGCTTCCCTCCCCCCGAACTAAAATGCTCCGTTGCTAAAATGTCCACGCTCCTTTTCTCGGACGTGGGCCCTGACCACTGTGTGAGGGTACAGTCATGCATGCCTATGGCTGAGAACGGTATGCCATTCCGTCAGCAGTCTCCAATCCAAAGTTGGTTTGCTGAAGCTTTTCACCCCATCATCCTCGCGGCTAACTGTTTCATTCCTTCCCAAGTCAGCTTTTTAGCGTCCCTCATGTCATTCTTCAATTGCCTTTTATCACACTTGACTGATATACTCTCTCGAGTTGTCCTCACCCAGAGATACGAGTAGGGGTTTAGCTTGCCCCCGGAAGATTTTGTTCGAGAGAGTATTCCATCTCGTCGTCTGTTGTAATGCAAAATAAAAGGAAGAAACCTTAGAGCTGCGTCTCCTCGGGATAATAACGTGGTTGGTTCCCGTTGCCTTCCGCCTCGCACCACGGACTTGGAACTTAACCGTCTCATGCGGAGTTACTCATTTGGAGGAGGGCGGCTGCTTGCTGCTGCTTCCTCCCCCCGTGTCACTGGCCTACTGTTATCTATATCTATCTATATCTACAAAATACCCTGCAAGCCACCTCAGGGGTGTGTGGCAGGGGGTGAGTAATCACCAACATGCATTACACTATACCCTAAAGTTAGTGTAACTACGAATAATTATGCATTAGCATAAATCGCTAATGCTTGTCACGAGGCGAAGCCTCACAAGCATGCACCACTACACTACAGATGTCATCAAAATTGAGAGTGACCACAATATACATGCATTCTACAACTACACAGATGGACAGGGACTCGAGACCCATGTAGAAAACATGCTAGGCGTGCTGTTAGTATGTGCTAGGTAACAGATAAGGATTCAAGTATTAGGAGTACTACTACTACTAAGAGCTACACTACCTAACGACAAACCTAGATAAAAGTCTCATGGCAGCTATTATGGTCCCTTATCGTTCGTGGGAAAAATGACATCTTAAATCTATCCGTTCTGCAGTCTAGTTCCCTAATTTTACTCTCATGATCTGATCTACCGTAGTATGTCGGATTTCGTAAAATATTGTCAACGTCGTCAGAGAATAGACCGGTTTGGAACTTACATAATAGATTTAGTCTAAATTTTAATCGACGGTCTGAAAGCTTTTCCCATCCCAGTTGCTGCAAAAGGTCAGTAACACTAACGAGATTATCATAACGGCCTTTAACATATCTTGCCGATCTTCGCTGCACGCGTTCTAACTCAGTTTCCAAGCCTATCTCATAAGGATCCCAAATACATCTACATCTACATATTACCCTGCGAGCCACCTCTAGGGTGTTTGGCAGGGGGTGACAAGTCACCAAAATGCACCATGCAAGCGGACCGCCACATGCACACCGCACGGTCATGAATATTAAGGATACTAACCAATTCCATCATTAACTAAAAACCATCATACAGCATGCAAGAGAATCCCCACATGCACGCCACACATGTACGATGACACATAATTTTCTACATGCTACTTAAGAGGGCAATCTGCCTATGAAGCTAGAACATGCAAAACATGCTGTTAGAATCACCATAAAACTCCGCAAACATGCTTTAAGAAATACATAAGTTAGTAAGCTACACTACCAGTCAACAAATCTATTTCTAAGTCCTTACACAGCCGTTATAGTCTCTTATCGCTCGCGGAAAAAACGACATTTTGAATCTATCTGTTCTACAGTCTATCTCTCTTATTTTATTTTTATGATCTAATCTACCATAGTACGTTGGCGGTCGTAAAATATGATCAACTTCGTCGGAAAATAAACTACTCTTGAATTTACATAATAGATTTAGTCTTGTTTTCAATCTACGGTCTGACAGTGATTCCCATCCGAGTTGTTCTAAGAGGTCAGTAACACTAACAAGATTATCGTAACGGCTTTTCACGTACCTGGCTGCTCTTCGCTGTACACGTTCTAACTCTGTTTTTAAGCCTGTTTCATGAGGATCCCAAACACTGGAAGCATATTCTAAATGGGGTCTAACGAGGGAGAAGTAGCTTATTTCTCTCACTTTGTCGTCGCACTTGCCCAGAATTCTTTTAACAAATCCCAATTTACGATTAGCTTGACCTGTTATTTCCCGAATATGTTTATTCCACGATAGATCATTATTGAGCCTAACTCCGAGATATTTTACGGATTCTACCGTCTCTAATTGGGTATCCTGAATGAAATAGCTCTGTTGTGGGGAGTTATTTTTCCCCCAGAATTTCATTACTACGCATTTTTTCAAATTTAACTCTAGCTGCCACGCATCGCACCATGCTTGGATTGCAGTAAGGTCGTTTGTTAGTTTATCCTTATCTTCACTGCTACGGATTTCCCTGTATACTACAGCGTCGTCTGCAAATAATCGAAGTTTACTGTCTATTATGTCACCAATATCGTTGATATAGAGTAGGAAGAGGAGTGGGCCTATGACACTACCCTGAGGGACGCCAGATGTGACTCTAACTTCGTTGGAGGCTACGCCGTCTAATACTACTCTTTGCACGCGATCGCTCAAAAGTTCTCTGATCCAGGAAATTACATCATCGTCTAGGCCGTATGATTTTAGTTTTACTAATAACTTTCCGTGGGGCACTTTATCAAATGCTTTTTTGAAATCAAGAAAAATCGCGTCCACTGGAATGTTGTCCTCTCCGGAGACTAAAATATCGTGGGCAAACAGCGCTAACTGAGTTTCGCATGATCTACCTTTCCTGAATCCGTGTTGAGTTCTCATTAACAAGTTATGCGTGTCTAGGTGTTTCATTACTGAGCTGACAACAATGTGTTCAAGGATTTTGCATGAAATGGACGTTAAAGATATCGGTCTGTAATTACATGGCTGTTCCTTGTCTCCACTTTTGAATATGGGCGTTACATTGGCAAATACTGGCGGCATATTCTAAGTGGGGTCTAACGAGGGAGAAGTAGCTGATTTCCCTAACTTTATCGTCGCACTTGCCAAGTACTCTGTTAACAAATCCCAATTTACGATTAGCTTGACCGGTAATTTCTCGAATATATTTACTCCACGATAGATCATTAGTCAGTTTAACTCCGAGGGACTTAACCGATTCTACGGTGTCTAGTTTTATGTTGTTTATGCAATAGCTGTTACAAGGAGCGTTTTTCCGTTTCCAAAAATTCACAACAACGCATTTTTTTCAGGTTTAATTCTAGCTGCCACGCATCGCACCACTCTTGTATTGCCTCGAGGTCCTTAGTTAGCGCTTCCTTGTCATTAAAGCTACGAATTTCTCTATACAACACTGCGTCGTCAGCAAATAATCTAAGCTTACTGTCAACTTTGTCACCGATGTCGTTTATGTACAAAAGGAACAGAAGCGGGCCTATGACACTTCCCTGTGGAACACCCGATGTGACTTTTACTTCATTAGAGATAGCGCCATCTAATACAACCCTTTGCACGCGATTACTTAAGAATTCTCTAATCCAGGAAATTACGTAGTCGTCTAAACCGTAGGGTTTTAATTTCATGAGTAGCTTACTGTGGGAAACTTTATCAAATGTCTTTTTAAAGTCAAGAAAAATTGCATCAACTGGAGCGTTATGTTCACCCGAGGCTAAAATATCGTGAGCAAAAAGTGCTAATCGAGTTTCGCAAGATCTTCCCTTTCTGAATCCGTGTTGTGTTTTTGTTAACAAGTTTTCTAAATCGAGGTGTCTCATAACTGAACTAACAATTATATGTTCAAGGACTTTGCAAGAGATAGATGTGAGAGATATCGGTCTGTAGTTCGATGGCTGTTCCTTATCACCGCTTTTGAATATGGGAGTGAAATTTGCAATTTTCCAGTCCATGGGTACTTTGTGTTCGTTGATGGATTTACTAAATATATTCTGCAAGTAGGGTGCTATTTCACAAGCTAATTCTCTATACACGCGGGCAGGAATTTCTTCGGGACCTGGGGATTTATTTGGACTTAAAGATTTTAGCAAGTTTTCTATTCCTTGAGTGCAAATATCGATAGGCGGCATCTTTTGCTGGAAGTGATCATTTAACTTTACGGATGTAATCTGCGATGACTTGGTGAACACACTTTGAAAGTAGGAATTTAATAAGTTGGCCTTGTCCGAGCTGCTTGTTAACAATTCGCCATTTTCGTTTCGTAGTGGAATAACTGATGATGTATTGCCTTGAACTTCCCTTACGTATGACCAAAATGCCTTTGGGTTGTCCTGTAATTGTTCTCCTAATGTTTTTCTTTTAAAATCCATGAATGCATTCCGAAAGGCTTCCTTTGTAGTGGCTCTAGACAATTTGTATTTTTCAAATATTAAATTTTGATCACTAGTGGACAAATCTCTACGGAGTTTTTTCATCTTGGCGTGGCATACTCTCTGACGTCTTAACGATTTTCTCACTTCTGCATTGTACCATCTTGGTTCGCTGCCCTCTTTTTTTACTTTACTTGGAATGTATTTTCTGATCCCTGAATGTACGATCGAAAGAAAAGCTTTCCAACTACCCTCCATGTCTAACTTTAAGCTTGATTCCTGGAATTCGGGAAGAGAATTTTTTAGATGACTCTTAAATGCATTGAAATCGGCTTTTTTAAAAATGTAGAATTTTCTTCTTTGTTTAAAACTTTTAATGATACTCAAAGAGAACTTTGCGGTAACTACTCTATGGTCACTAATGCCCTCAACAGTGTTTACCTTAATTACTTGATGCGGTATATTTGTTGCCAATAAATCAAGAATGTTGTCCCCTCTGTTAGGCGTCGTAGCTATCTGATGTAGGGCATTTGATGAGAACGTGTGCAGCAGGGACTCGCATATATCTTTGTCTCTTCCTCCTGATATGTAACTGTAGGTCCTCTAATCTATAGAGGGCGTATTGAAATCTCCACCTATGATTAAATTTCTTTCGGTGTTCCTGGATGTGATGTTCTTTATTTGTGCTTCGAGTTCTAAAATTGAGGTGACGTCGGTGTTAGGTGGCCTGTAGTATGCGCACACGAATATTGTTTTTGATTTAGGGCATCTAATAGAGCACCATACAGATTCTATGCTGGTATCTGGGACGGTTTCCGCTCGGCTGACTATGGTTTTCTTTACAGCTATAAATACTCCGCCTCCGGTTCGGTTGGACCTATCTTTTCTGTAAACTTTGAATGATTTAGAAAAAATTTCACTATCAGAAATATCTTCCGTCAGCCAACTTACTGTGCCAATAATGACGTTACACTCCGTGCTATGAATAAGGTGGTGAAATTCTGGAATCTTATTTTTTAAACTACGGCAGTTAACTACTGCAACGACTAATGCTTCATGATTATTGTTTATGCGATTCGGGGTAATTTCAAGTTTGCTGTCTTCAATTAAGCCATTCTTGGACCCTATACTCGGAGTATTCTTAGCTTAATTACTAACTGGCAACACATAATTATTGACCCCACTAATTAATTAAAATCTAAAACCTGCCCTGTAGCCTACCGTATATGTTAAACTCGACGAGTGTGCTCAAGTATCCTGCGCGCTACCTCCTGCGATGCCTCGTATGTATAGTGGACACCCGAGCGATTTATAGGCACCCGACACGAATCCAGCACGTTGTTTGGTGGCGGGCACTCGCTTGGCCGCGTTATCTTCTTCGAAGCATATTTGAGCCATCTTATCCAAGGATGGCCTCCTGCACCCCCTAGATACCGCCGAATGTTGTCCACGACGGCTTATTCTCCAAGTAAATACGCTGATTTCGCAGCTAACTTCTCAGTGGATGCAGTCCGATGGCATTAAGCTAGATCTATGTCCAGTGGAATAGTGCATTTTTCGCTCAAAGAGTAGTTTCTAAGTTTGATTGCGCATCTCGGCCTCGTTTTAAGTGAATTCCAGCAGATGTGTATCAGTTTTTTCGGTGTGTACTTTTTCCAGAGAACAAAAAAAATCCCGTCATGAATGAGTCAAATGTGTCAAGTTACCTTAAGATTAATATTAAACATGAGAAATAAGACGCTCATGGCGTATCTTGTGCCCCGAGTAAACTCTGAGACAGCCATTTCCTACATAATAAGCACTGTCAAGTATAGGCGTAGCAAAACTTGGTGGCATTCACCAGCGGAGAAATAGTGTCCCTTAGGGTAAATCAAGCGTTGATGGGCGGGCAAGGGTACAGTAGGCCAGAGGGACCCCTGCAGAAAGAACCGGGCGCTTTGTCCCACCTAGCTTGTATTTCAATATATATCTTGTATCATACTTTCCTATCCTCAGCCTCATGCTCTTCACAAGCAAGTGCCACCAAATTTCGCTATACCTATGAAATGCGTGTCACTCCCATTGTATATTTGTCTTTTTTAGCCGATTGTCAAGTGGTTCTTCAATATAAGTAATAGAAAGTACCCTGCACGGCCGCAAGTCCTTCGTCGAGGCGTTGTTTACCGATAAATTTGAATGTACAAATGTCTCGCTAGAGCCTGTATTCGCCGACTAAATTCTTAATACCCTATCGGTAAAATATAATGGAGCATATCAAGAAATAATAATATTATAAAAGAATTATTTGTTTTCCTGTGGATAGATGCGAAACGAAGACACGTGGGCATTTAAAGCTGTAGAAAAGCTAGTGGAAACTTTGACAAAATATAATTCGTTTTAAAAGGTGTGGTAACTCTAATATGTTTAATAAATTGCAAAATATCCACTTCAGAGATACTCAACCTCTCTCTCCATTAACCCAGTGACGAAGCGGGAACAAAGTGTAAAGGGCCAGAGCCCAGAAGTTAATTCCAAATATGTTCCACCGTTTTCGTGGTCAAAAGTGGCATCGTAAGCGATCGCTATTTCACGTTGTTTCGTCTGGAACCGCTCGAAACCTTCCTCTGGACGCTTGTCTCCGTGGATGGCGCTTGAGGACTTCCTCCCCGTGCCGTGGCCACGGCACCCCTCTCCATCGTCACAAGGAGACTCCGGGATATACGGCTTCTTTTTTTGTTTCGCGCGGCGGCCAACCCTTTCGACCGTTTCATTCGAATGTGGTGCGTGCCCTCCTCATCGATCGGGACAGAGTTGTACGCTTGGTCGGCGGTGGCGCTTACCGCTTTCCGAGCAATTCGAATCACTACCATAGGGTTCATATTTACTGTGTTGACCGTGGAGATGTTTTTTTGGTTGCCGTGACGACGTCCAAGTGTAAGCAATACGTGCGCCGGCCGGCTGCGCGTCGTCGATATTTCTCCTTCCCCGCATAACTCTCTCTCCCGCCGCTGTTTGTGCGTCGTTGATCGAAGCAAGACCACCTTTCATTTGCAGCACGGGTGCGACCGCTGATCTTTCCTGGGTCCATCCGTCGAGTGAAAATGGCGACTATCAGATGCGCTCGATTTAGAAGACCTTACTAGTGGAAACGGCTGGACTTATTTTTAAGTACTTTGTGTCAGTTAGCGAGTCCCCTTGTTGTCCCCTTGTTGAGATTGTGAAAGATGAAAAACTTTTATTTAGGTGGCGCAGTGGTGGTGGGCGTAAAAAAGGTGCTCGTTTTTTCGCCTGTCCTAGACGCCTTACAACATTGTGAGACCATAGATACTCACGCACTCATTCCATCTACACAGACCAACTTTTAATACATCATAGACTGAGAGGTTCTTTACTGTTACGCGAGATTTCCAGCCTTTATTGCATTTGAGATAGAAATGTTTTGCAAAACTTAATGGACGTCGTATCGCCTCTCGGAGGTACAAACGAAAATGTTTTTTCTTCGAAAGCGCCGAGGGATTTGAAATGAAACGAAACTCCATTTAGAGTCCATCCAAGTTATTAGCGCAATTCACTGATTTGGCTTACATGAAGAAAAATGAAAAAGAAATGCAAAGTTAACATTTTTTTCACGCTCGTTTGGCTTAAACAAAGGATGCAATCATGGATTTTTCGGTCACGTGATTCCCTTCCCCAAACGGCATTGGACATGTTGACTGATTGGCTGCGTTTCTAACTATCAACTGCGCTATTACCATGGGCGGACTATAATTGTGGCGGAGAGCAGGGTGAAGCGTCATGTTTGCATTTGGCTCTCTTCCAACGCGGCAGATAAGTAATGTGGTACTCAGTTGGGCGTTTGTTTCGTTCACACGAGTGTCCCTCGCACGTTATAAGGGGCACTTTAACATGCCTATGAACGTTGTTTTTATGTTCAGGAAATATTTGCGTCTTAGGAGAGGCAGGATGGTGAGCGGTATACGAATGGCCAAGCTATACTTGAGGGTTTGGGAATTTCAGGTATCGTGGGCTTAGGTAATCCTGAGTGAGTCAGGGGAAGGTATCAGCTTGGTACTTGTACCTGGAAGGATTCTTTCCTAAGTTAAGGAGGGCATTTCTGGCTGTTCGTGCCTCCAGCATGCATACCCATCATGCCTTTCTCTTTCGGGGTAGGAACAGTCAAAAAAACCTTAATTATTCATGTTAGGCCTAGGGAACTGGCCCTGTTTAAAGGCAATTCTCCACACCGACCACTTGTGCTCCAGTGATAATTATGCGTTGCGTCGTACCCGCTCCCTTGTTCGCCGAGAAGAAGGGAGCGGCGGCTATCTCTAAGAAGAGTCCTCCTTCTCCACAATCACCCATGACTTCCTTGCAATCGGTCCTATTCCTTCCTCACCGCTCACACCTCCAACCGTGTCATTCCGTTCCATGGCCAAGTCAATGAAATGTCCTCTTCTCGTGTACGAAATGTCGTGCGCTGGAACGTGGATTTCGCATTCCGTCATAGTTATGGCAGAATGTGAAATGGCTCATAACTCACTCATTCCTAACCCTATCCCTTCTTCTTGTACTCTTCTCATAGATACCCCATTCCCACTGCATTTGTGTAGCTCACTCTTATGCTTAATCCGGCACACCCATGTTTCACTTTTGTATGTACTATGCAATAAAGTGGGAAGGAGTGAACTTAAGCATTCTGCCATTTTTGCTTTTTCAGACTAAACATCCCTTCCTTGATATAGATAGACTAAGAGACTACTTTCCACCACCCAGCATTCGCACGCCTCTCAATCTCATTCTTGTGTGCATCCAATAAATGACACGTACCTTTTAATGGATTTTTATGATGTTTTTCTCTCGATTTCCGCGACTGAGTGTGAGTTGGGAGAGTTCGATGGAATCCCGAGACCCGGTCGGCGTGGTGTGTGACGCTCACGTGTCCAGTCTCCGTCCCTTCCCCACCCACCCACTCGAATGATATACCCCTCAGGTACCCTTTAATCCCTGCTTCTCGAAAGGGTTGCGTGTGCCCTTCAAAACCCTCGTTCGTTTCTCCTACTTCGCGTTCATTCGCGTGTTCTCCCGAGTGCCGTTTTAAGTCCGCATTCAAATTATCTCTCTCCTTCGACCCCCCCCCTATCTACGCCTCTTGCCGCCCTTTCATTCGCTGCGCCCCCCCCCCTGCACTGCATTGCTCCCTCTGACACCCTCTCTGCCCGCGTCCATCCCGCCCACTTTCCATCGTTTCGTCATCTTCCGACGACTCGCCTGTAATTAAAGCAAGCCGGTTCAAAGGGTTATAAGATGACTACCGGGCAAAAAGACCAGTCTACTCACGATCTTAACTTGCACTTATCGAATGTACAATCATTTGGGAATTGCAGCGCGGAGGTGAGTAATAGAATGCGATGCGATTTCTCAAATCAGCCGAAAATGTTTAAATCATAAATGTAATTTTTGTGGTGATTATAAGTAATGATTTAAATGTTTATTATGCCGTAATGGCTCCTAATCGTTAATTCGATGTGACAAACGTGCTTTGCATGGTTTTCTCGTTGCTCGTCTCGTAACTAGTTTTTCTCTCCTGTCTATCGGAAATGGTAAGGCGGTGCCTATTGATGGAGGAGATCCTAAAATTATTAACTGGTAGTTTCAGGCGTTACTTGGTGGAACTTATTCATTTATAAAATCTTAAATTATTATGCAAGTATGAAATCATCCGAATGCATTTCTAACTATGATAATGTCATCTTTAGCAGTCGATAATCCGGGAATTGGTTTGCTGTATCTCTCCACTTCACTCCACTCAGCCAACGTTCATTTCTTCACAAATAAAAAGGGATCAGTTCATACAAATGCGTGAAAAAATCGTGGAATAAAATATGATATGATACGGCATGGAAAATAAGGTGAAGAGTCATTTCCCCGCTGAGAAGTTACGTTGTTAGTTATAAAATAGCTACGTTGTACCAAACGACTCTTTTCTTAGTCGTGAAACATTGAATGAAGCTATTAATAATTTGCCAACAGAACCCTTGCTCTCGAATGACATTAATTACTCGATAGCAGAACCAGGAGCCTAGTGGAGCAACCACACATTAATATTTTTGAGGCAAAAGTAAACTGAATTATTCTCGGCATCCATTAATTAACCAACAAATTCGAAACACAAGGTTTAATACAGTTATATTAAATGAATTGCTGGAAGATTATCACAGTTTAATAAAATAAAGAAAAATCCTAGTTATTTATACATTTAGGTTCAGCCTTAAGACCGTTTTACACGGTACATTTGTTTGTACAAACTCTTCCGTGAACTCTTGCATGAGGCAAAATGTATCGTGTAAAGCGGCAAATTGTATGAACGCTTGTGCGAATGTCTCAATGCCTGCACGGGAAATAGAACCTGTTCTAATTTCGTTGAGACAAACGTACATTCTCACGTACATTCGTTTGTACAAAATCTTTCATCGTGTAAAGCCGTACAGGGCACGGAAATTTTTAAGTTGCGGCTTGGCCGATGCGACAGAGCACGACAATGCCAAACTACGACCAGATAACCTACCTGTAACATAGCCTTGCGGCTACTCGTTAATTTGTAACTTGATCGCAGCGCTGGTGAACCTTGAAGAGGGTTTCGCGGCCAGGCCTCTCCATTGTTCGGCCCGGCACGCGTTGGATGGAAAATTGAGTTTTCGGCCTGCCCGAGTCCCGCAGAATATTTGCACGCACGATAGGAAAAGATCATGCTAATGTAATAAATCAGTAAGTTATAGAAAGCTGTCGTATAGTAAAGAAGGTTCAAACGCTTTCCCGGCAATAGTTATGTGTAAGCTCTTCTCGGGCTCTCCACCGGTTTGAACTATTCATAATTGCCGACGTTTCGAGAGACGACTCGTCCGTGATTCATTCTCAAGGTAAGAATGAAATGAATGAGTGACCGGTGGAGACCCCGAGTAGAGTTGATAGATGTCCTCGAGTAGATGTCGGATTCTATTTTAGTCAACCGGCTGTGGGTATATTTTCAGTCTGTTCATATACTGCATCTACCGAAGAAGGCCTACAGTCCTAGCTCTCCTAGCAACCTTGAAATGAGATTGCAGTGATTAACGTATGTATAGTAAATGGTTTCAGAGTAAATATGTGGTGGTGGGTGGCGAGTTCTGGTCTGTGCTGCTGCTGTGAGGGAGGAGAGCGGACGTTGGTTTTTCTTTTTGGGCGTGCCGGCCTGAGTACCCCGTTATCACACGGCTCCCCCTCTCTCCCTCTCCTCTTCCGACGACGCCCCCTCCGCCCGCTGGGAGCACTGCAACGCGCCGCCTTCTTGCACCAAGCGGCGCTGTCGTGCGCACGCCACCACTCGGACCGTGACTGCGGAATAGTCGATTCTCATCTAGACCCATATTTCCCCGCATTCATTTGTTTATTTTTTATAAGACCTTCATCCAACGTCCAAATACAACTGTCGGACGAACGGAAATTCTGCAAAAATAATTACAAATGTATTGACTGGAGTCAAAGCTGGTCATATTTCATTTGATGCGGGTGCCAATTAAGATTTACAAGTTAAGCTTGGTTGACCAATTCGCTGTGATATTGTTAAATTTGTAATATCAATGTATGATTTTTCCCACCCTCAGTTTGCTTCTGTGTTGGGCTGGTAGTTTGATGGTAATCTGAAGTTAAGAACGTACTGCTGCCTCATCAACGGAGAATGTGTTCCTGATGCCTTTGTGCTTCCTTTTTAATGCTTCTACGTACATGCCAGTGGCGTAACTAGGACTTGGCTTGGGGGGGGGGGGTGGATCAGATTGAATAGCACACCACACCGGGTAATAATACACGAAATTTAGCTTTATAACATCGATATATTTTAGAAAAACATGGCTACATTCAATATTTGTTACTGAAAGTTACAAGTCTTTCTGGTTTTTTCACTAAAATGAAGGCGAACTATCATAATAGATAGCGAGACGAGAGTTGAGGGATAATAGATTTTGTACATTACAGGATAAACTCAAGTTATCTTGGTTTTTTTTGCCATGTCATCAATAACTTCGTCTGATGAAATGTCGATTTCTCGGTGAACACTTGAGTAATACCAGTCCGTTTAATCTTGTCTGTAATAAAATAAATAATAAGGTAAGAATATGTTTCACAGTGTAACCGTTTAACCATTTTACTTTTTAGTTTTAGTATTACGTTGATTGCTTGAATTGATTGTTTCTTACTTGTCCAATAGTATTTCTGAGGTATGTCTCTACTCTTTTTAGAGTTGAAAATGTCCGTTCTGGGGTGCATTTAGTCACAGGCAGAGTACATAGTATTTTAGTTAATTATTTAGAGGTTCATTCATCTGAAATAAAATCGTCAAGAATATGAATATATTTACTACATTCCTCTTACAACTTTGAATTTTAATTTAAAATTCGAATGTCGCCTCTATTATGACTCGAGAAAACTCCCGCTCACGCTGCCATTAAGCCTCTCTTCAAATCTGTTCTTGGTTATAATGTTATAGGGTTGTCATTATAGTTGTTCTCCCACTTACACCATCTCTGTTGCCATGGAGGTGGCCTTGCAGCGATGAACCGCGCCATTTCACAGTCTCAGCTAGTATTTCAATCCAGTGAAATTTCTCAGTCTAGTGCTTGATTGTCCTCCTTCAACGCGTGGTCGCATCGACACCTAGATTTCTCCATGTCGTACAGTGTGTTTGGAATCCCCACCTCGATTGCGACTCGCGCATTAAGTCCTCAGCTTTCCTCAGGTTTTAACGTCCGCAAGTTTAACCTACCTCTCGTGTCTTCACTCGAGGGTTTTGTTTCGTAATCCACGTCCCCGCAGTCACTCCGTGCACCACACCCTTCCATTCGTCCAGGGAAGCCCTACTAGGTTTCACGAATCGCGCCGCCTTCCAAGTTGGCGCTTCGAATCCGACCAGTGTGTCTTAAGGCGAGACCGTCGCTGTGGTGGCAAGCTTCCGACGGGGGGCTCTTTCCTTCGCGTGGGTTCTCGGATGCAGGCTTTCCTTCCGAGGCCTTCGAAGTGAGGGAAAGAGCCGCTTGACAGTTGCATTGTAAAACAGCGGAGAATGTGTAATGGCCTCATGGCAAGATTCCCCTCGTGTTCCTTGTAACTTAGGAAAATTGAAACGCCGTATTTCTTGGTCGATTTCTGTAACGGAAGAAATCTTTCGCTTTTGTATGAAGTGTATATGACTAAATTAAATATAGAGTACATTTGACCGTTAATATCCAAAGAAGCTTGGGGTATCACTGATTTTATTCATGTTGTCGACGTTTAATTCCTTGCCAGCGGAGCGCCATCCAGAGAAATAGTAATCAATAGTACAAAAAAGTGGCAACAAAATGGTTAATCCAAATAAAAGCAATATTATGGAAATTCTTGTAAAATTGTGTTAAATTTTATTAAAATGGCTATTGAGAACAATGTTGGAAGGAGAAATGAATGAGGAGAGTTACAGAGGAAGACCAAGTATGGAGTGCATCAGGCAAATCATGGGCTTCGAAGTGAGTAGTTACATAGGATTGAAGCGGTTGGTTGAGAGGAGAGTGACGTGGAGAGCTGGAGCAAACCAATATTCGGATTGATGACTGTGGCTATAGTAATTTAAGAATGAAATTGTGCTGCTGATATTGCTGGGGTCGTCGTATATAATTAATTTTACAATATTGAAAATGCTTCTAGAATGAGCGAAATTTGTAGAAAAAATAAAATACAGCAATACCCGAAAAATTCTTTTGTCGTTTCTGCGACGACCTTAAAACCAAAATTACTTAGGATTTTGTGCGAACTTTAGTCATATAGACGTAGCCGTTCGTATCTGGAAAATTTTTAACGAGCACTGGCCTACGTATCATCACTCACATGAAGTGTTTTTGCTGCTTCCTCGCAAGTTCCTTGATTGAGTAATGCTTTTGAAGACCTTGATGATATCTGTGATCCATATCCAACCATTAAATGCGCCGAGTGGCCCACTAGGTGAGATCACTGGGAACCTGTCAAAAGGTAGAGTAGCATTATATTTACCGTTGTTTTATCTGCCATATTAATCATCTGGTGTTGAACGAGACAGAAAGTTGTAGGACAAAGTGGATTTCTCTGATTTGGTCGAATATTCATCGAAACAGGGCTGAATTTACCCTTGAAAATTAAGTTTACAATGGGAATATGCTCCATTTGAACTCAAGCACGTATTCTGAGTTGCCTTCTGCAAGTTGTGGCATCCACATGTGCTCCGCTTCAGCGGTATCCCCCATTTCTTGTCTAATATTTAACTGCTCTTTGTGTCGTGGACAGTGATGGAGGCATCATCGTGTGAGGAGACGATGTTTGCTTGATCACTCCTCAGTTAACCAATGTTTGAATCTCCCCTTTGGCATAAGCAGTGTGATCATTCGCGTGGCGTCGCCGTTCCGTGCAACTGCTGAGGAGCAGATATTTCTCGCATCGGTCTGCGGAATCGCTTCTCGCCCTGTTGCTTGCTTCTTCCCTCTCCGACCCTTTTCCCTCTCGCTTTCGCAAGCGAGCAGAGTCGGAACGAGTGCGAGCTATATTTCGGGCAGTAGCGAAGCGTGATGTTTTAGCCTAGCCATCGCAGACGCACCGACTGACGCGAGACATGATCATTCCCCTTCCGAAAAACACATATCAAAAGCTATTTTTAGCCTCTGTAATACAGACTTAGTTTTCCTACTATGGACAATAATGCAAATAATTTTGTCATAATAATTAAATAAAAACTAAACTTAAATGTAAAATTTCAATGGAAAAATACACAGCTCAGGGGCGCTAGGACACAAGGCGGGGGGGGGGGGAGATTGGCCCCCACTGGCTGCGCTACTGGTCTTCTTTCGCATACAGAACATCGCTGCGGCTAGTGAAAGGTGGGACTCGCGTTACAACAGGGACAATGTGACAATGCGGTTAAAAAATAGTAATTGTTTATGTGCAGAGGTTATACATTAAAACACTACAATAAACTGGCGTAAAAATGAAATCATTATTAGCATAAAGAAATTAAAGTTACCAAATCTAGTAATTTTCGACACTATTAGGCATTATACTCACAATTAAATAACAATTTGGCTGAAAGGGGACATTTTTTAAAATAACCCTTGGCAGTCAACCTGTCAAATTTATCGTATAAAATACATAGATATTAATCAAATATGCTAGTTTACAATAAAAAATGCCTAATCCCTGTATTACTGATATCCATATCGAATATAATTCGGCACAAACAATTATAAATGTAAAACAATAACAAAACACGAACACTCAACCTCTGGCACTAAAACAAAGCCAAACGTGTTACAAGTTTCAAAACTCCATTCCCTCCACGCGATTCTGGCGAGAGTGGCCGAGCGGAGCCGATAGTAGCCGAACGAGCAACGGATGCGACAAAGCTAGAGATGACATGCCGTGCTAAACACGATAGCCGTCGCCAGTGGAGGGGTTGGGCGCGGGAAGCGGTACTGCCGTCGAATCAGATTCTCTGAGCAGAGAGAATCTATTGCCCGAAGTTGGTGTTTTTACGAAAGTTCTTCGACAAATAATGGCACAAGTACCGTGTATATGACATTTTTCTACCAGAGCACTACTATTCTACTGCTCTAGTTGTTTTCTGTTCTTCTTTAAAAAACTTTAAAGTTCTTAGTTTTTTTACATTCTGGTGTAGTCATCGGCGCATCCATAGATGACCACACCCCTCGCCACTGATTTCGGGATGTGCTGATCCTTACCCAAACATCTCTCTGTGCGGAAGGACGAAAGTCTTTCGCAGTTCTCTTGAGGCCGAATTGGTGTAATTTTTTGTTCATCGTAGAGGTTTGTTGTGCAGGCTATGGTGCATACACTTCGTTCGTTCTCAAAAGTCCCCATCAGGCGCGAGACATGCTGAGTAAATACACCTTGTATATTCGTCTGTATTCCATCGTCGGAATCCAGGAAGTGTGCTGAACGTCTTAGGAAACCTTTTAAATGTCATTTTAAGTTCTTAAAGAGACTTCTTGGTCTAAATTCCTGTTTGAAAGCCTTTTTTAAGATTCAGGCGGCCAACAGGAACTGTATGTGAAGTTAAAAATGTATCCTCACCGTAGAACTGAAAGCGTGCGGTAAAATTAGATTTCATCAAATTGAGTGATTTCATCAAGTGAGAATATTTCATCAAGTGCTTTAGAGGGTGGTCATAATGATCTGATTCGTGAGACTGTTGTTCCAAGGGACAGCAATTCCAGTTAATTTATAAAAAGAGTTGGAAACGGCAGCCAATTGTTATTTGATCGATGTCAGAGAGAAGTTCACGTGATTCCGTTAATCGGAGGTGCATGCCATTGCAACCCATTGAGAAACTTTTGTTCTGAAGAGAGAGAAGTTTAGGGGAGTGGTCGCAGGTGGTCGTTAAGAGTGTGGTTTATCGTTTCCATCTCATTGCCTGCAAGTCCAGAAATCATACGTCGATATGCGTTCTCTGTGCACGCTACGGATGGCGTCATTGGGAAAGATTGCGGAACACTGAAGCGGCGAAAATGTCTCTCTTGAAGCTCCCTGGTAACGGCTAGCAATTAGAAAGCTTAGAAAATGAGGAAGCAACCCCTTGACTTGCGCAAGACGAGGAATTCGTCTTGGACTCCCAAGAAACTGTTCTCGAGAGGTAAACAGAATAAGCAGCTCTTTGAGCGAATCGGTTTTAATATGGCTTCGCGTTTGCGTGGTTCGGGCTGTACCGATGTGGGATACATCGGAGGAGATGGAAAAACTAGTGGAGGTTTAATTTGGGACACGTCCCAATTTATGTTGGGCAATACGATTTGCGTTAGTTCGTTATCGCCTGTGGATTGTTTTTGCTTTTCTCACTAAAGTGTTGCTTTGTGTCATTGATATCCTTTTCACTTTTTTGATCGTGTACTGGTTCCATGAAATCATTTTTGTTGAATTTTGATTATTTTTCTAGGATTATCGCGTACGTCAAGATGCTCTCTTTGAATAGCGCTCGTTGCTGGGCGAACGCAGCTAGCTTAGAAGAGGTCGTACTATATCGTAGCACGCATTGCCCCACCCCTCTCATGGAGGAACGCGAGGACGAATCGTCACTTTGTGTCAGCACCCTGGATCATCAACAGCAGTCATCTATCTGAAGGTTGGATTGCTCTGCATCTCTACACTTCGCCTATCGGCTAACCTTCTCATTCGTACATTCTTTTCCACTTTGACCCACGTCATAAAATCCGAACTGTATTCCATCCTTCGTCTTCCGCTCCAGTTCTTTACAATAAAATATTTCCAGAATTTATTGTTTTCGAAATGCTGTTGAGTCGCAATGTGCCCTCTTCTTTTTCTCAGACATTTCAATGTCCCCTTCTCTTTTCTCCTACTCGTCTTGGACCTTATTTATTTGTCGTTCCTACCGTCCATTCGATCATATTCATTCTTCCTTTACACCACAACTCAATTGCTGTCAATCTCCTCAGCTCTGCCGTTGTGATTGCCCGAGGTTCACTGCCATATTCATCAGCAGAGCTCGATTTTGTCGGGTCATCATCTCTTTTGCCGAACACTACGTATAGAAATGTTGATGGGGAGTGCTCATTGAAATGCTTTTATCCGCTCACCAGCGTTCGCTTCCATTTCCCTAGCACGTCCGGGATTGCGAAATGTTTCGTTTCCTCGCGGCGAACGCGAAAGAGTGAGCCTTATTTTTCAACTCCGGAGATTGCGCTGGGCGCTCCACGTGGGCCATTCGGCGAGAAATCGGAAATGGGAGTATGAAGATTGAGATCGGGATCACGTGTTCTTGGAAAAGATCCGTCCGCCGGACTGCGACTGGCGTCGACGTGCACAAGTTTGTCCTTCTCCGGTTCACCTTCCCTCCCACCACTCCTCATCCCGACACACAATAAGCGAACGCTCCTTAGCGGAGGAGGCTCTGACGTCACCGTGCGTCACCACTCCACCGCCGCCGTCGTTCCTCCACCACCACCACCTCCGTCGTCTCCCTCCCACCACCACTGCTCCTCCCACGTCCGAGAGAAATGCCTCTCCTCCCACTGCGCTGCCGGGAGAGAGGCGCGCACTTTTCTTCCTCCTCCTCCTCCTTAAATGGACCGCGAGTGGTTTTATTTGATTTTATTATTCGAGGTGAGGGAACAGCGCTTGGGCTGAGGGGGAGGTTCCACCTCGAATGTGTGGAGTCGAAGCAAGTACTAAATCCCACCATTTCTTCGTTCGTATTGTTTTCTACTGCTTTCGACCATGTCATGCCGTGGCTATTCAGAGAAAAATGAAGGCGCAAAACATGCTGACTATTCGACACAGTATACCTACTATTTTAATGTAATTTTCAAGCCATAGGGACCTATTGCAGCGTCAATATTACTGAAATAACGAATTTGGGCTTCAATTGTTGCAATATTTTGTTGAAAAATGAAAAATATAATTGGCAGGTGCTATAAATGTCTCTCATAAACTGGCCCTTCCTTGGCTTTAATTCCCCTCTTAGAAACGGTTTTTTCCGCTAAAATAGCATTCGTTACATGATGAGAAAACTGTTTTCGTCACCAGACGGTGGAACTATCGTTCCATCGCGGCTGGATGTTTAAAAATATTTGAGAAATTTCGTAATCTCGTTGTCGTTTGAAGAATACTGCTTTCGCTGATGGCATAACTTGGGCATGAACGGGTATATGATGCTGACTATTCCGATTACTGGACGAGGTTATATACTATCGACTGCATTTTGAGCCCGAGAAGCCGACTGCAGCACCATTTGTGTGCCACTTAAGTATTTTGACATCAGTTATTGTAGTTCTCTGCTAATGATTCAAAAAACAAGATGTGTTGATGCCTTCATGATAATTACATTAAATTTCTTGGAAACATCTGCTACCTTCATCGATTTTCCGCCAGAATGTCATTTTGTATGGGAGGGGAAATATTATTTTTCCATATGCTTGACGAATTCTTGTTTTTTTTAAATTTTCGAAAAATGTACTGTGCTAAGGAAGGGTTTTGTTGACGTCTGGCGGAGAGGTCGGGATTTGATGCCGGTTGTCCATATATCTGTGTGGGGATCATGAAGACGTGTGCTTCATTTCACGGACACATTTCACCTCGACAGAGAGTTACGTACTTGCCACTTTGCTATGGCGAGGCGGCCGGAAAAGCCCTCGAAGGACGGCGTCTTCTCCACGTTCTCCGGGTCCGAGGCTTCATTCCAATGCCGGAGACACCGTGATTAGCGCGACTAGTGAATGCTGATTGGTGGGGACGAGGTCGCCCTGGCGGCCACGATGAATGCTGCTCCTCTCTTGGAGGGGCAGCAAAGACGAGGATGTTTGTGCGGAGTTGGTCGCAAATCACCGCTCGTGCTTCTCATTTCTTGGATCGTCAAGAATCCTCGCGTAGGTATTGCTGAGAATACTGCCGTAATCTCATTTGGGGTGATTAGCTCAAGGAACTTGTGCAGTTATATACAAATTTTACTCGAGCGTAAAAACCACCTCGCAGGAAGTTGTCAATTTCCAGTTATGTGGTTTAGATTTGTAAGAAAGCATTTAGATTGAAGTAAGTTCATTCATCGTAGGGCGTAACAGGGTGGCCACTAAACCTCAAAGCCGTGAGTTTCGTGCGTAAAGCTTAATTTTTTTGCCCTTAATTGTTCCATCCGATTTTCAGGTGGTGCATACTAAAGTCGGTTTTTTTCCATTCCTCCTGGCAATAAGTCTGGGCTGTCTGCTGTGAATGCTATGGCACTACGTGCTGTTTCAAACCATTATTAATATTCACTGCCCCTGTCGAATTTTCTTCGTATTTACTTGCCGGATCTTTGAAATCCTTCCGAGCATTAGGATTTATCCAGACGATTCCTTTTCATGACGTCTTATTTTTATGTAAGCAACGATGTCATCATTATGCAATAAAATTAAGAAGGAACTCTCTCTCTCCGAGCCCTGACGAAGCATAAATATAAATGCGAAACGATTATCCACAAGCGCCCACCATCTACGGAATAGATATTGATGATATAAATGACAGAGGTCGGATGTTGATTAAGAAAAAAAGCACCCACACTTTTATTTTCTTCCGAGTGATGAAATAGCTATTTTTTACTTTTTAGTTCACTTGAAAGTAAGTGTGGTTTAAAAAAAAGTATTTTAACGCTCTGTCGTAATATGCCTGTGCAGCTTAAAAGTCTTCATTTTGGAACCTGACGATTTTTCGTTGGTGGAGAGGTGATGATATCCTGCAACAGATAGTGTGATCTACAAGCGCAGTGGTCGACGCGAGAGGGAGGAAAGTGCACCGCGAGATGTGTCATCCCTAGGAATTCATTTGACGAGTGTTTTTCATTCGATTCTTGCCGATGTCACAGTTCCAGTCTTACCGATGTCACAGACTCGCTTTTATCGCGAGTAATTACATTTCTTGCGCCGTAGAAGGGTTCACTCTGTGGTAACGCCCCATAGTAAAGGAATGACTTAGAAAAACTCTCAATGATTTAATTCAAAAATGGTGTGACCCAGGTTTTAACAGATGTCATTTTCACGGTGCACGTAGTCGGTAAGCCACTTACATGTATCCTTTTTGACCAGGATGAAGTTGGTAGGGGGTTGGGGTGTCCCGGAGAAGCGGGGAGAGAGAGAGTGATTTGGATCGGCCAGAGAGAGAGAGCTGCGAGTGGAAAAGTGAGCGCGTTGGTCCCTAGTGCGTGTGCCCCGACTGACTGACTGCATGTGTGTGTGTGCTCGCTGCACCGCTCCTTGGAAAGTCTTCTCCCCATTCGTCTGTCATTTACGACACCCGCTCTCGGAGTAAATGGCGCGCGGGCACCAATTATCCCATTTTCCGGGGATCAAAGGATGTGTGTTTAAGGGCGCCGTCATTTGGAGCGAGGGGGGAGCTGTTGGGAAGGCTTTTCTTTCGCAACTGGGCGCTGGGAGGGAGTACTCTCCCCCTCCCTCTCTTGCAATCGTTCTAGCAGCCTCCCGTGCATAGTTTGCCCAGCTGATAGCAACTTCCGTTTGAGGTCGTTCCACCTCGACTGTCAGTCAAATATATTGCCAAATGCCACCTCTTCGTTATCGTTGGTTTTAAGATACTGCTTTCACTTAAGACTTGGCTTAACTAGTTTAAAAAAGAAAATATGCGGTTCATTCGGCAGATATACTGTGCAATGGATACTTTTTCCAACCAAGGGGCCCGAATGCAATGTTATTTTCATTGAATGACGCATTTTGGCTTCAAATATTGATGTTATTTGCTGATAACAGAAACAGTTTGATTGGCAGGTGCCTACGTTTTATTGCCATTCAGTTCCCTGCGAGAATTCGCATTTTTTTTTCGTGAAAATGGCGTATGCATCAGATATTAAAATTGTATTATCCCCGTGTTCCCCAAGCTATTCTCGCATGCAAGAGCGTGTGTGATGTCGTGTAAACCGAAGAGAAACTTGTCTTTCTAACCTGGGGAGTGGGGGGGGGGGGGGGAGGTTTAGTGACACCAATAAATTGCAAGTGTTTAATTCGGAGGAATTTGGTCGTATTTGGCGCCGATGTGTGTGTTTAGGCATGAGGACGGCGGATGAGAGAGTGGATTGATGTGAGAACAAGCGAAGGGGGATTTTATTTCAGAGAGTGTCTCTTTCACTGCCTCGAGTGCATCCTAGATGTGCTTCTTGTCGCATCTTTCCGTCGGCTTAACACAGCCCTCCCATTCGTCTCATAAGTTGCAACGCTCGAATTTCCGAGACTCAATGGGCGATGCTAATTAAAAGGCAGGTGCCTGACGGTCGTTTCCTGCAACCGCTGTCGTGCGACCCGGAGATCTCCTTTCCCTCCCGTCGAATGCATGAATCTTTTTTCCCACGCTGAAGACTCCTATGCCCAAAAATCGAAACCCCTCCTCCCCTATCTTTCCAAGATCACTCCACCCACCCCTAAAATCATCTTCTCATACATCCTCGGCAGAGATGGCTACGATTAATCATATGATGCGATTTTACGTCGTCACGATGTTAATCGCATGAAATTTTTGATCCGATAAATCGACTATTTGAATCATTGCTCGATTCTTAAAATTATTATTATCCTACTCTCTGCTGGGTGGAATCATTTTGTTTTTCTGCATGCATAGACGTGTATATCAATCCTTTAACTTGTAGATAATGGAGTTGAGTGTAGACTGTTTATCATGCATCACTATCGACTCCTTGCTTTCTCGCTCATTGACCTGGGAGAAGGCGAATGAGGGGAGATCTTGTCTACATGTGACCGTTTGCCTCCTCGCCGCTCCTCGAGCAGCCTTCCATTGACATTTTCCCTCCGGCTCAACTCAATACGCCTCCCCCCCCCCCTCCCTCCCCACTCCTTAGTCTCCAAACTTTCCGCTGCACGAGTTTCCGTGAGAGGAGATAGGTGGGCGGTCCTGTGATTGGTGGTGCGTCCTCGCTGTGTCACCCTCCTCCATCGAATGCACTCCAATCCCTTTTTTTTCGCCGCCACACGCTTCAGCTTCCCGTCCGACGATCGTCGAACTCCTCTTTTTTGCCAAGATGGCGCACCCTTCTCCCCTCCCTCCCTCCACACCACCCCCCCTCCCTCCACACCACCCCCCCTCCCCGCCCTTCCTCCTCTCCACTGCGCCTCCGACCCAACACGGAGCGCCAGTTGGCACACCGGAAGCGCGGCGGAGAAAATGGGTTTTGAAGAGGAGAATGAGGCGTATGTGAGTTGCACATAAACTGTCGGGTTGCAAGGACATTCCTCATCGGGCCCAGTTGCTATGTTGACGCCGCGGCACGCTCGCGTCTGTTTATTGCGGCTCTATCTCTCTCTCTCGCTGCTGTATCTCCTCTTTGAGAAAGCCCATGCGCTCCAACCGAATCGCCGCGCCGGCTGAAGGAATCTGTCCCACGCTACCGAGCGTTGCCGGTGGGGACGCGCTTGATCCGCCCCGCTGGTGTCGCACGATTTTCACTGTTCGTGGTGTTTATTCCTTATTCCCCCCCAATTCCATTCGGCAGAGTCATCAATGCGGACATCGGTTTGCTGCAGCCGCGTCCACTTTCTCTCCTCCCATCTATCCGCTTTATCACTATTTATACTCAAGTTTTCATTTTGACATCACTCGTATTTATTATGCTCGGTGTATCCATCCTTGGGTGTTTCCCGGTAATTCTTTTTATTAATTTCTCCTCCCAGTACCGTTTTAAAATGACCGTGGTGTCGCTCATTGTGTAAACTAAGCTTGTCTCCTCGACTTCGTTGTACATATTTTCTTTCAACTTTTTCTCTTTTATTCGTCTTAGGATTTCATTGGTGATTCTCTTCTTCCATTTCATCTTTATCATTCTTTTATAAGACAACATTTCCATTGCTTCCAGTCTTCAGTGCTCTGTTGCTGTTGTTGTCCTTGCTTCACAGCAATGTGCTAAGGTCATGCTCCATAATTATGTGTTTGAATGTGACGCCTCCTTCCCGGCTTATGTTGCTGGCCGTTTGCAGAATCTACTGGTATACAGAAGGCCTTTGCTTGGACCGTTCTTCTCACAGTATCTTTCTTGCTTCTTCCATCACTGGCTACTACCCACATGACAAAAATGCTTCCTCTTTCCGCTGTTTTTATTGTCCAGTTCTAATGTTGACTTTATATTCTTCCACAAATCATTATTTTTATTAAGTTCATCTTCAGGACGTATTTCTTCATAGTTTGATCTATTCTCATTTACTTATTTTTAATATATTACTTTTTTACTTGTATTTTCGTTGAATTGAAAGGCGTACATGTGGTATCTTTGCTTCCCGGAATATTAGTAGATCTAAACTGGTAACCTGCCCAATAGTATTAAAATCTTTTGGTAGTTTCAAAAAGAAGTACTACTGGATAATTTCATCGTTTTGGAATGAGTGTTACGGAGTTGAAACCTTTGCTCCTCACCTTTTTAAGCGACTAAATAAGATTTACGACGGACTTGATTTGTTTCTATATGAAAGCGCAGTGCTAATTGCGCAGGATGAAAGACTAATGGAAAGCGTGTGCGCTGCTGTGTCGGGAAGAGGGTGGGTAACGCACTGGAGCGAATGGAAAGCTTTGAAGACTTTTAGACAATTATCCGTGGGAGCCTCCTCGTGGGAGGTGTTTTTTCCGATGTGTGAGTGAATGGGAGGGTCCGCAGAGGTCAACTCCCGGCCGGCGAGGGCACTTGTGCAGCCGCCGCCGGTGGACGTGTGGTTGCCGTTCTCGAGTGGTGTTCCCGACTCGGGCCGCGGTCGTCTGCCTCCTCTTCCCGTTTCATCCGTAAATGTCTCTTGGACGATCGAAAGGAGAGAAAAGCGTCTCTCGCCTTCCCTCCCTTCTCCAGAGCCTCGAGTTGATCTCGGCTCGCCCGTAAGAGGGCACGGAAAATCTCCCGAGAATAAATTGCCCTAAGATCCTTAAATGGGATGCGAGGACGGTTTTTTACACGATACTGAGAATTCTTCAGTGGCCCGTTCAGGATCTTGGTTGGCCATTTATTTATCTTTTTTTACGGAAGACTTGAGATTATTATTCATGCCAGTGGCATGCACTTGATTGCTTGACAACTGAATATTTAATATTTGGTTTACTGAGACTTGGAGGATATCGCTACAAAGCGGTAGTGACGTTTGATCGTAGAGGGATTCTGGCGACAAAAGACATTATTTGGAGTATCATTTTAGCCACTACCTAAATAACCCCGAAGAGCGTCACCCAAGGAAGAGAGCGATCTAGTTGATTTCGTAAACCATGGCTGTCTCTTGGAGACTCTCAGAAAAGCTTGGTATTAGGGGAGGTGGTGGTGGTTACAGGGAAAAGGGGACTGCATTCTTGTAACATTTAGATTGAATTACATTTAACGATGACGACGCTGAGCAAAGAACGACTCCCTGGTGTTCTGCAGGGGAATGTGTACTAAATATTTATTTACCCACGCTTCGTCAGCCACATTTTAGTCTCGTCAACAGCCGCGTCCATGCTTCACTGTAATTTGAGAGTATGCTGTAAATATATGCTTCAGAATCGATAAATGGATATTCTTAACCACAGTTGTATGCTTAAGTATTATTCTCGCGCCCTCGAAGCGTTTGGCCATTGACAGAAAACTCATTACACAACTGCCGACATTTCGTCCGTAGTTTTCAACATCCTCAGGGAAAAGAAATCGCACTGCACTACATGAAAAGTTGTGGGAGCAAGGAATTGCATTTGGGTAGATTTAATTGTGGTAATGATGCCTCTCTCGCAACAATAAATACATTTGGTTTATTTTTTCTTCCGTGGAAGTACGATTTTTCTGACTCCCAAACGACGCTGCTTTTTTAACGCGGTGGATATGCGGAACAAATTTATATGACGACCACGCTGTTGCCATCATTTTTATTTTTAATTATGTAAATATTACGTTTGCTCAGTAACATGTTGTTCAACTGACAAGGTACACAACTGACTGAGGTAATTAATTCTTTTACGTTAGCATTATCCAATGTATGTGAAATTGTTGTACTCGTTGTAAATTGTTACCTGAAATTTATGTATAGCCCTGTGGATGTCTATAAACGCATGCGAATTTTCAGGGTAAGGTATATGGATTTTTTTCAACTCCCAGCATATCTCGCTAGCCCCTAAGGATTGTTTTTTCATGAAGTATTTCCTCACCTCGAAGCATATACGTGCTCGGGAGGGCCGAGTGAAAACGGGTCGTTCGTCAGGGTTCCACGAGGGAGTGCTGTGAGTCCCGCACCCCGCCGTCCGAGGCGCGGCTAACCCGGAATGCGGTCGACCCCCTCATCGCGCCCTCTATGGGAATTACGTACGTAACGGAGAAAAGCGCTCGCTCTCTTTCTCGAATCAACGCCGGGCATGGCTCACTTGTGTCCGCATCGCCGCCTCTCACCCCTTCTCTCGCTTTTATTAAGGGCCCAACCTCCTCCTCCAGCACACCCACAGCCCCCTCTCTCGCTTGCCTCCCCCCACTACGAGAGCCGCCGTCATCTGCATCCGGGAGAGGCGCAAGTCAACACCCGAACGATCACGCACACAACGGAGCGAGACCATTTGCCCCGTGGATGTGTCGCCCGGGCGCCGCGCGTAGTACATTGGCAGGGGTGGGGCTGGCGCCTGCCTCTTCGTATATGCTCGCGTGCATCTTTTGTTCATGCGAAAAGAAGGAAAAGAAGAAAAAAACAATATAACGATACCAATAATTAATAAAAATAATGAAAAAGAATTAATAAATGAATCAAAATATTTAAATAAAACAGCAAAAAATAATAAGAAAAAAATATAATATATCAAATAAACCAAAAACTAAAAAAGAGAGAAAGAAAATAAAATGACATAGATCACAATAACTCGTAAACCATTATCTAAACTTAGAACAGTATCATTATAAAGTAGAAATTTACTGTAATTAGTTGTTGCCTCAATCGTTTCATTCCTTCGCCCATCCACCGGTCGCCACTCCAGCTCCTCCTCATCATGCCCCCATCCTAAATTTTCCTCCCTATCGACTTAACATTAAAAACGAGAAATAACCGACAGAGGGCTCACGGCAGCGATTAAAAGGATTCTACCCTGGAACTAGAATCGCGCTCTCAATCGGAGAGCCGCTCCGTGGGGGGGGAGGAGTGCCTAGCAAGGGAGACACCATTTTTTCTACTTTCTATTTTGATTTCATTCCAAATATTTATTTATTTATTTGTTAAAAAGAACACTTAAAGCATGATGCGATTCTATATAAATTCATAAGAATGTCGAAGCTAAATTCATTTCCAAACTTGCTGCCAGCAAGAATTAAAAACATGGTTACAAAATCCCACTTATTCCGCTGAAGGCACTGGACCAATTCATAGTCTGCAGTTCTAAGATATTGAATATCGTAGGGAAATATCGATATGTCAAATATAATCTATCGTTGCTTGTCAAGATATTGCGATAGATATTACCCATCCCCGCGACGGAGATTCTGCGGGAAAGAATGCCGGCGAATCGCAACGAGTTCGTGAGGGGAGAGAGACGCCATTATTCTTCTTTTCCCTCCTCTCTTCGTTTCTTTTCGTGTTTTCTAAAATCGCGTGCTCCTCTCGCATTGGTCGGTGTGCAGCCGCACTCCACGAGTGGCGGGGGGGGGGGGGGGGGAGTCGGAATAAAGTGCTCTTATATCCCCCGAGTGGACTAGTGGTCGACGTTAATAAATGTTACGCTCGCACGAAATGAAACTCTCTCCCTCCCTCTGCCGTTTCCCCTCATACACCACCCGGGATTCGTGATCGCCAGTGGCGTACAAGTTAACCCAATAATACATGCCACCCGCTTAGGCAAAAATATTTAGTCCGTGGAAGTCAATTGGCGTGGATACAAGGTTGTAACACGTTGTAATCTGTCTGCCAATGGCGTGACAGAATGGAATCTGCGATGTAGCATTCAAGGAAATCCATTGCTACGCCATACCTTCGAAATGAACGTGGTGTCTTTCCATCGCATGCGAGCGCTATGCGATCTTCGGTTGGGGCGAAGCACGGGTGGGCGACCAAAGGCCATTTTTGCCACGGGCAAACTTGCGCCATAATCATCTCGCGACTCCATTGTGCTAGCGCGCTGATTTTTGTGGCATTCGAAAAATCTACATCTGTTTAGCTAATCATAAAGTAAGTTGGTACCGTGTTTGTCGGAACAAATAAAAAATTATGAAATTTCAGTGACCGTAATAGTTGCTGGTGGCGATAAAAAATAATTTACGAGTAAAGTTTCATGTGTCGACCCATACTCTTCGAAATGTCTTGATAAGATACAAGGAAACGCATCTCATTGGGAAGATCGTATAATTAGCCACCGATCAGTAGGTGCACACCGTGTCAGTGGCAGAGAACGGGTGAAACGATTCCGGAAGGCTGAATCAAGTACTCAGCGCGCGGAGCCAGTGACCATCACTTGTTAGACGGCGGCCGATGGTTTTGAACCTCTTAACTTTATTTTATTTATTTTATCATCCCCGAAAACAGCACTGACGGCCTTTTACATCGGGTACTGTAACATATGTAACAATGGACAAACACAAACACCCATGTCCTGAGTGGTGAAAAAAATCCACTCAGGCGGGACTCGGAAGTATGCACACAAAGTTCAAGGCTGTGTGAAGTGTTCCTAATTTACGCTTAATTTCTCAAGTGTTTGATTGAATGTAGTTCTGATGAATGCTCGATTAGTTGACATATCCAACTGAATTCTACCTCGAAATAATATTTGTCTCGAAATAGTGATCACCTGAGTGATCTGTTGTCTGTATCCCATGTGGCGGGAGGCCCAGATGTTTCGTAGCACGGAGGAGAATGTCACTTGCTTGCTTCATGAGCGAGCTCGCTACTTTATTTTTCATTTCCCTTGACTGCATTCGTTGGTGGAGAGGTGGAGATGCACGGGGGAAGGGAAGCTGGCTGGCGTCACTGGGAAGTGTCTCCTCCTCTTGAAAGCGTGTGCGACAACGCCCGTCGCCATGAGTCGTCCTTTTGTGTTTTGTCCTTCCGAGTGTTGTCCCCATCCACAGTGAGAGTCCCCGTCCTTCTCCTCCATCACAGCTGCACATATGTTGTATATACGTGCTGCTACACATCCAAGAGACTCTCGTGTTGACTTCCGCTGTCGTGGAGTGGGGTGCGCAGGAGCACTACTCACTTGTTTCCCGAAGGACTGCCAACTGTACTCAGATGGAAGTTAGGACACTTTGGGTCCAAGAAATGAAAGATTTTGAGGACTAAGACTAAGTCATTCTACTTTTTACTATTTTTTCTACAGATTTTCCACACAGTGGTAGATTTCGACTTTTAGGTTCACCTCCGGCTATTAGGGTCATATTACTCGAGGCAATTCAATACACAGATTTATGCATGAATGTATGTGCGGTCAAATTGCGTCGTATGAAGTGGGGACTTGCTTGAATGACTGCTCAAATGAATAATTCCATGCCCGCGTTCTCCCAATTTCTGAACATCAAGCTGCGCAGTTAAGTGAATCGTGTAAAACTTTTAGGTGTATTAGCAACTAGTAACAGGTCTTTAATCCTTAGAAAAAAACAACAGCCATTCCCGAGGTGGCTCTTGAAACGGTGTTTTTTCGGGATTCCATGATAGTGTTTTCATCGAGAAGGCCAGTCCAATTGCCACAGTTACCCAGTTTAAGATAGGATGAGGAGGTTTTAAATTTCGAAAGTCAACATTCCGGACACAATTCCTCCCGGGTCGTCCTTTTCGAATGAGGACAAGTCTGGAAAATGATTACGGTTGGCAACACTAGTTCACCCCCTCTCCATCTCTCACCTCGACTGTTGGCGGTGGTGTTGTTTCCTGACACAACTCCCTACTTGTGCGCCATATATTTCCGCGAGGCGCCTTATTCGCGAAAACACGAAATTAGGTCGCCAGATTTCACTTGGTGCGCTTGGATGTGGGTAGTTTTCGTGAATTTATACTCATTAGTTTTTCTTCTCCGAGGAGATGATATCGCTTCACCCATTGTTTCAGTATGATGTTCATTTAAGTCCCGTTGTTAGACCATGTGGGGGTGGTAATAGGAATAATTAAATCTGTAACGTGATACCAGCAGTGTTAATTTGGCACACTAACTGTTCAGTGGGAAATAATGTTTCGGCTTATTGAATCGGGCCTATTAGCTGTAGTTCAATATTCAAAATACATACTGGGGATGAGAATCGAGTAAACACCTCTTATCTCCCTACTTCTCTAGTGAAGAATGCACTCGAAGATTGTTCGTATTCAATTATCAGGTATTGGGAATGTCTGTGCTTCTTGGGCAAAAGAACTTGGTATTTCTTTCTCTTAAGTATTGATAAGTTTCCAGCGCAGGGCTATTTTCAACCTCCGTCACCTTACCAAGAGCATTACTGTGACGAACTACAAGCTATCTCCTACTCACATACATGCATGCTGCAGTTCTACGTCGTCTTATGAGGGATTTTCCTCCGCTCTTCCGTGGAGCATGTGCGAAAGCTTATGGCCCCAGAGGGAGCGGAAGGGATGTTGCTTCTCGGCGTGGGGAAAAGCGCAAGACCGTTTCTATCGCGAGGGAGGCTTTTTGGGGTTGCCAACTGCATGGGAACAGTTTTATCTGGCCTGTCAGTGAATCGCGGAAGAGACGGAATTTCAAGGAGGCAGGCAAGGAGGCGGGGTAAGGTTGGCAGCGAACGCTTGTGGCCACAGTCAAATCCTAATGCATAACGCTCACTGTCGTCTACGTACCCATCTACCGGTCGCGCCTGGTCGTAATTGATATGGCGATAGGTTTTCTCTACTGTGCCCCTCGACCTAGTTCGTCCCACGACCCCTTTAATAGCGGGGGCGGGGTCCTCTCGCGTCTAGAACTCCTCCACCCTGTGCTGTGAAATGTGGCCCTCCGGAGAGCGGGCGTGGCTTCGAGTGTCTTCACATCGGCGATGCATTTTTACTGCGGGGAAGCGATGGGGCGGGGGGGGGCGGTCGGATCTCCCCCCCCCCCCCCCAACGTGAAGCAGCAATCTTCCCCATTTCCCGTACGGCCGGAAATAAAGTCCGAAATTGGGCCTCTCTCTCTCTCAGCCCGAGGAAGCGCATTACGACTCGGGAAATGCCTTCTATTGGTTGGAAGGTGAAGGGACAGCCCTGCGAACCTTGTTTTGTATTCATCGTTTTCGCGTCGCCCAAACTGGCCATCATCTGTCGGACTCTCTATCTCTCCTATCCTGCCCCCCCTCCCCCCTCTTCCCTCCCTCTTTCAGTTCTACCGTAAAATTACTCGAATGACATTCACATTCGCTTTTCCTATAGGAAAACTTCCCCTCTGTTATGAGCACCAAAATTGACTTTCCACGCTATTTTTTCACCAATTGAACTTGAATTTACTTGGTTTTTAATGGGAGAATGGCTTAATGATGGGAGAAAATAGTAGATACTTAAAATACAATTACTGATTTCTCGACCGATCATGTGTATTAGTGCAGGGAACTCTTTCCTTTGGATGGGAAAATTTGTTGAAGTCCATTTACATGATTGTATGTTCTAATGGTTTAACAATCGTAGAAATCTGTCCATTTATTGTATTAGCCGGGCTCGTATTCTCCTCTATCTTTTTATTACACACTTTAGGGGTTTTCCTTTTTCGGTTGATTCTCCTTGATTATTAGCTGTAACCTGAATTTTGCACAGTAACTTGATGGTAGATATTTATTGGGAGGTAGTCTCAATAAGTCGTCATTCGTAGACGTCAGTGTCGCGAGTTTCAAGTCTATTGCTATCTCTTCCTCCAAGTTCACCGAGCAACTCTCGTGTAACTCTTTCGAGTCTTTCTACCGTCTACGTCAACCGACTTCCTTCGTGGATCTCTTTTGAAAAATGCGCGTATGCACTTCCTGCTGATTGATCGTCATCAGTCCGGAGATGCGTTTTGTGCAACTCTCCACTCCACATTCTCCTCTTAGCTTTCCGTTTCATTCCTACATTCTATCTTCAATTTACGTCCTCCGTAATATGCCTCGGGTCTTCCATTGTAAGTCTTCCTCATATTCTACCCATGTCTCCTTCCATAATTGTTTCTATTTCAATTTTCATGAGGCTGTGTCACCGAATCGCGCGTTGGGTTCATCTCTTCTTCGTGTTGTAATTATATATCTTTCCCCTCCATCTCCTCGTGCGACTTCTTTGGGTTTTCTCTCCGTTCATTTGATCTTCATCTCTCTTCGATTACACCACGTATCCATTGCTTCCAATCTGTTTAGCTCTGCAGCTGTTATTGTCCAAGCAGCAATGTAAGAGCATGCTCTAAAGATATGTTAATTGATCACTCGTGCCACATTGTTTTAAGTTTTGCATTCAAGCGTGTGCAGGACTATTTAAGCTCTCTTCATGGCTTCTTTGGCATCTCTTCAGCTTTCAAAGGTGGTGGTGATGGAGCTGTAAGTGAAACATGGTGATCATGGTCTCCTAGTTACTTAAAAGCTCCCTTCAAGAATACGCCTAGATTTCGAGGAAATTCCAAGTTTACTTTCATGAAAAGGATAGCTTTTCGAAAACATAGTTTGACTTGGTGAGCGCAGTATCGTGTCTGGAGACGATGCCAAGCCACATTTCGTGAAGTATAATCAGTCTTGTTGCGGTTTTCCTTAGGTAGTGGTCTCTATGTCGGTCCACCTCATCATCGTTAGTGACGAATCAATGCGATGTCATGCGTTTATAATTCTAGATGCCGTTTATTGGAGATATTCAATTAGGTCGCGCATGAGCGTGACGCCACGATGACTCGTTCGAGCTTTGTGCACGGCGTGACGCAATCGGGAATCGTCAGTTTGCAATCGCCGTCGTTGAAAACAAATAAACTTCCCCTCAATGCTTCCCGGGAAGCGTATGTGAAACCGGAACAAGCCTGAGAGAGAGAGAGGACTTGGACCGGGGACGCCTTTCGTGACTCACGTTTGCGATTTTAGAAATTACGCGCCTTGTAACTCCTCCTCTCTCTAGGGGATTGCTACTTTGCCTCTTTATGATGTTCGGCCACCCCAGGCCTCGGATGTAGGGAAAGCCCAGTGGTTTGTAGAGGGGGAACAAGAGCGCTAGTTGCTCGTTACTTGATGGGAAGGATTGCGTTATCAAATCAACCCTGCCTGAGACGATGGAGATGATCAACCCTTCAGCTTTGGCTGCCTCGTTTCGTCACTTCCACTGCGTGTCGAGATTATACTTCCCTTCGTCTAGCGCAGGCAAGGGAGTAGCAGGTTCTGAGTGGACCCTTCTCATAGTATTGATGTCGACCTTTTTCCGTAGGATGGATAAATATATCATTGTCGAGCACTATTGGAGATAAAATAGCTAAGAATTTACTTACTCAATATTGAAATTTCATTGTATATTCCATCCACGATAGTGGCGTCGTCGAAGCGTGTGAAGTGGCCTTTACTGATACATACTACGCTGCCGGTGGAAGCTTCTCCCTGCAAGGGCGTTCCACTCCTCTCGACGGCTTCGAATTCGAACGACGCTTCTCGGCTCTGGCCGAAATGGAGCCAAGCCATTGCTTTCTGGGAAGTGGCGACGGCACGTGAAGAGAAACTGCTTTCCCTCCTCCTGGCTAAATCATTGCTCCACCCTGTGCCTCTCCCGGAAAACACGGCGCGCCTGTACTTCTTGATAATTTCCTCGAAAAGCGCACGATTGATAGTGACTCGTCGTACAAGTGTAACTCCTCGCGCAGGGGGTTTCCAGGGAATGCGATATGTCACCAGCGATGGAGATGGGGGAGGAGAGGGAGTAGCGAATAGGAGGGAGAGAGAAACCTTGAAAGGAATATGCTCACTGATATTCTTGCGTCTTGTTCAGTATTTGGGAGCTTTACCTTTCAAGGTATTCGAGTTGGTGCAGATAGGAACGCATTTAAGTACACTACACTGCGTTCTGGTGACGGTTACACCTACGTAATACCCTGAAAGCCGCCTCAAGGGTGTGTGGCAGAGGGAAGTTATCATCCACATGCATTACACAAGTTAATGCAAATACGACTGTTGATGCATTAGCAAAAGCGTGCTATTACTCGTAAGGGGGCAAAATGTCACAAATATGTAGTACACTATAGGCATGCCAACAATGCTGAAGAAACTACTTTATTATTGCATTCGCAACTTCGTAAATGGACACATATACAAGGGACATGTACGCCGTGCTGTTAGTATTAGGTAGCAGATAAGGATACACGTATTAGGGAGTAAATCAAATTACCAGCTGCACTACTACCTATCGACAAGCCCAGGTAAAAGTCTCATTGGCAGCTGTTGCGGTCTTTCATCGTTTGCGGGAAAAGTGACATTTTCGACCTGTCTGTTCTGCATTCTAGTTCCCTAATTGTACTCTCATGATCCAATCCACCGTAGAGCGGCACCAATTCTGTAGGCGCACTATAACTCACGGAAACACGAACTCGGGATGTCTACTCCGTTGTCAATGTAAGCCAGCAGCCTTAATGCACACTGATGTAATGCGTTTTTTTTTTGGGCGAGAAATTCCACGAATTTCAATACACGCTTAACTGAGTAACTAGCTAGACCAGGGCTCCCCAAACGTTTTTGACCGTCGACCCTTTCAAGAGTATTTCGACACATTTTATCGACCCCATCGTCTTCGCTAATGTTTTTATAAAAGGACAAACAAAATAGACGTTAAAGTTATTGACATATGTTACGTCTAAATATAATATACAATGCATTGATATGTAGGATTTTATTATAAAGTAATTTTTGATAGCCTTATTTCCATGTACCACTCCTGGAACCCCTAAATTAGAATTCATTTCAGTTCACAACCTTAATATTCTGTAAATTAACAATTGGTTCGGCGGTCCTATATTAGAAGCATTATTTGGACGTTAATCTTTGCTTTTGGAAATAAATGCGTCGATTTTGTCTCTCTCAAATTGGGTTCTCCTCCTACTTTCCAAGCCTTGTTTTTGTGAATTGAAACTCTCCACGTGAGGTCTCTAGGCTCCGGATTTTTTTCTCATTCCAGTTCAAGGAGAAGGGCACTCTGTATTCGGTCAACCCTCATTCCCCACCCCACCCCCCATTATGCCCCCTGTGACACTCTCTCTTGTCGCTTTTTTTAAACTTCCCTTGCCTTGACCTCGCACTTTCAATTCCCTCCCTATGTCAATCCTCAAATGCGGCCTCGAGGACGACATCTCTTCGGTTTCGTTTCCTTTGAAGAAGCCCCACGCCGCGCGCATCCTTTCACAACATGAAGTCTTGGCCGCGGTAACAATTTAGGTTACATTTTGTCACATTAGCAAATAATTTTTTAAACCCACACTCACACACTGAACACAAGGTAGTTTGAGCGAAAATCACTTCACCTAGAATTTAATGAATTTGGCCTCATTAAAAAAAAAAACTCATCTTTCCAATTATATCAAAATATCAACCCCTTGCCGAACTACTTTTTGAGCAATTTGCCTGTAAATGTAAGCTGTTATAGGTACACATGGAATAGATTATGGCTGTGTGGTCCAGAGGGAGAATATTAAAAAATTATGAGTTTATAGCACCTAGATTTTGTCAAAAAACCAACGGTGCATAGTTTGCATGTTTTATCAACTATTTAAAAAAATAATATATTACTCACCGGAGTAATTTATACAGAATCGCAAAAAAACCTGCTGTATTGAAGGGTTTTCAGCCGTACGGCGGGAAAAAATGAGTCAAGTTAGAGACTTATGTAGCTTTATTTATTTAATTACTGAGAATTTTTATCATGAATAACTATATCTTTGCACCATTAATACTAAAATTTTTATTTCATGCTTCTTACAGACACTGAAATAAAAAAAATAAAATTTGAATATGGTCTCCATTATGACTGTATGGGAACTATATCTCGCTCAAACCACCTTAAGTCAATTTTTTTGCAAATCATATGCAGTTGTGGAATCGGGCTGTCCCTCTGATGCGCATTCTCTTGTTACAAGCAAGTAATCTTTTAACATTTAATGTAAATTTCCAAAGCCGTCACTTAAATATGCTCCAACCGACTCAAGACCGTAATGTTTATGATTCAAAGTGCCATTTTGTTTGATAATGAGCATATCGTTGGGAGGGGTTTTGAACTGATCTCTTCAAATTCTCCTTGACGTACGATATTAAACCAGTTTTTTCCCGCTAATTATTTGACCGTTTGACGTCTGCTTTATTCCTCGCGGCTGCCAGTCGTCTCGGTGACCGAGTTCCTGAATTCTGCAGTGTCATACATTTTATTTAGTTTATCAGCGCTCCCATTGCGTAGCATGGCTTGCAAATCGACTCTGCTTACCTTGCTGTGGCGGCTAATCAGTTTGAGATGATTAACGATGAATTTGGTCAAATAGTCCCAAGCCTTATTTTGCCGAATGGTGCACATTTTCTGCTATGCATTCGTTAACGTTTGTTGTTCTCACCATTCGTTTAAGTCACCGAGAATGTTTCTTGTAGCACTATACTGTGATGTCGTATTTCTTATTTCCTCTCGATTACGACGTTAGTAAATGTATCATCATTGTGTTCCGTATCGTGCTAATCGGCAGTTCAATTTTGTCAATTTCTTGAGACAAATTATGGGAGTAATCAATTGTTCTTTTGATTTTGTTTGAGGTAGTGAGTAGGTTGGGTGTATTGCCGTGAGAATGCATTTCAGACTGGGAATATATAGCCCTCCCATATTGCACCTGAAGTGTTCCAGCTTTTATGTGCTGTGAAACGCGGGACTCGAGAACTCCAGTGAAGTTTCTCCGAAGTCACTCGGGGCGGTTGGCAGCGGAAAGGATTCCAGAAACTCACTTGGCGTTCTCCCAATAAAATAAATGCCGGGAGTGAGAGAGTAAACATAGTTTCGTTATGGTCTCACGAAGTTTAGGGAAGGCTCTGGGAAGAGTCATTTGGAGAAATTGTGTAAGGTTGGTATTCTGTGTACTCTGAATAATCGAAAGCGTTGACAGTTTTGTTTCATTTCTCTCATCGTCTCAATGTTTAATTTTCCAATCAGTGCGCACTTATGCTACACGATCAAATGACAGTACTGAAATATTTGCTGGAACAATTAATGCGAAAATAATGACTTTGTCGAGGGAGCTTCATCATTCAAGATATTTTGAAGTTTGTGCAGATCGGTACACACAGTCCACCTTCGCGCTTACACGAACGACGTGCCCTTGCGCGCTTGTGCGTTTGTACGCTGATCTGCCGTCGTGTGCACACAATTTTTATGGACCGTTTCCAATACTCTACACCTACATTGTACACGCCTCGCGAGCTGCAAAAGCAACATTTTGCAAAAGTCTATCAGGATACTTACGAAATCCTCATCGCTGGAACACTGTCAACCACTGTCCTGGTGCTTTGTAAATATTATGCCTCAAAAGGTAAGGTCATTACCACGTTATAAGTAAAAACTTAATCATACCGGACGCATTCCCTGAAAATAAATACGAGAACTACAGTCGCGGATTATCGACGTTCTTATCTCAAGTTAGTCTTTTCTGGTTTTCTTGATCTCAATCCACAAGGACCCTGTTAATCAGGAATTTTATTTCTACGCTTCCTCCCTCACGACAGAATTTTATCCCCCTTCATGCCCTGTTTTGGGATGTGTTCTATTTTGGCTACTGTCGTTAACGATAGTTGATTTATTCAATATGACAGCGGAGTCGATGCTCCATTCGGCGGTAAGTGATTGCTAGTGACCGGAACCCTTGATCGCTTAGCTTGCGACGAACCACTTTCCTCCCAGCCGTGGACCCATTCGTTGAACTCTTGCTCTATCGTATCCTTGAAGCCAATGCCAATCCTGCGTGTTCACGTGGCCTAAATATTTCTACCAATTATTTTAAATTGGCGAAACGGAGCTGTTTGGGTTGACTGAGTGACGGTCGTTAAGCTATTACGAATGGTTTTCCAACTAGTGGTCTAGGACTATTGCGACACAATTTTACTTTCGGAGGGACCGCTCAAGATGTCGCTCGTTGAGAATTGCTTTTGCATTAGTTTGAATCCGAAATTATTATCAAGGCTGCTGCAGTTTTTGGGTGCATTTTTGTCGTCCGCAGGTCATTCCAGGGCAGAAGCGGCGATGTTACGTTTGCAGGGCAATCTATCACGGCTCTATTACTTCGTGACTAATATAATGTATATAATATATACATCATATTATGCACATGAACGATAGATATTATGTACGTTCGGAAATCGTATGATCTTATCTGTGATCGGGTGCGTATACGACTAATTTTAAGACGCAAGCATTGACTTTAGCTGGTACGTGAGCGAGTGAGGTGTGTGAGTGACGAATGGCGATAATTTTGGTCGTGGACGGAACCTTCCACGTTGCGCCTCGAGCTGTCCAGCTGAGCCAAAGAACGAGCACGACGCAATACCTGTTGGTTGAAAAAAAAAATTAATTACTGAAATTTCAGGTCAAATTTCGTTTGTCGACCAATCTATATATTCGATTGTTCAGAAGCCGTGCTGAAAGTTCCTGTCCAAAGAGGCGTGAGCGTTTTTCTAGTGACCAAAAATGAGTATCATATCAGTATATTCACAGCCTCGTGTGAGCTGAGCGTCGTCAGTAATTAGGATCTATCGGAATAAACAGATGGAGATAGGCGACACGTATTGTTAGTGGAATTTTGCAACGTTTGGCATGGTGAAAAGAAATCGCTGTGTACTCCTCAACTTAAAGTTGCATATACTTACCGATCGTTGAACGTTGAAATCGATTTGTAAAAAAAATGAAGTGAAAGAGTGCAAAGTGATTCTTTTCACCATGCTAGAATGTATCGGTAAAAAGTGTGATTGCCTTACAGCCAAAGGGTCTCGTTTAATTACTCGGCGGTCAGTACGCACTATGCCCGTCGCGTAGTAGATGAGAGATGGCTTCGAAGACGACGGGAAAAGTGCAGGACGCGTCGCGCCCCAAACGACAACCCTGTCACCCACCCACCCCTCGACACCCAATAATTATTACCCACCCGCTATAACGCAGACCTATTCACGCAAAACATACGTCTGCGTCCCAGAACTAACCTTTCACTTTTTTCCTTCCATCTTTATGGATGTCATTTTGCCCTTTTATTATGCCATTACTGAATTTTACTCACTAATTGCGGCGTCTATTGGTTTCTGATAATATGCACCTGTTATCCACCTCATAAGGTGCCCGTTATTGACCTGATATTGCCGAAAATAGTTAAAATCGTGACTTTAGGTGAAAGGTGGTAATTCCACGTTTGGCCGCGTTATGTCGCTAAGTATCTCCTGTTCCACATCCACTCGTGGAATGCTTTTATCTTTCGCACTTTGTTAGTATGTTAGGGAGAAAATCACCACTCGTAGGACATGAATCTCGGTTAGGGATCATTGTTCTCTTGACTTAGCACAAATGCCTTGGCATGTTTTCCGTGCGAACTGTTTCGCTGTCGGGCTAAAAGTTTTCCGCCGAAAACACCTTAGTCCTTGGAGAGTTCACTGGCGCTGCGATCACGTTATGAATTGACGCGTTGCCGCCATGTTACTGTTTGGCTAGTCGGTCGTGGTTTGGCATTGTCACGTTGTTGTATCGTTGGTGCTGCTTCGATTGTTTATCTATTTAACTGTGAGTAAGCGATGACCGGGTCCTGTGCTGATTACGGCTGTATCTAAAAGGTTCAAACACGAAGGGCTATTTCGGTTATTTTCTTTAAATTTGTCATTCTTCTAAGTACTCATGCGATCTAGCCGCATTTAATCTTGTGCTTAGGACAATCTTGGCTGTACCGTGTAGGGCATTATTGCTGTTCGTGTAGAAGCCATTATTTTTTATTTGACGTCGTAAGGGAGTCCTTTCCCATCTTAAGGTGCGCATTCGCTGCTTTCTCCCATCCCGGTCCAGCAAGTTCTCAAGTTTCGCTTTCCAGAAAACGCCAGCGGTGGCTCTCTGCTTGTGATAACCAGTTTTAGGGTACACGGGGCTTCCACTCGGGTGCCTCTTTTGATTGAAATCTCGCCGATTGCCTTGGACCTAAATTTTGGAGATTTTTACCCGAAAAGCATAGACGTCGAATCGGCCGTGTCGAAGGATGTCTCGATCCTTCTCGAAATTCTGTTTCCTAATGATAATTATAGAATTCATTTTGGAGTTTTTCATTTTTTTCTGATTCCTGTATTCGGAATTTTAGGATTCTCGTGTATAGAGTACGAGGTTTGTTCAGCTTCGTTTTCTTCGCTTTAGTGTTCACTGTCTCGAACACTTCTCGTTTCTCTCATCGCGTCATTTTATTTATCCCGATCGTGCTCGAAGAATTCCGAAGGGTATAGAGTCCAATACATCCGAAATTTTCCTGTTAGAGACGCTGTAAGTTGAAGTCGATTACAAAGTTTTGTGGATTAAGGTAAGGATGATTGGCCGTCGTGTTTTGGCTTTTCAACGTCTAGCGATCTTTTCTCTTTTTCCTCTGGCATCAGATAAATAACTCATTGTAGCCCTTTGCCAGGAGGTGGGCTTTTGTGTCGGGATACCTGTTCAATTGCATTTTAAGGTCATTGCAAACATTTTCGTGGGTTGACTCTTGAAAACGATTATTGTGATTGCAAGGATGTTGTTTTTAAAATAAGTAATGGCCGGTGATCTGGTCGCTACCATTCCTAATTTTTGAAATGACTTATCAATGGTCTCGAATGGACTGATTGGCGATGTCACGAAGCCTATAGCTGATGTGATAGTAACATACCTATAATATGAAATGATGTTGTGGGTGATCGGGATATGGAAAACGATTAGATATTTGTGCCATGTTGAAATATCTTCAGGGCGCTGGACCCTTCCCTCAATATATGAGTCCCTCTACCATCCCCACGCGTAGTCTAAATTTAATTGGGACAATCGTTTTTTTTTTTGCCAAAATTGTATTGCAATTACCGCTTGTTTGGTGAAAGGAATGGATTCCTTTTGGCATGGCATCTGGCGTAACTTGGTGGAATTGCTTCTTGATGAGGAAACATAACTCACTTTGTTTTTTCATTGATTATTATTTCTGTAAGACCCGTCGCGACATCATCAGGTGCCATGATAACGTTGTATTTTAGAAATAGTCAATAAAAAAACAGTGAGTTAAATTTATTTATTACTTAGCAATTCCCCCAATTGTAAGTTACGCCAGGTACCACACCAGATGATTTCGCGACATTAATTATATGTATTTAATAAAAATGTGTGGGGAAATCCGAGTAAGTTTAGTTAAATATTTTTGGGTATAAACTTGTAAAGGTTATAATTGAATGAAGTATGTGATGAGCCTTAATTCTTCCGTGAGAGGGGGGAGGTGCCGAGGGCTTGCATCGGATTAGAAAGAATTATTCAAAGCCATATGAAGTCGTTGTCGCCGTGGTCAGTCGGTGGAGTTCCCACTCCTCGTGGAGTGACCCGCTTAAATCCGCCGCTATGCGTTTGAAATTGATTCGAGGCTCGGCCTAATACCTTTGGGCAATTCCGGAGGCGGCTAATTCAGTCCACGTCCTTGAATCTTAACGAGTTTCGATCGTGTCATATATTTGCACATGACGTCGTGTGAAATTCTCTGTCTTTTCGGTAAGGCGGAGCAATGAGGTACCCCAAACACCGCATTACATTCGTTTTAAAGTTACGTGTAGTTATTGTGCAGTGGTTTAAATGGTGCCTTTGTTTCGAGTGCACTTCATTGCATTTGACAGTATATGCTGGTGATGACCAGTGAAGGCGCAAAACTCTTCCGGAAAGTGCGTTTTTGCCAGTAATCCGTGTCGTTTTAATAATAGCGTGTTTTAATTAGTTAGTCCGTATATTTAATCCGTGAATGGTTCATTTCCGTATGAGTTTTTATCTTAATGATGGGACCACCTTATTTCGAATCTAAGTCGTGTTTGCCGATGAATTGCATTTAACATTGATTTTGCAAAATTACGTTTCTTCAGGAACTTCGTTATATTTTCTACGAATATCGTCTTTATGCTTATAAATCTGCGTGCATCGAGCTGAAGCACCCTGGGCTTATGTCTTGTATATAATGCCTTCCCATACGTGCGTTTTGATAATGTTTACAGTACCAACCCACATTGATTTTCAGTTGTGCTTGATCATTGACTAAGCTAACTTGCATTTATTTATTATGCACGTTCGATTGCCGTATATATATATTCTCTGCTGTGGTGACCGTTAGGTCATGAAAAATACAAACATGAACGACGTAATCTGCTTTCGGTTGGTGGCATTTATTTTCTGCGTTGCTTCTGCTTCCTTCTCGCGCCAAGTTTTTTCAGTAGAGCTAGTGTTTGTTGACCCAAAGTTTCTTCACGATTAGGAAAAGGAGGGAGATTGCTTGCTTGATTTTCTTCTCGATATATTCTCTCTCCTAACTTTATTTACGCCGTCAAACCATCGAAAATGACGCGAAGTTCTTCTATTGAATTAGTATATGAAAGTAGAGTTGGATAGATTGGATTTATTTTAATTCGCTGATTTATTAGTTCGGAGCACTGGATTATAATATGATAGCATCGAGTGCTGCAGATGCCTCCCGACTTGTTTTAGCGGCCTGGTCAGGTGTATAAGAAATAGAAAATGAAATTTATTATTCCGGGACAAGTGTGTCCCTTAGGAACATATATGATTATGCATATCTTTAGAGTCAACAAATCGTACTATAGGAAGATATATGTATGAATACACATAAAAATACATCAGATGTTGTACAGTGTAGCACAAGATTTAGTTCACTTCACATATTTCATGATATTTATTTTTGAATTTACTTGCATTTTCAGATATTTTTACGTCGTCTTACAATTGATTCCATACTTCGCAAGAGGTGATATGGAAAGACCTAGCGTAGACAGATGTTCGATAGTGTTGTATATAAAGTTCTTCCATGCGGCGTGTTGGACGTTTTTTTGTTCTAGCATTATATTGTACATTTCGGTGTAAATATGTGGGAAGTTCTGTTGTTTTTAACTTGTACATGAATGTTGTCTTATAAAGTAAGTGCCTATTTTGTATTTTTAGCCATCTTGACTTTTTCAAAATATGATGTCATAAAGAGGATGCGGGATCGACGGAATAAGTTGTTTCGCGCTGCCAGCCTGTTACTCATGCGGGCATCGAATCACTCAGCTGCGCAGTTATTTCTCCCGAGCAATCGCACCACTAGACGCCGAATCATTGACGAGAATTACTGTTATATCCCAAAATCGTAGTCAGATCGTTGCGAAGATCGTCATTAGCAGTCACCGATCCGCAGATTTGTTTTCTGAAGCTCTCTCCAATCTCCTATTCGATACCAGTGTCATTTCCTTTCACGCCTTCACTTTGACGTGATCCGTGATTTGCCTCATTCCATCCTTTGTGTTCCTCGGTAATTGGCCACGTTATTTTTTCCTTCCATTATTGTTTTCTAGAGACTGTTGTGTCTTAAAAATGTGTCCAATCAGTTTCCTTCTTCTTAGCAGCAGAGTTTTCATTATGCATCCTTTTTCTCCCAGCTACTCTTGGGGCTGCTCTCATTCATTGGTGATTCTCTCCGTCCAACTGATCTTCATAATTCTTCGTTGATACCACACTTCCGTTACTTCCAATATTCTTTGCTTTGCGTGTGTGGCTCTCCAGGTTTCACTGCCAAGAGCATTTTATATGTATCTTGTAATGACGTGCTTCCTTACTGTCAAGCTTGTGTTGCTGGCTGTGAGTAGAGTTAAGATACTTCTTTCCTTGCTATTCTGTTTTTTCTATCTTTCTTGCCTCTTGCATCAGTGGTTGTCCTATTTCCCAGTTAGCAAAATTCTTCCACTTGCGTTAGTTTTTTTTGTCTGAGTTTCACGATGACTGTCCTCTTTGAGTTTGTTCAACAGCCCTTTTATTTTTGTTCTCTTTGCGTACTGCGTAAAACGTGTGGAAGTGGATCCTGCCGGCCGCCGTGTTGCCATCTTTTCGTAAGATCCGCCGAGCCAAGTCGGGAGTCCGGGTGGCTGCTGTCCGTAAAGGCGGCGGCGATTCATTTGTAGCCATTTCACGTCAGAATCGATGAACACGAGTCGAAATGCGTTGGGAGGGAGGAGACATTCCTTCTTGTCGAGTGAAGTGAGAATGCGGGATTCAATCGTTCCCCTCCTTTGGAACCGACGGACTGACTGGACGGAGACGAAATGGAGTTGCCCGGTTGGTGGTGGCTATGGTGGGGGGTGCCCATTCCAAGCCGTGCGTGTGAAGCGTCTTCATACTGAGTGGGTTCGCCGTCGACTCCCCTTGCTCGTAGTATTTTCTCTCTCTTGAGGTGCTGAGCCCTCCCTCAATATGATCTTCTGATTCTTAGATTCAGGATTCGATGCTATTTCGTCTTGTAACCTCTTTCTATCAGGATTCACTGACTTAATGAAGGGGCGTATACATCTTCCGTGAAATGCACAACATTGTAATTGTTCCATTACTCATGTCTCGAAATGTTTTTAAACCTTAATGAATTGAATTTGTTTCGTGATTTTATCCCTCCGAATGATCGGAACGCTTTCAAATTACTGTATTCGCCATCTCCTCGCACGATTTTACATCGATCTACGCCAATTTAACTTGGCAACTCCTGATTTAATGTCTATTTCTAGGAGGCCGTTTTATTTTACGTGATGACGTCATCAATGATGATATGGCGGATTTAATTTTTACTCTTTCAACCCTCCTTTTACGAATGGAGCACATGGCCTGTTCGGAAAGCTGTTCCGAATTATGAAAAAATGTTTCGTGTGCCTAACAGTTTCATTGCATCGCCGCCAGTTTGAGGTGCCTCCATTTGTACCGATGACTTAATTTATTGTGTGATGAGGACCGCCTTTCGTTCTTGCCACCGTCGTCGCTCGCTCCGATGTTCGTCTCATTAGCAGTGCGTCGTCTGCCGTGACCTTGCATTCCGGCGCCACCGCCCCGCGCCTCTTGCGCCTCCTGCGTGAGGCCACACGCCTTTACAGAACCGCACCCGAGTCCCTCTTGCCATCCGTGCACCATTCCATGCGGGAAGAAATGTTGAAAATGTCCTTCTGCTGCAGTTGTATGCGTCATCGCGTCGTTAATAGAAATTCTCTCGAACCTCGATATGGTGATGTGCCTTTGGAACAGTAAATTTCGTAAGAGTTGTAGAGACAGTCGAGTCGTGTCACAGTTAGTTCACCTACACTCAACTAAAATATCCATAGTTTAACTCATATGAGTCGAATGGTCGCGGTCACTAGAAAATAATTCGATGCTATGTTAAATGTCGATTCATTTAAAAAAACATCACAGATGTTAGATATATCAAAATGGTGCGTAAAATATGTAGAGATGGCCAGAGCATGGATCTGATTTCTGTCGACTTGTCGAAAAAATGAGTTTGAGAAGTTCGTCTGATTCAGCAACTCGAACATCTTCGAAAGTCGAAATTTCGATTATTTCTTAATGAAATATGCATTGGTGTTTTGTATGGATCACGCACTGCGCCAGTAAGTTTTCTCGTACTCGTAGTACTTACTTAGTAGCATTTTCAGTTACAACGAGACGACCTATCGAAGTTATAAGTCTGTTGTATTCTTTATGCCCTGGCAACTTCCACATTGGAAGCACTTGCTCGAGTGACAAATTTTTGACGGTCGTCTTTCTGTTTTCTTGCAATGCTTAGTTGCGTGGAAGTAACGTTGTTTGTTTGAATCTAGCAATCGCGCTGAGGGTACCGGCGAACCCACTTCACATCGCCCCATCCCCGAAGACGATCTGCCTAGCGAAAACTAGAAAGTGACGCAATGACTCTTCGAAAAACCTGAAGGTGACACCATCTTGTGTATTGTAATTTTCATTAGTTTTCTGAAATTTAATGTTATTTAAAGTCCTCCTTTTAAGTTTTTTTTAGTATGATGATGCTCCACAGAATCCCCGCGGTCGAAGTTAAGGTAGTTTAAGCGAGGTATCACTTCGCCTGTAATTTGACCTTATTTTAAAGAAATTTTAAGGAAAATCTTTCCAATCATATGAAAATATTAAACCCTTGCACGAGCAATTTGCCTATACGTATAAGCTTCTTATATGTTGGATAGATGACGGCTGTGCGCTCCAAAGAAAGAATACTGAAAAAGGAATTTATATCATCTATATTTCGTCAAAAAACTGTGTTGTTTGTATGCTTTCTCAACTATTTCTAAAAAATAATCAATTACTCGCCGCAGTAATTTTTACAGGATCGCAAAAATAGGTTGTGAAGGTGTTGTCACCGTACGACGTGAAAAAATGGCTCAAGTTAAATACTTCATCATCATCATAGTATTACAATCCTAGGATTGGTATACTGCAGCCCTCCATTTCGCCCTATCCCATGCCAGTTCCTTCACTTCCCTATGGTTCTTCTTCCCCGTATCCCTCTTGACTTTCCCCAAGTACTCGTCTCTTGGTATTCCTCTGGGGGCTTTCCCTTCAATTTTTCCCTCCACTATGCTTCCTATGTAATCGTTGTGTCTCATAACATGGCCAACCCACCGTTTTCTTCTTTGGCGTGTGTCCAGTGTCCTTTCATCTCCTATTCTTCTGTATACCTCCTCGTTTCTCACCTTATCCGTCAATTTGATCTTTAGCATCCTCTTCCACCACCATGTCTCGAAGGCTTCTATTCTTTTCTGATCATTTTTTCCAATGGTCCATGCCTCCGATCCGTAGATTGCCACTGTTCTCACGAATGTTTTCACGTACTGTTTCCTTATCTCCAGTCTTATGCTCTTCGAGCAGAGTAGCGGCCTTTTGGCCATGAATGCCGTCTTAGCTTAGGCTATTCGACGCTTAATGTCTGTCGTGCTTCTTCCATCCCAGGTAATGGTGCTCCCGAGGTAGGTGAATGATTCCACTTGCTCCAATCTTTCTCCTTTGAGGCGGACGTCGGCCACTACTTTCTCTCTTTCGCACACAAGTATCTTGGTTCTCTTCTTATTTACTTTCATGTTATATTCCTGGAACACTTTTTCAATTGTGTTCAGTGCTACGATGGCGATACCATCAGCGAAGCGTAGCATGTTGATTTCTTCTCCATTCACTTTGATTCCTTGTTCTTCTATTTATTTAATTGCTTCCTCCATGTACATATTGAAGAGTGCTGGTGACAGGTTACATCCTTGTCGGACCCCTTTTTTAATTTTTGCCTCCATATTTCCTTCATCTTGCGTGCGTATTGTGGCCACCTGGTCCTTGTAGAGCTGGTAGATGATTCTTCTGTCATTGTAATCCAAGCCAAGTTTTTCCATAGTATCGAACATCATATTCCTTTCGACATTATCGAATGCCTTCTCCAAGTCCACGAAGGCTATATACAATGGCTTGCTCACGTGGATCATTTTCTGTACCAGCAGTCTCAGGCATAGTATTGCCTCCCTTGTCTTCCTATTCTTCCTAAATCCAAATTGGTTTTCTGACAGGTTTTCTTCAATTTTTCCTACAATTCTTCTGCCTACTATCCAAGTAAGGATTTTTGAGGCATGTGACACTAGACTCAAGGTTCGGTGCTCTCGAATTTCTTAGCCCTTGCTCTCTTCGATATGGTCACCATTGAGCTCTTCTTGAAGTCTTCTGGCAGCTTTCCGAATTCGTAGTAATCTTGGATTATTCCATATAGTGCGTCTCGTGCTTTTTCACCAAGTGCTTTGATTACTTCTTCGCTGATTTTATCTTCTCCGGGCGCCTTTCCATTCTTCAGGTCTCTAACTGCTCTTGCAAACTCGCTTCTTAGTATCCCTGGTCCACGGTTGTCTCAAATAAATAAATTCTAATATGGTTTCCATGATGATTAGGGAAATATATCGCTAAAACTAGCTTTAGGGGTTTTATTCTGAAACTTGAGCACCGATCCTTTCTAATCGGGTAAAAATGTACCTGTACGACACATTCGAGCCTAATTTCCGCACCCATGCTATTGTGCATACATCTCTATCGATTAATTCTCCTGTCTCTTCCGTCCGCATTTTCGTAATCCGTTCTGTTAGCACCCGAATCCGTTTTTAAATTGGAATAGGAAAAGTAGCAACATTGTCGCCCTTGTCGGTTTAGGCCGTAAAATGGAGGCCCGATCCAATTTTCCCGTACGCTTCGAGGAGCGCCCCGGGCTACTGGAGCGACCAGGCGCACGCACTCGCTGCCATGCTCCGAGGAATCGAACGCATGTGTGTACGCACGTCTCGTCCTCGCTCCTTTTCTATCCGACATCCACTCGGCATTTCAATGATTTATCTGAACGTCTCTACTCTCTTTGTCTGCTTCATCACTCCTTGGAGACATATGGCCTCCCGACTCCTCCGCGCTTCCTCGTTCAACCTTGGCTCTTTTCTGTCTTTGATTTCCTCCATTAACACGAGCCCTGCTTAAATAAACAAGTATAAGAGATGTTTCAAGTAAAAATGCAACACATATTTTTGTTTAGACAGGCTAGTCCTACTCCGAAGCTCGAACTTAGTGGAATTTGCTGTACATATTTTAAGTTTGTTGTTCCGCATACGATTAAGTATGCGAGCGACCTAGGTCTCGCGACGTAGGACGTCAACGTCAGGTAAATATCCGAAGACAATAATCAGAGTTGCGTTGAAAATCAGACTCGGAAGATAAAATACGGGGACATTCGTACATTGTGTGTACTTAAAAGCTATTACGACTTGAATTTCTCTTACAGAAAGAAATCGTTCATGTTCGTCATATGCAAGGGTGTAATCAGTAGCGTAAAAAATTTTGCGAGAAAAATATTCTGTGTATCAAATTATGAATTTATTTTCGTTTTCAGCTGAAGAGAAATGTTCCTCATATAATTCCTCCCTAACTAGTGGACGGATCGGTGTTCCAGCGTTGCGTTATCCCCCTAATGGTGGCGCTTCTCTTTTACATTTACTCCAGGCAGGTCCTTGTCATGTCTCATTCAGTGTCTTACGTCGTTGGACTGGTGAGTTGCGTTAAGACAAGGCGAAGCGACGAATGCGTGCCGTGGTGACCGTGACCAACGATACACCCAAATTCAGGAACACCTTGTGTATTTCAAATACGTTGGTGAATCGATGTAAAAATTCCGGATGTTTGATGTAATTTGAAAACCTCGGAAGAATTCTCCAAAAGGACGATCTCCTCTTTCGTGTTTTTTTCTGAAGCCTTCGATCGCGTCTCTTGAGTAAGATAATTGTCCCGAGCCGAGGTGAAAAAAATGGCTTCGACCTAGTTCCGCGTTAGCCTCGAACTTAATCTGATTAAGGGTGTGGAGCGTTTTTCTCGTCCGCCCGTCAAGTGTTATGTGGCGGGCCGAGTGAATGTATCCCGGGCTCTCAAATATGTTCGGCCCCTCTGTCTCGGAATCTTGAAGATACGACTCGTTCTTGGTTGAATTTGGGATCTCCGGATTGCACGTAAATGTAAGAAGGGGTTGTGTGCGTTATAATGACACCATATCCGAGGAACTTTACTTGGATTTGACAGATTGAGTTAATAGGGTATATTGCTATTTTGTTTTTGTACGTGAAAGCCCATGTGGAAAAAGGGAAAATGTTGATGGGAATTTCAACGCAGTTGCACGCGCTGTGCGTTTGGACGCACGCCCTTCCCAATGTGCTTTAAGTGGCTTCTTGAGTCAGTTTAGGATTCGAGTCTTCTGGCTGGCCTGGCGATGACTTTAAACGGCTTACGATCCGAGAAACGACGAAGCCCCGCGTGGAAATCGCCTCCTCATGCACATCCTATTTTTATTTTTGTGGTTTGCATGAAAACGGGTCGCCCTTACCGTTGCGTCGGCGATCATCGATGCTGACAGTGCTCGCTCGATAGATATTCCCACGACCTCTGTGGTTTGTCGAATATGGTTGCGTGCTGTTTTATTTATGTTTGCGATCGAGAGTTGGTCAGAGAAATACTGATGGTTATCAGCTTTAGTGTTCAAAACGTTCAGTTGGCAACACTGAAAAATAAACTCGCGAAGATCATATGGTATCGAAGGGCATATTGTTGAATCAGACATTCCATGTAAATAGTGAAATTATTCAGGGTGAAATTTACCAAACGATTTGCATAATGTTGCAAAACAATGAGAAAAAAAATCGTAAATATGGAGTGATATTTGGCGAAGCTATTAATAGCAATCGAAGGTACACTCATCTAAACATTTACCAAAGTATAATAATTTTACTTAATTTGTGAGGATGATTCCGAACTGTCAACACGGGAGCATTTGATGTAAAGGATACGTGAGACGGGATCGCGGCTCGTAGTGGTCAGATTTTTCTCGGTGTTATCGGCCTCCTCTATTTCATGTCTTCGAAATGCTGTCCACTTTCGTTTGATGTGGCATCCAACGTGACAAATGCCTGCATCGCCCAATTCTTGAGTTTTATCATCCAGCAATGTCTTTCAGTGTGTATTACGCTTTGGAAGGACATATTTTGACGCTGCGGTGAGAAAAGGACGCGGCCATGCCGGGGTTGATTTTGACGTCGCCTTATTATGGTTAATATCTGAGGCTCGGTTTTATAATGTAAGTCTTAACCATTAGAGTATGTGCTCTTTACCAGGATGGCCTCACACTCGTGAAAATCTGAAGGAAAACGGGAATTAGAAACAGCCGGGAAAAAGCAGGACATTTCGATATCATTTTCAGGTAAAAATGATGACTCCGTGAGTTATAAAGACATCCAAACAATTGTGCAGTTATTTTCTTAGTTTCCCGTTTAACTTTATGCTCAGAAACCTTTGTATTTCTTAATACATAGCATGTGAACATTTTTCCATGCATAAATAATTAGTGGCTAAAATTAAACGTTCGATCGATGCTCTGGCTGAGAAATCTGGTCTCACACCCAACATAGCTTTGGCTATCATTAATTTGGCCCAATTAAACGCATTTTAAATGAGTTCCATATTGAGATACCCAGACAGCCTTCGTTCCCGAAGGCTGTTGGCTACATTTCGAATGTCTCCGTCCCGAATTTTTCGAGTTTAGCACAAAGTATGTTGGCGAACCGATTTATTTCTTGTGACACGCCAGTCGCACTAGGTGGTTCACTAGATTCACAATCCATTCTCTCCCTGCAACTGCTCGGAGGAAACGGTGGTTGGTGCGATGCTGGACTAAGATCTTTCACTTCACATTCCCCCTTCTCGCAAGTGCTCCCACCCAGCGACGCCCCGGAGCCAGTCCGGTTACTTATTAAGGACAAACCCTGTATTACAGCGAATCAAAAGTATTAGTTTATTGTTTTATTTCTTCAGTTTTTCTGCGCTTTTCCCTTTCATTATAAGAGGTATAGTCATGGGCATCGAAAATGCTTCTTTGGTGCCCTTCAGAATTGCCGTCGACAAATGTTCAGAACCCACCGATATTTCCTATGGTTATAGTACCTGAGAGAACTGGAAGGGCGTTCCAGTCGCCACCAACGGTTCAGTTCAGACATTCTTCGTCCCCGTAACTTATATACGCTAGTTTTAAAATTGGGAACATTTTGGCATGTAGACGAAAACTAACTTATGTCCTAAATAATAAAAATCCTGGAGTCTTAATGCTCGTAAAAAATCCAATTAATCGATTGTGTCGATACTTTGTGGAAATTGAAGATAGAAATCATTGTCACAAACACACGGTACAAAACTTGTTTTTGTACCGTGTTTTGTCTTGTAAATGACGCTTTAGTCGTCGAAACCGGTCGGCAGCAATAAAATAATTAGTGGACTTTTGTGCCGTGTTTTTGTGACAACGATTGCTCTCGTAACACATGGTTCGCGTTTGTCGCTGGTTAGACAGGATGTGATTAACGTTCTAATTAACGAAAGGAAGACTTCCTCTTTCTTGGTTACGATCAATCGAAATTAAGTTACTCCATTTTCAAACTCGAGTGCTCGAACCCATTCCTCTTTCCTTGGATATTCTATTTTACTTATTAATGACCGTATGAATGGTACGTACCTAGTAATACCTCACTCGACTCACGTAAATGTTAAAATTGTTATTGGAATATGTTGATTTTGCTGCGTACGCGCCAAGGCCATTATAAATCCTAGCTCAAATATTTATTTAAATGAAAAGAATAAGATCAGGTTTGACTTGGTGGAATTCCATTTTTATAACGAAAGATAAAACTTTTACAATCCACAATATTTGCTCAAAACATGTATCCACAAATGAAATCCTGATTGTGCATACATGTTTTGAGCAAAAATTATGGATTGTGAAAGTTTTATCTTTTGTTTTGTATTTCAAAGCCTATAAAACAAAGCCAGAGGAAAAAAGTTCGAATTATCGAGTTAATAAGTGTATGCATAGGCATCCTGAGAAACAATTTCAGAAAAACGCTACGCTCATCATACGAATTATAACTACCTACTACATATGCGTCGACATCTATGTCACTGAAAATGGTTTACCCATTTCAACGCATTGGAATTACTCCAACTTGGTTTTGAGAAAACAGTAGTTCCCGAGAAAATCAGAAAATGTATTTATGTTACAGAGCCTATGCCTCCCTGCATTACGTTAATGGGACATTATGCAAGAGTTAGGAATTTGTGATGTGCGTTGAAGTGTGAGAGCGATTAGACATGTGAGAGCGTATTCCAAGTCGGTTTTCATACAAGAGAAGTGTTTCGGCAACGCCACCGTTAACAATGTTAACTCAGACGCGATACTGCCTAGTGACGTTACGCAAGTTTATTTTGTGTGAAAAACTTTGGTAAGTTGTGCATTTTTCTGGCGTGCGAAATGCTTCTTGTGTTTTAAATTACGCTTTACTGGTTAATCAGTAGCTAAATCGGAAATTTTCCCGCATTTGAAACGCTGGTTCACAACACTATTGATTGGTACTAAGCCATTTTTCGTTAATTTTTTTCGTTATTGTTTAAACAGCTCTTTGATCATCTGTAAGAAGAAAAGCCATTATTTCAATTTTCAGAACTGCGAATTGAGCGCAGTGAAGCTTTGTCAAACAAATTTTTCTGTGGGTCACTCCGGTGATTGCCTTGGGGTTTTTTCAACCATTAAGCTTTATCGCCCCACATATGTTTATCGGACGACCTCGTTTACCGCCGAGCATGGAGAAGGTATGCATTCAACATCATGCCCGTTTCTTCAAAGTGCTAGTTAGAAGTATATTAAGTATTTGCTAATAGTTTAACTTGATATTTCACTCATTATTAGACATTGGGAATGTTCTCTTCTCTTCTAAGTTTTGCGAAGTCCTTAGTTGAAAATGAGTAATCGCGTCTTTCAAAGCGTGCGTAATTAGTGACGCAACATAGTTTACTTTTATTTCATCAATTACTTATCTGAAGGAATCAAAGCTGATCCTGCTTTTATAGTTAGATATGTATAAAATTTATATTCCTAGGGCAAGTCCTACAAGAACGAGTACCTGTGAGTGAAAACATTTGATTAGATTCTAACATAAGTTTTTACCAGATGTACGATAAAAATATATGATGAGTGAGCAAAAACGTTTGAGTACAAACCAGTCCTGTTTTCAACACACTACAGCAGGCAAATTTTCAAAAAATGCCTAGCAACCCACGAGTTCCTTGCAAATAAATATTAATCTTTATATACTTTTTGACGCGTGTATGTTTCATGGCAAGCACAAATTCAACGATATATATATATCAAGTCAATTACATCTAACATTCGTAATTTTACCTATCAAGTCAATGTTAATCAAGTGCACATTTTTTTACAGTAGTAAATTACTTTTTTGTTGTAATGACCCGATACAAAACTTCATAGGGTCCATTATATATTCCTATACCTTGGTTTTGAAGGAGTTTACTGACAAACTTTGTATTGAAAATGAAGGGAGGGAGTATCAAAATTTTATTGAGATTTTTTGGAATTAGTTTTGAAAAGTCGTGGTGTGGTGACTGGGGTAATTAAAAAGATCCGGAACCGATCGGGTGAAATGAATCATGGGTTTGTAAATGGACTTTTAAAGCAGGTAATGTGGGTTTTGATTTTGAAAAGACCTGTGCGATATGATTTGTGTGCCGGAAACCTGGTTGAAAGAAGACGTACCAGATGGTATGGTCTCCTTGCCTAATTATACCCTTCTTCGGCATGCCAGAAAAAGAATAATTGGTGGCCGAGTGGGAGCGTGTACAGTATTCATCTAAGATTGGTCAACCTTAGCTCGTTCTCCCTCTAAGTACCCTGTGGAATCCGATTTTGAGTGCTCCATAAATCCGGTTTGACTCGTCAGCGCGCACTCGTTGGTTGTCGTCTTTTGAATGTTCGTCGGTTCGGAAGCGACCTCGTGCGCCGCATTTCGATGTTCGGGCTCGCGCCTCTCCTGGCCGCGTGCTCCGGCGAAGAAGGAATTCCGGTTTGTTTCATTCCGTATTAAGGACGCCCCTTGTTGTTGTTGGATGGTGCTTTCCGTTTGCCCTAGTGCGCTCATGAATTCGCAATACAGCACGGAGCGCAATTCCTCTCCTTTCGTTTCAAACCGTGCGATCTTAGAACAGAGTTGATATTCGCCGTAGTGCGCTGTGAGAAGGGAAGAACGTCGAGAATCGTCTCCACGATCTGAGGAGTTTATTCGTTTATTTTCAGAAAAATACGTCAGCATGCAATTAGAAGCACATGCGTTTACTAAATAAGGGCCATTCCGCCGTTGCTGTAGTTATGTACGTGGCTGTATTCGCGTGGGCTTGTCGTTCCATTCTTGGTCAGGGCGCTTGAATGTGTTTTCATATCGGCACTAACGCCTTGAGTGGAATGGACGCCTTCCCTTTGAGTCCCCTTCGGAGGGAGAGAATGATACGGGCGAGAGAGAGAGACCGTATCCCCCCTTCCACCCCCCCTTCCATCCCCCCCAATACTAACCTCTCTCACCCTTCATATCCCGAGCCGTGCGGTGAAGTCGCCGCGACATCCTGTTTCCTCCGCCCTCTATCAACACACACGCCTGCGCCGGTTAATAATGAATCTGACTCCTGTGTATTCTCTGTCGCCCGGCGCGCGACCCTCGGCAAGGTCACCACCCCTCTCGGCCTCCTAAGAGCGCATCGCTCACAATTCGGTTCGCCTTTAAAAATTGCCATCTCGTTGCATCACCACTTCCCCGCAGTTTACGGAACGGACGGAGACTATGCATGGTGAGATCATTATGCAGAACATCCCCGAAAAATGAATACGAATCGTGCGCATCTTCACGTCCATTCTGTTTGAATTAGGCACTGTCGGTTGGTTAAGGTCGTTGAAATCATTTAACTTCATTGTAAATGCCGTGTACGCCAATAATTTTCACAAGCTGTTTTAGGAGTCGGCTATCCCATTCATGTGGTGATACTCCGTTGACATCTACAAAATACCCTGCAACCCACCTCTAGGGTTTGTGGCCGGGGGTGAGTAATCACCAACATGCATTGCACTATACCCTATCAAAGTTAGTGTAGCTACGACCATTGATGCGTTGGCAGAAATCGCTGATGCTTGTCAGGAGGCGAAGCCTCACAGGCATGCACTACACTATAGGTACACTATCAATGTTAGAGAGACCGTTAGTATTTATGTATTTTATGTACAACTTATCCACTGATTATTGGCAATTTTCGTTCATTTGGTGAAAAATAAACTAAAATCAGAGGCCCGTTTCCTGAAGCTGAGTCTTTTTCAAGTTTAGTTAAATCAACTTAAATATTTCCCAAAGGCCTACTTTTATGGTAAATTTGAGACGTCTGTATTCGTACGAAGTCCCTTAACGGGCGAACTGCAAGAACTTCAAAACCCCTATAGTCCTGGAAAACGATTCATTGCTAGTGATGGGCAGTGGAGAATTGATTGTTGTCTTGCCGTGATTGATTCGTGGTATTATTTGTTAACCATTTCCTTTGTCCAAGCGGTAAGATGCGATTCGTCCAATGGCAATGGTCAGTTAAAAAAATTGCGGCTGGTGCCTCAACGGCGCATTGGCGACTGTTTGTGGCTCGAAGCTAATGATTGATCAATAAGGTCGCTGAAGTTAAATAATTGGCGCTCTTAATTCAAGGTAAAGTAGCTGATTAACGACAAAAATGGCAATCAAAAACAAATGTAATGATCATAAATATTAAAAAATAACAAATCTCATATGGTTTTGTAGGGCACAAAAACTGGTAGAAAGCAAGTATACGCTTGGGGGTGATTCACTTGAGGTAGGGAAAATTTTTAAAGATTTTGGAGTTACTTTGACAACTGATTTAAATTTGGGACCGCATGTGGATGGAGTCGCAACGGAAACGTCCAAGATTTTAAATTTTTTTATGCTTACATTGATGGAAAGAACGCGCGACACGAAAAGAGTCCGCAGACACTTGTGCGTCCCATTCTAGAGTGGGGAGCCGCTGTCTGGGACCCGCATCTTTCGGGCCAGATAAAAACAATAGAAAAGGTCCAAAGGAGGGCGGCAAGTAATGTAATGGGGAAGTTATAATAAAAAAGCCAGTGTTAATGCAATGGGCGCTAAAATTAGGATGGGAATCGCTGAGAGAGAGAGAGTAGGAATGTCTCGCGGCTGAAGTGCATATATAAAGCATATGTTGGGGAAACTACCTGGGTGGATATCACAGGGAGGCTAAGATATCCGGCTTACTTCTCTAGGAAGGACCGTGGGTAGAAAATCGAGCCCCCCCCCCAAGCAGAGTGAGGAAAAATCTCCTTTTTGAACAGAGGGGTGGAATGGCTTGGATGCAAATGTTTTCAATCCATTCCCTAACAATGTCAGGTGCTTCGCAAAATGACTGAAATTCGATTCAACGCTCTGATTCGTGACGTGTATTTGCATTTTTTTATGTAATACCTTTTTATGTAATACCTTTGTGTATTTTTTAGTTACCACCTGACCATAGGGTCAACATGTAACTGTATCATCTATAAAATAATAATGATAAATGGCCACGCTCTCGTATTCACGTGAAATCCACGGCTAGGGCTGGGCGGTTTTCTAATATATTGGTTCCAATATCAATATTTTTAAATATTAGGATTCCTAAATCACAATTTTTGAACGACCAATACTAATATCTACATCTACAGAATACCCTGCAAGCCACCTCAAGGGTGTGTAACAGGGGGTCAGTAGTCACCAACATGCATTACACTGCATGGTGGTGAGAAAAACCAATATTTGCAATTGGAATATTGACTATTGGATTACCAATGTTAACAATTCAAGTATTGAATATTGGAAGAAGGCGAGGAGGGTGTGGTAGGGAGAGAGTGTGCACTAATAATCTTTGAAAACAGAGCGTGGCACTCAGTGCACAGCACTTCCTTTAATTCCACCAATTAATTCATAGCAATAACTGGGGAACAGATGCTTACATTGCTTTCCTTGTTTTATTAGCCGACTTTTACATAGTTAACATAGGCAGCATTTGCAAACCATTGTAAGCAAGATAATTTTATCTGTTTATATTGCTATGTTCCATATTTTTCAATATACCTATATTTTATTTTTTCATTATTTCGAATATTACAATATTTCCAGTATTCTAATATGCCAATATTCAATATTACAATGCAGGTTATTGATATTGGTCCATTTTAAATATTTTAAGATTTTGGATATTGGGATTGAAATACCGCCCAGCCCACGGTCCTCGTGTTCCCGACGGTCCTCGAGTCGCATCCAAGGCTCTTCCCGTCCTAATGCCAGCGTCCGTCAAGAGTATGACCGTACTTGTGTGATTCGCAATTCACAGTGGGTCCCGCCCAATTGCTAATTGAGCAATCCCGCGTTCAGCGGTCGACCCACAAATTGTCCCGTACGTCGTCGTCTCCTCCCCTCTCTGCGAAACGCGGGTCTTTTTCGCCCCTTGCGTGCCCCTCAAGAGTGCGTGCGTCTATGACACCTGTCAAATTATCGTGTTTACTGCTCCCGAAAGTTTATCTGGACCGCCGCTCTCGTCCTTGTGCCCGAAAAGCTTCCCGACCGCCTTCTTTCCCTTTTTCGAATTGGATTGGCAGTGGGCGCGCGAAGCCCCGCCTCTCTCAATCTTGAAAGCCCTTCATCCACCGGCTGTCCCATTGTCACTTTCAATGTCATCTAAATCTGCATAGTTCCCCGCTAGCCAGCTCTGGGCGATTTTTCAGCTGCGTACTCCGCACTTTATGCTACGAATGTTATAGCAAGTTACTACGAGTATTGATGCATTATGCAAATACACGCTTGCACCGAGATGTAAGAGCCGTAGAGGAAGCATGCGTGCTAATGCGCACTGTTAGTGCGCATTAGCACGGAAGCTTCATACAGCTAATCAAGTAATTGTGACCGCATTGCCGGCCGAAAAATCTAGTTATAAACTCTTGAGCGGCAACTCTTATTGTCCCTTATCATGGTCTGCAAAAATTACATTTTAAACATGCCCACTGTTCAGTATATTTCTCCAAATTTTATGCCCATGAAGTAATAGGCCGTAGTACGTCGTTGTTCGGAAAAATTTTTTGACGTCATAAAATACATTGGCGACAAGTTGACGTTGAGCTAATATTTAGTCTTAAATTTTAACCGACGGTCTGATAGAAATTCCCATCCTAGTTGTACTAGGCATGTATCACTAATGAAAGTATCGACCGGCCTTTTACACATAATCGGCGTGTACCGATCTTTGCCGCTCGCGTATACAACTCATTCCGGTTTGTACATATCCCGATGCACTACTTGGGAGATGATCAACTTGACGATTAAAGGCCTGAAAGAAAACGCCTCACTCCAGGAGATTTGAAGTTACTTTTCAAAGTAAATCACTAAACGTGGCGATTCCTTAGTCATATTTTAAATAACGACTAGTGTCTCGACTTCGGACGACATAATTCGGTGAAATCGCCTATATCGTCGTGCGTCAGCTGTTGAAGACGTCGAATTCCCGGTCGTTATTCAAAATGGAATTCATTGCTATTAGAATTGTACAATTATAGTCCGTTTCGGTAGGGACTCCCGTTAAATCCGGGAAAGTTAGCTACCATATTAAAGTGTGCTTCATAAATGGTGGTGTGCTACGTTCGCATATCGGCCGCAAGTATATAAGTTGCAGGCTGGCGTGGAAGGTGATTTGCAAATGTGTGAAATCCGGGGAGGAAGCTAGGGAGGGTGGGGGGATGTAAGAGACGTGCCCGTCCGCCCCTCCCTCCCTCTCCACGTTGGGTTGGCTGTCTGCGTCCTCGTGTGGTTGTCTGTCTGTCTGTGGGCAAAGAGAAGTCTGTATGGCTTCTGCGATCGTTTGGCCGGGGTTGCCAGCCCTCCCCCGTTTCATTCTTTTTCTCATCCTCTACTAACTCATGCTCTCGGAAGCTTTCTTCTTTTAGCGTTTGGGCAGGATTGGTTTGTCGCCGTGGGTGTGGCACGGGAGAGGTAGTGAAGAGGGGGGGGGGATTCTCCCTCTCATTCTATGTTAAGAGGGCTGTTGGATTCTCTTGAGCATTTGAAAGCTCTGACCACTACGTCTCGTAATTGGATGCAACGTATGTGGTGTGTATATTTCCTTCATTTCTGCGCTAAACTCTTCTTGGTTTCTTTCACCTCTTCCGTCTCTGATTCTTCCATCGCATTTCTGGATGTTAATATCCTACAAAAAAACAAATTCATCACCTCCGCCCATAAAAAACCCACTAACCATAACCTTTACCTTCATTTCAATAGCTGCCATCCACCACATACCAAACGCTCCATTCCATATACCCTCTCTGTCCGCGGCCACAGAATTTGTAACGACGCCCACTCCCGTCAACAATACACCGATAACCTATATCTCTCCCTCAGAGAACGTGAGTACCCCAAAAAGCTTATTACCAATCAAATCCTGCCCCCCTCTGCCAATTACACCCCTCGGGCCAAAACCCACCACCCCGACAGACTCAGCCTCATCACCACATTCTTCCCTGGCTCCCATAAAATCAGAAACATCCTCCGCGATCTATACCCAATTTTAAAGAATAATAATTCCACTGCCCTCCTATTACCTTCATGTCCCACAGTATTTTTTAAGCGTACCGCAAACCTGCGAGATATCTTAAAATCTACGAAACCCACCCTTCAACCGACCGCCCCCTCTCCACCACTCTCCTTAACTTGCAACCGTCCTAGATGCAAATGTTGCTCCCTCCTACGCTCTTCTGCTACGCCCTCTTCAAATAAATCTTCCTCAGCAGCCAACTGTAGTTCCACAAATATCGTTTACCGTCTCTCGTGCAAATTCTGCCCGGCATTTTACGTTGGCGAGTGTACTACCCCGCTTTCAATACGAATGAATGGGCACCGCCACTCCACCACATGTCCTCCCTTCATTGATCCCATTCCTAAACATACCGCTTCCCATTGTATAACTTTTAATGAAAGTTTCTCTCTCTTTTATTAGAAGCCCTCCCCGAATCAGCAACGAATATCGAATTGAGGACTCGCGAGATGGCATTCATTTGGATCTTCAGAGAATTTGAATTGCCCGGGCTAAATTTGGCCTACTGGCCAATAGCCACACCCCGCTCCCTACCAGCCCCCTTCCCTTCTCCTGTTCCGCCTTTCCCCCCTCCCTTCCCCCCCCCCCCCGAGGTAACAGACCACTAGTTAGTCTCTCGTCGCCGACGATGACGGCCTGACCGTCAAAACGTCCCGTAAATTATTTTGTGAGTGTCCTTTTAATTTTCGTGTGCCTGTGTTTTCAAAGTATATTTATGTATGTGTTTTTATTCGCCGAGTGCGTTTTATCAGAAAATATTATAAATGTATATATATATATATATATATATATATATATATATATATATATATACCAACTTGGATTGATGAGTTGGGAGGAGGGGTGAGGTAAAGATAGGACATAGTTTGCATCCAGCACGATTACAGGGGGAGGAAGTGGGTTTGGAAGCAACAGAGGTTTTAGAGAGGGGCTTGGTGGATTTGAAAATATCGGACAAGTTGGCAGGACGCCTATACGTGATTGAGGGAGGCTTAGGGAAAATTTTGGCGGTGGAGGCATGGTTTTTAAGGATGGGATAGAGGTCTTTTAAGATGGAGTTAAGGGACTGTACGCCTGGGATATCTTTACCTCGCCCCCTCCTCCCAACTCCTCCATCATCTCACTCCCTCACCCTCCCCCATCCTCTTGTATCACCAGTAATGTGGTCTACCGCCTACAATGTAAACTCTGCCCGGCTTTTTATATTGGCAAATCCTCGAGTCCCCTCAACATACGCATCAATAATCACCGTGCTAATTGTAAGAACCCTTCCCAATCTGCTTCTCTTCCTGTTGCAATACACGCCTCGTATCACAAAAAATCCTTCAACCATTGCTACAATGTTTCAATTCTTTTTTCCCTCCCCCCAACTGTTCCCCAACTTGAACTAAAATCGGTCGAATTATCATTTATTTGGTTGTATAAAGCTTTCCACCCACTGGGCATCAATGTATTTCATTAAACTCCCTTCCCTCCCTTTCTTCTCCTCTTTCCCCTCCATTCCCCTCCCCGCCTGCCCCTCCCTTTCTTTCTCCTCTCCTAACTCGTCCCTTCATCCATTACTCTGTACAATTCAGAAGATGGCAGTCGTGCTGCCGAAGTATCAAACAAACGTGTGTTTCCTTTTTTTGGTGTGTGCTTATATTTTTTAGCTTGTCATGCCTGTGACGCCTTAGTTGGTATATATTTTCACCACGTGTGATTCTTCATTGATTGAATAAATATATAAACTGCCTGTGGACGCTGATTGTGTTTCGTGAAAATTAAATACCACATTAAATTACCATTAAAATACCATTAAATTCCCCTGCCACACACCCTGAGGTGGCTTGCAGGGTATTTTGTAGATATAAATAGATGTAGTCGTAGTGCATAATTTTAGAAATGAATGTGTGTTATACTCAGCAATTGAGAATATTTTTGCAAGTCTTTCCAAGCTGTAAGAGGAGTTAGACAAGTGTTTTGTGCCAAGTAAGGTAGTTGTAGTGCGATATCGCTCCTCGTAAAGTTCAATGAATTTAGTTCCACATTTTTGTAGTGATACCTAAAAAACAGCCATTAATCGCGTTTCTTTTAAAATACTTGACACAAAAATAGAATCCGTTCTATGTGGCACTAAACAACCTTATCCCGTGGAAGTCGGTTGGTACCATATCCAATCCAGTGAAGCATTAAAAAAATGAACTTAACAGGTATATTTGTATTCATGAGAAAGTAAAACACTTTGCTTTTTTTCTAAAAAAATTTAAAAGTGCGATGCGTTTCACCGATTAACGGCATTATCAGGTACAGAATGTTTGTTCTCGTTAATGCTTGTTGCTGCAACAGGGGGGGGGGGGGAGGTGAAAAGTACAAGTATACGGGCAGGGTGGAGAAAGGGGCGGTGAGGTGAGAAAGGGTATTATTTAACAATGTAAGGAAATTCATTACAAAGGTTATGGGATTGTCTGATAATTTGCTTTGTGATGCTCTCTCCCATTCCTAGGTAACATATCTTATAATATCAAACCGCCTGCCAAGTTCCCTTATAGCAGCATTTTACATTCCCTTAACCATTTCTTAACTTTAAAGTCCACAGCAAAGGCAGGATAGACTCCTCAAGTCTTGTATTTCCAAAATTAAATGCAATAGCACAATGAGTCATGCACCGGCCAAACTGGAAGAAATGTTATCACACGCAACAAAGAACATGCCAGAAGTGAGAGAAATAAGGATTCCACCTCGCCTTTTGCTAAGTACTTGAAAGCAGTCGTACGAGGGATTTGACGCTCGAAATTTTTCACGTTCTTCCCAAAGGTCTGAAAATGGACGCTAGTGAGCAATTAGAAATTATCAGACAATCCGATAACCTTTGTAATGAATTTTGATTTCCGCATCCCTTCTTTCCGATAAAATTACCTTGTCAAATAATAATAGCCTTTCTCGCCCTACCAGCCCTTGATCTACGTGCCTTTCTCAACCCTTGTATTTGTGATTGCCCGAATATTTGTATTTTTCTCCTCCTCCCCCGTAACTACAACAACAATAAACGTATGATAAAACGTGGTAGAAAAGTACTAAGTATTTTACTTTATCATGAATAAAAACATTAAAAACTTCTTCAGAGTGAAGCTGTCAAGTTTTTCTAAATGTGGATAGATCGCGTGAGAAATGTGACGGTTCTTATGTTTTCTCATTTTAAAACTGAACAATTAATTACCTACCGTTATATTTGCAATCTTTCTATGAAATCTCAAAAACCCTTCGTGTTTGAAGACGTTTCAGCTTACGGTGTCAAGCATAGAAATCGAGTTGAATCCTCAAATACATATATTTAGTTAATTCCTGAGAATTTCAGTCATAAAAGCTAAGTTTTTGCGTCATAAATGGCAATGTAATCTTGCACTTCTCGCTTCTTAAATTTTGAAATAAAATTCAGCGATGGTCTCGATTATGTCGAGAAAAAAATCCCGCTGCAACTCCCACAATTAAGCTTTATCATACTCTTCCGGGGAGCACTGTTGGCGTTCGCTAATTCTGTCGCTAGGTGAAGTAGGTGTCGTGTGTGTGTGCGCGTTGCTTGACGTCGGTGGTGTGTCCCTCTCGGTATCTGCCTCTCGCGACCCCTCTCCGATTCTCACGGCTCCGCCTACCGCCGGTCGCGTGCTCCACCATCGATCGCCCTTATCAGTCACGTGACTCTCCCCCCCCCCCTCTCATTTGCCATTCGTGATCTTCCGAGCGCGGTGCTCCCCCCGTTCGCTTCTTATTCCAACGCGAGAGTGGAAAAACGCTGCTGCTCTTCTCTGTCACGGCTGCCGTATTTTCTGATACAGTTACATGTGCGTAAAACTTTACAAGCCACCTCAAGCGTGTGTGGCAAGGGGTGACACCAGACGTGCACTAATCGTGCGTAAATAACAGGGTCATTCAAGCCTACGACCAATAGGATACTGGCTTGCAAATGCACCTATGACGTAATGGCGACGCTGGCAAGGTTAAGTGACAGCCGACGCAATGTTCAATGAATGCTTTTCAATGTCATGTTATTCGATTATATTCAATTCTAAACGACCATTATTACATGATTAAACATTTAGTAACTCAACTTTATATCCCAGAACGATATCTGTTATTAGGAAATTGATTGTTTTTCTTCTCCTGAAGCTTTGGTCTACAATTCAAATGGAATCCGTCACTTCACTTCATCGTTTCGCTTTTTTATTAAATCTCTCTGTCTAGAATTATCAGAGAGTTCTCTCGTTTTCTGATTTCTCCTGAAGCCCTGATGAAGCTTAAATAAAAAAGCGAAACGTTGGTGAAGTGGTGGTTTCCATTTGAATTGTAGACCAAAGCTCCAGTAAAAAAAAAACATTCAATTATAATTAGATTGGTCAAGATTAACCTATATACACGTTATAAGGAAATGATTAGCAACGATATTCAGGCAGGGTTTATGGATCAGTTTTTATCTATGATCACAGGCATAAAATTGACACCAAGAACTAGGTTATCCGATAATGCCAGTTAATTGTACGTCCATGTCATTGTTCAGAATAAGTCTGCTAGTTTTACCGTCGTTCCTTGTAGTCTGTGTCCCGGATTGTACTGTAATTATTCTTCAGAAGTCGTTCTGTGAGCACTGTTATAAAATCATTCGGAAGTGAAGAATTGTCCTTGCCACACAATTACGACCTGGTTTGGATACTTATCAGTTCTGTTAATTTGAAGTAGGTAATACAATGAGGAAAGGGAAGAACTATCGTGGCAAAGGTAAATTCGCATTTGAAAGTGTTTATGATTAACCGTGAAGTATTATTGATGAAAACTTCGGTATCACCCGAATGACGTTCGCAAATTGTTTTTCCTCGAACGTAGTAACAATCTTGCGACAAATGTCCGCGATGTATTTTTTTTAAACACGTGACTTACAACCGCCATCGATATTAGAGCTTCCGTTAAAGTAATATGCCTCTGCAATCACTTGGCACCTTCGTAATCGTGCTGTAGGATATATTACGAAAGAAAATATAAAGGGGAATCTTTATTACATGTCTTGTGCAAGTAATATCAAAACATCGCTAATGATTTATGTTGGATGAGGCAATCGCACCTGTCATCTTCATATACTCTATGCAATCAGAAGTTAATTAGGCAAGAGAAACAAAGAAACCTTTGTGCTAGTGCTAATTTCCTTTCAAAGCTTTTGTTCTTCTCCTCACATTTTAACAAACAATATTATGACAGAAGTCAGCCATCATCCCCAACTTCAGAGGATATTGCGGTAAACGCACTCTTAAAGGTAACTTTTGTCAGCTACTACAGCATAAATGAAGCACTTGAGAAGGATGTTTTGATCCTTCCTCACCATTTAGACTGTAATTCAAAATACGGAATTAACCTGGCAGTGCAGATTTACCAACAGTTCTTCGGCGATTAAAAACGCAGTGTCGCATCTCGTTGCTGAGTTATTTTCTTAAACGCACAGAGTAATACCCAGTGTCTACGTGTATGCAAAAGGAATACAAAGCATAGTGAGACAATGTCTAATCAACTATTACATCTTTTATTTTTACAATATCCATAGTAGACACAATTTACAAGGCTGTAAAACATGTTATCAAATCAATGTCTCGGTAAGAATTTCTGTTACTACTTGAGATACAAAAGAGAAATGTACAACATCCAATGAAAATCACGCAAAATGTTCGGAAAGTAATGACAGAGGAAAACGAGCTGATAGCAAATTATACGGAAATAAGTAAAGACGAGTTAAAATCCCAGCTCTACCGTTATGTACTGTACATCAAATCATAAAAGTAGCGTCATAATAGCGGCAAAAATACGCCTAGTAATCACTTACAACATTAAAAAACACTGTAAATGTCATTGCTCGATGAAATATACTGATTTGGCAAAGAAAGTAATGAAGAGTAATGTTTTCACTATCATTTGATGAAACAAATTCCACTAAATTGAATTTTTCGGTCATATGATTCGCTTTTTCCAGCCGGCATTGAACGTGTTGACTGACTAGCTGCATTTCTGACGGTGGACTGCACTACTATCTTGGACTATTTTTTATGTATAGGCTGGAATCTCGATAAACTACTCTTGGCTTGTCATTAGGTCTCCTGGCAGCTGGAACAGAACTCGAGAATCCACTTCACGAAGTAAATAATCGACTTTGGTCTACGATTGATTTTGTTAGGTGGATTTATATTATTTTTGACACTTGATGGAAATATATTCAGTCACTAGGAATGACTGAGGTCTAGGCTGGAGCCGTTTCGAGTCTAGGGCTAGCTTTTCGAATTTTCTCGGTGCAATAGGAGGTCTCGAAGTGGCAACCCTTACTTGTTGAATATATACAAATGCGAACTCTTTTTTGCGTATTAAGTCTCTCCGAACTATTATGGAAAGTCATTGAAGTGATATGATAAATCAATCTTCTAGGAATATTCTGATTATGTTATGTTGACAGCTGCGGAATATGATAAAGTTTCGGTTGCTATTCTAGTTGCTGGTGATTCTTTAGAACAGCGGTTCCCGACCATTTCCAAATTTTTTCCCTTGGTACCCCATTTTGCCCCTGGCGTACGAGTACCCCTTGCAGTTGGAGTACCCCCTGGCAGTAGTAAAGGAGTATATGCTTATCACGCTTGCGCCGCAAATAGTCAGCTTCTCTGGCGTTCCCCTGAACCACTCAGCGCGTACCCTTTAAGGCCCTGCTTTCCTCGCGCCGGTACGCATAGTGCCCCCCAAAATCCGCCAGTTGTCGTTGGTGCGAATCTCCAGTGGAACCCCTGCTGGCCACAATGGCAATTATTAGGAATCTGCTGTTTTGCTTCAAGGTCACTGGCCTAGGAGTGCGTTGCAACGCTGGCGAACGTCCGTCTCGCCCACCCATCATTCAGGGGAGGCGGTTAAAAGAGGCAGGCATACAATGTAGACGATGTAGACCGCGTAGACCCTCGCCTCGCTTCCATAAGAACAATGGGATATTCTGGGAAGAGCGGCCTCGCTTTCAAGCTGTCCCACTCTTTGACAGGGAGGCGTTTGAGACATATTATTTCTCTTAAAACGGGGAGAAGCAGTCACAGAAAGAATACAACCTAGATTATCCAATCGCTCAACGTCCGTTATTATGCTGGTCACCGTTATTGTTCCAATTTTCAAAGTGTTTTTAAAGGGATTTAATTTCAATGACTTTATTGGACGTATATTTTCATTAAGTACTCTGAAACAAATGTTTAAGCTTAGTAATGTCCACGAAAAACCCCAATTTAACATCTCGACGAAACGTAAGTCGACAATATGACTTTTGTCCGCATTTTTTCCGAATTCTGACCACAGTATAGCGCAGTGGTATATTATTACCCTTTTGAGAGAGTTGGCTGAGGTAGGTTTTCGGAAAGGTTGTTTAACAAATAAAATCATCATGGAGTATCATTTAATGGAAAAAAGTTTATTCAGTTAAACTTAATTATTGAAAGGATTTTTATAGGTTTTTACTTTTGGCTACGAGTTTCTTGCTTATTTTTTAATTCTCTTTGAGCCTGTATTATATATTCAGGATTCCGTATTTCCATTGACCTGCTGCGTCGAGGATCAATTATCTCTGGCAGCAGGCAACTTTTATAAAATTTTTCTAATTTAGGAAACAATTCCTTCTGTTTTTAGTGATTACGAGAGAAAACGTGGCAAGAATTCTTTCGGGGGAAAAGAAAGATTTTTTTTGAGATATTTTCCGTTTGTCCATCCATGTATTTCCAATGTCTTGATCCTACAGAACAGTTTCCCATTTCGATTTCTAATGTTTTAGCATCTTGGTTTCTTTTCTCCAAAATGTCTCTTGATTATGCTGTATGCCGTTCTCGATTTAACCCTCATCATGTTGTCGTTAATGTTTTCGCAGCAGCTTTCGATCCATTCGTAAGGATATTTCATTAGTACCTTCGAAATTTGATATTCAATGTCATAAAAAATTAGTATTTTGTCGATGTTGAATGTTTATCCTAATGCGAAAATTTGAAATTTAGAGGTTGGTGGCTTTACTCTCTGAAAATGCAACATAAATATTATTTCTTGCCTTGCAGAAATGATTGAGGCTCATTGCAATACAGTTGGAGAACTGCCTCGTGTTTGGAAGCCACCTGCTGAAGTCGTACAGATATGCTTCTCTTGAACTCGAAGATGTGATTCTTCGTAATAAATCATGCTAACCTAGCTTTTAAATTCTATGTATTGACTTCATCGATTGGATAGTAATTGATTAAACCCGCAAGCCCTTGCGTTACCGTTTGGTTACATGCATTCAAACAATAGGGAACTTGCATATATATCAGATATAATCATGAACCCCAAAACTCAATAGAAATATATGTTTGCGTTTCACGGTGAAATTTTTTTATTATTTTTTGACGAAGTTAGCAATATTTAATTCATTAAAGTTCAAGAGAATTTTCAAACACAAGTGAGAATCGAAAACGCCCGATGATTGGCTGGTGGCAAAGTGACGTAATTATTCAGTACGCGGAAGCAGCATACCGCTGCAGGGCTAGTATTTGATCTTTATTTTCCTCCATTGAAAGCCATATATTGCGTAAAGATGGCGAAATAAGGTTATTCTAAGGAAATGAAGGAACCTTTGATTATTCCACAAACATTTTCATTTCGCTTTCCGACTATAAAGGTTTCGACTTGTTAATTAAGTCATTTTCAAGGGCTTGGTATTGAGTTGCACAACATTTCTCAAATTTCATATTATTATCGATCATGTACAGATACTTGATTAAAGGGTCCACGTCCCAAATATTAAAATATCCCCCCTTTGAAAAATGAAGGCGATGTCTAACCATTAACGATAGGTCTCCAGAAGGAATAAATAATAATCCCGCTGCAAAATATATTTCGCCGCGAGGCTTATTATGACCCTCAATCCTGGGAGCCGCGAGCGAAACTTTCAGTCCCTCGACTAACCCCTTCGTGCCTCCTCCCCCCCCTTACCTGCTCCACGGCAGCGTTGCCGACTCGGTCTCCTAGAACGACACGGAGCGCCTATGGAAGACGCTGCGGAGAAAGGGCGAACTTCTTGGTCTCCCACGGACCGCCAGGGTGGCGTTTATTTAGTTTTGCACGTCCAAAAATCAAAGACATTATTAGGAAAACGCTTTTAATGGAACTTGAAATTTATGCGGGAACAGAATTACAAAGAATCAATCTTTGTCTGCCTGTTTAGATGTTTCCGATATTCATCACCAAACGGGAGTAAAATAGCAACGCGCCGGCCCTTATTTGCAGAGCTTTTGTGAAAAATGTGGGAGGAATATCCTTTTGTTGTCAAAGGCAAAACATAATAAAAAGAACCTTTTTTCATAAGTTGAAGACGAACTTCAATTATCTTATGAGGTTGACGAGAAAACCTCTTCCAAATATGGTCCATATACGGACCGGCAAAGCCGAGGGTGGAGGCCCCTTAAGGGTTCGCGTAACACGGATTCGAAACTGCTGTTCTAGAGTTATTAATTCAGCAAGTGTACCAAAATATGCTGTGATATGCTTTACAAATTAATTGCAGGTAGGCACGAAGTTATTTTTGTATCCGATCGATTTCGATATCCAGATCATTATCAATGCCTTTATATAGTTCAGAGACATGCTAACAAAGGAGAAAGAGACAAGTAAGTTACTTGCTCACCATCTTAATCACATTATGACAGAAAAGAATAAATCGCAGAAACATCATGAAACCTTAGACTTATTGTATTATAACAAAATCTATGTATAGTGGTTGTATTGTATCAATGTTTTAATGCGTTTGATGCGTTCGAAATTTAATGGAATGGCTCTACTTCTCTTGATAACTTCTTTTCTCTCCCAAATATTTTTCCTAGCTGATGTAATGTATTGTTTGCTGTATCTGGATGCTTTGTGATCTTGTGTGTGCGTGTTTGTGCCAGTAGGTGATCCAGGACCATATCTCGGGGTGGGGGGGGGCAATATCTGCTAATGTGCCATATAACCGGGGAGGGGGGAGGGAGGGTGAGTAGGGGGTATGGAATATCCCCCAATGGATATACTATGTGTTTTTGTATGTGCAAGAACTGTGTGTTTTTTGTCTCGGCGGGGGGGGGGTAATTGCCCCCTTCCCCCCCCCCCCCCTGGATCCGCCTCTGGTTTCTGTCTCGTGAAAACTGATTCCATTAAATTTCACCTCGTTCCTTGCTTTACGTTCCCGACTCTGTTGAGTGTATTTTATATATTGCTTTTGTGATATGATACGAAATGCATACTCTGCAGCGAGTAATGGTAGTCTGTAATTAATCTTTTCAATGTTCCGCGACTCCAGGAAAAGGTATGACTTCTCTGTCCTCTCCTTCGCTTCTTCTCTTGTGTGGCTCCGAAGTCCACCGCGCGTATCAGACGAATTGCCCGTATCGACATTTTTTCCTCTCTTTATCTCTTCCTCCCGGAGTGGAGTAGGAGGAGAGGGGGGGGGGTGGCTGGAGAGGTGTGCAACAGCCAACCGTAGAGCCAGTCTCAGATTGGAATGCCTTGTGTGGTGGGAGTGCTGGTGTTTTAACTGCTGCGGACGAAAGGGTGCATTTTTTCTCTGCTGTTCTTATACCTTATTTTCTTTGCCTTTGGGAATGTGGCGTTTTTACCCGATTTTGTGTGTCCTGTGTCGTTTCGTTAGCGTGTAGGTGTCCTGTTTTTTACTCTTATTTGGTGCTCACATTATGTGCCACGTGTGCTGAACGTTTGTGAGCTTAATCGTAAGGAAGTGGCGCTACGGCCGTGGCCGAATCTCCAACCATGCTTGTCGTAGCCTTGCTCGAGCGTGACGCGGTGATATGGTAGAGGACAGCTCGCTCAGCCAGCCAGCGGTATGTCTTTCCTTTAGCTCCAGCTGAGGCTAGATGCTTGGGACTACCGGCGTCGTTACTCGGACAGGCTTCTGAACAGAGAGGGAGTTCGCTCAAGGTGACCCGCGCGCTGCCGAGGCATGCTTCCTCTCCGCGACGCACCCATTTCGGCCACGGCTTAGTTGGTGTCCTCCGGCTTTTGTGTCTGTGCCGCCGCTGTGGGTTGAGCGTGGACGCATTGGGCGCTACTTATGCTGCTCAGCTTCTGGCTCCTCGTTAATTACATTTACCACTACCGCGTGGATACCTTTGTTACCTGTGTATCTGAATGTGAGCGGAGGTATTCCGACCATCGTGCCTGTATCTGTCCGCCGTCTTGTTCTGCTGCTGTAGTTGTTTCTTGTGTGGTGGAGAGAGGAGACTTGTGGTGTAGTGCTGTGAGAGCTTCCGAAGACCACGCTCAAGTACCCGCACCGCCGCGGCCGCGTGGATAGTCCTGCTTTCCTCCTTGCGACGACGCCGTTGCAAACTGCCTGTCTGAATGTGGGCGGATGTCCTCCAATGGCCGTGATCCTGTCTGTCAAGCGTCCTTTCCTGCCGCCGCTGTCGTTGTTTTTCTTGTGCCTTCGTCTTGGATCTCCGTCCGTGGATGACCTCTCGATTGCCTTCTAGTCCCTGATGGAGCGTCATCTGGACGCCTGTGATGGACGACGCGCCCTCTTCTGACGACGAGGACGTCAGTTCGTACGAGGAGGACGCGGGCTCCGGGAGCATTGCCGCCCTGAGGGACACGCTCAATTACCTGCTGCTCATGTACCGGCCACCCAAGAGGAAGGAGGAGGCCCCCTCGCCCCCGCCGCCCCGCCCCCCGAGGGCCATGGACTCCGCCAAGGCGAAGAAGGCGGCCCCCGCGTCGGAGGGGACGGTTTTCGTCCGGGGGTCGAGCCTGCGGCGCACGGTGGACGGGGTGACGACCACGAGGAAGGCCAAGGCGGAGGATGGCGGCCGGCAGTGGCAGGGCCCGAGGCGCGTGGTGAAGGCGCAGCCGGTGTCGCGGACGGCGTCCATGGACCGGCGGCGGGCGGAGGAGCGGGGCGGGGAGGGGCAGGAGGTGGGGGCCGCGTGGAAGTACAGGACTCACCGCAGGAGCCACGACCCGTCGGTGCCGCCCCCGGACGACGCCCTGCCCCCCATGGGCACCGTGAGGCACTACGGGGGCGTCGTGGACGTGGTCAGCGTGGGCGACGACGCCGCCCCACCTCCGACGCCCGTCGACGCGCTCCTGCTCAACGGCAGCGACGGCCGCCGGCATCACCAGGCCACGATTCACGTGGGTGCCGCCGAGCTGGGCGAGAGAAAGGTAATGACGGGACGGCTCCTGCGACGTTCTGCGATGGGATCGCATGCCATTGTGCATCCGTAAATTCAGGGAGCTTATGAGGGTATCAGTAATGCGCGGATACGATCAGCCGAGTAAATAGTTCGAGTAGAAGAATTGGTGAGAAAAGGCTCGATGGCGGAAGTCCCTTGGAGAGTTGACCAAGCATCGCTTTTTGCTTTTTGACCGATGTGAATAGTCTACCAGTGCTGTTCTCAACCATTTCAGAAGTGGCTGATTACTTCGAAATCTCAAACCATTGCGTCAGTTGTTTCCCTTTGTTTAATGTACTTGACTAGATTATTTCGCTTAAATTCTGTTCTTGAATGTAGTCATGCCATCAGCTCACATTCTTACAAAAAGTCAAGAAGTATGCTTGCTCCGAAAAAAGCCGGGAGTGGCTGTGATGGGATAAACGGGCGCCTTCGTCAACACCTCGAAGTTTCCCCTGGCGAAAATATAACGTGAAGGGGGCGTCAACGAAGCTCATATCGGAGAGTGAAGGAAGAGTTTCCCAAGCAACAAGGGAGGGTGAACGAAGAAGAGTCGGGGGAGTGTAAAGTGGAACACCGGAGAGTAAACGAGGCGTCCTCTTAGAGTTTTATCGGAGCGTTCAAGGGGTACAAGTCTACTCCCACCTCTATTTATATTTTAAAAATTGCCTGAAAATAGTTTTCATTGAAGTAACGATGGTAAGAACACTATATATAAAAATTAAAACAATATAAACCTAGTAAAAAAGAGTAAATATTATACCGAAACCTTTAACCTTTCCACTAGCAGTCGATCACCTTAACCAATGGGCTATCACAGCTGTATAAGTGACGAGAGTTTCATAGGGTTTAACTCTAATTACATTCCGTGACATGTTTTCTTTACGGTTTTTAGATGCTTGGATTTCACGAGTTTTTGCTTTTCAATGACTAGTTAATATAATTTCATATTTATAACGAGATAATTTTGAGGAATAGTTCCACTATTTTTTCTTATTGTTCCTCATGACCTTGTTCATCCTCCAAGCATTTTCTTCCAAATCTGGAGAGATGTGAAGAGTATAAACGTATAAATAAGTGGAAGATGAACAATATATGTCATCATGTCATCACCACTCCATAATTATACATAGGTATGCCATTCAAATTGATAACCGCGACTATGTCTAATATGCGACTGCCTTGATTATGTTAGATGATTAACAAGTTAGGCGCGGAATACATAGCGTAATAGTATATAGTAGGTAATTTTTTATTTTCTATGTGTAATTGCGAGTAAGCAAACGACCGGTAACGTGCCATCAACCTTAATGAAACTTCATTTGAATATATGAAGTTTACGCAGTTGGTACATCATGCACATGTTTTAAATACTATGTAGACGTAATAACGCATTTCTGGGGGAAATGTACGAACTGGCTAGCTACCAAGTAATTATTTACACCGTATATTAATAGTAAATTCGAATCAAATATTACGAAGCGAGCATTACCGTAGGCATGTTCTTTAAGTTTAAGTTGTCCGTCAACGATGGTACATCATGATAAAAACTAAAAATATTGCATATTATTGAGACGTTTGAGCTACCAGCTTTTATTTACTCAAGCCAATTCTTAGAGAAAAAATTTTTTTTTTCAAAAATTAAAAAAAAATTCGCAGTAGTAGCAGTGAATTCGAAGAGTAAACAAAACCATCAGACAACACTTCGTTTCCTTCCCCCGAAGCGTTAGGAAGAAGTGTTGACGGGGAGACGAAAAACGAAGCGTCAAAGAAACCATGATGCACTCTCCGTTCTCTCTTGCGGAAGAGTTCGGGAAACTTGTTCGAGTCAAATATCTAGGAGAGTAATCGGGGAGTAAAGGAAGCTCCTCCAAGAGTATATAACTCCCCGTTGACGCTGCCTCTACGCTAGGGCAAGCGTTCGATTTTTACCAGGGTCCCTCTGAAGAAGTCGAGCAGCATTAGAGATTATGGAAAACGGTGTTGCTCATCTCAAACAATGCCTTTTATCGGGCGTAGTACAAGAATACCTACTCCCCCTATGGTTGGAATTCTTGTTAGTACTTTATTTAATCGATTCTCTGTATCATGTGACGGCAGATAAGATTTGCAACTTGTATTCGGTTCCTAAGAAGGTGGTAATAGTGGTAGGGGATGGTTTTAACTTTTTTGAAGGTAGTCTTATGAACCTAACCCCTCCTTTCTTTATACTCGGAGACAAAATTGGGCCCCTCTTCTGACCGTTAATTTGATGGAATCGATCAGTTTAATGCGATCTGAACCGTTTGTCAGGCGATGGTAGCCCTTTCCGAGGTACGCGAGGGGGCATGAAATTGTTTCCAAGTTGTATACTGTTCGGTTCGCCGGCGCAAGTTCACTCTCTGCCAGCGAAATTAGAGCTAATTTTGGACGAATACGTAAGAAAACAAAAAGTGAAAATATTGCATCATTGCGGTAGAGAAGTCATTTTTCTGGTTACCAAGGAGTGTTCATCAAGCAATTTGACAAGCTTTTAACTAGGTTAGTCGATAGGTTGTCTAGCTAGTTAGTTGAGTTGCTCCCTAATACCTGTATCCTTATCTGCTACCTAGTGCCAACAGCACGCAGGGATGTTACAAGTCAGGGAATTTGAAACCCGTCTGGGAAATGAGGGAAATGTCAGGGAAAATCGTCGAGCTATGAGGGAAAAATTGGATGAGGGCAAAGGTCGGATTGAATTGGTCAGTGGCCGACGCAGCCCAACTATACGTTCGTTCGTTGTGGCCCGAGTCGATGTTCTATTTTCTGATTTTGTCTTCGTTTCATAAATTTGTCAATAAATTTGATGAGTAAAAGTAACATTGGTTTGTTTTCTCAACTTTCATGTGCACTTAAAATTTTCACTGCTCTCTGAACGTCAGGGAAAATGACAATTTTTGTCAGGGAAATGTCAGGGAATTTCTTTTCCAGAACAACCCTGAGCACGTATAGAATTATAGCTCTTGTATGTCTGTCCTTGTATGTAGTTCCTGAATATTTCAAACGGTCCATCTAACATTGGTGGCGTAGGTATCGTGCGTGCTTGTGTGAGGCATCGCCTCCTGACAAGCACTCATGCTAATCCATCAATAGTCGTAGTTACATTAACTTTAATAAGGTATACGTATTGTAATGCATGTTAGTAACAGCTCACCCCCATGCCACACACCCTTGACGTATGTATGCAGATGAAGCAATCATTTCCGTGAAAGCAAACTTCGCTCAACTTAGGTGTACAGAGTTAAATGAATGTATGAACTAATTGCCAAGAGAAACTCGAATGACGTGTGTTGCCCGAAAACATAACTAGTATCAACTGGGGCAGCCTCGCATACATTGTTCAAGATAAAAGTTTACTGAGTTATTCCAGTCCTTGGTTAAATAGCCAACATTATCCCAAGAAAAAAATTACATAATACCCTGCACGCAACCACAAGTGTGTGTGGCAGAGGGTGAGTTATGACTAACATGCACTACACTATACCCTAATAAGGTTAATGAAACTACGACTATCAATGCACTTGCGATAACCTGTAAGTTCTTGTCAGGAGGTGATTTTTCACCAACATGTACAACACTATTGGTATTCTACCGATGATAAAGAACCTATTTATATAAATGTATTTAGCAACTAGATTTAGTAAAGTTAGATTAAATAGATAGGTACTTAAAAGAATGTCAACTCTTTATGAAATAATTAATTCCTTTCACTGCAGTATAAGTCAGGTCGTGGGAATGGCCAAAATTGAGTCTGGTTGTTGATTACTCGAAGCAGCAATAACGATGCAGCAACGTGACAATGTCAAAACACGGCCAAATTGCCAAACTGTAGCATGTCGGCTCTGCGTCAAATCGTAACGTGATCGCTGCGCCGGTGAAAACCCCTCAAAAAAGTATGACTTGGTAAGTGCGCGCAGTCGAGTGATTGCGTTCCCTTCTCTCCTCGGAGGTTATCTAATCGCGCTTTTATCTTTGCCAGCGCTTGGCTGAGACTGCACCTCGCGACGCTCTCGAGGATCCATCAATTTGAAACTCGCTCCCAGATCGGAGAGACCTTGGGTGGTAGTCGCTTGCTCTCGCGAGATAGCGCTTGTCGCAACATTTCCAAGCCACGGTTGGTGCGCGAGCGAGCTGTCGAATGGAATCCCTATACTATAGTCCATCGCATGAGAAATACTCGGGGGGGCGTGTAGGCAGATAGGATGACGACTCGCGGAGTCACAAGTTTTCTCGGCCCAGGGACCGGGTGTCGGCGCATGCGCTGTTGGACGGGGTTACCCGAAGATTTGATTCCATCTCTTCTCGGTTCCAAGAGAAGGAATTTTCGATAGATCTTGTTAAAAGCATAATTACGTCCACCGTGGTGTGTGTATGCCTCATTATTGAACAGCATTATCGAGCAAAGTGATCGCAATGGAATCAGCTTTACCAAAAGATATAACTTTGACCGGTTGAGCGCCATTTCTTGGGCATTCTTAGAAATTTGCCGAGTGACACTCGTATTACACGTAAGAGGATCGTTTAGAACCCCCGCAGTACCTCTCCCGAATTTATTTTCAAGAAAAAGCTCTTCCTAATTAAGAATGTAATACGCTGCCAGGAGCACGGTCGCCTTGTTGAGTACAAGAGGGGGAGCAAAACACCTCGATCCGGGAGGCGGAAGATTTCGAACTTTATTTGCCCATTTCCGGAGAAAAGGAGGGCTTGCAGCCGTGTTTTGAGAGGGGCCCATGCGCTGGACTCCAGTCCACTCGATTAAATCAGAACTTCGATAATTATTATCATTGCGCGAGTACTGTACTATAATTAGTTGGTTTCCTGAATGACATTGTCATACATGGAGTATTTAATTTTTTTTTATTTGTCTGGTAAATGTTGACAATTTTAGGGAATGTATTTTGAATTGATTCGCCAACTCTTTACGAAAAATTCCCCCCCTGACTGTATTGTAACCACCCGCAGGCACGGGCTCGCGAACGATTGGCCTCACATCGTTCCATTCGTAGTCATTCGTGGGAGATTAAATGTCTTTCGATCTGCTCTAGCGTCGCCGGCTTGAATGGGAAGCTGTCAGTGTCTCGGCATACGCTTTGATTTTTGAGTTTGTTGTTTAGGCCTGAACACTTATTTCAGGCCCTTTATACTTTTCTTAATTCGTTTCTAAGGTGTTTCGTCACACTGATTTTTTTCTTTGTCGTGAAACTCTTGGAGAACCTTTCACTCAAAGCTTCAAGGCGTTCGACATTGGTGGAATTTGGATTAGCTCTCCCGCTCCCCTATTCGCAGGAAAGGCAAGATGCCGTCATTCACTTCCGTGATGACGTTCTTCTCTGCGAACTAGCATAATGTTCGTGATGACTTCGCCATATTTTGTAAATCATTCAAGAGGCAGTTTGTTCATAATCGCATTATTGTTGTTAATGAGGGATGTCGAATGAGCACCGTTGGCTAATATATGCTGTGAACACGATATCTGTATTCATCAGTTAGCGAAAACTTGCTCGTTGGAGTGTTGACACGAAAGCTGAAATATCTCGTGAGACGTCATCATACCCAGCTGAAGGATTTGCAGTCTGCCTTGCCTCAAGTCTGAAGCAACATTCTGAATTTCCCGCTAACCCCTGCATCTTAGCTTTACCGTGCGTCCCCACGATGCTAGGAACTCTGGGAAGAAACAGTTGCGCTCTTCAAAGTTGCGTTTGTTTGACGACCAATACGAAATTCTTGTTTCAATGCTGCACATAGTTCATGTATGCCCATGGTTGCTGCTGCAGACGGTACCGCGAAATATTGCTGCTGATCGCGTCCTCCAGCAGGGAACTTGGCCGCTCAAGAGCTGACTCTCGTGGAATATATCTGTAAAATTGATGAAAATAGCTGTTATTACTAGATAGTTGATCGCTAAAAAAATATAGTACATATTGTTATTTGTTCGACTCCACGGGTTGGGCTGCTGAATCTGATTTCTTATTTCTCATCGGTAGTTGCTCAAAAACTTAAGAAAGAGTGGAGACGGTCCTGAAATCGGATTCCCAGACATATGCTTGCTAGAAAGCGCGCAATTTAAAATGGCACGCGACATATTGTAATGTGAATATTCGGTCGTGTGAGAGAGAAACTCTCTCGGAGAAAATATTGCCGTGAAATGGACCCCTGGTGATTAAGCTCGTGCTCATCGGGAACCCTGCAATGATGCGGTCGTTAGCGTTGACATGCCAATTGGTGACTTCTCGGTCTTTTATCTTCGTACTTTATCTTCTTGATCTACCCTGCGAGGCGCCGAATTTATGTTTTGTAAAATGTCCACTTGCTGCGATTCTGTCAATTTTCTGTGGTATCCATCACAGAACGTGAAAATATTATGCATTGTAGGCCACGTGTTGAAAGAGACGAGGAAGAGGCGCTTTGTCAGTGCATGGCGTGAGGGGGGGAGAGATGGAGAGGCGCGGAGGAGGAGATGCGGCTGGGTGGTGAATTCAGGAAGTGAATCCATGTCAGGGAGTGAAGGCCGAGAAATTTTGAGCAAGGATAGTCAAGGCACGGACCGAGGCATATGGGTTAGAATGTTTGATTTGGATAATCGTCAACGTTTAAGTTATCAGCGCCTGTTATTTGCTCATGTTATACCTGCGAGGAGAATTGTAAACAAAATTATCATGAAGTCTTTAAAACAATAGCTGATTTTAACTTTTCTTCAAAAATTCCTTCTAGGGGTCGAAAAGTCAGAAAAATCACTGGAATACGGTGAAAAGTTTCTCTCTCCTAAACTCTATAAATTTATACCAATAACCAAAGAGTACATCGCCTAATGCTGACTAAATGTTTTTTTTCTGGTGTGACGACTGTTCGTTTTCCGGGGCTTAGTTCACCTCACTGAATTGGTATGTGCTGCACTGTGAGAGGCGTCGGACATGCCTCTCACGCAAGGAGGCTGTTCTCCTCGAAGTAGGCACGTGTCCATGAGTGATGATGCGCGTTTGTCCTACGCGTTAATCGCTCCTCGTCTCGTCTGCTGACTATCCCAGCGGTCTACACTCCTTCAGTTAGTTTTAATTGTATTGTTTTCGACCCGGGTTGTTATTTTCTAACTTTTCGGATCTGAATCGAAAAATAGTTACGGTTGCTAACATTTTGAATTTCGAAAATTCGGGCGGAAACCTTGGAAAATGTAATCGGAAGAAAGTTATAAAATTTAGAAGGTTCTGACAATCCTTTCATCTGTGACGAAGGAGTCCTATTTTTACCCTCGGAACGAGCGGTACGAAAGTTACAAAATTACTCCCCCCCCCCTCCCCCACTCTGCCCCGCGATCCCATGACAGGCAACCATTTCCGCCAATGAAAGTGTGCGCCCGCGTGAGAGTTGGTCGATATGGAATGGGAGAATGAATTGACGAGGGAATAGAGCAGACGATTGATGGAGTTGAGAATGCTGTAGCTGAGTGTGGTGTTAAGCGTTGGTAATTTAATATATGCGAATTAGGTTGTTGGTTAGTTGACGCGATGAAATCGTACTCCGACAGAGCGTTAGCGAAAGTCATGCTGCCATGGTTACTTAGGTGGTTATGTTGTCTTCTCTAACGACCTGGCTAAGGCGAACTAGTCATATTTAGAAATCTCTTTCCTGACCCGCTGGGTGGAAAGAGAGATTCCTTCCATACGCATTTTTGTCTTTGAAGGGTGGAGACTTATTTTCATCTTCCTTTACTTAGTGCCCAGCAATCAAGGTCAAGGGTGTTTGGCAAGGGGTGAAAATACACCAACCAGGACTTCACTGTGTGTTGCAGCTGATATATAGGCTGCGAGTATGAATGCATTGTGCAAAACATGCATGCATTATGTGTGGCAGGAGATGGATTTCCAACATGCTACACACACTATATGATGCATGTGTTTTAGGAATTGTATTTGTGCATTTTGCAAAAACGTGCACCGACGTGCGAGAGTTGTACAGGAAACATGCGATGCGTCCTCTTAGTGCTACTTAGCGTATCAATATAGAAGCATTGGAGAGCAAATCAACCAATTAGGTACGCTACTGGTCGAACAATTTAATTGTTACGGCTCCGTGGCCACTGTTGTCTCCTTATCGTTGGCGGAAATATGACATTTTAAACCTGTACGTTCTGCAGTCCTTTTTTTTTCTTAAATCTTATGCACGTGATGTAATCGACCGTAGTGTGTTGGGATTCACAAAATGTTTTTGACGTCGCCAGAATATAGATCTGCTGAGGACTGACCGAAAAGATTTTTATCCGAGTCACATGTTCGTACACATACAAGTGATTCATTCGTTGTGTGTCCGGTGGGATGCGCGCGCGGTGGTGATGGAGAGGCGGATGCTATGGTCTGTGGCTTCGAAGGAGGGGGTTGAGAGAGGTTGATCGAGGCTCTGGACACGAGAGTGGCTATAATTCAATATCCGCGCGCCCTCGAGATAAAAGGGCGGTAATCGGACAGAATACTATTTTTAAGTGCGTGGCTTTTTAAGAGCGGGCCGCCTATTTATAAATTGAGAGAGACTGCTTCCTTCCGTCGGGGCTCGTACTGTTGGAGACGGCGCGAGGCCATAGATATGGTGGGTTTCGACCCCACGTGAGAAGGATCTCGGTTTGTCGTGCTGTGACGTCGAGGCTATTCGCTGCCCGTTCGTGATCACCGCAGCATGAAGTTGTGTTTCCGTGGACGCGTCAGGAGCGTGCGCGTCTGTAAACGCGTCGTCCTCTCGCGCGAGCCGTTCTCGTAAAAGCGCACCAGCACCGGCGTACTTGGGCGTATGGGGCGAGCGATCTACAGTGGAGAAATGAAAATGATGAAGCTGCGACGACCGCGTTGACTTCATACGTTTTGTACACTGCTTTGAGATCCGCCCATTTCTCTACTCAACTCTGTAATTACCTTTCTCTTTCTTTCCATCTCATCGCTTTTATCTCTAATTCGCTCTCGTAGGATTCTTCACCGCCTGAAAATCTTATCGCTGAAACATAAGGAATTGCTAATAAGGCTTAAAAAAACTAAAAGAAAAAAGTCAGTGACAATCGACCATACGATTCTCACCACCGGCAGCGTGCAAGTTGCGTGCACCGGGATGGGGGCGCCTCTGCGTGAGAGGAGGAGGCATTGCATAGCACTCCACACGAAGCTCTGGGTGTTATGCTGCCGAGGATTTTGGTCGCCTGTTCGAGGGAATGTTGGTGCTAATTATTCGTTGTGTTCTCCTTGAGGGTCTTATTTGCTCTAAAAACTAGCTATTGTTTGTGTGTGGACGTAGGTCCATAATGTTCTTATTGTGCCTGCAGTGAACTCAATATCTCTTGCACTGTGGAGATATTTGGAAATGCACAATCCATGAGTGTATGCAAATATACATGCCACTGAATCTTGAAAGTAAATACTCCATGACTTTGCGTTCCCGCCATGTGCTTCACTCGTTGACACGTAGCGCGCGTAGAAAGTTGAGCAGATCTCAACTCTGGCGACGCGTAGATTCGCGAATTCACGCATATGATTCCGTGATTCTGATTGGCTACAGATCCCGCTTTCGTCTCTGCTCGCCTCTTACGCATTCATGAAAAGGTATCTCATGGTAGAACCTCTATTATAATCAGTGTTAGGTAAATTACCCAAAAAATTGATTTGGGGCAGATTACAAGTACTTCCGCAAAAAGTAATTTATTAATAGGAAAGACAACTTTCCAAAAAGTAATCAATAACAATTGTTTTTTAGGTTGTTGTTGACCATAAAGTAAAAATCAGCTTGTTTTTTTTAGATTTGGTCAATAAAACAAAAAAACTTCCGCCAACGTTTCGACCTTTAATTAGATCACCATCAGGGCTGTAGCAGTACAAGTGAAAACAGTTATAAAAATATGTAATACATGAAAATATATATTAAAAATGATTTACATTGAAAATTAATTTTTTCCATCAGCTTACAATGGTTTGCTAGTAACAAAACAAGCAACACAACAAGAGACTAAAAATCAATGCTAATTTAAAAACTTAATGCAAATAATGATTATTAATGAACAATAGATTTATGAAAATATATTATAAAATTTAAAAAAAATGTGTATCTATATATGTATATATAACTTCTTGAAGGATTACTCGAGTGATAAATGTAAAATATGCCAAGAGGGTGGTCGATAAAAATGTAGAAACAAGCGAAAGACACTTACAAATTAAAACTTGCAATATTTCGGTGGTATTGACATCCACCTTTCTCAGGGTAGAGAGTAGAAATGAGGAAAGGGATAGAGATTGAGGGATGGGAGGGCAAAGAGGGGGAGACGAAGGTGTAAGAGGGGAAGGAGGGGGAGAGGAAGGTGTAAGAGGGGAAGGAGGGGAAAGAGGGCGAGTGGAGGGGAGAGAGGCCTCTGTCAATACTGCCCCTCTTTATATATTGGCTTCTCCACCACTCCTCTTAACATTCGTATGAATGGGCACCGCCCGTCTTGTAACGATACCCCTTCCCTCTCTGTTTCTCTCCCTGTCGCCATTCACGTCTCCTCCCACAACTCCACCTTTAATAATACTTTCAAATTTGGTTTACTTGCCTCCCTTCTTCCTCTCCCCTTCAGCTCCAAGATCTTGAATGTTCTCTTGTATTTTGATCCACCAGTCCTTCTCGCCCCCTGGCCTCAATAAGTCGCTCTAGTTTCTCCCTCCCCTTCATCTCCTCTCTCCCTGCTTCCTTCACTCTCCACTTCCTTTTTCTCCCCTTTATTCCTCTCTCCCCTCCGCTCGCCCTCTCCCCGCTCTTTCCCCTCCTTCCCCTCTTACACCTTCGTCTCCCCCTCTTTGCCCTCCCATACCTCAATCTCTAACCCTTTCCTCATTCCTAATCTCTACCCTGAGAAAGGTGGATGCCAATACCACCGAAATATTGGAAGTTTTAATTTGTAAGTGTCTTTCGCTTGTTTCTACATTTTTATCTTGGCATATTTCATATGTATATTACAAAGATAAAAACCACAGATATTGATAACAGACTTGTACACTTAAAATTATTTATTTCACGAATATCCATAACATAACATATTCGTATTTAAATTTAATAAAAATGGTTATAATAAATTTTGCTTAATTTTTTAATATCTGTTCTGTCATTGCAAGCTAACCGAGATTAAGCAATATGAACTATTTCTTTGAATATTCTCTTATAAAGGTTGGGTTCGTAATCTAAAATTTCGGCTTCATTTCAGTCGAAATAAATATTATTTTCGTAATTGTAAGTTTTCCAGTCCCCTAAAAAAGATAATTTGTCATGATGAATTTGGACATAACTCAATGCTCGAGTCGAGTCCCATATTCCTTATCCCCAAGAGAGCGCCACATTCGGATTTGATCCCAGGCTTGAATTTTCATTGTTTCATTGCACATCAAAATTTCATTAAACTAAAACTATTTTGAGTTAGAAAACCGTGTTGAAACGAAAAGATGCTGTGGTGAAACTCGTCAAGTGAAAATCGATGCCATTTTTCGTTCTAGATGCCAATTTTTGAGCAGCGGTGACGACAGCTTAATGTGATCTTTTAAATGACCCTTATAAATTCAGCCTCACATGAAGTGAGCGCTCATTAAGCAAATGGCTCACATTTCAAGAATCTTAAGTTTACGAAGTCACTGCGTTGGTCACAATATGTAATATTTTGTTCTCCCCACTCATTTTCGAATCCCTCCTCAGCCATATAGCCCAAAAACATGAGAGGAAAAGGTAATGTAGGTGAAACAAATTCGTGCAATAGACTTGAGCCTCAGGTCGACCTCAACAGAAATGTACGAAGGCTCGTACTTTGGCATATTAAAGATATGAGACCGTTATCTAAGGTTTTAAAAACAATCATTCGTTGTAATTTACCAGCACTTGTTGTTTCAGTAGTTTCGCCGAAATAACATAGATGAGTCATGTACATCGATGTCGTTGTGACATCCCTATCCCAGAAAGAAACGCAGAATGAAGGGTTTGGCCTGATTCAACGGAGGCGAGTGAGTGAGATGTCCGCCTCATCGATGCACATCTCATCATCATCAATTCCGAATGCACATTGCTCTTCTTTCCCTTCTCTCACATACCTTTACTTTCAATCAGTTCGCCGATTTTCCTCACAAAACGCAATGGAATGTCTTTCAATTGGGCATTAAGAAGCACAATCAAAGGCTTACCAATTAATAAATCTCGATCTTATCCCAAATATCTGTCCAGCTATCTATAGATCTCATCTCTTCAGTTGCATCGATAGTCTACTTCTCATGTCTGATACTGAACACTTGATTTCTCACACTTCTATTCTCTTTCCATGTCCTTTTCATTTTCTTGTTTTTCTTTCTCAGGATAGTTTTTACGTCACGAACGCCGAATTGATTGTTCTATGCGTTTTTTCATTTGTTTTTTTTTCATTTCTTCTTTCCCGAAAGGATTGATTCAGTTTTCAAGAATTTTTCAGACAATTCTACATTCTTAATTATAGTGTTGCGGAGTGATGTTTTTTTCTTTGAGTCTTTCTCCAAGTAAACATTCTTCAACATACGAAAAATTGTACTGGTATCTCATTAGCTCCTGCTGCATCCTCATAAACGCATCTGTGATCTTAACATTTTTAGATCTATCCAATCTAGTCTGCTTAGCAGCAATAAATTCGTTTCGGCTGATTGAAGTCCAATCGACTCACGTACTTCCACGCAAAGAGAGGATGCTGTGCGGAAATGTGCCTTTCCAACCAAATGGGTGTGTGCTACAAAATGTTGCTTGTACAGCTCTTGAAAATCTTGAAACTTGGGGTCGAAACAGCGTAGAGGCACAAGTGTATCGCGGAAAATGTCGCTGGTGGCGACCCCGCTTGAGAATGACCGAAAACTGGGTGGTGGTCAAAACAAATAGTCGATTGCTCTTACAGTAAAAAACGATTAAAACTGAGTAATCGACATAATCAATGTGTGCCGATTACAAATTACCCCGATAGTATAAAATACGCAAATGTTGCGATTACTTCTGGAGTAGATTACAAATAAAATTACAAATTGGGAAAAAGGAACGATTACAAGCAAGAGTAAGTCAGATGTAATCGTTACCTGTTAGGGGATTACTTGTAATCAATTGCTTCCCGTCACTGATAATAGGTAACTTCCATGGCATTTTAAGTGAAACATTTAAGCTTCAATATGAGATTCGGGTTTCCATGCCTCGTCAACATCAGGTTCATCACGACATAAAACATTTCTTGTGACGTGTTTAGTGTTCGCTAAGAGGGGGAGGAGGGAAGGGGAGAGAAGGAGGTGATAGACGGTCGGCGGGGAAATGTGTTTATGTTGCAACTTGCAAGTGCTGGGAGGGTGGGGGAATTTCCAAAGATGAGTCACTTATCGAGTCGATTAACGTAAGGGTCACATATTACTTTTACTTGTGAAATTTCAAGCCGTTCTGAAGAATTAAGCTCACGTCAATCATAAGTCAAATGCGACACTCTCTCTCTTTAAAATAAAATGCGTATTTGATTGCCTACATACTTCCTTGCGACTCGCGAGGCATAATGTAGTTGTAAATTTTTTTTTAAATGGGGAGTTGTGGTAGTTTACAGAGTCGCACAAGCAATGAAAGCATTCTACCTGAAGAGAAGTCGACTGAATGCCGGCAACACAGGCTTGGAAGTGAGGAAACTTCATTTAAACATTTTTGGGAGCATGCCGTAATATGGCGGTGAAGGCAGGAAACAGCTGCAGAGCATAGGAGGTTGGAAGGAATGGAATTTTGGCATTAGCGCGGAATGAAGAAGATGAAATTTGCGGAGAAAATCGCAGATGAATTCCTTCGATGAGACGTGTCAGAAAAATTTACGAAGAAAAGCGCAAAGAAGCAAACGTATTTTCCAGTTCTCCACACCACGCCAATTTTGGACTGCGGATAACTGCCCTCTCCTTCCACGGCTGAAGCTGCAACTTTGCTGATGAATGAGATGGTCACAAGGAGGATACCCGAATGAGCAGGGTACATGCATTAATGCCCTATGACGTGACAAAGGGAGGTGTCCTGGGGTGTGGAAAATTAGGGTGGAGGTACGTAAAAGTGTGGGTTTTCATCATTCTCTCGGAGGGAATCAAAAGAGGAGATTTTTAAGAGAGGCGAGACTTCAACGGTGACTTCCGAGATACTGGTCAGAGCGAGTTTTTTCTTTAGTCAGAACAGAAACCGTATTCGAATTTTTAATAAAATTTAAGCCGTTTTAATAAGCGAGGACTATATATATTAAACATAATTATGGCGCTAAAATTTGTGTTATATAACTTACTGGACTGCTCAGTAAATGTCCATGTTGAGAAAAAACCAACTGTAATTTCCGCAAATTTAACTTCCTAGTTGGTGGAAATCACCAAATTTGCTTTTTCTCTACGTGGTTATCCATCATTTCCACGAAGTCGGGCCTGATATCATCAGTTTTATTTGCCCAATAAATACCTAAGTATACCTACACATTTGAGGCTTTAGTTTCACAATGTACGCTGAAATGTCCCCACAGCCGAAGTTTTTTTTTAACAGCCGCACGAAATCCCATGGAAAAGAGCGTACATTTTTGTGGAAATATCTCTAAAAGTTGTGTAATGAGGGACTGATTTTTTTAATCGTTTGGAAATCTTTTTCTTTATCAGGAAGCCAGGTGAATCGAATCTCTCCTTCGACTACCTTAAGGTATAGCCACTGTCACCAGTACAAGCACACGAAACATGCCCCGACTTAAAGTCTTAATTTGCATTCATTACTTCTCCGTGGCAAATATAATTATTTGCCACTGAGAGAATTTAAGGTAGTGCGACTGTCACTAGTATGATGTACCTTCGATGACATGCCCCGATTTCCACGTATGACTGCTGGCGATGATGCTGATGACGAAGGGGGTGAGTTTGTCGCGGGTTCCTTGATTGTAAGTGGGGTGGGGGGGGGAAGAGGCGATCCCCTCCCCTCCGTTCGCGGGGTCCGCGGGACGCCCCACCCCTCCGCCCCCTCCCCCCCGAACTCTCCGTGAGGCCGCTCTCGTATTGATTCCGGGCCGGCGGCCGGAGAGGGAGGGAGGGAGAGGCGGGGGAGGTTTGGGGTGTGGGCGACGGAGCAGCGAGGGAGCAGGCGTGGCGCGCGGGTGGTGGTGGCAGCATCCTCCTGCTCCCTTCCCCCGCCCCGCGGGTTGCGTGCGTCCGCCCGCTCTCACTCCGGGGTCAGTAGTGTGTTCTCGCCCGTTGCGAGGCGCGTACTCTCGCCGGCCTTATTCGGGAAAAGGACTAGGGATCCTCTCGACGATGACGACATTCGGACGTCACTACCTCGAGGAATCTTGATCGTTGCGTCGCGAAAGTTGAGTCGCGTCGAGGCCGTTATGTCGCCGCTTCGACATTGTCGAGTTCACGAAATGTCGTGTCTTTCCTGAATGAGGTGTTGGGATATTGTGGGCTGGTTCGCCGTGCCCGCGAGGTCTTCCTCTTTGTCGTGGGGACGCCGGGCGCCGTGGCGTGGTGCGGGGGGCGTGCCCGCGTGAACGCCTCCTCCGCGCTAGCCGCCGTGTCGACGCCGTCTCGCCCTCGACGGCGGCAAGGTGCCCCAGCAACAGGGGGGCGCGAGGCCCCGGGGGGCCGGAGGAGGAGGAGGCCTGGGCAGAGGACACCCGCCCCGCATGGTGGTCAGGGGCCGGCTACTCGTGGTGTGTGCTTCCCTCTTTTCTCTCTGTTGTGTTTCCGTCTAACCTGCCAGCCGTCGCCGCATGGCAAGGGTCCCCTTAGGGACCCCAGCCATGGGATGGGGAGACGGAAGCGAGCCGTTCGTTAACGGAGTGTTTAAGTGTATGGTGGTTTTGTTGAGGTCTTCAGTGGTGCGTGAAAAGATGGAATTTTGGTACCCATCAGTTCGGCAGAGAATCTCTCTTTGTCAGTTCTATCTACTCTAGAAACATTTCGTGCGTGGTGAAAATAATATTCTCCTTGTCACCCGGAAACTCGCGTGATTCGACTAGTTGTATGCGAGTGATGCCTCGCGTGATTTATTTGCCCATGTTATAATTTCCATATCGAGGAGTTATGCTTCTTGGAATCGGGTTGGTTCAGTTTCAGTAGTACGGGCTTCCCATCTCGAAATGCCCGGGTTCGACTACCGGCAGTGGTGGTAACATTTCGCTTGAATACCGATCCGTACTTGGGTTACTAGGGTGGAGAGCACTACAAGGAGTAGTCTATACTCGTCCGTGTCGGAAGAACTGTGTGCCGGACTCCAGTTAAGATTAGGGTGTTGCGGATGCGAATTTTCTCTCCTTCCCTTTCCTCCCCTCCCCAGCCTATCCTCCAACCCTAATCGGTGCCAACGACCTCAGCTGCCTCTCCAAACAACCAACCGACTTCGCTTTACCGACTGGATGTAAGGACACAAATACGAAAAATGGGTAAGGTGTCGTTTGAGCCGTTGTTTCAGAATTGTGCAGTTGAAATGGATCATGATTATGTTTCGAGCACCTTTGCTGAGCGGTTTCGAAGTACACCGATGCTGATGTAGTGAATTTTTGGAAGTTTTGTTTCGTATAAACACTACTATTTCGTTCAAAAAGTGTGTTATCGTTTGGGGTCGAACAGTTAACGAATATGACTTTTAATGGTTTTAAATATCAGCTCCATTAATGTCTTAGTTCTATCGTAATTTTGGGAAGCTGGTGAAAACAATAAGTTGGATGCACCGAAATGAAACGAGGGGACCAAGTCCGTAATGTGTTCCTCTCCCGCAAAAGGGAGAGAGGAGTCTCGTAATAATTAATAGTTCAGTATTATTTTGACACTGTAAGCACTACTGTATCGTTCGTTCGTCAACGAGGTTTTCGATGTACTTTTAGAGTTAGAAATGTTCGATTGTTAGCTGCGAGATGTCATAGTAAGTGTGCTCCGTGACAAAGATCAAGGGTTCCCGAGCTTAGAAAACTATCCCGAAGGCTTGCAAACAATTGATTTTCTTCTGTTAGCTGTAGGAGGTCAAGATATACTTGACTGTGCGCGGTGGCTGTAGCCGGGGCTGTTGTATATAATAATAATAATAATAATAATAATAATGATTTTTATTCCAGATGAGATAAATACAATTATTATTTATACAATGATTTGTGTGGAATATAGGTGCCCCATTGGACAGTATCTCCGTTTTGGGGTCACCGACTCGACCATCACAGATGAAATACAAAAACATGGATTGTGTGTTGCAACTACAATCACATAGATGCTATCATTGGTGCTGGTGTAGCTCATATGCCTGTGTATATAACCGGATTCGCCTCTCGACGGAGAGGAAGGCGAATGTACACTCTTGCCTCGCTTACAACCTTGTCTTCGCTCGCGTCTGCTTCTCGCCGCTGGGTCGCCAATATGGAGCGATCGGGAGGAATGTGGGGGGGACCCAGTTCACGAATCTTCCAAAAGTCCAAAACCTGGAAAATGCCGGAGAGCTCGAGGGAGGGTCTCCCGTTGCTGGATCGGGATTTTTTTGCCTTGGTCTTAACAAAATTTTAGCCTATGTACTCTATGCAATTTTTTAAATAATTTAATTTCGGATAAAGGATGTAACTGTGCGTCTTTTGAGGGAATTTCCTGTATCTAGTTTAATAGCCGGTGGAGCAAGCGACGAAAATTAATATTTTGGACATACTTCAGCGGATTCAGTACCTACTCAGACTCGTTCCTTGAGTATTTATCGTGAAATCGAAAAAGCCTTCTTCGAATTAAATTCCACATCACTGTGAAAACAGAAATCATTTATTTATCACCTCACGCCCAGTTTTTCTCGAGCGTGCAACAGTGTTTTCACTGGCGGTATTTTTAAATATAGGTACTGACTGAGTGTGGCAATGGACCCCTCTAATGTGAAGAGGTATCGGGGAATCCCACTGCAGTCAAATAGCTCGAGCAGTTTTAATAAAACCTCCGGAAATGGGCCAAAACTCACATGAATTCCGGAAATCCTACTGAAAGCAATCAAATACCTTAAAAATTTACTGCCGAGTGTCGACGTACTCTTCGTCTGCATTAACCTAATTTAATCAACATTAAGCCTACCCACAGTTGTTATTGGCGCCGGTGCACAGAAAGCAATGCAATTGTGCTTGGGGGAAAATAACTAAGGACTAATATATTGCTTGCATCTAGGATGTCGTGACTCACGGCGATCGGGACAAATATATACGTGGACATTCGGGAAATGCGAAGGGATTCGTCTTGTTATTTATTATTTTTTTTACAATCATTTTCCACCGTGCTCTGCTTTTTCGATCACAGTGCGACATATTGCGCAATAATGATCTCGAATTTTTGCACATGAAATTTGACCAAGAATTCCACACATCTTACCATGTGTGTCACATTCCCTGTGCTATATTTTTCCCCATGACCTCGTAATCCCTCGATGCTTCTCGGATGTGATATTAAACCGGTATTTGCATTCGATTCCACTCATAGTTGCTTGTGTGATGGGGATGCCTGATCCTTCTCGAAACTTGGAGGGCGTTACATAACGTAAGGATGGCTGGGGGTGCTCTATGAGGGGGGGGGGTGGGGTGGAAGAGTGGGTGGGGGGAGAGGGTGGATGTCCCAGTTTTAGTTTTAAGCCCAGTCAATAGTTGATGGACCTCCACGCTCCGTCCATGCGAGTGTATCTTATTCACTTCTTTCTCAACACCCCCGTCCTTTCATAAATATCTCGCAAGGTCGTCTGTGCGAGATTTTTCTGTCGTAATTGAGTTCAGGTTCGAATATTATTTTTGAATGTAATTATTCATAAGAGGCATGATGTAAATGCAGTCATATTAATTCGGAAGAATATTGGTAATTAACTAAATATTACATAGTTGAGTCTGTAACTTGACTTATTTCACGCCGGACGCTGAAAACGCCTTCGAAACTAAAGGTTTTATTACGACTTTATAAAAATATATTACTCACCGTATTACATTTGTTATAAATCGCAAGTATTACGGTGAGTAATACATTTATTTTTATCAATGCTTGGGAAAACATGCGAACTACACACTGTAAGATTACTGACGTGATCTAAGTGTCAGAACTTGCTCCTTAAAAATGGCATATCTCTGAAGAAGACATCCGCACTTTATCTACCCCATAATTGAAGAATAAAACAGCTTCATTCTATTGGAAAACATCTCGGAAAGTTATGCGATAAGAGGCTGATATTTTGGTATCATTAGAAAGATGAAATCCTTCTCTTTAAGAGTTTCAATGAATTTCGTGTGTGGTGATATTTCGTGGTACCTTATTGTAGTGATATGTCAGACTTTGACGACGATTTACACCTCAAATGTTGTATTGTTCTATTTTTAGATGTGCGTCTATCAATTTTTTTACGTTCAACGCCGTTTCCCTGCGGGTTTATTGTGCTTATACTGTTTCGTGGCGAGAAAAAATGGTCGCGTGCACAAGTTGGATGTTAAACATCCCACGTGGAATGAAGTCCGATTTTATTCGACGCAAGAATACTATGCCACATTTGCGATACAAAATTAACAAAACCAGACGGAAAAACGTTCAACCCCCGCCCTCCCAATACGCTATCGCATTTACAAGGTGTGGTCTAAGCAAGGTCAGTTACTTGTAAACAGGAGCGATATCGGCCCGGCATTTGGCCGCGAAACCACCGCCAGGCCACCAACTGACTCAACAAAATAATTAGACAACTACGAATAAATCATTTGAATCTGTTTTAACTTATTTTTAGATATTTATATTATATATTTGGTTTTGCGTTTGTGTATGTGACTTCATAGAAGGAGAAAAAGAAAGATATTGCTTTTAGCTTACTTTAAACGTATCGGGCCGTTTGACCCTTCTTCAGCGTTAGAGTGAAAGAGTATTTGTTCACTCCCAATGCAGAAGAACTTAAGGCTAATTATTTTGACGTATTCATGCTGCAAAAAATAATACTAATGATCATATTTCACTTTCTTTCTAGGTGAGTACACGTCCCGAAAAATAAGGATTGACTTCTTTATGTGGGAATTGGTGTAAGTATGAAAATGTATCTATGTTTTATGCTTATTTACGGGAAATTTGTGATCCTTCGATTCTCTTCTTCTTTTATTACTTCTATTGTTTTGTTTTCATGGAAAACATTTCTATCAATTTTGCATCAATTTTTTTATATCTCTTAAATAATCGTCCACCATCTATGTCCATGCATTTAGTTTGTGGATTTAGCGTTCAAATTGTTCGTTTCAATACGTATTGGTACTCAAAAGGTAATCAAAGGTAGTATAGTACTCAAATCACGTCAGCGATGAATTTAAGCCATGTATTTCAGTTTGGATCATTGCATGTAACTTTTTATTCCAATGTGTCTTAAGATGAGTAAATAATGAACATATTAATGCATTTTTGCAATCGTTTGCTAGCCCACCTATTGGGTTACTGGTCACACCTTTCATCATATTCGTAGAATTGGATTTTAGATAAACGTGTTTTCGACGCTTAAAGCCCCTTAAGCATTCGGGACAAATCATCATATCTCCGAATCGAAGAACTTGACAATAGGTGAAATGATCTCGTCAATTTATTTGGTATCCTACTGCCGGAGATGGGTTGATTGAGAATTGTGGTATGCATGAACATATGACGATGAGGTAGGCAATGGTAATACGTGTGCATCTACGTGTACGAAACGGCGGGCATGCCACACCCCCTTGGGGCGTGTGTGTAATTCCACGCCACGCTCGTCCCAGATCCAAGGTTGGCACTTCCCCGCTCCCCCCTTTCCATCTTGAGTGCAAGCCGACCAAAAACCAGAGCGCTCACATTGTGGCTCAATACGAGGCCGAACCAGAAATCAAGGGAGTGACAAACATGATGGCATGCAGTGCACGGGTAGATATATATATACTACTGCTGATTAGTATAACTAGTACTATTAATTCATAAATACTACGAGATATTAATCCATCCAGAAATTAAAATCATGCCGCATATTTCAAGCGACATTAGGTAATATGCTATCATAATAGGTAATATGGTGAGATAAAAAGTAATATGGTAAGATTAGTCGGTGACGACAATGGCATTGCTGGAAATAGTGATTGTAAGATTCCCAGAAGGAAAAAGGAACTACGAAGGCGGAAACAAATATTTCAATGGGTTCTGCAAGAAGGAGGCTCACAGTTCGGTACTGTACACTGATTGTAGTTGTTGATAGACATCGTAAGCACTCGTTTCCTCTCATTCGCGCCTTAAAAAAGTTCTTTTCGTTTACATTTTCGCACGGAAGGACGAAATGTCAAAGAGTCGTACTCTTACGATGTTCACTACAGAGTGAGGTCACAGTCGATGTCGACGTGGCTAGGGCTGGGCAAAATTTCAATATATTGAGTATAACTCAATATTTTTTTTATATTGAGTCTCAATAAATATGATATTGATGTGGGTCAATATTCTGTTCCTCAATATCTCAATATTAAATATTGAGGTTGTGTAACTCAATATTCTTTATTGAGGTTTGAGCTCAATATTCTTTATTGGGGTTTCATTATATAATATTGAATTTTGAGTTCGTTTTTATATTGACGTTTTCCATCTTTCCGTGGGTGCCAATCGAGCAGTTAACGAGCGCGGCGTTCCCTCCCTTCTCTCGTCCAAGCCAAGCCTCGGCCACCACCGACACAGTTCATAAGTTCCTAAAGATACGCTACTCCACGCCCCCGCAGAGGACAACAATGGCAGTCGCATTGGGTGTTGGAGTGGTAGGGGGCGTTCAGCAGTGTTCGGGAGTTGGCTCGTGAAACGGCCGGAGACCTGAACACTGCCGAGCTTAAAGATGGGAACTGTCGCGGCGGTGGTGCAGGGCTCAGCTCTGGCTTCATCCCACAACACCGCTTGCTGGTGGAGCATGTTGTTCGTTCAGTCCAGGTGTTCAAGTTAGTTTCAAAGCGTGTCATCATGTTCGTCGCTAAGCGTATAGCAGTAATATGGCGATATTTTAAAGTTACTGACCCGCTTGATCGCGAAAAGGCGAAATGCACTTTGTGCCAGAAGATACTGCCATGCAACAACGGTGGCACATCGAATGCTGTGAGTCACTTAAAGTCGAGGCACCCACTGACCCATTTCGCATGGCTACAAGCTAAGTTACAACAACAGGGGAGAGTAAATCAGGAATCTCAAAATGAAGACGATCCTGATCATGGAAGTCCTGGTGGCATCTGCACAGTGGATCGCTTCCGAAGCTGTCACGGTTCGCCCGAAAGTACCTAGTGATTTCTGCATCTAGTGTTCCCTCAGAAAGATTGATCAGCACCGGGGGAAACATTATAACAGATACAAGAACTTCATTAACTGGACACAACGCCGAAATGATAATTTTTATCTCCAAAAACATTGAGCACTGCCCTATCCCAATGTAAATACAGCTCAGATATTGTGCTATATCGGCACAACTATTTTTGTTATTGAATTCACCCTATTTTTCATTTGTATTTTAGTGATACATTTAAATCGCGACATCTCGACATGCACAAATGCTATGTGTTTTTTTCACTTTTTCAATGTCAATATTCAGTTATTGACCTCAATAACTCAATATTGATATTGCGATATTGACCTCAATATCTCAATATTGATATTGAGATACCGACCTCAATATTTATATTGAGATATTGAAGTATTGATTGCTCAATATCTCAACATCAACAATTGACGACTCAATTACCAATATTGACATTGAGGTCAATCTCAATACTTTTGAGTATTGAGTATTAATATTGAGTTTGGTTTAACCGCCCAGGCCTAGACGTGGCCCCGCACGGCGCAGATTCAAAAATGTTCTCTTAGCGTTTTATGTGCAAAGCTGTGATAATTAATGAACACTGGAAATCATTGCTGTACGTAGATCTTCACTGCGAGAATTATGCCCTGTTGTCAATTTTGTAAGTCGCTGCGAATGAATTTTTGTCCTCCAAAGGATTCCTTGGCCCTTTTTCGAGTCTGTCTCTACAGTCGAGGCGCGAAGGCTTGGGGGACAAAGCTTCGAATGCAGCGGTTCCTGGATATTTACGACAGGAAAGATACTGCTTATCTTCGTTTCTTTCTCGACATGAACTTTCAATTTAAAAAAAATGGAAAGTATGAATCGGTGCACAACCCTATTCTCTCCGAGAGGGAATATAGGTTAGGCTCTCCTATTTGCATCAATCAATGGGATAAGGGGAGGGGGTGGGGTGGGGAAGATCTGCTCTCGGATGTATACACTATGGGATAAACACGCTCATCCTCTTCCGAAGGGGTTTTAATTTTAGACGCCCTTTTGGGGGAAGTGATGCGGACACGCACTGCTCCACTCCTTGTCAGTCTTGTATCCTTCCCCCTTTGCCCCCTCCCCCCCTCAAATCCGCCCCCCTGGCCGAGGAGAGGATGCAATCGCCCATGCCCACCTCCTCAGAGTTTACCCCGTATGTCCTCTTTTTTCATTTTTATTTTTTTTTGCTCGGGGTAAGCGGATCCGGAATGACTCCCGGGGGACTCGATGTGTGGCTCGGTGCATCATTTGACTCTTTGAATCGCGTGTCTCCGTGCTCGAGGACCTGCACACGCTAAGATAAGCTTGCTTGAAACGCTCGTGTCACGCGAGTTGATGCGGAGGACATCATAATTTACAGTCCCCACTGTGACAAAAATTTCCAAATCCCACGTGCCGCTGTTGACTTAAAACTGAAAACAGCGGGGCTCATCAAGGCACGCCGTTTACTCGCAAACAACTTCTTCTTCCTATCCCTTTTCCTATTCCTTTTCCCTATTCACTTTCTTCGTAATGGCTTGTCCTATCACCCCCTGCCACAAGGTAGATTTGATAATGATATTGAAATGTGGGGAATAAACTGCGGAAGTAGCACGTTTAATTTTTCCCGCAAAAGATAAGAGACCATAAAAGCTGCCAAAGATAATTCCAGTTTTATCGTTAGGTAGTGTAGCTAATTAGTTAATTTGCTCCGTAATGCTTCTATCCTCATCTACTAATATAAGTAGTACAAACAGCACGCTTTGCATTTTTTCTGTATTAATTTTGGTTCTTTGAACATTTTTATGGTTGCAAAATGTATTGAAACTAATGGTTTTTACAAAATTTGCTGCATTCCTTTAGTGGGATTTATGTTGGTGATATCTCAACCCCTGCCACAACCCTTGGGATGGCTGGCTGGGTATTACGTAGATGCCCCTACGGTAGGTTCCAGGGTATCATGTAGATGTACTATGTCATTTGACTGTCCTGTTTCAGTTTTACTGCGCAATAGGATGAGAAACCTACCAAAAGACATAGAGCTCCAATAGGATCAAAAGCAGACGTTTACAACCTCCTGAGCAGCAATTTCGCCTGATAAAGTGAACGGAATATGGCGAGTGAGCGGGAAATAATAATGCTTCAAAGCAACAACTACCATTATTAACGATAAATAATACTCGTATTGAAAAAATTACTTGGTAAAAATCCACACTTTCATAATGAAAAACCCGACCCAGGTTTCGGCAACTCAGTGCCATTTTCAGGGTCCAACCAAGTTTTTTTACCAAGTGATTTTTTCCATATGATCATTAGAAATTTCCACGAAGTTATGCCGGAAACGTTTTCTCATATTATAAATAATACTAATCAGGTACTGAGCTTAAGCGAATAACATAGATATATGACGATATAGGTGCATGATCCGGGCGTAGGTTCTGCCGACTCGCCTAAAATAAAAATCTTCTCCGGCAGTGGAGTGAGGTCAAAGTATAGTGAGGAAATATCTCCGGGGGGCTGTTGTCCCACGGTCTAAGTGTTTCACGAAAAATTTGACCAATCGGTCATGAGCATCGTATAAACGGCAGAATTTTATTAAAATGTAGTTTTATTCCAAGAACTCAATTGATAGCTTGGATTAAAATGAAATATTCTTCGAGAGATTTGCCTTGCACACGATGCTCGAACCCGTCTAATGATCCTACAACTATTCTGACCGTGAGGCATTAGCTTCGAAAGCGTGGATAGAAAAGAATGATTGAATTGCAACAAGTTGAACGCCCGTTAATCAATTCTGTATGCGATGGAAATCCCAAAGAAACTGGGTCTATTGCACAAGCATTTATATTTTCACTTATCTCCTTGCGCTTGGCTACTGATCGAAGGGTCCCGGGTTCAAATCTAGGTGAAGCCTTTGGACGCTCCCGGACAAAGAAAAATCCTCGGAGTGCGAGGTGGCCCAGGGAAAGGAACTGGCCCCCCTACCCTGAATGTGTGAAATTCACACGCCTGTGGCTTAGTCTGGGTTGAGCTCAACCCTCAACTATCCAAACCAACCTTCGGGTTGAATCACTGAGTACTTTAAGTACAGTACACTTAGCACTTAGGCATTTCAACACTTTTAAACATATATAAATAGCTTGTAACGTTTATGATGTAAGAATTGGTCTATAAAACAGTTCGCAATCGTAATGAGAGGCAGACTGTTCCACTTCGTGTAATACATCTGAGTATTAAACGATAATAAATAACGCCGTGTTTGTTGTAGCAACAGCCATTATTGTCATTACTATTCGCTGCACGTAAATATTCTTGCACATTTAATTGCGTGTGTAATCTATTTAATTCCTGTATGTGTATCGTTTACTACGTAAGTGTTCTCTCGTATACATGCAGTGCCCCTATGAGAGCTACTTTGAGAATAGACATTTAAGAGAATACTCGATGTAATTATGCATTGCATATATCGATTACCCCCCGAAGCCATATATTATGGGGCCCTTGGGACTCTAGGTCCATTCATATACATATTTCTTTCTACGTGCTATTATGGGCCTGCAGGAAAACGTTTAAAGGCTAGAGGCGTGAATATCCTTTGAAAATCAAATCTCTGGTTGTCAAGGAAATATGTTATTGTTGATTTCAGAGAAAAACAAGTGAGATTTTTCAACTGAAAACATGAATTTCAGACAAATACGGAGCGTAGAAGAAAATCGATTAATAAAATTAGAAACTTCATTTATTCAGCCATCCGATAAAAACAATTCCAGCCCTATATCTTGAGTGAAAGTACTGTTAAAGAGCAAAAAATGAAACCACTGCACCGAACCCAATGCTTAGCATTGACCACCAGGGGGGACCTTCGGGGGCCCTTAGGGCTTTTTAATATGGCATGTGATACAACGAGATATGTTTTCTATCTACATGCCAAATTTCAGCTCAATCTGTCCAGTAGTTTTTGCGTGATGGAGCAAAAGACAGACGGACACCATTACCTTTCTATATATTAGTAAGGATCACACCCCTAACCCTTCCAAAAAAAAGGGTTTTGATTAATTGAACCCTACAGTGGTTGTTGTCTATCAGTGACGAACATGGGTTCCAAATTTTATCAAGAGGTTATGAGGTTAAGGAGGAGATGTGGAATATATACACATACATACATACATACATTGACTTTTATAAAAATAAAAATTATTTCTTCGTCTCTTTGATTTTGAATTCTTAGTTCAAGTCCACATCTTTAACTCTCCTACATTTTTAAAACAAATTTATCAACTGCAGTAATGATGAGGACATCTTAACCGGTCCGAAAAAACATTGAAAATAGCTTCCCTCAGCAAAAACGTCGGAGTTGTCGGCATATTTTTTTTTACAAATCCACCGACAGGTATCACATCTTGCTTCAGAGCGACATGGAGGATATCAGAGAGAGAGAGAGAGAGACTCAATATATATATATGGTGGGTACAAGAGTTCCTTCTTCCCACGAACCATCAGCGAATTCAACATAAACCGAGACACTCCGTCTACAAACAACTTGATCGACGTCAATTCTCTTTCTCTATCACGTGTCCGTTGTTAATAGTGTCCCAGGCCCCGCGCAGTGCGCCCTTGCGCACAGCTGCGGCCCTTGAGGGGGGACATTGTGTAGACGAAGCGAGAGCTGAGGAAAGACGGCCGAGAGAAAATCGCCACCCCGGTCTTTCTACAAATCATCCGCCACTGAGCGAGGGTGGAATTGCTCAACGACGGGGCGCACATAAGGGGGAACGGTCATTAGTGGACAGCCTCGCGTCAACCGAAGATCACGCGACGTGGTCCTCCCACGGTACGTACGCTCATAATGAGGGTGTATGTGAGCCCGACGACCTGCGTGAAGAGCGGGAGAAGCAAAACGCTCGAGCGAGATTTTTGTCTCTAGTCGACGGAGACTACATTCGAACGTCTACGTTGACATTCAAGCAGTTTTGAGGAGGAGCATGAAGTCAATATACTTACGTATTAATGACGCAAAAACGTTTATGCCTGGTCTTCTCTGTAATTAAATAATTATACACTTCTTAGGCTTTAACTTGGCTTATTTGATTCAAGCCGTGCGCCATAAACGCCTCGATTGCCGGTGGTTTTTTCTGCTAGCAATGCTATCAAAAGCATTACGGTGACTACGTATTGTAAATATTTGTGAATATAGGACACTGTCTCTGGCGTTACTCGGTGGAACTCCTTCATTATTAATGAAAAACAGGCTCTTGGTTATAATTCCACACTTTATTTTAAACAACATGACCCGGGTTTCAGCATCTCATGCCATCGTCAGGTTTCAACCTGATGATGGCATGAGATGCTGAAACCCGGGTCGTAATGTTTCTAATAAAGTGTGGAATTATAACAAATTGCCTAGTTTTCATTAAAAGTAAATATTTTTTAAATAATTGAGGAAAGGAACTACACAACACTATCTATTTAGTATCACTATGCTATCTTGTGCGTCGGAGCTACTTCAAATTATAAAATGTCTTAAATGGAGCTCACAGCCGCGTCGTGGAGAACGTCTTCTTTTATTTTTAGGCAAATATCTCGTGAAGAGGTGCGATAGGTGACTACTATTTTCGTGCCATAAGAAAGAGGTTTTTTTTAATTAAGTATATTTCATTGTATTTTACGTTTACCGATATCGCGCTCGGGGTACCATGTGCATTATGTCAACGTCCCTGCCAAGAAAGAGTGGCTGGTAGTGAGGGCAAAAACTAATCCTGCTACTCGCAGGTTTTTGTGAGACAAACGGAAGAAGTAAGAAAGTGCTCTAGCCTCTCTAGTTGGTCGTAGCCTTTTATTTTATCAAGACTAGTATCGGCAGAGACTAAAATAATGATTGCAAATAAATATAAAGGCAGATGATAGCGATATCTGACTTCTGGTTCACCCCGACATTCATAAAATGTTATTTATTTTTACATCATCGCTGAAGTTTCCCATTGCTAATATGCAGGCTTTTCCATGATCGAATGTTTGGCGAATGCCCTTAAGCCCGTAGGGTAGCAGTGCCAAACTATTGTGTTACTATTAAAATAATGAAGATTTTAACTAATCGCAGTGAACCGAATACAACACTTTCAAAGAGGAATCTCTGAACTCCACGTAAGATATCATATATCCACCGAGCACAGTTCTAACTATCAAATCGCATTCAACCCATGGTGAAGAGAGAATCTGAATATCCATGATGTGCCCAGCGTTGTAAGGGTGTACGTAAAAAGTTCTACCCTCTTCTGGCATGCATTGTCAACGCTGTGAAACTGAGAAGATTGAAAGTAAATAGTTGGGGCGAATGGACTGGTCGTTTTAGCTGGCGGTTGCACACCACCTGAAAAGCATTAGTTGGTGATTAGAAAACATTTTTACGTCTGCGACAGTTTTGTTCCCAAGAAAAATCAATGTTGGCCGAAGAAACTTCCCCGTTGTATGTACCTATTGGCGGTTTCACTTACCGCCATTCGAAAAATAGAAATTTTCCCCTCTTTTTGTACACTGCAGTGAGTTCTTTGTAAATTTGTAATATAATGGAAATAATGCCTCGTGTTTGTGTATATTTTTAAGGTGCCGCTGTCATGTTAAGGTTTGTGCATCGTTGTAAGGGACATTTATTCCCATCGTGAATCAATTGATTGATGTCCACTGCATTTTAAAACTACGTTTGCATCACGGAAGTAATGAAAAAGAGTAAAATTCCACGAAATGAAATATATTTTCTTTCGACCTAGGTTTCGAATTGTTATGCCATCATCAGATTCATTCCTTCTGCAGTTTCCACGTAGTTAGGCCTGAGACCGTATTCGCAACGTTTGCATGTTTTTAACGGCTGGGACGTTGCAGTTACATGGGGCCAAATTCGTTAACGGTATTGTTCCCATTTAGTTTCAACCCATAGGTGGAGCCTCTGAACTGTAATTCGCATCAAAAAAAGAAATGACTGAGAAAATATTCAATGCTATTAACACGAAAAAGTTCCACGACGTTGTGCCAGACATAATTTACCTTATCCGTGGTTGGTAGTTTCACTGATTCTGTATGCTATCTGCTCTCTAAGCTCAGTCGTGAAAACGAGGTTTTTTTCGTCGTCGATGTTAGCGTATACCCTTCAAGGGCCTCAAGCATGCTTCTTAGAACCACGTAAGTAATGAGAGTAAAAATCGAAGGTTGTGTCTCTTATTGGCTACAGAAAGAAAACGCTCTTTTGGGACAGACCGCTTAGCTCGACCGCTAAACCTCCATTGGCGGCGAGCCCTCATGACCCGCGTGCCCTTTTTCGCGGAGAAGGGTTTCTAGGGTGGGGTGTGACGAAAGGGGGGGGGGCGGAGTGAAGGGCGCGCTCTCGGCGTGCACCTTGGCATTGAGAGGGTGGGGCCCTCCTCCCTTCTCGTTGGACGTCTTAAGGGCGAGAGGGGGGAAGGTGGAGGGAGGAGGGGTGGGTGAAGGGCGGTGAAATGGGTCCTCTTTCATGGGCACCTCAACGTCGACTTCAATCCCGAGGTTCCTTCGCCGTCGCTGCTGCGCTCTAAAACACCTGGTAAACCTGAAAAAGTCAGGGAATTTAAAAATTCCGATTTTGTAACAGCCATGTTAAAATACAAATAAGTATTACACATAAATTTAAATTGCAAATTGATATTAAAACAGTCAACGACGGCGCCTGTATCGGAGTGTGTCGTTCCGCCCCCTCGGTTTGACCGCCCCTTACCCTTTCCGTACGATATATGTGCGACAGGGCTGCAAGTCTGTCATTATTACCATTATTGGTCATTATTTCTGATCTTGGTCATTAAAAGTCATTATTATGCTAAAAAGTCACTAAAAGTCATTATTATACCGTATTTACTTGCATATAGGACGAGGTTTTTTGTCACTTTTATCCGCTTAAAAAATCAGGGTCGTCCTATGTGCGCGAGCGAAGGATTCTTTGCTGTTTATTTTTGGGTTAGTGTCGGATGGTGCGACAATAACATTGTATGACGGGTGACTAGTCGCTATTTTTGACTCTGTGGTGGCAGACGACGCCACACTACATGTGCTTCGGAAGTGAACGTATAGATGAGCCCGGCGCGGCGGCCGTGTCATCTTATATCCAGGCGCAAATCAACAATTTCTGACTAGCATCTTTGTTACATCTTTCACAACAATGTAGTGGAGTCGATCGTTGGGAGGAACCAATGCCTCCTGCATACAGCCTGCTTTGGTTGACCATGAAGGTAATGTAGCCAGGCAGTCAGGCGACAGAAGAGTGGCATTGTTGTAGGGGTGAGATTACAGAATGTACAAAAGTAACGAGCGAATGCTCCACCGCCACTACTAAATTTCATTCAGGAACTATACAATGTTACAATACGGACAAGAATCTTACGTAATATGGTTCCAGACCCTCGTACGTAACACAATGTAAGATAATCCCAACCCCCTACTCTCCCCCAAAACTTCTTCCGTAATACTTTCGGAATTTTTACATTGTGTTAATAAACGAGTAAGGAAGTCCAATTTTTTATTTTTTGTTTCTAAAATCCTACCTCGTTCTATATTCGAAGTTGTCCCATATGCGAGTAAATACGGTAATAGGAAGGGTCCAAAACGTGACAAACCTCACATCAGTGCTACGAATGAAACAGGGCAAGTGTAGCGATTGCGACGATAGCAACCAAAACAGGAGGGAGGGAGGGGCAGGAGAAGCGAAGTCTGCTGGCCGGCCGCTTGCTGTGAGCCGAGTGACTTGAGCGAGAGCCGAATGACGAACGTAGACTTTGAGCGAGAGCCGAACGCAGGCTTCTGTTGCCGAATAGTGCCCAAAGGAAACGAAGTGTGTTCTCCAGCGTAAGACAGCTTTGTTAGTGGCCATCCCCTACTCTATGTTGGGTCCGGTTCCGGTGATGGCCGTATTGTTTTTGTTGCGTCCATTACAATACGAGGTGAAGTGATCCTTGTCGTTGGTGTTCGATAAACTTCCCTGTCTCCTATGATCCAGTCACTATCCAAATTACTGAGTCTGTCGTATGGGCCTTGAATATTCTTGTTTTTAATCGGCATTAACTCTGTTTTCGTAGGGTTCCTGCTGAGAATGGGGAAGTGCCGTTTCAAGCCGACTTGGCTAGAAAAGGACGCCAACGGTTCTTTTATTAAGGAGTGGTACCGTGCAGGAGATTCGGAGGAAAGGGCGTTCTGCACTGTATGTATGAGTCAGATTGCTGTCACGGCAGGTTTTCAAGCACTTGAACAACATTACAAATCGGACAAACACAAAGATGCCTGTCGCGTCAAGCTATCAACTGGTCAGCTTCGGCTTGAAATTGAGCGCCCTGGTTTAACCTCAGCAGGAGAGGTGCCGACAACCAGTAGAGCTCCAGTTCGCATTACGTACCCAGCTGACAGTGGAAACGTTGCCACTGTGTACTGGCTTTTGAAATGCTCTCTCTCCAATTTCCCTGCAAATTCGTGTGATGGGATCAAAGCTACTTTCCAAGCTATACATATTCTTAAAAGCTGTCAGTCACATGTTCACTTTTTTAGAATTGTGTTGTTGTGGTATTCTGCTTTTTAAATCTGCCAGGAGTTCCTGTGCATCACGGGCCGCCACAGAGCCTCGCGCGGGAGACTCCTGTGAGGAGCCATGCGGCTGCAGAGAAGGCAGTGAGCTGCACGCGGCAGATTTAAAAAGCTGGAATACAGTACGAATAAGGAAGTCAGCGCGCTCACACGTTTATTGTCAATTGTTTTGTTCAGGTGCATGAGAGGGATCGATTAGAGTTCCTCACTACGTCGCTGTCTGCTCACACATCCTTAAGAAATCGGCACTGAAGATGAAAGCGCTTGCGAAGCATTGCCGGTGTATTCACTCCAATGAAAGGACGTCCAAGCGAAGCAGCAGTGACATAGCGGCAATCGCTCCGGAGCTCCCTCTTTCAGATGAGGTAAAAATTGACGTCCTCTTGGATGAGTGGAGGATGTTTCAAATGGAAAAGGATGATCCAGGTAGTCAGGATATGCACATTGATGAGTATTGGGCACAATTTTTCCATATCAAGAGATCCACCGGGGAACCGAAGTACCCTACAGTGGCCACAGTTGTGAAGTGTGTGTTGTGCCTTTCACATGGACAGGCGGACATTGAACGGAACTGCTCATCTGGCCGAACCCTCACTTCCGATAGAGCCTCAATGTCTGAGCTGACACTTGACCCATACATGGTGGTGAAGGATGTTATGAGGAAGTATGGCAACACACCGGAGAATGTTCTAATGACAAGGGCATTGCTAGCTTCTGCCCTTAGTGCTCACGCGAAGTATTGTGAGCACATGGAGAATGAGAAGAAGAAAAGGGAAGAGGAAAGTCGTGTGGCTGAAGAGGAGTTGGCAAGAAGAGCAAAAGAACAGGAAAAATTAAAACAAATGGAAGAGGAGTGAGAGAAATTTTGTGATCAGCAGGAAAGGCTTAAAGCTATGAGGAAGACTGAAGAAGAGCGTTAGATAAGCTGGTTGAGGTAGCCACCAAAAGGCTTAAAACTGCTGTAGAAAAGAAAGCCATGGAGGGAGTAGTTGTAGCCCAAGCTATGCTTGAAGGAGTGGAGACAGTTCGAAAAGAAGCTACAGAAAAGAGGAAGGAGGCTGAGAAAACTCAGCAAAAGGTGGAGCAGTGCACCTTTAAACTTATATCGGACTTCTTCTCCCGCAAGCCCAAGGACACATAAATATATATTTACTAATGCTTTGCATTTTTCCCCTCGTTTTGTTCTTCTAGCCTGGAAAACGTGTCTGAAGTAATCACATTATATTTATCACTCCACGAAGTAAATATTTTATTTTACTATTTTGTTACCGTACCGTACCGTAGTTAGGAAGTACGTGCAAGTTATTTTTTTTTTAAAGTAAGAGTTTTTTTTATTTTGCATTACTTTCATGTGAATAAAGTTTTATTTGACACATTTTTTAATACGTTGTTCAATTACTTTCCCTCTTCAAAGGTGCGATATGTACCAGGAAACATCAGAGCCCTACATTCTCTGCCAACTCCCCAACTGGCGGCCGACTGGACCCTAAAAATCCCTTGCAATGCGCGAATTAAAGACGCGAGTGTACAAGATATGTGTTCGAATCGCACATTTTACAGATTTTCATTGCTTAGTCGGCCAGTTGGCTGCCAGTCTGCGAGTTGGCGGAGAATGTAGGACTCTAGGAAACATATACTCAAGTATGTTGGCCGATTTCAGTAAGGTTTTGGTTGTATTTGGTCAATTTTTGGTCATTTTTGGTCATTATTTAGTCATTATTTGGTCATTATTTGGGCAAAAATAAGGCATTTTTCCATTAAAACCAACCGGTAGGACCGCTTGCAGCCCTGATGTGCGATACGTCGGCATTGCCGTTTGGCAGTTTGCTCGTGGCTTGGAATCATCACTCTTTTGCGTCGGCTATCTCTTCGACTTTTCAGTAATTTTGCAGTATTTTTGTGATGCCTATATCCTGTACTGCTTTCAGCTGTACCGGAAGGTACAAGAAGTGTAGCCAATTTATAAAATTTGACTTTCTTATAATTATTCATTTTATCTATTTGCGATGTGTTTCTTCTTCGGAAAATGTCGGATATTTAGCGTGGCCCTGAAATAATTCCATTCACTGTAGCGTGAGAAAAATGCACGCGAGGTTAACCCCACTTGATCCTGGTTTTCTTAACGCGTAGGAAATGTCATTGCAGGGCCAAGGTGCTGTTGGCGGCAAGTATTTTATTTCTCACTTAGTTGTCGGAAATCAGCTCTTTTTTTCTCTTGGAGACTTGTGTTAATTCTTCATTCTTGCTAAACAGGTGAGAGGCATGTGAGCATTTAATCTCCTGTAACATGACGTGGGGCCGATTAGACGCGGACACTAGCGCCATTGAACCTTCACTATTGAACACTAGTGAACCCTTACTAATATTCACATATTATTCATGATTAACTGTGTATTATTTATTGATAGCCCTAACTCAATGTTCAACTGAAAATGCTGCCAAACCATTATACTCATGAAATTTTTCAAAAATATGATAGATAATTTTGTTACGTTGTATGTTGTACAAGTTAAACTGAGAATTCCTGCTAAATATTATGTTTGCATCATTTGGAATAATGTATTTAGCATAGTATTCTTTTACATTAATCTACTTGTTTATTTTTGCTACTCTTTCTTCATTGTATTCAGTTCGGTATAAAGTTTGTTCTCCATTGTAACACCACAGAGTCTACAGAATGTATGTGTATAAAACATGTTCCAGAGGTCCTAGAGCAATACATTTATATCATATATAACTCCTCAAGTCCTCCTCCTCCCGTCCATATCCCCTCTCAATCCGTCTGTCCTGCCTTTGCAGTAGTTGGGTAGAAACTCATACAAAAAGCAGAGCTAATCCTAAAGTTGAAGTCATATGCCTATGAGAAATTGTGCAATTTCCTAGGTCAGACGATGCAATATTTAATACTGGCCGTCTAGTTGGAGAGACTTGTGCCGAGGGGCCTGTATTGCTGCAGCGGCCGCACCGATAATTTTGATTTCGCTAGGCTGCTGCGGGGAGCAGGACCAGCCGTGTTTCGAGGTCGCGACACAGTGCAGGAGGTGCTCGGGGGGTCGTGCAGTAGGCAGTCTGTATGTCTCATTGTCTCTATCTGAGTGATTGCACGATGGCCGCGGGGCATTTCTTAGCCGCTCGTCACTCGACAGTGGAGGGTCCTCTGTTCATATGGGAGGGGGAGAGGTAAAGCGCGCCCCAGTTTCCGCATTGCACGCTAATGACTGGGCGAGCGAAGCCGTTCGGATCTGTACGTGTATATCTTTTTCTCCCGTTTCGCTTTGCAGACGTTGAAGTGGCCGCGGTCAACTGGAGGCCTGACGCCGCTCGGCTCTCTCTCTGTCGAAGCTGCAGCGGAAACCCCCAAGGTCCTCGATTTGTTTTTATTCCAGGCGATGTGTAACATTCGCTGGGCGTTTCATTGCGACCCTACACCTTCGTGATAATTGACGAGATAAAAATATAAGTGGTTTTGTTCGATCAGGTGCACTACTACCAGTACCCAAAGCGCATGCGGGGTCCGCGGAGCCTGTGGTGAAGTAAAATTTACACGCAGCTCATCTCCCGAATCCAATGTGATAGCGTACTGATTGTGGTGACAAACTAAAGGTCCATGAGTGTAGATGTATCCAATTGAACCAAAAAACTGGCTACGCAAAAAATTAATGAATTTATGCATTCATTTTTATTTGACAAAAATAGAAAATATATTCTTACAAGTAAAATGTCACAAGACAGCCCATGTTCTTCGAAATGCCATGTCGAAATATAAGAACACCCATCTTATCGGAAACGGCGTCTAATTAGTCGTCGATTAGCACCGTGGCGGAACGGGTGGGAGACGGAATTGGGAACGTCGTGCATTCGATGCGTCGCCTTGATCCGCTCATTTCCGTCGTTGGGAATTATGGGCTTCCATTGACGCTAAAGCCTCTCCGTTTCGACATCAGAGGACTGTGTCGGCGCTATTTGTCGATCCCGAATGCCACTGGAACATATTATGTTCTCTAGAGTGGGTTGATGTGGATGGAAATCCGTTTTCCACTTCGTGTCACATGTAAAAATTGGAGGGAAGACTTTTATAATAATCGCTGAATGTATTCGAATGATTTTATGCGAATCATTGAATGTCTTAAGGATTGCCTTTCCTCGTTTTTTTAGTTGAGATCGTTTTAATTGATGTGGGTGTTCCTATTCTCCAGTGGCGATAGACCTTGAAGATGACCTACTTGAAGCCATCTAAGCCTAGCGTGAGGCTTAATGATACGCCCATTCTGATCTGCTTGAGGGTGCTTCGCATCTAGTGCTTTCGTGGCGAATTCTCCGTGATATTTTTAGTGGGAGGTGATATTCCAACCTTGGTTCACTCTTCCCGTTGTCGAGGGAAAGTTGAATAGATAATGTCATTAATCATTTAAATATATTCATCAACGCATTCGTATTACCGTTCGGGGGCCGTGGAGAAGGGGCGAGGAGTGGCAAGGGGGGGGGGGGGGGTGTTGAGACATCAGTCGTGGGAAAAGAAGAGGGATCGGGCGAGATTGGGAGTGGACGGAATTGGGTGGAATGTATTTCGAACAGAAGAATGTCTTGGCGACTTGCTCCGTTTTTGTTGTTGTCTCTTACGCGACTGAGAGCTTTTTACCTCTTGCAAAAATACTACTAAAAATCTACCTCCTGCTAGAAATTTACGTACAAACTGTTCTGCAGAACGAAGGAATTTTACGAAAATCGTCGTTCTTTCTGTAGAAAGAGTTCCATTTCTAAGGAATTGTAAGGAACAAGGGCTCATGTTCCGTAGAAATAATTTCGGTAGAATAAAATGTACACCGCTGCAAACTAGTTCCGTACAATCTGTTCTGTAGAACGTATGGAATTCTACGGAAATCTTCGTGCTTTCCGAAGAACGAGCTCCTTTTCTAAGGATTTATACGGAGCATGAGTTCACAAATGTTTCGTAGATAATTTCAGTAGAATTAATCAACGGAAACTCTGCGGCATTCTCTGCGACTGATTTCATATTGAATTCACCTCGCTAAAGCAAACTCATAGTATCATATAATGAAGGAAAGTAAAGCCATATCAATGTATTTGGTAATAAATATCTCTGTAGGCAGTATGCAATGCACACGCTTTGGCAGACGTGGAATGGCCATTTGGTTAAAACTATCTTGGAGGTTTTGCAATATGAAAACATCGAAATTCATATTGTGGAAGGTTACTCGGGATTTCCACCGGGTCAGGTTCTCCAACTCCATCTCGGCCGACGTTTCGATGAACGAGTTGTCCATCGTCATCAGGGCATGAGACAGGACATCGTCATCAGGGCATCAGGACATGCCCTGATGACGATGGACAACTCGTTCATCGAAACGTCGGCCGAGATGGAGTTGGAGAACCTGACCCGGTGGAAATCCCGAGTAACCTTCCACAATTCTATACGGCGGGAAAGCCTGCGATCATTCATCGAAATTCATAGATTAGCCTAAATAAATCTGACCAGACCTTTGAATTGTTTATTCAGGGCTGTAGTACAACGAGTACAACAAATCTGGCCGTATTTTGACTTCAGGATCTGGACGGCAGACAAATGTTCGTAATGATATCAACGATATCTACACTACAGCTTTCATCAAAGTTTAGGCAACAGACAATGGTTGATACATAAACACAGAATATACCTTAGTGTAATGATCTCTCTTTGGACCTGTTTATTGAAATAATCATCCTTTTATTCAGTGTACATATCTCATTCATTTTCGACCGCCGACTTGATATATCAGGTATATCTTTGTAAAAATGCTTTTCATCAGACATCGGTAGACCAGTGGGTAGCATACCCGACTCTCATTGAGAAGGTGGAATGTTGATGGCCGCTTTGAATCCCCCAAGCGGAGAAAAGTTTTGGATCGTTTTCCTACGTTCATTTGCAAACATTTTTCAACATTCCGTTATAATTCCAAATCCAAAACTGCGTTTTTTTTTCAAACATTTGAAATTAAAACTTAAAACAATTTGTCCAGATCGTAATCCAGGGAGTTCTACAGAAAGTTCTAGGGAATTCTACAGAAAGTGTTCTAAGGAATTCTACAGAAATTCCTTAAAAAAGTGTTTCAATATTTTAAGGAATCTCTACAGAACTGCCTACGGAATATTGTAGAATATTTTTTAAGAAAAGTGTACAGAAGTTTCTAGCAGGGCCGCACTAACTACACTAACGTTTTTGACGGTGCCCATGCCGCGGGGACTCGTTCAAAGACAACGTGCTTCAACTTCACCCACATCTACGGTGTACCCTACAAATCACCCCAAGGTGTGTGGCTGGAGGTGAATTTGCTCCACCTTGCACCACACTACATGCCACAAGTGCAATGGAAACTACGATTCTTATCGCATGGTGCGAATAAATGCTTGCAACGAGATTGTAAGGATTGTTCGCACATGTTCGCGTATTTCACAAGGTTTCTCCTATTTGCGGCGCATGGAATGAGAAGTTCAAACTCTGTCCTCCTCGTCTTCATTTCATCCTGGTGCCATTCATGAGAGCGAGCTCCATCTCGTTCGCCCGGCATTTGCATTCGTGGACGGACTTACTATAGTGGATGGCTCGGAGGTCGCCCACATTTCCGCCTCGTCTCCGTTTGCCCTTTGTCGACTTCCGCTTCCAGCGGCGGCAGGGCATTGACAGCCCTTTCATCCTTTTTTTCCGCCATTTTTGGAATCGGCCCGTAGCGAGGAGAGCTAACTTGGCCGCAAGCCTGGCGGGGGCGCGGACACTTAGCTCCTGCTGGATTCGCAGGCCGCCTTTCGTGGAGGCACGATGAGTCAACATCAGCATGTAGCTCTCGATCTGTGGGTGCTCTCAATTCGTTTCAGACCCACCGAACTTCAAACCACAGGTCGGGAACAGAGTTTTATGTGCGCCTTGAAAAGAAAACAGCTTCGATGATCACATCCTTGGTGGTTGTTGTTTTTGTTGATTTTCGGACAAGTTGTCAAAAATGGACAATGAAAAGCATTTAATGTGGTATCTACTGTGTGGTGAAACGCATGTCTATCTATCTACATAAGTACGTAGTTCGATCGAATTCGTTACTATTCCCAAATATTTGGCCGTGTTTATATTTTGTTGATACCTTGTTGTAGAGAGAGAGCCACCTACCGGCAGATGACCGAACGTTTCGTGAGCGCGCTTTGATAGATCTGCGCTAATTTCAGTCACTCGAATGAAAATCTCCCAATGTGACCTTTTCGCGAAATATTCACGTTAATGTATAATTAATCGTATTAATCAAAGGCTTGCCAACCATTAAGAGTGCTGATTTAAAAATGAAACGTAGACGGAGTCGGATTGGTGCATTTGCTAGGGAGGAGGGGGGCCCAGGTTTGAGTGCTTTCGGAGGAGAACGCTGAAATACAATCATCCGCCCGTCGAATGGGACGTTAAATCCGTGGTCCTCTGGCTGATTTTCGCAGGCTCATGCCGTCTACGGGCTTCTCTCTCCATCCTTATTTTCATCCCTACCGCTCTTCATGACTGTCCCAACGCCTTTCTTCCCCGTCTAAACCCCGCGCGAAACAGGGTTGTATTACAAGGATGATGAAAGAACATGACCCGTACGAACGGACTGGTTCTGCTTTGTGAAATTAGGGCGTCCATCGAAGGAGAACAGTAGGAATAACCCATTTAAAGAATTCCACTGAAGATGAAATAATCATTTGACAAAACTTATGCTTCGACATATATGAAAGTAATAAGTGTCGAACAGTTGGTCATGATCAATAAATTTATTATCTGTGGCATTGCAATAATAATAAAAGGGAGGGAACACTGGCGGTGTTGGCTGGACACGCCTCCTCCTCCCAAGGCCACGCGCTATCCACATTTCACGCGATGTGTGTTCCAATTCTCTCCCACTCCCGTCTTCCCTTACATGGGTAGGGCGGAGTTCCTATTTATTGAAAACAATTTCAATAATATATTTGGGGTACCTATTATTTAACACCCAATTTTCTACATATTATTTTTATTTTAAATTGGTTCATATTTTACTAGTGTAGTTCAAGTTTCAATCATTTTCATTACATTTAATTTTACAAAGTATTATTGTTTACAAAATTTATTTTGTTTTCTCCTTTGATTTCTTCGGGTGTCTTGAGATTTTCTTTGCTTGCTTTACAATTGCTGTTTTCATCTTAGTATTCCTATCACATAGTTGTCTTCTTTCTCCTTCTCAGCATTCCCAGCATTCCTTCCACTTCTTTTTTCTTATCATCAGTATATGGAAGCAATCTATGCTTTATGGAAAAAATATTGCAAAACTTTTCATGTAAGGAAAAAGTTGATATTATTCATCTTACTTAAAATAAACCACTAAGAAGAAAATCGCCCCGTGGCAATGCTGACTACCATTTTGCGCAGTTGGTAATGGTGAAACTCCTGGCCGCGCGCGCCTCATTGCCCTAATCTAGTGAGACCTCTGCCCCAGCGCTGATTGGACAAGGAAAGGCCTTACGTATTTTATATTCTTTTAACTTAATGTGAATGAATTTATCTCTTAACTCGCCATCTATTTAACTCGCAATTAGATCTGTAATTCAGTGTCAGAAATATTGAGCACTTTTATTCAGCTCGTGACAACAATCAAATCCAGAGAATCAATAATCTTCTAACATATAAACACATTTAATCTATTTATTAAATAATATGTGAACTTCGGCCTTCCTGGGCGAGTAAATCTTTGTAGATGTATCTCTTGCTAACATTCTTCTAATAACCTTTTTATTTGTTATTCGTGACGATTGTTTCCTCTTGAGACATGTTTTGTGTGATAATGATAAAAATGCAGACATTCTGTTTGGAGATGTTTTTTGTATGAATTCAGTGTTAATTTATTTTGATTCATCATATATTTCTTACGTATGAAGACGATTTCAATTGATAAATGATATGCAAGTAAAGTGAACTGTAGGTACTGAGTGTTTAGATAGTTGTATATGTGTTTTTTTTGTACATAGCTCTCGACGGACGTCTTACCAGAGATTAGAGTTGCGCGCGGCCAGGAGTTTCACCGTTACCAACTGCGCAAAATGGTAGTCTGCATTGCCTCGGGGCGATTTTCTTCTTAGTGGTTTATTTTAAGTAAGATGAATAATATCAAATTTTCCTAACATGAAAATGTTTGCAATATTTTTTTCCATAAAGCATACGTAACTTCGATATTGATAAATTTTTCTGAATCTCGGAAATGGAAATCTAGCTTTCAGCCATTTTAATAATGAAATTCTGCGTAAAAATTCAATTTTAAAAGCATATTTATAATGCGAAGATGTGGCTGTCTTCGTAAAAAATAATGAAGTGCTCCAATCAAATTTTCGTCAAATAAAATTTTAGCCGTGACGAGATGAAGAACACGACCGTTTCGCCTTTCTAGTTTTTCGTCTATCTTTCGACCGTAGAAGCTAAACGTTTACATTTAAACACATTTCAATGAATGCAATTTGCATTCAAATAAACAAGGAGTAAAAAGATATATTACACGACTCGAGCTCCGACGGAATTTCATACAAATGCTTCTCAAAGTTCAACGTTTTACCTTTTTTGCGGTGGTCATTATATTATTTCGTGGTAAACACTTGTTGAGTGCCAAATTCCTCGAAAGATTAATAATTCATGCGGCATCAGATATCGAAACAATTATCTGTACACAACTAAATCTGGAAACGCCTGATGCTATCGTTAAAAATGATTATTGAATAATAAATATCAATACAGGCAATTGAATAAAGTCGAATAAGAATCAAGTATTTAACGCCCATGCCTCTTGTATGCAATTGTAATGTACTTCTCGTCATGTCCGTGCTCTCCGTATGTGCACAAGACTACACCGTTTCGTTAGGTAAATGAAATGCATTTAATGTTTTTTTATCTTTCCTGCGTACTCAGTAAGATAAGCGGAAATGTTGAGAAAGGCTAGCCGCAATTAAATATTCTTGTTAGTGCAATAAATGTCCGTTTTTCGCAGTTTCGGCTGACCGACTGAGCGTAATTTTCCACGGGGAAGCCAGGAACGGTTTGTGGGAATGGATTTAACTCACTTTTTTCCAAGGCCTTACCATTAAAAAGACGGGAACTTAGAGAAAAGTTGCTGAGTCGAAATTGTCCTACGCCAAATATGCTACATGACGACAAATTTAGCGAAACATCCCAAGTCGTAAATTCCGTAAATATATGTATTTTTGATACATTATGGGAAGGGTATGATATCGGATGGGATTGTCAATTGTCAGTTTTGCTTTTCGAGAGCTCCAATAGATAATATACGATGCGATTTATCCATTGATGTAATTAAAACTACCCGCTATTAAGCAAGGTTTCTGTTCTCTCAGCGAAATTAGCGGGATTGTGTTACCATATTTTGAATGGCATGGAATGAATGAGTTTGATTCATAGATGTTTGGACTCTTGCGGGCAGCAACCTTGAAAATGTATTTTTCTTTAAAAAATTCCTTGGGATCAATTCGGAAAAAAATTAGTGGAAACATTATGTATCAGGGGTTCTAAATTGTTTCTCAATTTATTAGGTCTCGATGAGGTACAATATCGATAGCCATCTTCCGATATACGCTTATTGGCGATGGCATGGCCATAGGGTCATTCTCATTGAGAAAGATGGACAGACGCTCCATCGAAATATAGCAAGTATTTACTAGTGTCTTTCGTGCGTTTCCATATTTTTATCGGCCACACTCTTGGCATTTCCTTTTTTTCATCATCATCGCTCGAGATACAGATGATCTCTATTAACCAATTGGGTGAGACGAAAAGAGCATTGAATGAAGAGCATGGGACGCAAACTGTATTATGTTCTGGAGAGTGCCGTTTGGTTGAAGAGGCAGTTACGGGAGCACTACCACGACATTAATGGTTGCACAGAATGACCCGGAAGGAGATAGTAACGAGGAAGAGAAAGATAATGTACTGCGAAGTCACGAAGAGGCGAGTGTGAGGATATATGTGATCGAAAGTTGAGATTCATTCGGCGCATCCCTGAACTGATGCTGATGGTTTTGATGCCGTGAACCAAATATCCATTTCTTGGAACCGCGCGTATCTTAAAAAGGCGTCTCAAACTTTCTACTTTTTCCCAAATTTTCTGATTCTCTACTGACAGAATTTCGATTGCAATGAATGTGTCAGTAAGTCGGCCTATTACGAACGTCAGCTTTGCTACTCAATTATTGCACACTATTTAACTACTCTTTATGTTTATAGATTGTAATACCCACCTCTTCGTCCGCTGTGAGAGTTAAACGCTAGATATATTTGTGTAATTACTTCTACAGTCGTTAACAGTTTAAGTTGAATGACATTGTTATGACCTAGTTAGGACTCCTCTCCGGATGTCTCTATGGGGCTATTCCACTTTCAAGTGGTCTAGGTCTCCCCGCTCGACCATTTTGATGAAATTTCATATGCTGAGTTTCACGTGTCTCAAACGAAATGGTGTGAATACATTTTTAGGTCCACCGACGGAAATACTGTTGGAGATGTGGCCGCATGCATGACCGCATGTCACGACCACGTACAAAATGGCTGTTAAATTTTGGTAATTTTGAGACATAATATTACCATAGATTTTATTTCAAAGTAAAGTATACTCAGCTAGCTTCCACAACTCTTTGCTCTATTTATTTAAAATAATAATGATAATAATAGCTTTTTGCAACCAGAGTAAATAAGATTCAGCTAAATCGGCTGAAAAAAATTGATTCCCCAAAACATTTCAATACACTGCCATAACTCCATCAATAATTATCCAATGGATATGAAATTCCGGGTACAATATCTCGGTATACGTGACTTTTAGACTGCATCATTTCAGACCCCTAGTTTTGTCCGCTAGCTGGAAAATCACATCTGAAGTTGACAACTTTTGTAAATAGGTCAAGAATAAGGTATTTTCAAACCGCTTTTGTGTAGAACTGTAATCTAGAATCGCCTCCGAACCTATCTCATTAGAAAGAGCATGTTTTAAACCCCCTGAATAAAAGAATTTAAATAACTAACGCGGGCACACCATGGCAGTACAATGTAGGTCTCTAGGCGAGGTACATACAATAAGTAAAGCTCAAGATAGCGATAGTGCGGACGACGCAACCAAAACAGACCTATCCAGTAGGTTTGGAAGATAGGGAGTAAACATTTTTCTACGGGGAAAATTGTATTGCCAAGCCTTTAAGCAAGTTGGAGCGATGTGTTGCCATCAATTCTGATATTCTATATTATACTTCAATGTTGTAATGCCACATATCTTCCCCAATTGTTTCTGTTGTCGGCATCGGTCGAGGACAAACTTTGTCCGTACTTTTCTAATATATAGCTTAAACAATAAGTGCATCAGCGCCTCACAACGATGATCTCGTGTTACTACACGCGCGGGCAAGGTCCCTATACCCAGAGTCCTCTGGATGGCCGTTCTCAACACTACTCCCTCATAGGGTATGTAGTGTATTATCGGCAATCCAGAGGACTCTGCCTATACCCGACCTTGCGCGCGGGGTGTGACGTTAGCGATCCTACGAGCGCTCGTGTCCGCAACGACGTGTAATCTGGAATTCAAATGACGGGCCATACTCACCCACAAGTCCAGAGGAAATACAAGAGAACGCATTTCGCATCCGAAAGTGATGAATGAATATGCACCGCTATGTCCGTGGGGGACATCAGAAAGTGGACGCGGCGCATCCCGACCACGACGCCGCAAGCCTCTGCCACGAAGACCGCCGATCCACTGACGCATCATACAATTGAAGGCCGTGTCTTTCCCAGGTGGATCATAGTCCCGACCGGGTCTTTTCGCCCCTAACTTCACATCCTTGGCGGTGTACCGTGTCGAGGATGCCGAGGTGGCAGCCGGGTAATGCCTGACGGATTGGGGAGTTGCTTCGATGGATGAGACCGATCGAGGCGGCGAATGAATGTAAATGGGCCGCGGTTCACGTAGGGATGGGAGGCTGTCCTTCCCACCGCCTTCTTCGGGGCGGAACAGGTTGTGGTCGCGGCCAGACGGGGGAGGGGGGAGTGGATTTGAGGGGTGGGTGGCAGGGGCTGTGCTCACCACGTCTTCCTCCTCTTTATCCCCCCCATTTGGCTGCACCGGAAGTCTCCCCTCCTCCCGCTGGCGCCACGCCCCTTGCATCGCCAATGAAGACAAGGCCTCCATCGAAGCGAGCACCATGGGCACACTACGTCCGGACGAACTGTAATCGTCAATCGGTGCGTGGGTGTGCTTCTGCTACGCGCACCATTCCCCTCGTCGCTCAGAAATGCTCTAATTTCTTCTTTTATGTCGAGAAAACTTGCTTCATTTCAATAATATCTACCGTGCTCACCTATCTTTGCGTGCCTCTTTTGCTTCCGTTGCATTCATGCATATCTCCATAAGTGCTCTATAGTTCTTAAAGATTCGTAATGTTCCTCCTCTAAGGAGAGCACCTTCCACCACATTCACCGATGACTCTCGCCCTGCACCTTTCCCTCACAACCTTCCTTTCGCTCCCATGTCGTCAATCTGCTTCGACATTCGATCCTCATTCATTTCATTCTCTTGAAATGGCCAAACCAACGGAGCGGGCTCATTTCACGTGCACCCATTGCAAGTCCACATTCTTTCTTGATCCTCTCATCCCTAACCCTATCCCTCCTACTGCAACCGAGAACACTTCTCAGTTGCTCCCTGCCCCCTGAATTCAGCGCACCCGTGTGCTTATCATGCATGGCATGCCTAAGTGTTACTATCATCCAATAACCTGGAGAGGAGTGCACTGTTTTGTAAAGGAACTTAAATTTTGTTACATCCTTCCTAATTTTTGTAAAGTGTCCGTCATAACTTGTCTGATGTATTCCATCCTTGGTCTTCGACGATAATTCTTCCCATTCGGCCCATCCATTATTATTTTCGGGAGGCTGATTTGTCTCAGAATGAGACCACTTAAAGTTTTTCTCTTCAACTTCGCAGTATTCATGTAAATGCACCTTTCTCCCCAACTCCTCGCTGGAACGAATCAAGGATACTGGACTCCAGTTAATTTACTTCCTTCCGCTAACTGAGCCAAGGTCAGAATTGCTCTCTCTATCTCTTTTCTATGCAAAGTATTTTCAAATAAAATTAGGAAGTTTATGCTTTCGGGTTTTTTTTCACGATTGAGGTGCACTTATATGGGGTTGACTAGGAAGCAATTTTATTGTTTTACTTCATTTCGGTCTAAAATATTGAATGTAAGTTGATGATCCGGTGCCCATCGAGATGGCGATGTTGTGGAGCACAAACCAGTCTAGTCTAGAGGCACTGTATTACCAATAGGACCTCTATAGGTCCCTATATATAGGACCTCTAGTCTAGTCCTATTTGTAGCGTGGTCATTAGGGTGTCCCTTATATGGGCTGAAAATTTAAAACATGGAATTCTTAAGTGCAACCTTTTTTATTTTTCCTTTTCCTCTATCAAGCGTGTACACAAAAATTTAACGAGTTTGACTGATTTTTACCCGTGCCACAAGGTCGTTGAAGTCGATGAAAAGGATAATTTTAAGAAATAAGGTGATCCATTTGATAAAATATCTTTTAATTTAAAAAATAAATAAAAACCAATTTATTTATTAAGATATATCTAGTATATGTTCACAGATAAGGATTCTTTGGTACATTCTTTTGTCTTCTTTCTGGTATTATGTGCAACAATGAACAAATGTTGTAAATTTTCCTCAGATTTCACGCTCTCCATGTATTCTCGAGTGAGTACCACTCCTCGTTCAGATACATCGTTTACCACATTTAGGTCAGAAAGAAACACACACGCTTTCTTGAAATCGTCGCAAGAACCCCAGTTCTCTGGATCTTTGCTTAAAAACTCAATTGCTAGCCCAAATCTTTTGAACAAATGCAAGGTGTTGGGCCCTACAAAATCAGACAATTCTTGGAACTGCAAAGGCTCCACATTCTTTATTTTAGGACGCAAGTCTAGACTTTTCATCGCCTCCGAATTTGATGCCTGAGATTTAATTATATTTGCCATTTTTCTTTTATATTCAAGAGGAACACTGCCATCTAAAAACCCCAGACCGCTTAATTGCTCAGGTAAATACCACAACTGACTAGAAAACTTTTTTGCGGCCACCTCAGAAACTTTTGCATTAATTTCTTGATAGATAATAAATCATTCTGAGGGGCTGATATTGCGCAAGTAGCAGTAAACCAGTATTCTATGAAGCAGAGCACAATAAACAAGCACATATCCCTAAAACTAGTTTCTTCTCCTTTCGTCAGTTTAAATTGTCCTTTAAATTGGTATACCGTATAAACTCGTATAAGAGGCGCACCTTTTTTCCCAGAAATCGCAGCCAAAAATGAGGGTGCGCCTCTTACACGAATCTGTCCGTTGCAAAATTCCGACACCCGAGTTTGAAGGCTAATATCTCAGAGATGGCTCAATCGATTTTAAAATGAAGTACATCAAATTAAAGCTTGTTTATTTCTGCGTTTATTGATGGTATACAAAACATTTTACCGTTTATATCGATTTCAGTGTGTGCTTCAAAACAGAATGTTAGCGCATTTTCCCGGGTACCGGACGGATGCATCGCATTTACGGCTTCGTAATAATAACACGGATCAAGATATTAAAATTTCCTTTACAAATATTGTAGCAAAGATCTTTCCTAACAGCTATACGAAGTTTCATATTATTTAATGCATTAGTATTTTAGTTATAGATGCAAATGCATGGATCCGTTATTTTCCGTTCCGCGCATCCCTGAAAACCGCCGTTTAGACCTTCTTCAAGCTCTCGAGTTCATCATCATGAATCCACTTATAAAATCTTAAAGGAATTCGTTGGTTAATCAATATCGAATAACATATATTTTGGAAAAAGAGCGCGTTCAACTGCCAGGAGCATGCACGGAAGAGAAAGGGAGAGGCGCGCGCTGTTGCCCAGTCAGAGGGCTATCCGTAAAGGCCGTTTTACACGGGGCACGTCATTGCGCAGGTTAGCACTGCATTAATTTCTCAATCTTGCGTGCAATAATTATTGCGCAGACGAATGCGTTACCTTTAGCGGTAGCTTTACACGGTGTTGGTAAGCAAGCATTCATGCACGAAATTTCGTCGTCTGTTAAGTGCGCGAGTAGCGAGTCACTTGTTAGAACAAAGAAGAAACGAAATTCTGTGCGCATCGTTGTTGACATGTTGTCACACGTCCTTGTGTGACCAGCTCAAACTTATTCCGCAAAGTACAACAAGCAACAACAACTGCACACAATGCAATCCACCAATACAACAAACACATATTATCACTCAGCTTCTTCCGGTCCCTACTACTGCGACATCTATCGGAAAAAATTTCTTGAAATTGCGAGAATGCGAGCTCGGAATTAGAACAGGGGCTATTTTGCCATCTCGCGTTCATGCATTTGCGCATGCGTTCTAGCATTTCACCGCTTTACACGACGCAATTTGAAATGCACGTTCGAACATACATCAGATTGTGCAATTACGTGCCCCGTGTAAAACGGCCTTAAGGCGCGCGAGGGAGTCTACTACAAGCATTACCTGCGGGGGAAAACCAGTTGTCTTTTCTCTGTACATGAGTCATTTGGACTCGGTAAATAGTGGCATAAATGGTGACGCGGCGTTCGGGCACGCGGGCGTTCCTCCGCGTTGTCTTGTAGAGGAACGCCCGAAAGCCGTTACCAATATGGAGAAACGCCGCGGAAACCTCAGATCCAAGTGAATACTTACCTCCGGGGTCTATATCTGTCTATGAAAAATGCCGCGTAAATTATAAGAGAATATCGCGAGCGGAAGGCTTTTAAAATGGCCGAAAGTTCGCAGTTAGGCCCGCAAAACTTCGTAATAGAAGAAAAAAACTCAAACATTTTTCTTCAACTTCGACGCATAAAAAGAGGGGTGCGCCTCTTACACGCGTTTATACGGTATCTTCAAACAGTATATAGCCTTAGACATAAACCGAGCTTCGTGTATGGCCCCTGGCTTTGAAAACTTAAACCCTCGTGGAGGACTGCCTCCAAGATACATACAGCTCAGTTCAAGTCGCTAGAGAACTGGGACTTATTAATGCTGTACCAGTCACTCCGGAACCTTTGAAAAATTGCAACATCAGGGCCGGAGGAGGGGCCGACTACGGTTTCAAATACACTTTTTAGTATAACCTCCGCCATATGGTGTCTGCACGCTAAGTATATTAAAGGTTTTTCCAAAAACGTCTGAATAATTTCGCCCTTTTTGTCACTTGCAAAGCAAAGAAACGTATGAGAATCTGAAAAAGATCCGAAAAAGTAACCTTCGGTGAACTGAGGATACCTATCATTGAACTCGTTGTGTCGGTACAGACCGCCTCGACGCGCTCACAAAGGTCCCAAGATGCTAGCGCTTCATGCACTGCAAGTAGCTTGTCCGTTGCCAGTTCCATTCAATATCTTAGGTGATGCTAGGAACTGCTCGCCGATATCTTGTCCTATGACAAGGATAGGGAGGCGCTCCACCAAGCCACCTCCAGGAATTTTCTTCCTTTTCCCGTTGAAATGGACGACAAGCTTGGAATTCGGATTCAGAGTGGCCTGAAACTTGGTTCGCACTTTGTTTGCAGCCTCTCGTCGAAGAGACGTCCTTCCACGATGCAGAGAGCTCTTGTTGATGCTAAACTCGTCCACATTAGCGTTCAGCCCTTTAGCGGTCTTGAAAATGATCTTAGTGGCAGACCTAATGCTTGATTTAGCTGCATCTAAAGTGGCTGCTAGATTGGTACTCATGAAGTTTTTCCTTCCCCTCTTCTTCTACGGTATAGAATTATCAGCCTGAACTTCCGAACATTGACCAGGAGTACTGGAAGAGCAATCTGGTAAATCGGTGTCACGAGGCTTTCTGGTGCTTGTTTCTCCTGCAGCGTCGGTTGAAGTTAAAGCTTATAGAAGATAAAATTCAAGTATTGAGACATGATATTATACTCAAAATTGACAATAATGTTTTCTGGAGTAGTAAAACGAAATAAGAATTCGGCAAGGAGGCAAAGAAATGGACACAATATTGATGGTAAGAGAGACCACAAGCTGAATTTCATTTCTAACAATAAGCTGTGATCCTTGCTGAGTTTTTCTCAGGGTTATACTACTTTTCCGTAGAACCGTTTAGAAATACGTAACTTTCATTTGTAAATATCTCTGACGACATTCTTCTTCATCCATTTTTCTTAACGCTATACGCCTTTACTTCTAATACAGTTTTTTGCCCTTGGCGAGCATTCAACCTATTCGCCCTTTCTTCCTTTGTTTTTTTAGAAACTCTTAGTCCTCCACATTTGAAATAAGATCATTTGCATTATTTGGTGCAATATCAAAAAGATCAACGAAGAGATCTTCAAAGGCCTTCTCCCTGTCTATCTGTGTCTTCTCACGTCGCTTGGCTGTTTTGCGTAGGGAGCGCCACTCGAGGTACAGGGCCTTAACTTTCTTCACAATCAATTGCTTGTATCGAGTTGGGATGCGTGCTTGTTCCCAAAACTCAATCAATTTCTCAGCCACTGCGTAACTTGCTGACGCTAATGGTTCGTTCTTATGGGGAGTAGGATGTATGCAGTGGAGTAGATGACGCAAAACTTGCACGTTTGATGGAAGCCGTACCCCATTGATCTCACTGCAACTGTAGTCTATCAGGTAAAGCTGCTTCCTCAGAGGTTTCTTTGGGACGCTTTATCTTTCTGGCGGCATCTTCTATCTTCTTGCAACCACAGACGAAACTCACTCGTAAAATGCGATATAGTTTTTGTCACACAGCGTATTTACAAGCGGAAAGAAAACAGTACTGTACCCTTCACCACAGCATAACCTTTGAAAATTCCAATTGCAAATTAGTATTGATTGTCGAGAATCTTTGATTGTTATAAATCGTCTGATGTCTTCGTTTGTTGTCGTTAGTCGTTCGTAGGTGTGTAGTTCACATTATCAATGATAACAAGAGTGCAGGAAAATATGTTACGATTCAACAGGCAAACCAAAATATTCCCTAATTAGCGTCCATATGCCAGGCACTCATTCTATAGAGAACGGTGGGAACGAGGAAATACTTAGATATGCCGGTCGATTGACGGATCCTAGATAGCAAGGCCATCGAAACAGCTTTTGGCTGGAACTTTGAATTGATCGACCACCAGTTGACAATTGATGATCGATCAATAATTGGATATCAGTTTGCCAACCATAATTGATTGAACGTCGACTATCGAAATAAATCTGTCGATGTCTGGTATCAACATCGAAAGTCACCACCCTATTGGATTGTTCAAAATGGAAAAAATCCATCGATCGCCGATGGTTTCCAAGCGTAGTCGCAACAATCCTCCAGACCGACAGGTAGCAGCGTTTGGCCATATGGCGTGAATCGTCCGGCAATTCTGAATGTAAACGTGTTCAACGGGTTTGTGGCACGGGTAAATATCAACCGATCACGCTCAAATTTTGTGTACACGCTTAACAGAGGAAAAGTAAAAAATTAAAAAAGGTTGCGGTCAAATATTCCGAAGTTGAATTTTAAGGGACACCCTAGTGGTCATGTTTGACTAACATTTCTTGTGGCAGTGGATTATTGTGTTGGTGTTCTGTAGTCTTCATTACGCATTACGAGTTACCATTGAAAGTATTTTGTTTCTTATCGAAACAAATTATTAAAATACAAACCCTTGCTATTCTTTGGTAACAAATAAATGCTTGCCCCCTTATGAAAGTATCACGATGGATGATAAGTTCACTTTAAAATTATTCATTGACCAACCCTCCATAATATACATGCAATTTAAAATTTTAGGGATAATATGCGAACTGCAAACCTGTACAAATTTCCGATTGGATCTGTTCGTCAGAAATCGCTAATTTTTTTAAACTCCCGGAAGCGCACAGCCGTACCTTAACGCTTGTAAAACGGCTTCGATATTTTTGGAAAATATCCCGAAAGGTAGTGCGATAATTGGCTTATATTTTGGTATCATTAAAGACTCTACTAATGCGACCTAATTCGTCGAATGTCACATCTCGCTAAAACTACCCACATAAGTAAAGGTGTGTTCCTCCGCGACTACCTGCGTCGAAACAAACGCGGAATTCCTCCCTCTGCCTAACTCGCGCGGGTTGCTTTGTTCACTCCAGCTTATGCTTTGTGGCAGGATTTACGAGTGTATTTAGTAGTGTATCTCTCTCCTCTTTGTCTTCAGTAGCTGAGTAAATGTATGGTGAATGTTATGCCGCCGTGAAACTAGCGTGTTTCATCAGTTAAGTAGCGCCTTAACTGTTTTAAAATAATATAATAAAACTAAACAAATTAAATTAAATATATAGATATAAAATAATTAAATAATATTTTTAAAATTATAAATAAAATATATAAACTAAAAAGTGTAATAAAAATAAATAATTATAATAATAAATTAAAACTGTAAAAATGACCAAAAAAATAAGAATAAGAAAAAAATAAAAACAAAAATAAAAAAATAAAATTACGCATATACTAAACATTTATACCAATACTTAATCTTTAAGATTAGGTACTATCATAGCAAGGAAAATATTAAGTTAATTAGTTTTATATATCTTCAATCGCATTGAACATCTCTTTCTTTTGCCCCTCCACCTCCAGTTGCCACTCCAGCTCCTCGTCATGCCCCCAACCTATCTTTCCTCCCTTTGCATATATATACATATCCCATATATATACATTAAGGTAAAAATTCAGCAAACAGCTGTAGAGGGCTCGCGCCCATAGCAGTGAAAAAAAGAACTGTGTCTACCCTCGGCTGGACCCAATGCACGTGATGTGGCAGTGTATATGCGCGCGTGAAAGATTATTTGTCCATTCTCAGGGGATTGGATTGGGGACTTCGAGGCGGTTTTGCTCGAGGAAATTAACTCGTGTGCAGTGTGGCGCCGTCTCGATGTGTTTCGCCTCTTGCAGGACATCGTTCTGCTTACCGACCACTTGCGGCTTATCTGCGAAAAAAGGACGACGAAAGTAGGCAATGAAAGTGGTAATTATGCAAAATTGCCGAATTTCGGAGTGTGCACGCCACACTCCTCAAGTTGCGCTGGCATCTGTGTAAATCATTTAATTTGTCTATTGCCTATGCATAAGTATTAGACATTAAGCCTGTTACTGCACCGTAAGTCTGTATTGATCAAATTATGAATGTGCACCTATCAAGCTGATTAAGTTTTAGAATTATGTCATTTCTTATTATTCAAGACATGAACAGTCAGTCATTATTTTAAGTGTTCTCTAAAAGCAGCAAGCATTACCAGATGTTTGTATTTCTAGCCATAATTCCTCCTCAATTAACTTTCTGTTTAGTTGTGTTATGCCCGCTATCTGCCACGTAATCAGGATGTCACTCGATGTTACGCGATATTATCGTGGTATCGAAATTTCACTTGCAGAAAGACTATTTGGAGGCTATTTGGCAGTGTACCGACCGTGACCCGTACTGCCGTGGAAGTCGGTGCCTACCGCACCCGAGCACTCCTTGCGAGCAGCGACTCTTTGGCTACGGCCGTATGTAGAAGTCTCGACTTTCATGCATGAAACCGCCTCGGCGACTGGAAACCTGCTTTAGCCGTGGGAACGCCTCGCTTGGCCCCTGAAGCCCTAGACATTTGGTGGTGATCTGAAAGGAGTTTCTCAGCGTGGGTGTCCCCTTCCCGTCTTCGAGCGCGGATGGATTTTTTTTGCGTCGCTCGATGGTGCGTCAGGTGGCTCAGGAGGTGTGTGGTTCCCCAGCCACCCTTGGACTTGTGTTGTAGGTGGACGAGCAAGGATCGAAGGGGGCGTGCGTCGAGTGGAGATGTCCAAGAAAAGCTCAAATAAAGCCGTATTTGAAAGTCATTCCATTCTCGGATTGTTATGACTGGAGCCTTCCATTCTACCCTTCTCTTATGACCTTATAACTCTTCTCTTTCATATCCCGTTTTTGTTGGCCCGTGTTTTATTTGTCCCTCTGTCTCTCTGGACCTTGTCTTTCATCTCTAGTTCTCCTTTGTGGTTTCCCCCCCCCTCCTATTATTCTGCGCATTTCCTCGTTTCCGACCCTATCCGTCCATTTGATCTTAAGCATCCGCATCCAGCACCAGGGATGTTACAAGTCAGGGAAATGTCAGGGATAATCGTCGAGGTATCAGGGAAAAATTGGATAGGGGCGAAGGTGGAATTGAATTGGTCAGTGGCCGACGCACCCCAACTATACGCTCGTTCGTTGTTGCCGGAGTCGATGTTCTATTTTCTGATTTTGTCTTCGTTTCATAAATTTGTCAATAAATTTGATGAGTAAAATTAACAATGGTTTGTTTTCTCAACTTTCATTTGCATCATTCTATGCCTGGGTTCTGCAATCATAGCAGTCTTCTCAAAATACTGACGCATATTTCCTGTAATGTATCTGTCATTAATTATCACATACAGGATTTATTTAGCAGAATCATCAATTGCCTTGATGATGTCTCCGTTTATATTGTATGTTCGTAGTTCCTTGTTTTTCTTCAACTCTCTTTTTGCCCTCTCGAATTCGCTCCCAAGGATTACCGCCTTCGCCCACGTTCTCCTCTTTCTTCATCTGTCCAGCCTCCAGTGGGTCTGGTCTGGTACAGCTTTTCTATGTAGTCCTTCCATCCTTATCTTGTCACTTCTCGCTCTGTAATTGTCTTTTCCCGTTATCGCCTCTGATATTAAGATGTATTTCAGAAATACTAGGTGTACCATGCGACTTATAATTTCCTTCTGGTAATGCGACGATTACAAGTTCTTCTCTTGATATTTTTTTCTTAGTATTGCCTCTTTTCCTTATTTTAGCGGATTGAAATTAGTACTGAAATACTGGCACTGGAATAACTGGGAAAACGGAGAAGTACTGACTGCGAGAAAAGAAATTAATTTCTTCAACTGAGTGGCCACCCTGCTATTAGGTATCTAACATTTTGATTCCAACATAAGGCTTTAATTTGACCCCCTCCCCTCGTCATTTGCATGTGTTTTATCCTTGTTCATCCTCGATTTTTCTTTCCGTTCATTTCTCTTTCCATTATTTTTTTCCAAATGCTGCTGTGCCTCAAAACGTGTCTAATAAGTCTTTTCTTCCATTCTACTTCTTTTCCCACCGACTCTTTGTAGGAGCTGTTGGTGATTCTCTTCGTCCATTAGATCTTCACAATTCTGCGATATCACCGCATTTCGATGTCTTCAAATCGTCTCTGTTCCGCCGTAGTCATTGTCCTGGCTCCTTAGCCACATCAGAGTATGCGCTTGTGTTGCTAACTGTTAGTAGACTCCTCTTCTTGTAGAGTGTCATCTTGACTTGGGCCACTGAGCTCACACACAACATGTTTCCCTTTTATTCCATCACTGGTGAATTTTAAGTCGGCGCTTAATTGCTGTATTTTTGGTCCCCGCGACTAATTTTTCTTTCGCCTCTGTTTACTTCCCGAATCGCGTTACCGTTGTGGCCCGACCGCACCTTCCTTCATCCTTTCCTCTTCCCGGTATTCGACCCCGCTCCCCCCCCCCCCTTCGCCCACCGGATGTGAGTAGTGCCCCCTCCCTTACTTGGGGTGGGAGGCTAACCCCACCCACTCTTTATTTAGTTTTGGACATCCTCCCCGCCTACCACGTCCTCCTCTCGTTCACACAAAGCAGGGGCGGCGGCACAAAACAGGGGTTAACGGTCGATCAAAAAGTCAACTTCCGTGAAGTACTTGAATATGAGGTGCCACCACAACTGCGGGAATCAAAACAAATACTCAATTCCATCTGTTCGTTTGCTCTTTTAAAAAAAATCCGCTTTCACTGATTTTATTGTTTAAATGATTCGGCCATCACTGAAAACATGACCTAGTTGTATAGACAATTGACTTGCAAAATATGCTGGTTATTGGAAATTATATTTTTTGTAAATACTTAAGGCATATGAGCCAACTGCAATGCCTTTTCTATTGAAATGACGCATTTTGACTTCAATTGTAGTAATAATTTGCTAATTTAAAAAAATAGTGTGAGGGTAAGCATAAGGGTAGTCTAAATGTAGTGGGAATGGGTTATCTGAAGAGTGTTTGTGTCAAAAGTAGGATGGGTGGGGTTAGGAATGAGTGGGTGATGTTCCTATGTAATGGACATGAGTGGAGTGTGATTCGTAGGTTAGGCCATGTCGAGAGAGAGAGAATGGAAGTGAGTCGAATGACGAAACAGAAAGAAGAAGAGTGGAGTGAATGGTGTGAACGAGGAAGGGGTAGACCGCGCAAGTCATGGGGGGTGAATGTGGTCGGAAGAGAATAATCTAAAGAGAAATAATATTAGAGCGTGTATGAAGCAACAATGCATGAGTGTAAGAGAAGCGTAAGCGGTATGAAAGGACATTATGGAGGAAATAGTTAAAAGAGCTAGTTTTCTAGACCTAACAGCAAAAGCTAAGTTCTTTGACTTAACCTACTCCGGAAGGGAATGGGTGTGTGCAACTCAAAGGTGCGGTGGCAGGACGTGCGTGCTCTTTGTTGCGCCTTTCAATTCCCTGACAGAATTCGCTTCGTATGAACAGTTTTTGCGGGGAAGGCAATTCGATCGAATGGATACCAAAACACTTGTTATTGATGTTTTAGTAATCAGTTCTCTCTGAGTAACGCCATTTGTCTCGGGGAAAGTAATAGAGGCCTCCACGCCCTACGTTTAAATTTTAATTGCCTTTAGGCTAAATGTTCGGAGAGACACCTACGCTGTTCAATCAACCCAACCTTCGGATAGAAGTCGAGGTGTGATTTGAAGTTGATCATGAATAGTTTTCATCATCATGGCAAGAAAGTGACATAACAGTAAGCACATGATCAGTGGCTTGTAAGTGAATGTGAACATTTAAAATTGGCGATTTCTTTGCCGGTTTGTTTATTTATAATCATTAATTACTTATCGATCGAGCGATGCGTTTTGGAGAGAGCTTGTCGAGACACACACAACAGTGAAAGTGTGGCGAAGATATCTCCTTCCATTCAAGAGTGATGCGACAATGAAGTTAGTCAATCCGACGTTCCGCTTGTCACGCCCAAAACCCCCGCGGCCCTGTGCCCCCCCCCCCCCCACGACGACGCCTACTCCGTGTTTTGCCCTCGCCAGGGTCTACGCCGAGGTGCTTATTGTATCTCATTTGGAAATCCTTATCATATCATGTCATTAAAACGTTGTAGAACTAAGGTGTTCGGTACAATTTGAAACAAACCTATCCGCATGATGCCATGATTTTTCAAGCAACTATTTTGTGTAATCGTAGCATCATGAACGAGTTTCGTGAATAAATTAAGGTGTAGTTACCCTGTCATGAAATGGCACACCCAGGATTCCAATTGGTAAAATTAAAACCTTTAATCAATTAAATGTATATTTCCTACATAAAAGAACGATCAAAAGCATCGCTTGGTGCTGAATACGAAAACGTTGCAAAACCTTTTGAGTTTTTAGAATGTATACGGAGATAGACAGGACGGGAAATCTACAGTGATTATAACAAGGCTATGGTTTATTTAAAGGTACTTGGGATGTGCCACGAAAAAATTAGAAAGCCCTGTTATTTTTCAAGAATGGATGAAAAACTTATGTAAAGAGGCGGAAGGAAATCTCTTTCGGGGAAAAGTGGAAGCTGTTTACAAAACTGTAAGGAGTTACTTTAAAGAACGTCCAATCAAAGGTAATACCTACGGACCGAGGAAAATTAAATTCTTATTTAAAATGAAGAATAAGCGAAGAGATGGAAACAGTACTTAGGGAAACTTTACTGCGGCAAAGTATTAAATAGTGGAATGTTAGAGGATGAAGACACCGTGGATGAAACAGAACGCCCCAATATTAATATGAGAATCAGATCATGTGCTGCAGTGGACGTAAGAGAGAGAGAGAGAGAGGCGCTAGGAGTTGATGAGATTACCTCGGAGTTCCCTAGTACATATGCAGAAGTGAGGACCATCATGAATAAGCTATACAGGTTGATATCGGCCTTTACCGAAGGAAATAAGAGCCGAGAGATGCGAAGACGTACGAGCAATTAGCCTTGGTGCTTGTGCATCGAAAATTATTACCAGAATTAACTACGGGAGGATGGAACAGAATGTGGGAGAATTACTGGATGAAGACCGATTCGGATGCAGATAAAGTGGGGGAACGCTTTGCCACCCATTATCTTCAATATTTACATCGGCAAAACAAAATGAAACAAAGGAAAACTAAAAACAGGAATACAAGTACATGGAGAAAAAGCATAGTGCTACGCTTCGCAGCAATCCCCGCGGAGAAGAAGAAAGATCTGTCGAGAAGGATGAACTGCATGAACAAAACTATGAAGAAGTACGACTTGAAAATTAGTGTTAAGATAACCAAGATTATGATTTGTGAGCGAAATCAAGAAGACGGAGTTAGTGTCAAACTTAGGTAGCGAAAACCTGAAAAAGTGGAAGAATTTTGTTATCTGGGAAGCAGGATCACCAACTATAGAAGAAGCAAGAATGACGTAGTGAGTTGTATAGCCCAATCAAATAAGGCATTCTACTGGAGAGGGGAGACTGCTGACAGCTAGAAACACTAGCCTGGAAGTTAGGAGGCACTTAATGAAACTTATATTTGGAGCATGTCCTTATAGGGAAGTGAAGCCTGGACAATAACAGCTGCATAGCAGAAGCGATTGGAAGAATTGAAGATGTGGTGTTATCGAAGAATGATGAAGATGATGGGAGAGGATCACCTAAGAAGTCTTCCGACAAAGAGTTGGAGAGAAAAGAAGTATACCGTTTTAAATGTTAAGAAAAAGTGTAAAATATAATTTTTCCCTCCTACGATTGGCCACAATATTATCTATGCCTCAAATAATGTAAATGGTAACGACAGCTATCGTTGTCTCTTTGCTATATTTTTTTCAATATCCAGGGTGTCCGGCGACTTTGAAAACCGGGAAAACTCAGGGAAATATTTTGTTCTGGAAAACTCAGGGAATACTCAGGGAATTTTTGTATTTTTCCGAAAAACCCTGGAAAATCCATGGCAGCCGATTTCCATTAAGGCAGAGAGAGAGGTTTAACCTGCGCCTTTGCTTGCATTATACTCGGCTCAGCGTAGCCTTGCGCTCCCTGTTCATTTAATACTCTTTTCATAGCTGTGCGCCCGCTCGCAGCTTGTGCTTCGTCATCCCACACCACTCTCCCTATGCGCAGTCTAGGGGGCCGATTGCATAACAAGGCAAATTCCACACGGAATAATTCCCATGTAAAATGGCCGCTACGAATGGAATCAGAATTGATGCTGAAATCTGTCACCGGAAACAGAATTTCACGCGGAAATCAAGATTCTGTTCGAAGAGCCGTACGAATGGAATTCTTGGTGTGGCCAAATTTACGAGAAATCTAAACGTCTGAGCATGCGCAGTGGCATTTCCCGCATTATACGAAAACCATTCGGCCGGCAACCTAAATGGATAATTGGGTATTGTTATATTTGTAATTGATAATCCTTTCCAAATAATCTCCACCCTCCTCGTTTTAATGTTTGCAGAAATGTTTTTGAAGGAGCGGAAATACATTTTGCGGTCACTGCGTATGGAAATCACGGCCCTCGGGTTCGTAGTCGACAGGGCCACTGTACAGGGGCAATCCAACCTAATTTAAATTCGTGTATTGTCCAAAAAATACAATTTTGTTTTACATAATTAAATGCTTTTGGGCGTTAGATCCGTACCTATCACAAAGCAATTAATTCACAGTTTCCGAAATGTTCATGTAAAGTACAGTGAAGCCTTTTGGGAGAAGAGGAAAGGTACCAAGACCTCAAGAGAAAAAGAATAAGAAAGAGGTACATACTGCAAAAGTTTCAAGAGCTGCAAACCAAAATAACGTAATTTCTTGAAAAGCCGAGAAATTTGTTGCTGAAATTGAATCGGAAATGCACTCATTGAAAAATGTCACACCAGTTTCTTTTATTTACATGTTCTTTATCAAACAAGTTTGAATCTACTTTATTGTGTTCAAATTGCACCTGACTCAGAATTTTGTTGTCAGCCAACCGTTTTTGTTAATTTGTTGGTTGAAATAAAACCCGTAATACTCCACATTCCTTGTATACTCTTACGTTTTTAATTCAAAGTAGGGACCGAAATTTTTCGTTTTTTCATGTTTGCAAAATTATGCCGATTTTATTAGAAATTCATTAAAAATATGTTAGAAACAAAGTGCATCAAGACCCTGGAAAATGCAAAACATTTGCCTGGAAAACCTGGAAAACTCAGGGAAAAAAGAAATTGAGATTCACCGGACACCCTGATATCACCACGGGAGGCCAATTAATTTGTTTTATGCATACAAAATTGTCAAAAAATGGGTATGTTAGCCCAAATCAACTCTTAACATGATGATGATGATAACTCTTAACGACCGTGATGTATGAGTGCCGTGTCAATCCCGAACGAGTAGAACGATGGTTGTGAGCCGCATGTGCTGATCTTCGGCTGCTGCTGGACCGCCGCTGCCCCAAATGTAACCAGATGAAGATGCTGCTCCCTCTTCACAATGAGGAGGCCACCGTTTCCCACTCGTCCGCTTGCGCCCTTCTGCTGCCGAAGCGCTTGTCGACCATGTCCCGCTGTCTCATCTTCCCCTTTGGGATGTGGCTCAACCTCTCTCCCGCTCTTCTCGCCCCTGCAGTCGTGCTAACGCCTCCGCGACCGGTAGCCTCCTTCTTCGGAGCCCCGCGCTCTCTTCCTTTTATGGCGCTGCATTCGGGAGGGCGTGAAGCTATCTTGGGAACCAACGCGGCAAAGGGTGCGGACAGCCCCATTGCCAAGTTCAGTGCGCTTTCATTGTTTTTTTGTTTTAATTTTTTTAAGCCGTTCGATAGGTGGCGTAGTGAGGACTCTTGAGGCATGTTGTCACTTTGTTTTCGAATGGCGGCTTGTTTGGGAATTCCGATTGTTGGTATAGAAGAAGATTGATTGCTCCACTGAAAATGGGTAAAAGATCCTGCTTTGCTCCTGGATGCTCCACAGTGTATTCCACAACTGTGAAAAAGAACAGAATTTTAGGTGCGAAGAGCAGAAGCTCGTTAAAGGGTAATGTAAGTACTCTGTTGTATTCTTCACGTTCCCGTATAGCAAGGCATGGTCGATTATCTATGTTTACCTATATATCCATTGCAGACCTCTTGTTATTTTGACGGATTTTGGTTTTTCTTCTCTATGTGATGTAAATATCTTTGATGTGATCATTGAAAGTATGTACTATTACCGAATTCAAGTACTCGTGAATTACGCTCATTGCCCATATATACTGACGCTAATGGTTTTGTTTTGTAGCCGTGATCGTTCTAACATTTCGTTGTTTATAACTTATTTAGTAGACATTGTTTACTTTTAGGCTGATAGGCTATTGATTCCTTGATAGGCTATTGAAGGGGTTTACTGTTATTATATTCATGTCAGATGTGGTTAACATTATTATTTGTGGGATAGAACCATTAGTTACTTCCTAACAAGCCGTAATTTCCCTCAGATCGAAATTGAAAAAAAAGCGAAAATACCGTGTTTGATTACATAGGGTTGATAGGGATCATCTGATTCCATGCCTCATTAAGGACAGTGGAAGCTTCAAAAAAAGGTATCATGCTGAAGCTGGGAGTCTTGTTATCCTTATATTAGTATCCTTATTTTGTGCGGAGATATCCGTGTCCCTTGAAGACGAGGTGCTTGAATATATTGACTTGAGTGTGGCGTGTCGAAAATTAATGAATTGATCTTGACGAATTAAGCTATGAATAATAGTTAATTTATTTTTGTTGTTCTTATGAAGGCGTATTCGATTTAAAATTGTTACGAAGTAATTTGAACGTATCTTGTTATAGAACATACGCAGCATCGGGTGAAGATTTAAAACAGAAAGAGAAATGTTTTGGACATCATTCTATGCATTTGGCTCTATAATGACGTTCTTATGGGCGGGCCATGTAAATAGAAGAGAGGAGAGTTCATTGTTGAAAACCTTAATGAAGGGGAGACCCGAGCAGGAAGACCCGTGACTGAGGTGGACCGACCAGATGGGACTGAGGGACGACATGAGGAGTAAAATATAAGGAGCGGACACCATTGCAGGACAGGCCGAGGTGGAGACAAGTGGTTGCGACGAGGCCTAAAACCTATTACGGTTTGAATGGCCACCTAAGTGAAGGACGTTCTTACAAAACTAACTAGAAGCGGGACCCGGCTTCGCACGGGAAGCTGTGAATTAATTGCACCGATAATGCATAAAAGAACCGGACTAATGTTGAGAATTTTACATTTTCTCGGCTAAAAAAATTATGCATGACATGCAATTTGAGGTTTAATTTAGAGAATATTTTTAATCGCATTTTCCATAGATATTTTAGAAGAGGAGAAAAACAAGTGGTACAAAAACCACATATTTGGTAATATTATTCTCCAATCTTGGTTCAGAAATATCTAGTGGTAAATAATATTCATAAGGGTAAGATGATCATGCCCGTTGAATTTCAGTGGGAGATTCCATTTACCATTATGAATATGATTCAATGCATGACGCGTGCTATATTCACTATTCAGGTACTATCTATCAGTCATTTACCGCATGTTGGAACTTCAGAGTGAATTCTCATTGAAATCCACTTAAATGTAATGAAAATATTATCAATAATGTACAAAGTATGCATGCTCGGGTAAAAATCAAAAACAAAATGTAGTACAAATTTCAAACTTTCAGGACTATAAAATGTCTTCTATGCACAGATAACTGACTACTTTTCATGAAACTCATCACATCCAGTTCGATCCCTTTTCGCTCCTCTTTCTTGGAAAAATAAATGTTCCTACGCATCATGATTTTAAGTTAAAATTCTCAGAATATTTTTGATGGTTCACATATTGTATAATAATTCCAGAAGCAGAAAACTACCAAGTATACTACTTTGTAATGTTATTACGTTCTGCGGTCATAAGTGATGCTAAATAATGCTAATGATAAAGGGCAAGGTGAGGGTGCCCGTTAAAATTCAGCGCGAGAGAGAGAAACCACGAAAGCCGTTGTATGTGACTATAAGAAACAATGTGGCGTGCTAAATGCTGATGCTACGTAAAAGCCATCAAACGCAAATACTGAGGTTGGGGTAAACACTAATCAACTTAGTTACTGAACCTGGCCCATAAATGCGGCAGGCCATTCATGAAATCGCTATTAAATGGATATTCACGCCTCATGGTTGCCAAGGAAATTTCTATTGTTGAAAAGGAAGAAAAATTGATGAATTTAGAGATAAAAACGCATATTAAGACTAGAACGAAACGTTAAAAAAATCAAATGAAAGAATTAAATACTGCATTCTTTTATGCGTTCGATGATGTAAATTTGCATCCAATATCTTGAGTGCAAGTAATTAAGAAAAGCAATTAAAGAAGCACATACACCGAAGTCAATGCTTTTCTTATGGGAGTAAAAGTTAACATTTATGGGGTAAAAACAACCCCAAAAATGGCCTATTTCAAAAATCCTTTCTTACTGAGCCTACACACCACGATGGGGATGTACCCTCAAAATTTCACGTTTTTATCAACAGTAGTTTGGATTGATGAGTGAGTCAGTCATGGCATTCCGTTTTATATATCGAGATTCCCCGTGATGTGTTCCCGTAGCGCTTCTTAGTTTTTAGCCTCGTGGAAATTGTACACGTTTCATTTTCATTCAATGAAATCCTGTGTGTATGTATATAGCCTTCCCCTTCCCCAGAGCAGTACTGACTGCTCACTTCTAAAACTGAGGAAAGGACCAACCGGTCCGAAACGTTCTGTAGGAACAAATCTTTATTATATCTCTTTCTCTCACCTCCTGTAAGTTTATTATATTTATATTTATTTATTTATTTATTTATTTAACGAACGCACGGAAGAGAGGATACCTTTGAAATTACGTAATATAATGAGACTATTTTTTGGATTGAAAAATTCTACCTTATATTATTACAAGATCGAAATTGAGACAGTTAAGGCATGCGCGACGAATTTTTTTTCTCGTACCTATTTGTCGGCGAAGTTATTCGATGAGAATGCGTTTTCGGTTGGGGCATTGAAATGGGATTCTCTCACCTTCGACGTGCCCGTCTCTCGTGGGAAAAATCGGAAGCTGAGCCTTTCTTGAGGCTTGCTTCGGTTTTCAATGAGTCTCTCTGCTGCTGCCTCTTTTAACCCGTCGGCTGCCTCTTTTTTTCGCTCCCGCTTTGAAAAAACTGAGGGGGGAACCCTTATGGCTCAGGCGAGGGAGTAGCTGGTAGGTGGACACTATTATTTCATAGGTTAATTTTTTCGCGTACTGGGGAAACTAGTTGCTTAACACTAAGGAAAATGGAATAGGTAAAAATTGATTTATTTTAAATGGAACTTATATAGAATGCGTAGTCCACGTTTACTTTTGTTGCTATTTTATGAATTACTCTATACCAAACACCTCTTAAATGCCTTGATTCTTATCCATATTTTTTAAATGATTACTCAGCGGTAAAAAAAGGAACTTGGAACGTAAGTCTGGAGCCGGGAAGCTAAAGAAATGGAAAAAGGGAAAATAGTTGCTTTGGGGCTGTGCGAGGTTAGATGGAAGATTAGCGGGGACTATTGGAGTGATAGTTACAGTTGAACAGGTGAGCGACAGGATACTAGTGGTAGAGATGAAGGCACGCCCGACGGATTTCGTAGTGGTCCAGGTATCCATTCCTGCGAGTTACCATATGGAGGAAGAGGTGGGTGGGGTATACGAGCAACTTATCCATTCCTACGAGTAACCATAGGGAGGAGGAAGAGGTGGGTGGAGTAGACGAGCAACTAGAAGAAATAATCAGAGAAGTCCCGGGAGATGGCTCAGACTCGCGTAAATACTTGGCAATAAGTTTTTTTCCCGTGTGGAAACATGTTGACTCACAATCTTACCCATGTACTGGATTCGTCTGTTTTGGTTGCGTTGTCCGAACTTTTCCAATCTAGAGCTTTTACAAGTATCTCACTATGTCGAATCGCTCGTGCGATTACGTCTTCGATGCAAAGTGGGGGATGTTTGGAAGTGGCCCGCGCGAGATTTATTCCCGCCCTTTGTGTTTTCATGGGAAGCGAAAGGAAACTTAGGGCCGTATCCAGAAACCTCACTACTGCTGGATACGTCATCAGATGGTGACGTAGCTGCTATAGCGGCCGAGCTCCGCTACGATCACCCGCTGCAAAGTCTAGTGAGGTCCATGCCATGCTACTCGCTACAAGTAACATGACCGCCGGATTTCGTCTGCTTATCGTCTCGCATTTATAATTAATAATTATTGACGTTTAAAGGGCTATAAGCTCATGATAATCATTTCTTATTATATAAAAATATACTATGAATGCTTCAACAACGGACTTTGATGCTGATGAATTAATATTTTACTTAACATAACTATTAATAACTTCCGTCAACAATACCGTGATGAAACCTCTTCGGCTTCACCGTTTTAATTGCTATTAACTTCCGAACGGGTACTGTCATGCCTTGAAAACCATTTATAATTAAAGAAAAACAAATTATGTACATATTTAATGCCTTGCCTTGATGCTCGTAAAATACTTTTTTACGTAAAATAACTACTGTCAACACAACTATGCTGAAACCTCTTCGGCTTTGCCGGTATAATGGGTATTAACTTTGGTATGGACCGTGGCTTGCCTTGTAAACCATTTATATTTTTATATAAGTGCCCAAAGAAAGTTGAAATCACCGCTTTGTGTCTGTGAAATTTACAGTTGGCGTAAAATACTCAAAACAAGAAAGCCGTCTTCCAGCCAGCTCTATCCATACTCAGTTACTGGCCGCGGTAGTGCCGGGGCCAGACGGCAATCATCGGCGATCGGCAGTATACTATAGTCGAGACGCATGGTACCTAGGTACTTGTCTAGAGTTTCCCGAGCGCGCAGATCGTCATCATGTATCGGCAGGTACTCGATGATAATTTTGCCAATTTTTTGAGGCATTTAGTACATAATGAAGGCCATCAGATTCCGAGAAGAAACTTGAGGGACCGGGAGAATCCCATGGAAATACTAACGCATCCGTTTTCTTGGACTCAAATACAGCTTTCCTCGCGACAACTAAATTTACCATTAAATTCTTCTCCTCCGTGGAAATCCTGCTCCCTTCCCTTGTCTCCATTTTGTTTACTAACAAAGAAAGTCACGTTGAGAATTCGTTATTCAATTATCGCCCTTAGTTCCTCCCGATGCCCGCATCTAGGGGAACATAATGTCACTACATTCGTCTACGTCATCAATGTAGCCCAAAATAAATGTGGAACACTGCCCCCCACCAATTTGGAGTAGCGGGGTTTCTGGATATAGCATGCAGCAGCAGGCTCCGCTGCAGGTTCAGCACTGTTTCTGGATGCGGCCCTTAGCACTGCGCAATTTCTTGGGAAAAATTGTTCGCTGTTAAGCGCAATATTCATTTCTCCGGAAGTTACTTAATATCGTGCATGGTTTTAAAAATAAGCTTCGTATGAAATGGCTCTCGGCAATTGAACTTCGGTTAAACACAATTCTTTCTTATTCTGTTATTTATTCTAATAAATAACAGTTTCTTCACTGTCGGATCGCCTAGTTGTAACATATTCCTGTTTTGAGTTTTTACACAACTTGGAAATTATGTAACTTCACTCGTAATAATTATTGTAGGAAATGGATTTTTAGTTGCATCCCGTACTCGAGTTTTTCATTCTTGATAACTTTAGTGAAGTGCATTTGGTATCATCAGTAAATAAGGGAAATCTTACTCTGCAATCCAATTTTGCTAGGCTTCCGATTGCGAACGAAATTAACTCAAGGAGGCTTCACGATGTGGAATCAAGGGGGAAAATTACCAAACCTTGTCGATTCTTTTACATTTTTGTTTATTACGCGCAAGGTGTTGAAACCTAGGCAATAAATAAGAAAAATGTAGTGGAATCATTTACATAGTTGGTGTTCATTTCGCTCCTTCCATTTTCGAGTTCCAACACATTGTGAGCAAGTGAGAAGAAGTCTGCCGTTGTCGTGAATTCACAAGTTTATTCCATGAATGTTTGGACGGACAGAAGGCGAAAGTGTGTACAGCGCAGCCATCTTAAGGTTTTGTAAAGTAACTTACATGTCGGTTAGTTGACTAGTAACTAGTTAGTCGGTCGCAAGCGGTAGGTAGTTCATATTATACGAGTACACAATAGTGTTTACGTAATATAAGAGTACAAATGTAAGTACTCTTTACCACAAGGTCATTAAAAACTTGAAATTACCCGATTAGGGCTAGTTGTTTTTCCAGAATATCAACAAACAGTCGCCGATGCGATTGCACAAGTGCCTACTTCTCAAAGCGCCCATCTGCTCCCGATCTCTTTCGAAGTGCGCAAGTGTCTAATACGAATTGAAAGCAAGTATTCTCCACTTCGTTGCAGCGCAGTAAAGCGAATGGAAAGCACTCATACACTTGTCGAATACACTCTTTGTTTCACCTCTCCGCCGTCAATGCGGTTCGCCGTGAGCCTTCCGTGGTGGGCCGTCGTCGTCCGCGGCGGAGCGGTTTCCCAACGAGAGAGCACGCCCACCCGGCCGCAACGTCCGCCGCCGCCTGCGAGGGCCCGCAACCAGCGGCCCGCGCTTCCTCCACCCCCCCACCCTCTTCTATCGGTTGGTGGGAGGGGTGGTGACTTCTCCCCTCCCCGCCTAATCGGGTTCTCACGCGTCCCTCACCTCTCCCACCTGTGTGCACCGCTCGCCAGCCAGTCGTGGCCGTGGTGCCCGTGCGAGCGGTGGAAAGGCTGGCTGGTGCTCGCCTCGATGGTCTACGCCACCACGCACCACTCCCTCCCCGTCCCGTGGTTGCCCGGAGTCTCTAGTTCCGTCGTCCTCGTTTACCTGCGGCCTTGACTACTACACTAGAGTGTAATGGCGCGCGCACCTGTTCCCCCACGAATGTGTGCTGCCCCGTGATTGTCCCCGTCTGCGCGTGTGTTGTGGAAAGTTAACAGTGGCTCTCTCTCTCGCCGTGAGTCGACTGCTCCCTGTCGGATTGCGTGCTCCCACCCTCCTGTGCGAGGTAGTGACGTCATCACCACGGCGAATGCTCGACCCGTATCCTTTCATGCGGCTGGCTGCTTTCCATTCGCTCCAGTACGCCGCTCACTTCGCACAACATGGCTGCTTCTCATTATTTTCAGACCTTGCGCGCACTTCAAAACAGACGAGGGCTTAAGTGCGCGGGTTGATGAGAAGAAAACTTCGGTGCTCGCACCCCCGATTGTTGTGCCGATTTTTAGTGCAGCAGTGTCAAAGGTGTATGGTGTGTGAAGTTTTTAGTGGCTGTGTGTGGTAGAAAGTTTTCAGTAGGCGTAACAACCGCTATGAATATTCACCAAACATTGGGCCGCATTTTGTGAACTCGCTTTGTGTAACACTGCCTGCCGGCAGATTAGCGTTCCAGTCATGGTCGTTCGCCGATCTGTACTAACGTGAGCGCCTCGACGGCGTCGACCGGAAGAGAAGGGCCTTGCCACGCGTGTCAATCATCTCCGGTGTTGTCTCTTCCGTGGAGAGGGGGGGACTCCTCTCACCTCTTGACCCCGCGGGAGGAGACGTCACCGCCGCGCTCGCCTGGAAGTGATTCGAGTGTGCCGACCGATCGTCGCCCACTCCCCCCCCCCACCCCCTTCTCATGGGGAGCGTGTATAGATGATGGTGTGGGTGGAGAGCGTGCCCCCGAGCGTCGGGGGCAGGCCCCCACCGCCCGCCGCCGTCGTGGCCCCCGGCTACGGCCTCTTCGGCGGCGGGCCGCGACGGGTTTGCTGCCAACCGCCGACGGCTGCGTCCAGCCCCAGAGTGAGTCACACGTGCTCCCCCCCCCCCCGCCCACTCGATCCGAGCGCTGTACCGCTCGTACCGGCGATGTATGATATCACTTAGTGTATTATCGCATTGAAAATCATCTCACGACTGTTGTCTTGCACGTTCCCAGATTTCCTAGCTCATCCGTTCTTTATTTCGATATTTATTTTGATATGTTTCACTATCTAACTGAAATTGGTACAGATTTGCGTGAAACTTTGCATCTGTTTCATTATTAGTAATACTTATGGATAAAAGTAAATAAATGCATGTTACCGATTTGGTTTCTTGTCAATCCAATGATATTTTAACACGTAGCCTAATGGCAAATGACTTATTTTGAAATAATTCAATCACACATGAATATATTTTCTGTTAAACGCGAAATAATAATATCATAATGGTTGCTAACATATGTCAAGGTATCATGCCGAGTAAATTTATTTGTAGTATTAATTTGTAGTATTTTGATATGATTTTCGCTTAAATACCGAATTCCTCCCCGAAAACCCATGTCTTTACAAAGCTTTAATTAAGGAAAATTAAAAATATAATTATTACATCATTTACTTCGCTGCATGTATGGCGATTTCCACCGTAACAGATGTACATACTGAAGTGTAAATGTTGCTCAAGATTTGGTTTTCGACTGACTGGAAAAGTTACTAAAATGTGCATTCGGTGACACGCGATAACCGCTCCGTAGTTTCGCCATCAGTCCTGCTTTGGTCCCCTGGGGGCGAGGATCCTGTTGCCATCCCAAACGACACGCACGGACGAAGAATCAAGAGATAATAATGAATCACAATTTTGAAATGCATTTTTCATTCAAGTCATCCCTTAATCTTATCGTCAACCTGCCTCTTGAGGTGGCTTGCAGGGTGTAGTATGTAGATGTAAAGTTTCCGATCCTTGAATGCGATGAGTTACTGTGTCGATTCTGTTGGTTTTTTCGCCCATTCCTCGAGTCTTAACACACTGCCCCCGTTTCCAACCCTCCATCTCGGGTGCCCCGGCGCGTATGGACGCGGGGTCAATTCTCTCAGTCCGTTTCACACTCATCTACATCTACAAAATACCCTGTAAGCCACCTCAGGGGTGTGTGGCAGGGGTTGAGTAATCACCAACATGCATTACACTATACCCTAAAGTTAGTGTAACTACGACTAATTATGAATAAGCATAAATCGATAATGCTTGTCACGAGGCGAAGCCTCACAAGCATGCACTACTACACTACAGATGTCATCACAATGGAGAGGGACCGTCAATATACATGCATTCTACAACTACACAGATGGACAGAGACTCAAGACCCATGTAGAAAACATGCAAGGCTGTGCTGTTAGTATGTACTAGGTAACAGATAAGGATTCAAGTATTAGGAGTACTACTACTAAGAGCTACACTACCTCTCGACAAACCTAGATAAAAGTCTCATTGGCAGCTGTTATGGTCCCCTATCGTTCGTGGGAAAAATGACATTTTAAATCTGTCCGTTCTGCAGTCTAGTTCACTAATTTTTTTCTCATGATCTGGGGCTCGATTCTGATCTTCCACCAGTGGAAGACTGGTGGAAAGTTCCACCATTCGTTCATTGAACGACTCTTGATCCGTTAAATGAAAGGCTCTATGACCCCCTCTGGAGAACCGAACATCACAAACTTATGCCGATTTCCAACTTACCTCGAAACCGCGAACAAAAAATGTCTACCTTCCGCACGCTTACTTCCGTCGGAAAGTTTCCACCACGACACTAGCGCTGTTCCACCAAGTGGATGACGGGTGGAAGGGAAGCTTGACTTTCCACCAGTCATTGAACGATGTAGTGATTCTCTGGTGGAAGGTGGAACATGTGACGTGCTAAGAAGGATTGGAGAAGAAAGAAGTATACTGAGAGAAATTAAAAAGAGAAAGGCAAAATGGATAGGACATATTTTAAGGATTAACTGCCTACAGAAAATAATAATAGAAGGGAAGAGAGGAAGAGGAAGGAGGAGGCACGGAATGCTGAGGGATATAAAAGAAGGAAGGAGTTATGCGGAGATGAAGAGAGAGGCCCAGGACAGAATGCTGTGGAGAAAACGCTACCGTTGAAACCTGTCTACAGACAGATGCACCAATGATGATGATGAATGACGTTTTGGTGGAAAAGTTGAGCATCGGGAAAGCATCTGAATCAGGCCCCTGATCTTCCGTAGTATGTATGTCGGATTTCGTAAAATACTATCAACTTCGTCAGAGAATAGACCGGTTTAGTACTTACATAATAGATTGAGTCTAAATTTTAATCGACGGTCTGAAAGCATTTCCCATCCGAGTTGTTGCAAAAGGCCAGTAAAACTAACGAGATTATCATAACGGCCTTTAACGTATCTTGCCGATGCCTGCCCGGATGACTATGGATGCGAAGTGAAAATGCAAATTTTAGTGTGTAAAGCTAAAATAGCAGTCAGAGGTTTGGGATACCGTTGTGGAGGACTACTCTCTGCCCTCTAGTCCCATGTTCATTAGAGTTACCGCATTATATATTTTTATTCACCCTTCAGCCATGTGCTAGTTATATATAATACACAGATGTTGGAATGTTAAATGACATTGCATGTTTTAATCCTGACACCAGCCCTCGGGAACCCGATACATCGCGAGTTAGTTGCCCGGCTGAGTCAGTCGTGACTTCTACTCTTTCAATCAATTATCGCTTTCGTCATCGAAATTTCTCGACTGCCTGTCGTTTTTCGGTGAGTAACCGCCTTTTTTAGTCGGATGTTTGTGCATGTGTTCGCATGCAGGCGTTTCCGTGTCATTTGTTTCGTAATGAATCTCTTATTGTATTTAGCCTTCTCTGCAATATTTTACATTTATACATACTCATCCCTTTCGGGGTGGGCCAAGTTCAAAGAGGTTAATTAATTTTTGGTGCTAGGCCGAGGAACTGGCCGTTTTAATCAGTCCTTCCACACTGCCCTATTCTTGCATGCCTCCCATTCTTCTATTCGTGCATTGCTTTATTCCCACCATCTTTTAAAACGAACGATGTCCATTAGACTCGGAATATTCCTTCTCTTAAAGTGTCTCTTCTTCAGCCACATTCACCCACAACTTCCTGGGTGCCATTTCCCCTGGCACTGTTTGCTCCTCAGCTGTCAACATGAACCTGTTCGTCGACTGTCATCCATTCGCTCGAGATGGCCGATTCAACGAAGCACGCTCTTTTCATTAACGGATGTTCATTTCCCGAGCATCCATTCCACATCTTCTCATCCATTCCACATCTTCTCGTGACACGCACTTTCCTATTTTCAATGAAATCATAACATCAGTTATATTCATGTAATTTCGTAAAGAGGGAAAATATGAAATTGGCACAGGTTAATGCGGAATTTTAACACCTACTTACCCAGCTAGTGGTGCAATCAGTTGGTGAGGCCACAAGATTTTCAAAAAGAAATATTTCCGTATGAATACACAAAACTATTAAAAAGGTTGAAGATAGGGTGACGTCGATTTCGGTCATCCATATATAATGATTAATATTCGTCGGATAATTTAGGGTGAAAGAGCTAATATACCTTTTGTTTCCACCTGGTCCTTAAAGCTTACTGTGGTGCGAACACCCACTGGAAGGAAAGCGTTCGTACTTTAAAACACCTCACTTACCACATTTTTACGTGACCAAGTACTGGAAGTTATTTCATTTCAGTTTCTGGTAATTAAGCAGTAGGTAATAGCAAGTCATTCTATCGCGTTTTATTTGTCGCGCATTTATTTCATACCATACCTATTCTACAGCGCTGTGATTCGTCTTTGTTGACGGCATTGTAAAAACATGGAAGCATTAGTTAGAACTCATTTTTTAAAGAAGCTTTGCTTTCTCTGTAAACATAAAGCTGGTTAAAACTGTGTTCGAAGAAATGAGTCAGCTGCGAGATCGACACTGCGTTCAAATTAAAATTCGTGTGTTTCATTCAGGTGATGGCAAGTTTTCCATGAAAAGCCTTCACGTGAATCATGTATACTTCCATTCGCGAATTTACCTTTGTCGTGAGTGCTCTTCTGTTTCTTCTTAATGGATTTGCAATTTTTAACGAAACTGTTAAGCGTAAGAAAGTATGGTTGTACTTACGTGGTCAGGAGAATTTTCGACGTCCAGTAAAAAGCTTATGATATGTGGATCGGATAAAATAAATTAATTTCCATCTTTTATATGCCTGCGATCATTCTGCCCAAAATTACATTAGGGAAGCTGCAACCTTTTCGGGCCTAGATAATAATTAAGAATCGATGTCTAATATCGTTGCATTGACGTTGATTTGCTAGCAGGCTCCACTTAACAATGTCTAATGAAATAAAAGGGGGCATCCTATATTTTTATTGCTATGAAATATAGTGATATAAACGAACGATGCAAAAATTTAGTTTTATGACACTGCCGAAACTCACCTGATCTGTATTTTTCAAGTTGCATTAGTCTAGTTAGCAGCCTCCGAGACTTCTATTCCTTCCATCAGCCCTGTGGCACTTTCTGCGCAGGGTCTCCAACGCTGGCGGCGTACTCGAGATTTGGCAAAGTAGCATCTCTCTTTCACTTTTTTATTCGAGAACCTCTCGTACTGTCCGCTTGATAAGTCCTAGCTTCTTTAATGCGGCGCCGCTAAAGTCTCGTTTGTGTTTCGCCACACTAGGTCAGGATTCAAGGTGATTCCCAGGTACAGTCCTGTTCAAAAAACTCTTACCACATCCGAGCCGAACAATTTCCAAGTCCGGAGTTGACGGCGATGTGACAACGCGGCCGAACCACGCCCCCCGCGCGGCCGTGCACGTTTGACTTCATTGACGCCTTTCTATTTAACCTTCCCAGTAGTGAAAGTAGTGCAATAAGTGGCTGATATTTCGGTATCAATTGAATTATGAGACGATTTCCTTAAAATGAAGACGAAGTCATTGAAATTAGAGAGCGGTGATATCTCGCACCATCTATCTTAACAGGTTGAGTTGTTGGCCACCGTACCTCGGAGGCTACCTCGATGGCTAACCGACGGTTGAGAGAGAGCTCAAGTCGGGGGAACTTTCACGTCGTCGCAGTGAGTCACCCCGTGTGGAGAGCGCGTTTCTTTTGCGGCGATCATTATCCCTGCCTCTCGAGTGTGGCGGAGCGTGAATCTCCGGAGAACGGGACCTCTGCGCCGGAGGGTGGCTATCGGTGGAGGAGATTGAAAAGAGTATCGGGGGAAGGACTGCCAATGCACGTGGTGGTGGTGGGAGAGTGGCAGGAAGAGGTGCTTGGGATACGGGTGCGACCAAAATGTTGAGATCGCGGTGAATTTAAAGGGGAGCTTCATCGCGGCTGCACGAGTCACGACCATGAGAAATTTAACATGTTCATTAAGGCCGAATAAAAAGCAGATTTGGTGGCGGTTAGAGTGCCGATTGGTCGGCGAATACATTTTGTGATGATTTTCCAGCCCAAGGAGCCGACTGCTGCGGCATTTCTGTCGTTCTGATGCACGTTGACTAAATTTCCTCGATTAGTATTTGCTAATGACTGATGAACCAAGGTTAACACCTTCAGTTGACAACCTAGGAAGGTTGTGCGGGAGAGGATGTTGAGTATGCGGGGAAGGGAGATAATTAGGAAAATGGAATGCAATGAAAAGGGGTTGGACATGTGTGAGAGCTGAAGATTGAAATCTTCAGAGGTGACGGCAGACCTGCGGCTGTTCAAGTATAGAATTTATTGTCGTCCGTCTAGACCAACTTTAACCATCAGGCCACCTCTAAAATAATAAAAATGGTGTTAATGTCGTCAGTTAAGAAACATCCCATTCCTAGTCTACGTTCGCAGGCCTAAACGGAGAGTGGCGTGCTCCACTGTTGAAGTCTCCCCCACATCGAGTCGAAATGGTTCCCTCGCAGAGATCCCGCAAATGATTGAAAGAACGCCTAATCCTTTGGCTTATCCTGGTTAATGTTCTCGAAAGATTTGGCTTGAAAACCATAGAAATGTATTCTAAAAGCTGACGCTAAAGTTCTCAATCAGTTATTCCTCAATAATGCACGACTGTCGTAAACGTGTTGACAGTGAATTTCACGCTTTTTGGAAGTCACAAATTATTTCTGCGTAGCATTTTATGAAATTGGTGATGAATGTAACTGCCAACGATTTATATAACCCTGGAAATATGGTGGTTTAATTGCTAGCACCGCTTGACTCGTTGGTAATTGTATGCGTCTCTGAATAAAGTCGTATTTTGCATCATCCTCCCTCTTTTGTACCGACCATGGTTTCAATATGAAATGGCATTATCAAAGTACCTTGATGCTTCACTAAGGATATGGATATTCCAGGGGTTTAAAGTTACCTTAAGACTATTCGTGAAGGGCGCGTAATAGGGCAGTACCGTAGCGTGGCCTCACGATGACAGCCGCTAAATATCGCCAACGCTGACCCTTCTCTCCCGCGCTGGACCTGTTGCTCGCAATCGGAGTCTTCGTCGAAACAGCGGACCGTGCCGTGTCGCAACTCGATTTTCGTCACGCTTCAAGGACACCCTCCCACGTTGCGACCAAGCCGTCCGGTGGATGGGATACTGGCCCAGTGCATGTGTATATGCACGCACGCGTACATATTGCGAATGTATCCAGAGCTGTTCTCGGAATGACTCTCTCTCTCTCTCCCTTCGGTGACTCGGCGAGCGTGAAGAACGTAATTGTATCGTCTGAGACTGTCGTGTCAGTGTGTGTGTGTGAAGATACATCACTCCATACTCCCGGAAGTCTCTTATTACCCGTGGCCAGCCAATGTTTCGGGAAACGGAAAGTGCTCTTCGGAATGTGGTATTTAGTGGTATATCGAGTGTTATCCCAATATACCACCCCTTCCTTAAGGAAAATATTTAATGGCTTAATCGTAGAAAGAAACAAAGACTCACATGACCGTGTAAATTAACTGATTTAAGGTTTGGCTTTGTGGAAAACAATGATATCCATTGTGATCCATAACCCCCCCCCCCCCAAAAAAAAAAAAACATGTTCACCTGAATTCGTTTGCCTGAACTAGCGTTTAGAATTTTGCTTATTGGGCTGAAAAATATAGTTGAATTGTCTTCACGAAAAGAGAATGTTAATTTAATTGTTGCTTTAGTGAATAATAATCTAAATATCATTTTATGATGCTGCACATATATATTAACCCTTTAACACCTGAATTAATTTATTTTTCTGATTTGCTTTATATTTAAAATTTCGTCTTATTACCTTATTCTAATTCAGAATCTAAAATATCATAGCAATATTCATTCTTATTTCTGAGATATAGGGTGTACCATATATGGTACGCTAGGCGCTTGTAGGGTGTCTGTTGTAATGCAGAGTTATCTGCTCCATTATACGTCCCTGCAGTTTATTTCAAGTAAAATTACTGTTCAAGTTATTTTAAACGTATTATGCAACTAAGACAGTGTTTATGCATATTTACTTTTCATCCTGAAAATGGATAAGATACCTACATATTCTCAGAAACATAACTCTTAACAAATAGTATAATAGGTATTCAGTTGAAATAATGTGAATTACATTTTTAAAAAGCGTTACTCTTTTAATCTATAAAATTTTTATGATTCATGGCATTATTTTTGATTAATTGTTTGAATCTTTATGATGTATGGAACTTGATAAAACAATCAAGACAGCAACCCACATTGCACTTCACGCACTCTTATCTTGATTTAGCTCCACACCGTCCACACCTCTTTTTTTCAGCAATGATTGTAAGCCACGAAATGATTGTAGCAATCTTTGCGGATAGTGTCACTAACCTGACTATTTATGCTACTTTGCCTCATTGGTGGTTTTCCTGGACCCCTTGGGATAGACCCATAACGAGTAAGATAGGTCAATACAAGCTGCCTTCTAAATTCTAATTGGGGTATAGATTTCCCTGCCTTTCGTATATGAGTCCACGCAATATGAATGGCTGTATCGATCAAACAGGTAAACAATGGCCACCACCATTTCTTACTCCAGAAACCGATGCGGTAGTTTCCTACCTTTTCATTCATATGATCAGTGCCCTCCATGTACTTATTATACTGCCTAATCGCATATGGTCGGGGAAGCTACTCTTTTCTTTTTCGATTGACAGTACCGTCCTACTGGTGAGACTGGATTTACCCCATAAGTAGTTGATACCACTGTAACCAATGAATTATCCATCCAATAAATCAAGCATATACCATCACATGATACTTTACTTTCCATGCTTCCTCGGGACATTTTTTTCATAGTGTATTTTTCGGAATCCTATTCTCGCGCACTGTTCCTGTGCCACCCAGTCCCCTTTGTTTTAGATGCTGAAGAAGGTTGATCCCCGTAAATAGATTGTCAAAATACAACTAATACGATAAGTTCTTTAGCGATGACGGAAAATTGTCAAGCATTTTGATCATAGGAGTGGCCGCTTTACCAAATTTAGCCTCATAGTCCGTGTTTGGCTCAAAAGATTTTCCCTGGTAATAGTCTGGTGTATTCAAGCACCATATTTTGTAGCCAAATCGAATGGGCTTACCCTTGATAAATTGCTTACAGCTATGGCGGCCGTAATAGGGAACCATGCACTCATCATAGTCGATGTGTCTCTCCGGCCGAAATTTCATCAGGTACTTATTTTGAAGCATGTTAGAGAAAGGTCTCAGTTTCCACATCTTATCATTACTATCCATGGGGTTATTATCTGCACAGTGTATAAATTGGCATATTTGAAGAATAGAAACGATCCCTTCGCATGGCATTTAGGATGAGATCATTTCGAAGACCTTTTTCGTTCTCCCAGTACCTTCGCTTACTTGGCACTACACTATACCCTGATAGTACCAAAATAGCTATAATAACCTGCATTTCATCATGTGAAACATTAGGATCTGGAAAGTTTTTGAACAGTGTATATTTAGAAGTTTCTTTGAAGAGGAAATCAACGATATCTACATGAAAAATGATTTCAATAATATCTACCGAGGACATATCTCTCTCTATGGTGAAGTTGGGCTCAGGTAAACCACCAAATTCCCGCTGCTCAACATTCCCATCAGTCTATGATAACTCTGCTGCCTTCGACTTGGCCCCTTGATTTAATTTCCGTACAGAGAGATGCTTGGTTTCTTGCCGAGCCAGACTAGTGTCCGAGTGTGCAGACGAGCCAGATGGCGATGAAGAAGGCTGGGAACGGCATCTGTCGCGAAAATCAGTGTCACTCCCAGTGCCCATACGAAGATCGCCGTGAAATACCACTTCAGCTAAACTGAGTAACTGCCTCCCGGACAAATTATCTATTAGACCGCCACTATCTTCGTCAGCTGAATCCTAGTCTGAATTGATATTTGGCTCTAGAGGTTCAACAAATATCTCTCTCACATCTAATGTCTCTTCTTCCTCCAATACCATAAGAACTTCTTCAAGTGTTAGGGTCCTAAAACCATAAAAATATTGGGAATAGCTATAAGAATCAAACCTTTGTCAAAAATAAATTAAACAATATAAAACATAAAATTCGGTTCAAATATATGCGGCCCTGTCATTTATTATCCGATAGCGGTATCTTGAGTAAAGATCTTTTTTGGAGGAGTTTCGAAAACAAATCTCAACAGGATAATTTACAACTTAGCAAAATACTGTATAAAATAACCTTCATTGTAGAAAAAATAGTATTTCAAACGAATATGATCAAGTTTGTACAGCTATAGCTGCAGTATTACACAAAAAAATCAGAAAAAATCTTGAGGATCCTAAATGACCACGTAGGCGCCTAGCGTACCATATAAGGTACACCAAATTGTTTTCACACACAATTACCACAAAAATAGCATAAGAGTCTTAGTGATCGACGTACGGGTAGAAATATATGTTAACTTTGAATGAGATGAATAATATGTGCAAAAAATCTTTTATCAAAGAAGAAATGGAGCACTAACCTCGAGGACAACACCATAATTCCCTAATTCAGCTTGTAGTCTATCACACTCCTTCCTCCAACCATGCACATTGACAACTGATTCTAACAGAAAGAATCCAGGCAAACGGCTATGTATTAAGGAAGGACTTATTGTCCTATCGACGGAATTTCGAAGGAAATGTAACAATTTAAGCAAATATTAGTGCCGCCGAAGTTTCACCCTATATTACGTACCATATATGGTACTCTAGGCGTTAACGGGTTAATGAAACCCCCCCAGAAGTCAATCCTGCGTACGCTACTGGGTAACGTATCTTTTTCATTCTCCACAGTGTTTTATTTATTTCTGCAACCGGGTCAACCTTTACGATGCCGTAATGTGCACTATTAACGTGAAGTCTGTCGCAGTAAAATATAACAGGAAAAATCACGCACCTACTTAGTTTTTGTTGTAATTGCAATGGATATAGAATGGACGTATCTAGAGGATGGGGTTGAGTACTAATATTATTTTTAAGGTGCTCCTTTTAAAAATGGATTACTTATGATAATCAGTGGTAATATTTTAAGCTTCAAATTAAATGTAAAAAGCTGTAAATGTTGATGTCGATAGGCAGTGAATACCTTGCATTATCCATTAAAATATGTTACTTTTACAAATTGTATACGCGCTTAGACCATATTTACTATTTTTTTTACTAGTTTTCCTTCACTCCTCTAATCACGGCAACGTTCAATAATTTGCAATGAACTCCCTAAACCTCTTATCTAATTTTGGAATATTATTAAGCACTGGCCCTACCCCAACAAGAGTTGAATATTCTCTAATCCAAAAGGTAACAGTCTTGTAACATTACTTGCCTATAGTGCATGTGTGCTAGTTCTCTGCTGCTGCGTTGTTGTAATCTGTCCATTGGGCCTTTTCATCTCAAATCAGGCAGATAGTGCAAAATCATGTCAGGTGACCATCACAGATTTCTCTAGAAGTTATATATGTGAAAGCAGTATCCTTATGATGAATTATGATCACTTTATCTCAGCTCAGAACCGAACCAATATAAAGATATGATCCTTTGAACATTGCTGAGTCAGGCCTCAAAGTAAAAAGTGAAAAATCACATAAATACTAATAACTAAGGAACCATGGCCCATAAAGCAGTGGTTTTTGTTTCATTTTGAAGAAAATGCATTTATGCACAGTCTGAAATAACTTTCAAATAATTTGAAGTAATAATAAACAAATAGGACTTATTTAAACAATAAAAATTAGTGATTATTTAACAATTTATTTCTCAAAAATGCCACCTTTTATTTGCTTTACATTTTCTGTGGCTAGTTTAAATGTCTTGCTATCAATAAAAAAAATAAAAAAAGGTAGTATTTTTATATTTTTTGTTTTAAGGCATGTCAAAGTTAGGCATGTTTTCGACCCAATCTGTTTATGCACTCCTCTCGTACACCAAGATTGCATACCTATGAGGGGGAAAAATGAAGATTCATTCTACTTAGCATGCATAATGGATAAATAGTACATACCTGAATCATTGGTTACATCCACTGACTGAATGCAAGTTCAATCTTGTGTACTTCCATGGCGTCAAATGTGTGCAAACGCCCACTGCTACTAACTGGAAACGGTGGATGAGGCAATTTGTGCAGATCATTTTTCAATGGCACTTCACATGAGTCTTATAATTTGGGCCACCTGAAACCATTCGATGGACCATGTGGATGCATAAACGAGACACTTATGTCATTCTCTTCTAAAGACACTGCAGTGATTTTAGCAATCCACCAGGTTTTTTTCGAAAACACACCCGATGAAGTCATTTATGGTGATATCTTGAATACTGTATGTCTTTATATCTAAATTTGTTAGTGTCACAGCGTGTATGCATGTGTGGTTCGCAGAGCGAGCAATAGTTGTCCCATGCCTGTTATGAACCCAGACATGACAGCTTTTGATGCCATGTACAGGTGCCACTTTTGCCCAAACATTATGCTTTTTTTGTCTAAATTGAGCTACTTCGTCATGTGGCAAATGCAAAAGTTTGATATAAGGCAAGAATTTACTTACATGCTCCACAAAGGACACTGTTCTGAATGTACTCGCCAGAATTGAAATTTCTCAGGTTGTAGTTGTGGCATAATGCTTGACTAGTCCTCCAACTCCCGGCCCCGGTGGCGACGGGGTAAAGACCTCACCTGCTAAACGTCGCGGGTCGCGGGTTCGAGTCCCGCCTGAGTGGATTTTTCACCACTCAGAACATGGATGTATGTGTTCGTCAATTATTACATGTTTAAAACACCCGATGTAAAAGGTCGTTTGTGCTGTTTTTGGGGATGTGGAAATAAATAAATAAACTCCATCACAGGGCCCCTTTCCATGTTCAGTTGCACTGAACAACCTGAAATCTGTTTTTAAAATGAGCTGCTGCCCCATTTGAAATATGTTTTATCTCTCCATATAATATTCATTTCAGACAAGTGTTCTTCTATCTTATTTATCCCAAGCAAAGCATGTGCAGTATCATGTGATAAATCTTCTGAAATAACTGCATAACTCTGCATGCCTTTGTCACTATATCCCACACAGGTAAATATTGATATCTGCACTTTTTGCCAATGATAGGTTTGTACTTCATCTGGAAGAATCACACTCCAATTCTCGGCAGAGTCGAAATGAAGCACCAATTTCACACCATTTAGTGCAACCAACTTCTCTTTATGAATAGCTTCCCTCTGTATTTTCCGAATATAGTGGTGATACACACCTTTCTTGGTGCAATCCTGAACTTTAGCAATGAATGCTTCCATTGAAACAATCTTTAACAAATCACCTTTTTCCAAAAACCATAAGTCACTTCTTCATCTTCTTTGTCATCCAACCTTAAAGTGGTCATTGTTAGGCCCTCAATGCCTGGACACAGGCCACATTCTTGGAACCAGCACTCTTCTTTAGGGCTTTCACAAAGATACAACTTATATAAATAATCATTTTCAATGGCTGAGTTGGTCAAATTTCTTAAACTGCTACATATAAGTTTCAAATTGGAGCAATAAATACATCTGCAAACATCATGCACTGGTTGAATTTTGACCCATCTTGGCCTAACTGAGTAGAACTTGGTCAGTCCAATTTTTATTTCACGATGTTGTTCTTCACTTTAATATCATTCTCAATGACAGTCAACACATCTCGCTGATTAGGACTTTGACGAGAGCAATCTTTGCCATCATCCAAGTAAAATGAGAGAGCAATCTTGATATGCTCAACAGGAAGAGGATGCCCACAGTATACATCAGCATTGGCCCATATTCCTTGCTGTTTTTTTTTGCTCGTTTGTCAATCGTATGTTTGGTTGAACCTGGAACAGCAGCCATAATCTCTTGTGTTGGAATAACTTGTGGGAAAGAGTGTTAAAATTTTAACTTGGTCACTGATAGATTTTTCACTTTTCGCTTTATCAAAAGCTGCTGAGATATTATTTTCTCATGAAGTACATGTTTCACATTTATCAATTTCAGTGGGATCAGCTTCATCCTGAACATTTATTTATATATTTATTTTTTATTTATTTTATAACCACCGAAAACAGCACATATTGGCCTTTACATCGGGGTATTTTAACAATCAACAACGGACAAGCACAAACAACCATGTCCTGGGAAGTGAAAAATCCTCCCCAGGCGGGATTCGAACCCGCGACCTTTGGGTTAGCAGGCGAGGACGCTACCCCGCCGCCACTGAGGCCGACAAACATCATACAATAAACTAACCTTTGCCCTTAATGCCTTTGTGGAATCAATAATTTGAGTCAGCTTCCTTTTACCATAAGAAATCCTTCGATCTGGTCGGATTTTCGTAGGGATTCTCTGGGGGGAGACAACTTGTTCTGGTTCACTGCCTAAACTTGTCACTGTCTGATTCACTATATCCACACTGTCTTCTAATGACAAATACTGATTGTCATAGGCATCACAGTTTGACTCAAGTTCAACTAAAAGGCCTTCATACTTCTTGTAGCAGTTCAAGCAGAGTTCATCACTAGCTTTGATGACCACATGTTGCAATATTTTTTGGAGTTTCTCAGACATCTCCCCCACTGGTTTAAATGTCTTCTCATTTTTCTATAGCACTTTTGTTTTATGTCTCTTCTCATAGTCTGCACAAAAAAATCCTCTTTGCACTATATGTACCTGTATACATTTTGGAGAGAAATGGTATATGGTAATGTATAAAGAGAGGCAAGAGAGAGGCTAATATAGAACCTCTTGAGAGGTAGTCTTCTCAATGACTGCACATAACAGACTGACAATATGTATGGGACTTCTTGTACATAGTATCATTCTTAGTTGTTACTTAGTAACCATATCTTATGCTAGGTTATTGAGAGGACAAGTGGGTGAGGCTGAGGTGGGTTACAATGTACAAGAAGTCCCATGCATATTGTCAGTTTAGCTGTGGCACTAACAAATTCAGGTTTAAAGACATACAGTATTCAAGATATCACCATAAATGACTTCATCGGGTGTGTTTTCGAAAAAACCTGGTGGATTGCTAAAATCACTGCAGTGTCTTTAGAAGAGAATGACATAAGTGTCTCGTTTATGCATCCACATGGTCCATCGAATGGTTTCAGGTGGCCCAAATTATAAGACTCATGTGAAGTGCCATTGAAAAATGATCTGCACAAATTGCCTCATCCACCGTTTCCAGTTAGTAGCAGTGGGCGTTTGCACACATTTGACGCCATGGAAGTACACAAGATTGAACTTGCATTCAGTCAGTGGATGTAACCAATGATTCAGGTATGTACTATTTATCCATTATGCATGCTAAGTAGAATGAATCTTCATTTTTCCCCCTCATAGGTATGCAATCTTGGTGTACGAGAGGAGTGCATAAACAGATTGGGTCGAAAACATGCCTAACTTTGACATGCCTTAAAACAAAAAATATAAAAATACTACCTTTTTTTATTTTTTTTATTGATAGCAAGACATTTAAACTAGCCACAGAAAATGTAAAGCAAATAAAAGGTGGCATTTTTGAGAAATAAATTGTTAAATAATCACTAATTTTTATTGTTTAAATAAGTCCTATTTGTTTATTATTACTTCAAATTATTTGAAAGTTATTTCAGACTGTGCATAAATGCATTTTCTTCAAAATGAAACAAAAACCACTGCTTTATGGGCCATGGTTCCTTAGTTATTAGTATTTATGTGATTTTTCACTTTTTACTTTGAGGCCTGACTCAGCAATGTTCAAAGGATCATATCTTTATATTGGTTCGGTTCTGAGCTGAGATAAAGTGATCATAATTCATCATAAGGATACTGCTTTCACATATATAACTTCTAGAGAAATCGGTGATGGTCACCTGACACCCCTCTGCCTGATTTGAGATGAAATCCCCCCATTATAATAGCGTAATTGAGTATTTAAACCTTAGACCTACAGGATACCGGGGTGCAGAGGCCTTTTGTTGAGGTATATATGGCGTTGTCGCGATGCCATTTTGTGTGGACAGAAGCCGATGCGATTTTCAACTAATGTTTCTGTCAATGACATGTTATTCGATGGAACTCTGTGTTAAAGGTCTAATTATTGCATGATTAAACATTTTGTAAATCAACTGTTTAATCCAAAACGATTTCTGTTAAACCCTCTAAAGAATTGATTCACAACGATATCACTAGGTTTATGAATCGGTGTATACCAATGTTCACAGACATTAAATGCATTCAAAGAACTAGGTTATCCGATCGTGCGTGTGTTAATTATACATCCAGAGTTGTGTAATCACGATCCATCTTTCGACCCATGTAGTTAATCATGATGTGCATATCCGCCGATTGAGGTGGTTCTCAGGGTATTTTGTTGATGTAGATGTCTTGTAATACCGTCGTTCCTAGTAATTTTTCTCCCGAAAAGTAATTTTATTTTTTTTAGATTACATCTATCTGAGAGGACTGTTTGAAAATCATTCGGAAGTCGGAAGATATTCTCTTTACCACGCAAATACAAACATGTTTACGTGCTTATCAGTTCCATACATTGTATGTAGGTAATACATATGAGGAAAGCTAAGAGCTATAAGATAAATTCGCATGTGGAAGTGTGTATAATTTATCATGAATAGTGTTCTTGAAGAAAACTTGGGCATCACCTGATTGACGCAAACAAAGTTTGTCAAAACATTGTTATGGTTTTACGAAAAATGTACTCGTTGTATTTTTTTAAAACTTGAGAAATAACAGTCGTCGATAACTGATTGAGTGGTGCATTCCTTTAACTTATGTTAAGATAAATGTTGCTTACATAGGTATTTAATTATACACCTTCTGGAAACACTATAAATACATTGATATTTTTATGGTTAGTATGGGACAGAGGCAGTTGCAATCTTTATATAAATGAAATCAAAAGGGAATTACGCTGGTTAAAAAACCTCTCGCAGCAGGTTATTTCCCTTCAAAGCTATTTTTATTCCCCTCACATGAAAACTAATAGCATAATAATAGAAGGCAACCATCATCCCCACCTTCAGAGGATATCGCGATAAATGTCCACTTTCAGGCAACTTTTGTCAGCTACTACTGCATAAGTGTGTTAAATACACTTCGGAGAATGTTTTGTTAATTCCTCACAAATTAGAATGTTAACTCAAAGGACGAAAGTTACCTGGAAGTGCAGTTTCACCGTCATGTCCTCAACGATTTAGAACGCAGTGTCTTATTTTGCTGCTGACTCATTTCTTTGAACGCATGTCATATTACCCAGTTTCTATGTTCATTCACGAAGGAAGCGAAGCATCACCAAACAATGTGTAATTAACTAATCACGCGAGGACGAATGATTCACGCGAAAGGTTCGACAAGTAATCACAGAGTAGAATGAGGGTATGAAAACGTGTACGGAATTTGGCAGAGACGTTACAATCCCAGTTCCACCATTATATGAATTGCACATCAAAATATTAAAGCAGCGTCATCATAGCGGCAAAAATACACCTAATTGCTGACGGCAACACTTAACAATATTTTTAATACCATTAATCGATAGCGTCTACTGATTTGGCAAAGGAAGTAAACGATGAAGTCACGATCATATGACGTACTCAAGGTGAGCCAACGAATGGTGTGGGGGGTCGAACACGTCGCGGCGGGGCAGTAACTTCTCCCGGCACTACCTCGCCGCCACAATCGCGTGACGTAATGAAATTCATTCATTCATTTTATTGTCATTGACATGAATCAAAAACCACAATAGACATCGCCAAGAAAACATAGAAGATAGAAGTATAGCAAATGGTAGTAGTACATTGCATTAAAATGGGTCATATGGCAGATTGAAAGATTTAAGAATAATACATTAGTTTAACATTGATATGGTAAAACAATATCAAAGTGTACTACACATTTACAAGTTATCATTTAAAAATTCTTACACTGGATAGAACTCTTTTCAGAGTAATGTCTCCTTAACCTTTGCTTTGAAAAAATTAATTGACGTTATGCCCTTAATGTCATTAGGTAACTTATTGTATATTATGGAGATGGATTGCCTAGGGCCCCTCAAGCTGCAGCTAAAGGCACATGTTTTTTGGTGAATATTAGCTGCAGTTCGTGTGTTATGGCTATGCCATTCACTATTCTGTGGGAATAGGCTCGGATTTAATTTGGCAAACATAACACAACATAGAATATATACAGATGGCACTGTAAGAATTTTCATATCAATGAAAATGGGTTTGCCAGGGGTTAGGAGAGAAACACCCGTAATAGCTTTAACTGCCTGTCTTTGCATGGAGAAAATTTTCCTGGATAGTTTTGAAACACCCCAAAAGATTATAGCATATGAGATAAGAGAATGTAATTTACCAAAGTATAAGAGCATCAGAACTTTGTTTGATACGATTGGAGCCAGCTGTCTTATCATAAAAACACCAGTAGCAAGTTTCCTCGATAGAGATGATATTTCAAGTCAAGATTTTCATTAATTAATATAGAGTCTCAATCTATATAGAGGAACTTATATTACTCTTGATGAACTTATATTGCTCCAACTCCAAAAAGTCAAAGTTGTGGTTATTCGAAAGAAATATATTTTTTCATGATTGCATTGTACACACGTAAGTAGCTTTTCTGAAACTCTACAAGTCTTCAGTTTGGGGCATTTTACTGTTCTAGAGTAATTTAAAATACGATTTTTGATGTATCGCAGTACTCCAGAACTGCAAAACGCTTAGAGTGGAAGAAAATTTGAATTACAGAAATTGTATTTAGTGGAACTACGATGGAGAAGAGCATATTATTTCGGGTTAATTTCGAAATTGAGTGAATTTCGAAATTGGCAATCTTCTTATTAACTTGGACATATGGCCTGAGAATGTGTTGGTAGACAGATATTTTTTTCGGAAGGCAATCCAGAATCCCCTACCGGGTTAGTTGCCACGAAGTTGCAAGTGTTACATCTTAACGTGCAATGCTTGCAAAACAAATTGTTGGAACTGGAAGTGCTAGTCTATAAATATAAACCTGACATTGTTTGTCTGAATAAACATTGGCTAAATAGTGACAAATTGTACTCTATAAATCTTCCTGGCTACCGTATTGTCGATATTTTTTGTCGTACAACTTGCAAAAATGTTGGAGTTCTGATATTTATTCACGAATATCTTAATCATGTGTCCATTAACTGCTCACGTCTACCGAGAGCCAAAGACAGGCATTTTGATTATTGTGCCTCTGAAATACCTAATAAAAGTCGGGACACATGTCATTATCCTGTCACTGTATCGTTCACCTCAGACTGATTTCCAGTTATTTTTGGACAAATTCTACCGTTTGATTGAGGAGATACACAATTTTAAGAGGTCTTCCAAAATAATTATTACGGGTGGCTTCAACTGTAACTTACTTGAAGAAACAAATGACAAAATTGACTTCCTCAATACTATTGCAGCTTTTAATATTGAAGTAACTAATTTTATGCCAACCAGAGTTACCCATTCTACTCAAACTTTGATTGATAATATCCTTACCAATATAGACCTCGAGGATGTAAGCACTAGGGTTATTGATTTGCATATTTTCGATCATTTGCCAATCATTTCTTCATTTAGCTTTCTTGTAACACCTACGCTTAAAACATATTCAACTAGAAATTTTTTTGATCATAATAGCGCATACTTTAAAACAACTCTTAGTTCCCAAGACTGGTGAGGTGCTTTTAGCGCTAAATATTTTGACGAGAATTTTCAAAGTTTTTATTCAATTTTCCTGCATCATTTTAATGCTTTTTCTCTTGAAATTAGAAAAAATCAGACCGTCAAAAGAAAAAAAATCCTGGGTCACTGATGAAATTCGTGCCTATTCATCATGTTTAAAAAGTCTAGCATATGAACCAAAACTAAGTGGTAGCACTTAAAGTAAAGAGCATTACAAATTTATGAAAAACCAGTACAGGTTACTTCTTACACGAGCAAAAAGGACTTATAATGAAGACTTTCTATTTGAAGCAAATAACAAAACTAAGGCTGCATGGAAAATCATAATCAAAGCAAAATATAAAGACATCATTTCCTTTGCCCAATATTCAAGTTTTCCATGATGGAACTCTAAACTGCCACTCTGACCTAGCTGATGTATTCGATGAGCATTTTACTTTAGTTCCTAACTCTTCAGTTACTTACTCCGCCCTCACAGCAATAGCTAATCCAATGTCTTTTTTTATGAGTCCCAGTGATGACAAGGAATTAAAGTCTGTCATATCCAAATTTAGTCAAAGCAGTTTAAGTTCAGGTCTAGATGAAATTCCGGGAAAGGTAATATTCCTTACCTATGACATGACTAAGATTCCACTTTTACACTTAGTGAATGAGTCTATGAGAATTGGTATCTTTCCAGCTTCTCTGAAAATGTCCAAAATTGTTCCTCTTTATAAAAACAAAGGGAGTATAGATGATATGAACAACTACAGAACTATTGCTCTGCAAAATTTCTTTTCAATCATTTTTGAGAGAATTGTATACACTCGTTTAGTATCCTTTTTGGATAAGTACAATGTTCTCTCAAGTCACCACCATGGACTCATACGTGGAAAATCTACCATCTCTGCCATATGCCAGGCGGTAGATGGAATATTGCTTTCTCTGGATAATGAAAATGAAACACTGGCATTATTTTTCGATTTGCCAATGCTTTTGATCTGGTAAATAATGATCATATTTTATTTAAACTAGAAAGATTGGGCATTAGAGGCATTCCCCTTCAGTGGATGAAATCATACCTCGAAAACAGATCTCAGATAGTATCATTGACCATTGATGGTGCCAAACATGCATCTTTTCCTCGTAAGTCTCATGTAGGTGTACTTCAGGGATCTACCCTGGGTCCGCTTTTATTCTTGTTGTATATAAATGATTTACCTCTGGCCACATCTGGGATTGATAATATTACCCCTATTTTATATGCTGATGACACTTCAGTCATTTTATCATTTACCTCCCACAAATATTTAATTGATAAAGCTTGGTTAGTCACCAATAAAATCAGCAAATGGGCTCGTGATAATTTTTTAATTGTTAACCCTAAAAAAAAGTAATTTGATACACTTTCTAACCAGTGGCCAGTCATCTGAGAGCATTTTAATACAAATGGAACAGAATTCAATCGAACAAGTTAACGCTTGTAAGTTCTTTGGAGTATTTTTGAATTATAAAATGTCTTGGGCAGAGCATATTAACTTCCTTCGTAGGAAACTCAGTTCTAGCTGTTTCATTCTTAGACAGCTTAGTCGAACAATAACACGGGAAACCTTATTAAGTTTATATTTTGGTGATTTTTATTCACATGTATTATACAGCATTATCTTTTGGGGATCTACCCATTTGTCTTTAAAAAATATTAAGACTTCAGGAACAAGGTGTCAGAATCATTGCCCATAAGTGTTATAGATCCCCCAGTAAACCAATATTTAAGGGCCTGAATCTTCTTCCCATACCATATATATTTTTTTACTATTATGCATGTGAAGAACAACATTGGTAATTTTGATGTGATTAGTGTTTTCCACCATTACGACACAAGGACAAAAAATGACATCCACATCAATTATGTACGAACAAAAGTAGCCGAAATGGGGCCCTAAGAAATGGGCATAAAGTTGTTCAATAAATTGCCACTGTGTGTAAAAGAAGTAAAGAACATAAATGCTTTCAAATCTGTATTGCAAAGATATTTACAAAATCATTTGTTCTATTCCATTGAGGAATACCTCAATGAAGAATACCTGTGTGTATGATATATGTAAAAATGTATGTATGAATATGACACTCCCTACATTTTGTTCATATTTATGTACCAGATCTCCGGGAAAATGAAGATAAATAAAAATAAATAAATTATTCATTGTAATGTGTGTGTTGCAAAGTATTGTGGCAGAAATTTGGGTGCCCGGCAGAATTGGGTATTCTTTCTCAGAGGTATAGATCCTCGATTGTAAATCACGCCTTATTTTATTATGCTGATTTTCGGGGAAAAACATTCTTGTGATACACGCATGAAAAAATCATTTGCATGGTACACGGTCCATATGCAACCAGTCGTGATAAATAGGTTTTTGCAGATTGGAATATTTTCTATAAAATGGTTGTCAACTGATCAAGATAAATGAAGTGGCAATGTTGTCAAGTTTTTTCATTTAATGAATTTTAGATTGTCTTTTTCAAGAAATTTTTGTGAACATTTCTCGGTTTTTTGAAGTGGTGGGATAAATATTTTCAACAATTTTACTGTCATAGTAAATTAATTACCACTTGATTCTCCATAAGTCCTCCAATACTCGTGCATACTAAATCCTTGAGTGACTTTATCCTATGTTGGTAAGCCATACCCCATGATATAGCCATGTGGTGAAAGCCATTTTCTTTATTGTTATCCCAAAATGAATCAATTTTACCCTAATCTCTTTTTGCAAGTTTTTTATATATGATTAGTCGTATCCAATCGAGATATAAATTTTGTGATGAAGCAAGTGATTGCAACAAATGCTAATGGATAGTTTTAATTGTTGCAGGGTGGTGGCGAGGGCACTACAACCTCGACTCGTGTTTCTTCTTCTTCCTCTTCATCCCGAAGTCGGACCTCAGAAGAGCCGCACATTGGAAAGTACAAGCTACTCAAGACAATTGGCAAGGGAAACTTTGCCAAGGTTAAGCTTGCGAAGCACGTTCCCACGGGGAAAGAGGTGAGTCATTCCTTCGTTCTTTTGTTGCAGTATCTGATTTTGTGTTGATGCCACTTGAGAAATTAAGGCACAGAATATTTAGGTAGTACTAAAGCTGGGCAAAATATTCTAAAAATAGTATTTGAAACACTAAATACTTTTGCAGGTTGTATTTTAACCTGTTCAGTGCGGAATTACTTTTCAAAGAGTGTTTCCGTGGGTGGCGGAATAATAAAAAGGGCATTATTTACCGTCACAAGCTTGACTCAAGCTGTGAGTCATCTGCCCCTAGAAAGCATAGGTCATGACTCACAGGTGCGAGTCTTCTGCACTGAAAGAGTTAAATACAAAGTGCAAATAAATGTATTTTAAAGTACTCAAAATACTGAAATACATTCCAGTCAGATTAAAAATCCAAAAGAGTTTACAGTGAAAACAAAAGGTGTAAGAACACTGCTCTAAACATTTGGTATAAAAAACAGGTTTTTTGAGTTAAATATGATGTGTGTTTATGGAACCATCTCTATCTAAAACATTTTAAATAAGCAGTAAGTTGGTTTAATTCACATGGTTCAGTATGGGAATGGAATCTATCTACTAGGGTAGAGCATCCTGTAGCGGCGTCTTCATTGGAACTACTTGGAGAGCTTGCCAATGGAGGAGGCTCTTTTGAATAGTTTTGAAACCAGACTGGAAACAAATGAGAGGAAATTTTGAGTGTAAAACAAAAAGTATGTCGTAACAATAAAAGCTCACTCTGTACATTTAGGCAGATGTAAAAAAATTACAACTGGAAACGGCTAAGCTTCAAAATATCAGCAGGAAAATCAACAGCAGAAATATTCTTGTATTCTCTCTTGGGTCATTCCACGTCAGTTCAACCACACCATGACACCCACCGACTCGGATTTTGACGAAACTTAGTACATATCATCCCTTCACTAATTTAAGAGACGGCTACAAATTATATTTATTTAGCTTCAGTAGTTTTTCAGTGACAGCCTCTCAAGCTTCAAGCAAGTTCTCAATTTCTTCCATTCAGGAGGCTCACATCTCAAGGTGTACTATTTTACTTGAAAAATTTTATACCTCTCATTTGTGGGTCATTTCTCCAGATATATTCCAGCTCTGACCACAAGGCTATGAGGATTTCAGGGAAAAGTAGCATGAGCCCTTAAATTGACTTTAAAAAATTCATGTGTTAAGTGTTAGCATCATTTTTCAGCAAAAAACATGGTTAACTACTAATACCAATATCACTAGAAGGGTATTTTTTTAATCTTATTATTTTTTCAACCATAATCATTATTAAGGTATGTACTTTCATCCCCAAGAATAAAAATTATGGTTTTTTCTTTCCTTCATTAAAAATTAATGCTACATTAGTTTCATTTTTACAAAATTGCTTCCGGAGAACAAGTTTTTTGTGATGTTCTCCATCAGTATAAGAGACCCTAATGAAACTATAGTGATGCACCCAAGTAAGGGAGGTGGACTCAGGAACCCATTCGTATTCCTGAACATCTTCCGTGGCCTCATTACAATTATTAATTCCATCCTATACTTAATGTAAAACATTTTGCTTTTCTTTCAGTTTCTTTCTTCATTACTACCCTCGCCCCATCTCCATACAAAATGTGAGGGAAATATAACTAATAAGAAATTTATCTGGAAAACATCGCGTTTTTAGTTCTCCCTATATACAAAGCAAGTAGGTATTTGTCACATGGAATTTTATCAGCTTTAATGGCATGGAAGAAACTATTAAAAATTAATCTTCTGTCTTTCTTCTTCCTCTGGCACGATATGTACAGTCCTCAGTGGACCTTGGCCTCCTTTGTCTGTCTCCCATCTTTCTCAGTTCTGCTGTCGTCCATCTCATGAGAGGACTGCCTCTTTGCCTTCCTTCTGAGGGTGAACAGTACTTCAAATTTTCTTGATGGATCCTCAGTGTCCCATACAACGCAAGATGCCCCAGCTGCTTGGTCACATGAGCCTTTGTGTCCAACTCGTCTTTCTCCTTGAATTTGATTGTTCATTTCTTCATTTGTTCAATACCTCCGAATTTGATGTTCGTCATGCACTGGACCATAGATATTTCTCATTTTTCTTTCTAAAACATCATCTACATCATTTAAATTCCACATTCAGTTGTACCATTGTGGTTTGTCATGGTCAGTGAGACCACACAAACTAAGTGATGTGTGTGCCTGCATACTGCCACTGGTGGAAAGGAATGGTAGCTATGTCTTTTTGACCACCACACGATATGGTTATTCGTTTTAGTCCCTCAGCAATCGTGAGTTCTCAATATTTGACATAAAAGAATTTCATGCCTAGTGTTCCAGTCCAATAATAAAAATAATAATAGTCTTTATTCATCTCGTAAAATGCATAGCATACACTATGATAGATGTTGTCAAATTATAAAAGTACATAAAACTACCCCACTACATGCCATTTAAAAGGAACCACGAGAAGGTACAATGCAATATACCTCAACATTTTACACTCCTCCAATGAGTAAAGGGGTTTGGCCATTCATGAAGGACCCTCCTGAACACATTATTGGAGACTGTTTTAGCCGAGACGGGCAGCATATTAAAAATTTTGAGTGGTAAATTCTCAACTTTCTGAGTACTGCTTAATCTACATAATGGTAAATCAATACAGTTTTTAGCTATGGTATTATAATTCTGCACATCTCCCCTTTTAGAGTGCATACACAGATTTTCTTTCAAGTGTACCAACGAGTAGAAATAAATGTGTTATACACTGTCAATATTTTTAAATTTTAAAAAAGAGGTCTACAGTGCTCAAGTCGATTTGCATTGGATGAGATATGGACTGCCTTTTTTTACAACAGGAGTAATAGTTTTACATCAGAAACATGCCCCCAGAGTCTAATACCATAAGTGATATGCGAGTGAAAGAATGCATAGTAAGCATTTACTAAGTAATCATCGCTCACTTACAATTTTAGCTTCCTGATCAAAAATAAGGCTCAGGCTAGTTTTTTCCTGATAGACAATCTATGAACACTCAAAGTTAATTTATGATCTAGATGGAATCAGAGTAATTTGACGGAAGCACTGTCAATTACAGTTAACATCAATGGGACTGTAGGTTGTTAACATTGGTGAATACTGTTAAAAATAACCTCAGTGACGAGAATTAAAAATCATTGACTCTTTTACGCAAAACTTAAGCTTTCATTGCTTGGCTAAGTATGTACCAATTTCATATTTCATGTGCTACTCGCCGTTATATTGTTTAAATATTTGAGGTATGGTTATAAATTTAATTAGCTATTAACATTTCATTTCCTTTTTTTATGGGTTTACTTAGCAATAATAATTTGTCATTTTAATGAAGCTCACCTTGTATCTTTAGAAACAAAAGTGCCTGTCTTGTCATGCTGAGTAGCAATTTCAGAATAGTGTCAATGGCAATTCTGTTATTTCAACTCCTTATTTCTGGAAATGAGCTATGTGAAAAATACTATAAGAGTTTTGATATTTCTTCTTTGCTAAAGCAGAAATCCCATGTACTATTTATTTGTGTATTTTTTAGTGTAAGAGAAAATGTAACAGCATAATATTCTATCTCTTCCTTAACAGGTAGCAATCAAAATAATCGACAAAACACAGTTAAATCCGGGCAGTTTACAGAAGGTAAATATATATAACTTCTTATTAGTTGACTGTGACAATCATTTATTTTTTGTGGAATTGAGGTAATATTTCTGTCTTTTAATTTTCAGTTATTTAGGGAGGTCAGGATAATGAAAATGCTGGATCATCCAAACATAGGTTAGTGTCTCTTTTTGTATTTATTCGTCTAAGGAGTTGGAAAAAAGGAATTCCATCCAATTTAAAAGTGCCAACTTGGTTTAATGCTCTGATAATTTCAATTTAAGATTGAAAAATTTCTATAAAACTGTTTCTCGTTCAGTATTTTTGTCATGTCTTTTTACATGCACTTCAGCATGATTGCTGGAGAATTTTCACCTCTTACATTCTATCTTCTATGCCTCCTGGACTAACATTTTTGGAGGATATTAGTAGAGCATATTCTTTTTCATGCAAATATTTATAATGGACCAACTAGGGTTTCAATGTATGTGCAACCCTATTTTTCTAGGGCATAGTAGCAAATGGTGAAATCCTGTGGAAGAATTTTTGCCAACCATTTACATTTTCATCTCGGGTGGCTAGCAGCATTTCTTTTTCTGGGCAAATGCTAAAACTTTAAAGGAAGGCACATTATTCTTGCTTGAAACATCCATATTTATGCCAAAGTGGATCAATTAACTTCTAACTTTTCAATGGAGTAATTTTTTAAAGGCAGTTCAATATTTGCCTTTGCTAGAATAAATGTGCTCTTAAAGTTGACTGTTTAATTAAACAATCAACACTACATCCGCGGAAGCCTACGAGCTAATTGTACTCTTTAAGTTTTTATCTCAAGGTACATTTTTGTTCAATTTAAAATTACTGATGGCTGAAATAAACAAACATAGGAAATTGAACAGTAATACAAAGTTTTTAATTGAAAATACCAGCTACAATCTTGGATTATTGTTCTCTGGCTTACTCAAATAACCACTCACTAATTTCTTCCAACAAATACTTAAGAGAATGTTGGCTCTGCAGTTTTGGAGAATGACTATTGTTTCCTCTTCAATATTTTTGTGGTGTCACATTTTCCTTACACAAGGCCCTTGTTATTTTGTTATTATTTGCTAGGTCCAAGGGAAAATCAGTCAAGAATGTGGCACAAAAATTTTTCCCAGTTTACTACTTGAACAACCCCCATGTTTCCTTCAGCCGGTTCCACAATTCTGTGAACTAAATGGAATGGATTTATAGTTCTCGTGTAATATGTGCAGGCCAACCTGACCTCAAACAAAATCTGTTGGACAGTGCTTGCACCTAACAGAAATTGTTGTTACTCTCATGCTACAACCATAGACAACATAGTCAGCAAAATTCATTCTAAGGTTTCTTATAGTCATTATTTTAACTTGTTCTTTAACGTAAGAGGGTTTATTTAATCACAGATGAGGCAGAGGGTGTCAGGTGACCATTGCCGATTTCACTAAAAATTATATATGTGAAAGCAGTATTCATGGACATCAAGGGTGGCCTTTTTTGTTATCAATTACATCTAGTGCATTATTGCATTTTTATTTTTGAAATAAATTCTGTTTTTTTATTATTTAGTCTTATTGCACAAAAGTGGCATCAAAAAATATAGAAATACTTAATCTTTGTAACAATACATAAATCACTGCTCTAGGTGCAATGGTTTCATGGTTACATATTAACATTTATTTGATTTGTCAGTTTTTGCACAGAGGCTTGACACAGCTATGTTTAAATGTTTAGAACTTCAATTTGGTCAAGTCCTGTGCTCAGATAAAGGTATTTCATATTTTTATTTCATTAGGTAAATTCATCACAGGAATAATGCTTTCACATTTACAATTTTAAGAAAATTTGGTGATGGTCTTCTGTCTTGGTTTTGCCTAGTATGTCTCATTTGAGAGGAAAAGGTCCAGAGGTCATCTTAGATTGTTTTATGGTGATTTCACACCATTCATTATGTCTTCATACTCGTGGCATACCTTAATAATATTTTTTTACCCAGTCAAAATGTAATATTTAATTCAGCTACTCATTACATAGTTCATACGTCCTCCTTGAAAATATCTGTATGTACCCTCTTGTGTGGGCTTGGCTCAAAATAAAATTTTCATTGACAATCCACCCAATTCAGGCCTAAAATACTAGAGGATTACATTCTCTTGTTGCCGTCTCTGCATGTTGCTTGTATTGCATTCTCACAACTTTTCTCTCCTTTTTTAATGCCTGCAGTGAAACTTTTCCAAGTGATAGAAACTGAGAAGACGTTGTACCTTGTGATGGAGTATGCCAGTGGTGGGGAAGTATTTGACTACCTCGTTCTTCATGGAAGGATGAAGGAGAAAGAAGCTAGGGCAAAATTTAGACAAGTAAGGACAGATTATTGACTTAATCTATTCTGTATTAGCACCTTGCATGTCGACACTGGTAAGATGAAAGCCAAAATATTTGTTACCCTTTTTTACCAATTATTCAGGATAATGTGGTTTTTCTTTACTTATCCAATTTTAACCGGCTTTAACACGCCAGTGGTCACACTCTTTTTCTTGACTCAAGTAATTCTGTGGAATACCATAGTACCCCACCATTTCCAATTCACTCCATTTGTAAATCTATGACAAATGTCATCATAATGCTGTTTTTGTTATCTTTACAGCAAAATTTTTAAATAAAAACATAACACATTATTAATGTGCAACTCCCAATTCTGAAAAAAAAACTCAAAACAGCTAAAGAATGCCATCTGCGTACGTCCGTTTCACTTAATTTTGAACAGGAATATTTTTCTGTAACCTTTATTTCAAATGTACATTTTGTGATCAAAGCAGAGCCATCTTTGGTAGTGTGAGCGCCACATCTTCACACTTATATCTATTGCTCGAGGGGGCATGTTTACCTCTTTTATTTGTACTACTTTTCGTTTGGGGCTTGGTCACAGCCTTTTTCTAACCAGTTCGTTTATCTATTCTGTAAGATGATTTTAGATGTAAATATGAGCCATAGCTAATCATGCTTTTTTATTTTTAGATTGTTTCAGCTGTACAATATTGCCATCAAAAGAAAATTATTCATCGAGACTTAAAAGTAGGTATTTTGTTATTCAACATGAGTAGTTAATATTGTTTATTCTTTATTAATGTGAGAGAATGACCCCGGAGTTTATTATTTTTCAGGCGGAGAATTTACTTTTAGACAGTGAAATGAATATTAAAATAGCAGATTTTGGCTTCAGTAATGAATTTACACCTGGTAACAAATTGGATACTTTCTGTGGAAGTCCTCCGTATGCTGCTCCAGAATTATTTCAGGGTAGGTATCTCATCTATATATGTACATGATCATTCTCCTATGAATTGACTAGTGAAGATTATATTGAAAGAAAGTTACATTGTTATTAATTACATTTTAATGGTGATAGAGAAAATAGTACAAGACTTATTAGTACTGTAGATGGGTGCAATTTTGGAATTTCTGCGACCTTGCCTCTTTCAAAATAAAAATATGTCTGGTTTGTAGATAGAAAAACCTTCTGAAGAGTGTCTGGTAAAAAAATATACACTTGTTATGAATACTATACAACTAGTTACGGACATGTGGTGAGAAGTTAACTTATTTCTATCTCTAATATTTTATTAGATAGTAATTTATTGTATGAAAATAGAATATTATATTTGGAACAGGAAAAATGCACTATTTGATGAATTAATTATTCAGTTAATTTATTCCCTAAAGATGCTCATTATTCAGTCACTTCCTAGGTGTAAGTTTGAATATCTCTTCAAAGATATATCCGTTGGTTTGGATGCTTTCATTATTTAGACTTTTTGATGAGTGATATTCCACTACACATCATTTTCTCCCTGTGTGTTGTGTTTTGCCTTTTGACTCACTAATTGTTAGATATTGACTCGAGCGTTTTTTTTCCCCTCACTTTCCAGGGAAGAAGTATGATGGTCCTGAGGTGGATGTGTGGTCGTTGGGAGTAATCCTCTACACTCTTGTGAGCGGCTCCCTACCGTTTGATGGGTCAACCCTCCGGGAGCTGCGCGAGAGGGTGCTCCGAGGGAAGTACCGTATTCCATTCTACATGTCGACCGACTGTGAGAATCTGCTCAAGAAGTTTCTTGTTCTCAACCCTGTGAAGAGGGCATCCTTAGAAGTAAGTGCTCACTCTACATTCCTTAGAAGGGATATGGATTGATGTCTCAAACAGAGTTGTGTACTATATATTTTTTGTATTTTTGCAGTGGAAAGTTTATTTCTAAAAACAAAAACTGGTAATTATCAGTGGTAGCATTTAAAATGCCAAGTTAGCTGTAAAATGCGTACAGTAGACCCTTACTTATCCAGTCTGTATGGGGTGAGGGGTTGTCCGAATTATCCGGGGGTTTCTCAAAAGGGTCATAAGAGAATTTTTTTAGTGAACTTTCAGGCTCCGATGGGTTTTTCTTTTCATGAGTCATGAAGCTATTCTGAGTGTAAATGGTGGCTTGATTTTGACAATCATATGTGAAGAAAATATATTTTTTCCCAGTTTCAGCAGTTTCCCAATTAGTAAAGACAAATAATAAATTTTCAAGTACAGTAGACTGCTGATTATCCGACGTTCGATCATCCAACAATAGGATTATCCAATGATCCATCTTCCAATGGTTAGCATCTCCTCCCATCCTCTTCTTCCTTTCCATCCCTTCTCCCCTCCAACAACCTCTACTGTTTGATGCCGGCAGCCTTGTTAGTCTACAAAATTGCTACGTTTCACACATATTTTGTTTTCCTGCAGCAGGTTTTTTCAGTTTTGCAGACAACAGTGTTGAATTATGGTGACTCTCCTAAATCAGTGCAAAGGGTGTGCTTCACATCAACGTTGGTGCAACCCAGCCGGGCGAGTTCTTATTGCTTTCGCGGCCATGTTACAGGTAGACCTCACTTTACACAAGAGATGCGTTCCTAAAAGTCATCGTGCTAAACGAATTCATGTTAAGTGAATACATAAAAGCCATAAGAAACAGTGTACACTAGGGGTGGGCGATTATCATAAAATAATCGATATTTTGTAAATAGATTAATTGCAAGCAGCTGATTAATCGTGCATGATTAATTGATTTTATTAATCGATACCGATTAATCAATTCGATTATGACAACATACAAAACGTAGCTTGCGAGGTTATGTTTCCTCAACAAATAAAGTAGAATATCTTTTAAATTGTATAAGGTTAATGTTATCACAAGTACAAATTGTCAAATCTAGATAAATTTCCAGGATTTCAAGGAAGAGAGTTGGGAAACATTTCCTAACTTAATTTAAATTTTGGACGATTGTCAAATGTTTATAGCAACTGAAGCAAAACATTGCAATTTTTATAAGTGGGTACTGGTGAGGTGGCTTCTCACATTAGATTGAATTAGTCTCATCTCGGAAAAGTCTCTCTGATGGAACTGATGTTGCTACTCTTGGCAGGTACTTCCTGGCTAACTGGTATAAGTGAGGGTATTCAGTTTCCATTGACCCCCACATTGAAAAAGGATTCAAATGGCGGTCAACGACAGGTCGGTTGAGGAATTGCCGTAGCTTAAATGGTGTCCGACCGGCAACATCTTCATTAGGCAGGGTTCTCTGTGATGCTGCTTCAGTATCATGAAAGATCCAGAGGTCATCTGAGGGGGTTATTTTGTAATCTCACCTTTTTAATGACACACTGCGGGAAGGCAGGAGATCCGTATCGCTCTCTTAATGATCGGCTCACGATCGGCAAAGGCCGAGTTGGATGGCGGCTCCATTTCACGTTCACATTTCACGTTTTCACTTCCATAACGACAGGTGAGATGGAACTAATGAAATGCATAGTCAAATGAAACGGATCAAGAGTTGAAAGAGCGGATGAATCAAATAAATTGACCGGCAGTTCACCACTTGAGAGCCGAAGATGGTCACGCCGCGCCGCCTGGGTTGCAAAGTTGAACTACGAAAAATGACATAATTTTCCACATTTTATGGCGTATTCTCACTTAATTGAGATTACAAAATAACCCCCCTGCTAGTGCTACATCACGCTCAACGTGTGAAAACACCTGCAGGACGTTCACCTGATCCTCCTCATGAAACATCACAGCGATGACGGTGCTCATGGCATTGGCTACAGCGATCGAGCTCTTCAAGTGCAGTTTTTTGAACCGTGGGTCCAGCATCGTGGCGATTGCATATTGCTTTCTGGACCCAATATTATCGAACCGACGCGATGGTCCAGCTCCGACACAAACGAACTTCCTCACCCATTCCGCTAGCCTGTCTCCTTGCGGAAGTTGTATCAGATGTATGATCCGAAATTGAAAACCGAAGTAAATGTCAGAGAAATTAAATAACATAGCATATCAAGAGAGGAATCAATGATCGCATTAACTTCACCTGCTTATGCAATTTCACGAGGGAAATGACCTTGCTGACTGTAGTAACTTGATCCGCGCACATTTCCGTAGTCACTTTAGCAAATGGTTTCAGCACGGATATGAAGACACGGATGGTGTTCAGCTCCAAACCGCTCAGCATTGTCACGTCCCCATAGTCGAGCAACACCTTGGCAACTACGGGTGACCACTCTACGACTCGAGAAAGCATCTCGTAGGTTGAGGACCACCGGGTAGCGTTCCACTGGATGAGGTGTAGGGAGTGCCTTGAAAGTACTGAATGCGTTTCAAAGCATCACTTGCCATTGACACTGTGGTGAAAGAAATTAACAATATCCTTATTTTTTAAATTATATCTAGGGCTCCAGGAACATACTCCTCGTTAGTCTTTTTATTGATTGATTTTATTTATTTATTATCAAAATAACAAGCGTAAATAACACACATGGCTATGCCTGGCGAAGCGACATCTGACACGTGAGTGGCCAGTAAAAGATGGTGCCGTGTAGAGTTACGTGATGTGCATTCTACTTTAATACCTCTATGGCGTCGCCGCGTAGAGTTCAGTCACAGTCTAATTTTTGAACTGAAGACGAACGTGAGCCGCCGAAACCATCACAGTTCATCAGACACAAAATTCCGAAATAATCGACAATCGGTCAAATTAATCGGGTAAACAATCCACAGCGGCTGTTGCATTAATCGATTCTAAATTTTCGATTAATTGACAAAAATAATCGATTAATTGATGTCGTAATCGCCCATCCCTAGTGTGCACTCGGTCCCAAAATAGCACTGACTCGATTAGTGCTGTTTCACATCACTCTGTCTAAACTTTAATAACCATTTTGTTCCCATTAACACTTGTAATTCACATTAGTATTCCCCAAAGCTTAAATGGCATTTCATAAATATTCACAGTGGCAGATGCAGTTGATATGGAAGGCATCAGGAATTCCGGTAGGCATCTCTGCCACTTGTCCTCAAAGACGACGCCAGTCGAAATTCCACACTTAGTCCTTGACTTCCTATGGAGGCCTTAGTTTTTATTATAGCTGCCGGATCTCAGGGCATTCTGTTGGGGTTATGATGCCGCGAAATTCTATGAAAGTCCTAATTTTTGGGACTTAACATTAAAATATGTAGTTGGAAAAAAAACGAAGTATTTATTCTGAAACATTTAATTAATAACGGCAGAAAATGTTGTAAAAGAAATACCTTTTCTCCTAACTCTGTTTATAGTTCAGGATTCGTAATCATTTGGTATAAAACAGAGAATAAATGGGTATTAGCTGCAAAGTATTGGTGTGTAGAGCATGTGCACACTGCATTCATATAACATCCCAACGTGTCATTTTCAAAGTGGCGCCTGCATTATAGTCCATTATGTTTGCCCTTTTTTGTGTGTTTTACTAAAAAAACTCATTTGAAAGATTAAGTTTTTTACTTTTGAAAAATACATCAACTTATACATCATACTAATGCATCAACTTAAATGATTTTGTTCAGGCGAACTCAAGTGACTTATCTCGACACGCAGACGCTTGGCCTCGAGTAGAATGGGGAAGAAGTGGTGGGGGAACGGCACGGAGGCCCGGGAGCACGGGCTTTTCAAATGGGTGGCGCGTGCTTATGGGAGCCCCCATGTTAAACAAAAATCTGCGTGCGCGATCCCTAAATATCATCCGATTTCAGGAATGTTTTGCACACCTCATTTTCTCATCAAATGTCACTGTCCGAGACCCTAAGACCCATGACTTTCAGACATTGATGCAAAATGGGACACCCTTGGGGGGGGGTCAAAAATGACATAATTCGTCGTACATAATACTTGACTGACTTATCTGACTGGGCTTCCCCCTCCATTACCATGGAAAATTGGTGCTCTTCTCTTAAAAATAGTGGTAACATGTTTGCAGTTATCAGAAATAGTTTCTATTTCTGATAGTTGATAGCAAAAAACTAAATAAATCGGAAACCTGTATTATTTCCAGAAACCATGATATTTGATAAACCACCTGCACTAATTATGTGGGGGTCTGGATTAGTGAGGGTCAACTGTGTTTAGAAAAGGACATGTTTTGATGCTGTGCTGAAGAGGCAAAACACCATGTTACCTTTTATTTTGACTTCAGTATAAGAGGAAACACTGCCCTACATCTAATACAACTCTAATATCTAATATAACTTCTACATATTGTTTATTTGCATTGACGATTCAGTATACCCTTGTTAATTGGGACTAACTGGGGTGAAGAGTTGTCTGATTGTGTGGGGATTATTCAGAATGATAATTTGAGTTATTTTTGTGAATTTTTGGTCACCCACAGCTTTTAATTACAGTGAAACCTCACACAGCAGGAGTTTAAGTTACTTGGGATTGTCGCATCTTGTAAAATCACATTGCATGAAACCAACACAAAGCGAGGAATACAGAGTTTTTCTCCTCAATCTCAAAACCTAATGTTTAATTTGTTGAACATTAGGTTTTGTGGTTATTCAATAGCCCTGCATTGAAATGTAGTTTTGTAATTTACATTAGTTTCTAAAGATTTTTCCGTTTTGTATTTGGTTTTATAGGAAAGTCATCCAGGTTAATCAAAATAACATTTAACTTAAGGGAGTTTTTTCTACAGTAACTCATTTTACTATTATAGATCGCACCAGGGTATCTACAGAATTAAGTGCTTCAACAAATGATTTAAAGCGACAAACTTTAGCATGTCATTTTATGTGCAACTTGTGATGGAGGATGTGACAATCAAATCTTGCTGCAAACGGTACCATCTATCGGCCAAAAGCAAAACTAAATAAAAAATCTCAATATTATACATATTGTTGTCCTGTATATTCTTCCTAGGATCGAGATTTTTTGGTCTGCTTTCAGTGTATCTATAATATCAATATTCTGGCTCAGCATTACGGCCGTGCATAGAACTTTTTTATTCTCCCCTGAAGTATTGATGCCTCCTTTGTTTTGATTTGATCAAGCATTGCTACCATGCACCATTCTCTACTCCTAATGCATCCCTACTACCAATATCTCCCGTGAAACCCTGAAGAGAATGGAATCTGAAGATCTTAGAACATGCACAATGAATGTAAAAGATGAGGAAAACTTCACCTTTTATACTGTGCCAAACATTTCATTGGCTTTTTGGGATGAAATGATGATTGCAAAGTAAATTTTATTGATGACAATGAAATGTATGCACTGTGTGTTTGAATTTGACAGGTTAACTGCTACAAACATAACTCCTAATCCTTGAAACTATGTAGCGAGTCATAATGGCTTGTAACTGACAAGTTTTTTCATATTGCGTCTTCTAATATTGCATCATACTGAGAAGAATGATCGTGTCTTGCAAAATGGGGTAGACAACTGTATATCAGGTCTTAAAAAATCACTTCTTGTGAAACGTTGCTATGTGAGGGTCTACTGTACTTGTCATGATGCATGAACCCCTTTCAACTAAAAATTGTGGCTTGAATGAAACTATCGTACAGATGAAAATATATGTTGTGGTTTTCCCAAATAGTTGACAAATTTTTAAGTATCTTGTAGCAAAACAATAGTTTTGTATTTGCAAGTCGCAGTTATACATTAAGATTCTATTTTCCATAATTGATTAAGTATTAATTTCTGGAAATTTCAATTATTGCCTCAAAATTTGGAACTTGTTATGTATCTGTCTGCCAATCATTATGTGCATATACCGTGTCAATGCAGTTACCGTACCACTGTTTTTCCAGCTGCTGATGGGTAGACCCAAACTTTTTGCACAGTTGTAAATTTGATTACATTTTTTCAAACATTCTCTAACGTCAGCCTATAAATAAAGTTTTCACTGTATACAGTGAAAATTTTGACCATGAAACTCGCCTGCCATTTTGTTACATGATGAATGCAAATATTGAATGACTTTCATTCAATAAAATATGTTTTTAGTCAATGGGAGAACTCTCAGAGGTACCACAAAAGCTTTGATCTGAGTTTTTTCAGAGAAAACCATTGGCGTTCATTTGTTGTGGAACTCATTCAACCTCAAGCTGTGTCTATTTGTTAGCCAGCAATAACTATGGAAAGTGTCACGTGCAGCAATCAATCTTGAGTGGCCGTGCAAGGTTTCAACTTCCTAAGCGAGAAAAGCACTTCTGCTTTTTCGATTTCTGCGTACTGTGCACGGGGTTAAAAATTTGTTAAGGATGAAATTTAATGCTGTGAAAACTCTGTTACCATGCGTCCGATGTAATTTTGGATTATTATTAGAATTGACCTCTTCCCAACCATGTTTCATTTTTCTTGAAGCCATTAGTCTTCTTGAAGTCATTTGAAATTATTTGCCTTTTGTGTGTGTGTTGTACTCAAGGCAGCTCCATTTTTATAACATAAACAAACACATATACATGTTATTGCCTAGTGATGTTAACTCTACCAGTTTATTTTTTATTTTTTTTAAGACTTGAAATTTTAGGAAAGGTATGATGATTTTTTTAAATTGCGTATGACATGTTTCGCACATTTAAAATCACACTTATAAGAGTAATAGGATGGTGAATGTTAATTAACAGCCCTAAGTTCTAGTAAAAGGTTTGCTACCGTATAGGTTAGATTTGTTTATGGCTTCCAAGAGTTGATCACAGTTTAAGGGGGTGCAAATTGAGGCCTGGGATTCCTGTCGGTGGAAGCAGCTGCTCTTGCTGTGGAGTTCATTGACCAGACCTTCATTGTTAATGACTCGAAACAAAAATTGGATGAAAAATTTTTGCCCTATTTAATAACTCAATAAATAACCATGGACTGATCACATATTTCCATCGTGATTCACCACACTATTGTAGAGCAATGCTTAACCATTAAATTTTAAGGCTGCTGTGTAAGTTTTAGTTTTACTTATAGCTCAGTGTAATGGATATTCATTAAAAGCATACTGAGCTATGTATATCCATCTTGTTTATCATGCTCTGCCTGAAAGGATTAATTTTATGACAAATGAACCACATAAGTGGGAGATTTAAGAATTTTTATGTGCCTGAAATTTGTGTGTATTAATTGAGGTTTGTACAGTTTAAGTTAAAATTATTTGTATAGTGTCCTTGTGAAAACTTAAAATAAGCCCTAACTCAGCTCTTGTGAAGCGTGAAATTGCTGCAGGATTAAAATGAAATAAAAATCACTTTAATTTGTCCCTTTTTTTTGTCCCATTCAGAACATCATGAAAGACAAGTGGATGAATATGGGTTATGAAGAGGAGGAGCTGAAGCCGTATTCTGAGCCTGAGCCGGACTTCAAGGACCCCAAGAGGATAGGTATGTCGTGGAGGGGGTGCGGGCCACGCATATGGCATGCCCATGTCCTCTCGTCTGTAGACTTGACATTATCTTTTCACTCGAGAAATTTATCATTCCATATAAGGTGCCTTTGAGGTAACATTTGTAGTCTTGCATGTGAAAACAGCTGAACAAGTTTAAATCATTGGCACCAGTCATTAATTATTGAGAGCTGTGTAGTGGCTCAATTTTTTCATGGTTTTCTTATTTTGTCATTGATTATTCTGAGTACTGCCCATGGACTACGGAAGGGCTTGCACACTCCTATGACCCCTAGGGCTAGGTAGGTCCAAATTTAAGAGACAAACAAAGGGTAGTCTGTCATGTTTGTTTCTCATTTAGGTGGCTACAAAATGGTTGTCAGGATATAAGAGAAAGAAAGTTATTCCTGCAATTAATGACATAACAGGAAAATTTTTATATGCATGGAATAGGAACGTATCTGGAGGGAGACAATCTGGTCCCAAGAATATGTAGAGAGCAAGATCAAGAAAGCAATGAAAGGAAAAAGGCGTTGAAGAAAAAGTAAAGTGGTGTAAGACCATACAAATTTGTTATATCCTGTTGGAGTGGTAATGGAAATTAATTACGGTAGGATAAGGAACAGGGGCGAGGACTGTCTAGGCAGAGATCAGTTTGAGTGAAAGGGAGGAACAACTTGTTATGCCATTGCATTCATGAGATCCTTGGTGGAGAGGGATCTGCAGTGCTATCGATTTGCTCGTTTTGGTGACTTAAAGAAGGCATTTGATGGGATGGATTTGGAGATGTTAATGAAGGCATTATTTGAAACATGCTCCTACATGGTCATGAGGCTTCGGCCATAACAGCTGCAGAGTGGAGAAGATTTTAATCAATAGAAATGCTTTTTTATCAAAGAATAATGAAGATAAGATGGGCAGAAAGAGTCACTAATGAAGAAGATCTACGACAAGTTGGAGAGAAAAGGCACTGGATGAAAACATAGAAGAAGAGACAAACTCAGTGGCCACACTTAGCATCATAACCTCTTGAAAACAATAATTGAAGGGGAAGCAAATGGGGTGAATGATTGAGGAAGGCCGTGGATGGAATACATATGATGCAAATTATGAGGGATGGCAAAGTGAAGACTAGAGAAGGAAAAAATGCAAATGGTTAGCTGGTGGAGGAGAGGAATGGAGTGCTGCTTCAATTCAATCTTCAAATTGCTGACTGCTGATGACCTGGAATATGGAAGTGGACTTGAGTGATGAGTGACTTGCAAGAAACCTGGACAGGGCCCCTGACAGTGAGGATAGTGGATGGAGGTGGCCAATCCAAGCAGGTGAATGGTGGTGGGGGGAGTGAAACAGGGCTGGCTCTAACTGCCCCTTCTCTTCAAAACGTATTCCGGGGTAATGGCTTAAGAGGCATTAGTGGTGGGGGAGGGAGGTATGAGGATGGAATATAAGAAGAAGTTATAAAGGTTGGTGGCTATGTTTGTGGGTGAGCAGGTATTGGTTAGCCAGTAAGCCTAGGGATTGCAGCCTTTCATGAATGTCCTCCTGCGTGACACTTACGGTATGACAATAAACCATGGGAAGATGAGAGTAATGCAATATTCCAAGAAAGCATCGTTAAATGAAAATGAGAGTAGGAGAGCAGGAACAAAAATATTGTTATTTGGAGAATATTCTGGGTTTAAATGGACGTAGCACAAAGGATATTAGCAGGTGAATTGCACAAGCAAAACAGGCATTTAGTAACAGGTTAAAATTAAGGACAAGAACCTTTGGGAAAGACTATGAGAAAGGGCTAGTTAAAAATGTGGCATAGAGCATAGCTTTTCAGTGGACCCTTAGATGTCAAGCATTGTTTTTTCCAGGAGGTAGTTTGACTTCTGAGTGACATTTCGCCCTTATGAAACGATATAAATTGAATTAACCTGTTACTGATCCCCAAATATTACTAATTATATTGCATTATAAGTGTAAATATTGGTTATTTACTCCAAAATAATACTAAATTGAAACTATGGATTGAAAATGGGGGCCTTAAAATAATAAAAACTGAAGTGCCACTGGACCTTTGCTGAGTGATTATAACGAATTGTGAAAGCAGAAAGGAGGATAGGAAGGACATTGGCTTGATTCTCTTCCTGCGGGAGTCTACTAGTTGAGGTTGGTCACTCACAATCACTAGAATTACTGCAGGCACATTATTTTTCTTTGGAGTACAATCTACACTGCTCCAGAAGGTTGGATGTAGTGCCTAGCAGTTAAAAGTTAGTTCTGTGTTCATTCTGACTGCCGCATTGACGTGGGTCAAATTCCAAACTTCTGCTTGAGATTCAGACCTGATTGTACTTGAATTGTTAGGTGGTATTTCAAGTTGTTCAAGCATCAAATCGTTCATCCTTCAAGGATCCACTCAATATGAAAGGAAAACTTGGACTTAGAGGAGAGAGGATGAGTAGAGACTGAAGAGGTTTTTGTGATCTAGGCAGAGAGGAGGAGGATGGAGAAGGTGTGATTGGATGGAGAGGAAGGCAAAGCAGTGTTTGGCATGGTATGGAGGAGGCAGTGTGGTTGCTTGAGCCAAAGGGGGCCGTGGATTGAGTGAGTGGGGGTGGAATGAAGAGGGGGTGGGTGGAGAGTGGGTTAGTGGGCGTATTGAAGCACTGGCTTTAGGAGAGAGAGAGGTAACACGTGTCACACCCCCTAGCATGGGACAAAGGAGAGTCGCAATGATTCCATCAAAATCCTACCCTCATTTGGTAGGTGACCAGTTGATATATAATAGCAATAGTTCTAAGGTTGTTAGCCATATTTTTATCATTTTATCCATGCTCATGATCTCCATATGTGCCTGGCTCCTATCATTTCCTCCAAACCTCTGTAACACGAACCAGTTTATCATCTTTGAATCCTGTCCTCCTGTGTTCTTTGAATATTGTTGCCCTTAGGAATTTTTTGTCTGTCCGTCTTTGCACTTTTGATGCCTTCAGTCGTTTCATTTAGATGGAGGTGTAACCCATGTGCAATAGAAAGCATATTTTGTTACCATTGGGGTATTCATGGTTGCTTAATTCCTTGACCTTGACTGACATCCTTAAATTCTTTGTCTGTGAAATTGTTGCGCATGATGATGTAAACAGCCTGGATTGCCGTAGTGTGCATCTTAGTTTGACAGAAGATGTATGATCTTGGTGGAAATGGATTAGTTAAAACCAGATTTTTTTTGGGAGAGTAATTATTCCAGAAACAGTGAGTAAAAAGAAGTCTTGGTAATTTTTTTCACTAATATCTTTTTTATCTTTTGACTTCATTTCCTGATGTATTATGCTCTCATTTTTATGTATTGTTTGTGAATGTGAAGCTAATGTCAGATACTGAATCAGGGGGCTTTTGGGGATGTCTTCTGGGGTGTATCATCACAGTTTTGTCTGCATTATAGCGAGCATATTCAGAGCTGAACGCTGGCAAAACTGTTGTCTGAAAAGATGATACAATGTGGAAGGCATCCGTTAAATCCCAATGCTTCAACTGCACCACTCTGCAGAAGCCTTCATCAAGGTTTTCATGTCAGATAATTTGAATTTAATCATTTTCTACATGATATGGTCATCAGTGGTGCATATTATACGAAGCACTCTTTTTCTGCCACAACCCTTTTTGTGGGATGGTCATATCCGTTCCGAATTTTGAAATGCCTTTTATTATCTTGCGATAGTTAAAAGGCAGGCCGAATTCACAATGAAGAACTTTTCTGCTTCCTGGTGTAGAGTTTTTGAACAGATTTTAAGTCTTCATGTCTTATGAGTGTATCGTGAGGAACAAATTATTTTATTTTTGCATTGATTAGTTCATGCAAATCTGTAGCTATCTGGTTCAAGTTACCCATTGTGACCTCTTGTATCACTCTTACCCCCTTCCACACAAACTTCGAGGTACTAGCCTTTGTTTATCTCCAATCCGCTCTGCTATGGGAATTCTAGGTATCTCTTTTAAATGCAATTACAACCGATCGTGCTTGCTACTTTCAAGTTCAGTTTATTCAATATTGCCCTGACTGCACAAGTTATCACACTTTATGTACCACACAAATCAATTAATAAATCCTTCACTTATAACACACATATAACGCCTTCATCACCAACACAGATTAATTCCCTTGCTTACGCTTTTCACTGTTAAATCAATCACTAGCCCAACATATGAAAAAGACACTCGATAGGACATTACACAACATAAATCCAAAACACACAATGTCAGGAGAATTGCCTCTTTCAAATACCTCGCTTCAGGTGTCGTAAGTTGGTGAGTGTCGTCGATCTTCCAGTGTCGCGAACCCACGTTTGTTTTGAATCAATCCCGCAACTGCCAGCGGTGATTCATTCGGCTGCTCCCGGCTTACACATCTGGCTGCGATTACTTGAGGTCAATGCTCGCCCCTCCGGATACCACAATGCACGTTGCACACAATTTTAGTAACTCACTTTGCCTTTTATATCGCACACACAGAGTAAAGGAAACTTCTTCTTTAATGGTGTGGCCTAATTGAAACCGCGTTTGGTCAGGATATTCGTGCAGTGTCCTATTTATGTATCAGCCTCTCCGGCATTCAGGCAGCCTCTCGGGCATTACGACGTGCAGCACCTGGGATATTTTAGACAGTGCCTATGCGTGGCATGCGTTCCCTTATATAGTTGATCGCTGATCCATTGTCGACCTTCTAGAAGCTTCACTATTGACGCACTTCAGTTTCTCTGGAATGTTCTGAAAACTAGCGTGGTTCCGGTTCTTGCCTATTGTTATAAATTTCAAGTGGTTGTAAAATCTCACCACGTGGTGTTCAAGATGGAGGAATGCGCAATATTGAAAAACTTTAAATGTAAATAAATGGGTCGGAAATTGAGATATTGTTGTTCTAATTATGCAGAATCAATGCTATAGAACAATCCACGTCACCTTCTGTTTAATTTGGCTGCTGGGGTTTAAAAAAATATACATTAATGTTTTCTATGTACGATCTTCCTTCAATGTGAGTACGTTACGCTCTTTTCCAACTTGATGACTTTTATGATTTGGTAAAGCAGTCTCCATTCATGCTCAGTACTTTCTACCAGCATATCCATCATATTCAGTGCAATATTCTCATCAATCATCAATTCCTTGTCAATGGAAAATCTTCATGGCTGACCCTAATTTGTAATCTGAGGAAAATGACAGCGTGAACATTGTGTGCCTTTGTCCATATCCACCTGCCTCTGTAAATATATTGTTTCTTTAGCTGGAGTTGTCACTCATTTGGCATGACTTTCATTTTGACTGTCTCTTTTAATGAATCTATCAGTTAAACACCAACGTACGATCATTTTCCTTGAGAGAAGGTTACAACTTGATGCTTGCTCTTAAGTACTCCTCTTCAGCTCCTCTTTTCCTCTTTTACCAATTGAACACATCTCTGATTTCTCATGGGTCTAGTTACCAGCCAGCGCAGACAGAGTATCTCCTTTTTTCGTTTTTCAAAAAGCATACATGTTCATATATACACACATGAGCTAGCTGCAGTCATTTTATTGGAGATGTTTTTTATTATTTGAGTGGTGTCAGATTGAGTGCCTTCAGGCTCTTTTTTGAAGTACAGTGGACCCCCAATTTACAAAATAATGCATTTCAAAGGGTTGCATTGTGAATTTCATCTTAAAGCAAACCAGCACCACACATCACTTTTCCATGTGCCAAGGCATAATTATTAGATTGTTTACAATAGTAGTTTGGGTAGGAAATTTTTCCCTAATGGAAGATAAATGGAGTAAAAATGTATTTTTATTATACAAGGGAGGATCGATTGCATGTTTTCTCCTGCCTCCCAATCCCGGTGCTTGTTGACTAGCAGCTTCCAGCCCACCATAGCCATGAATGGCTCAGGACAAACTGATTTAGAGAGAGAGAGTGAAATTTGGCCAATTAAAACCAGGCAAACATCAGAATAGTCTTCAAATGCTATGCAAAAATTAATCCTCCGTATGATTTCTAGAATATAATACCTTCTTTCTTGAAACACACACAAAATAAGTCACTGATATTTATGCAAAGGAATTTTTCACATCAATTGTTGATAATTTTCAAATAGTGTAACTTATCGTAACTTAGAATCAGCCCATTAATATCTTTGGAGAAGAGAAATACTATATCGCCAGAGAAGAAGATAAGATACATAATTTATCATAGGACAGTTAAGAAGATAAATCAAGCCATATCCTAAGGTTTTTTGATAAAAAGATCAGTATTAACAGCTAAAAATATAGAGGCAAATTAAATAAATGCTCACCTGGGATATATTCACTCATCCACAATTGCAGACTGAGGTTATCTAGTTTTTCTATTGGAATATTGGCTTCCAAAAATGCTTTACAGGTGGCCATGACGAATTGATTTTTTTCTATCCTTACCATTTTAGACCTTAGGTAGGTTTCTTGGAGTGCAGCTTGTCGTTTCACTGATTGACCCTTCTCCTTTGCTTCTTTGATTTTTTTATGTCCTGCACCCTCACAGTGTTTAGCGCAAGTATCTTTACGTGCCCATTCAATTCGGTAGTTGCAATATTTGCACATTAATAATTTCTTCTGTTTATCAAAAACATAGAAACCTTCACTATGAAACTGATTTTCGCAGTCAAAAACAGTTACTACTTTTGGCATTTTCCTTAGGTCAATTTACGCATCATAGGAATACTTCTGCTATCAATCGCTAAGTAGCAATTAAATTGCGTCTCAAATAACTCACGAATAATATTGCATGTGGACAAACTGCAATAATCTCTAGAAAGCAGAATTTTCCATGATAAAGTTAGAAATTGCGCTGCAAAAACAAGAAAAACAAAACAGACTAATATCGCTAGGTGGCTGTATGAAATTTAGGTGCTCGGACGAATCAAGACAAGATTACAAGGGGGATTATGTTAAAAAATAACTCATATGATGGTTTGATTCACAATTAAAGGTCATAGAACCCTAAAATATTTAAAATCGTTGGATTCGTACATGTAAAACACCTCTGATGATTAATTTTGTACGGGCGTTTGAATGAATTCAAATGGAAGGTTACCTTCAGCGGTTAAAATGATCGATTTTAATAGTCGGAAGCAGTATTATTTCGTGGAGAAATGAGAAAACAAGTGTGGGAGCAAGAACAACAATTATTGCCGAATATTCCATTCGGTGGAGATAGTTTCGTGGTCTGGGGGGTACACTCTCAGTACAAAGTGCGGAGGTTTGTCGAAAATAATGAGGTTCAGTACGAAGTTGTTTCCCTCTGTTACATGCTTGAATTTTGGCCGGCGATGAGGATTTTACGATGAAAATAGGTTCGATAGGTAGAGGTTTAACTGTGTATTCAACATTTTTGCATTTCGCAAGATATCTCGTAAACATTCCAAGAAATTGCATTATTTTCGCTCAAGAGAATATATTTTGCGTTATCCCAAATAATCTTGATATTTTGCGAAAAAATCGTGTAGCGAAAAATTCGTGCCTCTAATTATGTGTGGTGTTGAAGTTTCTATCATGTGAGTGAACAATTGCACCAAACTCTACCTTTGACCTGTTTCACATAACATGTTTCTCACTCATGATCAAGGCCGGGGAATACACTCCATCCAGTTGTAGGTATGATCATGGAGTTGTCGGTTTTTGCTTGCTAGGCATTTCTGTTCACCATGACAAATCCATTGTAAAAGATACTGCTATTTCCACGGCTTCCTGCCATGGCAATCCATTTTTAGTTTTGCTGGCCAAGCATATTTATGGCTGCCATTATGTATGATTTGCTGCTCCCCTCTGCTGTGGAAGACTGTGCGTGGCCAGGTGTTGATATTCTCAGTGGTAGAAAGAGGTTGTTATGGAGCCAAGGAGGATTGTCCACGGCACATGATTGTGTCATGCTAAAGAGGCACTGCTGCCTCTCTGGCTATGGAAGTGGCTGAAGTTGGTCATGCAGTGCTCTTTAAAAACAAATTCATTTCTTGAATTCTTTCAACCCTTAAACCCCTTTCTTGTTGGCCCCATGCATTCATTCATATCAGACTCTTGTCAGCACCCTGACCCAAAGGCTACTCTGAAGATGCACTGTTATATTGACCACAATAAAATCGCCCTTTACCACCCAAACTATGTCCAGTGTATACACAACCCTCCCCAATCTCTCCATTTTACTCCTTGTTCTGAAATATGTGCTTGTGTGATGATTTCACCGTACTCTGGAACATTGCACACTTCGTGTAGTGAATGTATAAAGTTTTAAAATCTGTTCAAGAGCTTAGCTTAGGGATTCTTAACAATAGTCCTCTTTGCATAAAAGTATTGTATTTTAATTAATCACTGAGTATTTTGCATGCTTATTTAGGCATTAATATATTTAATGGTTGTTGATAGTGCAAATTTTGAAGATACAAGTAGTGGGTGATTTTATACATGGTTGAGAATTTTAAAAACTTAGTTTAATGCATGACATTAAAATGAGTGATTATTTATATCTTGATATTGATCCATAACCTGTATATAGTGGTGCCATCGCATATTCTTTGTCATTTATGAGCACATACAGTCAAGACTTGAGTGTTAATAGTGCATTTCTTTTTGATTTTTCTACTCTCTAAAGAATTTATTGGGGATTTGGCTTCTATTTCAAACCTAATTGAAATCTTATTTCACCCAGCAAAAGTCAATGAGCATCTTTATGACAAAGACCAATTTTTAAAGCTCTTAAATCACTAGGCCATTTTGTCAAGGCTTAACTAACATGTGTCTAATAAAGATTAGTGTTATACATATACATTTCCATAATTTATTAACCAACTCATAGTGCTCATCATAATGGTGTGTTCATTTTTTTCTGTGAGAGAAACATGTCTGCAGCTGTGTATCAGCATTGGAATGTGCTGAATCCCCAAGGCTGCTACCTGGGGTTGGGTGGGGTGTTGAGGGAGATGTTAAATTGTAAAAAAGTTGTAATTTGTGAAGGGATAATCTGTTAACTAAGAGGATGTACACTTGAGGTTCTTGTGGTGGGATTCAATATGAAAATAAAGGTTTGAGAATTCTAGCGTGAGGCATTTTAATAAGGAATGGGTCAGAGCTTATGAATGATAGGATGGGGTTAGTCAGGTGATCATATTTGTGGATTTTTGGGAGACCATGAAGACGTGTCAGGTTATGATTAAAACATGACATACTGTTTAAGAGATTTGTTAAAGATGTTTTTACGAATGGTGGTGGGTAGATTTGAACCTGTTCATGAGGTTAATTGCATTTTTGGAAACTTTGGTAGGGTAAAAATGGGTAAAAATCTACCCAGATGAAAATGATTAAAAACTCATGGATGACAGTGGTGAAATATGTGTAAATAACTTCAGGATAAAATCCACATGCACTGGGAATTAAATCGCAGACCTTTGGCTTGCCAGACCAATGCAGAGATTACTAAGCTACCCAGGCTTCCAGATCCTCCTTGCAATTTTCAAGGTTTCAAATGAACTAGATATATCACTTTTATATCGGTCTTATATTATGTTATAACTAGAATTATTTCTACTTATTTCATTGCTGAGATTCAGCAGAGATGAAAATCAACATGTACGTAGCTAAGCACAGCATAATTGCTGTTCAAGGATTCAGCTTCCTGGATTGTTGCTTCTTATAAGACTTCTTTTAACATGTGTTGCCTTACTTGATGGACTACAAGGGTCCATCCAATCTTGCTCCAGAGTTGCTGCAAGAATTAGGAAGCGTGGCAAGGTAGTGTGGCGGACTGCACATTGTCCCAGCAAGCCTAAGGTTGCGTGGTTTGATTCTAGATCCAGGTGGATTTTTTCGTGTGGCAAAGAGTACGCACCTTTCACCACCTTTTCTGTCTCCCTGCGCCCCCACCCCTCCAAAGGTAATCAAGTCCTTGGGGATTCGACTCATTCCACGCATATCTGTGTTTCTTGTGCCTTGCAGTGTGTTTGTGTGTACATTGGGAAAGAGAAATGGCAAAAGAAGAGGGTGCTGTTTGCACCAGTTTCCCGGGTACATTGGCTATCACTTGTTTGTTCAAATGTTCCCGTGGGAGCGAGGGTTGTTTTGCTACAACCATCGAGTTACTAGATTATACACTCACTAGAGGGTTTACTGGCATTGCAGTCATGTTAGGAATTGATAGGTGGCCTCCATATTAGTTTTAAAATTCGGTTATGGTTTTTCATTTTCATGCTGTTGCATTGAGTGTGTTTCATTGAGTTTTCAGCAATTGAGCTGCATTTTTGTGATGTCTGTGTCTTGTGCTGCTTTTAGATTTACTGAAAGGCACAAGAAGGTTATCAGTTATTTTATTCAAGTTTGACATTTATTACATTTATCTACACTAAATTTGAGTTTTGGGTAATGTGGTTTATTAAATGGAGGCCCTAAGTAATTCCATGAGCCAATGCTGGTTATTATTTAATAGCTTTTTGCTTAAAATGAGCGTGGTTTTCCCTAAAATGACAGCAAGCTTTCTTAAATTACTAAGGAAATAACTCTTTGATCTCATGTCCATATTTTTTACTAATAATCAATGATCCATTGTATTCTCTTCTTTGGTTTTTCTGAGAATTTGTCTGAAAAGAGGTTTTTTTCTGGCAGACAATGCAAAGTTTTTACTCGTGCCACTGCTGAGAAGCAAATAATATTCAATCTAGTCGGACCCTAATGCTAGTGAACCCTCTAAGTGTCTAATTGGGTAACTCTATGGCCACTACAGCTGTTCCCCATTGGCCACACAGCGTTTGAAACTTGGACGAGATGATGGGAGGTGGTGTGTTGAGATGTCTGCATGACACAGCTAAAGACAGTTTGCGCATATCATGCATCCCGTCATCTCTTATTGTTTTGTTCCCATCTCTCTGTCTCTCTCTACACGCGTGTCCCCCACCACGTCTCCCCCTTCTCCCTCACCCCCCACCCCAACTACTGCCCCTCTCCCTCTCATCCCTCCCCCCCTCCTCGCACTCCTTCATCCCTCCCCCCCCCCACCCCTCCTCCCCCCCACTGCCCACTTAAACAAACTGAACACACCCTCCCCGCTCCCCAACCCTTCACGCTCTTCTCAACCACCTGCCCCTTCTCTCCCCTTGAAATCCCCCCCCCCTACCCGTTTTGATGCTTTCTTTGTTTGCACAAATGTGTTGGAAAATTTCTATCCATCCTCTTCTTTGATGTTTGCCAAAAAATCCTTTCCTTTTGGGTCATTGTTATGTTATGCCATAAATTCTATCACCCTCCCCCTCACCATTGCATTTCTCCCCGACTCCCCCATTGCGTCACATCATCGGCCCACTTGTCGTTCTCCTTGCATTCATTCCAATACCTGTGAACAATGTGCACAACTTTGGTTTGTTCGTTTTTTGCCTGTGTCTTGCGCTACCTATTTCCCGTGTCCTCTCTCCCTAACCTCCCCATCCCGTACACTGCCGTTGCCCATCATGATGATCCCATGTCAAAACACTGCCCTGTCTGTCACCACATATATCCTCCCATATCTCCCCCCTTCCCCCCCCCCCCCTTGTCACACCACTGCGCCTTGTCTCCCGCCCCCAAAGCGAAGCTATTCCACCGGCGCCCCTTCCTTCCAGAGGCGCTAGTGGGCATGGGATACACGAGGAGCGAGATTGAGGACAGCCTGGGCAACGCCAAGTATGACGACGTCTTCGCCACCTATCTCCTGCTTGGAAGGAAGTCCTCGGACGTGAGTAATCTCTGCTTTGCCACGGGTCATCTCTTTAGCCTAAAACTTAGCTAGGCTTTGGTTAGCTCTGTCGTGATTTTTTTCTTAAATATAATTTTGTTGAGTTGGTTCTTGACCACTTTTTATTAATGCATGCATATTCTATTGAGAGTTAGTCAAAGTTTTTTTTTTAATCTCAACTTCCTTTTGCCAACAATGTAAGCATAAACAAGAAAACATTGTCATGACAAGAAAATGTTCTCACCTTAAGCCCTGATGGTGCTTATTTTAAAGAGCGAAACGTTGGCTAAAGGAAGACAAGATTTAAAAAAAAACCTTCAATAACTCTCAATAAAATACACATACCTTAAATATAATGTGTTGTTTTAAAGTTTCTTGAATCTTAGTGAGAAACGAATATGTATTTAATAATTTTGGACTAGTCATTTTTAAAACCAGTCCGGTTGAATAACTTTGCAAATATTATACAGTGTGTCCTCGTTTAACGTTGTTAACTCGTTCCTGAAAAAGTAGACGTTAAGCGAAACAACGTTAAACAATGTAGTATTTTCCATAAGAAGCAATGTAAAAAATTAAAATCGGTTCCAAGCTCACCAATGGTAAAGGTATCATAGGGTCCAGTCTGGGAGAAATTATTGTGTGAGAATAGTAGAAAAGTAAGGGGTATTCGATGAAAGGAAAGTGAAATGAATGCGCATTTATTAAATGTAAGAAAAAAAGGCGTGATATTCTTAGTTTTGGAGAAAATAAAGTTTGGAAATGACGAAATTCGCGTATTTTTTGTGATATTCTGACGCCATATTGCGAGATTTTTGAAGTCCCGGTAGAGGGATACGGACTAATTTCACGTCTGAAATATGGCCTTACCCAACCCCCCCCAACAACGTTGCGTAAGGTGGGACAGTACGCGGCGTCGAGAAGGCCATTTCTGAACGGAAAAATAGGTTATTTGGCGGATAGTTGTTTTATTTTCACGAATACCCTTTTAAACCAAGGCCCGTTGGTGATTACACAATCCACCCCAATGGTGATTGGTTTGCGTAAAATTACGGCGAGAGGCGAGTTGGTGATGAAAGTTCCGTATGGAGGCAGTGGAATGAAGTACCTCCAAAGATTATAAGGTAGCTCCAAGAGGTTACCGTCCCTCCTGAGTGTGATAAAGCCGTCGAAAAGCGGGAATAGTTTTAAGTTGAAGGCGGGAAAAGTCATGGGCGTTGGGTATAGAAAATGAAGACACTGCTCGACTGCTGTGCCATCTGAGGGAACTAGGAGGAAAAGGTCAGTATTTCCAATATAGCGTCCAGAAGTAGATTCACATCACAGGTTTAAGTGAATAGTTTACGAAAGAAAAAGGATTTATGAAGCAAACGAAAGGTTAGTATAAATGTGCATATGTAGCGTAGCAATATAAGTGAAATAGGTGGTATAAGGTGATCGGGAAGCAGGTGAAATTAATTTTCTCCCAGACTGGACACTATGATACAAAGACCACGGCGTATTTTAATTACGCGGGCAGTCGAACCAGATGATTTCACTAGTCAGAGATCTTCATATCTTAGATGAAACAAACTGAAATGGCATTTTTAAAACAATAAGCACCAGGTTTCCCTCCTATATTTCGGATATTTAGTGCTGTTAGCACCGGCTTCCCTCTGAGTAAATAGAAATTTTTGTCCTTCACTGCGGGAGCGTGCGCATGCGAATGCAGTGAAGGGCAAACATTTCGCTTGCTGCGATCGCGAAGACTTAGGATATCAATTAAAATGGTGAGTGAACTAGGGAAACTCGGTGCTGTGTACAAAATTTTTGTTATTTTGTAACAATGTTTTAGGAACAGTGTCACCCTCGACGATTTACTGCATCATGGAGGGTTTAGAAAACTTCCTCTTACACACTAATTCAATACGAAAAACACGTTTTCGATTCACCTCAAACAGCAGTAAATCAACTTTTTCTTCCACCAGCTCTACCTTATGGCGGCATGGGATTTTCAGGTATTTTTTCCCGTAGATATCTGCCCCTGGATCTACCATTCGGACATGGTATTATTAATACCATGCGATTCAAGATGGTACACTAACGTTGGTTTGAGTTTTAAATCACCCGATGCATTGCCCCCCAATACAAGCGTAGTAAATAATAAGCAAACATACAGTTATGAAACAATAACGCAATAATTATTCGCTCAGGTGAACTTTTGACACACGCTATGAGGAGTTAACGTCAAACTTTTCCGCCGAATGGAAATTACGCATCAGATGCGCCAAATTCCTATTCGTTATTCATTTTTTTTTGTTGCGCAAAATTTGAACAACGTTATCGCGAAGCACTGATGATGTTGAATGATTAAGAATTTTAATTGTTAGACAACGTTATCGCGAAACAACATAAAACGGGACAACGTGAAACGAAGACACACTGTATGTACAACAATCGTTATTAATTCAATGAAATATACTATTTGAACTAAATACGTTTTTAGATTAAAAAATTATGCAAGGTTCAACCATTGGAGAAAACTGAACCTTTGTTGTGCACTAATTAAATTGGAATTGTTTTATATGCCTTTAAGAATTATAGCCATTCATGAATTGCTTATGGTATGTATTTGTGATTATATATCTTAGATATTCACTAATGGTAAATGAAATTTACCTTTGATTAGCTTATGTTTCATGATCTAGTTCAAAATGATCAAGCTGCATTCACCTTCCAGGTTTATGTGAGCTGTTAAGAGTACACTATGTACTTGTTGTTTTCGACCCTCTATTTACAAAGCAAAGAGTTTTTTTATACATGTCTCATTTATGGTTTGACTCTAGTTTTCTATGCCCTGAAACACCTGGGATCATGATGGCATGGTATTTTACTTGAAAGTTAAGCTTCTAAAGCATGAAATAACAGCCATCCCATTCTCATGAAAATTAAATAAAAGCTATGATTGGTTTTTGAATGAGATGGACTTAACAACTCATTTTTATTCATAAACTCCGAATGAGAGCTGAAATTTTAAACCCTCAGAAGTCTTAATTGTGTTATTGACCCCTGATTTTGTGCCCAAAACTTGAATAAAAAAATTCAAACTTTATATGATTACATGTGGCACATTCTTTGTCACATCATCATTTATAATATGAATGTGCCACATTCTTGTGTGAAGGTGGGTGATTGAAAATGCGCTATCCCTGGAGCCAGTGCAAATTGTGATGCTCATCCTTTTTGCCTTGCAAGAGCAGCCGGAGAGTGATGGGTCCCGCTCTGGGAGCTCGTTGTCCCTCAGGAACATCCCGCCGGCTTCGGTGGGTGTGGGCGTGGGTGCCGGGAGCGGTGGGGACCGAGGGGGCGGGGGGGTGCAGTCGCCCTCTCATGGCCATCGTGGAGTTCATCGCTCAAGTTCTGCCACCAACTCAAAACCCAGTAGACGGGCATCGTCTGGTGGCGAAACACCTCGTAAGTTTGCTTAAGTATTATCATTCCTATCGTGTGAGCAGTGTTTTTTTTAAACAAATAATTCAAACACGCCCTTAGGTCAATCATTGCCTTGAATAGGGCTTCCAACTGTCTTATCCCTCGAAATGAGCACGACAGTTGGGGTGAAATAAATGAAGACTTTTGAGGATATCTACCCCTAACACTCCCTCAATCATCTTTATACGTATTGCCTTGTGTTTTGTACTTAAGGGTTTACAGTGAAACATCCCTGAATGTGGGGTTACGGTCTGCATTAATGCTGCATTGTGCAAATCTGAAGGAAGCATTAGTCTTCTGGAAATAAGGGGGTTACGTTCCAAGGTGGAAAACAATACTCCTTCAAGGACCTTTTTTCCATAAATATGATGTCTTTGCTTTTATTTCTTTTATACACGATGTTTTACTTCGCTTTAACAATTATAATAGTATATTCTTGTACACAAAGATCATTTAGCTATAAAATATACTCAAAAGTCCGATAGTTAACGTGATATTACACTATGGTGTATACCTCAAATGAAGATTCTACTCAGTGCTTTCTAATGAAGCATTGGTTGGCATATAAAGATGTTGTGAAGAAAAGGCCTCTTTCTTATTTGCCTAATTGAAAAACAGCATCTTGTCAGGTATAGAAGTTATAAACTTACATAAAATGCAGACTACCTTCTCGGGCGGACGGGAACTCCCGATGAAACTTCAGTTTCTTTTGATATGCTAGCAAACGTCACCGTAAATACATAAGGTGCTTAATCAATGTCGTGCCAAATCCAAGATGAGAAAACTGGAAACAACCTATTGGTTGCAGCCAAAGGGTTAATCCCTTTTGTAATTTTAAGGGACCAAGCTATGGCAAAGAAAAGCTATGTTCAGGGGTTATCTTTTGTGTATGGAAAAAAGACAGATGAATGAAGCCTATGTATGTGATAGGCTGAATGGAATCTGAGTAGAGTGCCTGAGTCCATCACTTGGTTCAAGGGGAATACTCATACTCGACGCTTTCAAGCCTCATCTGAAAAAAAAATGTGAAGAATAGAATGGCTGAAATGCATGAAGGCCTAGTTTTTATTGCCTGAGCAATGACATAAAAGTTGCTAGGTTGAGATGTTGTGACTAGAAAGCCTTTCAAAGAAAGAGAAAATGTTGGTCACTGTATTTAGGTAGTACGTCAAAACAGCTCGGGATTCAAATCACCAGTCTGTTCTGCAAGAATTTGAGAAATACTGCACATCCAACATCGTTTGGATAGTAGCGAAGACAATGTTCTTTAGGATGAAGAGAGTGCTGACAGCGACTTGAGTGTAAACCCTGGAAAGGAATGTCCCTTTGTGTATGGGCTTCATTATTGCCCTTACGTACCGCCACCCCCCTCCTCCCTCTTGTGTGCATATGAGAACACCAACCCATCCTCCTCTTGAGTGGAAAGGAGTAGTGCTGTGTGCTTTAAAATGCTTGAAGGAGTCATGTTTCCACATTGTGGAGATGGACATACTTGTGGTCCATGAGAGATATTTCCTCATTATATACAAATATTTGGTTGGATTATTTAGAAATCTGAAGCTAGAGCTGGCTTTTGTCACTGCTTTCCAACAATTTTTCATCACAGTTGCTGCATGTATCCATCAATAGAGACCTGCAAAAGGTGGGGTTATATATATAGCCAAAAGTGGTGTTATATTTTGCAAAAGCAGTGTTATTTTACCCTGAAATTGGTGTTATTTACACAACAAAATATTTGCTTTGAATTAAGTGCCCTCCTCCCAGCAGTGCCTACCTGTCGGCAATAAGTGTTGAATACAATTGATCAGGGAAAATGTATACAATTAATACCATGCTGTATTCACATTTGATATTTTTGTACATTTCATATAACCAATTTACATAAGGAGACAAATTACTGTTAAATGTCCGTTTCAAATGAAAAAATTGCCAGTGTGGCCAAATTTTCTTCTTCTAGATTTATCCTCATAGTTGTTAGCACAGTGTTGTAGGAGGAAAGAAATCTCACTTGAGTCCACATTTGCACAGGGGGTCCAAATCGCTTCAAGACACATTAATGCAAATGATGGTTCATATAATTTTAGTACCTGAATTGGCTTCATTATATCTACTGAACCCTGGAAATTTTGTTGCTGTAATATTCGACATAATTGCCCCAACCCCAACATCAACTTTTCAATCTCAATTGACTGAAGGCCATGAACTTTTTTCAATTTCGTGATTAAGTCAGGGCTCACCTCCGTTGTGAGAACTACTTGAGGGTCAAAAATTGTTTTCAAATCTTACTCTACTTGGGTCTTCTACTATGAGAGAACAAAGTTTTATCTATACATTTGATGCCATGAAGTAAGCTGAATGACATCCCGTGAAAAATAGTTCATTTGACAGAACACGGAGGAAAAACTTGAAAAAATGCCAGGAATTTTGTTTCAAAGAGAGTGTGAGATAATTGGGAGCATGCATTATGTTAAAAAATTATTTGTTTGCGAAGTTCATATTCTTGATTTTACTTTACAAAAAGTTGTCAACAAATTACATTCATTGTTTTAAGAAAATATGAAAATATTTCTTGTTAAAAATTATCCAAGCTTGGTAGTTTCCAACTCATTGGGAACTCTGTGGATGGTGATTGAAAGAATGCTGCCATTATGCAAAGTGTTTCCTTGCAGAGTTCTGCGTTATCCTAATTTGACAAAAATAATAGTTTGATTTACTTAATGTAAGACAATGAATCATTATAATCTGATCTTGCTTAGAAGATAAATTGTGCTGTGCAGTGTAGTCAAACATCGAGATGCTGTTTAGGATCATGTGTCTTTTTCAGATCTCTTAAACACTTTATGAAGGCAATTTAAAATGCCAGTGGTTGAGACAAATACTTATGGACTATATATTTTAGTTTACTAGATAATTTACTTTTGTTTACTCCACTCGATAATGAGGAGTAAATTTTTGGCACACTGCCTAAAAACAGGAAATATTGTACAAATTTACTAGTTGATTTAATAGTTAATTTAGAGAATACTGAGATGTCCTTTCCCCCTCTCCTCAAGGAGCTCCTTCCGTGGCTGCAAACACAAATGCCACCAATCATAATCACGCCCTCGTGAGCAGCAGTGGAGGGGCGGGTGGGGCCACAACGACAGCATCAGGTATTACGGTGGCGGCATCATCGGCGGCACCGGCAGCCACCCCTACGTCCACGTCGTCATCTTCGTCTGCGGTGGCAACGGTTGGCAGTGGGGGTGGTGGAGGTGGTGGCGGTATATCGTTGTCGAATGCCACGGGGGGCAACTTCAAGAGGCAGAACACGGTGGACTCTGCGACCATCAAGGAGAACACGGCACGCTTCAACTCAGGGTCAGCCTCGGCACGTGTGGTATCTTCTGCTGCCACCGCCAAGAATACCACCAATGTGCCTGCTGCAGTGGCTGCATCTGGGTTCACGGATTCTTCTGGTGAGTTTCCTTTTGCTCACACATGTGAATAGCTTCAGTTTCCAGGTCATGCCCTAATCAGCCTTCTTAGCTTTTCGAAATCTCTGGAGGCACATGCATTCTAGAAGGAAACTATTAGAAATTTATATTTTATTTTAATTGTATTTGCTATTGACAAACTACATTTTATTGGTATTGTCAATAGACAGTAAGTGAAAAGCAGTAATGATTTTCATGTTAACACTCAATTATACATTACAGTAAAACCTCTCTACAATGAACCACCATATTTCAATAACCTCTGTATTACGAAGTCATGTCCTGGTCCCGGGACCATTGCACGTACGGTAAATGTAAAATTGCCTCCGCTAACAAACCTCTATAATTACGAAACCTCCATAGTACGAAGTCAGCGGGAGGGCCCAAGCATAGAAGCACTGCCCCTGAATAAATAAAAAAAAATGGCGCTCATGGTGTTTCGTCGGCTTATTGTTATCTATATTGTGCCAATGAACGGCATTTCTACAGCTACTGCTTGTTCCCTCTTTCTGAGTCGTTGACTATAAAAGCATTGAAAATGGAAGTAATTATCTGCGAACCTTGCCACAGTATGGGAAATTGCATCTTTAGAAAAGAAGATTTTTTCATTGTTAATGAGAGGTATTATTTCTTCATGACTGCACGAGAGAGGATCTTACGGTGTACCACTATTATAAAGTATTAGTGAACAGTTGCAAATGTTCATGGTGGCCGAGTGGTAGTGATAGGAAAATTTCGCGATCGCGAATTTTGCGAATTTAGACAAAAATATCCTAGAAGTGGTAGTTAGTTACAACATACTCCATACTGACTGGGGAAATGACTTTTGAACTCTCGAAATGTCGCAAATTTTGCTCCAAAAATCGGGGTTCTTAACCATTTCACGTAAAAGAACCAGCATGAAAAGTTTTGAAGTCACTTGCTGCTCCGTCCAATCATGCTGGGCGCTATGCAGCATTCCCCTTCCCTAACTTTCCAGCGAGCGAATTAGAAACTGAACCGGATCTCTGATGTTCTCACGAACTTTTTGAGTGGGCGGCAAGTTTCGCGAATTTTTGTTTTGGATGTAAGAGGGAGTGGCTGAATTTTGAAGAATTTTGTCTCCACCGAAAATCTATTTTCCAATCCATCTACCGAATTCGTGAATTAAATTGCAATTTCACATCATAGTGAACGACCTTATTGCAATGGGGTCGTTCCATTGCAATGGTTGTGTAGCTGGCTTTAAAGCACCAATCAAGGCCAACTACGACATCAATATAATTGTCGATTTATTTATTTATTGCGTGGCACCAAGATTGATTTTATTGTTTGAATCTCTAGTTTTTGGCCATTTCCGTCAAATGACTGTTTGTTTTACAGTGACAACTGTTAAGTATCCTAGTTTTACTCCTGGTGTCTGTGCTTTCAAGTGATTTTGACGAGTTATTGAGATGCCGAATGCAAAATTAAGCGCAAGAGATTGGGCTTTCCAGTATCAAAAACATGGATTTCATTGTATCGATAAAAGTACGGTCATGTACATAGGAGCTAGCACCATTAATTTGAGAATACAGTAAAACCCCTAAATTACACTTTCCCAGGGACCCTAGAAAAAATGTGTAAATTGCGGGAAAATGCCAATTGTGGGAAAAGTAGAATTTGCACTTCTCTACATCCATGTTTTTTACTGGAGTAAGGGTAAAAATAAGAAACACTGATTAACTGAAAAAGAGCTGTGTCCTAATTTATTCCTTGAACTAACACTTCTCATTTATTTATATTTGATGAAAAACATATATTAAACATCTGAGACAAATTGAAAATTAAGAAAGGATGAGCACCTAATCCGGCAGTGTTGCGGAAACAACCTCATACATATGTATTCCGAGAAATCAAAAAATCTTAATCATCAACGTTGTTTAAAGAGATTTTGACTCTGCACTTTATTAAAATATTTCCTTTAGTTGCTGGAATATAATGTTACTTCGTGGTAATTTCATTAAAAAATAAATGAATCTAAACGAATTATACGATTTACTTACGCACATTGCAGTTTGAAGTCCTCGCTGTTGGTTGAGAAACCGCTACTTTTACTTTAGTGACTTGCCGCGGTTACGCTACTTAATGGCGCGCACATTTAGCCATGCTCAAGGCCATAGATATATTCTACCCATGGCTTTGGGAATGCTTAACTATAATGCTTTATGGCTTATTATCCGGATGTAAGGTGCAAGAAACTTCATTAAAATTCTTTGCTACGTACGCACAGATATTATGACCATGTCCGATCTAAACGATGCCAGCGGCGGAGCGATTCCAGCGGTATGAAGCGACGGCACAAAACTATCGGTTGCAGACAAAGTAGAAGTTTATCCTCACCATTCTCTTGAAGCCGCAATTTGGATGAAGCAGACTAAACTACTCCATTGAAGTTAACCTTAAATTTTTAACTCGCGACACGACGATAGCATCAAAAACTATGAAACAACTGATCGCCAATCGCATTAATCAATCGGCCGCGGCAAGGAGCGTTGCGTCATGGAAATGTTTCGTAGTTTTCATTTTTATTTCGGTATGCTCAAATTTTCCTCATTATATTAACAAATATATTTTTTATAAAAATGATTATTTGCGAATTAAAGCTTTTGGGGTGTCTAAACGGGCGAAAGATTCCATGTTTTCCGGTGTTTCAATGTCCGACACGGCAGTTGTCAACAGATTCGCCAGAAAAGTACTATAGTTCAGCGATTTACAAAGTTTAAACCAGATATTTATTATCATTATTATGCATAGAAAACATTAAAAGAACGATATTATAGAATTATCGCTTAACTGGATTGAAAATACCTTGCATAAAAATGACTACGCTTCATTTCATAGCTTGAATCATATCTGGCAGATTACGAGTTATTGTAGTTCAAATGTCTGCTACTGGTGGCGCTGTATATATTCCCGCCACATTCAAATTCTTCCTTAAAACAGGTCCTATTGCTGCTCTCTTTCGTATTTTTCCGTATATATGTACAAGACAACGTCAAAACGTGTTTTACAAAGAATGATATTCATGAGTAATGGACTAAAGAAATGAATTTTATTTTTTGAAAGAGCGCGTCGTGGTGCAAATCGCGGGAAAACTGAAAAATGTATAATCGAAATTCGGGGTTCTGCATACATTGGAAACATAGGAAAATGAATGGGACTTTGCAAAAGTGGTGTAAATTGCGGGAAAACGTAATTTCCGATAATGAAAATACGAGGTTTCACTGTATATTATTATACGATTTTCATTCCCCATACCGTAACCATAATTGTATTTCATTATTTTGATGAGGTTTCTCTATGCGACTAAAGCAAAAGCTAAATTAATAAATAAAGCTCATTTCCATTTTACACAAAGTTTACTTTTGTAAATGGTTTTTTTTCCCGTCAATAAATTTATTATTAAAGCTTTGAAGTCATCAATGCGGCGAGCTCTTCTCGCAGCGGTTATGCGGCCTTATTTCAGGGGAAGATTGAAACAATGTCTTCAATATTTCTTCAAGTTCATCATACTTGGATTATTTAATGTATTTACGCCTTTTACCAATAGGGCCGCAGTCCTTAGCACTTTTCTCTATACATTTACGAGTTTTCACAGTTGCGTTCCACGTTGAACCTGGTGTATCAAGTTCTTCGGCCAGGGACACGCGAGTGCCCGTATTAGAGTCAATTCTCTTTGCAAAATTTTGATTTTTTCTTCAAATGATAACGATTATCTCGCACGCTTGTTTGACATTTTAAAATACGATTCCTCACGATTGCCGTAAGTAATTGCACATTAAATAAAACTAAAGGTGAAGTAACTAAAAACCTAAAAACACAAGATAAATGGCATTAGTGCGTGAGTTACGAGAAATAAGAAAAAGTTCGCTGCGAATTTTGAGAACAAGAGTTAACATACGTTTTAACTTTTCGCCACAATGACAGCGGTAGTTGGCCAAATAACATCTAATTAAATATATTTATGGCATCCACTACAATTTAAATGTACTGTTTAAACAGCTAGTACGGCCAGGGAAGAGAATTCTATTCCCTGGTATGGCTCCTTAGTACCAATTCGAGAATCCCGATCGCAAGCGTTACAATATCCGGCATAAATACTTTTCAGCAATGCTATCGATGTAATGTGCTACCATCAAACAAATAATTGTGTTTTTAAAGAAAACCAAATAAATCAGCATTCATTCGTCATGTTTAAGCATGTATTTTTATCCACATTAAACATTAATCACGCTCGAAGGGCCGCCAGCTGAAGTGCGCCAGCCGCCATCTTTCTTGCCTTCAAATGTCGTAAATGGCGGGTTTTGAAAGTGTTAATAGCGGGATGAAAATACATTATAATAATGCAAACATTTTTGGGACCGGAAGAAAATGTTGTAAATCACAGGAAAACATAAATTCCGGGGACGTAAATGCGGGATTTTACTGTATTTCAAAAGGGTGGTGGATAGTGACCCTGCAGCCCACTTTTCCTCCTCAAGTATTGAGCGGCAAGCCTTTAGCAGATTAGGGACTGAGAAACTAGTTATGGATCTGCACAAAAAAATTTAGAATATCTTAACATCATTTATTTGATTGATTAAAGAAATTAGCTTTGTTTCATCTTGCTCATCTTGTGAAATTTTCAAAAGTTTCCTATGCTTTTACATGTGTATTTTGCCAGGACCAGGGAAAATAGTTCACCACATATTGTCGAATTTCGCCATAGGAGAGTTTGTTCTGCTGTACAATAAATTATGTACAGTGCCTTCATTTCTTGGCCACCGGTCTGTGCTTTTCAAATTCATTTATGCAAATTACTCATGTCCCTTGTAAAATAATATAATATGAGTTATAATTATTTATTTTTTATTTAATGAATACTTTTTTATTCATATTCCATTGATAAATGCTATTTATGTTGGAGATACATTCCCTCAAGGGACATGTTACAGTTAGTTTGAAAAAGGATACCAGGGCAGGTAATTTTGAGTTTAATAGGGTGGTTTCCTATTTTTTTTTTATTGCCTAGATCTGAAATTTATAACCCCTGGAGTACGTATTTGAAGCCGTTCGATTTAAAAATGGCGTTAATTATTTTTCCTTATTAATTAAAAAGTGAAAAAATTCAACGGCGCGAAAACGCAACGGCAAACTATTGCATGCTGGTTAATCCTACGTGTGACGTCAGAGGTACGTACACAACTACTCTGCCGCTAGGTGGTTTGCCGTAAGCTGCTTATCTGCAGACGACATCCGCCGAGAAAGCTTTAATAATAAATTTATTGACGGGAAAAAAAACCATTTACAAAAGTAAACTTGGTGTAAAATGGAAATGAGCTTTATTTATTAATTTAGCTTTTGCTTTAGTCGCATAGAGAAACCTCATCAAAATAATGAAATACAATTATGGTTACGGTATGGGGAATGAAAATCGTATAATAATATATTCTCAAATTAATGGTGCTATCTCCTATGTTTTAGGTAAAGTTAGTATGAAAAGCATGAAATAAACCATTTTGTTCGTATTCATTTTGAAATATTTCCCGCAAGCAAGCACGAATTCGTCAGTTAATATCAGGTTCTATGCTGTAGCTATGATACGAATACACAACAATTTAATTCATCCACTTTGTCGAGGTGTCATTGCCAGAACATGAAATTAGCAAAAAAGGCTTACCGTCAATAGCATAATGGATGGAAAAATCTTGAAGCAATCTATGTATGAGCAAATACTAAAACAACTAAAATGCGTTGATCACCCCTCACCGTGATCACAGACCATTGATGGGAACTCGTGATTCACTGCATCAGCTAATCAGCATCATATTCCCCAAGGTGTACCAGTAACATGCCTCCGAGAACATTGCTTTATAAAAATTGTGTTGTGCCGCAGTGTCACACAACAACAATTAGCGATAGCAAGAAAGCTTACGTCGTGGTTCCACTAAGCGAGAAGAGGAGAATTTTGTGGTTCAAAGCTGTCAGAAGAGAGTACCTTGCTTTACTCCTCTGATTTCACCTGCACTAAACCGAACATCTTCTCTAAAGAACTCCACCACCATGGCCACATCCACTTTCGGTAGATTGTCCGTACAAAACCAGTTTGTCAAGCCATTGAACTTGTTCTCATGAAACCTTGTGGCTTTGTATATCAGCAAAAGGAACTGATGATGAAAGATAACTAATGGAATAGGCAAGGTATGAATGAAAGGAATGTTAATGAAAGGAATAGAAGATGAGATAAAGGAAATGTTTGTCAAAACGTAAACAACTAAGCCGGAACACCACAGAACGCGAAGTAACAGGTACGCAGTTTCGTTATTCATTTCACTGCGAATGCGACGCTTGCCGCAAAGAACGCCTTCGCGGTAGCTCTGTACTAGCAGGGAGCGTAGGAGCTTAGAAAACGTCTTTTAATGGCATGCTCAATGGAGGAGACTTTCCGAACTTTAAGCATTTTAATCAAGGTATGTTAATACATGTTCACCAGATTTTAGGGACTCTGAAATACAATAGTAAGTACAGTCGACGATAATTCCATATGCCTTGCAATGTTGACTATCTACCTGTTACGTCATCATAAAAGCTGCCACTGTCCCGCCATTTCCGAGCCTTTTCAAATGAACTTAAAATTAACATTCAATTTTCTTGGAAACTAAGACTTTTTAATCCAAATAATTTGCGTGTAATGAATACGTTTATGCTGGGGCACCATTCGCAGTTAATGAATTCTGTTTTCTTTGATGAAGGAAACTACCCTATTACTTGCAGAATGACGAACCTGTTTGAGCCCGTTGATATATATAAATTTAAAAAAACCTTTAAGAACTGCTAGTAAGCATTATATGCTAGGTAGTTGCTGGATACTGCAGTAATTTGTTCTTGTATTAAAAAAATCAGGTTAAGTAGTAGGGAATCAGTACATATATTTGGTATTTTTGATTTTGATATTTTTCTCTTCAACCTAGACTAATTGTATGTAAATTCTGTTATTTTTGACACAGTGGGCAGTGGGGCTAGTCCTGGCAAGCCCCGCATAGCAACCAAATCAAATACAATGACTGGAAATCGCACATTGGTTCCTGGAGGATCTGTTGGTCGACGAAGCACGATTTCGCACGAGGCGAAAGCGTCATCCAATGAAATAACTAATGCTCTTGTGGATTCATCGTCAAGGTGTGTGTCATTTTTTTTAATATATAGACATTGGTTTCTTACAAGCGAAGTCTGAAAATAAATCTGGGTTCAACTTTGGGATAAATATCTTGTATATTTCTTGAAGAATTAGGGTATGTTACTCGTAAAGTTCAATTCAAACATAATTTTTAGTATTGTCAGCTTTCAGTTTTTTTATTTGATATAAAATTTGATTTTTGTTTAAGTTTGTGATTGCTATAATATTACTGATTTTTGTGAAATTATCCAATCATTTTTTACCTTGTTTTGTTAGCAAATATCCATTCTGGTTTATTATAAGGCAGTGTTCTCTGTAAATTTGTATTATTACTATTTTTTTTAGGTTTAGAATCATAAATATAATACTTTATCTCTACTTTTTAAGGCTCCTGGTTGAATTTTATGATAATTTTTTTTTCTTAATGGAGTTGGGGATGCATTCATTTTCAATGTCAGTGTAATTTTTCAATGCTTTTTTCTGCTTACATTCCAAACTGCTGCTGTGCAGTGAAACAGTCAATGTAAACTGTCCTCTAGGGGAAGCATTGCATGGATGCCTATTTTACGTACATTAAAAGATAATATGCAAAATTCTTGCCATTTTTTGACTTATTACTATACAATTAAACCAGTGAAAATATTTTTGGCAAAGAAAAGTATAGCAGTTTGTTTGCAACTAACAAATAAGTGTTTGAAAAGCAAACATGTCAAAACTAATCTGTTTTGTTTTGAGGCTGGGCCTGTAAACGAAGGATTTGCATGTGTTGCTTGTTACATGTATTAATTTTGTCCCTCTCATTCCATTTGACCACTCAACCCTCAAAACTCTCTCTCTCTCTCTCTTGCTATCAAGCAGTTTGTACTTTGTTTCCCTCCTGTAAATTATATATATTAAAAGGATATTCTTCCACCTACATATTATTTTTTCTACAAATTAGTTATTGGTTTTATGAGAAAGTAGTGCTGTCTTTTCTGTTACCAGCAAGAAGTATCTTCCTTTGAACATGTATTGAGGATGTTTTTTCTAAAATAAAAATTATTTTTTTGTGCCAAGAATGGTTTGTTTGTGATATTGACAATTACGTGCATTTTTCTTTTACTGCCAGAGAATGAATGAGAGTTTTGATAGTCGTGTGTTTTGAGGAGTAACTTTTCCCTTATTTTCTTGAGATGTCTGGAGCCATTTTAAAATCTTTAAGGAAAATCTCAGCATGTATGAGTCAACAAGTGTTACTAATTCACTAATTGATGCTGACAACATTTTGGCAGCGTTGTTTGAAATTTTTGTGCAGTGATTGTCATTAGTATAATTGTCAATATCATGATTTACATTTATGCCAAGAATTCAATCCTGTCCATCTTCAATTGTATCATTTCTTACATTTTTGTATTGCATTTCAACCAACCATCTGTTTGTTGCTTTTCTTTTTTTTTCTTCTTACCTACATTCACTCATCAATTCATCTTGCCCTTTGTAAAGGAAGCCATTAGCACGTACTACCTTTTTGTGTCTGGATGAGAGGGTGGTACGTTCAACCCTTAACCCATCCCCCCTTCAACATGTGACAGACTTGTGAAAGTTCCACGGAGGAAAAACTTCTACCTTGACGAGGACTCAAACCCAGTTCCCTTGTTATTGAGCCGAGCACTTTCGCCAGTGATGCTACCAAGTGGTTTCCATGGGCCTTAAAAGCATGCTCATGACACATGCCAGGCATAACACGCCCAGGTAGACCGTTCATCGTTACCTTAACTGGGTTAAGCACTCTGCATTACATTGAGGGTTCTCAGTTTGAGTCCTGGTCTCGGTGGATGAATTTTCTTCCCTGGAATATTTGCTCTTCTGTGTGCCTGCGAGTGAGTCTGTGAAAGGAAATAGCACGGCTGCAGTGGCCTCTAAATTTTACCCCGTGACCCTTTCTCTCTCTCTCGCACTCATTCATGTCTGGCCGTCCCACCCGCCCTCCTCCTCCTCCTGGCTCTTCCTCGATCCCAACCCCAGTTGGGTTGGAAGAGGTGGAGTTTTGCTGTTCTCTCCTCCGCCCTTTTCGGAGAGACATCGTCTTGAGAATGTTCTCCCCATTCTTCTCACCTTATCGCCACTCTCTCACTAAACTCTTGTTGTTGTTCACATTCCCTTTCTCTGCCTTTCTCCGCCACCGCCACCTACTCATCTTGCAGGCCCACTAAGGGGCATATCAAGTCTGCGTCCATCTCGACTGCCGGCAGAGCTGATCGCCCCACCTTAGAAACCCCCGTAGACCCCCTGAGGCAAAGGTAGTAGTATGCTTCTGAGAAACATATATCCATATTTCTGCGTGTTGATTGTTCTCCACTTAATGGCACCACTCTTGAATAGCTTTTGAATAATGTTTTGTAGAGAGGACTTGATTGAAAGCACCAGCATCGTCTCACAGGATTTCAAACTTTTATGAGTTTACAAATGTACCCATTTTGGGTGATACACTACTTAATTGTGTGAGCTTTCAATCTCTCAGTGAATAGTCTTTGTTGCTCTAAGTTTGTGCAAATGCTTATATATTTGAAAAAAAATAATTAACCAGCTGGGGAGGTTTGTTCTGAAATTTCATTGTAGCTGTCAAAAAGTCAGAAAAATAATTCTTCTTTTGGGACTGGGGGAGGGAGGTTGTTTGAAATGAACATAATTTCAGTTATCCTTTACTCCTCTGCCTTAAAATACTTTTCTCCTTTGTTAATAAAGTTGATTTACTGGTTTCACCTAATTAATTAGATGGTGAATTTTGCTTTCTGTGTCATAACAGTTACTGTTATAATTATTTTACAATGGGAAACTTCAGAATTACCTTAGTCTTCATCTTTGCTTTAACATTCCATGAAGCTTTATAATGGTTGGTTATCTTTTCCTAGACTTTCTCCTAAACATTAACCTAGAACCTCTATATTATCAAAATATTCATTTGCCGAAATACAATTTACATTATTAAGCATGTGCAACTGCTGCTAATACCGCCATAACATAAACTCTTTTATGCACTATGCTCTTCTAGTCTGCTTCATTTAACATGACAATATGATAGTCTTCAGTCAGTAAAATTTAGTTTTTAGTATCATCTTCATGCTTTGCATATAACTGTTTTCTTTACTTGGTATTTTACCTGAATTGTCTTACAAGACTCATTCTTATCTTTTTACACTTAAGGCTTATTTTTGATGGAATAGATTTTCTGCTGTTCCAGAAAAAATTGACCAAATATAGGGCCGTGTGAAATTTGAAAAATCATCGGAAACAGGCGAGTGAGACAAATTTGTTTCTTTGTTACTGGCTTTACGTGCTACACTCACCTTGCACAGTGATTCATTGCTTCTTCGTACTAATGTAAATTTTGAAGTGTCCAGAGGAGACTATTCTTGTGAATCAGTTATTCTTGCTTTCAGTAATTGGGGTTCAAATGTTTAGGCACTAATATTCCGATGGAATTGACTGATGTTGTCCTTTCACTGATAATTAAGAAATAATTAAATATTTATGGATTGTATTGTTTTTTGGTGTTATTTGATTTATTGCGAACAGTTGCTATTCTGTTAAAAAAAAACTCACACTGATTTATTAAGGCTTTCTCAATGCCAAATGGTGCTAAGGTGCCAAGTGTTGCTATACTTGAAGATGTCTTGAAGTTTGTATTTTTTCATAAATATATATAATTCCATCACTTCCTCCTCTAGATGTGCTCTCTCTCTCGCTTTCTGAAATGTCTCACTTCATCTCTCATCTTGCTTTTCTCAGTTATCATTTAACTTCTTGCCCTTCTTCCTTGGACTCATTCTCTTGTTTATGTTGTCGCTGGTCGTACTCTGTTTTCTCTCATATTTATTAGTGATTTCTTTATCCACTTTCCTCTGACAGCATTAAAATGTTTTTGAATGCATATGTGCATGATTATGAACATGCTGTTATTTGCTCACTTGGTATGTGCTACATATTTGTAATGCAGAATGTTAAGTAAGTCCCTTTCCAAGGAAAATGCATAGTATGCTTGATTTTGATCTCATTGAAGCTTCAATTTACTTTGCACATAGATATGTGATTGAGATAGTTTAGATGAATTTGTAATCAGTTGATTTTATGTGAATTTCATCTTGTTGAATGTTTTTAATGATGTATAGATGTAAGTATGTATTATATATACATATTTGATGTAAGTTAGTAGTTGCAGCTTGTCTCTCATAGCACATATTTTACTCTTAATGTGGTGATACTGGCGTTATTCAAAATGAATGGTAGTGAGCAGCAGTGGTAGTAAGTGGTGATTAACAATGGAAAGTAACTGCATGGAATACTTTAAATTTAGGGCATTATCTGTATAAAAATTACAAATTTCCTTGGAAGGTAAATTATTTGACTTGTTCAGCATGAAGATGCTAAGAAAAAGAGGATGATAATGTTTTATCTTAAGTACAGTAAAATTCAGTTATAACACATCTTTGTATACAGAGAATCTAGACTTGTCCCCAAAAATTGTTTGTTTTCATCTTTTTACTGGCTATGTATCAAACTTATCGCCACCCATTTACACATTCCAATGTGTGACAGTAATATCACACCAGATTATCAATGTATGGCAGAAGCATTCCAAACTAGTACATAGTGTGGAAATTACACTTCGTACAACTCTTTTGAGAGTCAGAAACAGACAATGCAGATGAAAAATTACTTTTTATGCTTGCCAAACATTCCTAGTATAAATATTTAGATTTAAATGCGTATAAGGAACTTATTAGTTCAATTCAGCCATGCCTGAAGCGTCTCTTAACAATTTGTGGAAGAAAACATAGAAAAGAAGACAGAAGTACTGCAGGTCAACACTAACTGTCAGTCATCTTTTTTCAATATGTGTCGCATTTTATTTTTTATAGTTAGATGGCAGGAGTGTTATTTCCTGCTACTTTACAATATTTGAACCGGAAAAAGGCTTATTTTATCAGCTATCCCCTAAAAGTTCAACTAATGGTACTACTTGTTCAATTACTCCCTCATTTACTTACCTTAGTTAGTGTTCATTTTATTATGCCATAATATGTATGCTCCTGAGGTCAACCAAATGGTTTCAAGTCTTTGTTTTTCAAAAGTCCCATGGGCCATCATAGGACATTTTATTAGGGTCTTTTTTTGTTAATGTGCATTTTCTTGTGCAGAATATTATCCTGTAATGAATCATCTTGTTTATTTGTTGATCTACAGTATTGCAATGTGCAGGTTACTGTATTTTATTTGAGTTTTAATTTTATTTATTACTTAAACTCCTGTACTTTGGAGAAATTGTACCTAAATTTTTATTTATTAGATAAATACTCTCCCCCAGTCATGCATTTTTGTCAATATTTTTTCCCATTCTCATGTAGAATTGCATACTTTGGCTCTTTGTTGCTTTTCCAAAAGTCAGTAAAAATCTAAATGTTGGTCAGGAAAAAGTCAGGAAATTTGAAAACCTATATCTTGTAGCAACCCTGATATAACTACTACTCATTAAATGTGTGTGTTGGGAAAGAACAAGCCTATAATTTTTTTAGTAGAACCAAGGAAGGCAGTGCAATCATGAGATGTTTTCAGTATGAGCTAACTCAGTATGACACTAACAGTCAAAGTACACACCTGCGTGTACTTTGACTGTTAGTGTTTATCATGGAACACTGTGTTTGAGCTTCATGAAAAAGTTGCTGCTTATTTTGAACAATAATTACCTAACCAGAATGTTCCAGAAGATCCGTAAGGATTTTCATATATATCAGGCTTGACTTTGTGAAAGTGACTGATATCCATTTTAATTACAAAGCTTATTACATATTAATTTATGTGACTGGTTTCACCTTGATAGGGCATCTTCTGGAAAAAATGTATATGTCAGCCAGTCTCTGTGTACAGAATGGGTAAGGAGAATGGTGGGGGAAGGGTTTTATTCACATATTAAGGGTAGTGATGCAGTCAGGGTTCTTGTCAGTACAGATCTTCTCAGATTCAGATGTCTTTTCAGTACTCCTGGCAATGTTATTGTGAAGCAAATTGCTGTTCAATTTTATTTCTCCTCTAAAGCTAAATTGTTAGATTGTCAATAATAATAATTTCATCTTTTCTTAATTTTGAGCAAATTTGGTACTACATAGCCCTTTCTTACAATTAACTTGTAATACCTACAATAACTTAAAAGCTTATTAGCCAAACAGCCATACCCTGAGTGAGGAAAAACCCACCCAGCAGGGACTTGTACCCACAACCTTTGGGTTTGCTGGCAAAGGGCGTTAACCCACTGCCACCGAGGTCGACAAACCTAGAGCTACTCATGGGTTGTTAAATTTGCAAGAGAATTAATTGTGGATTACGATTTGTTTTACACCCCTCTTTATTGGTAATGAAAAGGAACATTCATAATTTGACAAAAGCAGGATTCAGATTTGAGATTTGGAATTAGAGATTGGATTTAAAAAAATGTATGAATTTATATATATATAGAAAATGTCCAGCGCCATCTCTCGGCGACTTTTACGGACTAATCTTGGGGGTGTTTGATTCATATAAACCCCCCGCCGATTCCAGTGTTTCTTTAGTAGTCTAGATAGCTTAGTGGTCAGAGCATCCGGCGCGAAATCGGAAGGTCCGTGGTTCAATTCCCGGTCTATACGAATTTTTTTCACTTGGAATCGGCCATCATTCCATCTTCACATCACCATTGTGTCATCACATTTTATGTGTTTCCTATCCTCTTTCTTTCACCACCTGTTTGAACGAAATATTTATTATTTACGCCTGTGAGCGGTTTGAGTGAATGAATGAATGGTTATATATATATATATATATACGAGTTCGTGGAAAATCACACACGCGATAATTTAAATAAAAATAAACTTTGCCACAGGTGGGGCGGAAATAAATATAGAAACACAAAAAAGAAGAACACTCACACACTATACGTTCTGATATTTCGACAGCCGAGCTGCCTTTCTCACAGAAGGAAGGATACAGAATCTCTGAATGAATGAATGGTTATATATATATATATAACCATTCATTCATTCACTCAAACCGCTCACAGGCGTAAATAATAAATATTTCGTTCAAACAGGTGGTGAAAGAAAGAGTATAGGAAACACATAAAATGTGATGACACAGTGGTGATGTGAAGATGGAATGATGGCCGATTCCAAGTGAAAAAAATTCGTCTAGACCGGGAATTGAACCACGGACCTTCCGATTTCGCGCCGGATGCTCTGACCACTAAGCTATCTAGACTACTAAAGAAACACTGGAATCGGCGGGGGGTTTATATGAATCAAACACCCCCAAGATTAGTCCGTAAAAGTCGCCGAGAGATGGCGCTGGACATTTTCACTCACCGGCAGAGAAGAAATTACGTACACAGAAGAGGAAAGCAAAGTTTGAATCAGGCACACAGACAGTGGTAAAGATACAGAACAGGCGTTTCGGCTCTGCTCTGCGTGCCCCGAAACGCCTGTTCTGTATCTTTACCACTGTCTGTGTGCCTGATTCAAACTTTGCTTTCCTCTTCTGTGTACGTACGTAGAGGTGCAGTGCGAAAAGTATGAGATGAAGATCAATCACAAAAAAACGAAAGTAATGAGATTTTCTAGAAATAAGAAGGCGGGGCTGAATATAAGGGTGGGAGGGTAGAAGATAGAGCAGGTCAAGCACTTTACGTATCTGGGTAGTATTTTGGAGGAGAATGGGTTTAGTGGTAAGGAAATCAGATGCAGAATTGTGCTAGCTAAAGAAACATTTTCGAAGAGAAGGGAATTGATGAGGGGGGGTTTGAGAAGAGACGTAAAGAAGAGGCTGGTGAATTTTTAATATGGAGCGTGGCGCTATATGGGTCGGAAACGTGGTCAATGCAAAGGGAGGATGTGCGTAGACTTGAGGCGTTTGAGATGTGGGTTTGGAGAAGGATGGAGAAGGTTAGCTGGATGGCGAGAAAGACGAACGAGGAGGTATTGGATATGGTCGGAGAGGAGAGGAAGCTTGTGGCAGAGGTTCGGAGAAGGCAGAAGAGATAGATGGAGGAGGTTTTGAGAGGAGAGGGCATGTTGAAGAGAGTGATAGAGGGGAGAACAATGGGGAAGCGTGGAAGAGGAAGGAAGAGGATAGGAATTCTGGACGAAATTAGAGGAGGTAAGAGATATGAAGAATTGAAGAGGGATCTAATAACGGGTCATCCTTAGGAGGGAAATCGAGAAAATGTCGATGAGGTTGGGATGCAGAATGGGGACTGTCCAAGAACCTACCAATCAGCTGGTAGAATACTTAAATGAAAATGCGTTGCTTGGCATTGCGGAAATCAATCTGCAGTTCCCTTAAGGTCCTTAGCATTCTCTGGTGTGGTCTTACCGTATCAGCAGAACGTAGGAAAATTATTCCGTCTATTTCGGTAGCGAGCAAGGCTACACAACAATGTTTATGTACTCTTTGTGGAGAGGTGAGAGGGTTCTGCGAGTTTGAGGGAAGGTAAGGGTGCAAGAGTGGGTCGGTGCAATGGTCAAGAAAGAAAAAAGGGGAAAAAATTTCCTTATTTAAAAAAATTGTGCATTAAATTGTTTTTTGCAATTCCGCTAAAACCAGGTTCACGTGCTGGAAATCGATAAATAATAAATTCGAGTCCCGGCCACGGCACATTTTTACCCTCTGATTTCTCGGCTTTACCATCTTCCACATCACCAGTGTTTTCGTCCAATTTTAGTTACATGTTTCCTATCTCTTTCTTTCACCTTCTGTTCAAATTATATATTTATTCGCCTAATGGCGGTGTGTGAGTGAGTGAACGAAATGTATGGCCGAACCGGCTCTTTTCCTCTTCAGTTCATGTTCCTATCTCTGTCCGACTCTCTGTGTGAATGAACTCATCTTTGCTTTCTTCTTGTGTCCATGTCTAATTCTTCTCTCTTGGTGATGGAATAGCTGCCCTTGTGTGCCATCCAGAGGCCACGGCTACGGGCTCAAGCTTGAAGGGGCATTCTCTGTTATAAGCCCCAGCCGAAATCATGGTAAACCTAAGTGTCCTGGTAGCTCAAGTGGTAGAGCACTCGACGCGAAATCGGGAGGTTCCGGGTTCGAGTCCTGGCCACGGCACATTTTTACCCTCTGATTTCTCGGCTTTACCATCTTTCACATCACCAGTGTTTTCGTCCAATTTTAGTTATATATATATATTTTTTTTTTCATACATTTTTTTAAATCCAATCTCTAATTCCAAATCTCAAATCTGAATCCTGCTTTTGTCAAATTATGAATGTTCCTTTTATATGTTCCTATGAATATATATATATTTTGTGTTATATATATATATATACCACCCCAAACTGCCTCCTACTAATAGCATTTCCCAACACAATATCTCCCTCTGTACCACCTACTTCCCAGGTGTGGACTCTATTAGGCGTATTGTTAAAAACCTCTACCCTATCCTGTCGGACAACCTAACCACTTCTAAAATATTCCCCCAATGTCCCTCTCTCAGCTTCAGACGCCCCCCCAATCTATCCGCCATTTTCAATATTACCAAACCCCTGTCCAAATCACTCAAACCCACCAAATCCCTTCCCACCCCTTGCAACCGCCCGCGATGTAAAACTTGCGCCATCCTCATCACCCAGCCCTTGCCGAACAAGTTCCTCGCTTTTCCCCTCCCTTCTGTCCTCTCACCCTCCTGCACCACGCCTAACATTGTCTACATCCTCCTCTGCCAATACTGCCCTTCTTTCTATATTGGCTTATCCACCACTCCTCTCAATATTAGAATGAATGGGCACCGCTCTTCTTGTAACGATTGCCCCTCCCTCTCTGTTTCTCTCCCTGTTGCCATTCACGTCTCCTCCCACAACTCCACTTTCAATAACACTTTTAAAGTTGGTCTTCTTGCTTCCCTTCCCCCCTCTTCCTCTCCCCTTCAGCTCAAAGATCTTGAATCTTCTTGTATTCTGGTCCACCAGGCTTTCTCGCCCCCCGGACTCAATAAATCACACTAGTTTCTCCCTCCCCCTCATCTCATCTCTCCCTGCTTCCTCCACTCCTCTTCCTTTTGCTCCCCTTTTTTCCTCTCTCCCCTCCGCTCGCCCTCTCCCCGCCCGCCCTCTCCTAGCTCTTCGTCTTTCCCCTCCTTCCTCTCCCCTCTCATTCCCCTCCCATACCTCAACCTCTATCCTTTTCCTCATTCCTACTCTTCTCCTAGAGAAAGGTGGAGCGAATATCTTCACCGAAATATCGGAAGTTTTTATTTGTAAGTGTTCTTTTTTCCGTGTGTATATTTTTATCGGCCACCCTCTTGGCATATTGTATATATATATATATATATATATATATATATATATATATATATATATATATATAAATAGACTATGCCACAGGTGGGGCGGAATTAAATATAAACACATAAAAAAAGAACACTCACAATATTAGTTGATATTTCGGTTGCTAGAACCTTTCTCAAAGGAAGACGGATACAGAATGATGGACAGGCAGGGAACAGAAGGTAGGGTGAGATGGGAGGAGAGAGGGGTAGGAAGGGAGAAGAGGGGAGGGGCGGGAGGGCACCTAGCAGGCATTTTTCAACTCGCCCGTCCACCCCCTCCCACCTCCCGGTTTTTCCCACAACGCGTACCCTCTTCCAAAGACCCTCAAACCCCCCCCACTCACCCCGCCGAGGACGCCGACGACCCTACAAAACAAGAAGTCATAAACCTCTCTTCTTCTTCCCTTACCCCTTCCGAAATCTCTGTTTTGAGCAAAGGTCTTTCGTTTTCGCCGACACCTAAGGTTAATCCTGTCAAACTTCTCACAGACACCCTCAATTTTTGCCGAAAATTAAAATGGAAATTCTTTTGGGAATCCCAGCGCTCCCAACTGCCACTTCCCGATGCTTCTTCTCAAAATTCTGTACATCCTGCCCTAACCATTTTCAAACCGCCCTCTTCACATGAACCCAAACCGTTACTTTCCAATCATCCCCTAGAAGTTTTCACGAACCTCCTTCTCTCCAAAATTGCTGATCCTTCCTTCCTCACTTCCTTAAAGCCCGCACCCAACCTATCCTCGTCGGAAATCAAAGCCTTAAAAGACCTTTCTCACAATCCCAACATAGTCATCACACCTTCTGACAAAGGCTCCACTGTGGTAGTACTGAACTCTTCAGACTACATCAACGAAGCCCTCAGACAACTCTCGGACCCCTCTTCCTACGCTCCCGTCTCTCACGATCCAAACCCAAAATTCCACGAGGAGATCATCTCTTTCCTTAAAGACAAAGGTCCCAAGGAAGGTCTCAATAGCAATGATATTTCTCTACTTTCTCCCGCTCATCCCCGCACTCCCCACTTCTATATCCTTCCGAAGATACACAAGCCCAACAACCCTGGCCGGCCAATAGTTTCCTCTTGCCACTCCCCTACTGAACGCATCTCCGCTTTCGTCGACCATTACCTTCAGCCTTTAGTCCATTCCCTGCCTTCCTACATCAAAGATACCTATCATTTCCTTGATCGCCTCCTCTCCACCCCCCTCCCTAATGATTCCGACATCATCATGGCCACCATCGATGTCTCCTCCCTATATACCTCCATCCCCCACGCCGAAGGCTTATCCGCCGTTAAGCATTTTCTTGATACTCGCCCTACTCCTCATAACCCTAGCTCCGATTTCCTTATTGACCTGTCCCACTTCATCTTGACTCATAACTCCTTCTCCTTTAATGACCGTTTCTACCTTCAAACCAAAGGCTGCGCCATGGGCAGTAGATTCAGCCCTTCCTATGCCAACCTTTTCCTCGGCCGTGTCGAAGAGTCCTTCCTATCCTCACAACCCCTGAAACCCTTACTCTGGCTCCGATACATCGACGACATTTTCCTTCTCTGGCCCCATGACGTCGATTCTTTTAACTCATTTATTTCCGCTCTCAACGATTTCTCTTCTGTCTCCTTCACCTCTCATTTCTCTTCTTCCCATGTCACCTTCCTTGATGTAGATATCACTCTCTCCAACCACCAATTCAACACCTCAGTCCACATCAAACCCACCAATAAGCAGCAATATCTTCATTATAACAGCTGCCATCCCTCCCATACTAAAAGATCCCTCCCCTACTCTCTTTCCACACGAGGCTTTCGCATATGTAATAACCCCGATTCCCTTGATAAATTCCTTTCCTCTTTACACCAATCCCTTCTCCGACGAGGATATCCTGAGACTCTTCTCAATAAACGAATTCTCAAAAAACCCTTTCCTCCTAAACCAACCCAAAATAAGAATAATTACAACCTCTCCCTCTGTACCACCTACTTCCCAGGCGTCCATGCCCTCAAAAAAATCATTAAAAACCTTTTCCCACTCCTTTCCGACAATCTCACTACCAAAAACACTTTCCCCATATGTCCATCTCTCACCTTCAGGCGTCCCCCTAACCTCTCCAGCATCTTAAAAACCACCAAACCGTTGACTAAACCCTATACTAGCTCTAAAACCCCACCCAACCCCTGCCATCGCGCGAGATGCAAAACGTGCCCTATCCTTATCACCGACCCCCTCCCCGCTAAATTCCTCTCCCACCCTCTTCCTTCCGTCCCCTCTCGGTCATGCACTTCCCACAATGTGGTTTACATCCTCCTGTGCAACCTGTGTGATTCATATTACATTGGTCTCACCACCAACGCCCTCAGCGTTAGAATAACCGGCCACCGAGCCAGCTGCAAGCCGTCCTCGCCCAATGCCTCCTTCCCCGTCCCGATCCATGCTTCCTCCCACAATCTCATTTTTGATAAATGCTTTCGTGTAGGCGTATTGGCTTCCCTCCCTCCCTCTGCCTCTCCCCTTCAATTGCGTACGCTAGAAGGTGCCTGCATCTGGCTTTATTCCGCACACAATCCGCCCGGATTAAATCGCTCTCACTGACCTCTCCCGCCCCTTCTCCCCTTTCCCCTCCTTTAATCCCCTCCCGCCCCTCCCCTTTTCTCCTTTCCACATCCCTTTCTCCTCCTCTGAACCCCTCCCGCCTCTTCCCCTCCTTGCCCCTCCCTCTTCCTCTGACCCCCTCCCGCCCCTCCCCTCTTCTCCCTTCCTACCCCTCTCTCCTCCCATCTCACCCTACCTTCTGTTCCCTGCCTGTCCATCATTCTGTATCCGTCTTCCTTTGAGAAAGGTTCTAGCAACCGAAATATCAACTAATATTGTGAGTGTTCTTTTTTTATGTGTTTATATTTAATTCCGCCCCACCTGTGGCATAGTCTATTTACATTATCGCGTGTGTGATTTTCCACGAACTCGTATATATATATATATATATATATACAATATATATATATATATATATATATATATATATATATATATATATATATATATATATATATATATATATATATATATATATATATATATAAATTCATACATTCATTGGAAATGGAAATGGATAGGAACATATGAAAGGACAAACACAGGGTTTGGTGGGGAAGATGAAAATGAGTCAAATCCAGACAGAAAAAATTTCACCTTAACCGGGATTCGATCCCGGATCTCCCAATTGCCGGTCGGGTGTGCTACCAGTTACACCACCAAGGCTACTCAATTAACTGCTGAATCTGACGGGGTTTTTATGTCACACCCCATGCCCTAGTTGAACGACCCAGAGATAGCGCGAAGGGACGATTTCACCCACCATATAGGGGACAAACACAATTGGAAGGTTGAAAGGTAAAGAGGAATAGAGGCATACAACATATAAAGAGGTAAACAGTACGTTTAAAGGCACACATAGCCGAAGAAGAAGAAAAGAGCCAACATGGCCAAATATACTCAATCATTCGAAAAATGACGCTCAAAGGCGCGAATAAATTCATATATTCATAGGAAATGGAAATGGATAGGAACACATGAAAGGACAAATACTGGGTTTGGTGGGGAAGATGAAAATGAGTCAAATCCAGACAGAAAAAATTTCACCTTAATATGTATATATTGTACATATATATTGTATATATATATTGTATATATATATATATATATATATATATATATATATATATATATATATATATATATATATATATATATATATATATATATATATATATATATATATATATATACAATATATATATATACAATATATATATATACAATATATATATATACAATATATATATATATAGCATTTCCAGATATCAGATTCAGCAGTTAATTGAGTAGCCTTGGTGTACACTGGTAGCACACCCGACCGGCAATTGGGAGATCCGGGTTCGAATCCCGGTTAAGGTGAAATTTTTTGTCTGGATTTGACTCATTTTCATCTTCCCCACCAAACCCTGTGTTTGTCCTTTCATGTGTTCCTATCCATTTCCATTTCCTATGAATGTATGAATTTATTCGCGCCTTTGAGCGTCATTTTTCGAATGATTGAGTATATATATCCTATATCCGTTTCGATATCCTAATTCTCGTAATTAGCTTGTACAAGTAACATGTACAATGTTAGTTTTCTACATTGCATCACATGTACATATTTTCTGTCATATTAGATTCATGGGCAAGTAAGACTCAGCCTAGTTTTGGCCACAATAAAAAAACCCTTTCTATTACCTTCGATATTGTTTACAGCAAAACAAGTGATATTTACTAATGCCAGAACAAATATGACGAGCCGGGATATCATTGTGCTTATTTTTGCTTACGTCTCACTATAAGATTCATATCACGCAGATATCAACAAATGTTCTGCGAAAATAAGATTACTTTAACATATTGCTGCTATGGATTGTAAATACTGATACTCATGAAAAAGAACTTGCAGCAGATAAATCAGAAGGAAAATTGGTCCAAATTTATAAAATGAGATTAGTAATTCAGTAAACCAGCACTGCGTCACCGCAAATATATTGCTCTAGGCCTTAGGCAAAGTGTGACCTTGAAATTGACTCCCTACAATGCAGGGTTGTTTTGTTGGTGCACTTCATTACCAAGTCTACTACTCCATGATCTCCCCCCGCGCACCCCAATTAACCCTCACTTGCTTAAACATGTCTATATAGTGGTTGATGCTTCAGCATTTGCGAGAAAACGCTTCATTAAAGTGAAACCAGTGGCAGAAATTGATAAACTGTGGTGTAAAGTACTAATGTTTTGTTAATTTCAATGGATTTTTGCATGCTTGAATTGTAGATGAGTTGTAGATTTCTTCTAGTGCAGCAAGAGACTTAAAAATAAATTAATGTGCTAAGCATGGAATGTCTGCATTGGTATTTTTGTTACAAAAGCTCCTTGGTGGAATATTACTGTATCCTGTGTCTGCCCAAATTGGCTTGTGATTGTAATTTCCTTATAGTCCTCTGAAATTTATTGTATTTTCTGTGATCCTTTAAATCCTGTTTTTCCTCAATGTAGGTGCTGTATAGTCAGTGAGTGTTTTGTGTAGGTCAATGTGCTTGTGTCATTTCTGGATGCGTTTATTTTCTTGCAAATATTCATTCTCGTGCTCGCCTTTCTCTTTGGGGTCAACTCTGTGCATGTCATTAGTAGTTGTGTGGCATTCAAGTTATTTCCCTGACATTCTGGTTGTGGAATCCTCAGCTGATTTTCTATAGTTATTGCTTTTACATTGGTAATTTCTCACTAGGTGGTAAACTCTAGTGCCCTGAATTACTGCAGTCAGTCGTTAAAGCAATGGATAATTTTTTAAAGGCTATATTATTTAGCAGTCTAAATTGTCTTCCGAGTCAGACTCAGTCAAAAATCTTTATTCATCTACAGCATCTTATAATTATTTGTTAAAAACTGTTAGCATAATTTTGAGTAAGTTGTGTGATTTCTTGTTATGAATCTGGTGAAATATTTCTGAAAGTGTCTAAAGAGAGAAATTTTACTAATTGCGTTAGTTTTCTTTCAATGACATGAGTGGTTTTTTTAGACAAACTGTCAAAATTGTGGCTAACGTGCTATGCTGTTGCTTAAAATGCTTCAACATGCTTTAATGGTGGATTTAGTTCACCTTTAAAGATTCCTCACAACAACCTCTGCTGTATGAAATAGTGGTGGTATTAGAAAATATTGGAAAATGCGGAGTGGTACTGATGAAGTGAGGCTGAGAAATACAAGCATGTGCGAAAGTTAATACATGTAGCGTTTGACCAATAAATAATTACTATGAAAAGAAAAAAGAACTGTTACCAGTTCCTCCTATTTTTTTATTCATTTTTGAAAGTTGAATGATAATGAGAAAATCATGATTAATGCTATTAGTCTGAAAATAATTGGATCAGGCTGAGTAGAAAATAGATGAAGGGTATTGCGAGCAGCTTAGAGAAAAGTAGAGTTATTTGGTGAAAAATCACTCTGTATTCAGTCGTGTTTAATTTGTGTAGTTAAAAATAGATTCAGGACAGATATGGGGGGACTGGTCCATAGTGATGAACAAGTTAAAACTTTCTCTGGCTAACAAATTTATTTATTACCATGTAGTTTCATTACATTTGAACATAGTGAAGTGCAGCTTACAAAATTGATGTATGTAATTGACCATACTTTATGGAGGCTGTGTTGGTTGTGGGTGAGGAGGGCCTTGGGGGAGATTGGGCACGATAGCACACAAAGGGCAAGAAGCCAAGGCTCAGTCCATACGTCACAACTTGACATTTGCTGTGCTAATATATGGGGGCATATTGTCTTTTTTTACCTTTTTAACAGTCTTGTTTTTATTTTATTTACAATAACTGGATACATTCATTGACTGAGACATTAAGAACACAAAATGAGGTACTTTAATTTCACTGCAAAAAGTCATAAATAATAAGCAAATAGACTTAATATTCTTAGGAGTCACTTTGTGGTACTCCATTGCTAGGAGAAAGGGAAACTTTGTAATGTCCACTTTTCATTTAATTTGCGGCAAAGATTTCGACGAACACAGTCATTATCTAGGCCTTGACTGTGTTAGTCGAAACCTTGGTTGGCAAATTCACTAAAAAGTGGACATTACAAAGATTCTCTTTAACCATGGTAAGGGAAACATCCATTGGTGTAAAGCTTGGCAACTCTGACCTCCCAGCGTACTCCTCAAAAGAAATTCCTCGTAATAAATCATTTGCAATACAGTAAAATCGGATGACTTAGTCCTGAACCCACACATCACATACCAGTAGTTTCTTAGATGATCTTTGTTGACATTTAGCTATGATATGGAAAGCTAGCACCTTTTATATACCCACACTGATCCAGCACTGTACTTCACGTGAGACACTTTGTTTTCAAAGGTGAAGTTCTAAGAGGATCATGGAGCTGATGGGAAGTGAGCCCTACAAATATTCATGGAAATTCCCAGCTAGGGCGAGTCAAGAAGTCGCAGGGGGGTGGGAGCAGCGCTAATGTCCCAGCTGAATTGAATTGAATTTCAAGCTGACTACTATGTCAGTCCAAACGCAAGCCTAAATGTTTATTCACCATAGCATCTTAAAAAATGTCAAATTAGTCCCTGTAAACATTTAAGAGCACTGTTGGTACTTAACCCTTCAACGACAAGTGACATAGTCACTACATTGGACACTAACTACACATGCCGTCGAGCGACGTAGTGACTACATCACGGGGATTCCATTTAAATCAGTGGAAAACCAGCAATTCCATTAAAATCTCCTCTGACCTACAAGATGGGATTCATTTAAATCTCCTCAGGGCTTGACGGTTAAACGAAAATTACTGTTTATTCAATTATTTACAAATAAAACTGATGATATCAGGCCTGACCTCGTGGAAATAATGAATATCCATGATGAGAAAACCACCTTTGTTATTTCCACCAAACTTTATTACACTTGCGCGACGCTTGTTTCACCACCACACTGTGGCATACTCATTATCATGGTTTTCTCATCATGGATTTATTTAAAAGTGCAATGTTTATTTTGACTTCCTCTAAGCCAGCCTTCTGATTTCCATTTTTCGACTAGCCGAGATGGCTGTTTCTTTGGACTATGGCTTAGTAACCCCTGGAGTAGGAAGGAGTAAGTTATGAAAAAAAATTGAAAGCTGTCATTGCTGCAGTCCAACTAAACACCCTGAAAATAAATTTGTTTTTTCAAGGAAAATTTTAGAAATGGAGATGCTTAAACATTCAGACAATGTAAAATATTATTGCAATTAAAATAAATAGGGATATTTTGCTCTTATATTACTGAAGATTTCTAAGGATTGTTAGTCATGTATCCAAGCATTTAATTCACCTCCAATCATGTAGATTCAAGATCTGTGTCACTTATAGCTTGTATTTTCACTTTCTTTTCTTTATTTTGAGTGATTTTTTCTTTTATTTTGAACTTAAAAAAGATAGATGCAGGACATACTTACAAGGAATACTAAGTTGTGTGGCAGTGAGTTTGCCAGTTTTATTAAATAAAAGGTGAACTTCCATCTCACTTGGGTGAAAAGTAGGTTTTGAAAAGACAAAATATATATTTTTTCCTTTGGTGCTTACTTCAGGTGTGTCAAAATGTGCATGCTGGGTAGGGTGGGTTTAACCCTTTTGCTACGAACGACGTGATAGAGCGGCGTAAATTTTTCGACGCAAATGAACAAACGATGTGATAGAATGTCGTGCCACTAAGCTAGCCCTAAGCAAGCCTAAAAGGTGTGTTATAAAGGACTTCTTCTCGGGACGCCTTCGGTACCCTTTCTCGTTTTGCGGGAGGGAATTACCTCGACCCTTCCTCGCAGTGCGCGCCCCACTCACAGCAGGGGTCCGCGGTCAGTTGCTTGCTGGTGTAGTGGAATAACAAACTTAAAGGTTTTTGTGTTATTGAGCATTATAAGTACATTGCTTATGTTTAGCTATACAACAACAAATTTAAAACTGAGTTCTACTGTTATTTTTAACGTAGTTTGTGTGTAAAAGAATCTTTACCATTGATACGATTTTTGTTGCTAGAGAGCTTAATATTAGCGATAGAATTTAGTTTAAAAGCTGTAAAGTCATTGTAAAACAAGAATAATTCATTTCCGATTAAATAAATATCGAGGCTGTAGCAACAATGTTTTTAGCAAAACCATCGCATAAAAAATAGTTGACCGTGACCGCATGCCGTAATGGTCACCCCAAGCGGAAAAGAGCGGAGATTATCTCAGCCCGGTGGCTGAGTAAAAGGTTCAACTGGCCCCCGACCCAAGTTAGGGAAATAGGTACCAGTGAAGATCCTAGCGTAGTGAAAGCTCCGTACTGGCAAAGCAAAAAAATTTTCCCCGTCCCCGTCGCGAAAGGGTTAAAAAGTTGATGCGCAGGCTCCAGAAGATGGTTGTTTGAACAGAGTTTAAAATTATGAATATTTTTTCTTGAATTTAGCTGCAAAGGCATTGAAACCAGTAACCTTGGTTATGAACCTCCGTTATGTCAGTGAACCTCAGTTGCATTCAGTCATGCCTTGGTCAGAGCATTATGCGTAGTACAGTTACACTGCAGAGCCAATCGCATTACAGGTAATAATTGTCCCATCCACCTTCGTAATTCGCAAAATGGACATTGCCTTGTTGTTCTTCTCAAGCCGATTATAGTATGGTATAAGGCTTGCAGAAGTAGTATTGTTTAAATAAATAGTGGACTTTTTTTCCACCAGTTATTCTAATTTGAATAAAAATATGAATGTATTAAAATTGAATGGAATATTTATTAATATGACTACCTCATTATAGAACTATTTAGACAAGTATCGGTAAGAAAATATCAAAAAGATATTATCATATAACCAATTGATATTATCAATAACCTGACCACCATGCTCCTATAAAGCCACCAAATAATCCACAGGGGAGGATGCCTCGGTAGCTTAACTGGTTAAAGCACTCGGCGTGAAATCGAGGGATCCGGGTTCGAATCCCGGTCAAGGCGATTGATTTTTCCTCTGTGGAATATCGCAATTATCATATAACTTCCCTAACTTAAAAAGGAGATGAAAATGTGAGCTATAAGTTTCTTAAAACAGATCTGATGCCTCTCTTGGCATGATAAAATGGAAATGTGGCATACACATCCATAAATATGTCCATAGCATTTTAGGTTGTTGTGGCTCTTATGTAGGCACATGTTGCTGAGATGTTTTCATCCAACGTGGATAAATGGATTGCATCCAAAAAGTACAAATGTAATTATTATTCGGGGATAAAAGGGCAAATCAAGGAATACATTCTGTAATGAATCAACACCTTGTATGAAACTTAAGAGCTATATGTAGGTAATTAAGAAATACTAGTGAAGAAGTATTTTTCATGTAGTCTGATAGTCTTTCCCCACCCCATTGTCAGTCTCAAGTGCCTGGATCACGTCTTCATTTTGAGTGGTAAAATGTTTTTGATGTTTAGGGAGAATCTAAGTTAAATGTATTTATTATCACAGAGGAACCTTGTACCGTTTTCCGTGGACTTGTTTTTAAAAAGTTGCTATGTGTTTATTTTTATAGGTTGATGGAATTTAATTAAATTGAAGTTATTTCATTGGTGTATAAAGATTTTTGACTTGATGCCTTCACTTGTTGAGGACTCTGGAAGACTTTGTGACTCATTTAAATGAGGAAAAAAGTTGCAATCCCTACAGGACAGTACACACACTTTTCTTGCTGACAAGTTTGTACATAATGGTATGGAAAATAGTATCGCCTGCTAGATTACATTTTGCAAGCGTAAGAAATTTCATACCTTGATAAGGTGAACTGTACATCAAAATACACATATATATATACACACACACACCATATTCAGATCCCTTTACTCTTAATACATTTACTGAGAAAATATTTTGGTGATTGTGGGAATATCTATTGCTTGATCGTATTATTGAAAGAGAATTTAAAGAAGTAAATGTGTGACAATATTTTGGGAATATTAATATTTCAGTTTTCTGTTAGGTGGAGAATCTTTTTCATAGTTATTGTCATATCCATAATTGCTGAAAATGTGTGGAAAACTTCAGTGGTGTGTGAACGCACAGCTGTTATTTATTCTTATAGCTTTGATGATATAATGTGTGAGGTATCAGGCAGAGGACCAGCTAATCTTATGGTGTCAGTCAAGTATTGTGTTGAGAGTGAGTGAAGTTTCCCTGGGATGTCAAGGAGCTATGATGGAATTAATTTTGTTTGGGGGCATTATTACCAGACGTGTGATATTGATTTAACCCTTTGATGGAGTAATGTAAAGGCTAACTGAAAATTGAAACATTTTTATTACATGTTGTGTAAGTGCTTGGATTTGAATTTCACTCATGAACTGTGAATGTAGTTGCCATTGCCAGGAGAGTTGTCATTAAGTGTTTCTTAAGTTAGTTAATCAATCATTTAAGATGTGAGGGTGTGTGACTTGTGTGTGTTGTATGTTAATTATTTTTTGATTTTGTGACCTGATGCTCTAATTGAGCTGATATTTTATTACGTAGCTGGAGCAGTGGTTCCCAACCTATGGTATGTGAACCCAGAAGGGCACTGGCTTAGTGGTTCAGGGGTATGCAAAATTAAGTCAATATCGGTGGAAATGAGTCGAGTAGCGCTAAGAATATAAATAATGAACGCTTGTCTAACGTTAAGGGTAATATTGGAAATGTGGTGATCAAAGGGTATGCAGATCAAAAGAGGTTGCGAACTGCTGAACCAGAGGACAATACATACAGTAGAAATATCATACTGCATTGATCTTTTTTTTTACTTAGCATTCTCATGAAAGTCCTTCATATCTACTTACTGTGTAATGAATGAGATGTGTGAGGTCACTAAATGTTAAAGAAATCAAATGAAAGGCGTAATAAAGTTGCAATATGTCATGCCAACGAGGTGCATAACGAGATAGAACCTCCAAAAGAAGAGGATATTCACGTTATAGTTTTGAAGGTCTTAAAAATGAGTGATTGTAATAATTTAGAATGATAGGTGCCCAATTCTTGGATAACCTAAGGATGGTCAGGTTGATGATATTTTGTATTACTTGTTAATTAATGCCAAACGTTGACTGGGGAATACAAAATACTCATGGGGAATACAAAATACTCATGGAATGGCTGGATGCCTTCACCAGCACTGGGTCGCCCCTTGTGCATGCAGAAATTCCTCTTGTAGGATTTTTTTGACACAACATTGTTGCATTGGTATTACCAGTAGGCATTTTACCTGGAGTTGGTCAGTGAACACTATGGATTTTTTTAGAGCACCTGGCTACCTTTTGCAAGTTGCATTACTCTAAAATCTACCTGAATGTCAAAGTTATTAGTGTAATATTGCATTTGATGCATATTCATGACCATGGCCTATATTTAAATATTATTCTTCATTGATAGGGAAATTTATGTGGGCAATAAATAATTTTATATGCACCTTAGCTTTGTAGTGGGTATTTGTGAAATTAAATATTTAACTCCATTATTTGGCTTAAATGACATCCAGGCGTACAAATCTCGAGTTGGGAGTTAATTTTCTACTCTTGCCGTAAATCATGCATTTCTACACTTTCAATCATTTGATGATACTATATATGACAAGTCATTTTTTCATTACACAAGTTAAAGTATCTGTTTTCAGGGGATGGAAGGCTTGTAAAATCAATGAGAAATGAGAAAATTGTTATTATGAATAGATGAGCATTAGAATTGGACTATCCAGATTAGTTAATTTTGGTGACAAACCTTGGCCTAGTGGAAATGATTGACTGGCCATGAATTCTCATGTATCCAGATACGTATGTGGAAAAATATTTGCTCATATTTGCCCCTTAGGGAATAATGTGTGGTGTGGAAGTAAATCATAATTGAACATCATTTAACTTCATGGTGCCATTATAAACTAACTTTGCTATGCGTCAGCCATTTGTGAGAACTTTTAAAAAGTTCAGGAAACAAAAAAATTACCAAATTAAAATTTCTTATGATTCATTTTTATTAGTTTACAAAATATATACAAATTGAAATCCCCTTGTACGTCTTTCTTAGTTTTGATGCAGTGTGATTTTTCTAATGGTTCAATTCTCATTATATAAGGGCCCTGCGAATCAAAGTTAAGAGTTAGTGTACTCTTCTCACTGGCTCAAATTCTTCATTCTGATTGGGATTTGAAAAGGAGATGTTCTATTGTTGTCATCATCAGCCGTGGTAATGGTGGGATAGTCTCCATGTGGGATAGTCTCCGTGTGAAATTCTGGACAGAATTATGATAAAATCTGATGGAAAGTGAGAGGCGAGTTCACCGGGAAATTTTCCAGGAAAGCATCAAACCTTTCAAAGCTTAGGGTTTGTTGGATAAGTTTTTTTGCTGATTTTTCTTTTTTCTAAATAAATTATAAAATATTGCATCTGGTACGATATTCAATGAGCTAATCATAGACATAAGACATTCGTATCCTCAATTCTTTGAATCCCGTGAATCATTAGGTCAGTGCTAAGATTAGAGTTTCTAAAACTCTTAATCTTCACACTTTTTCGTCATTTGAATCTTTCACATTTAAACCTGGTGAACTTGTGCTCTGGAAAAGTCTTATTTAGTTTTATTAATGTCTAATGCAAGCATTCCTTAAAAACTGAAACTTTTGTGTATTTCATTCTCTAATATTTTTTCTGTTCTTGTTAAATATTCTATATTCAAATTTTTGCTTTGGTGAATGCAGTTGTCTAATTTTGTATTGAGCAAAAATTTTAAATTGAGTGAAGCAGATTTTTTATTTTCTTCTTCTCGATTATTTTAACTAGGGATTTGAGAGTTTTAAGTAATTTTAGAACCTTTAGTATTTGGATTAAAATTTTTATTCAAGAAAATGTGGGATTCTTACCCCCTTTAGTTGTAGTTCATTATTATGCATCTTGAGGCAGAGTTGCACGTATACAGAGGAAGAGTTCTCTGGTTTCCGTTCACGTGGTGACGATGAGCACGGTCATTTGGATAGCGTAGTCTCTTCCCACGCCACCGTCTAATTGAAGGGATGGATGGACTGCGGTATCCATACATTGGTGCTCATCTCAGTCAACTCGTGGGAAACATGCGAACTCTTCATCCCACGTGTTTGCCAGGGAAGGTCTTAAAAGTGTGTGTCTTGTCACTTTGTGTGTTTTTCACTTCTGATGGCATGCATTTGTATTCCCCCCGATTCCCTCTCATCTGTCGCCGTGGTGCAGCAGTGCCAATCGCACCCCCGTCTCTCCTGCCGTGAGCAACCGAACGCCATTCCCACGGAACGTGCCCAGCCGCTCAACCTTCCACAGCGGGCAGAACCGGCAGCGCGGCGGGCATGTGGGCGTGGGAGGCGGCGTCGGGGGAGGGGTGGGGGGCGTGATGGGGGGTGGCGGGAACCAGTCTCTGGTGGGCAACCCCTACGGCCCCGCCTCGCCGCTGCTCTCGCAGGACGGCACGCACTCGGCGAGGACGTCGTTCTTCCACAAGCTGTCGTCCCGCTTCTCTAAACGGTAGGTGGGGCCCTCTCTCTCCTGTAAACGGACCACCATGGAAAAGGAAGACCTGCCACTGTTGTCGCCAAAGTAACAAAAATTGTACAAAAGGGGAAAATCATTCTCACGAGCTAACAAAAACAAAGAAATTGGGTGGTTCCGATTCAGGTTTTGTCGTGCTTGCTCTCTTGTGAGCCCTCATTCCACTTGGTTGTTAAAAAGTTAACCTTGGAGTGGGTGAAATGGGTTACAAAGTGTTGTTCTGTGCAGGGAAACAGTGAAATAACATACAAAGGAACTTGTTGACTGGGGAGAGTTGCATGTAATAAAGTGCTTTGTTGGCTTCTTCAGTTTTACCTATTGTTGGGGCACCATTGAATGCCTTTTATTATTTTATAAGAGCTAGATGGTTTATTATTTTTTAATAGTTCACGCACGCACACACATCTTTTCTGTTTTTGAAGGTCAATCATCAAGTTGGACTGGCTTTATTTTATTAACAGTGTCTACAAACAGAGTGATTTCATTAATCATGTTGTGTTTTAAATTTCCCTGCTACACTGATGTTTTATGATTTCCTCTGATTACTCAGCTAATGCTTGAAATTTAGGTTTTTTGTGAAACAAAGTGGTGTTCTTACATGAAGAGCATATGTAATGGTAAGTGCCTTGTGCATTGCTTCTCACATTGAGTGTCCATGAGGACAGTGATTGGAGCAAAGGTGAAGACTCATTGGGGTTGGCATATTGATTTGGAATGGTATAATAAAAACCTTCCTCAATTTTTACAACTTGTGCTCACTAATTGGTGGCTTTTCTCTGCTCTAATATCCTAAACAACTGATGTGGAGTGCATATGCCATAAGTTATCTATTCCATTGAAATTGACTTCAAGTTGATTTATTACCTTGTTTCTGGTCAGATTTACTAAGCTTTTCATTAATGTGAAACATCACTTCAGCATGGCTTTTAAATTTGTGGTCATACAGTGGTGGTGTAGAATTTTCTTATTTTTTGTGGCACATAGTCAGTGATTGGTGATTTTGACCATTTTTCCCTGTAGAGATTTTTTGCAAGTGATTATTAACCAACAATTTAGTTGCTTTTTTCCTGCGAGTTATCCAAGAAAATGATTTTGTGCTCTTATTTTTTCCCCATGACATCCTGTAGTTTTGTACATACATAATCCAGTGAATGGCCATTTTAAAACACCCTTGAGTATTTTCAAAGAGGAATTGAAGTTGGCCTACTTGAATTTGTAATCAGAACCAAAGACTTGTGTCTTAATTCGGGAAACCATTGGCACTTGAAAAATTATTTAGAAATGCATGGAGGGCCAATGCTTTGCAGTGGAATCATAACACTATTCAAGTTTTAGTTTTTACCATGTGTCCGCAGTGGGTTTACGAAACAGTTGGCTTTCCATTTTGAGTTTCATAGCATTTTGATAGCATTCATTGTTGTTTTTTTTTCAATTTGTGATTTTTAATAAGTAATTTTCTTCAAATATTCCCTTTATATTTGCTTTCAAGAAATGTTATACCCTCTAATTGTGTCTTGACAAGATTTCAAGAAAACTGCCATTGCACTTTGAATGCTCAGCATCAATAATATGTAAATTTCGTACAAAAAAATCCATTTGAGTCATTTGCCTTCTCTGGGACAGCATGCCGCAATTGACAATGTGGATGTAGGAGGGGGTTTTGTTTCTCACTGGAACGCACGTCGCGTGACCTGCTATATTTTGTTTTGATTTGTACATAGGTGGCTTTAACACATCTCTTGTAAATGGAAGCTGTTATGTTGTTGTTCATTTTAATTGAAAATGCCTTTCCTATGGAAGAGGTAAGGACTGGTTTGTATAAACTGGGAAGAATGGCTAATTGGTTTGAGTGTTTGGAGCTCTGATAAGTAATAAAAACGAGGGTAGTCGAGGTGTGATCCTGCTAAAGTGAGATATGATTGCCGTACGCACTCCATTGCGTACATTGCGTATGTATGGATGTGTGCATATGGATGTCTGCATGCAATTTGTCCTGCACCATGAAATACTGGAAGTGGGTAATTTGTATAATTTGAATGACATGTCCATATTTGGTTGACATTACTTTGCGATGGTCGACCATGAGCTGCACTTTGATATATATATCACTTTGTTTTCATTGGTGAATGTTATGTGTGACTGTTAATTTCAGCCGAATAAAAAGCTATCTAATTGATCACAAGTGTTTATTTTATTTCATGCATTAGGTGCAACTTGCATAATGCATTGAACCAGAGGTACATAAATTATTTTAATGGTGTCTCCAGCCCCCCCCCCCCTCTCTCTCTCTGCCTTGGCTCTCTCTCCCCCCGTTTACTGTCTTTTTGTTCGATAAACGTGTTTGGCTTGTGTGCGTGTGTGTGTGTGTTTGTGAGTGTGCGCAAGTCTTTTGTCTTTGATTATCTGATAATGATGTTGATGAATGACGTGTTCAATAGTTTATTTCACTTTATTTTCTGTCTGGTTTTGAATTAATGGAAAAGATATGATAAATGTTATCTGTTATTAAATGTTTCTTTTGTTTCAAATTAAGTCAATAAAATTGGATGTAAAAAAATGTTATAAATGTTGATACATATTCAGATGTGCTATGGTGTCGCAAAAGTTTTTTTTGCCATTATGTTTAACCTTCTCTGAGTTGCTCCCGTTGTTTAGAATGCTTTTTTGAATTTCAGACCCATGGATCAGGTCCCTAGACATGTAGTTAGGTATGTTTGCCATTTTTTGCATTTTCTCTTCTAGTTGTAGTTATGATAATTTCCTTCTGACAAGACTTTTATTTCATATATCTTTTAATTTAAATGCTTCTTTTCAATCAAATATTATTGTGCATACCAGTAACTATTCTCAAATTTTGACTTATTATGCATCAATGTTTTGCATGGTATGTGAACGCGTGAAGCATTACTAGTCTTGAGGAGCAATATTGATTAACAAGCCTAGCTTCAATTTAGTCGTGCAAAGTCACATTTGGACTACCCTTATTTTATACTAATATTATAAAGGCTATGGAGATGGGGAAGTTGATTTCTCTCTTGGAATGTTTGAATTTAGAAGTATCTTATTCATCTTTAATCTCATCCTTTTACATAACCATTAAATTTATTGCAAATAATATTAGTCACCAAATGCATGATTCAATTCCAGTATGTGAGTGTGTTTCTCTATCACTCCATCCAGTCATAAATAATAAAATGCTTGAAACTTCTTCAAGTGGCTATTTTACATTGAAAACTCAAAAGAAGTTGTTAAATGCATGTTAACTGAGCCACCAATAAAACGAGAAACTAAAGCATTTGGTTTGTTCAGAGTGTAATTCAAAGGCCATATTCGTGTGTTTCTGTGTTATGTGCAGCCATGGCACATCTGCCCAGTGGTTTGACTCCTCTTCTCTTATATTTTTATGTCAATATTGGGATGTGTGGTCTGTTTGGCACGCAGCAGTCAGGTGAATGACGAGCAAGTGAAACCACGGTCGCTTCGCTTCACCTGGAGCATGAAGACCACTTCATCTCGGAACCCGAATGAAATAATGGCTGAAATAAGGAAGGTGAGGAGGCTTGAAATGAGTTTTTGAATTTGGATTCCATGCATATAATGCATTATTGATGTAATTTCAATGAACAAAGGAAACATGGTGTAGAAGATCACTGAATAATAGAATTCTGAATAATGGAAGCATCCAAAGAGAGGAACTGTTTTTGTAGTTTTTTCTCTTCCAATTCAAGCCTTATTCCTGTTGCTCACGGTTAAAATTTCTATAGAAGGGTTTCATAAAAATGTTTATTGAAACTTTTATGAATCGTGCGTAAAACGTATATGCTTGCTCACGGTAAAGCTATTCATAAAACCGCAATGTTGACCAATCTGTCTTCTATGAGACACTTTGCGAGCCCATAAAGTGATAAATGGATGACTGTTTGGTTAAAAACTGTGTATAGTTTATTTCTTTTCTAACCATCCTCAACAGCGCTAAGGCTGTCTTTGTAAGTCTACGCTCTTATTGTGCTTAATATGAGAGTATGAATGATCAGACGAAAGGATTGACAGCAATAATTGCCATGAACTACCAGCCTTGTATGTTTACTTTTTCTCGCCAGAATCTGTTGAGTTTACTTTTTCCTTGTTTGGCTTCCCATGGATATGAAATTATCAACACGATTAACGGAACATCTCATTGGTTGTTGCATAAAACGGTTTTATGAAAATAGAATCTGTCCATATTTTGTAAAATGTTTTATAAAACAGTTTTATCCTTAGCAAGCTCATTTTTATGAAATTAGTCGATTTTATTAAACGTTTTACCAAAAATTTTACCGTGAGCTACAGGCATTAGACTTATTTAAGGATGAATTTCTTAGGTAGCTGCAAATGCCAACAATTCCTCATTGTGCATTCTTCCGAGGACCCAGGTTTGTGTGAAGTGCAGTTTCAACTGCATGAACAACTTACATAGATTTTAATTAGGGATGAGTCGATTCCACTTTTTTTCGATTCCGATTACGATTCATTCAAATCGATTCCCGATTCCATCGATTCTTATTGCTAATAACAGGTGGGATATTGATATACCAGTAGCGCATGACTATTATTTAAATTCAAGTATTGGCTGGAATAAAATAACAAAGACAATTAAGTCGCTCAAAAAGTTTATTTAATGACAATTAGCAAAAAAAATCCTCAGCTTATAGACTATGTTTAAAATATTTATCTATATGGAATCGGAATCGACTTTAGGCGATCGATTATCGATACCGATTCTAAGCCTGAGAATTGGTGGAATCGAGAATCGACATTTGGAATCGACTCATCCTTAATTTTAATGAATGTTTTTATTCCACATTATCAGTGATGAAGGATAATCTGACAGGAGGGGAGGTGGGAAATGCATGCCTAGTCTTTATTTTTGTATTCAGATGTATGATAGTATCAAAATGTAAAAAATGTTATATCCATTTGTCATTATGTGACAAAGATAAACATTTTTGTCAAATCCCATGCATAGATGGGGAATGTATCGTGTTAATAATTGTTTTCAGGGTCACTCAGCTTGGTTTGCCAGATTCACTGTCAACAAAAATTTTTAATAACTTATGTTCATTATGTAATCAAGGGACATGTTTTCATGTTGTATAAATTATTTGCTCCCAAGAGATAGTAACAGTTAATTCATTTGCAGCTTAAGGTGCTCACACTCTGAAAACCAGTTGTATCTTAACTTGTTCTCCAGATAAGATGTGGTGCTGTACATTCCGAATTAACAATCTTCTACTGGTTTTAATTATTAAAGTAGAAGCTCTATATAGCGAGAGCTCTCAGGATCTGAAAAATAACTCGCTAAATGAAACTCTCGTAAACACCAAAGATGATCAAATGATGACTTCACAGCCAATTCCTACAACTGTAATTCTAATTTAGCCATTACTGTGGGAATTTTTGGTGACTGGCAAAAACATTCTGTTGAGATAGCTATTAAAAATCATATTTTCGAACACTTCAATTACTTATGATCGTCTTCACTTTCCATGACATCAAATTCCATGTCGTTGCGGCCACTAGGTGGCAGGGTACGTCAACATTTTTATGGCTCACAATTTTTTAGGTATTCCGTGGTACATATACGTGATTTGCTATGAGTTTCGAGCACGAGGCAGAAAATTCCAAAGGTTGTAAATTCCAAAATGAATTCCATCACGATACACATAGTATCTTCTGCCGTACTTATATCTCGTGGGAACTTGTTGATAATGAATACTGACTACACTCCCTGCTGCGAGATAGGCATATGATTTATAGTACAGCTACTTACAAAAAAATCGTACCACTTCCCAACGCAACCCGCACGACAGGCTATTTAAATCCTCGATGTGACAATGCTGTCGCCCCACTTGACTGCCGAACGCTTTAGCGTCTGGACGGGTCGGGCGGGGCCCGTCCCGCCCGGGGTCTCAGAAGCCAGAGCACCCGATGAAACATGAGCTGGAGAAGCCAAGGCCCTGTGATACAGTGGGGTAGAAGCTCACAGGCGGCGAGGAGGGTTTTCTTTCCCCGAAACAAAAGAGAGGCATACGTTGTTGCTCTGTGCTAAAAATACGCCGTTCTGTTTCGAGTTCCTATCCATTTATTAATCTCGTTTCCAGTTGAGCGTGTGGTGTTAGCGGTGAAAGGTGTGTTTCTAGGAGGAAAAGTAAACCGAAAATTAAAAGATACTGTGCGAGATTGTTACGCCAGAGGAATGCCACAGTTGACACCTATACGGAGAAATCGAGTGGCAGGAATACTAACGGCAAACATGCCAGTTCGGGAGATTGCACGGCAGTTGAATGTCTCCCACGTGACAATAGTTAATTTCAAGAAAAAGTGGGAGGAATCCCATTCGGTTTCCAGGAAGGCGGGTTCAGGGAGACTTAAAGTGACTACTCCAGAGGAGGACGGGCACATAGTGGACCACGTATGGGAAAATCCTTTTCCGACTGCCGTAGAGACTAGGGATGCGGTTGGTGTTCGGGCATGCCCACAGACTGGACATGCTGAATATGGGTCGGAGGCTAAAATATGCAGGACTTGAGGCGAGGAGTGCAGCTGTGAAGGAAATTCTTACAGATGCTCACAAAGTTGCACGTCTTGAGTTCGCGAGGCACTATGTGTCTAATAGCACAGAAGCAGTGTGGGCAGTAACATGGTGTCACAAATAGGTGGGAGGGAAATGACTCAACGTAGACTTGGGCGTAATTCGTCCACTTCCGTATCTCATTTTGATAGTTTTTCATACCTGCTTTAGGAGCTCGGTTATCGTAAACTCGCGATGCAGATAAATACATGGAAACGCGAAAGCTTAAAATGTATATTTCCCGATAGAAAAAGGCTATAAATTGCACTTATAATAACCAGTTATCCAAGAAATATTTTTCTAACAGTTTATTTTTCTTTCAAGTTCAAGCTTTCGTCATTTTTTCTCTTGGATTCACGATACTTTATTATTTACGCAATGAATTATTCCCTGATGAACCCGAAAGAAGAGTCGGCTAAATCTTTCATTTCGTAAACCTTACGGCGTGATTCCGAAAAATAGCTTTCGCAACGATGAAAAACAGCTTAAAATGATATGCATTTACTTTCTTTTTGGGAATAGGTGACTTGTAGTCCTGAAAAAACTCAATAGTGTTACGCCCATGTTCTACTATCGTGTCAGAACAAAGATAAACATTTTCCGCCAAGTCAATGAAAGCTCGTTAAGATTGTTCAACACCCCGCCTGAAAACGCCGTTAAAGTAGACACTTCCTCCATTTAAGAAAATATAATGTCTTAAGAGGCTCAATATATTTTTCTGTCGATCTAATTTGCCTTGGAGGCCTATAAGCGAATAAATGCCTAATTATACTTGACGAATTTGAGACTTTTTAACGCCTAATGCAGCAACGCATAGACCTAACTGGAAAATTCCCTCGAGTATAACATTCACCAACCCTTCATGTATGAATGCTTACCGTGTTGGTTTTCCGACGGTAGTCTACAGTTTGTATAACCGCGTCATCATGCACCTCGATCATTTAACTATACCCAAGAAGAAGTTTTTCCCCCCTCGTGTTTTCCCCGCGCATTTTACCCTTCATCCCTCATTCCACCTCTAGCTCTCGCCTCCGAGGATGAGAGGTGGGATGGGGAACAGTCCCTTATCTGGAAAATATCAAGTTTCATCATCGCATCGCAAACTAGGAAAAAAAAACAGAAAATTTCATCACGAAACAGCAAAAGAATTGAAATAACAAGCTGATATGTGAACATAGGGTTTTCGTTCAGCTTGTCAACCACCCAGTTGCAGAAGTGGACGCGTTTCCTATGGTCTCCATTTCGAATCTCCTGCACCATCTTGACTCTGTATGGCTTAAATTTCAGCATCTTCAATATTGTTTGCTACGTCGTCCTGGAAATGTTCAGTGACACGGCGAGGCGTCGGATGGAATGCGATAAAGATGTTAATACCAAAGCCACAAGTGCGTGCCTCTGATCCGGTGTGGTTGATACACCAAAGGAGCACTTGATGTGGTCCTTCTTCTTGAGGTGTTTAACGCCGAAACAATATTTCTCCCAAAACTCCTCGTTCACTAGCTGAACTTGCGTCCTGTGAATGCGGGCATCGTGTAGCAAAAATATTTTACGTATCGTCTCGGAGACTGACTTTCTATTCAAGACATAAATATTCATTATATTGACCCTGATATCGAGGGTAAGGTTCTCCATGGTGAATCTTACCCTCATGACTAACCCTGAACAAGGACCAAAGAGAAATGGAGATGTATGACGGAGTCAGTGTGTAAATTTATTGATGAAGAGAGGTTGCTGAGGCTGAAAATAACGTATTCCATCCTCCCTCAGACGAAAAAAATTGAGAGGGACTTGAAGTGACACAGAAAAGGTCACAGGCCATAGTGACATAATGACACAATGTTGGTAGGAGTTACACTGGATCAATTACACATACCCTTGTAGGTCAAGGAATGCGTGGAGGGATCATACAGGAGGGACTTGTGCACCCATTAAAACCTATGATTCAACACCTTTGTGCTACGACTTGTTTGCCTGCACTTCATGACCTTTGACCCTGGCGTAACCCTTGGAGGTCAAGGGATGACAAGAGATCTCTGAGGACAAGACCATCATTTTGGCATCTTTTCAAACCTAGAATTCAACGCATTTGTTGCCCCAATTTGGTTGCCGACACCTCATGCTCTTAGCTCCCGCGTAACCCTTAAAGGTTAACGTATGACAAAAGGGATCTGGAGGACATCACCATCTAATGTAGCACCCTTTTAAACCAATGATTCAACACGTTTGTTGCCACGATTTTCTTGCAAACACCCCGAGACATTTGACCCCTGCGTAACCGTTGTAGGTCAGACAATGCCAGAAGAGACCTTACCATCGACATGGGCACCTTTTTAAACCAATGATTCAACACTTTTGTGTCCCAAATTCACTCTGTGTCACCCCTGAGACATTAACTGTGCCCCTCCAGAAGTCATGACTTCCGATTCCGATTTCCAAAGACGAAAGTGGTTTCATCGTATTCCTCCTGCCCAAAAACCCTTGTATTACAAATATCGCTAAAAATTCTGGCTTTTTTGTCTCGAATACTTAAATATTGAAAGCCCATACGGCAACATTTGGATTTTGGATTGGACTCCCATTCTGGGGTTAAAAGTTCGATTTCCTAAAACTTCGCTTATAGTCTACAAAACAATTTTTTTCTACCCTGGTGCCAAATTTCATCAATGTGACACTAACGGAAGTGTCTAAAGTTAGAGGTCAAAAATGACACACGATGAATGGGATACTCTGGCACACTAATTGCTCAGCAATCTGTATACATTAATTGCTCTGTGGCATTGCCTCTCATAGATAAAAAATATATCAGATTTTTTCTTCTCGATTTAAAATTTTTATTTCAAGAAAGTTGAAAAAAATAATCGTATTACTTTAACTAGAATAGAAAATCATCATTGATATTGTATGTCTGTTTTTTCAATAGTTTTGAGCATTCTCCTCCACCTTTAAGCTAAGGTAATTTAAGTTAATAATAATAGTTAATACTAACTCATAATTTTCCACTAACGGCAGGTAGCGTTACATAACTGAAACAATGTCACTTTTCACTTCAGGAAAGCAATCGAAACTTGTCTCAGGAATAAAAAAAACCATCCTCTCTCTCCTCGCCCGTGAGCTTCCACTCCTCAGCATCTATGAGGCTTGGTTTGGCCGGCACAACTGTCCGCTGGGTTTCCCGACTTCCGCGAACGACAGTCCGATGTGACCACAATCGGTAGTGGATGGTCCATGAGCTTTCCTCGAAAAGCGGTTCGGTCATATAATCTCTTAGTAATTTGGAAAACTGAGGTTCCTTAAAGTCTGTGCCTACACCTGCAGAGTCAGCGAGCGAGATGGAGAGGCACGACGACGATGGTCCGCATTACAAAGGGCAGTGCCATCCCTAGGGTAGTGTGACAGGTGCCGCTGCACTGGGCCCAGCGCCTATGGGGGTCCCACCCGGGCTTGAATCTTTCAGACGGCGCGGGGAAACCCGCCTATTACTCGAAATTACCAACTACCTAGCGCGCATGTAAACTTCTTGAAACTATTTGCCAGATTTTCAGTTAATTTCCTTCTTTTCATGAAATAAAAGGGCCCCTCAATCTCCAGGGACGGCCTGACGAAGGGAATTCGTAAGTTTCTTCGGCAAAAGAAAACCCTTTTCGCCGCCGTGCCAGTGAGCTTCCAGCCCCCTTTAACATGGGGCCTTGGCTTCTCCAGGTCGTTTCCTTTGGGTGCTCCTGCTTCGGAGATCGTCTGGCCGACGCGATAGCGTTAGGCAGTCAAGTGGGGCGACAGTGTTGTCACATCGACGATTTAAATACCCTGTTGTGCGGGTTGCGTCGGGAAGTGGTACGATTTTTTTGTAAGTAGCTGTACATACATTTCTTGCATATCGAAATGAATCATCCTTGGCCTGTTTTCAATATTTATAATCTTTGAAACAATTACAAAGGGCAATACAATATGTAGACAACTTAAAATATAGGGAATCCGAAATCTTAACAATTTACGTATTCATTATTGGAACATTTAAACTTGTCGATACCGAGCCTCTCACTTAGATACTCCGCTTTTGCCTTCATCAATGGGCCATTTATCGGAATTCAGACTGTTCTCTGCTGGCAAAACCATGGTAAAAGGGCAGATTCTAACTGCGTATGTTCTCCTGGCCGTAAATGTTTCTGGCTGCTTGGGCGTCCTTCTTGAAGCACTGTGGCATGAAATTTTTCGTTATTCTTCTTATTGTGAATAAGGTTGATGCAGATATGCCAAATCGCTACCCTATCTTGCTTTTGGACCCATCGCCACTTTCGCATTCATTGAGAATTCGTATTTTAGTTTTCTAATCCAACAACTTTTGTTTCCCATCCATGATGTTGTATCAGTCGGACTGAACTTGATAAAAAAGCAGGAGGATGACAAAAGAACAATGAAATGCACGGACTTACGAGGAATTTATTTGTGTGAATACGGGCATGCCACGAATGTCCTTAATGTGCGTTTGAACGTCAAATTGTGCAGAAAAAATACTGCGAGACATATAATTTCAATGACAGAGGACATGAGCACAAGTTTTGCACGTTTGCCGAGATTGAAGCAGACATTTGCCACTCATAATAGTAAACAACCCCAGTGGAGGCTGGTGTTGTCCTCGCTAATACCGATTTATTTTACATGTAAATCATAGGGTTTTCAGTCGTTCTTTGGCCATCCCTCTCCAATTCAAGCTTCTCGTTATATGGGGCTTCTACTGTATTTATCTTTGCATCAAGGGCATGCATTTATTCTTCAACAGTAGTCTATGTCATCCGTGTCTTTGTGTTGGCTGCATAAGTTGTCAGGATCAATGTAGTGTACACTTTAAGATTCACCACAAATGGTTTTATAGACAATATTTATATCGACTTTGAAACGGTGTATCCAGTCATTTGATGCTTTGAAGTCATCAATGCCTAGTCTTGCTCCTGCATGTAGTGCCTTTTGTGTTCCATGTTCCACTTGGTATATCAAGTTCTTTGGCCAAGGACACGTAAGTGCCCGTATTAGAGTCTACTATTTGCAAAAAGTTGATTTTTTTTCTTCCAATGATAACAATTATCTCGCACGCTTGTTTGCCATTTTAAAGTACATTTCCTCATGATTGCCGTAAGTAATTGCACATTAAATAAAACAAAAGGTGAAGTAACTAAAAACACAAGATGAATGGCATTAGTGCATGAGTTACGAGAAATTAGAAAAAGATCTCTGCGCAGTATGAGAACAAGAGTGAACATAAATTTTAACCTTTTTGCCACAATGATAGCAGTAGTTGGCCAAATAGCATCTAGTTAAATATATTTATGGCATCCACTACAATTTAAATGTACTGTTTAAAAAGCTAGTCCGGCTATAAGGACCATTCTACATTCTATTCGATAACGATTCCGATCGTAAGCATTACAGTATTCCGCATAAATACTTTTTTTATAGCGGGATGAAAATACATTATAATGATGCAAACATTTTTGGGACCGGAAGAAAATGTTGTAAATCACGGGGAAATGTAAATTCCAGGAAAGTAAAAGCATGGTTTCACTGTATCTGAAAATACCCCATCATCATTTTGGCACCATATCTGCGTAATAATACAGTAGAACCTCTTTTTTAGAAACCTCTAATTTACGAAATGACACCAATTTACGAACCATTCCGCCGGTCCCGATCTTTGTATATAGGAAAAGCATGTAAAATGACCTCCGTTTTACGAAACCTCCATTTTAATGATTTACGAAGTGAGAAGCTAGGAGTGACTGACCCCTGTTTTACGAAGTATTTGAAATGGTTTTGTCGCAGAGTTTTGAGGTCAATGCATCACTCAATGTGTAAATATTCGGCATTATGTGAACGTAAGAATGAGCATTTCAAATTCAAGAAATTGTAGAAAAGGTATCGAAAAACCTTAACAACATTTTTAAATTTAATGCACGTTGCCTCTGCACATATTTTTATGTCACGTCTAGCGATGTTTTTCCTGCGCGAACGACTGAAACAACGGGTTGCGCTCCGAGTGTCATAAGTCGGGAAAGCCATCGCAAGTAAACAAAATTTGGCCCGATTTTAAGGTAGATATTTATTTCACTTATACTTGTGGTAAACTTGAATAATATATGACCCTGGATTCAAAGACTTCTTTTCTAAATCGATTTTCACGTCAGATAAAAAGAAGAAAGAAATGACTAAGTTTCCTCTTCATTCGCTGTAATTTTAATGGCCTATAAGCGTAGGCTATAATAAAATTTCCGCCAGGGTATATTACTCTCTCAGGAAACATGTGAATTGGCCAGCTTATGAAGTCTTTCTTGAAGATGTTCACCTGATTACATTGTAACCACAGTAGTACCTAACCGTTACAATGTCTTCGCTCTCAATAGCTGGTTTGAGTTTCTTCTTTCCCTTGTTATCAGTTCCTATGTCATCCGAGAGTGGCTCGCACCTATAACTTTGTTTCCAGAATTCTTTGAAGCCAGAAAATTACATTGTAAGCTGTGAGAGAGTGAAAATATTTTGGTTTCCAAGCGAGCAGAAGTCGCGCGCATTCAGTCAGAATCACTCTCAACGCGAGGTGGGCAGTGTTTGTGATATCCCGTGTGCCTATAAGTAAAACAATGGATAAAACATCGCTGAGTCAAGAAAGCTAAGTCCGTAAGTTTGGTTACCAAAAGGTTGATAATCAAGGAAGTACGTGATCGCGCGCAGACAAAAACAGAAATTGCTCGGAAGTATGGCATTTCTTTATCGACATAACAACAATCATGAATTCAAGAGAAAACATTTTGAGTCACACAACAGCATCGTCGAAAACCAAGTACATTTCATCGTCGAAGTTTGAACAGCTTGATTTGCAGATGTATTATTAATATTTTTTTTAAGTGTTGACGATCGTGAGTGCAACTTGCCTATAACCAATTCTTAAGGAGAATGCTCAGATTTTGGCCCTTAAACTGAGGTGAGACAACTTTAAATGCTCAAATGGGTGGCTAGAAAAATTCAAGAGAAGACATTGAATCACTTCACTTAACATCTGCGGAGAAGAAGGGCGTGTGAACACAGAAGATGTTGAGCTGTGGCATAAAATGCACGACGAAATTGTGTCAAAATATTCCCCTTGGAACAAGTATCATTTAATAATACTAATTTTGCAATAATACGTTGCTTATGTTCAAATTTTGATGCACTTTGAATATTTAATTTTTCATTAAGGTTTTACGTCGTTAGGTAAGAACTTGCGATCGCGACTTACAGCTATCAGTACCCGCGAGTAAATAGTTCTCGCAAATCACCGCTAGATGTCAGCGCTGTAGAACGCATATGTGGGAATTTCAAATTAACTAGAGTAAAGTTCTAAAATTGACTTTCACCAGCTACAAAATATTATTGAAGGTTCAAATTTTGATGCACTTTGAATATTTAATTTTCCATTAAAGTTTTACGTCGTTAGGTAAGAATTTTTGATCGCGACTTATAGCTATCAGTACCCGCAAGTAAATAGTTCTCGCAAATCACCGCAAGATGTCAGCGCTGTAGAACGCATATGTGGGAATTTCAAATTAACTAGTGTAAAGTTCTAAAATTGACTTTCATCAGCTACGAAATATTATTGAAGGTATTTCAAACGGCACCTTTTCTTCAAAAAAGGCATTTTCTAGTCTTTAAACTGAAATATACTGGGTCAATTGGAACTTCGTTTTGAAATTTCCTAGTTAGAATGCATCCGTGGCATTCCCATGTTAAAATGGCCTCTTTCAACACCAATTCGACTAGCAATAAACTTATCCCCTGCGCTAATTAATGCATATGCCTAAAATACTCCGAGGGATGAATTAATTCACTTATTCCCCTTATTATGATGTCCACCAACTTTAAGCTACAAGAAATTAATTCAGTTGCAGCAGCCAAGTTCACACCATTATAAATTTGTAGAAAAATATTTACCAGTTTTTAAATTTTGTGTTAATTTTTGTTAAGAAGAGTCTAAAAAATATGCCACTATGTACAATAACTGTAGGTTTCAAATTTCCTTTTGTTCTATTGAACATTTAACTGGATGTGTTTTAACTGGATGCATTTAACTGAATAATTACCTTCCTTTTAATCCCGTTTATCTTCATGAAGTGCGCTACTGAAACTGGATTGGGATTGTTGAGGTTTCGATTACTTGAAAGATAACCTCCAATTTACTAACCCTCTGATTTACAAAGCTCATGTTTTTGGGTCCCTTCAACTTTGTAAAATAGAGATTCTACTGCATTTGAGGCCTACCCAATTACTTCATATACTAATGGAAAGATGCTAATGGAAAAGCTAAGCAATGTCAAAACTCTATTTTTCATAGTGTACAAAGATTTTTTGGGCACAGGGTGACATGTAGCAAAATTTAATAAGCACAATACAAGCAAATTAAGATTTGACATTTGCAAAATTTCTACCTGCCGTCCTCAGTTTTTTCATGATTATTCATTGATTAATTTTATCCCCTCATACTCAGTTTGTTTAATTACTTAGTGATCTCAGTATGATTTTAATTTCCGCATTAACTCAATGCTTTGTCAAAATACTCTTTTGAGTTATCTTTCTTCCTGCGAACCTACTTTGGCAGATGTTGAGCGTTAGTTTCAAAGTTGCATGTACAGTAAAATTCTGTTGTAATGCAGGTCTCTGGGGACGTAATTATACACGCTTTATAGGCAGCCCCGTGCTATTCTGAGATAAATAAATTCCAGCATGAAATTATAAAAAAATTATGAAAGGAACGCAATATTTTGTTTTAAATTTATTAATGCTTTGTTAAAATAGTCCAGTATTTTCTTTTGGCGTGAAAGTTGACAGCTTTTCTGTGTCAAGTACGTCTTAATACCATATTTCCGGCCCATAAGGTGCACTTTTTTACCCCAAAATGTGCTCTAAAATCAGCCTGTGCCTTATGGGCCAAGTGTACAACTTGGTCTTCTAAGATGCAAGTTGATTCGCTGAGAAAGATACAGTAAACCCCCGCTTAACGATGGCAATCCGTTCCATAGGACCGATCGTAATGTGGATTCCAGCAAAAGTGGATCAGTATATTACCACACGACGGATCGGTTTAACTACATCATCGCTGGTGCATTCAGTGATACACAATACAGTTTAGATACGAAAGATGCTGGAATTAAATGATTTAAAATGTTATTTAACCAGTATTAACCAGTATTTAAACTTAAATAAAGTGTTGTAAATTGTCAACACATTGAATATTATTGCGTGAATATGCAAGATGCACCTCACCTCCGTGCTCGCCGTCTAATTGCGAGCCAATCTCAGCGACTTAATATTTAACCGCATTTTCAAGCAATGGGAAGAAAACATGGAATAGAAATTATTCACCTCTCATTATACAGTGTCTCCTCGTTTAACGTTGTTAATTCGTTCCTGAAAAACTCGACGTTAAGAGAAACAACGTTAAACGATGCAATATTTCCCATAAGAAACAATGTAAAAAATAAAAATCTGTTCCGAACTTACCAATTCTTCATTACAGCACAATAACGATTTCCGCACGTACATTATTACAGCACAACAATAAAAGGTTGGATATATGCCATTATTGAATGAAACATACAAACTAAATTTCTAAAACATTTTAATGGCGAAACTTTGATATTTTCACTTTCACGAAAGAAATTTTAACTGCTTTGACTGAATGATGAGGGTTTGGGTTCAGGGAAATCGGTAGCACTTCTGAAGTAATCATTAAGGGTTTTCTGGGTGGTGGCCTTCTATTTCTCCCGGTATAGTTCTCTGTAACATGTCACATCACTCTCAATTGCCCTACACACTTTTGCACTCCTCTCAAAGTCAAGGTCACGATCTCGCAAAATGTCCATTGCGCACTCTATATGTTTCATAGCGTCACTTATGTCTTTCGAAGTGAGTTGTTTCATGGCAGCAACTTCGCCAGCATCTTTCAGACTCCTCTGTTGTTCCAGCTGGAGAAGGTCCTCCGTTTACAGTTCCTCTCCATGGGATGCCAACAGCTCCTCCACATCATTATCGGAAATTTCAAGGCCAAGGTCTCTCGCAATCTCGACAATGTCTTTGTTAATGGTTTCCGCTGCATCCTCAAAACCCTCAAAACCGACAATTGGATCTGGAAGAACCTTTCTCCAGGCTTTGTGCATAGTTGAAGATTTTATTTCCACCCAGGCGTGAGCAATATTTTCGATGGCATTTTTAACATTATATGCCTTCCAAAACTCACGAAGAGTAATACCAGACTCATATTCAGTTGCAGTCATTACCTGCAAAAAGTTTCTGCGAAGGTAATATGATTTAAATGTCTTTATGACAGCCTGGTCCATGGGTTGCAGGAGTGATGTGGTATTTGGCGGTAAATAAACAACTTTCACATTTTCACTATAATCATCGGGGTTGGGAGGATGACCACCTGGGGCAATTGTCCAACAGAAGAAGTATTTTACTAGCCAGAGTCTTTCCTTTGCAGTACTCTTCTACATTGGGACAAAAATGATCGGTAAGCCATTCTATGAAGATCTGTTGTGTAACCCAAGCTTTTTTGTTCGCTTTCCATATCACAGGCAAACGATGTTTGGATAATCCTTTAAGTGCCCTCAGAGTGGTACACTAACATTGGTTTGATTTTTAAATCACCCGATGCATTGCCACCCAATAACAGCGTCATGCGATCTTTAGCCATCTTAAACCCAGGAATGGACTTCTCTTCCATCGAAATGTAGGTTCTTGTAGGCATGCGCTTCCAAAATAAAACTGTCTCGTCCACATCCAATATTTGCTGAGGTAGGTAACCTCCCTCCTCGACAATTTCCCTATAATGTTCAATAAATATATTGGCAGCCTCACTATCAGCACTGGCTGCCTCACCGCTAGTTTTCACAACACCACGCAAATTTGCACGTTTCATGTATCTGTCAAACCACCCACGACTAGCAGTAAAAGGCTCAGGATTAGCTACGTCATCAGTTAAGTCACCATAAATAGCCAGTGCCTTTCTTTGAAATCTAGACAGGTCAACTGGTTGTTTTTTTATGAATTTCATTTTCATACCACACAGTAAGCAATCGTTCCATCTTTACTAAAATGGTGCTTCTATTGCGTGTGATAAATGCGCTGCACTTAGAGGAGTAGCAACTCTTCCAAATTCCTTAATTTTTTCTTTGTCTTTTATAATGGTCCTTATCGTCGTCGCCTGAAAACCTAGAACTCGGCCGATTTCCGCAGTAGTTGCACCTTGTTCACTTCGTTTAATTATGTCAAGTTTTTGTCCTAACGTTACCTTTTTTTTCACCTCGGATGATACGCCAGGATCACCACTTCTCTTTGAAGACATAATTTTGGTTTATGCACTGCAATTATAACAGGTATAAAACAAATAACGCGATAATTATTCGCTCAGGTAAAACACATGCCAAACCACGCCAAACTTTTCCGCCGAATGAAAATTACGCATCAGACGCGCCCAGCGCACCAAAAACCTATTCGCCATTCATTTTTTTTTGGTCGCGCATAATTTGAACAACGTTATCGCAAAGCACTGGCGACGTTGAACGATGTAGGGGTTTTAATTGTTGGACAACGTTATCGCGAAACAACGTTAAACAGGACAACGTTAAACGAGGACACACTGTACCTCTGCTTACTACTCCGTGTCGGTAATTAGGCATCTTTCTTTTGGTCTCACGCCATCATCACTACATTGGCATTACCTCAACGATACCTGTAGAAACGCATCCGTAAAAAGTGATGTTACGAGCTTGCTAAAGTTATGTACACAGAATTGCATTGAGTAATGGCAGAAATAGGCCAAGTATGAGTGAGAAGTAGTATATAGTCATACATAGACAATAAATTGATCACCCGGTAATTTTCCACTAGTAATAATTTACGTGCGCATTTACTAAATGAGAATGCTGTGAGAAAATACGTATCTTACCATTGCGATTGACAGAAATATCCAGTTTCAAGTAATGCACCACAAAATATGGCGATGCAAAGTAAATGGACGTTGAAAATCACGATTTGCATCGCTGCTTATGTGAAAATTGGTCAAAAAGCATGTAGAATAACCACGGTGAAGAAAAAATCAAAACTTAACAATGGTGATTTATTTCTCTATCAGGGTGGTGATCGTCAGGGAAAACCTGGAATTGTCGGGGAATTTTGAATTTCTGGAAAAGTCAGGGAAATGTCAGGGAATTCTCGTAACAGTCAGGAAGAAACTGTGATAGGAAATTCTAGTGATTTTTCTACCAGTTCGTTTATCGCCCAGTCTTTCTCGCCCTTTATTTCACTAAGTAAAACTAATGTCCGTCGCTGGCGAGCATGGAATAAACCCCATCAATTCGTGGAATATTCAGTTCTGAATCTTATTAGTTGTGAATCTTTGTTATTTAGTTGTGAATCAGACGTACAATGTATCCCTTTTGCATATCCTTATTGCAATATTTGCCTAGTAGTGTTAAAATTCATGATCACAATGTATTACGCTCATCACAAGTAATCCGAGGCTATGTTGTTCGGAAAATTTACCCGGTTTTTTTTTAACTTCCGAGACTCAGGTCGAGAGATAGCTGGAGCACACTAGCTCGTCGTAAATACATGCTTGCAGTTCTAAAAATACGAGACGTTGATTATTAAAATTGTAATACAAGTACGATCTCATGTGTAAACAAAATCTTACGCAATATCATCATCGATTCCCATACCCTTCGTGAGACAGCAAGAATACCCCTCCTCCCCTCCCCACCTTTCACGCTCGACGTAAATGTTGAATGGCCCCATTAGCTCCATCATGAAACAATTTAGTTAGGTCACAAATTTCTATTATGATATTCCTAAATATGATGCTGTCGTTGCTATTTGCCTCCTGTCTTTGCTCGCTATAGCGCGCTTACGTTTTGTTTGTTTATCCAAATATTTTTAAATTTTTTGGTTCCTTCTAACAGTCAAGGGGTTATAACCACGTTAACCAAACTGTTATTTGCTTCTGAAGGTCACTCGCGCCATCCGATTTTGATCCAGTCCAACAATTTGGATTTGGTTTGTATTTTTCGCGCAGCTTAGTGATACCTGTGCCGGAGTCCGCCAGTAAATTGGCCATTAACTTTCCCTTCGTTGCCTTTTCAGTAATCCTCAACTTTCCAGAACTACCATGACGCGACTATAATTTGGATGAGAGTTTAACTTATGATTTTTTAATATATTTTTTTTTATTAGAATGTGCTTGTTGCTTTTAATGTATTGATTTCAGCTTTTAGTATTTTATGAGTTTTGATGAAAATTTATTTCGACAGATATAAAATATTCCAATAAAAGGTGACCTTTTGGTAATCAGTCAGGGAAATTGGTAAATCCATCAGGGAAAGATCAGGGAAAAGTCAGGGAATTTATGAATTGGATATCAGTAGCCACCCTGTCTATGGATTTTTGTATTTTACGCTATTAGTTGTGGAAAAGGTCATCGGAGGCAACCACGTAAATAGAATCATCTTCCGTGGTCGGCGAAGCTTTGTAAATATTTGGGAACCGCATAAATTTGACAAGAAGCCACGTTGGGAGTTTCTTCTTTGTACTCTAATCGTAGATCACAGATAATCAAGGGAAACCCCCGCATTGAGAACTCAGTTGCCCAAAGCCCTCAAAACATATGCCACGGATAATTTGGGGCCGCAGTAGACAAAGCCACGGATGATAAGGAAACCAGAACGTATTAAAATGTAACTTTTCTGCCAAACAACAATGTGTCTGAAGCAAAGTTACTGTCGTGCATTGAAGCATAGTTGCATGAAAGTATGAAATGTCTTGACAAGTTCAATGGGAAGCTAGTGCAAAAGGAACTGTGAAAATTTTTGGGGACAAGCCCAGACCTGTGGTATATCTGAAACTGCGTTATTCTGAGATGCGCTAAAACCGGATTTTACTGTATTAGGAAATTAAATATTTTTTAGTAAATTATCTCACTTTTCACGTGGTAGAGCATTAGCATTTCTCGTTCTTTAGTGACTCATTTTGTAAAATTGAAGAGAGGTGATAAGTGGATTGGAAAGTGCCGTAATAATAATTACTAAAAACAAAAATGTTAACTCTAATTTCACTTGAGTTTAAAATTATTTTGAATTGAATGAAACCAAGTGTAGTTAATAAATCAAATACAGTAAAACCCCGCTTTTACGTCCCCGGAATTTACGTTTTCCCGTGATTTACAACATTTTCTCCCGGTCCCAAAAATATTTGCATCATCATAATGTATTTTCATCCCGCTATTTACACTTTCAAATCCCGCCATTTACGACATTTGAAGGCAAGAAAGATGGCGGCTGGCGCACTTCAACTGGCGAGACTTCGAGCGTGATTAATGTTAAATATGGATAAAATACTTGCTTAAACATGATATATGAATGCTTATTTATTTGGTTTCCTTTAAAAACACAATTATTCGTTTGATCGTAGCACATTACATCAACAGCATTGCTGAAAAGTATTTATGCCGGATATTGTAATGCTTGCGATCGCGATTCTCGAATTGGTACTAAGGAGCCATACAGGGAATAGAATTCGCTTCCCTGGCCGTACTAGATGTTTAAAAAGTACATTTAAATTTGTAGCGGATGCCATAAATATATTTAATCAGATGTTATTTGGCCAACTACCGCTGTCATTGTGGCGAGAAGTTAAAACGTATGCTAACTCTTGTTCTCATGCTTCGCAGCGATCTTTTTCTTATTTCTCGTAAAGCCTGAATCACACGATCATTTTTTCCATCATTTTTAAGGGATAGCTCCAGTGATAGCTCAAGGGATAGCTTTCCCTACAGCTCTGACGTCATCATTTTTCAGGGATAGCGGCAATGATAGGGATTGCCATCCCTTTTTCCATCATTTGGTCCTGTCCCTTTTTCCGTCCCTGAACACGTACATGAATCTGAAGTTCAGCCAATCAGAGCGAAGGGAAGCAAAACGCGATTGTGTCGCCGCAAGTGACTTCTGGTCGAACTAGCTCGGTAAACGTAAAAGTGGTAGGACAAATTTCCCGGCAATGATGCGAGCACCTACAGAAAAAATGATCGTGTGACCGGAAAAATGACAGCTCGAGCTATCATTTGAGCTATCCCTTGAGCTGTCATTTAAGCTATCCCTTAAGCTATCATTGGAGCTATCCCTGAAAAATGATCGTGTGATTCAGGCTTAACTCACGCACTAGTACCATTCATCTTGTGTTTTTAGGTTTTTAGTTACTTCACCTTTAGTTTTATTTAATGAGCAGTTACTTACGGCAATCGTGAGGAAACTTATTTTAAAACAGCAAACAAGCGTGCGAGATAATCGTTATCATTTGAAGAAAAAATCAACATTTTGCAAAGAGAATTGACTCTAATACGAGCACTCGCGTGTCCCTGACCGAGGAACTTGATATACCCGTTCAACGTGGAACACAACCGTAAAAACCCGTAAATGTATAGAGAAAAGTGCTAAGGAATGCGGCCGTATTGGAAAAAGGCGTAAATTCATTAAATACTCCCAAGTATGATGAACTTGAAGAAATTATGAAGACATTGTTTCAATCTTCCCCCGAAATAATAAATTTTTAATGTGGATGAGAAAGGTCTTTTTTTAATAATGCCACACACAAGACCCTCTAGACTTCAAAGGGGACCCTTGTCATGCGGCCAAGCTCAGCAAAGCTCGCCTTACTGTTTTATTAGGAGCTAATCCAGATGGCAGTGTGAGACTGAAGCCCTTTGTTTTTGAAAAGTCCAAAAATCCATATTGCTTTAAAAACATTAAGAAAGACTTTGGCTACAACCTATGCAGCCAACACAAAGGCATGGATGACATAGACTATTGTTGAAGAAAACATTTATGCCTTTGATGCAAAGATAGACATGTAGGTAGATATGTAGGTAGACACCACCTCAAATCAAGTTCAGTCAAAATATGAGAAAACTTTTATTTTTGTTAACTTTTGTTTATTCATTTATTTATGTGTATTTGCTGACCCATCAAATATTAAACATCACCTGTTAATTTAAATAAAATTATTTAACAATAGGCTATGATTTTGCTTCTATTTCCTACAAATTATAATTTCCCTCGATTTACATTTTCCCGCGATTTACACTTTTTTCCTTCATCCCCGTCAAAAGTGTAAAAGAGAGGTTTTACTGTAGTTAATTTTTGTATGGATGAGGGCGTGACATGAGTTTTTGCTTCTCAAAAAGGTGCTGGATGCCAACAACTGTGACTATGAGCAGAGGGAGCGTTTCCTGCTGCTGTGCGTGCACGGCGACCCCAACACGGACTCGCTCGTGCAGTGGGAGATAGAGGTGTGCAAGCTGCCGAGGCTGTCACTGAATGGAGTCCGCTTCAAGCGGATCTCGGGCACGTCGATTGGCTTCAAGAACATTGCTTCCAAGGTGGCGAACGAACTCAAGCTCTGACTTGGGCCCCCCCACTGCTGCAGCAGCGGCAGCGGACCCTTCCCCCTCGCACCCTTCTTCATGCCGCCCCCCGGGTCGGAGGGGGCCCTCGAGGAGGCTGACGAGGAAGGGGAAACGACGACAGAGCAGCAGCAAGGGCATCAACCATCACAACCGCAGCGACAGCCGGAAGGAGGAGGGGGGGCCAGGGAGGTGGGAGGTGGGGGGGCCAGGGAGGTGGGAGGGGGCAACGGCAGGGCCTGGGACTCTCCCGGTCGCCACCCCGACTGACTTTCCACAAAGACTCGCTCACTTTCTTTCCCCCTCTCTCTTTCGTTGTTCCTCTCTCGTTGTCGTGGGGAGGCGTTGTCATGGGCAGATACTGTAAGGTGAAGGGAAATCCACGAGCAGTCTTTTCCCACTCAAACCTCTCTCTCGTTTTGCACGTCTTATGAGTGAATCGGTATGCACCAGTGCAATGGTGGATGTCTGACAGAGAGGGAGTAAGAGAGTGTGTGAATGCAAGCGTACCAGCGCAAAATGTGCTTTGAATGAGAGAGGGGAAGTGTGTTTTTGTTGAGCCCTCCTCTCTCTCGTTAGTTTGTCCTCCCCTACTCCCCCCTCCCATTGCAAGTCCAGCCTTATGGAAGCGTCAACCTTGACGGAGGTTTCCTGTAGCCGCAACAGTAGACGTCATGTTGTTGCTTTACTTTGACAGTGGTGAGCGCCTCCTAATGTGGTTCTATATATGTGCCGATGGTTTATGATTTGAAGCGTGATCAAGTTGAGTTCTATACTTTTGAGTTGCTCCAAAATGTCACATATTGGATTAAGATTTGAGAGAAGCACTTCAAATTTTGATCTCTCTAAACTTGTAATTTTTTCCTTGATTTGACAACCACTCTCTCTCTGTTAAATTTGCAGCATGACTTTCAGTGGCTGTGCACAAAAATATTTCAACATATAATTGGGGAAAATCCATTGTTGGGCACAAATTCAAGTTGAAATTCATTTCTAGTATTTCTTTTGATACAGGCTTATTTTGTTCCATAGCTGGACTCTGTAAACTATTGCTATTACTGTTAGCATAAATATTTTTGATCGCCTTCATCCACGCCAAGTTCCTTTTGACCATCTCTGCATCTGGATAATCCCTTCGCTCTCATCTGTCCCTTAAAGCAAACGCCAGCCCAAGAAGTAACACGGTTCTTGATACAGATGCTATGTTTGTGCTCATACACTGAAGCCTTATGAAACACCAACTCGGTGGTAATCCTTCCCCTGACCTGGGGACTAGATCGATATATCCAGCCCATTGTCCTGTGTGCTCGACTGATCTGTGCGTGCATTATGGTGGACTTGTGTCATTGTTGTCCATGAGGAATGGTGCTTCGTCAAGAAGCATGTCTGTGGAGGCAATGGTGCCGAAGATTGCTGAATAGAGGGAAAAGGAGAGCTGTACAACGATTGATGAGATGACTGTGGGGACTGTGGATAGAATTTCCTTTTGCAAAAATAAAAAGACAAGTATGAGAGGCCTCCCTCTGCATGGTTAGCTGCTTTGAATGCATCTCAGTACTCCGACATCTTTTTAATGTCTCGATAGAATTGGAGACTTAAAAGCTCAGTGTTTCCACAGAAGAATTGTTCTCCCCCTAACCTTAAATGAAATTTCCCACGATAGGGAGTGTTCCAGGATATGAATTGTACAAGGCAAAGAGGAAATTGTCCCATGGAACTGTGATTTGGTTTCAGAAATGCCTGTCTGAGAGAGAGAGTATGCTTCAAAGGCATTTTTTTGTATGTACACCCATCCCTGCATCTGAATGATTGAATATGTGACTGTCGAGCGAATGTAGAAAGTTGTTAATGAGTGAATGCTGTCCTTGTGAATGTTTCCAGTCTTTTATTTTGGTTCTACATTAGTTCAGTTGGCACAGTGTTAGCACCACTGCTCCCAATATATGCAACATGTATCAGTTGAGGGCTTGCAAGGCTGTTGCCCTTATACAGAATGAACGTTTTGAGATTAAATATATATAAATATGCATATATGATGTGTTCGGTGCATGTAGATAGTTTTCAAAAAGGTGGGATTTGAGTTTATAGTGGAGGAAAGAGGGAGGGACAATCAATTTTGGTGATTTGAGTGGAGAAGTTGAAATGAAATGTGATCTTATTTAAAGTATGCCCAGGAGGAGGTATCAAGACTTAGAAGAGCTGTTATTCAACAATAGTTGCACTGGTAGGTGAAAGTTAATAGAGGGTGTATGCTTACTCACCAAGGTGATATGAAATGTAACAGAGAGAATAAAGGAAATAACAAGAATGAGTGCGAGGCATGGAGTGATGTGATTGTTGCACCTATTACCACCTCGAATCATTTTCAAATGTGTCTTACTTTTTCTGTGATGAGGGAAAATTGTCATGCCATTGCAGCTTTCAAACTCTAAATTGGCTTTGTAAACTTGACTCTTCCATTTTCCATGTTTCAGTATGGCCCCTCTTTGCAACTTATTTAAGCCAAGCCAGTTTTTTACCAGATGTTCATCTTATGATATCAGTCTTTCCCAATTGTTCTAATCATATTTGGTATTATCTTTAATTTAAGATAAAACTTTTAAGCATTTACAGAAATCATGTATAAATATACAATGCTGATAGCCCTAACCTGTCTTTTATTTTATCTGATGTATCTATCAGATCCGTTTTAAATGGTGGATACTTTCGGCATTCAAACTTGACTATTTATCTCCCTTGGTTTGCTAGTTGACCTTCCATTATTTCATGTAATTTTATTACATCATTCTTACATCATTGTTTTCCTTGTTATACCTGTTGGGAAGTGGTACTCCATGAATTTTCTGCATCACACATTTTTATCGAGCTTAAAAAAAACATCTTTCTGTGTAATTTTTTTCTTTCCTTGCAATTTAATGAACAATTTTGAAGGTGGTAAGTTTAGAAATTATGAATGTTGTTCCTACTCCCCCTGTCTGTCATGTCCACATCCACATTTTTAATTATTTGTTGTTTCTGCCATCAAATTGTATGTGTGAAAAAGTTGCAAGGATTTTAGTGAATGATTGATTACAGTTTTAGCTCATGGTAACCTTGCCCTTTGTATGACAACAGTGGTAATTCAATAATTATTATTATTTTCTTTGAAGTTGCTAAAGAGGTGTTTAGAAATGGGATGTCGAGGTATATCTTTTTGCTCTGCCACTTCTTATTTTGAGTGGTGCTACAAGAGAGTCTTGGGGTTTTCAAACATTGATGTGTGTTTTTTTGTTGAGAGTTTGTGGATATTCAATTGTGAAATGCAGGAAGCCATTTGTGGAGCATCCATTTTGATCGCTGGTTGATCATTTTCATGAGGTGTGCCATTGTGGTTCGTGCATTCTCATTGATAATTGTAATGGCTAAAAAGCATGAGTGGCATTGAATATGGCAACAAATTAAATCTAACCTTGTAGAGAAATTATGGCAATGCTGTGGCAAAATTTGCAAATGAAAATTTAGTGGTGACAATTTAGTAGCTTTAATATTGAATAAATATTAAAAACAATTTGTCAAGTATTATTCTCTCTGTATTCTTTCACCTTCTTTTGCGCTCTCTTTATTTCCCCAAAGTAAGTCATTACTCAGGCGTTTCATCACCGTCTCTTCCTCAGCAGTCAAGTTGTCCCGAGCCATGCTTATTTGCTGGGTTCCTTTTTTTACTGGCTCCTGGGAACAACGTCAATTTTAGTCTATCCATTCATCAACCCCCTTCTACCATTGTATCGCACATTAAAGCAGTGTGTGCTGTTTGCATTGTGTCAGTGTGCCCCCTCGCACTCCTTTTCAATGACGTGCAAATTGTTGGGCGATTACTAAACCTATAGTATAAATGTAATTTTCTCTGACTGGATGAATGACTGTATGGCTGGATGAGAATTAGTTATGCAGGCGGTTGAGCCTTTGATGAGTAAGTGAATCTTTGTGCTTAACAAAGCAAGGGTCTCCACGTCACACTTCGTTAGGGTCTCTAGCAATTGATTTTTGTGTGCATGGGTGACTGCAGAGTGCTACTTTATTTTCTTTTGAGGAACTGAAAAGTTTGTAGAAACCTCTGTGGCTAAGAAATGTGTGTGATTGAAGTCTTGGTGTGAAGTCTTTCTCGTTGAATGTGACCCATGTTCTCAAAGCATGGAGCCCGCATTGTGTACTTACCCTGGATCCCCGTCTCTGGAGTGGCTGGCCGTACTCGAGGCGGTGGCCAGGTGGAGACCCGATGGTCAAGTGCTGACTGGAGATTCTCCCACCTGTATGCTTACAGTCGTCCGTTTTTCCTTGGAAACTTTTAACACTGTTAGGAGGTCAGGGGTTGAGTGAATCAAGTGATTAATGAAAGAGGGTGTGTACATTAAGAGACAAAAATAAGAATATCGGGAAGCCGTATTACTTAGCCTGTGTTGTGTATGTTTAGGTTTGTGGAAAAGATGTTCTTTTGGAGTAAAGCCAGACGAATGTTTGCAGTAACCGTTGAAATAGGGGCTTGTGCCAAGAGGCACCTGTGTCCTAGTTCCATGAAGTTTGTTGTTGTCTGGGGAAGTATTTTGATTTTCCTGCGCAAGTACTTCATGAAAAGAGAACTCTCACAAGTTTATCTTGGAAGGATTCTATATTCTTAAAAAGTGTTCTTTTTGACTTAAGTAATAGTGTTCTGGATCTGTTGAGCACATTTTATTGTGGGATAAAATATATATATATGTAATTTATTGATTTCATGATGTGTTGGTCATGTTTAGCACATAAAAAATGCCTTTATAAAAAGAGTTACTTATCAACCTTGTAGATACTCAGTCAACTTCCTCATGTAAAATAGTTGCTTTGACACTGTATTTTAATATTATCGTGATAATCATCATACGTGGTGGCAGTTGAGTGTGGGGAAAATATTGACTGTAGTGTTAAAATTTATAATAAAAATTAACTGGTCCATGAAGTGTTAATTGGAGTTGGAGATTGTGTAGACTTTCAATCTTTGCCTTTGTTAATTTCTTATGCAGCGGCACTGGAAACTTCAAGAGGTGACTTAATTTTTTCAAATTCAACTTTTTTTTTTTTAATTGGAATCTTGTTGACAATGTTGGATATAATTAAATTTCAAGTTCTTCATTTCAATTGTGAGCTAATATCTCTGGTGTACATAGCAGAATTGGAACGTTTATTCGTTAGATGTTTTGACAGTACTTTCACTTATCATTTTGTATATATTTATATATATTAAATTGTGAATTGTCTATATCTGCAGCCTCCTTCGGTATGGAATCCATTCTAAGCCAGTGGTTGGATGATGATACACCTTTCTAAAAAAACTATTTTTATTGATTAAAATTATTTGTTAAATTACAAATGCAGTTGGTTGATTTCTTTTTTGTAATTCATTTCTTCATTGATCACTGAATTATTTGTGCTCTTAAAAAACATTCAATTTAATTTAAAAATGCCAGCCTTTACATTGCTTCTGTTTTAGCAAATTTCCTTCTTCTTGTACTTAGTTTGCATCTCATAGTTGAGGATTTGAAATTATTTGATTGAAGGCATCATTTTATTACCTAATCATCTTAGCATTCTTAAAAAATATTGATTACAGTTAGGTATGATGTTCAAATGCCTACAAGCACTTCCTTAATCATCTGGAAATATATCTTTGTGGAAAAGGCCAGTTCAAAAATAGTTAGGCTCATTAAAACTGTTTGTAATATCTGTTGAAACAGTTGAAGAGTCGTGGATCAAAGGTGGGCCACCCTGTATGTTGTACAACTCCCTTAAAGTTTCCCTTTTCATTTTAAACCATTTTTATCTCTTATATTTAGTATTATACTGTGAGATCTCACTCATCAAGCTTAATACGAGTGAGACTTGCTGTCCATAGAAATCAGTGTGTTTCATTTTACGTTAGTTGAGTACAAAATGACTAAGTGATCGCTATCAGTATTGACCAACCAAAATCCTTTATTTACTTCTTTTGAAGCATATTCAAAAATAAGGACATCAAGCATGATGCAGATATCTGCATCAATAAACCGATGGGTAACTTTGTTATACATCATGGAGGAATAACTAAAAAATTACACTCAAACTGTGACAAGTCCCCTGGTCCAGAACAACATGTATATACTTGCTACAGAGCTTAAGTAGCTAACCCCGCCCATCACCTTATTTCTAGAAATTATACGTCACAAGTGTTTATCGGCCCAAGGCTGGAGAATGGCCCGTGTCTCTCCAGTATTTAGAAATGGAGGAAGCAAGAAACACCTCTATCTTGATCATCACTATCTGCTAGATTCTCGAGCTCATAATTATTAGTAATATCATGTGCTTCCTTTTTCTATAACAGCACAGGATGGCTTTTGGGAAAGGAGATCATGTGAAATGAAAGGGAGACTTGATATCTTGGATTTGAAGACCATTCGAGGTTCCTCACAAAAAAGTCAATTTTCAAACTACAGTCATGTGGATTCAATGAAAAAATAGTAAATAGGTAATGTGTGTCAAACACTGATTCCAAACAATAATTGGTTACAGATGGAATTTGTTCTGACATGGTTAGGGTGGCATCCAGTATCCATCAGGGAAATGTGATAGGAACTCGTTAAATCCTTCTTTAAAGTAATCGATGCTCGCTCTTAAGCAAGTAGAGTAGCAGCAAAATTAGAATGTTTGCTGTGATAAATGAATAAATTGTCACAACAGTGGACTCAAGTTCCCTCATTGCATCAGAGCTATGAAGTGGGGATTAATCTTGGTAAATTCACTACAGCACACTTCTCACAAAAGAAACTGCATCTATTAAGTGGGGCAGTAAATGTAAATTTGGACGATGAAGACTAATATGTTCCCAAGAATCACCTTCAGACCTAGCATGGGTAAATCAGTGGAACCATTTGTGGCACTGTGTAAAGGATTAATCAAGTGAATTGTAGGAATGTTCTCAGATGAATAAGTGAAAATCTGTCGAAAGATATCTATGGTAGATATCTATTTACAATCTATCTTTTTACAATTTTTAATATCTAGACACTAGATATCTAATGTATGTCTGCAATAGATATCTATTACATATATTATTGTCCATTTGCAACACCACCTAAAGTAGAAGGCCTCAGTGGCTATAAGCTTATGATGCTTGACGCCACGATGCGGATTAAGCCACCATCTGGGGGCTTATTCTCTAACTCGAAGCATCGGAGCTTTCAGGCGAAAAGATGCTTCAATAAGCTACTTGCTCCCATCGGTATTCTCTATCATGGAAGCTACCGGAGAAAGAGCAAGCAGAAGCTACCGGTAGCATATTAGGCTCCCACCCATATTCTGTAAATGTCACGAAGCTACTTCCGTAGCCCCAATAAGCTCCCACGGTAGCCTTACGAAGCGCGGCCTCCGTATTCCCTGCTTAAATATTGGTCATTTTCTAACGCTTATCTATCTATAATTATCCAACTCACGGGTATGTTTCTTACATTTATTAAATGCGCATTCTTTGCACTTTCACTGGGTTACTTTGTCATTTTCGCCATTGGCGGAATTTTTCACAAAAAAGATATTAACTGGAGTGACGGAAAGCCATATTTACCTTGGGTGAGTTACGTGATTCCAGCCCATAATGGGATACTTTTCGGGCCGTGGTAGCACAGAGTAAAGATATATCCCTACTCTGTGGTGGTAGCGAGTATCGCCTTCGCATTTCTTTTGAAAGTTTCATCTTCGTATATTATTTAAATGATTTGAAGCAACGAGTAATCGACGAAAGCAAATAGCACGAATCATATTGAACCATATCATCGACATGAACCTTAATTCCCGAATATATTTACGAACAATCTTATTTCAAGTGATCAACACAGCCAAGATGGACGTGCGTTCCTATTCACGAGATTATGTAAGCAAAAATAGAACATTTTTAGGATTTTGCTCGTATGATTTTTAATGCGTGGAATTTTTCGCTAAACACGATACAAGAGCATCTTCACCGTCTTAAACGGCCTTAAAACATGTTTCACCAGTTTTATCCACGGAAAAACATTGAGACGAGCTTTCCCATTGGTTCTAAGAATGACGTCACCAGTAATGAAGTTTCCGCGGATTTGGTTTAAAAAGATTCTCATACCCGCCTTTCATCAAACTTCTCTCCACTTCCTTTTACGCTCTTGAGAAAGCTCCCGCGAGTTAGAGAATATGGTTGGTAGCCAATTCTGGTAGCTTATTCGAAGCAACCGCATCGGTAGCTTCGAGATAGAGAATAAGCCCCCTGGCCTCGGTGCTCGCGAGACTAGCTGCAAATAGACGAAAGTGAGCAGTTCTTGCACGCGTTTCGAAGTTGTTAAACCAAAGTCGACGTTTCTAAGTGCCGTGTACTCATTGAATGTTCTTTGAAAGTGAGCCAGCGTTAATTGAAAAACATGGTTAACATTGCCCAACCTCCCCTACAACACACATTTGGACATACATATGTATTTCTGTTGTATTTTAATTGTTCGCATACATATGTATTAATGTGCTGTATTACATCTGTAATACTTTTGTATTTTTTCATGGATTTCCTCTGTATTCATACATATGTAAAAGTGGTACGTATTACATGAAGAATACATTTGCATTTTTTCTGTATTTTATAAGTTTGGATACATATGTAAAGATGGTCAAAAATACAAAAAAATACATATGTATACTTCCTGTATTTATGGGATGTATACTTGCGTGGCGCCCTGTGAAATTCTCATTTACGTTTTATCCAGAAATCATTAGGTTGAACGCTTACGCCAATTTTTCTTATTCCATTGATCTTTCTCTCATCAAATTTATATACCCGAAAGTTTGCACAAATGTTATTCAAAGGTCGAAAGTGAGTACGTATAGTGAAGATGGCGGCCGTATATATGTGAATGTGTAAATTTGAGTCTCCATAAGCAAAATATACATATTGAAATTTGGCTGTCCATACAGGAAAAATACAAAACATGGCTCATGTCGCATCTATTAATTGTTGACGAATGGATTAGCTGCCGGTCGTCACCTGATTTCCATTAATGTCTATATTTATATAAGGTTTGATGCATAATTTTTTGCCCGAATCACATTTAAGCCAAGGACTGGCGCTACATGTATTGTTTTGATTCCGGACTTCCGCTTTTTTTACTTTCAATTTTTCCCCTGGTGATGTCGCTAGCATCGAATGTTTTTTTCAGTTTCTTTCAGAAAGACATGGCGTCAGTAGGAGATTTCGTGACGGCAAGCCACTTATCTTCGAATTTTTCAGTTGAAAAGCCACCCTCTGAAATATCGCTTACATCATTTATTGTTTGATGTTAAGAATTGCGTGTGAGACTGTTGGAGGGTCAATATCATTCCTTGAGTACTTGTAGTGGTAAAAAATCTCCAGACCTCGTTGGAACGCTCTGCAGGCTTTTGGGCATTTTCGTTTCTAGCATTGAACGTTTTCTAAGCACATCAGCCATGACAACCAAGAGCAGGGGCCCAAGTCTGTAACTTGGGGCGCCGGAGACAGGAGAAGCGAGATTCCTCCCGAAAATGTCACCCGACCGTAGTCTGTAACTGGGTGGAGAAACTTCAGCCGGCTGTACCGGAAGGAGAAAAGTGAGGGTATGAAAATTTCTGAAGCCAAAGCTGACTATTGGACATATTTCAGTGACCTACTTTTGAGAGCCAATGAAATCGACTGTACCTTTTCACAGCTGTAGAAGCGAAAGATTAGTCTGCTTTGTTTACAAAATTTCTGAGGACGAATATTCGCGATATTGCTTAATTTCCGCTATTTCAGAGTATGTACCAGTCAGATAATTAATACCATTATACTCTCGAGTTTCCGTTACACTTCATCCTATTTTAAAACTCACCGAAAGGGCAATTATTAAATCTTCCCGACAGAAAGACATCCCGCATCAACAAACTTAATTGGAATTAAATTTGTTTAAACAGCGATATATGGATATTAAACTAAATAATTATCTAACATTTAATTTGATAAATTAACACGTTTAATGAATGGGCTACTTGCATGATAAATGGATGATTGACAAGATTGAAAACAGAGTAATAGCCGTCTGTTAACTGACGTTACAATTGCACGACGTTTCACTAACTGAAATTACTGGAGACGAATATTCACGATATTGATTAATTTCCGCTATTGAAATGTATGTACCAGTCAGATAATGAATACCATTGTACTTTCGAGTATCCATTACACTTCATCACTCCTAAAGTGTAGGTATATATAGTATTGGCACAGTCTAAACTACTGTGTTTGTTTGTTTAGACTGTGGTATTGGCATATCACACCGGCTGGGCAAACTTCATTGGAATAACATTTGTTGGAACAGTGATACATGGATATTAAACTGAAAAATTTTCTAATATGTAATTTTATTAATGAACACATTTATTTTATGGGCTACTTACATGATCAATGGCCGATTGACAAGATTGAAAACAGTAATAGCCGTCAGTTGCACAAACGTTAAACACATGTACTGTCAGTATACTGACATTAAGCAGCTAAACCACTCGACAACACACGTCATTATTACAAGGCATTTCAAAAGTAGCATCCAAAGTTCAAGTAAACGCCGAATATACCACAAAACTTGTATGAAATTTATCCAATGCTTGGCCCACAGTAACACATTATAAAACACACCGATTTTTTTAAGGAAAGTTGCAGATGATTTTCACTTATATTTTCAGGATAATAAACATATCACAAGAACATCACTCCAAAAGTAAAATATCAAACCCCAAGGGAGAGTTCCTTCATTGTGGGGAAACGTATCAGCGTACAATCCATGAATCGAGTGATATATGCCGTGGTATATGCTCAAGTCGTTCTAAGTCGATACAGTGTAGTTTAGGATTATATCAGCATCCCAAACACTTATACAGCGGCGTTCAACCTGGAATTTGAATTCAATCAAAATAAATCTCGGATTATAAGCGTAACGAGAACAGCTATAAAAATGCCAATTCTTTGTCAGTGGAGCAAGTAAATGGATGACTTCTTACACTTGAGTCACTGGTGTAAAAGAATACATGTGAAGTATACTAGAAGACTAAAGTCACACACATGGATGAATTAGAATATACGAACAAATATAAGACAGGACATATTCGCTAGCGTTCACAGCTGTAATGCCCGTTCTTCCGTGTTCACCTACGCCTACGGTTGATTGGAACGGCGATTGGAAATAATATGAATAATCGTCATAATGTAAACGAAAATATGTTTCATTGAAATTAGTACCCAAGTGAAATTCAGTACGATACGTAAAAAGTAACTGAAAACTCAAATGCCCTTAAAACTGTCGATCAGCGTGAAGCTTACAAAACAAATTGAGTGAAATTTGTATAAGTCATAACCAAGGTAATATAATACAGGACTTAAGCTTTAATTCAACGTGTGCTTCGTGTATGGCACATTATTACTCACAAACTTTTCTTTAATGTAATTAGAGTAGCAGATTTTCATTTGTTGTGAACTATCAAAGGTGGAAGTTTAAACTTCAAACATCAAATTTGAAGACTCCGCTTACCATTATGTTTACATGTCGACATTTACGTAGTCTAAAATTGAGATTTCAGATCAGTAATTGATAAACGCTTCGTTTATAATAATTAATGTGGATGAGGTCTATGCTAATGTTCCGGCCCTCATTGCTTTTTCAATTGGAAACTGACAGAATGTATATACTATACTCATGTACGTGTAAATACGCGAAAAGTACAGACTTTATTCTTATGAACGATGGATTTGTTATTTTCCAAGCAGAAGTAAATCATCGTGAACTCTCTTATGCCATTGGTCAATACTTAAAATCACTGTCGTAATGCGCACATTTCTCCTATGGAGAAAACTTTCGTCGGTCTAGCAAGGCCAACGTAACTTGTCTCCCATCTGGGGCCGCCGGAAGTCGCTTCGCCGAGTTACAGACTTGGGTCGGGCGACAAGTTGTCTACGGGCGTTTCGTGTTCCTCCTTTCTACCGGAGAAACCCGTTACAGACTACCGACGGGAGAAATGGCTCTTTTTATCGCCCGGCGGATCTGATATCTCCCGTTTTCGGGAGAAATCCAAGTTACAGACTTGGGCCCCAGGGGCCCAAGTCTGTAACTTGGGGCGCCGGAGACAGGAGAAGCGAGATTCCTCCCGAAAATGCCACCCGACCGTAGTCTGTAACTGGGTGGAGAAACTTCAGCCGGCTGTACCGGAAGGAGAAAAGTGAGGGTATGAAAATTTCTGAAGCCAAAGCTGACTATTGGTCATATTTCAGTGACCTACTTTTGAGAGCCAATGAAATCGACTGTACCTTTTCACAGCTGTAGAAGCGAAGGATTAGTCTGCTTTGTTTACAAAATTTCTGAGGACGAATATTCGCGATATTGCTTAATTTCCGCTATTTCAGAGTATGTACCAGTCAGATAATTAATACCATTATACTCTCGAGTTTCCGTTACACTTCATCCTATTTTAAAACTCACCGAAAGGGCAATTATTAAATCTTCCCGACAGAAAGACATCCCGCATCAACAAACTTCATTGGAATTAAATTTGTTTAAACAGCGATATATGGATATTAAACTGAATAATTATCTAAAATGTAATTTGATAAATGAACACATTTAATGAATGGGCTACCTACATGATAAATGGATGATTGACAAGATTGAAAACAGAGAAAAAGCCGTCTGTTAACTGACGTTACAATTGCACGACGTTTCACTAACTGAAATTTCTGAAGACGAATATTCACGATATTGATTAATTTCCGCTATTGAAATGTATGTACCAGTCAGATAATGAATACCATTGTACTTTCGAGTATCCGTTACACTTCATCACTACTAAAGTGTAGGTATATATAGTATTGGCATATCACACCGGCTGGGCAAACTTCATTGGAATAACATTTGTTGAAACAGTGATACATGGATATTAAACTGAATAATTTTCTAATATGTAATTTTATTAATGAACACATTTATTTTATGGGCTACTTACATGATAAATGGCCGATTGACAAGATTGAAAACAGTAATAGCCGTCAGTTGCACAAACGTTAAACACGTATGTACTGTCAGTATACTGACATTAATCAGCTAAACCACTCGACAACACACGTCATTATTACAAGGCATTTCAAAAGTAGCATCCAAAGTTCAAGTAAACGCCGAATATACCACAAAACTTGTATGAAATATATCCGATGCTTGGCCACAGTAACACATTATAAAACACACCGATTTTGTAAGGAAAGTTGCAGATGATTTTCACTTATATTTTCAGGATAATATACATATCACAAGAGCATCACTCCGTAAAATATCAAACCCCAAGGGAGAGTTCCTTCATTGTGGGGAAACGTATCAGCGTACAATCCATGAATCGAGTGATATATACCGTGGTATATGCTCAAGTCGTTCTAGTCGATACAGTGTAGTTTAGGATTATATCAGCATCCCAAACACTTATACAGCGGCGTTCAACCTGGAATTTGAGTTCAATCAAAATAAATCTCGGATTATAAGCGTAACGAGAACAGCTATAAAAATGCCAATTCTTTGTCAGTGGAGCAAGTAAATGGATGACTTCTTACACTTCAGTCACTGGTGTTAAAGAATACATGAGAAGTATACTAGAAGACTGAAGTCACACACATGGATGAATTAGAATATACGAACAAATATAAGACAGGACATATTCGCTAGCGTTCACAGCTGTAATGCCCGTTCTTCCGTGTACACAGCATGACATCCAACTGACAACCGATATGCGTCCACATTAAATCATACGTGCAGGGAGTGTGTAAATCCCTGCCAAGGAGAGTAGATCCCTGCATACGTGCTACCCGTACGACTACGGTTGATTGGAACGGCGATTAGAAATGATACGAATAATCGTCATTATAATATGTAAACGAAAATATGTTTCATTGAAATTAGTACCCAAGTGAGATTCAGTACGATACGTAAAAAGTAACTGAAAACTCAAATGCCCTTAAAACTGTCGATCAGCGTGAAGCTTACAAAACAAATTGAGTGAAATTTGTATAAGTCATTATAATAACCAAGGTAATATAATACAGGACTTAAGCTTTAATTAAACGTGTGCTTCGTGTATGGCACATTATTACTCACAAACTCTTCTTTAATGTAATTAGAGCAGCAGATTTTCATTTGTTGTGAACTATTAAAGGTGGAAGTTTAAACTTCAAACATCAAATTTGAAGACTCCGCTTACCATTATGTTTACATGTCGATATTTACGTAGTCTAAAATTGAGATTTCAGATCAGTAATTGATAAACGCTTCGTTTATAATAATTAATGTGGATGAGGTCTATGCTAATGTGCCGGCCCTCATTGCTTTTTCAATTGGAAACTGACAGAATGTACTACTATACTCAGGTACGTGTAAATACGCGAAAAGTACAGACTTTATTCTTATGAACGATGGATTTGTTATTTTCCAAGCAGAAGTAAATCATCGTGAACTCTCTTATGCCATTGGTCAAAACTTAAAATCACTGTCGTAATGCGCACATTTCTCCTATGGAGAAAACTTACGTCGGTCTAGCAAGGCCGACGTAACTTGTCTCCCATCTGGGGCCGCCGGAAGTCGCTTCGCCGAGTTACAGACTTGGGTCGGGCGACAAGTTGTCTACGGGCGTTTCGTGTTCCTCCTTTCTCCCGGAGAAACCCGTTACAGACTACCGACGGGAGAAATGGCTCTTTTTATCGCCCGGCGGATCTGATATCTCCCGTTTTCGGGAGAAATCCAAGTTACAGACTTGGGCCCCAGGACTTGTTTCGTGCCAGGATGCAAGACGGGATACAGTAGAACGAGGGAAGAAAATGGCAAGCTGGGCGTCAAGAACAAATCATTGTTCAAAGCCACTGTAAGTACACATTCTGTTGTTAATGCTCTGCATTTGTAGTATTCTACTTGTTTTGTTATTAAGTGCAATATCATAACAATAGTGCTCATTTGTGGTTAATAGTACAAAATTCCGTCAACATTAATATAATAATTTCCGCTCTCTCGTCCACGTTGCGGTAGAGAATGGACGCACTCGTTATTGTTGACGCGTTAAGAGTTTTTCTTGGGTGTTGTTATGTTGGAACTGGAATAATCCAAAATTTGGTTGGAGTTACCGGTTAATGGACGTAAATTAGAGATTTCTGCGAAAATATGTAGTTTCCGCGGCTCCTAAGGAAGATAGGTCAGCACATTTCGCATAGTTAAATTAACTATATCTATCCTTTTACTGATGATGCTTTGTGTTTGAAAAATTTAATTTCGATTAACATGAAGTTCCAAAGACAGCGGCCCATACGAATGTTTTCAGTCTCAAGCGCGAATTAAAATGTTGAAGAAATTAATTTTCCGCCGGAAACCCTCTTAATTTATTTTAACAGTAGAACATGCCCAGCATCTGATAAATACCTTGGTTTTACCGTCATCAAAGACGTCTTGGCGGGAGTAAACTCCGTAAGTACGTACCTAGTCAAGCGAACATTCCGTTGGGAAGCATAGTGGATTTTTATTTGCATCTCTGTGACATTTACTCTGAAGATGAATATGGAGTCTCTTAAGTATAGACTATTTGATCAGTGAACAAATATTAAAGATTTAGGAATTGTATTTGATACTCAATTAACATTCCATCATCACTACACTTATATTAAATCTAAATCATATAATAATATATAGTGCTAATGCTTGGATTTATTTTCCGACATTACAAAAGTTTTATCCATTTTCAATTATTTAAATTCATTATTAAGGTAACTTTGTGAATACTGCTCCATAGTCTGGTCACCATATTATTAACTTCATATTCATTTAATTGAAATTATTCAAAGAAAATTTGTACGTAAAATCGCTTGTAAATTCAATCTTTACAGAACTCCCTACAGCTATCATGAAACCCTACTTACATTTACTAAGTCTTCCTTCTTTACATAAACATTGGAAAATTACTGCATATATTCCTTTGCAAATTTATGAATACATATATGATTGATTCCTCAGAACTCCTAAGTGCAGTTCAAAGTCCCAAAACATACAAGGCTTGATTTACTTTTGATATCAGATACCATGCACAAAATTATGCTTGCTACTCTCCTATTAGTCAGATTCTGAGAGTTGCCAATGGCTGTCAATGGGAGCGAGAGGGATAGAGGTGGTCATTGACGAGGTTTGAGTCAGCGTGGCTTAAGATTTCCAACTCCTCCAGGGCATCTAATCTGCATCCTTTCTTCTCTACGTGTAATATCGTAGGAATGAAGTCACTGTTGTGACCCATGTTGAGAAGATGCTTGGCGAATTGGGAATTTTCCTTTCCGTGGAGATGACATTTCCATGGTGAATATAATATAACCCTTACCTCCCCTTACCCTCCCCCTCAGCACCTGAACTCCCCCAGTCCTCAACACCCTCCCACCACCTCCCTCACCACTTGACTTTCCTATATGTACGGCTCATTTTTTGAAAATGTTTTACCTTGATAATGTTACTCTGTAACGAAACCATGGTCGGTAACAATAAAACTCCATGTGGAAACAGCCAAGTTATTTCTTCAGACGCTCCTAAATGAGCTCACCCTGAATATGCCTGTGATTGGGTAGGTACCTACTATTGGTACAGAAATAAGCACTTCAGTTGTATACTGTTTACAGGATAACATAAAATTACACAATACATTCCAACCATAGTCTTTGGTTTTTCAATATCTTTTTGGTTTTTGGCTGATTTTCAATTTCATCATACCATGTTGTTGGCTGAGGCTGAGGCTGATTTAATATGTAACAGACTCTTGTAAGTTTATATCACCATACTGTTTCTTAAAGCTATCCATAATGTCAAGTCAAACATTTACTTAACATAGTGATATACTGATCATAATATCAGAACCTTGACTCTTGTATCTTGTAGAGAAACCAACTTTCATTAACAATCATAATCCAGGCCTCTTTAAAATACCAGTATGATTACAGGTCTTATTGAAAGACCTATGGTTCCTGTTCAAATCTTAAATAGGGACCTACATTTCTGCATGAATGACTTCATAACTTGTGCTTCCCCTTCTCTTTTTCCAGGAAGTTGCAAATGATGCAGCCTTTCGGTTTCCTGAGCCTTCTCCTGGTGGTAATGGGCATTAACCCCTTCCTACTTGATTTTTTTATTGTTGTAAAAAAAATGTTTAAAAATTATATTATTTTTTATCTATGTGTAAATAAATTTTTTGTTGTCAGTATGTACTGGTTTCGCTATCTTTATTCCTCCATGATCTGTTTTAAGTTCCTCCAAGTGTCCATATTAAGCATTTTTTCCAACAATTAGCTCTGGATTGCCTTGAGAGTAAAAGTTTTGGATGGGAGGGTTGGTTATTATGCCATTTTAAGTATAACTAAAGATTATTTCAAATAAATAAGAATTTGACTCTATGAAGTTGCTCTATTGACAGATTTCTCATGCGTTACTCCTGCATGTGTGGCAAAGGAAAATATGCTTTATAATATGCCTATTTTAGTAAAATATTGAAAACTGAAAATTTAAGTAAATTAGATGGGAGTGAGTTGCTTGGGAATTTATTGAACAAATATTTCAACATGTTAAGTTCGTATGTGGGCCTGAATATCAATATGTATAATTAATGTAATTGAGCCATAAGATACATATGTATATTTGACGTAAGGGTATTCAAATTTCCAATTTGTAATACGCACGTATACGTACATCCTGAGGGACTTTTGAGGCACATTTACGTCACATATACAGATGTAATACGATTGTATTACAACTTATACATATGTATTTGGTGATGTATTTCCTCCGTATTATTCATGTAATACAGATGAAATACATATCCTGTGTTGTCTGGGCTCTTACATTTATGGCAGTAACAACAATATTTTTTAATTTTCAGCCTATTCGCTCTTCCACCCGAAGTGGTTGACATCTGGTGGTCAAATTTGTAGGCTTTCGAGAGGGGAAAGCGAGGACGAGCAAGTTGTGCGTTTTCCGCAACAGTGTGTCCTCGATTAACATTGTCCAACAATTAAAACCTGAGATCGTTCGACGTCATCAGTGCTGCACGATAACGTTGTTCAAATTATGCGTGACACTGAAAATATCTTAAAACGCTCTTTATAAGGTATTTATCGCTTTGTGACGAATGTAGATATGAATCAGAGAGATCTGTTTCTCATCGTGTAAAAGAGTTGGTCAAGCATGCAGTGATCGTAAGAAGAAGGATCAATTTTTTTATTATGTTAGTCAAAAAGTTGCTGTTATGTTTTGATAATATGCCAGCCTCCTTACATAAAATGCTGATTCATGGATCTGAAATAATTAAAGCTGCTCCTCTTCCAATAGTAAAATTTTCCAGAATAAGCACGAGAGGCTCGAAACAAATACTGCAGACGATGCAGAGAGTCCAACACTCGAAAACTTTCTAGAAAAGTCTGCAACGAAGACTTGCTGACTACGTTTTATAGTGAGTGTTGTGAAAGCTTTGGTGCCGTAACGGAATAGTTATAAGGTATTATACCATGTATGCAGACCTATATACACCTATTTAATATGCATACAGAGAATCGTGCCGCGAGTTTGGGCAGTAGAGCCGTAGTGCGTCTGCGAGAGGGGAATAGAGTCTCCACGCCCTCCTACAGCATTGCCTATTATTATGCGACACCCTCTGCTCTCGTGCTCGTCGCGACATGTCAGTTGCCCGGCTCTAGCGAGTGTATTGTTTCAGTTGTAGTGTGTGACAAGTTCAAGAGTTCTTCACATGTTTAGGGCCATGCGTCCTTTTTCCTTTATTCTGTGATATACCTGACGTGCAGATCAACCTTTCAGCCAGAGATGGTAAATTCAGTCCGTTAATTACAACGACATAACTTATTTGCGCTTTCTCGCGCTCGCCATTAGGGTCGGCCGGCCGAAGCTCGGGCCCACATCAGCCTCCATTGCTATTTATCTGCTTTTTGACCAAGGAATGGAACACCCACCTATTTTATGGACTTTCATTTTTATTGTGTTATCATAGGAATGCTATAAGAGGTCCACCCACCGTAGTTTTGTCCCCTCTCCTTTCGATAGCGGTAAAATTGAGATAAATAATTTTCAAGTATTACGCTACAGGGTGAGAAAAAGATATGCTTAAAATGTTTTTTCCAACTCTTCGCAGAAGGAATAGTTAAGGTTTACTTTTGTTTACATGCGTCTTCTTCAAGTAGGCCTGGTACAAAGCGGAAAACTAATAGTGCCTCTGCGGACCTTCGAAGCTTTTTCTTTCGCGTCCAAAAACAAAAGAAGCCAGAAGCAGCAGGAGGAAATGCATAATTTGTTAACACCATGCCTTCATGCTGCTCAACTGACAATGAGACTCAAGCCGAGTCCATGGTCCTTTTAATATCCCATCCACGTAGCCACGAAAAATCGACTGAAGCTTCAATTTCTTCACTTCCTTTGGCTGAAAATTTCAACTGTGACATGGGTGTCTTCATTGTACCAGGAATGGAAAGACCTGATGGTAGGAAAAAAGCAGAACTTTTGGGAGGCCCTTGGACATCCACAAGCGACTACAAGTATCCCTTTTCAACTCATAGGAAGGGAACCGCGGAAGAGCGTCGTTACGTGAGGATAGAACATCTTGAAAAGTACCCTTGGCTTGTGGTTTCTCCCTCAATGAATGGACTTTTTTGTAGGTATAGCCATTTTTTCCCAATCAACGGCAGCTTGCGGTACAAATTTGCAGTTAAAATCCCTCGTTACAGAGCCGTTAAAGTTTTCAAAACTGCTAGGGAAACTAGACGATATGGAAAACCACCAACACACAGTCTATCACAAAGGTGCAGTGCCCAGTTGGCCCTGAATTTTCTGGAAAATACAAAAAAACTGAAAATCAAAACAAGCCAAGTGGACAGCTACAGAAGGGAGAAAATCAACGAAAATAGAGAAAATCTGAAGCTGATACTTAAAAATGTGATTTTTCTTGGCCGTCAGAACATACCATTCAGAGGTCATCGGGCCTACGCTACGGTGCATTATCATTGGAAGAGCCCTTGACGAATGACGGTAACTTCCGAGCATTACTGCATTTGCGTTGCTAGGTATTATAAAAAATTATAAAAATACTAAAGGAAAATAGTATTTTCTGAATATGTACTTATATTTTTATTTCATTCCAACCAATTTTCATTTTGTACGGCATTAAAGAAGGAAGGAGTTTGAAATCCTTGTGTAGGCTGCCGCGGGTTGATGGATGGGAAGATGCAGTTCTTCCGCATTTTACACCGCGTTGGTCTGTTTCCTTGGACGACAGTTTCGTAGGCGTTGTAGTCGGCTTCTTCTGGTCGGTGAAATGAAGGTGCAGCTATTTGTCGTCTTATATATCTCAAGCGTTAGACCTGACTCCAACGGGTGAGATATATAATACGACAAATGGCTGCACCCTCACTCCACCGACCTGAAAAAGCCGACTGAAACGCCGCCGAAACTGTCGTCCGAGGGAACATGGACCAACGCACAGTGGTCCCAAATCGAAAAAAGCTGGCCAAAAGTCATTTTTTCGAATTTTTGCAAGGAAATTTTGAATTTTGTATTCGGATTCTACAAGATATGTCCCACAAAATACGCTACTAATTTGGTATTTTCGTTGATCAGAGCGGCTACAGGGACCCGTCAAACATGTAGCATTCAGCGTAAAAATGACAGTTGCGTGAAATCGGTCGATTTCGAAGAAGTTCAGCTTCATGGAGGACAAACTTTTCACAATATATTTAGCCAAAAAACATTTTTACCTACAAATATAAACATTAGCGCATATTGTAAAAGACATTTTATTCGGGTTTTACAATGTTTACTATTTTATATATTTGTTAAAACTTTTAGCATTTTTTACCCGAATTTTCAAATAAAATGTACAATATCGTTTAGAGCGTCACTTTCCGTCGCGGAGTCTTTTGCTTGAATACGAAGGGGATAGTATATGCAACGTAGCAGTAGAGAATATTTTTGCTAATATTTGCGACTCCGACCTCAGCATTGATTTAACTGCAATGTTGCAATGCGCTGACGCGGGCGGCGGCCGGGCTGGTGCGTGGTAGGACTCGAGGAAATCCGATATTTATGGGTATTATTCAATGTTGTTGCATATTTTATTTTCTATAACAAATATTTACCTCATAAGTAAACATCTCTTCTCACAAGTAGCACAATTTTGCGTCTATAAATAGTTTTCCAGTTGACCTTACTTATTATTTATGCGTGCTGATGTTCTCCTAAAAGTAGTTTAAGAACTCCAGCGGAAGGAAATAATTGCGGAACGAAAGTATGCAGCTGAGTATATAGTAATCTATAAAAACTTTAATGCATTCAGCACCAAAAAAAATCCCTCAAAATGCTACTCCACCCTGTCCTTCCGTTAGACGGATAAGTTTTCGTCCTCACGCGGCACATTGACCCTCTGTCGCCTCCGTAGCGGCCTCCTCAACCGCATGCAGGGCAAACGACTGCCGAAAAGGCCTAATGCCCCGTTTCCACTACTAGCGTAATGCCCCGTTTAGACTACTATCGTACGTACCATCGTAGCAACTCGCACGCATTCACACTACTATCGTAGCTCAGTACTGCCCTCACCAGGAATCGTGACGAACTAGTAAAGAGCAAGCGAACAAAATAGGGATTCCCGTGTCCCAGTGGCGTTTTTAAGACTCTCGACATGGTTTTACAAGCAAATAACACCTATCTTTGATATTCGTCAAAGTACCACCATCTAATTCAATATAATGATTGACGTTTTTCATTATCGTTATTCATCATTCCCGATTTCCGGTCGTGATACAAGCGCTGACCATCGTAAAAGTGGCAGTGTTAGGAACTACGCGTACCGCTGTCCGGACTTGCGTTCACACTACTATTTCCGGCAACTATCGTCAGGACGATCGTACGTACGATAGTAGTCTGAACGGGGCATAAGTACGCGCGTACCAACCAGCGATGCGTTCCCACGACGCCCGCGACCATCGCATCGGGTTAAAGAAGTGAATAACGAAATTCACAATTCCGCATGTGTACTTTCGTGCTGGTTCATACATTTTTAATGTTTGAGTTCTTTATATACTGCATAATGTTCCCTACAGTTAACGATTTCAACCTCGTAAGTTGGCCGCTAAAATATTTACGATTTATTGCCTATTGATCACTCAAAATGGAGGAATTGTTCCAAGCAATAATAATAATATTTATTATACATAAAACAAGATACAATTTGCATTAGTCTTCGTCGTAAGTTAATATACACAATTACAATAGTATTATTACGGATACAGAAAATATTATTATAAATATTATTAATACAAATGCAGAAAATGTTAAATTACAAAGAAATCATATCATCCTTGTCACTATCGAGGAATTCCTCAATGGAATAAAAGGCCTTTTCTATGAGCCAGGCATACGCAACTCTTCAATTTGGCAAGACTAACAAGTTTGGCTTCGGCAGGTAAACTATTAAACAGGTGCAACTTTGTTAAGTGAAATGATTTATAAGTTTTGGATAGTCGGCAATTATTAACATTAAGGATTTCCCTGTTTCTTGTGAAATGGTTGCGCACATTTCCTCTTGTCTACAAGGAGTTAAGATTTGCCTTTACGTCACAAAGACACTTCATTAGATACATAGAGTACAGGGTCAAAATGCCGAGCTTGGTGAAGTGGCTTACACTTAACTGCCTTTTATTGCATTTTAAATAGGCATAAGGAGGATGAAGAATGGCCCCATAGCTCGATGCTATAGTTTATGTGGCAGTGAAATAAGGCAAAGTATGCTGGGGTAATGTATTCTTTTGGGATCAGTGCTTTAATTTTGCGTAGCATGTACACTGCCTTCGATAGTTTACCTAACGTGGCTAATACATGATGTTCCCAGCTTAATTTGTGGGCCAGTTCAAAACCGAGCAGCTTGATAGTATCATTTGAACATGCTGTATTTCATAAGGTTAAAGCAAGTGATTGGTTTTTGTCATTGTTTAAAACAAGCCCATTGGCAGAGAACCATTTAGTTGCTTCAGACATAATCGACTTTGATGCGGTGCTGGTGTTGAGCAGAGTATATTTGAATTATGGATGAAAGTGGTTTCGTCAGCATAGAGTAACGATTTACAAGAAATATTTGATAGTAGGTCATTTATCAATATGAGAAATAAAAGAGGCCCGAGAATTGAGCCTCTATCGAGAATAGCTGCGTACCAGCAATACATTTTTGCGCGAAATAGGCGAGTCCAATTGCTATTGCAGCTGGATCGACTGGAGGGAGCGATATCGGCTATAGCTCAACGTCGTCGCCAAAGAATTGCCAGAAGGGCGTCGGCATTCGTCCGCTCCCAAGCGATGTACCTACCCGGCCTGAGGATAAGTTCCTCCAGACATTTCGGGTGTCGAGAGACACTTTGGTGTCCTCGCTCCATTTCAAAATGTGTCTGAATGCAAGATTCGTTGCTCACTTGCCACTTCCTTTTCCGGTTTCGGGCCCGCCGCTAGCGCCTAACCAGTGAGAAATGGCATGGTTCGGAACTACGAGTTACGAAGGTACTTACGTGCGTTCCCACGGCGTTTTTTGGTCACACGCGTACGTACGCGCGTACTTACGCTAGTAGTGGAAACGGGGCATAAGCTATTTATTGCGCCCACCGGGAAAAACCCAACCACCGCTCTCTGTACACTAGTAATGAATTGCACTTCGGCCATCGAGGATTAACGGAGTCTTTTCACTCTTCACATGTGAATTGTCTTGGAGAATCGAGATAATATATTATCTCGATTCTCCAAGACAGTTCTATACCACTGTTCACATTTGAAATCCAATAATAGTCAATTGTAAATGATTTGCTGTTCGCAAAATATATCGTACTGCGATTCCTCTATGAATATCATTCAAATAAAACACCAAAACAAACGTCTTCAGTCGATTATGGCCGCTACGGCATTTGTGTACTTTGACCAAGGAGCCTACATATTGTATGCCTACGTAGTGTATTATTCGTGACTTTGACGCAGATCATGAACCTTACAATGAGGACGGAAATCTTGGTGCGCTTCCGATCGTCATTTGCTCAAATTACGGGTCGACAGTTAATGCGCTGGTGTTGCGAGGTAGGCCTCGGTAAATATGAGCTCTCGTCCCGCCAGCGTTTTCGTAATTTCACCCACTTTTAACAGAGATATCGGAACCAAATTCACCTCACTTATTATGCAAACCTTGCGCATTTGTAAAATACTTTCAATACAACAATGCATCATTTACTCTAGGAATGGGAAACTTTTAAACCTGAGAAGTGCGATTTTTCCTCTCCGCCATCTTGTGAAAAAATGCCGTTTCCTCTTTTCCACTGTACGTGGCTCAGCGATCGAGCAGTTGCTTCTCTAGCATATACACACCTCTCCTACACAGTTTCTTCCCTCCTTCCACTCAAACTCGCCCCGCAACAGCCATTTAACACGAATCGTCCCGAATGGAGGAAGGGATAACCTTTTTGGCATACCTACGTCATACAAGATGGCGAAATGCGTACGTAAGTATAAAAGCGCAAAATTTAACTGAATTTCAAAGAAAGAAAGGGTATAAAGTCGATAGAGAGATATAAAGAATGGTTATGTTAAAAAAGGATATTAATAACCGAATACGTAAGAAAAGGAATTACAACATGAAAACAATACATCTTTAGAAATGAGAAGGGGTTCAGTAAATCGATTTATTTCAGAACGTTTACAAACCACAGAATAAAATAAACACACATTCACACACGACACAGAGCACCAATAAACGATTACATGAAATAAATAAATTTAAAGAAAAGGAGTTCAATAAAATATAAAAATAAAATGCATTGATTCCTCGAATTTTAAGGAAAGGTAGGGTTAAAGAGTTCTCTTGGTTAAAGTATACATTTAATTATGAAATAAGCTTACAAATATGGTGAAAACCAAAGTCCAAGTAATTCCTTCTCGATGGAATTAGATACAATTCTGACTTGGCATACCTGATAAAAATTCAACAGAGGCAAAAGGCATAACTTTTCTGGATCCTCATGTAACTCTGACACTAGAGAAAGGAATAAAGTTTTTGGCATACCTGATGTAATTTCAAAGTTGGCGCAAGACATAATCTTTCAGGGAAACCTCATGCAATTCTTACACTGGAGAAAGGGATAACCTTTTTGGCATACCTATAAAAAATTTCAAAATTGGCAAAAGGCATAACCTTTCTGGATCCTCATGTATATCTCTTACACTGAAGAAAGGGATAACCTTTTTGGTATACCTAATAAAATTTCAAAATTGGCAAATTAAGGCATAAACTTTTAGGAACACTACATGCAGTTTTCGCTCAAGAGAAAGGGATAACCTTTTTGGCATACCTAATAAAATTTCAAAATTGGCAAATTAAGGCATAAACTTTTAGGAACACTACTATACTTACATGCAGTTCTCGCTCAAGAGAAAGGGATAACCTTTTTGGCATACCTAATAAAATTTCGAAATTGGCAAAAGGCATAAGTTTTCTGGATCCTTATGTAACTGTACGTTACACTGAAGAAAGGGATAACCTTTTTGGCAAACCTGATGTAACTTCAAAATTGGCAAAAGGCATAACCTTTCAGGGAAACCTCATGCAATTGTTACACTGGAGAAAGAGATAACCTTTTTGGCATACCTAATAAAATTTCAAAACTGGCAAAAGGCATATATAACATTTTAGGGATTGGCAAAAGGCATAACCTTTTCGGGATTGGCAAAAGGCATAACCTTTATAGGAAAACCTCATGCAATTCTTACACTGGAGAAAGGGTTTATCTTTTTGGCATACCTTCTACAATTCTCACAACTGGAATTTGTATCTTTGAATACTGGATGACAGGAGACGAGTTAACTAATTTAACACTCCCTGGTTACTGTGTTGGTGATTTCTTTTCTATAAGTAAAGCTTCAAAAATGGTGATTTTTTTTATAGGTACTTGTAAAAATAAGGCTTTCAATTGATTCAACAAAAATGTCAAGTACAAATCAATATTTGCGGACAAATATTATCAAATGCTTTTTGGAGATTTTTCCCTCTTGGAAACTCAGTTAATTATTTTGTCCTTGCACAGATCTCCACTGGGCAGAATAAGGGTTGTTATTGGAAAAATTCAACTCCTTGTTAGAGAGAGTTTATAATAGAGTTTGGGGTGCAAGCATATATTATATTAACTGTTGATTTCAATATTAATTTGTTTTGTGACAGTTGTCTCAAGTGATGTTAGTGATATTCTAGACTTTTATAATCTGGTGTGTACTAACAATGAGCCAATTAGGGTCACTCAGTGTTGATTATGTTTACTTGATATTGTTCTGACTATAATATGGGCTCGAATCTTGTGAAATCTTCCACAATCAAGGGTGATATTTCGTACCATTACCCAGTGCTATCCTTGTTCTCTCTCTCTCCTCGGGTAACCGATTCAATGTGTCATATCGCAGGTCTTTCAGTGAACTGAATAGGATTAATTTCATTAACATGCTGTGTATGGAATCCTGGTGTGAATTGTGTTTAATTTCGAGTCATTTGATATGAATTAATTTAAATTTCATCTATTTTAGGGAAAGTTTAATTATTATTTCAATGTAGCATTTCCTCTGACTTGAAAGCTTGTGAGACCTCCGAAAAAGCAAAAACAGAGATTTATTAACTGTCATTTCCACAAATACTCCATGAGAAAGAAAAATTATATTTAATTTTTCTCAATTACCAAAAAAAAGACTGAGAAAGGGCCTAAGGAAATGGGTGTACACTTATACAACAAACTTCCAGCAAATTTAAAATGTGCAAGCGGTACTATTTCCTTTAAGTAGAAGCTTAAAGCATTTTTTTGTGGAAAATTATATTATTTGATTAACAAATTTCTTATTCACAATGATGTGTACTTTGAAAACTGTACAAATACCTACAAATTGTATTTTACCACAGGGGTCATTCCATATATCAAATCAACGATACCCACCCACCCACGATTGACACCTACCGTCTTGGATTTCCATGAAATTTGCTGTGGACATATATTTTGATAAGAATAGTGACCAAATAAAATTTAAGTCTCCTACTGTTAATAGTTTCTGGAATGTAGGCGTTTGAAATTTGGGCATGACCCCTATAGTGCTGCAACACGCAACACATGTTGATTTTTGTTTTCACCCGTTACTCCATTTATATTGAATAAAAATTCATCAAATCTTTTCCTGGAGCTAATAAGTCCAAACAGATCCCAGAAATATCATTTAATATGCCATACATGAAATACTTCTGCAGAAAAAAAATAAATTCAGTCAATGTAAGCAGTGAATTTCACATAAGTTAATCTGTCAGAATATCTAACATTGCAATATTCAGGCTGAATCTTATGAAGGAGTGTGAAATAGAACACCTTGTAAGTGGCAGTCTGCTTCCTTTCCATTTCCTCCCTAGCTATCCAGTGGAATCTTAGCCATGTCAGAGTTAGCATTGTGCAGCATCAGCAAAGAACCCAAATCCAAATGCCACGAAAAGAGCTACACAAATTCACCCCAAAATTTTACTTTTGAGGAACTACCAGAGGTAGACAGGGAATATTGCACTGAGGTGCAATATTCCACCTTCATTACTGTACACCGTGTGCTCCCATCACCTTTATTCCTACTTGAAGAAATTTGAGTGCTACCAAGTTTATAGTTATTGTAACCCCTTTGCCATACATAAAGTTCCTGTGAAATCATTTCTGACAACCATATATCTCCAAAAGTGTAAGTCACTAAAAGCAGCTGTGTGCGTATGAAGCCAAATATGCTGTCGGTGTGACAAGAGGATTTCCACAACTTATAATAGTGTATGCTCTAATTTTGTTCCCTTAGAACCAAATGGTGATATGAGTGATCCCTGGTGCTTCAGGGACTCATTCAGTGAGTGTTTGTGTCAAATATCAAAACATAAAATTGGTTATTAGTACTATGCAATTGAAGAAAACATACAAGGAGTTATGGATATAATAATTTGTGACAAAAAAATGCAAAATGTATGCTCAGAAAATGCTCGAATTGTCCAGATGCTTCCAGGCTTAAGGACATCTTAATTGATAAAGTTTGTTAATATGACCCCTCTGATACAGTAAAATACAGGCAGTGGGTTTCTACAGATAGAGCAGAACTGCAATCATGTACTACATCAATGGATGAACTCTTGGATATTTTATGTCTCAAAATGAATGAACTATAATAATTCCAAATTATTATGTCACTATGTCCATCCATGTTTTTCAGAATGAGCAAAGACACCCTTGATCATGAAATGGCAATTATCGTCATGGATTTCAGTGAAAGCTTTACATTTTTAATTCCGGATGAAGTTCAAAGTTATCACTGGACAAACCAATCATGCACTGTACACCCTCGTTTCATTTACTTGTGGACTGATAGTACTCTCACAACCTCAACTCACTGCTTTATATCTGACGACCTTAACCATGACATGGCTTTTGTTATGGAAAATATTTGAGAAGAATCTCGCCTCTGATCCAAGAAGTTGAGTATTTTACAGATGGATGTCCCGGGCATTATAAAAACTGTAAATCTTTTTTAAACATGTGCCATCATCACAATGATTTTAGCATGAATGCAACTTGGTCTTTTTTGTCCACCAGTCATGGCAAGTACTCTTGTGATGGTATTGGAGGTACTATCAAGTGAATGGTGAGGAAAGCCAGCCTGCAACGCCCATTGGCGTACCAGATAACAAACAGTAGTGGGGTGTATGAATTTTGTAGAGATGATATAAAAATATCAAAATTCATTACAATAAGTAAAGTGACATGGCTAAGTCTTGTATCAATCTCCTTGAAAGATACTCCAGTGCAAAAACAAATCCAGTACGAGGACCTTTCACCATTTTGTGCCTTTATCGACAAGAAGATCAGTTGCTGTGCTAAGTTCAAAGGTCTTGATTCTGAAGACAGCATTATAATTTTTATTTTGCTCTGAAACAATGAAGTTCCCAGAAAATTTGACTATTAGTTCCTACATCCTAGTTCCTTACAGTAACTTTAACATATTTTACGCTGATAATTATAGACCTATATCTATTATTTCAGTTTTCTCTAAGTTGTTTGAAAAATTGTTTCACAAACGAATGCAGGATTATTTAGCATCTTTCAACTTACTTCATGAAAACCAGCATGATTTCAGAATTGGCAAGTCCACAACCTCTGCCTCTTTTGAGCTGATAAAGAACATCCTACTGAGCCTAAAAGAGAAATTCCTTACTGTTGGATTTTTCTTTGATTTAATTGATCACAGTATTCTAAATAACAAGTTGTGCACTCTCGGTATCACTGGTCCAGCCCATAACTGGATCATGTCGTTCGTAAGTGACAGGCAACAAGTGGTCTGTTATCCTTGTACACACTCAATCATTTAATCCAGTTCCATGACATTAATGAGGGGAGTACCTGAAGAACCCCTCCTTGGTATACTGCTTTTTATACTTATCATCAATGATCTCCCTAATCACCTGTCCTGCTGCCAATCTATTCTTTATGCCGATGATAGCTCCTCCATTATTACAGCCAATAGTACTCAAAATGTAATTGATTCTGCTAATTCTACAGTTAAAGAAATGCACCAGTGGTGTAATAACAATAATCTCACATTTAATTATGAGAAAAAATGTTTCAAAGTCTATGACACTATTAATTCCAAGGATTTCATGATGATTCCCTTGAACAGTTGACGATGTCCATTCGAATTGATGTTACAGCAGTATAATACTAAGACTTAAAATGTGCCTTGTCTGTACCCAAGGATTACAAGAAGATCACTAATAATAATATCACTATAATAATGTACTATAGTTCTTGTAATTCTCTTTTAGTACTCAAAACTCCTTTAGCTCAAATACACCTGATGGCATAAAATGAACAGTAAGGGGGTGCTCATTCACATAATTTCTGATGGGTATGCTACTCTGCTAGCCATTACCATTGACTAAGGTGTGAAGATGCATGCTCAAGTAATGTTTTCACAACAAAAATAGATCATTTTATCCCTTCAATATCATGTAATTTCATTTTCATTGTTTCCCTTGTAAAAGATATAATTTTCTCCCTCAAGTAGGAATAAGTCATTTTTCTACTAAAAGCAATGCAAGACTTTTAAGTTTTTTCTCACAGGAACTTAGTTCATAGATTAAGGATTATTTTAAACAAAACTAATAGTCTGGATTCCCATTACCTTTTACTGTGGATACAGTCAATTGAAATTGGTACACGTTGGATTTTTTTGTTGAATTAATTTTTTTTCTGCAGAAGTATTTCATTTATGGCATATTAAATGATATTTCTGGAATCTGATTGGACTTCTTAGCTCCAGGAAAAGATTTGATGTTTTTTATGTAATAAAAATAGAGTAACGGGTGAAAACAAAAATTAACGTGTTGGATGTTGCAGCACTATAATTTGCCCAAATAACATGCCCAAATTTCAATCGCCCATATTCCTGAAATTATTGACAGAAGGAGGCTAAAATTTTATTTGCTCACTGTCAAAATATATGTCCACAGTAAATTTATTTATTTAATTAATTGCTCACATATAGCATTTCTGCCAATTTAAAGTGACACAGTAACAGAACTTTAAATAAAAACAAAACGATCAATGAAAACAATTGGAATACGGTGAAAATAATAAAAAATACAAATAAAACTTAGGTAGGAAGGGAGGTAAATGGGAGAGGTATTATTTATTCATGGGAAAATGGGACATAGCGAGATTGATAAATGAGTCTGGAGAAAAAACGGATCTATATTATTAGGCAAAGAATTCAGTAGGGAGGAGAGGCGTAGTGAAGTGAGCGCTTGACAAGGGATAGGCATATGAGGTAAGGAATTCGTACGTGTTGATCGACAAGGGACTCGGAAGTTTATGGAGGAAAGCAATTCAGGATAATCAATGAACATTCATGGACATCCAAGTCGGTGGGTTTCATTTGGTTAAAATATTGGTCGATATGACATGGAACCCAACTTGTTCTATTGCCAGTTTATTTTCATCATTGGCAAATACACATAGGTTACGTCATAGACAATACATAGTACATAAAAATGAAAAGTAATTCTGAAGAAAAAATAAATAAACACATAATTATAACACATTAGTATCAGATTAGAACAGTCGGTGACTCTTCTAAATATTCAGCGACACTATTTTAACACCTCCTCACCATAAATTTTTTATCCAAGATGTTTTGTTGGCACAGGATTAAATAAATAAATTGGCGAAAGGGATAAGCTATTTTGAATATCTCATACAGTTCTCATATTGGAGAAAGGGTTAAGCAAACTGGCACACCTCATTCTATGAATATTTGAGGTGTGATTAAAAAAAATTGCCGGAATTTTTCATTTCGCAGGCTTTATAATTTCGATTTTCAATAATTCAGAGTTTCTGCCATATGGTGGTACGGTCAATAAGGAATAGTACCTGGAATTTATGCCCTGTTTGCGTGAAGCAATCCGACAAAAACTACCAGAATTGTGGCAAAAAAATTCGTGGAAATTGCACCACGATAATGCTCTCACTCACACTTCACTGCTTATTCGTGATTTTTTGTAAAACAAAACAAACTGTTATTTAGCTTCAGCCACCGTATTCGCCGGACATGCCCCCCAGTGACTTCTTTCTATTCCCGAGGCTGAAGAGAACCATGAAAGGACGACGTTTTACCACCATAGATGAGATAAAAACAGAATCGCTGAAGGAGCTGAACCTTATACCGAAAAGTGAGTTCCAGAAGTGTTTCCATGATTGGAAAAACCGCTGGCACAAGTGTATTATATCTAAGGAGGTTTAATTTGGAGGGGACAAAATTGATATTGATTAATATAGAAATATTCTTTATGAAAAACGAAAATACCCATTATTTTTTATCACACCTCGTATGGTCCAAATGGTTAACCGACAGATTTTTAAAACACTTAAACCACCATAGGACAGAAATACAGATGAGGCGGCTCAGAAATTCGCTGCTTCTGGGTGCTATCAGTGAAATCACTCCAGCATACAAGAAAAACTGAAATACTTCCATAAAGGGAAAAAATAACCCACCGAATAACAGAAATACAGAGGATAATGCAAAAAAACGAAACACAACCCACCGAACAACAGAAATACAGAGGAAATGCAAAGATTATATAAGAATTATGCTTCTAAATAGCACGTTGTGCTACGAAAAACAAAAATCGTATGAAAATTCGTATTTATGATAGTGGCCGCAACGGAACAGTGGCGCTGGATAGGAAGAAGAGGTATTTCCGATACTGACCGCTACAGCACAGTGGCGCTAGAGTCAGGTATGCCAGAAAGGTTATCCCTCCCTCCATTCAGTAAAACTCATTTAACACAATCATTTTAAGACTAGAAATTCTTGGCCTACCACGCGATTGCAGCCCCTCTAGTTGGAACTTGATTTCTTTCGCGGCCGTTGATAACACGATCGAAGTAGGAGATAAACGTCCTCTTATAAGGTTCTTGACGCAGATGTAGAAGGGAACAAATGAGTAACGAATATATTTGGCGTGTCAAGGAAAAATATTGGAAGAATACTTGTGATCGGCTTGGTTCTTTTCAGCCCCCTTAATCTTAAGCAGCGCTCTGTGTACTACGCTGCTGCCATTGGATTCCGCAAAGATTTTCCCCGAAGCGGCGGCGCTGCAATCGATACTGTGTGCCGCTCGCAGTTGCAAATGGCTGGTGTGTATAGGCAAACGGGTGAGCTGGAGTCACTATTTTCCTTGTAGTGCGAGATTAACAAACTTCACTAAGTTTTTCGTTAACTCAGTTTGTTTGATTTGTCATTAAGTGAGTGCGTGGCTGTTAGTGTTACGAAATTTGCATCAGGAAGCGAGCAGAAGACACTGAAAATTTCAACTTGGACTGACGCTGCACCACATCAAGCGAAGCACCGGAATTTACACTGTTCTGCCTTAATTGTCATTTATTATGGCTAATTTAAGCAGAACTTGTTTTGTCCCAGGTTGCAAAACTGGGTACAAGAAGACAAGGGCGGAAAAGGCGGACCTGGGGTTGAAGAATAACCATTTATTCACGGCAACGGTAGGTGAAGTCAATCTTATTTTTATGTGTTGATTTAACTTTAAATCCTAATTTTTATTATTTATTCCTATTTTAATTACATTGGCCTTTCATGAGGGCCAATGAGTCCTATAAATGTACCATTCGGCGACCGAGGTAGTTCCCCCCACGTGCTCGTCAATTCGAAATGGACGCTTCTCTAGTCTCTAGGGTCAATGAATCGCTCAAGTATTCCATAAAGTTGTTCATTATGTTTATTCCATGTGTTAGTGATAATGAATCCTTTAAGTAGTTCATGCACCACTTTTCCCCACGTGCACCAAATATTTCGAAGTGGACTCCTATTGCGTGAGATAATGTCCTCGTGGGGTCTCCAAAGTACTATAGTATTTAGTGGAAATAAATATTTGTTTCGGAGTAATGATTCCTTGAAAAATAATATACATACATAATAAGAGAAATAATTTCAGTACTCATTCCGTAAAATTAGTGCTGCACGTTACCTCGGGTGTACAATGTGATTTAGGAATGGACGCTTAAATTTTGGGAGAAAATGTCCTCGTGAGGATTTCATGCATTCTAGTGTTTAGTGAAAATCTAATTTGTTAAGGAAAATTAATCCGGTAAAAGTATGTGATGCGACTAATGAACTACTTTAATTTACATTTTAATGTAGATACATGTTAATTTGAAACGGATGCTTCTTTTATGAGTTAATGTCCTCGGGCGGTTTCCATCCAGTTCAAGTAGTACACAGTGATAGTAAAATTTTGTTGCGGTTTACGTGGACACTTGCTAATTCAACGTAGCAAATTAATCAGTTTTCCCCGCTAGAACATGTTACTTTGAATTAGCGGATGTTTACTCATAGAGATAATTTCCTCTTGGGCCTATGGTATTACTCTTTTGGTAGTTCCGGTTTTATATTGTATTGAATAGTAATTCACAAAATGTGAGGAAGATTTCCAGCATTTATGAACGATGTTTTAAGAATGCTGTGAATTATGACGGTGTGGCGATGAAGTATTTCTGCTATTTTCATCGGTCGCCTACGCAAGCATTTGCTTTCGTTGTCAATCTCTCTCCTTATTTAAGGTCTTCGTATTCATCGCATAACTCATCAGTTAATGCTACAGTGCGTACACTCCAGGTTATCAACTTCATATTTTCACTTTCCTCAGTCGTTTTGTTGTCTCTTGGCCAATACCCTGTGAAATATTAACATGTTCGTTTTAACAACTAAATAAATTTAACGTCAATCGTTACATCTGAAGTGAACTTTTTGGAGTAGTGGTTCTTTCATGTCATTGATTTAGAGCAATGTTTTCTTTCTAGGCTGATGAATCCTATGTTAAATCAGTCACCCTGCTCATGATGGCATCAGTTTTAGTTGTCTTCCCTCTCCTGCTTCACTGTGATTCTGCCTCAGCTGTGAATCTGAATACATTGCTAGAGAGTAAGGCTTTGTAGGATTCCAGGAAAATTTTCAAAGGTGAGTCAATCGTTCTATCTGAAGTGAACCTTTTGGAGTGGTGGTTCTTTCTTGTCATTGATTTAGAGCAATGTTTTCTTTCTAGGCTGATGAATCCTATGTTAAATCAGTCACCCTGCTCATGATGACATCAGTTTTAGTTGTCTTCCCTCTCCTGCTTCACTGTGAATCTGAATACATTGCTAGAGAGTAAGGCTTTGTAGGATTCCAGGAAAATTTTCAAAGGTGAGTCAATCGTTCTATCTGAAGTGAACCTTTTGGAGTGGTGGTTCTTTCTTGTCATTGATTTAGAGCAATGTTTTCTTTCTAGGCTGATGAATCCTATGTTAAATCAGTCACCCTGCTCATGATGACATCAGTTTTAGTTGTCTTCCCTCTCCTGCTTCACTGTGAATCTGAATACATTGCTAGAGAGTAAGGCTTTGTAGGATTCCAGGAAAATTTTCAAAGGTGAGTCAATCGTTCTATCTGAAGTGAACCTTTTGGAGTGGTGGTTCTTTCTTGTCATTGATTTAGAGCAATGTTTTCTTTCTAGGCTGATGAATCCTATGTTAAATCAGTCACCCTGCTCATGATGACATCAGTTTTAGTTGTCTTCCCTCTCCTGCTTCACTGTGAATCTGAATACATTGCTAGAGAGTAAGGCTTTGTAGGATTCCAGGAAAATTTTCAAAGGTGAGTCAATCGTTCTATCTGAAGTAAACCTTTTGGAGTGGTGGTTCTTTCTTGTCATTGATTTAGAGCAATGTTTTCTTTCTAGGCTGATGAATCCTATGTTAAATCAGTCACCCTACTCATGATGACATCAGTTTTAGTTGTCTTCCCTCTCCTGCTTTACTGTGGTTCTGCCTCTGCTGTGAATCTGAATACCTTGCTAGAGACTAAGGCTTTGTAGGATTCCAGGAAAATTTTCAAAGGTGGGTCAATCATTATATCATATAAGTTTAATTATCACATGATTGCATGAAATTCGACGCCTACATAGCATACACTAGAGACACTAGAGCTTCTCACTTCTTTATGACCATGAACTAGAGTAGTTGGGAGTAGTCGGCATCTGCGTCGTCTTTTGTTGGTGATCATCCGATCATCCATTCCCACACGGAAACAAAAGTCAAAAGGAAACAAAAAGGTTCTGCCTGTAAACTCTTCATTGATAGCTTTGAGTAATTAATTTCCATTTTACATTACATTATTGTTATGCTTTCATAGGTACATTCATCAGTTTTCTCCTTTCCACATTCGTTCTATAGTAAATAATTACATCATGTATATATTCATGTTTGAAACATTTTCTCAAGTAATATCCTGTCTTCATTGAAATGTACACAAACGTGTGGTAGTTGGAAAAAAATCTTGTTTATGCCTATTAATATTGACTTTATATTCATCCTATGTGGCAATATAGTTTTCAATTGATTAATGCCTGATAACTGTTAAAGTGATTTGATGGTATTTCCTCATACTGTATCACGGCATTGACATTTAAAAATTAGTTCTCGCAGTCACTTTTACGCACGGGAATGACCGTCTATTTTTTTCCTATTACAGTCTAGTTTCTGTGGAACGTGGTCCATAAGCATTGGAAGGAATTGGATATAATTTTTTTAATCATAAATTTAGTTGAGTGATTCCTCATTCAGTCCCAGTTTCCATTACTAACATTCTACTACGGTTCAACCGTCATAACCTACATGCATTCCATTTAGCTACTTCTAACCCTAATAAAGCATCGTTTTGTGACACCAGTGCAAAGGCCAATGACGAACTAGATTTAAAAGTGTAAGACTTCTCGTCTTAACCAGAAACATATGTTATCAATATTATCATCACAATTGTGTTTTTCAACAATTAATCTCATTCTATACACGCACCTGTGAAGTATCAACCTTAAGATTTATTGGTAAACTTAAAAAATTGTAGTACAATCTAAATAATATAAGGATTTATAAGAATATGAATTCATCTTTTGAACACTTGCTTTTCTCGATGGCTTAATCTTCTGCTCTTCTTCATCAGATTTGCAGCCCTTATTACATTTTAGCGAATTGATAATTCGTCTACCATTATCTGGAACAAAAACATTAGCAAAATATACATTGTTTTCAGACTGTGGTACCCCATTGTCCATACGAAATGAAGGAACCTTTGATTATTCCACATTAATTTTCATTTCACTTGCCGACTAATGTTTCGACTTTTTAAGTCATTTTCAAGGGCTTGGTATTGAGTTAATAATTTGAAATCTCGGTCGACAAGCAAAATAAAAATTATAAATAATAGTATGTAAATAAGAAATGAAGGCCATGGTAATGACTTCATAAATCAAAACCTAGTTCGGCATGTGAAAGAATTAATTCTATTCTGGACTACAAAACATTTCCCTAATTTCATATTATTATCGATCATGTATAGATACTTGATTAAAGGGTCCACGTCCTAAATATTAAAAAATCCTCCCTTTCAAAAATGAAGGCAATGTCTAACCATTAACGATAGGTTGTAGTTAAATATATATAGGTTATAAATGTTGAATTCTGACAGTGAAATATATATGGATACCTAATGGTGATCCCCCAACGCTTATCATTTTCAAGGCATTGACTTCATAAGTTGAAACATTGGTTGACAAGCGAAATTAGAAATGAAAATAATATGTAAAATAAAAATTCATGCCTTGATTATGTCTTTGTAGGCCGAAGTCTTGGACAGGCAGTGAAACAAAGTAGTATTGTAGACAAGACAATATTTCTTTCATTTCATATTATTAGCGATATACTTGAATAGTGTAATCTACCCTTAATAAAATCTATCCTTTCTTTAACTACGCATGGCAACGTCTGATCACTTTTAACCATATCAGTCGATATAAATATTGTGTGCAGACGGTGAAACCGTGATCCCTCCTCGCGTTACGTGACTCAACTGTTTTCCCTTGATTCTTATCAGGATTTTGACTAACTTGCGTTCCCATTATAAAAAGACATGAGGGTAACCACTATTCCCTGATCTTACGAGGGTAACTCAATGCTAGTAGGACTATCTACCATGGCAGGCGTTTTAGAGCATTTCCATTACTAGCATTGCACAGGTAGAGAGTTAAGGTCATAGGAATTTCAGTAGTGGAAACGGGGCTCGGAGAGAGCTTTTGTTACATTGTTACTTATGAAGAAAAGCTTGAAGGTTGATAAGCCTAACACATTAAAGGACTTCAACATTTCCACATCTCTTCTTTCTCATATATAGTTTTTGTCTTTAATTTAAAAAAAAATTCCATTCTTGAAGGACATATATGGTGAACATGGCAGTTCACTCATTGTTACTTCGTATTCAACTACATGCAGCCAGACACAGTACTTGGACAAATGCATCACTACCACAGGAATGCAGACATTTGTTGAATGTTTTATTGTTGTGATATTTGGTATTGCCCATTTGGGTATGTCTATCATTTTATGTCTGTATCATCAATTGTAATAAATATTGTGCAATACATTACTATTGTACGAAGACTAGCTAGTTTAATTTCCTAATGAAATACTCGGGGAATGCCTCTGTGATTACTCTAATTTTATCCTATGCAACCTTTTTAGCTTCTTCATTGTAGTTTCCAGGGGGGGGGGGGTCCGGCCACGAGGATATTATTCATGCATATCATTTCCAATCTGCTAAGCAGGTAAAGGCTGACAAGTCCTATCCCTTTCCTGGGTTTAAACATTTTTAAATTTTGGTTATTACTGTGGATGTTTCTTTTATTATTTTATGATTCCATGGATGATGGAGGTTTTATTATTATATTAATGTTTGAGAGTGCTGGTAAATTTAATTACTCCGAGAGTGCAGTTAAAATACGGTTTTCACTTCCCAATTCCGACTTTTCAACATCCTTAGCTCGTTTAAATCGCCGCCTTACATGCCTCTGTGATTACTCTAATTTTATCCTATGCAACCTTTTTAGCTTCTTCATAGTAGTTTCCAGGAGGGAGGGTGGGTCCGGCCACGAGGATATTATTCATGCACGTCATTTCCGATCTGCTAAGCAGGTAAAGGCTGACAAGTCCTATCCCCTTCCTGGGTTTAAACATTTTTGAATGTTGGTTATTAATTAGTGTTTCTTTTATTATTTTATGATCCCATGGATGATTGAATTATTATTATATTCATAGTTTGAGAGTAGTGGTAAATTCATTTAATCCGAAAGTGTAGTTAAAATACTGTTTTCGCTTCCCAATTCTGACTTGCCACCCTCCGTAGCTAGTTTAAATCGCCGCCTAACATTTTAGTACAGTCTTTTCATGAGTGGTAGCGCTGCTATCATTACTGTCATTTTGGAGGCGGGGCTTGTGGAATGCTAGGCAGCACCATCTGGGGGCAGATTTGTATCCAGTTTCTATATTCATGGTTCTTTTAAATGATAGAAGAGCGTGTGACGTCATATGACCTTAGTAAACTTTGCATGAGGCTTTGAAAGTAGCTTGATTGAAGATATATCAAAGAAATTGGCCATGTCACGTCAAAACATAGCAGACAACGCAATGAAAAATATACGCATAAGAATTTGCGTGAAAGGATCAAAAAATTTTACATTTACAGATCAAGGCCTCCTTGATTAATATTATTACATATTTTCCATTTCTCACTTGTACATTCTAAGCGACATATTTTCAATACAAAAGGACAGTTTCAACTTTTTATGTTGTGAACTTGCTTCTCATTGGTTCTCGCTCGTAAGCGCGAAGTAAGAATCACGTAAATTCGTTTACATGTGCAAAGTGAAAGCCAGCTTACGAGTTGTTTATGTAAGTGTCAAGTATGTGCGTTTACATGTTCCCCTTACGAAAATCTTACGTAGGGTTTACGTAAATATTAAATCCTACAGAGAGATTTTGTTTACGTATGCATGCATACCTTAGGTTTTCACGCATTTTACATAAACATGATATGGTGTGCTGGCTGGGTAGGGTTACGAACCTCACCCTGTGGAAAACCCAAATTACTTTTAGACATCGCTTGTCCGAAATTTTCTCGCTAAATTTCAGTTTTACTCAGAGTTTCCCCAAAGGAAGACGTGAAAGTGAGTTTCTTCAAGCGTGGAAGAGGTCGAGTATTCTCGAAGTTTTGAAAAGACTGCCTGGATTGAAGAAAAGAGGTCATAGTGTTTTGGTGTAGTGTAGTTCAATACTCCTTTACAATTCTGTGATGATTTTTGGTGCATTACGGGTATGTAATTTAGTTATCGTTGTTTTTACCTTAAAACCACTCGGCTAAGAGCTCAGTGGATATGAAAAATTTCACGCGTCTTGAGATGCATGAAAAATTTCTTGAAAGTGGAAAAGGATCTATGTCGTTTAAGAAACAATACGTATTGGACTACTTAAGCAACAAGTTAAAGTTAGATGTGGACGTAAATGCAAAAATTATCTTAAAAAGCTTTGTGGAAAAGTGTTTTTTCTTAAATTATCTTCGCCGGTGGAAGGAAAGCAAAAGAAATGACAGTTTTGTTAGAAGAAAGTTCGCTGATTGGCTAAATTAGAAGTTGAAATTTCCTCCACGCTTATTTAAATGTCTCCCCAGTATATCCGGTGAGTATATAATGCGGGATTTGTGACGAGTTTAGAGTGATATCCATATTCCATGGATCAGCCATCGCCAAAGCAGCTGCCCTTCCTATTGGCCACTTGTCCGAGGAGGCAATGGAGGCGAGGAATAAGGATTTAAGAAGATTCAAGGAGCACCATACCAGGAAATATTCCAGGATCGCAACAAATGAAGACCTGTTTAGAAGATTACTCCTAACTTCAGACCCCTTGATATCTAGTATTTCAAAGGTTCAAAGAACGAAATTAGGTACTTCCATTACCTGCCGAGGTAAAGATTTTACTAATCCAGGAAGAATTGAGTGAGCAGAGTGAGGATGACAGTTATGAGGGTTTGTCAGATAATGATTATGAGTGTATTTAAAATTTTTTCATAACAATGACTGTGCAAGATAAGGAAAAATGTTAATTTATTGCTTTGGCGGTTAAATAAACCCAAATGAATGGAAAATCTCATCAAAATTTTCGTTCCAAATTATGTGCCCGGTAATTTGATCCCCCACCGCGAAAAGAGCTTATTTCAATCGGAACAATAAATTTGGCGTTTAACTTGAATTCATAGGAGTTATGAAATATTGTTTACGACATTTCAATTCTTGTATTAATGCCTCCATTGAAAATTGTCAAAGAAGAGACCCAGTTCAAAAATACTTCCAAATCCATTGGCCCGTTTCAAGGAACTATAATATTGACTGCGTAGACTTAATTAGAATTAGTCATAACAATTTTTTAAAAACAATTAGGTAATGCAGTATAATAATATTAATCATCGACTTATAATATAAACTTCCAAATAAGATAAGCTTAGTATCAAATACAATCAAACAAATGAGAAAGTAGAAAATGTTCTCTTGGTTCATTCACAATTAATTGTTCAAAGATTGTCCAAAAATAAACAATAAAATTCATTAAATATATGCTATTAAATATCTAATTCAGTTTTATAACATGTTTAATTTGTATTTACTATCGCGGAAGTAATCTTAAATGAAATGTTGTGGATGAAAGACACGATTTGTATTGTACATACCATGATAATGCCAATGAATGTCGAAACCATAATCGGAAATAAAAATTAATACAAAGTACAAATTCATTTATTGTCGCGTACCAACTCCATAAAGTTACGCCGGAAATCTTAGATTTTTATTCGGAGCTGGGAAGTTGGTCATTTTGCGATTCGTGAAATGGCTCTGATGTGAGTTAGATGAGAATTCTCTTTTTAACTCTTCGCCGCCAGACTATCGTGCGTACTACATTAACCTCGAATGCATAAACTTTGAGCTATATTGACGGCATATATATAAAATCTCTTTAGCCCCTTGACACTATAGTCGTTCAACTGATTTTAAAATATTGATTATGATGAACGAGTACTTGGCGATGTGTCGATTTCATGAATTCGCGCGCGAGCATTTCTTGCCGATGGCTAACGAGATGTTATAGACCTCGCAAAAGAGACAGAGAGTGATTTGCGAACCGGAATAGTCGATCGCTGAAAAACCGGTCACCGGTCAGTCGAATGGTTCGCCGCTATGTGCCTTTCTTTACCTTAAATAGCGCCGAGTGCAATACTCTCGCCATTCTATGGCAAATCAGACTTTTTGAGATAGTTAGAGCTTGTCGCCTCCAATCCTTACTTTTCAATTCGTCCCTTTTCATTGCGATCACCACTACTGTCCATTAAAAAAGTCGAGTCCCTCGAGTTTAGGAAGCTGTATCTTCAAGTAGAAGTAACGGATTTTTACGAAATAAAAACCATGCGATAGAATGATCATTCCTACGTTTATCGATGTGTGTTAAAAAAATTTCCCGTACTTATCTGCCCTTTAACGATATTTTATTTGAAAAAAGTCACTATTTTCGGCGCTCAAAATCCGATTTTCCAACTTTATGTTATCACTGTTCTCTTAACGTCAGACATAGAAACGGGAAATTCCGATATAGGTTAGCTAAACATGTTATTAACGTAATAAAGGAAATATATTGGTTATATGTTGAGTTTTACACGAGCTGGTGTAAACGTTGTAAACCTCCTCATATTTCGAAACTAATGATGCGATTGAAATTTTAGGTATACTTTTGTGACGCGCGATAACACCAGCATTGCAAATATGTACATGACAAATAGTAAAAATTAATGGTATTCTCAACAACGATTTTTATTTATATCTACTTTCACGCGCCAAACAGCGGTTGTTGATCGGTAGACGACGACTTCGCCGTAGGAGGAGAAGAGGGAATGGGACAAGCGACGTTGCCATTTGCTACGCGTAGCACTACTCTGCCGGCGGGGGCGAAGTTGAAAGCATAACAGATGTGTCTGTTCAGAATTTGGACTACAATTTAATGATGGGATAATGATGGGATGAATTCTCATGACTCCCTTTCATCAAAATTAGGAAGGCAGTTAAATGATAAAGTATAATTATTTCCCATCAGCATTTTTCATGTGGGCTTTGGACCACCATAGGCTGCTTTAGGCTGCTACCAGTTGATTATAAATCTATTTACAAAATGTACACACAATTACACAACACAAATTATTTACAAAATGTTTTATGCGTTTGAAAACACTTTGGCTAATCCCGAAATATCCTCTTTCATTATTTCAATTGGAATCGCCATCCGACTGTGATTCATCGTCGCTCAAGTCTGAATCGGAGTCAGAGTTTAAATTAACTATGATCCTCTGGTCATCACTTAATTCATCAAGGAGATGCTCTTTTTTCCTATAATCATCTTTGTCCTTCACACTTTGAAGAGTTGGATACATGTTACTCAAATTAAAGTCATGGACTGTCCGTCTAATGACTCCGAGCGTGAAATCATCCACAAAAATTCTTGGTCGCCCAAGCACAAATTGTCTTTTCCTTGGAGAGGGATTGCCATCACCAGAGTTTTCTTTGTCACTAACCTTGGATTTAGCAGCCGTTCTTTGCACTGATTTTTTGCTAATACCGAGGCACTGGGACACAGTTTCATAAATAGGATAACGCTTTTCCGATCTTTTTTCCGCCTCCATTTGGAAAAAGCGAATGGCACTGAGTATCATTCGCTCTTCCCCTTCTGAGAAGCGATTTCTGCGGTACATGTTTCACTTTTGAAGCTCACAGACCTAATGACTAGCAAAAATAGTAAAGGGTTGTTGACAAGGGGCCATTCAAGTATTGCCATAAGACGTTTTCGGGGGGAGGGAGGTTCAGATATCCTTACATTGTTTTCCGTAGGGGAGCTCGGCGTCTAGCGCCAACTTGCGTAAGATTTTGTCCGTCGTGAGACAACATTGTAGATCGCTCCAGGAGACTGATCTTATCTGACTATTCAAGATGTTTTGTAGATCGACTGCCTTGAAAAGTGACTTGTAAGTCTTTGGACTAAAGTCGACACACCATTGAACAAGATGGTGTTGTTTGAATTTTTTATAGTCCATAATTTCTTTGTATAACAGGAGTAATTCAAGCGCGGTTTCAAATAAGAGTTTTTTTTAAATTTGCCGAATAGCCTGTAATTGTACACAACTCCATCATCTGTGGTGTTGTTTCAATCTTAATGCATGCCTCTTTCAATCATATTCATTACTCTTGAGTCTCTGTCCATTTGTGTGGTTGCAATATACATTATCGGTCCCTCTCCATTGGTAGCATGTCTGCAGTGTAGTTCATGCTTGTGAGGCTTCGCCTCGTGACATGCATTAGCGATTAATGCAAATGCATAATTAGCCGTAGTTACACTAACTTTAGGGCATAGTGTAATGCATGTTGGTGACTACTCACCACCTACCACACACCCTTGAGGCTGCTTGCAGGGTATTTTGTAGATGTTAATGTTGAATAATGTGGTACTCCAACACCCTAAAATTTTCTGAAATCAAGTGCTCAAAGCTATAAGATGGTTTCTATCGAGAGCCGAAACCTCAGAAAACGACTATTTAACGAAGAGTAGATATGTACAATTTCTTTCTAACTATCCTCTTACGTAAGATAGAGAGGGGAGGGTGGGGGGTTGCCGAAATCTTACATTGTCTTACATAGGGGGAGGCGGTTCGAAAAATATACAGAATAGTCATACGTAATACTTGAATGGCCCCCAAGAGATTAAAAGGAACGAATTTGTAAGTACGCGACATCTCACTACGGTGCGGCAACAGCGGATGGCTATGGACGATTTCCCCTACCTTCCCCTTACGATCCATCGGCGCTCCTTCCGTGGCAAGTCGTGCTTTCTTGGCGCGTGAAAGTAGATATAAATAAAAATCGTTGTTGAGAATACCATTAATTTTTACTATTTGTCATGTACATATTTGCAATGCTGGTGTTATCGCGCGTCACAAAAGTATACCTAAAATTTCAATCGCATCATTAGTTTCGAAATATGAGGAGGTTTACAACGTTTACACCAGCTCGTGTAAAACTCAACATATAACCAATATATTTCCTTTATTACGTTAATAACATGTTTAGCTAACCTATATCGGAATTTCCCGTTTCTATGTCTGACGTTAAGAGAACAGTGATAACATAAAGTTGGAAAATCGGATTTTGAGCGCCGAAAATAGTGACTTTTTTCAAATAAAATATCGTTAAAGGGCAGATAAGTACGGGAAATTTTTTAACACACATCGATAAACGTAGGAATGATCATTCTATCGCATGGTTTTTATTTCGTAAAAATCCGTTACTTCTACTTGAAGATACAGCTTCCTAAACTCGAGGGACTCGACTTTTTTAATGGACAGTAGAGGCTAACTCGCTCCGAGGCGGAGCATTTTCCCATCTATCTGCCTCCTGAAGCGAGAAGTGTACAGATCATTCGAGTCTTTCACAAAAGAGCACGAGATGAAGTGGAGAGAAGGCTCTCCAGTTATTTGTTAAGAGGGGAGGTAGGTGGGCCATCGCAACCTTTGTTTGGTTGTCTTGGGTTGTTTGGTTGCCATCTGTTTCGAACGTCGCTCTTTCAACCGCTTGCATATTGCAGTTCCAAGCAATTAAAAATACATAATAGTGTAGAAGGCGACTTGACGCACGAAAGTTAAGCTTCCTTTGGTAAAATAATCTCACCCTACTACCGCACGCAATTTTTACATAATTTTAATTAATATGGCAGTGCTTTTTGTAATTAATATTTATTTTACATTTTTACAGATGAATCATTACCCTACTGCAATAATTCCAATAAAAATACAATAGTTCTTGGCTCTTTACCTGTACAAGTGATCCTTGGAATATGGCCGATCGCGTATTTAAATGGCTTCAAAATTGTCCGTTGATATCGTATCACATGGTATCATCTATTCTCTTTTCTAATATACATATGGTCCATGGATAAGAACTCATTTTAGGTGGGTGATGCGAGGACCGACCTATGGAGAAATAACCAAGGGATTCACATGATTACTGATCGCATTCTTGATCTTTCTCGCACGACCATCTTCGTTATAGTTCGTGTAAGCAGCCACAAGGGCGAGTGATTGGAAAGATTAGTAAACCATTCAATAAAAGGAATAAAATATAAGAAAAATGAGTGGGGAAATAAGGGAATGTTTAGTGAAGTAAGTTTTTTTTATAGAATCAAGTATCTCGTTCTACTCTTGTTGAAGCCGTGAATAGCGTTAGGGGTGAAGAACGCCAGAAGTTATTCCCAAATTAGTCATTTCCACCTCGTCGCTTCTCTCCGCGTCAGAGAGACGTAAAGGCACTCAAAGACGCAACGTTTCGAAATTATGCAACTCCAACACAGACGGCATTTCGTGCTAATATAATCCAGTATTAACGAGTGAACTTTGCTAGACATTTACTACCTTGAATGTTATCTTCGCCAAATATTATAATTACAAAGAAAAGAGTTTTTTGGATGTTCCTTGATTTTGTGCACGATGTTATCTCGCATGTGATTGTGCATTTAAAAAAAACTCCTTCCTGTATGGCCATGAGCATACAGGAAGGAATATTTTTAATTGGGTGAAATCGGGCGCTAGTACGCAAAAAGGTTCCTTTTCAACTCTGAGACGATCGGAAACTAAAATCAGTGAAAATCTATCCCAAAGCGCACTTGTAGGATATTTCATCCATTATAATAACGCAGTTGTAAGAAATTCTACCAGTATCACATTCAGTATCAGAATCAGTAGGCACATTCAACTTCGGTTTAAATATCGAATCACGTGACCAAATAATCTAAATGGTGGCAATTGATTACATATAATCGTGACAAATTCGTTAATTTTGATTATCTTCTTTCCGAAATCAATAGAATTAGTCGAATTTTGGAAATTAAAACATTTTGTTAAGGCCATAACAAACTAAGCGTAATTTGGCCTCCTCCGATTTCTCCGCCTACTACGTCCTTCTAACGGTTTGTCATACCTGTAATGGTGGAATTTTGATTTTAACCCTTAACAAATTAAATTTCCATGTAACCTATCCTAGGCTAGTCCTCTGTGCGTACTTGTCTCATCACTCAACCTAAGAGATAGGATGGGTCCTATACCTACTCTCAGACCCCAGCTCTGTTAGGGAACATCCCGAAAAGAAACGCAATGGTAAGGGGTTGGTAGTTAGTTCACTCACTCACTTGGTGTTTTAACCGTAGGGCATTAAGCCCTTTTTAGGCCCAAGCTGACCCTCTCTGCTGAGTGTTTTTGCGAAGAAATGATACAATGGAAGGTTTGTTCGTTCACCCACTTCTCCAGCCTCAGTGTTTTATCCAGAGCAATAAGTCCGTCAACCCTTTCCGAGAAGGAATTCCCCCGAAAATGTCCTACATTTGGTTTTGTGCTGAGTTTGACGAGTTATGTAGTTATATAACCTCAGTCTAACTCTTGCTTCGAGTTGGGTTTTTTTCGCACGCCATAGTACCACCATGCAAAATTACGCGCGTATTGCAAGAAGATGGTGAAAGCAATTGCTGAATCTCGGGGGTCCAAAAAAAAGGGACAGAGAAAACGGTAGTGATTTGGCGGAGATGCCAAAAAACAACGACGGAGACGACTTTTAGTCGACAATTGATGCAGAAGCGGAAATTCAAAATTCTTCCACGTTATCGTAAGCACATAATGAAATTTATAAATATTCAAAATATAAAAAAATTCAATAAGAAAATTTATTTGTGGCCTAACTTGATGTACGGTATTGCAACTATTATCCTTTAGCGAATGCCTGTCCAAACTATAGCAAGAGAAATACCCATTGCAATGGAAAACCATAAACGGAGGACATGTGGAAGGACCCTTCCTTCGTTCCACCTTTTCCTAGCCTAATAATGCTTTGGCGAGGTTTTTCCGTCTCCTTTGACCGCTGAAAGCAATAAAATAGAGGATGAGGTGGGTCTCGCCCATGTGGGAAACTAAATGGTAATTTTCTCCCCTCCACCCCAGCAAGATGTGCCACTCAAAATTGGAGTGATAGAGTGTCTGAACCCGGTCAACCCTAGTGTCACCTTCAGGGGAAGAAACTTACTACTCTCGAGGCAATAGGCCCTTAAGGTGCTATAGGAGGAGGACTAGGGTTCGGTTCTAGGGTTTGAGGCTCTCCTGGGGCATTTTTTTCGGTCAAATTTAAGTTCAAACCAGCCGCGGATTTTGCATACACGTGTTTTATCTGGTTGGGGACAGACAAACAACCAGATTTATGCGGAATTTATTCCACTTTCTCTCGTGTAAGAACTGTTTTTACACGAGATACCTTCCGTGTAATACACTGCTTATAGTGGAAGTTCCTCCTATATCCACTACGTAGCGCCACTTTTGCTGTTAGAGAAATGATTTCTGTTGTATTTCAGAATGCTATCCCATTTATTTCTCCAGATTTTCTCTGATTTGCTACTGACATAAGCAGAAATCATTTCCGATCTGGTGCTTTCCCGGATAAGTTAATGAATGAATTCTCCTCGGGTTTCCAACCGGGTTAAAATCTCCATTGTGGGCGACGTTTCGATGCTCGACTCGTGCATCGTCAGGGCCCTGATGATGACGATGCACGAGTCGAGCATCGAAACGTCGGCCACAATGGAGATTTTAACCAGGTTGGTAACCCGAGGAGAATTCACTCTGAAATCATTTCCCTTTCTGTATACGGTTTCTGCGTTATATATGGAAGTTTTCTATATATTTGGTTCTATTTACTACATTGTGCTGGCTAGGTACTTTACCGATTTTGTTTAAGTTAATGAAATTAGCAACCTACTTGTAGTTAAAATATCCTTTTATTGAAGCAGGCTTTCGTAGAATGTAGAATAAGTTGCATTCTTAACGGTGGCAATGTTTTCCCATTGTACACACGAGAATATGTTCTTGGAAAATAGAAGATGTTTCCTACGATTACGACGACGTGCTCTGAAACATGAGGTATATGTTTGTCATATTGTGATATTTACCTTCGATTCGCTGTTTTTTTCGTAATTAAGAAACAGCGTTTGGTGTCTCGAATATTTGCATTATAATCAACAACTCCTTTAACCAGCTATACGACAGTTTCAAAGACTGGCTATTTTAGGAGTCCCCTGGTAAAATTTCCGCGAATTTAAATAGTCATTACAGGGAAAATTGTAAATTGACGTTTATGTTAGCCTCAAGACCCATTTGGAATGCGTACTGAAAAAAACATCTTACTGCGCACTGGCATAGGTTTAGGAACATTTAAATTATAATATTTATATTATTAATGATGAATGCTCATGAAGTGGTGTTCGTGGTTGACATCTAAGCGTTAAACAAAGCGTCAGTCAGCAATTACATAATTAATTAAAAGCAATGTGGCATAAATAATTATAAATGGAAAGAATGTAGGGAAATATCTGGGAAATGACAGAATTTCACTTTTTTGACGGGGGCAACCAAATTACAAACGTTATAGGTTCTTCACGATGTTCGGATGTATCAAGCCAATAAATGGAAGATCCTTGGGCAGGAAAGGAAAAGAGAGATGTAATCTTACGCTCGTAATGTCGTATCTTGAGTCTTACCCAAACATTTTGGATTCGATTCAGAATGATTCTTCCACGAGTCCTACGAAATACAGATAACTGTATGCTATAAACTGTTACGTACGACCAGAGAGGGTGACAAAGCTGTTGTAAGCGCTAAGTTAGGAGCCGCCAGAGGTTTCAAAGTCACTCGCATTGCTAATGTTCATGGAAAAATTCTCATTTCAACAATTTTCTTGTCGATTCGACTAGGCAGTTCTTCTTCAACATCCGCACTACCTTCGTTAAAAACTATTAGAACACTTAGTGTGAAATAAGTGATAAAAATTTGGTGCAAATCAGAGGATATATCTAAATATCCCCAAAATATGGAAGTAAAGGATCATAGAAAAAGGTAAAAAGATGAAAAAGTATTGAAATCTCAATCTTAGAAGCCCGCAATGTCATCCACAGAAATGTTTGGAGTGACTGCCGTGTCTGCGCCCAATACGAATGTCCAATGGGATCGATTTTCACTATTTCCCCAAGCGCCCCATGGTAGTACCCATAATTCCATTTTATAGTAGAACTGCTATTATTGGATGGTGTACAAAAACATTTTATCACACGCCCTCATGGCTGCTTGAACTAACATCAGCCAATAAGGTCATTGAGGGAATGCGATTAGTAGATAATCCCGCGAACCCCTTGCTTCCTCCTTCATGGGTTAATCAACACATCATCCACCTAGAATGAGTACTTATCTATTGCACTCATATATTAAAAGAGAATGCATAAAACCATACGATACCATAGCGCAGTAGATTATTGAAGTTATTAAAATACACAATGGGACATACTCAATGGATCAGTTGTACACTTAATCCGCCAAAAACTATTGTATTTATATGGGCGTTGTTGTAGTACAGTAATGATTTATGTACAAAAATGCAAAATGAATATAATTTATGTACAACACTGCCTTAAATATTAAATTTATGGACAAACTTCGTGCGATTTAAACATCAGGTAGATTATTTTTGGCAGAAAAGATTGCTTGAAAGATGTATTCCGTATTTTAATTTATGATTGCAAGGTGGTTGAATGCAACTCGAAGGAATTAGAACAGTATGTGATACCCTCGGCCCTGACAGCCAAACAAGGGTTGCAGTGGCCTTCAACCTACTCCCTTTATATAAAATTGGAGATCCATTACTTATCTCTTCTTCTCTCCATCTTAAATCTTGCACTTTGCACACAGAAATTATGTTTACGATTTTGTGCCCTCGCTCCAAATAGCGAAATCTGCGATAATAATAAATCTGTCAGCTCGAGACCAACTTCTCCCTCAGGAAATGTTCTCACGGGCCTAATTTTTAGCCGCCTCGGATTTTTCGGAGTTTTCCCCGAATAAATGTTAATCATTATTAAATATCCTCGCTATCCCAGTGTTATGGCCACAACCAATTCATTATGCTGAAATCAAAGAGCTTTGCAAATGGTGAAATCGGCTGTTTTCATTGGCGCGTGATTCAGGAGATAATGAAGTTCTACAAATTGCTGATTAATAGTCAAACTGACAAAGTTTATGTTGAATAGTTTCATACGTCTCCTTGATCCTACAAACTTTAGGCAGGAAATTCATCCTACTTTCCTAGTTTTGTAATAATTTAGCGCCGTAAACGCGGCTTCAATGTGAGAGCTTGAAGTATGGGCAGTTTTCCGTTATTAGCATAATAATGTGAAATAAAATCAAACTCCAACAAATGCGTTTCCTATTAAGCAACGTAAAGAGTAATAAGGTTCTATTTAATGGGCAAGTTATTGAAATAGCTTTTCCGGTTTTTGAGATACTAGAATTCATATTCGGGTTATACAAATTGGAAGTAAACAGAAGGATTGGTTTAGCAGTTGCTTTGATTTTGAAGTATACAAGTAGTCAAATGACGCAGAGAGTAATACGCTTAATTTTAAGGGCACTTATTTGAAGTATCTTTTCCTGTTTTTAAGAATTTAGACTTAACTCTCGGGTTACACAATTTTGAAACGAACAGTAGGATTGGCTTTGTTTGTGAAATATGAAAGTGGGAAATTCACATCTATCCTTGGCTAGATGTATTGATCAGTTCAGGGAAAAAATACTGTGCCCATAGAATATAATCTTTTAGCTCATGAGATTAAAAGGAACTGTCGAGTTAGGAGTATAACGGACCGAGCTTTGGTTTTTTTGCAAGGGTCATCATTAATAACTTAGGTACGCTACTTATGACTTGTGCTGCAATGTGTTCCGCGCTTTAGCTCCTGATAAACCCAGTAAGGATCATGAACGATATAATCATCGTTCTGCAAGTACAGCCATTCTGAAAATCGATCGCTGCCCTTTCCCCAAATCCATCACCACGCTGCGAGAACCTCTGTAAAAAGTTACTTATTACGTAGCCGATAGAAAGGTACCTTAACTGCGCTTAGTTATGTGCTTAAACTAGCATATGATATGTCCAAAGAATAATTGTAGTTTCAAATTCCTTAACAACATCACAATTCAAGGTCGTATATTTAATATGAATACCTACCTAGAAAATACAATGCACGTCAGAGCAAAAGGTAGAATAAAAAGTTCCTCTTGGTGAGCGAAGGTAATTGTTTCCCATTCGAATACTTGTATTTAAGAATACTGGCTCCTGAATGTAGATGTCGATGCAATTGAGGAGACTCCAGCACACTCCGTGTTGTTTCACAGTGGGTTTCAGCGTTTCCATTTTTAGGCCTTTGGGTAGAACGTGCTCTCTGAGACAGCGAATGCCTGAATACTGACCACGTGATAAATATTTGGGGACCTCAATAGCTGTCAGGAATCTCTTGACTTAAAACAATAAAGAGTTGTTGAGAATAACCACATTCAGCGTAGAATTCAATTACCAAGACTTAAAATGGTTGAGTATGGGGTTAAAAGATCGGTAGCGTGTTGTCATTTGTAAGGATTTTGACATTTTCATCATTTCAATTACTGATTATGTGAATGAAAAGTGGAATAGTTCCATTAGAGATTAATAGTGAATAAAAAATCGCGCGGTCGTCAGAGTTGTACTAATGTTAAATGTTTTGGTGTTAGGCCATGAGATGGAAATATGGCATCAAAGTAAAGGAAGTATAGGTTTTTGAATTTTAATTAATAAACGAGCCAATAGATGAAGTAAAGATTAACTTCTTATGAAGAGAAACACAAAGCAAGTCTTTGAAAGGTAATACATATAAGTGTATCTTGAAGATGAAATTAGAAGTAAATAAATTCATGCACTCGAAGTTTAGTCAAGTGCCAAGATTTTCCACACGGCCAACTGTTCTTTTGGTGATGGAGTGTGTGACTCGGTGCATGTGATTGTAAGATCCACTGCATCGCTGATATTTTTAATCAGCACTTGTTCGGACGTCACGAACTTCGACTATGAGTGACCTACCACATTACTATTGTGTTTTTTTTTAATTTCCCTCGTCGCGGCGAGGCCTAAGAAGAATAATGGGAGAAAAGAAGCAAACTTTGCATCTAAATAGAGTGATTGTGGCGCTACTCCACTGGTTGGGACACTTTAATAATCCCATAGTACTTACTTATAGTGGCTTGTTATTCTTGACGCCGAAGGGTCTGGAATCCGTAACGCTATCTGTTGATACCACAGCAGGGTAATCTGAGGATATCTCTGTTTAAAGTGGGTGAAAATCGCGAAAACGAGTGCGAGACGAAAGCTCACCTTTACCCCGTGAAATATTAGTTTACCTCAGTCATGACGAAAAAAATATCGTGGTTTAGTAGTCTGGAATCCACCAAAAAATCTGGTAATATCGTCTCTCTAAGCCAAGGGATGTGACTGGTAAATTGGCAACGTCTGGCAAAGACTGACAATGTCCTACAAGAGTATAGTTATTGGCTGATGGCCGACGAGAAGGTAGAAGGATAACAATTCAGAACTACATTTCTTCATTTGTTCTAATTAAAACGTGAAAATTCCATAGAGTCAAAAGTGAAACCATTTAAGAAAAATACTAAAAATACTTGAATAATATCGTAGCTAACATGGACAGTTATGGGTTAAGTAACAACTAAAAATGTATTAAGGGGAAAATTTGTCATCTTAAACGATTTTATGTGAGGGAAGTAATGGTGGAGACGTGAGTCGATGAACCATATACGCAGGATGCTGGGGAAAGTTACTTATGGGATGCAACGATGCTTCATGATGAGAAAGGAAACGTAGGAAGCCCGATATCGTAATTAGATGCGTTTGAGCAGATTTGTTCTCACGCAGAGAAAAAAGAATGCAGCAGGTTTCGTTGAATACATTTCTTCGTTGAAGAGCTACAAGTTACAGACTTTGAGGTAAACGAAACGCTAATGAATCACATAATCTTCTCTAATGGATTTTTAAAAAATGGGATTGCATAAAACTAATATACACTGTTTATTGGTATATTTATTTATTACTGCAACGAATATGAACTAATGCTGCACTTGAGTGGTTTCCCGAGGATGAAAGAAATAATTCTAAATCTGGCATAGGCACAGAATTTTCACTCATGACAAATGTTTAAATAGTATTTAATTTTACCAATGTACTGGGTACTGTAGGATAAAACGACTATGAAGGTGATTTTTCGGTAAATTGGCTAATTATTATTATGTGTCCTGGTAAATTTGTTCATTCAAAATGCAGAAAAGGTAAGTCAGAACAGGTCATGGAATTATGACCGCATCATAAATATCTGTGACCCGCAATATCTGCCTGACTTTGTCTCGAAAGTCAAAGTAAAAAAACGTTGAAAATAACATTATTCAGTAAAGAATTACATTATAAAGATTTGTTAAAATGGTAGAATGTCAAAGTACGAGATGAGTAAGACGATATAAATAGCAAGGTCGTTGAAAATTACCTCACTTCAATTATTGTATGCTAATGAAAGGCGGAGAAGTTGTATGAGTCGTATAGGAAATCAAATTTCGCGGTTGAAAGAGTACTTTACCATGTTGGAAGTGTAGGTGTCAGGCCATAAGATGGCAGCATGAAAATAAAGTAAAAGTAGCAATGTTTTTTTTATTAAAGTAAGATATGAGCTGATATTTGAAGTAAAAATGAATTTATTACATGGGTAAAAGTACGAAAAATAATTTGGTAGTGATTTAAAATTTTAAAAGTGAAATGAGAAGTGAATTAATATTAAATTCAAGTTCGCGAATTTTAGTTATGTGCTAGCATTATGCCGTTGAGTCCATAAATCAACGGACAGGTTAATTCTGGCAGAGCAAGGTTCATCGCTCGTCACATGTCTTTTACGAGCGTATGGTGCGTCGCTGTACGTATGTGCTCGGCATCAGTACGGGCGCATCCTTATAGTTGGTCGTTCATTAGACGCCGCAAGGCTTTGTATCCATGACGCATGTCGCTCGTTCTTTCAACCATGATCTTAAGATTTTCTCATTTTTATAACACTTTTTATCCAAAACTTACTTTTTGTCACAAAATTTAAGAATGTAGACTGAAGAAAAAAGATTTTGGGGATGTACTGGATAAATAAAAATGTAGTGGATCGGGAAAAACACTCGAGATAACCTATATAGGGAGACATTTGGCACGCGTTTGAAATGAACGTTAAAGTAATTTGTCCGCGCATACTTTGGAAAGACAAAAACTTCTCATGCGTTAATAATTTTGACAAGTGAAAGGCAACAAAGTTTCTGGGGTTTCCAATTACGAAAGATACCTTAGCACACGTTTTGGTTAAGAGATATTTTGAAAACCTTAATATAACTAAACATTAGCTTTAGTTGAGAAGTATTTGGTTATTTTTAGGTTAGGATTAGGCACTAATAAGTTTTTGTTTTCATTGCACATGTAGCTGCCTATGAAAATAAATATTTATTTCTCATTCTTTTTACTATCTCATATCAAGCTTTCCTAATTTCCGGAATCTTTCTTTTTAAATATATAAATAAATGGTATGAATGAGTCTGACATAAGGCTCGTTTGTATATCCCGCTGATAGTGCCTGACGTTTCTCATTTTTTTAAATGGGAATCATGGGAATGAATGGGGGAATGGGCGTGAATGGGCGAGTGGGGGCAGTAAAATGGAAGATCAGTGCTCAACGAGGGCTACGAATGTACGCAATGTGTTTCATATAAATACAATTTAAATATTCGTTTCTACAACCGTGAATGGGAGGCGTCACTCGCCCGATTTTCCCGGATTTCAATTTTATCTAATAGGATGCAGAGCTTAAGAATGGTTCACTGACTTATGCAGGTGGGTGGTCGAGGAGAATCGCCTCGCCATGGAACCGTGTTGATTCCGTATTCTTTCCCTACAAAGTGAGCGTGGTTTGTAGATTTTGTGTTTGCGGATATCTTGAGACAAGTCTTTGTAGTCTCACTTTCATATAATCATGATGTTAGAAGCTGCATAATATAAATTCTGGCGCGCGATGATTCAGTGTAGATCAATGTACTATTAGTATAAGTTAGTACCTACATACTCAAATTTGGTCCATAGTGATGATAGCATTTCGTTTCAGTGGTGGTCGCTGAGGGAAATCAAAAGAATTGTGGGAGTGCCGTTCGTATGAGCCCTAATTGCCGGCCTGCTTGCTACAACAGAGACCTAATACCCTGGGAGCACTTTTGTCTCGTTTGGGTGGAACTAGCCCTCACTTACCTCATGGTGTAAGTACCAGGCGACTGTCAGGTTGGTGCTGTGGCTAGGTTACTGTTTTTCCATCCACAAAGATTGGTGCTGTATTCAGGAAGGCCTCGGCATTGTCGAATACCGAAAAGGCCGTGGATGTGACGCCACAGCCGAAATAATTCTGAACACTTATAAATATTATTATTTGACATTTTGATGGTTTAAATGTCAAAATAACGTAATTTCGGACGCTTGAAAATTCCGAGGCCTTCCTGAATGCGGCACCAGGTTGAAATCCCGGGGACGATGGACCTGTGTAACCGGCCGATCCCTACTTGGTTGATATGGAGCTAAAATTCTGACACTGGGTTTCTCTTCAATCACACCCTCCCTTCTCCATATATAGTCTTCTTACCAAACGATGCACCCACCTGACAGTAACTCTCTTACATGCACTCTTCTTACCAAACCCACCTGTGCGTAATGGTGGAAATCACCTTTAGTTGTTCGTCGTTTTCCATCTTTATCAACCAACCAGATATCTTGCTTGTGTAACCCTAGAGCAATTTCATAATCAATCTTTCTGAGTCAAAATTGAGACCTTTTTCTGTAAAACGTTTTTGGCGATAACTTTTTAGAGTTGCCTTGGAAAGCAGGTAAACATCAAACGAGGTAGATTCGAGCAGCAAACATTTTATAGCTTTTGCTGTAGTGAACTACTACAGCAAAAGCTATAAAATGTTTGCTGCTACTTCATGGAATATTTTCTTTGCTGATTTTAGACCTGCACAGTAGGGTGGGCCGAAAAACACGAAAGTTTCCGAATCGAATCATAATATCGCGGAAAAGTTGTTACTCGTCACCCTGATCACAAAGAAAGAAAAATTTTCGAAATCGGAATATGGTCACTCATTTTTACGATACATGTCCCTCTCCTCCATCATAAAAGAAGGGGGGAAAAGGAATTATATCTTTCTTAAAAGACAAAGGGCCTTTACAAGAGGCCACATACCGATTTTGAACGCAATCAGATCATAAAGAGAAAATTCCGAAAAAAGTTATGTTTTTTACGATTTTTCGATAATTTGAACGCGATGAGCGACGACTCCCCCTCCCCCTAAAAGAAGGAGATAAGGAGTGTTACATATTTTTTTAAGACAGAAGTTCTTAAGAAGAGGCCACATACCGATTTTGAACGTAATCCAATCATTGTAACTCATTTTAAAAAAATCCCTAAAAAAGTCAATTTTTTATGATTTTTAAAAACTTCGAACGAGATGTGCGACCGGAAGACGTATTCCGATTTCGAAAATTTTTCTTTCTTTGTGATCAGGGTGACGAGTAACAACTTTTCCGCGATATTACGATTCGATTCGGAAACTTTCGTGTTTTTCGGCCCACCCTACTGCACAGGTTTAGATCAGTGATATCTCAATTCATTTTCAAAGAAATATTCACCGTAGGTTGTCTAAATCAGCAGTTCCATCTGGTCCATGCATGCTTCTGGAGAAGAATACCAATGTTTTCAGTCATGTCATTTGGTAGCAGAAGCATTATCTGTTCTAATGCTGGTGGATATATATAAGAGTCTGTTTAAGGCTTAACAATAAACACCCATCATCAAAAGCATTCCCTCCACCATGGAGTCTATATTAAGTGGACGAAAGTCCCAGTCTTTTACAAGGAAAACGCCCCGCCCCCAGGCGTTGCTAACATATGACATTCCTACGGCCACCAGGTAGCACGCAAGAGCTCTTTATAGCTGGTTTAGGTCACATAGCTAGGCATAGCTCCTTGGGTTACATGGAGAACAGGGAGTATACACACCACTACTTAACAAAGTGGTAGAGAGGATGAATAAGTCTTTAATTGAAAAGGCCAGGTGTATGATTTTAGGTTCAAGTATGTTTTTAAATCATGTGGAATGAGGCTGTTCAGGCCGCTGCTTATGTCATTAATAGGTGTCTTACGGCTGCCATTGAAAACAGTGTTCCTGCTGGTCTTTGGTATAAACGTAAGATTAATAAAAGTAATTTGAGGATTTTTAGAAGTCCTGCCTCTTTGAAGCTGCCTTCTCAGATTATTTATGGTAAGTTTGAGTCAAGATCATAAGTTGTGAATATGATAGGATGTGCAGAAAATGGTTACCAAGTGTGGTGTAAGAAAAGTCAAAGTGTTGTTATTGGAAGGTATGTGATATTTGATGAAAAGTCTTTGTTAAAAGATGGAGATTTTGTTTTGAATGATTTTTAAAATGTAGCAGATGTTGACGATGAACAAGTAGACGAGGAGTTGAGTAATATAAAGAAAATATTAATGAATCTTCTGTCAAGCCAGGCTTAGAATCAGATGGAGGAGGAAAGATGGAGAATTTAGGAAAGGAGCCTCGAACTCATTGTAGGTCCCAGAGAGTGAAAAATCCACTAGGCTAGCATAAACATTATGTTGAAAACAGTTCAAGTGTGGTGTGAGTGTTGAAACTTATCTTGATGATGTTCCGAGTTCCTATGATGGAATTATAGAAAGAATCACTGGGAGGGCTTGATGCGTGTGCTGAGATACATTAAGGGTACTATTAATTTAAGATATTTTGATCCCAAATGTGATGCCGATGTATTGTATGGTGATGCCGATGCAAGCTTTGATGATGGAGAGGATAGGATTTAATTCAGGAATGTGAAATAATGAAAAGCAAATGAATCACAATGATCAGTTAAAATCGAGCGAGAACATGGTAATCATCTCATATTTAACCGACAACTTTATGAACAACAGCAAAAGAAACAGGAAAATCCAGGGCTTTTTTTCTGGTGGTAGTAACTGCGATCCGACACCTTTTTGGTTCAAAGTGAATTCCCTAAACTCGTATGAATCAATCAAAGATCATTTGGATTTTTTCGTAACTCTTATGGACAACTGAATTTCGCCACCTTTTTTCCAGAAATAAAGCCCTGGGAAAATTTATTTGTCCCCCTAAATATTCCAACCTTATAAATTTAATCTTTCCTTTGCAACTCCGTGCCTGGTAGGATACCTTCTGCTCTGTCCTGGCTCAACTGAACCCCGAGCAGGCACATTCATTCACTTTACTACTCACTGAACACTGGGCAGGCGCAATCACTTTACTGCTCCCTGGTGGGAGAACCAAAAACCACAAGACTCCACGTCTTCCTGAACTTCTGAGGTCACGAGGCTGTCACTATCTTCAGTGTGCTGAGAACTCAGGGATGTTACAAGTCAGAGGAATCAGGGATATGCCAGGGAATTTGAAACCCGTCAGGGAAAATCGTCAAGCTGTCAGGGAAAAATTGGATACTCTATTTAAATGTTACTCTATGCTGACCAGCTCATGGTATTCATGTCCAGACTGGTACACTATTGCCAAATACATTAATTTCTGTGTCTATATGGCCTCAACCAGGTATTGAGTGTAAGATCAAGGAGAGATAGCATCAGGATGGCTTATTAATGGCAAAGTTTAAGGAGTCAAGGAGGTCAATTATCTTATTTTATTTCCTACCAGTTTCTTAATATTTCTTCAAAAATGATGTCCCTTTCATTATATTGCTTCGATAAATGATTCCTTGGGGAACTGTAAAAAAATGTTCGCAAGAAGTACCTACGGAACATTTTTAATGGACTTCTTTTCCTTGGTGTTTACTTTTTGACTAAGTATTGATCTTTGATTAAAATCATTGTATGCTTTAAATCAATAATTCTGCATAAATTTCATTTAACCCTCTCCCTCTTAACTCGGCCGAAACCGGCCATATGGCGTTCTCTGGCCGCTCGGCAAATTTAAATGCCCTGTATCCCCAGTTTTCAACCTATTAATTCGCAAGTGAGACCAGCCGTGTTCGTAAGCTTCCTTTTTAAATTTAACCCTCAAATTGTGAAACAGTTTTGGTAAAATCATAAAATATTTTTATAATAAATAGTTTTATCAACTATTAGACCTACCTCCTGTGCCAAAATTCCCCCCCCCCCTGGAAAATCCTCGGAGACTCAGAAACCGCAGGAGACTGTCGCGTCTCGCAAAGTGCCTGAGAGCGATGAGCTAAGTGCCGCGATCTGCTCCGGTCAATGCGATCGCTCAGGTCATCGCGATTTCAGCAGGAACACTCTTTTTATTCGGTCCGCGCTGGTGCTGACATCTTTTTCCACGTTCAAGTCGACCTGCGGACATTCCCACCAATCCAACGTGTGATAGCACTTCCCCTCCTCTCCCCACTCCTCCACTGGCCAGCTGTTTCCCCTCCTGCGCTGGCAAAGTGTACCGCGATCATAGCAGCTCTCTTTGAAACTGACCGCGGCTGGAGAAGGACGTATCGGCTTGGTTCCACTTGTGATCGTCTTGTAAAGACAAGGTTAACGGTATTTAGCCTACGGGCTTGTTTTATACTGTAATAATTGTAATTATACAAATACTGTCATTGAAGTTATTTCAAACTAGCTAAGGTTGTTTTTCATTGTTTTTTCTCTCGTTACGCCCACCAAAATCAGTCAATTCATTCGCGACGTCAAGTTTCACGGGCTTGCGTTGCACTCCAGGTTTATAGCTCATGTTCGTGAATAGCCTCCATTTCTGCAAAGACTTATTTGTGGTACTCGAAGAAACACCCAACTTTACATAATGGTAAATCACAGTCATATGGCATTTCCGCACTCCATTTCTACACTCCTTCCAGCGGTTTGTACACTTTTTCTTCCGTCAATTTTCACGATGGTGGGGGGACATCTGAAAACTTATGGCACCAGCGTTGTCTTTTGCGACCTAATATCTTGTGGGAGGAGTAGTTGCCTATCATCTGTCTGTATAGAGCTAGGCGAAAGTCTTTTTGTGTTGTCCCATGCTTTGAGGTTGAGGGAGAATTTGTTTCTTTATAAAGTGTGTAACTATTTAAAATCGGTGCTATTTAACTATTAAAAAAAATTTTTTTCATTACAAATGCGAAAATATATTTCCTCCATTTCTTGGTCTTCCTTCCGAAATCATAGTAGGACCTGTTAGTCCTACTATGTTACTTAGTATGTTACTATGTTACTTAGTTAGACCGAAATCATAGTAGGACCCGAAATCATAGTAGGACCTGTGGACCTGTAGGATCAGCTCTATCAACTCCACCCATAAATCTGTTGCATCTTACTATTGATTCGGGGCATGGAATCAGAATTCGTTTATTACTGATCCCCGTTTTCTTGGGAATCATCAAACTCACTTTTGGATCGCAGTTTGTCGATAGAACACAAATGTCTCGTCTGTCATGCCAGACAGTTGCCGTCACTTCTGCTAACTAAAATTTTACTTGCACCTCGTTTAAGTTTTAGGGTCTTGGGATATTTAAATTCAACTGGCCATTATTTACGTGTTGGTCGAGTAGTAGCATAAGAATACGTTTTATTTTTATAAAGTTCTTTCATAAGAGAAACGCTTGAAATAAAATTTTCGAAATAAACGTGATGGTTCTTTTCAAGAAAATTCATCACAACTTGGCTTCCTAACAGCATTTCTTTATTTCTACTCTCTTTTTTACCCAAATATACACTCCCTTCTAAAACATGCTTTTGCTTAGATATGGTGGCGTCCTTTAAATGCCACCATCGCTTCGTCGTCATCTAAATCCTTCTCTGACCGGCAGCGATCACCTATTTGACTCCTTCTCTGACCGGCAGCGGCACCGATCACCTAGATTTGTGCAGCAGTGATTTTAGTGTTTTATTTTTGAAATCGCATTTTGCGAAGTAGTGTTGTGAAGTGAAGTAGTGTTGTGAATCAGCCTGGTCCTGTTGCTGACGGTGTAATGGATAAGTAGTCGCTGACCATCTTATTTTCTTTAATTTCTTTTCCTTCATTCAAGTGTCTTACTAGTTTGTCGTGCTTGCTTAGTTATAATGTCTTGCTTTAGTGGTTAAGTAGTATTATAGAACTTAAAACTATTAATAGTTCTTAGGTATTAGTATTGACTCTTAATAATTATTTGATCCTATACGTGCGTGCGTGTTCTAGTAACTGGTCCACTGCATTTTTGCTTTTAACCGTCTAACTACTTTGCTAGAAAGTACTTCTTACGCAACCTTGCGTATCGTGCTTGATTCCCTTTTCCCGCCTTATACATTTAGAGGACTTAGTGTAAATTCAAATCGTTTAAGTGCTAAAGCCTGTAGATTAGTATGGCTGGCCCTAGTTCCTCTGTAGCGAACCTAAAGAGCAAGGTGAAGATCGACCTCCTCGAGGCACGTGTCGCCGAGCTGGAGAGGTTGGTTGCGGAGATACACGCCCGGGTCACGGGTTGTGGGAAAGTCTCGGGCCCCGGTGGTCGTGGCGTTTCTTCCAGGACCTTGCACAGCACCAAGGCTTCCCGGGCATGCTCGGGGGCGAAAGCAAGTGCGGTGGCCTTGGGGAAGACGGTGCAATCTTTGGGTCTGGGGATGACTCACGGCCTGAGGCCCGAGTGGGTGGTTGTGCCCCAAGGGCGGGGGGCGGTGGCTCGGCCGAGACGGGGAGTGGAGCGGAGGCTAATCTCATCCCCGTTCGCAACAGCTTCGCGGTTTTGTCGGAGGAAAATTCTGGGGGGCCAGTTAGCGAGGTCGTGAACGAACCCCCCGTTGCAAGGGACTCAACTTCGAACGGCAGCCGGGCTGGGAGGGCAGGAATAGTATTGTTAGGGAGTTCAAACGTCCGGCGGATTTTCCCCCAGTTGGAGAAGAGGGCAAGGAGAGACGGAGCGGACCAACGGACCAGGGGGAATCGTATCCAATTCTACGGCGGTGGTAAAAGCAGCGGTGAAGGACACGGGCTGCTCTAGACTGCGGGTGGTGGCCCATGTCGGCACCAATGATTCTTCCGAGCGTAGAGCCGATGAGATCTTGGATTCCTATAGGGATCTAAACTCGGAGGTGGAACGCGTTCGGAGGGGCACTGGTGTCGATCTGCGACTATCCATCTGCAGCATTGTTCCACGGACTGACTGCGGCCCTCAAGTTTGGGACAGGATTGCCTGGATCAACAAGTGGCTGTGGAAATTCTGTGTGAGCATTGGGGCAGAGTTCGTGGATTTTCGGCCGGTGCTTAGATCGTGCCGGGCTCCCCTCAACTCGTCTGGGGTGCATTATTCCAACGAGGCGTCTGAACGGGTGGCTCGTAGGATTTTTGAGCACTGTAGATATTTTTTAGACTAGAGGGTAGGTCATCTAGTGGTATTTATAAAGATTTAACCAAATGTAGCCTCCGAGGAAGTCCGCATTGCGAAAATGTTCACATCCAAGTAAACTTCGGAGCGCTAAAACCGGAAAATAGCGACAATTTTCCCAAAACGCGTACTCCAGTGAAAGAAATCATATCAAATGTAATAAGCACTTCCAGTGAAATTCGCCCACCTAATACCCATAAGCGTGGAAAAAAACCAACCGACACTCAATCTACAAAATAGGACATTAACTTTATAGTAGTTAATTGCCGTAGCGTTAAAAACAAGCGCGCTGAAATCGAGCATATATTTCAGGACGCAGACGTGGTCATAGGAACGGAGAGCTGGCTTGCAGAGGATATAAGCGACAGCGAAGTTTTTCCTCCAGGATATAAAATCTACAGATGCGATCGAAGGGATAGGACAGGTGGCGGAGTTTTTCTAGCAGTTAAATCACATTTACACAGCACCGCCCACGAAATAACTGACAATGAAATAGAAAGCGTATGGTGTACAATTATACAACGAAACAAAAGGAGTATACATGTTTGCTCTTTTTATAGACCTCCAAACTCCGAAGCTGATTATATTTACCAATTAGAAAATCAAATATCTGCATTTACTTTGGGAGACAGTAAAAGTGTAATAATTATTGAGGAAGATTTTAATCTGCCATCTATAAACTGGGATTCTTACACTGTAAAACCGAATTCAAGGAATAGGGAAATCAGCGAGATCTTACTCAACATACTTGCTAATCACTCACTTGCCCAAGTAGTTGACAAGCCTACGAGAGGAAATAAAATATTAGACCTTTTTGCAGTAAGCCATCCTAAGTTGATAAAACAACTCGATATTATTGACGGCATAAGTGATCACAGAGTAATTTTTACAACCTTAAAAATTGAAGTAGAGTCTGCTGTAAAACCTAAACGCAATATTTATTTATTTATTTGATAAATGCAACTTTATAAAATTTGGCGAGATGCTTAATGATTCGTACACGGAATTCGTAGCTAACACAGAGGATAAAAGCACTAAGGATAAAAGACTTCGTTGCTAAAACAGAGGATAAAAGCACTGATGCATCATGGAAATATTTCTTAGAAATTCTACGCCAGGAAATCAACGAATATATTCCGAAAAATTGAAATGTGATAGTAAAGAACCTCGCTGGTATAACAACGATGTTAGGAGGGACCTCAAGAGACAGAGAAAACTGTACAACTTGTTCAAAAAGTCCATTACGTTAGGTGACAAATCGAAGGAACTTGAAGCAAAAGAAAGTTACGCTGCGCAACGCTCAAAAACCAAGAAATCAATGCGTACTGCATTGCGAAATTTCAAGAAAAAAGTACTTGGTGAATTACTCGAACAAAATCCGAAATCTTTTTGGTCATATGCGAGAGAGCTTCAAGGAAAATCTTCAACCGTAGATTCGTTATTTGATAAAGATGGCAAACTTGTCACCGAAAATATTGACAAAGCTAACACGTTAAATTCCCACTTCGAAAGTGTATACACTACAGACGATACTGCATGTAATTTTGACATTTCATTCACTGAGGAACCGATGAAAGAAATCACTATTCAATGCGATGGGATAACTAAACAGCTACAGTCGATAAAAAATAGTAAATCTCCGGGTCCGGAGGGAATACCCGCGCGTGTCCTCAAGGAATTAGCGCCACAGATCGCACCGTTCTTGGACATAATATTCAAGAGGTCATTGTCTGAAGGAAAGATACCAATAGACTGGAAAATTGCAAACGTTACACCGATATTCAAAAAGGGAAACAGACACGACCCTGGGAACTATCGACCAATATCATTAGGCAACATAGATTATAGGCAAGATACTCATACATATCTTCGTTAGCAATATCGTGACGTTCCTGGACAGTCGTAACTTCCTCCATGGCTGTCAGCACGGCTTTCGGAAAGGTAGATCATGTGAAACACAGCCCGCGCTCTTTCTTCATGACGTTCTCAAATCTGGTGAATCGAAAAGACAAGTGGACGCATTATTCCTAGATTTTAAGAAAGCTTTCGACACGGTACCTCAAAAAAAACTTTTATACAAATTACAGTCATGCGGGCTGAACGAAACAGTAGTAAACTGGACACGCGACTTTCTGAGTGATCGTAAGCAAAAAGTAGTTCTTGACGGAATTAGCTCTGATGTAGTTGAAGTGACATCAGGTGTCCCACAAGGAAGCGTAATCGGCCCCCTTTTATTCATTATATACATAAATGACCTATGCTCTAGAATTAGCAGTAAAATACGTTTATTTGCTGACGACGCTGTCATCTATCGCGAAATTAGTGATCACTCTGACTTTGAAATTCTATCATCATCATCATTATTGGCGCTACAGCCCATGTAGGGCTCTGGCCTTCAGAATTATCTATTCAGGCTTTACTAAAATAAGGCATTTAATTGATCTATCACCTGTAACAGGGGCGGAGCAACGGGGGGGGCATGGCCCACCGCCAAAGCATGATTGTGGGGGGGGGGGCTAGACCCCCCTCCCCAGAACTCAGAGGTTGTGGCTCACTTTTTAATGGACACGGCCCGATTTGCAAAATCCCCCCCCCCCCACCCCCGATTAGTTAGCTTATACAGATTTTTCAAGTAGTTTGCCCCCCCCCCCCCACGATTCGTGAGGTTGTTGCGCCGATGACCTGTTAACAACGATGTCTTTCGAAGGAGTGATATTTGTATTACTGCTTTTAACTATTCAACCTTATTCTGTTGAAATTCCACGCTATATCGCTTGAGTCTTCTGAAATCACTCGTAAGTTCCTATTAGAGGTTCACAAGAGGAATAGGGTACCTCGGTTGCTTAATTAGTTCAGCCTATCGGCGCTGTATTGATATCTCTGGGTTAGATATCCTATCCTACGCGGATTCATTTGCCATAAAGTTTCCAAAAGTATTCAGGCAGAGTCATAGAGTTATTAAGGTACCAGAGGTGGCGCTGCCTATACTCGGCCGTAAGCGAAGGTGAAGCCGGGTGGGCGTAACCGTCCGCCATATTGAGTGACCGTGATATACTATTAGCGGAATAGGCGTAAACTTAGATATTTACACCTTTTTTGTTTATAAAATGTTGAATTATGAGAACTAGGGATAGTATCGGTTAGGCAGATAATACAGAATATATTGTCAACTCCTCCAGTGGATCTTATGAAGAAACCGGCAGGTAGGAGCAATGAAAAGCATGTCGTCTGCTCTTGATGGTATGTGTTTAGTGTCTCCCAAATAAAAAATAATGAGACACCTGAAGAGTTAAGGAATTATATATAAAATAATAATTAATGCAAATGGTATTGAATATAAAATTTACTGGCCGTTAGGGAAAAATGCGTAAAGTACGGCTTATTAGTTAGCTCTACCTATTAATTGGCAAAATAGGCAGACATAAGCATAGACATAGGCATAAGACTTTCGTCATAGGCAGACATAGGCATAGACATAGGCATAAGACTTTCGTCGTTTTGGACAGCTAAAAAGTAAACAAAAGCCATAAACGATAATGAGTGATGATTTGTAAATCATAATAGGGTCACTGACGCCTCGTTATGCGCATAGAATTCCCATTCCAATGGATATTCCGTTTGTCGTTGAAGAGCTCTGTATTTGAAATCAAAGGTTCAGTATACAATGGACTTTTGGCTTGGTAAAAGGACATTGAAAATGGCTGAATATTCGAAACTTGTCGTGCCTTTATAATATTTTGGACGTCACAAAGTATCCCTTTATTATCAATCAGCTCCCAGAGTGCATGGAAGTATGCTAAAAGTTTGCTTTCAAAGTCTGAAGGCCGTTTTACACGGTACATTTGTTAGTACAAACTCTTCCGTGTACTCTTGCATGAGGCAAAATGTATCGTGTAAAGCGGCAAATTGCATGAACGCTTGTGCGAATGTCTCACTGCCTGCACGGGAAATAGAACCTGTTCTAATTTCGTTGAGACAAACGTACAATCTCACGTACATACGTTTGTGCAAAATCTTTCATCGCGTAAAACGGCCTTGATGAAAGATTGTTGTGCAATGTCCGATTTGCTCCGCTACCTTAACTACTTTATATGGGTATTATATAATTTATAGTATTATTTTTAGAGCAACCAGAACTTTGTTAATGGCCACACACATTATTAAGTAGGTATATTAACTTATCTTTGTGGTACTTATTCAGTAGAATGGAAATGGGAAGCATGAGTTGCAATGACTTGATGAATCATTAATATCATGTATTGAAATCTATATTGAAATTTAATTTTGCAATATTTCCCACCATAAAATGTATCTATAATTGATTTAATATTAACTGTTCTACATTGATTTACATATGAGATTGAAATCCACTTCGAATACCAGTTACAAAGCAGGTCAAATTTATATTTCAAATCTATGTAGATATTTCATTTAATAGCCTCATCTATATTAACATTAGCTAAGGCAATTAATTATTTTATTGGCTTCTTAATGAGAGAACCTGAATGTAAATGGATCGTGGAACTCTGTGGATTACTCAAACTGAAACTGAACTATTACTGAAATTCAAAATTATTCACCATTAAAGACTATACCTACCCCTTTAAGACCTCACAATTAAGGGCAAAATTGTTGGTGGCTTGAATATCCTCTGTGTCTCATTTCTGAGTTCTCAGTGATTTATAGGAGTAGCTAATTTGTGAAAACATTAGACCCTAATGTTTCATTGACAATGCTGATGAAAAACAAATAATTAGTATTGAGTTCATTCCCCTATCAATAACCGTAGTTCTTGTATGCCTGCTGCTGGCATCATTCACAACTGTCATTTGAGTTAATAATTATACCTGCCAGTATTTGAGGGAGGGATAATTTTATTGCTAAATATAAAACAACAGAAGGAAAGGACTATGGAACCCCTAAGAGTAGAGAACTCGTCTTCAGAATAGTCTTCCCGTCTCACGATCTCTTACGGAAATCAGTGTTCTTACGGTCACTCAATATGGCGGACAACTTTCACCGTGGCTTCACCTGAAATTCGTCACGCCACCTCTGTTGAACTATATACTCTAAGGGCAGAGTCATGCTTTGAAAGTAAAGCGCAATGATCATTGGTTAGCGTCCCGTAGGACAACAGTATAACGACTAACCACGCTCTGTAAACAAATTTCACTTTAAGAGCAAATTTTAGTGCTCATATCATTAAATATAGATGACATACACACCATTCTCACGAGTCTTATCAAAGGCCTTAGACTTTTATATAATTGTGAAATCAACAATATAACTTTCAGAAATATTATACAAACGATTTCTAAAAGTTCTTTTTTATGAGTTCTTTGATCGAGCCACAATTCATAAAAATTAAAGGAAGTCTGTTGGTAAGCGTGGTTGATGTGACATGGAATGAACCGCGTACCTTGTTGTTGCGTAAACCTTAAAAATAAATAAATACTTATGGCTCAGAAACTGACATCCACTTACTTTAGCAATTCTTGTTTAATAAGGAAGAGCTTTGAGTTTATACAGATATACATATTATGGTACATTTTTCTGCTCTTTAGATGTTTGCTCTATTTTTTTGTGGTACATTTTCAATATCTGGATAGACTAAAGGTTCTCAATTCAATATATGCATTTCTACGTCATCATTTTCTTCTAATTTCCTCCTGTCATAATAACTGATCAATTTCTTCAGTTCTCAATCAGTCACTGTTGACAAAAAAAGTCTATCCTTCCATGGTATTTTGTATTTAATCTTAATTTTGCCCCGGCGATATTTCCTTAAACATTCATGCGAAGCTAGTCAATCTGCAAAGAAAAATATTTTCAATTAATATAGAGAATTATATTTGTACGTGAAATCTGGCAAGAGTTGAAAGGTACTTAAGAACAATCGTCATACTCGATCTCGTAAAAGCATACATTTATGTCTCTTTGCATTGAAACACTACATGATGAAATTTTTATGTAGGTACTAAAATAAAAATTGAACTCCAGCTCAACACATGTAAAAAAATCAATATGATAGTAAAACATTCATTGAATTGTTGTAACAATTTCAGTCCCAAAAATCGAAGTAGTTTCAAAATAGTGAAATGAAATTTCAAATTTTTTTAAGTACGGCATTTTCTGTTCTTCAGTTTGTAATTTTTTAATTGCTTCAGTTTTAATGCTTGCAATTAATACAATTGCTCTCACCCAACTTGTCAATCTGCATGGGAAATCTAAAGATTGATTGATAGGTTTTTAAACAGTTATTGCCTGCATTTCCACTATCTCGTAGTCCTCATTGCATACTGCAAGCTATTTGCTCTTCATCGGGTCCATCTTCATTTCATACGCCTTCTTCCCTTTTTATGTTTTACCGAATTCTCATTAATTCAATTCCTCCTCTTCCTCAATATCTTTGAATTTGTCTTCCATGCTACAGCGTTTCACAATGTTGCCATTGATTTCCTATCATTCATTACCAAATATTATATCAACTGTTCATTCTTTTCCCTTGCCATCAAACTTAATCAGTGGCGAAGGGTACGGTCATCTATGGATGCGCCGATGACTACACCAGTAATGTAAATGTTTTCTTTACCCGGTAAACTTGTTCTTCCACATTGTAAATAATATACGGTTTGTAACAGGAGATTCTTATCGTGGGAGGTGATGAACGGTGTCCGATTAGCAGCAGGTCTCTTCCGCTTAACCGGAGGAGATGTCACACGACCTCTCCTTGCGACTGATCCATCTCAACTGAAGGCTGCACATCGAAGAATGTCACTATGAAGGTTTTGGAGAAGGGGTAGGGGTTGTCATCGATGTAGGGGCAAGGATCGACTTTGGTCTTGAGCCGATTGTATTGAAACCACTGGGCCGCCAGGGAATGTGCATCCCTCAACGCGAACGTACTGTTCCGTAATTTATGGCATGGGTTGAGGCAGGAAAAGACGGGGAATGAACATTTCTGAGGAGAGGGACACTTCAACTCCTTTTCTAGAGAGATGAACGTACGGCCGGTGAGATCGAAGAGGAGTAATTCGCATTCCTCTGCTCCCGAAGGCGTACTGAGCCGTCGGCACCTTCGATGACGGACTCCAATGCTGGCCGTCAGCTCCACGTGCGAGATGAAGCCATTGTCGAAGCTCGTCTCATCGCAGTGCAATAAGGGGCCGTGAAACCGAAGCTTCTTACCCGCTTCTAATGAGCTTCCGGTACTTCTTAAAGCAACCCCAAGACAGCCGACTGGAATCCACGTCCACGGCAGCGAGCTCCGTCACTCCTCCCTTTGAAAATGTCACCGCTGCAACGATCTGCATCGCACAGTACAGTCTTTCCTCTAATGTTCACTCCCCCTTAACGTATCCGATATTTATTCTGGAACAACAACGTTGAGCTAGGGGATTACAGGTCCACTCCCCTCCCTCAACTCGTTGCAATTGTGATGAAACAGCTGGAGGGCTCGGAAATCATTTAGACGAGGAGTAGTATGATAGATTTGTTTGAGGAATTCGTGTAGAGTGTGACCAAGTGATTTTGATAGCGCGTATAGACAAATGTATTCCCCACAAATATCATAATGATAGCTTTGGTATTTAAACACGATTATGAGTGAGATTGAAAGGTTTTAAAAAATCTAAAATTTTCGGAACGAAAGGCTGTAGGAGTCGAAATATTCGACAAATAGAACATTTATGTGAACTGCTACCCAGTGAGACACAAGCAAGTGGGAAGGGTCCAAATTGACTACGTATATACCATTTTTCGGAGAGTGAGGTAATTTATCGGAAGGATAAACTCCGCAAAACTCTTTATATGCTCGCAATAGCCTATCAATCTGTACGCTATCCATGTCGATACTAAAAATTTGTGATTACGTTTCTGTTTTTATTTATTTCCAAGTTAGCATCATATTCGGCAAAGAGCAAGCACGTCACGGTTTTATCCAATTCTCTATCGAATTTTGCCTCTATTCTAACCACGCCTCTATCTCCAAGACTAACGTAGTCTTCGTTCCCGGAATCTTCAGGTGTGAGGTCAAATACGAGCATGAAATAGCCATGGCCAAACATGTCGTATGTTATTTGATTGCCTTTATTGTAATTTTTTATTCCACTACCGGAGAATATAGTATCATAAGCACGTGCCCAATAGTTTTTACTGGTAAAGCTACATTGGAGACCTTCCGTGGGTCTTTGAACGCCGTTAATGTATAGAGAACCATTTTCGAGCGAATAGTGGGACAATCCAAACAAACTTTTTTCAATATGACCTGCATACGCTTCGTTATCTACCGTGGCGAATATTATGATGTTTGGAATTCTACCGGTGATGGCGTTGTCTATGCTCAAAATCCGTCCCCCAGAGGGAATTGTAAACGTTTTCATCTCAGTACGTTTGTAATGATATTTGCAATTACTTTTTTCTAACATTTTATTATGCGCCACTAATATTGAAGGATTGATGTCGAAATGTTGAACATATAGGGTTATAATAATAATAATAATAATAATCTTTAATGTCCTGTCGGTTATACAAGTACAACATAGGACTTAGTCATACAAAAAATTACATACAAAAAAAATTACATATAAAAATACATACAAAAGAAGAAACGAGCAGTAATGTACACTCTACAAAAATTGATCACTCAAAAATTCATCTACACTGTAGTAGCATTTATAAATAAGCAGTTCTTTTAATTTATATTTAAAGACGTTTTGGCTTGCTAAACATTTAATTGAAGTAGGAATCTTATTGTAAATCATTGAGGCTGAATGATGAGGACCTTTCCTGCTTATGTTTAGTGGCTGATTAGCCAAATGAACGTTTTCTCTACCACGTGTCACATGCCCATGTATAGCAGAATTGGGCATAAAAAGGTGTCGATTGCTTCTGACAAACATGGAACAGTTCAGGATATAAATACATGGCAGAGTGAGTATCATGAGTTTCCTGAATAGTGGTCTTCCTGGTGTCCTTATTGAAACCCGTAACATTGATTTAACAGCCCTCTTTTGCATAGAAAATGCCTTGGTAGCTGCACTAGCATTTCCCCAGAAGACAATTCCGTAGGCTAAATAGGAATGAATTTTGGCATAGTAGATAAGACTCAGAGTCTGTGTGGAGGTAGTTGGAGCAAGTTTCCTAATCATGTAGATCCCAGTAGTAATTTGTTTGATTATTCCAGTGATATGTGGTTGCCAATCAAGATTCACGTTAAGATATAATCCAAGAAATTTGGTAGTGTCACAGTGTAGTATTGATGTATTAGAGTCTGTTCTGAGAAGAGGGCTTAGAGTTGGAGGATTTATTTTATTATGGAAATGAATAAAACATGTCTTGTTTTCATTTAGAAGCAGGTTATTTGACGTACACCATTTGGACATAGTCGTTAAGGTATGACTGGCAGCACTGCTAGCATCTAGAAAATTGTCACCCATGTTCAGTGTGGATGTATCATCCGCATATAAGATAACTTCACTGTTAAGTAGGTTATCATGGAGATCATTAATGAAAATAATGAATAATAGGGGTCCTAATATGGAGCCTTGTGGTACGCCACAATTGGTTAAAACTACATCGGATCTAAAAGTACAAACATTTGATTTGTGCTTGAGGTCTACTTGCACCATTTGTTTGCGATTTGAAAGATAAGACTTGATCCAAGATAAGGCATTGCCATTGATCCCAATTTTAATGAGTTTAGAATGAAGTATGTTGTGGTCTATGGTATCAAATGCTTTTGATAAGTCAAAAAAAATTCCAATGGTCTCTTTTTTATTAGAAAGTCCCCAAATTATATTATTTACAAGATGAAAGGCAGCAGTTATGGTTGACTTTCCTTTTATGAATCCATGTTGGGAAGGGTGTATGAGGTTAAACCTGTTTAAGTAGTTAAAAATACGGCTATAAAATAGCTTTTCAAAGACCTTGGAAAACACAGAAAGAATGGCAATGGGTCTGTAATTTTCAGAATCACTATGAGACCCTTTTTTGTGGATTGGCAATATTAAAGATGTTTTGAGAGCTGTAGGAAAGTGTCCATTCGAGAGGGAAAGATTGAAGATATCACTGAGAGACTGAGATATAATTTTTGCAGCGAGTTTGACAATTGGCATAGGTATTCCATCCAAACCCACAGACCACTTATTGTCAAACGTACGAATGACATTCTCAACTTCAATAGGATCTGAGGGAGCAAGAAATATAGAGCTAGGATAACTTATCGAAGTGAAAGTTGGAGATGCAGTGGAGTTCACTGATTGGCAAAACTGTTTATTGAAGCGATTGGCAATTTCCAGCGGCTCCGATACTGTAATATTTTTGAAATTGATGAGTGAAGGAATACTTTTTTTCACGACGTTACTTGTTTGTTGCTTGATTGCATGCCATGCAGCTTTGCTGTGGTTATTAGATCTAAGGATACGTTGACTAAAGTAATTTTTTTTAAATTCATTAATTTTAAATTTGTATTCTTTAAGGAGTTTGACATAAGCGTCATGAAGTGAGGGGTCACGATATTTCCACTCATTATGAAGGCGTCTCACATCAGCACCCATGTTCTCTAGGTCCAGAGAAAATTTGATATTCCTATTGTTATGCCTAGAAGTAATATGTTTCAATGGGAATGCATGGTTAAATATCACAATAAACTTATTTAAAAAGGAGGAAAAACAAGTGTCAACATCACTAGAATTTTCATTGATGACCCAAGTTTCTGCTGCCAGACATACTAAGAATTCCTCAATGTTCATAGAATTATAAAGCCTTTTAGAGACATAGTTCGTTGAATTGGGATTTGGTTCAGCCAGTTTCAGCCCAATGTTGAGTGCACAATGATCAGAAAGCAGGTGAGAAATAGTCTCACAAGAGATATTGCTGGTTGAAATGTCAGTCACTACAAGATCAATGAGGGTAGAAGACTGAGAAGTTACTCTTGTTGGATTACAATTAATGATGCCTAAACCAAAAGAATGGAAAAGAGCAATTAAGTCATCACATCGTGCAGAATTACCAAATAAGTCAGTATTAAAATCACCAAATAGTATTATTCTGTCAGTTTTACCATTGAACACGTTTTGAATGGTATCACTAAGTTCGGTCATAAAAGTATTAATACAAGCACTCGGAGATCTGTAGATGACTAAAATCTATGGTTGCATCTAAGATTCTCATCAAATCGTCCTTTTCCATATGATTGAAGTTGGGGTTGGAGAGCATTAATCTAATGCCAATGTCTACGCCAATGAGTACAAATTGCGTTTGATTGAAAACGTCTACATGTAAATTTCCGTATATTGCTCTGCACTGTTTTTGAACCAAGCTTTCCACTTCACGTACTTCAGAGTTGGAGGAATCAATTTTGTTGATATCCGAGCCCGTATCCAATTCCCATCCAACGTTACGTAAGCGTGTTCTGCTGTTATACACACCATATTTTAGCACGTTTTCCATATAGATTCTGTATTGATAATTATCCTCCGAGGGAGTCACCGAAGTTCCATTGAAACAATCTCTGCAGTGTTCGAATATAGAGAGAGTGTAGAATATTGTTCACAACTCCCGGTTGATTAGCTCCATCTCTCTCCGCATTATCTACGAGGTTTTTCTTACACAGTTTCACTTTCAGTCTGTGGTGTGTAACCTAATCCGTTGAAACCGCTTGCCTGAAGTCAGGATGAAATGCATTTTCTAGAGAGGTAACTGGGCACAGGCACAGATGAACACCTCTTATGGGTGGACTTTCATCGACTTTAATATTGCAATGAGCAGGTCATGCGAATGGGCGTCAAACGTTCTAATTATTAGGATTCTAGTCTTTGATTAACTATAAGTTGGATTAACTGCTGACAACGCATTTTATCATTTTCAGAAAGCTCACCATTAAAAGATTGATAAAATCTTCGTAAACTATGGTTCCGGATTCATTGTTCACCGCAACTGCCAGCATTTCATCGAGCTCCTCCTTGGAAAAAGGCTCCACTCCACCTCCTTCGTCTGTCAGCATCCTCGAAAGCAATTCCTTCGTCAGGAAGCCTTGGCCTTCAGGGTCCAATGTCTGAAATGCCTTGAGGAGTCTTTCAGGTGATGCGGGAGGGTACCTGGAAATACAGAGTTACATACATATCATCATAGAGCAACTACATATATGCTCACTCTATGATATCATGTAACATACCTTTCATAAATTTTCTGTCGTCTAATGTTAATTTAATCACTAAATTCACTAATTTACCGAAGCTGGAGTCACTCTTAATTTCCTAAGTAGTATTTTCCGTCTCACTGCATTTGTCGTTTCCCTGCAAGGGCGTATGAGGGGCTCGGTGCCTTTAAAATCAGTGCCTATGACAGCGAAAGATTTTCGTCTGGCACAAGTGTCATTTTTCCCACTTCCATGAAAAATGTTAAAGCTACCCAATATTTTCGCAGTCTGTTAAAAAGTTTTGTGTAGAAGTATATTGGAAAGATTTTCCCTAATCCTAATTACTCCTCCTTTCGTGAAGTGTCCCCCCCTACCACAGAGTTTAAACTTCTTTTGATGAAGAAGTCATCTCTCATCAAGCGAAGATACAGGTCTTCCTGGTTGGTCCATCTTCCTTGGACGACAGTTTCGCCGGCGTTGCAGTCGGCTTCTTCAGGTCAGTGAAGTTAGGATGTATTCTTATAGGCCGCCTTATATATCTTATCCGCAGAGTCAGATCACTCGTGCTTGGCTGTTGATGTTTGCCTTTTTCCCACGCCAAACCCGTTTCTAAGCATTAGCGAGGAAATAGCCATCTTCCCTATTGAAGCTATGGCTCTACGGATAAGATAGATGCATAAGGTGGCCAAAATAATGCATCCTCACGTCACCGACCTGAAGAAGCCGACTGCAACGCCGGCGAAACTCCCATCCGAAGAAAGATGGACCTAAGCGGTGTAAAACCCGGAGCACCTGTATCTTCACATTCATCAACCCGCAGAAGCCTACACAAGGATCTCTCATCCAGTGCTTGAATCGAATAAGTATGGCTAGTTCTGCAAAAATCCATGGTTATTGATGAGGAAGTCGGGACGAAATATAACTCAGCTGGAGTTCCGACGGGCAGTATAATGCAGAACATTCGGAGAGATTCAAGGATTCCTCTAAATCTATCGGACTTGCACCTGAATACACAGAAGCAGTCAAAACCGGCATGACGTACTTGGAAACTCATCATTTAAGATAATATATAATGGCATTCCATAGATGGCATTTGATTGCAAGCGGCCGATCTTCTTCTCAACGTATCTGATAATAATATACGGTGGGTGCAACCACCTCCTGAAATCCGGCGAAGAAGGTGTGCCCACGTAAACTGTACCACGAACGGAAACCAGAGCGAAATGTAACTCAATATTCATGATTAATTGACCGCTTCGCACCATTCCATGCACGGCAGAGACTGACTGAAGCCTCGAAATCAAATTCTTTTTTTATATTCTTCTTTATTTAGGATAGTTTTCATGTTTTAATTCTTTAAATTACTGGGACTTTTATTATTTTAAATGTTTTGGGTATTTTAATGAAAAAATCTGTCAAAAGTACCTGTGTACTAATGTGAAAAAATATTTTATACTCACAACTGAACTCTTCCCTTGAACTACAACCTTGACGTGATGGAAGGGCTTTGTGCGTTCCAATGACCCCTAGAGCTGGATTAGCAGGAGCAAGTTCTATTGCTACTGGTAGGGCCACCCATACCAGATAGGTCGAAGGGTAAGAGCCAGACGAAAGGTAGTTCCGCGATGGTGTCACGTTAAAAATACTGTCGGGAAGCGGGGGTGGGAGTCCCTATCAACTATCAATTACCCAGAACGTGAAAGTCATTCACAGATAATTGAATCCTGACAACTACGGGACGTCGCCCACTAGGGCGGGTGTCGTGCCCAACAGCGGGGGAGGCAAAGCCTCCGCGGTGGTCATCACACGAAATCCTTGCACAGAATCATCATTAGAAGGAGGGAGAAGAAGAAGAGAAAGAGGAGGAAGAAAGAAAGCAGCGGTAAAAATAGGAACTTGGATCGTAAGGACAATGACCGATTATGAGGGCCGGGAAACTTGAGAATGTTAAACAGGAAATGGTAGAAGGAGAAAATAGATCCTTGTGCGAGGTGAGATGGAAGGATATCGGGGACTATTGGAGTGATAGTTACAGGGTAATCTATGTATAGTGGGGGAGACGAGAGTCAACTTGAGGTAGGTAAGGTGCTGAATACAAAATTGGGGCTTAGGGTAATACTTAAACATCAGTAAACAGGTGAGCAACAGGATAATAGTGGTTAACTTACTGTATTACAGCATATAATGCTAAAATCCAGTCGCGAGACTTTTATGTCAATTAATTTCAATTATCTCATGATAACGATGGAGAAGTTGTACTTTTGCTTAACATATTTGGTCAAAGCAATACTTATGCCATAAAAATAGCATTAACAGATAATTACCAACTCATTTTATAACCAATTCATTAATTTTATCGCGCCAATTGATCTCAACAATCAAACAATGATGCTTTTTCCCAAGGAGCCTACATATGTGTAGTGTATTATTCGTGCTTTTTCCAATGACATGCAAGTACAGCAGTGCCGATGTTATTTTGACGCCTAACACCTTTCATTTGTTTTCTGCGGCGCGATTATGTAAATGTAATAGCGATGACGGTGGGTGATAGATATCGCGGCCTACTCTGACGGTCGGCGTCATCAAGCGATCATGTAAGGCACCGTCATAGCACGTATGACCAGGGAATAGGTATGACGGTCATGGTCTGACTTCATACGCTTAGATCCGAAGCGCTTGTCGAAACTTTCTTGCTGTAGGTTGTCAGCAATAGAAAACCTGAAGAACCAATGAAAATCGGCGACACATTCTTAAATAGATAAAATTATAAATATATTTTATATTGCTCGAGTAATGACATTTGTCATCCGAAAGTATGCAATTCCACGCCATGAATGATAAGTTAAATTACTTCAATTGAAATAAACATGAGGTGGGAAAAGAAATAGTGTTATCAGTACGTGATATTTTTTTGTGCTGGAATATATCTTCCTCTCCCCCACGATACAGGCTTCGCTTCAATATAATATCCGCAGAAGGGTCATAGCAAAATTTTTTTACATAACCTCGGAAACAGTTCTCTCTTTTTTACCGATATCATGTTCACAATTGAATAAGAAATAGAGTCATTACTCGAACGCAGTTCCTGGGAAATTTGAAGTGCATGCATCTCTGTATGTACATTAAAAAGTAATAATCCATTCATTGTTTACGGCCCTGAGAAAGGCCATGACCAATCAAAGGCCATCCTATTCACGGAAGTATCCTTGTATTTTCAAAATCTAAACATATTAGGTCAGTCAGCATGTGAAGCCTCTTTTCGGCTAAACAAGAATCCCGAAATTAGCTTCGAAAGTCCCTCAAGGAGGTTGATTGAAAATTCAGCAAATAGGCTGAAATTTTAATAATAAAAAAGCACTTGGTTGTTATTCCACACTTTATTTTAAGGAATCGACCCGGGTTTCAGCATCCCATGATTCATCTTCAGGTCAGTTCCGAATCACCTGATGATGAATCATGGGATGCTGAAACCCGGGTCGTTACTCCTTAAAATAAAGAGTGGAATAACAACCAAGTGCTTTTTTATTATTAAAATGAAGGAGTTACGCCGGAGACAGTGTCTTAAATTGAATAGGCTGAATATTTAAAAAAGTTGTTGCTAATGCCGTAAATGTATGGGAGTGGGCTATTTACAGTAATTCCGTAAAATATTCGAAAGAAAAAAAAAGCGCAACCTGAGATCGAATCTCAACCACCACATGAGGATAACCGGCTCAGCGCCTCAACCCACTTAACTACGACCTCTGTTGAGAGAGGCGTGAACTGTAAAGTGTACTGTTTAAAGTTTACTGTTTTAAAACTGTGAAATACGGAGGAAGATTCGTTAATAGCGTTTTTCTCTCAGACCCGGGCCTATGTGGAAGAAAGCCGTGACACTTTTCCCGCATTCTCTCTATAGTTTCAGAAAATAGTTGCCTCGTTTGGATCCCGAACATAAGTCACGCGATGTCTCCTCGTCAGTTGAAATGATACAGAAAAATATTACTGCGTTTATAATTGTTGAAGAAGAACTGAGGTGCAATCGGAAAAGAGTTCCTTTCACAAAAAGGGAGGTATCAGGCGAGATGCTGTGGAATATGAACATAATAAGAACTTACAATTAGAAGATGCAATTTTCCACTGTTAAAAATGTATTCCTTTCAGAATTTCCTTTCAGTTAGATCATAGACAGGTTTTTCTGGGTATTGAAAAATTTATGAATTATTTTCCCAAAAGGAGAACCCATTTACGAGATGTTTTATAATTTTCACGGGGCGACATTGAACTTGTTTGAGTTGATTTTTACTTAAGTGTACCAATACGACACACGAAAGTGTTGTGCTCTTTTTAATTCAACCCTTGTATACTTCTGCGTACTTATGCTTGGAAGATTCTAATGAAGTGTTCGTCTTCCCTAAGAAGGAATAAGCGATGGGAAACATGCATTTGTGCTGGCGAATTGCATTACGGAGTATGAAATTATTCTATCGTATATTAATGTTAGCTGGTGGCCAGTAGCAATTATGTATTATTTTAAATCCATTATGGGAAATAATCCGCGACTGAATGACAGATAGATTCTCTCATCAAAATTTAAAAAAAAACTTTTAAAAATTACTTTTCTTATTCTGTATAATTAATTGAGGTATTTATGAAGGTCTTTCATAAACGAAAAGTTAGTTAATTGGGCATGGACTTTTGCAATTCAAATTTTATTCAACGCATTCGCACATATCCGATACTTTATGACGCTTATCACCATCAGTTTCGAGCATCATACTCTATGACGGCGCGAAAGTGCTATCACGGATACATAATCGCTGCGTTCACCTGCCGTCGTTCGTATAACGTTGACCTGAGCAACGACGTTGCCCTCACCCTTCTCACAGTTACATAATCGCGACCACGAATAATACACTACAGGATTATTGAGTCGGCTGCTAGACGCGCTGTCACCCACCGAGCATCTTATTGAGTTTACGAAAGTCGCCACTCACGGCGCTGACTGCAAACCGATCCGCATTTCACGGGGAAAAACATGACAATAGTGGGAAATAGAACTGATGTATTGCCGAAATCAGACATATACTGCATGTGCTACTATTGTCAACAATGCAGGAACACTTTAAGCTTTACTGCCATCAACCAGAATGCAATTTCATAGCTGAATCTCAAAGAGGAATCATTAATCAGCGATATATTGGGACGTATACACTGCTAATGCACTCGCAAGCAATACACACGTAATACGCAAGTAACTGACGTCTTCACCACGTCCAAAGAACTGTTTTGTCGTCCTAACCAAGGGCGGTTTAAAGCGTTTGATCTTAAAGTACGGTCAACCTTGCGCATATAGCCATGGTAGGCCTTTTTTACATGGGAGAGATAGGGACTAAACATGTTTTCACGAGATAAAAATTAATCAACTATATTTCATCGAATTTGAGGCATGATAACTTGTGAATGATAAAATTTCCTATAATACTACATCATTTTCAAATCAAGTTTATCCTCCAAAATGCGGAAGTCGGCCTGTATAATACGAGCCCAGCAGACACCTCAAACGGCAGCAGACGACGCCGTCTGTAATATGAGTGGAACGTCGCGATATTTTCCCCGCTCGTAAAGTGACTTATCGTTGATAACAGGCGGAATGGCATTTTAGAATGTTATAATACTACATAAATATTAGCTTACTTGTCAATTAGGTATCAAAATCGACTAGGTATAGAATATTTCTCTGCAATAGGAGTAAAACGTCAAGTCAATTCCTCGACCATGAAGTGAATCCTCATAGAGAACAGAAGGTGACCAACCTTGTATTGTCACTGGAATCTTAATCATTCTCAATTAAGGTTAATTTCACGTCCAAAACTCCCTTAGATTCCCTGGCACTTCATCTACAGCGAGCGGACATACTTATCACACGGGTGACAATAATTGTGAGAGAAATAAATTTTGAGATACCTCGGCTTAGTTACGGATCGCACTCCGTACCGGAACGAGACTGTTAACGGCGGCTAAATTCAACACGCTACTATCTAATTTACGTTCTTCATTGTCAAGTCAAGTGAGCATTTTGACAGGATTTACACGATCAGCATTCCATGTTTAACTGAGGCACTGACCATGAGGCACATCAGGTCAGGGCAGTACAAATAATATCAGATACATGTAATACAATTATCTAATATAAAATAATACGATAACGTACCGTGAGATATATATGGCAGCGATTAATTATTTCCACTTCATCTCCAGAGACACAAGTACAGCGGCACTAAATATAAAGGAACAATACTTGGTAATGACATCAAGTCGAGTAAATGAAAAGATAACTTTTTAGATGGTAAAATTTAATGAATGAAGCATAATGAAACAATTTACATTGCATAAGTAGAAAAAAATCATCACCCTTTCACTTTGACTACACACTCACAATTTATGATACTACAAAATAACACAATAATCCCCGCCAAGGACAAATTCAATTGCCTATTGCTAATTAGTCATTACCTGCCTTAAACGCAAACGGATTAATTATTTCAACAAAATCACATTGGATACAACAATTCAATGAAATAAAAATACACTTGGGGTGACAACATTCACTGAATGAGGAATAATAAAACACTACACTGTTTATCCCTTCACTGGGACATAAACAACCACACTTTCAAGACAAGAGCAATACACTAGTCACTAACTTAACTTCAATTCACATAGATTCCACATTTCAATTTTGTCAATAGTAGAAACAATGAACTGATTGCTGTTATGTCTTCTCCAACACATACTACGCATTTTTCACACTTTTAATACCAGTCCATAATTTAATACCACACTAATCAGTAAACACAACAAAAATAAATGTAGGTGAAGAAGGGTTAATGCTCGGTTAATAGTTTGCACACTTACTAGTTATCGGATGGTCTTTCTTTGAAGATGGTCATTAGCTAGCTCTAATTGCCTTGGTATTAATTTGAGAACCTGAATGGTATCGATGAACATTATCACAGCAACTGGACGAATCAGTCAACATTGCCATAATTTCATTATGTTTGAGCTTGTTTTCAATAGCACTTGATATGTGACGTAATGTAGTGTGGGACTAACAATATCATCAGCACAGCAAACATGGCACGCAATCCTTTATAGTGAAGCACACAAACACAACACAACTAGCACACAAATTTACGGATCTCCCTCTTCAATGACATAAGTTCCCTCCTTAGTTCCTCAATTTCCTCTGTGACATTCTCCTTAGCAGGGGTGGAGTGCATCACCTAGTCACTGCATCCACACGCATTACATCAACAGTTCAATCTATCAGGGGCAAATAGTTGCATTGTGAAGTACTTGTATCAACACTGAAAATCCACGGATCTGAAACCAGAGAACAAGAATCATGATAGGTGAATTACATCCAACAGTATTCCATCAGGAAAAATAAATCTAAATAAACATACGTCTAAATCAAATGCACACAATGAATCAAGGAGCCTAATGTAATATTCGTGCAATGAATAATCCCCACGCCCCATGAATTACTCAAAAAGACATGGCGGACACAAACGGACACGTGGGTCGTAACTGGAGAACACATTTTTATAGACTTGATTACACCGAAATACAATTTTATGAGGAAAATCATTTGATTTACTACCATTTGAAATTGATATTTTAATATTAATACCACGAGGATCATCGCAACCATCTCACTGTTTACACACACAATACCTTTACAACCCACACAACGCGTTACTATCACTGGCGATAGCTAACCAGTACAATCATCTAATGACCTCATACTATTCAACTTGCGTAGAGTAATTAATATATGATACAATTTAAGCAATTTCACCTTATCATACTTCACATGAAGGGACTTACTTACCTTCGCCTTGAACAGGCTTCCGTTCCGTAAGCCCAACTCCTTATTCCGCTTTTTGGCACTTTCGTACCCAGCGTCGCACCCAGGAACACAACAACGGCGGTTAGTCCTCATCTTAAAATTCTTGCAAGAAGACTTAAACAGTTTTCACCGGCAAAAACACTTCGTAAACACGATTTCGGCCGAGCAAAACATAAACACTTGCACTACCGCTAATGGAGGAAGTCGGAAAGGACTGGATCGGTCGATACAATCAGCGCCGCTATGCGGCCGATTTTGGCGAACGAGAAAAACGCGCGGTAAGTGACAGCAGAAATACGCTTTCCCGTTCCCGTTCTGCAGCCTCCTTATGTAGGCTCCTTGATCGCGACGCTGCACAGTGGGCCAAAACCCCACTTTAGACGGACAAGAGTCCAAAAATGAAAGTTTGAATTAGGGTTTCTGAAATAGTAGGTTGGGTAACCTGATGTTTGAACTACGTAACGGTGTATTTCACAGGTTGGTAAGTATGAACCTGCGCGTAGAAATGAGTGTCAAAGTGAGAGAATAGCGGAGCACTGGTCCCACGGACGCATAGACGCCGAATTGGACGGTCGAATTGAAACTATTAGTACAGCATACTGGTGTCCTCTATTTCATTTTTTAAACTTTCAATCGATTTAAATAAGCAAAAAGAGTGTGAATATGATTTAAAAATTTATTTTTTTAATAAAATACGCCTGGAGTAATTAATTATCACGAATGAAAATTTATTGATTTTTCACAATGAAAAGTTTTATTTATTTAGAGAAAAGTTATATAATCGGACGGAATCGTACCGTAATTTTGAGATATATTATTCATTTAAGTATGAGCTCATTCATTCAAGTATTCTACCAGCTGATTGGTAGGTTCTTCGACAGTCCCCATTTTGTATCCCAACCTAATAGAAATTGTCTCGCATTCCCTCCTAAGGATGGCCCGTTATTAGATCCCTCTTCAATTCTTCATATCTTCTACCTCCTCTTATTTCGTCCAGAATTCCTATCCTCTTCCTTCCTCTCCCACGCTTCCCCAGTGTTCTCCCCTCTATCACTCTCTTCAACATGCCCTCTCCTCTCAAAACCTCCTCCATCCATCTCTTCTGCCTTCTCCGAACCTCTGCCACAAGCTTCCTCTCCTCTCCGACCATATCCAATACCTCCTCGTTCGTCTTTCTCGCCATCCAGCTAACCTTCTCCATCCTTCTCCAAACCCACATCTCAAACGCCTCAAGCCTACGCACATCCTCCCTTCGCAATGACCAAGTTTCCGACCCATATAGCGCCACGCTCCATATTAAAGTTTTCACCAGCCTCTTCTTTACGTCTCTTCTCAGACCCCCCCTCATCAATTCCCTTCTCTTCGAAAATGCTTCTTTAGCTAGCGAAATTCTGCATCTGATGTCCTTACCACTAAACCCATTCGCCTCCAAAATACTACCCAGATACGTAAACTGCTCGACCTGCTCTATCTTCTGCCCTCCCACCCTTATATTCAGCCCCGCCTTCTTACTTCTAGAAAATCTCATTACTTTCGTTTTCTTGTGATTGATCTTCATCCCATACTTTTCGCACTGCACCTCTAATGCATTCACCATTGACTGTAACCCCTTGGCCGACTGACTAACCAATGCTTGATCATCTGCAAATCTCACTGATTTTATCAGCTCCCCTCCTACCTTTATTCCTACCTCCTCCTCCCCCCAAGCCTCCCTTACCATTTCTTCTGAATACACATTAAAAAGCAACGGCGATAGTGGGCACCCTTGCCTCACTCCCCGTCCTATCGTGGCCCATCCCGATTCTCCATTGGCTACCCTAACCTGCGCAGTCTGATTCATATACAAATTTCGAATCAGACGCCTGCCCCTCCAATCGACCCCTAATTTCTTCAACACTCCCATTAATTTTGTCCATTCCACCCGATCAAATGCCTTCTCGAAATCTACGAAGCATGCAAAAACATCCTGTCCATACTCTAGGTTTCTTTCTACTAGCGTCCTCATCACCGCTATAGCGTCTCGCGTTCCCGTCCCTCTCCTAAACCCGAACTGGTCGTCACCTAGGTATTCATTTGCCTTCTTCTCTAGCCTTCTGTTTAGAATCCTCAGAACTACTTTGGCCGCGTGGGATATTAAGCTTATTGTCCTATAGTCTTCGCAAGTTTTTGCCTTACTCTTCTTCGGTATAGGAATTAGTACAGTCTTCGCGAAGTCTTCCGGCCACACTCCATCCTCATAAATCTTACGAATTAGCGCAAAAAGTTTTCCTATTACGTTCTTCCCCATGCTCTTTAAAAACTCTGCAGGTATGTCATCTATTCCCACCGCCTTATTCCTTTTCATGTCTCGTAGAGCTCTTTCGATTTCGCTATCTAGGATACTTGGTCCGATGCCATATCTGTCGATATCGTCTTCCCTTTCTATATCTAACATATTGGGCCTTATTTCTTTACCATACAGCTCTTCAACATACTCCTTCCACCTCTTCTGGATCTCTCTCGGTTCAACGATTACCTTTCCCGTCTTTTCTGTTATCGTTGTAATTCCCCTTCCCTTATTACCACCCGTCAGTTCCTTTACTTTCCGATATAATGCATCTGCTCTTCCCTCTTTTTGGTATTTCTCTAACGCGTCGATCTGTTCTCTCCACCACGCCTCTCTTGCTTTCTTTGTTTCTCTTCTAAGCCTGTTATTAAATTCTCGGTATTTTCTCTTACCTAGCTCTGAGTTTACACTCTTCCATTTCCTTCTCTCCTCCATCTCCCTGATCATCTCCTTCGTGATCCACGGTTTTCTAATTTTAGTTGCACTCACTACGCCTACCGTTGCTTTCGCCGCTTCTATAATTCCATTTTTCAAACTTCCCCATTCATCTTCCACTGATCTAACTCCATGATCCTCACCCATTATCTCATCCACCTTCTCCCGATACTTCTTCTTCATTGCCCCAGTTAATGCCTCTGTATTCCACTTACGTACCCTCCTTCCCATTCTTATCTTTTTCAGTTTTACCCGACATTTCATGACTAATAAGTTGTGGTCTGTGTCTGCATCAGCTCCTGGATAAGTATGCGAGTTTTTAGCACTATTCCTGTATCTGTGACGTACCATTATATAATCTATCTGGAACCTGTCTGTGTCTCCCGGCTTCTTCCAAGTGTACCTACGTCGAGGATGATGTCTGAACCATGTATTCGTAATTACTAGGTTATTTCTGCGGCAAAACTCCACAGCTTTCTCGCCCCGGTCATTTCTTCTTCCTAGCCCGTAATCGCCCACCTCCCGCCCATCTCTTCCTTCACCCACCACCGCGTTCCAATCCCCCATTACTACCAGGTGCTTACTTCCTGGTATCCTACCAATTATTTCCTCTAGCTGATCGTACACCCCATCTACCTCCTCCTCTTTATGATTAGAGGTAGGCATATAAACCTGGATTATAACTAAATTCGTTGGTTCTGCTTTTAGTTCCACGACTATTATTCTATCACTCACCTGTTCTGCATACACTACTTTTCTACCAAGTTTCCTATTCATTACGAATGCAACCCCGCGCTGACTTTCATTCCCTCCTCTATAAATTACTCTATAGTCGCCGCTCCAGTAATCCCCGTCATCCTTCCATCTTACTTCACCCAGACCCATGATGTCTACACCCACCCTCTCCATTTCTTGCTTTATATTCTCTAGTTTCCCTGCCCTCAGCATAGTCCTAACATTCCACGTGCCTATTGTAATAGTTTCGTTCCTCTTCTTTATCTTCTTTTCCTCTGCTGCTGCGTCGTCTGAGCAAGGATTTCGTGTGATGACGACCGCAGGGGCCTTGCTCCCACCGCTGCCGGGCACGACACCCGGCCCTCTTGGCCGAGTCCCGTAGTTGCCAGGATTCATTATCAATTGAGAACTGTCCATAATTTCAAGGTTTTTGTTTTAATTGAGGTAGTATTCCTTGGCCTTACTCAATAGTGTTTTTTACGTGACACCATCACTTCAGAGGCCGCCCCACTGGGGTCAGACGCCTTTTGCAGCCGCCTCACTGAGGTACAGACGCTGCGCGGACTACCATTCGTCTGTCTCCTAACCTTCGACCAATCTGGCATGGGTGACCCTACCAGGAGCAATGCTCCCGCCAGTGCAGCTCTAGGGGTCATCGGAGCACGCAAGTCCTTCAACCACGACAAGGTTGTAGTCCAAGAGAAGGGAAGTATGAGCTAGAGATTGTAAAAGAAATCAACTGCCATTGAGTTGCAAAAGGACTGTCACGATATAAAAGTTATTATGCACGAGAGGCGGATAGGAAATTCATCCGGCCGCTATGGCCGCATGGCAACGGGTAAACTATAATGTAAACTATTTCAATCATGGAAAGCAAAAGCAAGTACCGTAAATAATATCTGTTTATGAAGTTATTACTAGGTTGTAATAAGTCAAATTTGGATGCTATATGCTGTGGCATTTTCCCCCCCCGTTTTTTTTGGTCAATTCCCCTCTTTGGACAGTTTCTCCTCTGCGGACTGTTTATCCTCCGGACTTAGCCGAAGGACTTGTGCGCCAACGACGGCCAAAATGCCTACGACTACAAAATGCAGCGACTACTGCCAGCGACTTCTGCCACGACTTCTGCCACACCTTTCGCCGCACCTTTCGCCGCACCTTTCCCTCACCAGGTCCTGCCCCGCTTTTATAGCCAGTAAAGTGAGGAAGGATACCAAAAATGCGGTCATCCTGACCAAGGCAAAAAGGCTGTGATCCTGTATTCTGCGGCCGACGCCAGAAAACAGTTCCTGGCGCTCCAATTAAAAACTGCCACCCTATCTATCACCCATCCCATTATTTCCTCCCCTCCAAGGCTACCAATCGCCAACCTCCTGACCTTACCCATTCCACCTTCGTCCTTGTCGACAGACCCCCTCCTCAGCTGACTCGCGTCTAAGCTCGCCCTCTATTGCTTCCGAGACGCCGACCGGGTAACACCGTTGTGTGAGCCTGCTGACTAAGTCACTTTTGTACTTAAGAGAGAAGTTCAACCTCTCGTACTTGTTAAACTTAAACTATTTTCCGACTGGTAACTTTAACTACGGTCGCCTGGCACTCGACCTATGGGTAAATTATTGTAATTGGTTTGGTTCTATTTTGTGATTTGTAAAATATATTGATAAGTTAAGTTTATGATTGATAATACTTGTGTTTCGTTCGTTTTCCTCATTTTTCTCACCCGAGCTTGGAAAGAGTTTGTGTTTTCAAGAGTGTTATCGGCGAGAAAATCTGCTCCTTCTCCCGATAGCGCTACAAACTGGTAGCAGAGCGTGGTTGTTCTTTTCCTGTCTTTCCAACGCAGTTGGTGAGTGTTTTATGAGGATCTTGATCGTCATTATTTCTGGTATTTCATTTTCTTCCTTCACGGAAGTTTTGTCTCTGCCGCTAACGGCAATCTAAATAGGCAAGGATTTTATTTTTCGTAATTTATTTCGTGTTCCTGGTTTCCAGTTCGAGGCCCTAGAATATGTCATTGTAAATTCCTGTCGGAGTTTAGTGTGTGAATTCTTGTGTGACGAAGTTTTTTCGTCTTATCTTCCGGCAATTTGAGTGGAGTTTCGTCAGTATGCCTGGTGATTCAGTCGATCAGTACGCAAGGGCTTACTTGACCACGGCCGAGGACAGGCGTGCTAGATCTAATGGGGGATCTGTGCTTACACTTGAAACTTCTGGTGTTCCGGCGGAATCCACACCCAACGTGGTTCCCCGAGGCCAGGTGAACGAGCAGAATCCAACCCATGTCGCACCGCCAGTCCCAATGCAACCTGTTCTGCCGCTGTCTGAAGGTCTGGTCATAGTGAAGCAGCTGATCGCTGATTTTCCACCATTCGAGGTTTCCAATACAGAAAATTGGTATAATTTCATGTTGAAACTGAAAGAAATTGTCTCTCTTTCGCTAGTTCCTTTGTCTACGTTGTTGTATTTAGTCATTACCAAGCTGCCAGCTAGTTCTCATCAGTTTTGGCTCTCTATGTTAAATCAGAATCTTTCGTGGGCCGAAATTACCAAACGAGTTTGGGGAAGAATTGTAAGTGATCGAGAGTTTGACCGTCTTGTTACCACTAAAGTAAAGAGATTTCAGTTCCCCCGTGAAACTCCTAATGATTTCGTATGTTCTGTTCGTAACGCGATTCAAGTGTTGGCGTTAGAGTTCACCGAGTGCCAAACCGTTCGGTTAATTATTCAAGGGTTAAATCCTCTCACTAAATCCGCTGTAATGTTTGCTCGCCAGCCCACGACCTTTGAGGAGTTAGACTCTGTCATAACCCAGGCGTCAAAGCAATTGATGGATTGTGCCGAGTACGCCAATACATTTCATAGTATTTCTCCTAATGTCTTCCCAGTCGCCGCAAGGCAAATAATTTGTTCGTATTGTCGTAAAATTGGGCATCATGCAAGGGAATGTCGGAAGAAAGCCCGTGAAACACGCCAACCAGCCGTGAGTTTCATGAGCTTACGTCAAAATTGTAACAGTAATTTGCCCCTTCTTCCGATAAAACTTCAGTCTGTTTCTTGCAATGCCCTCATTGATACTGGTTGTTCCGTTTCTATTTGCGACGAAAAGTTCTTTAAAACTCTTAAAATTCGCGGTGGCAAATCTCACAAGTCTTCCGACTCTATCGAGCTATTGACAGTTTCTGGTCAACCATTTCAATTAAGGATGTCGATCCAACTTAAGGTTCAAATCGACAAATTTTCCTGGCAGCATACATTTTATGTAGCCAATATTCCATTTCCAATTCTTCTAGGCCTTGATTTTATTCGGAAATCCAATATGATTGTTCATCCGAAAGCTGTCTCTTTTGAAACGTCTCCCGCTACTAAGTTAAATTTTATCGCTTATTCAGTTGACAATTGCGCATCGAGTGCGTATCCCGAAGTGCCAAGCAGCAGTCGGTCGACAGAGTCTTGCAGCAATCCTTTTCTCATTGAAAATGGATCTAATTCTTCGGATAATTTGATAAGTGAGTTAAAATATTTGTTGTCGCAATATCCCGATGTCATGACCCACGATTTGGGGACCACATCGCTTATGACTTACGAAATAGAATTAGCTGACTGTAACCCGATTCGGAGTCATCCGTTCTCTTTATCTCCCGTTAAGGCACAGATCATGAAAAAACATGTGCAGTCGCTGCTCGACAAGGGAATTATTGAGAATTCTAACTCAAATTGGTCTTCTCCAGCCTTTTTAATTCCCAAGAAGGATGGTACGGAGAGGTTAGTTGTGAAATCAGTTGGAGGACGAATGGTCTGATTGAAATGGGATGTGGGGAGAACAGCCAGGAACATTCCCGAGGTGACTCGCTTCCAGATAAGTTGCGGAGGGTCAATGGCTGTTAAGATTCATGTGTGTGACATCGACAGTGATTATATCCATTGTCCTCCCAGGGTGATTAGTGCTTTCTTTATGGTGATTAACTGTGTAATTGCAAACATTATCATTTTCTGTCTCTACCTGGCTATCTAATTTCTGTAGTCAGTTTATGTATGTTGATTATTGGGTTGTTAGGTCATGTATCTGGCGTAGGGGGTGCGATCCCATCGCCCGGCAATTATAATGATTGTCGCAAACAGCACCCAGCTCTTGTATCATGCTTAGCTGGTCTGGGGTTCCAACCCCCAACAAATTTTGAATTGAATTATCCATGACGGTGGCCACTAAATTATTTTTCTATTTATTAGCTTTTTCTAACACGTTTGACTTAACCTGGCCCGAGAACTGATTGAATCTCTCATCTTACCCAAATTAATTTTCCACTTTTGCAGTTTTTTCATGGAAAACCATTTCTTACATATGGGTAGTGACATTAAAGAGATATCAATCTAATTTGTCATTAAAATGACTCAAATCTTATCCTGAGTCATTTCTATCAACCCAAATTCCTTCATTGAGTTATCAATGCTTAACAGTACAACCCAATTGGTTGTGCGAAAACATTTAATTAGTTTTAAGGTCCATGAAATTGATTGTCCTCTCATTCTGAGTCGTTCTATCAACCCAACTTCTTCAATGACTGTGTTTATGCTTAACAGTGCAACCCAAGTGGTTGCATAAAACCATGTAATTAGTTTTTAAGGTTCATGAATATGGGGGATCCACTCACAAATTTTGAATTAATCATTAATATTATTAATACTAGGGTGAACTTGAAATACACAATGATATTGTTATACTTTAATTATCTATAATATTATTATTACTAGGGTGAGCTTTGAATATAAAATAATATTGGTATATATGTATGATTATTATAATTTTCTAAAGTATATTTAACTGGTGTCACACAATTGCATACTATTACTTTCAATGAATACAAGTCTACTTTCATTGAACAATTGTATAATCCTGCCTTCAAGAATATTTGCTTTGTCTTATGCAATATTCTCTTTCTAGTTAATTCATTACACCTGACGAGTCAGATGTTTCGTCTACTGGGTGTTGGTTTTTTTGTTACTTAGATTTATTTCTCATAGGTTGGATGTTGCCAGCTGGACATCCAAATTATTTATGATAATTGATATCAAAGATGCTATCATATCATTCTACTGGTCCATGTTTGTGACAGTCAGAATATACTTTCATCATTTGTTTGAAGGCTGTTGAATACTTAAAATCTATTGTTTAATGTGTTTATCTGCAATCTTCACCTGTCGCCTGGAATCACAGCTGTGGTATACTGCTCTCATGTTTCCTGCACTTGGCAACTTTCGAGGAGTGTCTCTCCCTCTATGGTTGGCTATGGCTGTGTGAACCAGTGTCATACTGAAAGATTGCATGAATCTGAAATGTTACTAAACTGGGTTATTAACTTCAACATGTTTATTAGTGATTATCCTTCTACACTGAATTATCAGCTGTTCCACCTTTGTGGTCCAGAAAGGAGAGGAGGTTCTTGTCTGTGGGTGTGTGTGCTCAGTTTCTTGGCAATATTGTTCAGTAAATTGCCTCTTAAGCCATAAACTGGCATTGTGAATTCTGTGAAAGTGTCCCTCGAGCAAGAAAAAAGGTGTCATTGATTCAATCATCATTCCTCATCCGGGAGTCAATTCTGTGCCTGATTTCCCCCAGTGGATGTGGCATTTTCCCCCCCCGTTTTTTTTGGTCAATTCCCCTCTTTGGACAGTTTCTCCTCTGCGGACTGTTTATCCTCCGGACTTAGCCGAAGGACTTGTGCGCCAACGACGGCCAAAATGCCTACGACTACAAAATGCAGCGACTACTGCCAGCGACTTCTGCCACGACTTCTGCCACACCTTTCGCCGCACCTTTCGCCGCACCTTTCGCCGCACCTTTCCCTCACCAGGTCCTGCCCCGCTTTTATAGCCAGTAAAGTGAGGAAGGATACCAAAAATGCGGTCATCCTGACCAAGGCAAAAAGGCTGTGATCCTGTATTCTGCGGCCGACGCCAGAAAACAGTTCCTGGCGCTCCAATTAAAAACTGCCACCCTATCTATCACCCATCCCATTATTTCCTCCCCTCCAAGGCTACCAATCGCCAACCTCCTGACCTTACCCATTCCACCTTCGTCCTTGTCGACAGACCCCCTCCTCAGCTGACTCGCGTCTAAGCTCGCCCTCTATTGCTTCCGAGACGCCGACCGGGTAACACCGTTGTGTGAGCCTGCTGACTAAGTCACTTTTGTACTTAAGAGAGAAGTTCAACCTCTCGTACTTGTTAAACTTAAACTATTTTCCGACTGGTAACTTTAACTACGGTCGCCTGGCACTCGACCTATGGGTAAATTATTGTAATTGGTTTGGTTCTATTTTGTGATTTGTAAAATATATTGATAAGTTAAGTTTATGATTGATAATACTTGTTTCGTTCGTTTTCCTCATTTTTCTCACCCGAGCTTGGAAAGAGTTTGTGTTTTCAAGAGTGTTATCGGCGAGAAAATCTGCTCCTTCTCCCGATAGCGCTACAATGCATTACGTCCACACTTGGGTACAAGTGGTGATGTTTGTTACACCAGGGCTGAGATTTTTGAAATCTCAGATCTGTGAAACTTCTGTGCAAATCGTATCATTTTTTTCTATGAAACATGTAAATATTTTGCAAAGGTGATTACAAAAATAATGTTGTAAATTTTATAGCAAATTCATTTTAGACGACCATTTCAATTTACGTGAACAATTTTTATTTGATTCGTTCAGATTATTCTACTGTAAAAAATTTTATTGTCAATATTTCAAAAATAATAAAATTTGCAAAAAAAATCATAAAATACCATAAATATTGCAAATTTGATATCAGATTTCATTTAAGCAATCTCAAAAACATACACATGCCTATTTTGGAGTTGATTGTAAAATATTTGGACTTTTGTCCGTCTAAAGTGGGGTTTGGCCCCACTGTGCGCTGGTCGCCGAGCAGCTGAGAAAGGGTACATGTTCCGTCGATCCACTGCTGACCTTTGAAACCCTCCTAAATCTTTTTATTTTAATTAAATCATCTATTTTTTTTCTCTCAGCTTACTTATTTTCTTGAATCAGCTGGGAAACAACCGGTAGAAATCTCTCCAGTTGGACACTGCCTGATGTTTCTTGGTCTTCTACTTGAATGATTATTTCTTGGACATCACCTTCCGTTGGACAACACCCTGTAAAATTGAAATTGTAATAAGTGCCCCGCTTCCAGCGCATACTATGAATGGTTACTCGTAAAAATATAGACATGAAAGTTACTACAAATAAAGAATGGCAACACAAACTATTGAAGGTGCTATAGTAGCAGAGGAGAACGTACATTATATGGCGAGTTGCACCAATTACTCATAGATTTTACAAACAGTTAACAAAAATTAGGCAGTGCTATTCGTAATATAAATTTTACGATGCTGTTTTTAAGAGAAGAATTTTCTTGGAAACCGATAGCACAGACAAAAGAACTGAGGTGCAATAACAAAAGAGTTCCTTTCACAAAAAGGGAGGTATCAGGCGAGATGTTGTGGAATATGAACATAATAAGAACTTAGAAGATGTAATTTTCCACAGTTAAAAATGTATTCCTTTCAGAATTTCCTTTCAGATTCAGTTCCTTTCAGTAAGATCATAGACAGGATTTAGAAACAAAAGACAGGAATAGAACAATTGGCAAATTTAACAAAATTGTCTAATCTTTTAAAAAGAACAAAGGTTTGGACCCAAAAAAAAAGTCGCAGAACCCTGAGAACTGCTTATGTATTCCTTTCAGAATTTCCTTTCAGATTCAGTTCCTTTCAGTAAGATCATAGACAGGATTTAGAAACGAAAGACAGGAATAGAACAATTGGCAAATTTAACAAAATTGTCTAATCTTTTAAAAAGAACAAAGGTTTGGACCCAAAAAAAAAGTCGCAGAACCCTGAGAACTGCTTATGTTGAACTGTGATTGTATCTCGCCTAAATATGAGCTAAGGAAGTGTGTGTCCAAAATGAAAAATATTTTCGCAAAACTAGTAAATTTTTAGTGGTCAAAATAATAACACCAGGTGCATATATTTTTGTGGAATGTCTTAAATAGTCTAAAATGCGTTTAAAAAATTCTGTTTTAATTCTTTACAAAAATCTGCAAAGGACTAAGAAATGCATCAAAGTAGATGTTAAATAAGTTCCTTGAGGATCTCAGTTTTGGGAATTTCGTATTGATTGTGGGAAAGAAATATACGTAGGGATCTATAAACCAACAAGAGCAACTATCAACTTGTGGTAACTTAAACCAAAACTCTAGTTCAGGGTCTGATCATGTACCAAATGTTTTCGCTACTTCACAGAATGCATAAATTATGAATTCTTGCGTACATGAAGCGGACGAACATCCCATAGATAAACGAAAAAAATATCGAAAACCATTATATGACGTTGATTTTTAGGTTGGAATAACATCGAAACTATCGTCATCAACAAACTTCTAACAATGAGAGACCAGCGGTGATAACCCAGGAACAATGGAGAGAACAATTATATGATGACAAAAAGGTTTGAAAATGGTAGTGCCATAACATGTAAACTGATTATTCTAGCTAAATACTTCTCCAAGAATGTAACTGCGCCACTGTAAAAATCATTGCTTCTTAGCGATAAGGGTTAATAGTTTTAGTTCAGAGTAGGAGAACTAAAATCATGATTTAAACATTTTTCCACCAACTTGGATTGTAATACACATTGTGCGATAATTTAAAGCTTCTAATAATATTAAGCTTTTAAAAATTCTCTCTGAAAAAGTGATTTTAGAAAGTCATGACCAAAACCCAGTAAAATGTTTGTCATAATAAGTAGTTGACACAGCTGACGATTCAATTCAATAATAAAAACGATAAAATAACTAGGGCATGCCGAGAATGACTAATTATGTCTCCGTTAAGAATGCTATTAAATAAAGTTTGGAAGTTTTTGTAATTTTTGGAATGTTTTGTAATTTTCATGAAGCATACATGCATACCGATCATTCCAATACCTTTTGGGGGTAGGCAATGTTAAAGTAACTTAATTATTGCTGTTAGGCCTGGTAAACTATTGTAATGATTTTCTCCGTAATGTCCTATATCGTTGCATACATCTCTTTCGCTTATCTTACACTAACTTATTACTTCACACACACACGCGCACGTCTATTCTTAAGACCCCCACTTCTCTTTATAGAGTCTCTCCTGCCACATTCACGCATGACTCACTAGGAGGTCAGCATCTGTGATAAGTGCGATATTCCGCAGAGGAAAAGTCATTCGCTTTGACCGGGATTCGAACCCGGGTCCCTCGATTTCGCGCCGAGTGCTTTAACCAGTTAAGCTACGGTCGAAATATATTTATTTTCCAAAAGTATTCTCAAATACAATTTTTATGATTTCAGTTGAATTTATATATTGAAGAATTGAAAGAAAAGAAAAAACAAATAGTCCATAATGTTTGTCTCCACCTCGGGCTCGAAGCGGCCCCATAGCTGAGGATACCATTTGCCGTCGACCACTCTGCCTGTTCTCGCTGCCACCGACAGTTGTATTTGAACCCAAATGGGCACTGGATTCGGTCCTCAACATGCCACACCCCAAAGTGATGCCGCACATGCGCGGCGGCTCCTCTCGCTGCTGGCGCGAGCCCGCAAGTTGCCCCTCAGTTGATCGCCTCTTCCAACTCCTGAGATAACGGCGCCTCGCGTCGCTGCTCGGCGTCCACCACCCGCCCAAACAGCATACACAGCCACGGGCGCATGGCAGGAGGAGCGCCATGGAATGGGGACTCCTGGACGAAGCGCAGTAGCCCAATGCTTTGTGGTTTAACTGTAGTTCTACAAATTTTGCAATTGTGGCCAAAAGTATTTTATTCTTAACATTTGGAAAAGTCCCAATTTAAGATTCAGTAGTTTTTCATTACTTACGAGACCACCACCGAAGATGTACCAAGTCTTATACATTTTTTTGATCGCCTCCCATGCCATTACCTTGTCCTCACATCCCATTACGTCACGTGTGACACCGTCCAACCGTTTACATGTTGGGCACTGAGTCCTCTAGCCCCATCTTATGCCTTAGGCCCGCAATAACGTCAAAAATGGCATTTTTTCAGTTCCTTCCCGCAAGAAGCCCAATACCTCCAACTATTATTAATGGATGCAGTTGGAGTTCTGCTTCCCGCATTCATTCTTTCGTAGATGTTTTGAACTGTAAACGATTCTCCTTGCCTAAGATTTTCTACGACCTCCCTGGTGTCTTTTCATCCCCCTCGTGAAGTTTGTCGATGACGCCGAGCGCGCCTTGTCCCACGCCGATCGAAGTCTTCTCTCAGCGCCACCCAACACTTTCGCACTTAACTTTGCGAATACAATTTTTGTTTTCAATTCAATGTTGGGGACCTCCCTGCTCCGGCGTGCCATGCAGTTGTTTGCGCGCGACCTTCCTTATATGGATATCCGTGTCAGAGCATGGAATTTGTGGCGTTTATTATTTGCGCGTTGGCGTGCGCCGTAATGGGCCAAACATGAGCTAGATAAAATATTCTGGGGAGTACTTCTTGCGTCGAACGCGGGCGGTGAGGGGGGGCAGAGTGTAATCCCCCCCCCCCCCCGAAACCAAACACACAATTTCTCTCCATCGTTTCTTCCAACGATTTGTCCCTACAGAACCCAAGAATTTTAAGTGGGGGCCTGTATCTCATAATGCTAAATTCACAAATAATTCATTCTTGATAACTCAATCATTTCATTTTTTACAGGTTTGTCAGGCACATTTTCTCCCATGAGGAAATCAATCATGCGTGCTACTACTGTCCTACTACTGAGAGGTCTGGAAAGAGTGTGACACAGCACCTTTGTCTCGGGCCAGACTGAAGGAAGGGGCTGTTCCCCGCACATGTCCTGGATGTCCAAGGTATATGACCTCTCCAAGTACCAGCCTAGAATCTCCAGCAGAGAAGAGGCAACGGCTTGCGAGTGAAGTTGTGGAGGATCCAGGATAGCATCAAGATGCAGGGCAGAGCAGGAGTTAAATTCCTTAAACAAAGCAGTGATGTTGGCCAGAGAAAACAAACATTCAAGTTTTTGCGACTTAATAATAATATAGCCAGACTCTGTGATCTTCATCCATCTCGATACAAGCCAAGGCCCAGTTGTGACTGATTTTATGTTGATTGATATTTATGTCAGTTTGCTCTAATCGGCTCTCTAATTCCCACAATCCCTAAAACGTGGTCATGGTGAGAAAAATGACGTTATTATATCGGATTTTTTTAATACGGGGATTGGTAGATTATATCTCGAGATGCCTGTAGACGCAGAAGGTAGGTGTTCAGATTTTCACCTGTCCGTCTGATACAGACGGATAGTGACCGCTGCTCGGGTAGCAAGTCCATAGTGTTCCAGTATGTGAAAGTCACGTCAACTTGGGGCCTCTGCCTAAATTATACTTCTCGACCGATTATTATTTTTTTAAATGAAATCATAGACGGAAAGTATTCAAAATTGAAATATATCATTTTAAAAGCGGTATATGCTCGTCAAACTGCAATAATTTCTATTTTTCATAAAGAAAAATAGTATTTTTCCAAAATAATTAATTAGTTTTTCATCAAAAAGTAATATTGCGGGATGGTGAATTTTCTTGTTTCTTACAAGGCATATAATTATCTCTTAGTTGTTGAAAATCGCTCTTCCACATGTGTCCCCAAAATAATTTTATAAACAAAAAAGCCTGGCACTGGACCTGAAAACCTTCATCGAAATGAGAAAACCGACCTAAAACCCCTTACTATCATCATAGTATTACAATCCTAGGATTGGTATACTGCAGCCGCCCTCCATTTCGCCCTATCCCATGCCACTTCCCTATGGTTCTTCTTCCCCGGATTCCCTCTTGACTTGCCCCAAATACTTGTCTCTTGGTGGTTCTTGGACCGCGTCGGTGAGCGAGGCTGAGTCGAGCGTCATTGACGCTCGGCTCAGTCTGGCTCAATGTGCTTTTATTAATAATATTTTTTCATTTAAAAACGTTTACCATCAGCGTTTCACATGAGGGCTTTGGACCTCCAACGGCCGCTTTAAAATGTTTTTTTTTTTAACTTTTTTGGATTTCCATTTTTAATGATTTTTAAATATTTTAGTATAGTGAGTGCGAAAGAAAAAGTACGTGATTATAAGATCACTCCGTACATTTCGGCAGATATCAAAACATCACAACTGGAAAAGGCTAATCTTCAAATTATCATAAATATTTATCTCCTTATATAATTCTCTCTCTCACAAATAAGTCCCGGAGTTCGATACCACACACACAACCCCCACCCAACATGAGGATAAACATTTGAATGTTGATGGACAATTTTCTCAAAACCGGGAGATAGGTCTTCTTCAAACTTCGCAAAATGAAAGACCACACTCCCTGCTCTAACGTGTATTCAGCCGAATCAATGTGCCCACCATCTCTGAACTATGATATATGAAAACCTTCAGTGCGATTCCACTCTTCGCCGCGTGGCGCTTAACGATTTACGTAGTAATGCGAAATATTTTTTATCTCGAAAACCGTGAATACAATTTCAATGAAACTCGGTAGAAAGACGATTCAGAAATAGTATTACGAGATGAGACTAAACATTTTAATATGCCCTCTTCGTGAGCGTCGCCAAAGCTTGTCAAAGAACCACGATCCCGCGGCCGCGGCTAGGTGTTTAAGAAAAAATGTTGTACCAAAGTTGATAAACGTTGAAAAAAAACATGGAATATAGTCCATTTACGCGATGTGGACGGACTGTTTAGCCGCGGGATCGTTATTCTTTGACAAGCTTTGGCGACGCTCACGAGGAGGGCACAATGAAATGTATAGTATCAGCTGGTAATACTATTTCTGAATCGTCTTTCTACCGAGTTTGAATGAAATTGTTTTATAACATTTATGAAACAGTTTTCGAGATAAAAAAATAATTAAAATTACTCCATAAATCGTTGAGCGCATCGCGGCGAAGAGTGGAATCTCGCTGAAGTTGAACTAAACTAAGGTTTTCATATCAGAGTTCAGAAGGTGGGCACATTGGTTCGGCTGTTTACACGTTATAGCAGGGAGTGTGGTCTTTTGTTTTGCGAAGTATGGAGAAGATCTGTTTCCCGATTTTGATAAAATTGCCCATCAACAATAAATTGTTTAGCCTAATGTTTAGGCTACAAAATGTACTTTGTCGGACTTCCGATTTCAAATTTACGTTATAAATGCATTGCGTTCGTCAAATATAAAATAACGACGTCTTGCAACAATCTTTTCTCTGAAATAATTTTTTACAAAATAGGTACCCTTGGAATGGGAGAAAGTTTTTTTTCGCCTAGCGAGTAATGAAATTTGGGATGATCTATTGTGGGTTAACGGTAGGCTTTGTTGAAGATATTTTCATATTTCCTTGTTGGCGATGGTTTTTTCTAGGTGTGAGCGCAAAAAACTTGTGCCAAAGTTGATAAACATTGAAAAAAAAATTGAATATAGTCTTTTTACGTTACGTGGACAGACTGCGTGGGCGCGGAATCGTGGTTCTTTGACGAGCTTTGGCGACGGTCACGAAGAGGGCATATTAAAATGTATAGTCTCATCTCGTAATACTATTTCTAAATCGTCTTTCTACCGAGTTTGATTGAAATTGTATTCACGGTTTTTGAGATAAAAAATATTTCGCATTACTCCGTAAATCGTTGAGCGCCACGCGGCGAAGAGTGGAATCGCACTGAAGTTGAACTAAATAAAGGTTTTCATATATCATAGTTCAGAGATGGTGGGCATATTGATTCGGCATATTGATTTCGACACGTTAGAGCAGGGAATATTGTCTTTCATTTTGCGAAGTTTGAAGAAGACCATTCTCCCGGTTTTTGAGAAAGTTGTTAATAAACATTTAATTATATTTTCCTCATGTGTAGGCAATATGGTGAATTTTTTCGAACTTTTTCTTTCAAAATTTCCATAGGAAAGGCATTGCGTTCATCACCTGAGGCAGGACGATTTTCTTGCAACAATCTTAGCTCTAAAATAAATAAAAATACCCAGAGGCGGGCGTAACGTCGCTTGCAGCGTATTAATTAATTCATGCGCCATACCTCCGTTCACAAGTAGGGCACATTGAATCTACTGTTGTCATATTGTTGCAAAAGGTTTCGTTGCTGTGTGTAAGAAGTTTTAACAAAATCCATCTGCCGTTTTTTTTAGATATTTGTTGTTAAAGTTTTGAATAATTGATATTTTTCTTTTTTATTTCCTTTATTTTTGTGTTTTTTATTTACAAAAATATTCCCAGTGCAACCCTTTGCAGTTATAAAGTACTTTAGCATCTTCTTTGTTAATAATTGTATTGTAAAATCAGTATTGTTCATATACGAGGAATGCTTATTTTTAACCAAATTGCGCGCTGCTGCTGCAGGACTTATTTTGACGAATGCGTTAAAAAATACCAATAAAAATTTTTAAAAAATCATCTCGCCTTTATTGAGAAAATTAATAATTTTTGTTTAAAAATCATTGTTTTTATGGCGTCTTTTCCACGTTAATTCTACACTTTTTCTATCCATTTTTATGCATTTCATACTTTAATGAAAGATTTATATTTTTGTTATATATCTCTGCGCTATTGTTGTCAATAGGGAAGTTACAATCGTTTTAGCGTATGCGTGCATTTACCTTTCGTCATTGCCCCTGAAAATTTGGAAGTTATGCACAACTTAGGACGGCTTTGCTTGCACAGGTGACACGCAAAACAAAGCACGCTATATAAATTGTGAAAGACTTAACAAAACTTAAGCAAATAAAAATATAGAGGATAACTATTCATGCAACTGTTCTAGGGCGATCTTCATCCCTGGCTGGGATTCATATTCTTCGATGGTTACATACACGGATGCTGTGACTATTTGTTTTATGGTGTCCGTCTCATCGGTAATTACTACAAAAATTAAATAACGACTAGATATAGATACAGGGAACGGCAGCTCTTAAGGCCGCTTTACACGATGAAAGATTTTGTACAAACGAATGTACGTGAGAATGTACGTTTGTCTCAACTAAATTAGAACAGGTTCTATTTCCCGTGCAGGCATTGAGACATTCGCACAAGCGTTCATACAATTTGCCGCTTTACACGATACATTTTGCCTCATGCAAGAGTTCACGGAAGAGTTTGTACAAACAAATGTACCGTGTAAAACGGCCTTTAGAAAACTTCTCAACTTCTGCTGACACATCTTCAAAAATGAAAACACCTATTCAAGATTTGAGCAACTGTTACGGCGGCCTCGTGGAATCATCACAGCGCGAGTGATTGTCTAAATTTTCTTATGCTGTACCCGTATGTTATTTCGTCTACACAGGGAAAATAACTTATTGCCCTGGATTTGATGAAATGGTTTGTTCACATAAGACTGAACTTAAACGCAAAACCATTCCAGAAAACAATTGAGCATCAAATATCGTACGCTGGTAGCCAGCTGTTAGCGCCAAAGGTTTAATTCAAAAGTGAGAAATGGATTTTCAATGGAATTTATGAATGTTCCATATTGATTCCATTCTCTGATTCTACCAAACCTACCTTTGATAGTGGAATTTCTTTGGAAATAGTGCAACATGTAGAGTCAAAATGCAACTTTTTCAATGCGAAAATGTCTTTCTCCTGACTGATGAAAATTGACAAATACGAGAAAAGCCAGTAGCTGAGGGACTTATTATTCATGTATACTTTTGAATCTCTTACCCTGATCAAATAATAATCTTCGATGCAGCCTCTTAAGAAATTTCCTGTCAACTTTTATAATTAGGTATGTTTTATTATCGAGATAATTGTATTTATCAAGCTGAATTGGTAAATCTTAGATTAAAAAATCGACTCAATAAAAGATGCCCATTAAACAGGTAGATAGGTTTGCAAGGCAAAGTAGGCGGCGCGCAGGTATACTGTCGAGTGAGCATTTACCCCCTCAATTAATAATTTGAATCAGAAACTAATCAGTATTATGTTGATGGTAAAATTCCAAGCAAGATAACGTACCTAATGCTCGTAATATTGTCCCAACCTCACGAACATCAACAGTTTTGCTTCCTCCATGATCGAAAACATCGAAGGCTTCAACAATTCTTTTCTCCAAATCAGAAGATGCTTGGTCTTAAATGACAGAAAGAAGAATTTTTATCACTTACAATGCGCACAGAAAGATATGAAACAGTAATGGCTGGTTCAATTTTTACCGATTAATAAACCACATAGGTTCGTACCTGCTTCTTCCGACGTTGAAGCAGCCATAACCACTTCACAACCGTTTTAACAAAAGACATGGGAGGTGGTGCAGTGTTATGATCAGTGTTGCCATAGCAACGTTAAAAAATACGAAAGGATGGTTGCCCGCGGGAAACCGTTTTCGCTCTGAGCTCTTATTACATTAATTTGAGGTAGTACGGGAATGCATCATCTACCAATGGATGATTTGTCAGATTTGAAGTTCATATGACATCTTAAAACTTCAAGTAAATATATCCGTACTTCAATTTTTATTTACAAACTTCGAATATTTGAAGGAATTCCATTTAAAGATGGAAAAAAATACTATACCGGTGCCAACGTGTACCAATGGGAAGGTTATTCCGAATCTTCTAATGGTTTTGAACATGGAAGAGTTCACTTATCTGTGGAAGTGGCGCGCGTGCAACGGATTTTATAACTCGAAGTTCGAACGTAAAAGAAACATAAATGCTGGGCTTCGGTAATATTTCGATAAAAATTGCAAATCACGATTTTGTAACTTCACGTTCGAAACCTCGACTTCGGGATCTTTTTTCTCCTTTTCGAACAATTGTCATTATAGAGCTGTGACCAAAATGAACGATTGACGTGGAGATTGGTGCGATTCAAAAATTAATGATATTCATCACGGTCGTAGAGAAGAGATTGGTATATTTGAATGGAGAATTGAATTATTCAAAAATGATGAACAATCATGAATGATCTCGTTACATGTGAACTACTTGCGCGGATAATTGATTTGGAATGCTTGGATTTGGGGATTTATAGACTATTCGCGAATTAGTATTTTGACATTAAAGTATAATTGATACCCGAGATCTGATGGACGGCATGAATTCAGAATGATAGTCCATCATCGTAACAATGGTATTTTTGAAGTAATAGAAAAAATTGTAGGAAACAATTTTATGTAACTATTACGGTGTGAAAAGTGGTTTTCAGAGTTATAGAAAAAGCTATTTTTCCGGAAATCATGAAAAAAAAGTTGTGCGTTTTAAAAAAAGACCTACAAAATGAGCTTAATTGAATCAAAATTCATCTCATTGTTGATCCGCTATTTCAGGAGAAACATGCAAAAACTGCTTTTTTCACATATGTAGCTTTGAACCAATCCAAAAACATATGCATTGCAAATACACCATACCTGAACAATATGGTTGTGTGTCCATTGTTAATACCCCGATATAAAGGCCACATAAGAGCTGTTTTCGGTGGTTCTTGAAAAGGCTCTAGAAGAAAAAATATATAAGGCTCTAGTAGGACGGTTTTGGACGGGGCGGAATGATTCGCAAAAATTATTTGTTTATCCCGTTTTTTACAATGTCTCGCTTAATAATCACTTGAGTGTTTTACCGCGCGGTCTCCACAGCTACTGCTTTGGCGAACGCCTCCGTAAACGCCGCGTTGATTTTCTGGATCAGTTCAGTAGCGTAGCCAGGGGGGGGGAGGGGGGCGAATGCCCCTCCCCCCCCCCCCCCCCCGTGTTCAGGCGCCCCTAACTCTGTGAATGTTTCCACTCTTTAAGTCCCAAATACGTATAAATAAATGTTATAATACGTCGTCAATTGTCATATTTTGTACAAATCCATCGCCTATTACGTCACCAAAATTTGTAAAGTTTAACGGCGCCCCCTAAAAATGTTCTGCCCCCCCTCCTAGACTCAAAACATGGCTACGCCACTGGATCTCCTCGTACATGAAATCTTTCGGGGATTTGGGGGCCACTATAGAGTCGCTCTGTGTCAAAAATCGCGGGCCGGGAGAATCTCAATCCTAAAGGCCGTTTAACACTTCTACCCCTCCACTGTTAGCCCACGAAAAGGCCCTTCAAGGTCCACGAAAAGCGCGGGAAATGCGCTTTTTGTGTATTTCTTATCGCAGGGATCAGCTAAGTTAGGAAATTATTTTTTGTCATATGCCGCATTTCAAGGGCCACGTTAGTTCCATAATAAATATTTACGCACTTGGAAAAGCATTCGTCTTATTTTAGCAGGGCTTTATAAGACAATTATTATTCGAATACGGAAAGAAAACTTGTCGACGCGAATTTTAATTCTACTGCGATTTCGGTAAATATGTTTCCCTTAGTTTCAATTGATCGACAAACACGACCTGAAAAAAAATTGGGTAGATTAAGGATAAAATTTTATTCGATTTTATGAAAATAATAAAAGCACAAACGGATATGACTTCATTTGATTCATGCGATGCAAATTTTCAATGGAGGATGAAGACGTCATATACATCAAATACCTAGCCGTTTAACGCTCCCCTTCGTTACATAACAAACTTCTGTTCTCATGGTTTGCAAAGTACTATTTGTTTAGGGACATAAAATCCAATAAATGCAATACCATGGTAAATAAAAATCTGTTCACTTTCAATAGGCCTCCTTAAATTTCGTGTACTTTTCTAGTGATAAAATCACATTGCAACGATAATTGCAATCGATTTATGAATTTCTGCAGCAACTTTTTTTTACCTTATTAATTGCGTGTATTAAATTTTCTATTTCTTTTCCAGGAATGAAAGAAGAAATGATTTGGAAGGGGAAAGATCTTTCTCTTTGCTCCCCTTCCTCAAGCCTACTGTAGAATGACATTACCAAATAAAATTGGACACAAATTTGCACAAAACACGATTAAATAAAACCTTAACATCACTTAATCACTTGATATTAATACTTAGTATAAATTATGAGTGGAATTTCAGCATGCTCTTTCTTAAAAATCCCTTCAACCAATGCGCGCATCATACAGGATGGTGTTTTGTCTATAATCTGATACTTTCATTCATTAGAGTAATCTACCGGTTAGAGGTAGGTTGTGATGAAATTCAGAGAATATCCAACGAACTCTTACACGTGCCGTGCCCTTTCTACCTCTAGTATTTCTTTCTTCATCTCAGCATAAGTCCTACCTTTCTTCATCCCGTCCATAAAACCGATTCTCTTCCTTCCCCTTCCCCGCTTACCCAACATCCTTCCCTCTATCACGGCCTTCAGCAAACCATCGTCCCTCATTACCCTTTCCAGCCACCTACCCTGTCTTCCCCTAATCTCATCTATAAGTTTCCTCTCCTCTCCCACCATGTCAAGCACTTCCTCATTTGTCTCCCTTTCCGTCCAACGCACCTTCTCCATCCTCCTCCACACCCACATCTCAAAAGCCTTCAGCCTATTTTCGTCTTCCTTTCTCAAGGTCCACGTTTCCGCCCCATACAACGCCACACTCCATATCAAGCTCTTCACCAGCCTCTTTTTTACATCCTTACTTAAGGTCCCCGTCATCAGCTCCCTTCTATTATTGAACGCTTCCTTCGCTAGCGCTATTCTCCTCCTAATGTCTTTGCTACTATGTCCTGTTTCTTCTAGCGTACTACCCAAGTAATTAAATTGTTCAACTTGCTCCAGTATGTGACTTCCATCCTATGCTACTCCAATAGCCCTCGCTATCCTTCCATCCCACCTCGCACAATCCCAAAGGACCTGTTTCCTTTTTCCATTTCCTGCTTAATATTTTCAAGCTTCCCGGCCCTCATCATGGTCCTTACGTTCCAAGTTCCTATTTTTACCGCTGTTTTCCTCCTCCTCTCTTTCTTCTTCTTCTCCCTCCTATCCCTTGTATCCGCCGATGATGATGCTGTGCAAGGATTTCGTGTGATGATGACCGCAGAGGCCTTTCCTCCCCCGCTGCCGGGCACGACACCCGCCCTAGTGGGCGGCGTCCCGTAGTTGCCAGGAATCAATTCTCTTTGAATGAATTTCTTGTTCTGGGTAATTAATAGTTGAGAGGTATTCCCACACCACTCAATGGTGTTTTTAACGTGACACCATCACGGAACTACCTTTCGTCTGGCTCCTACCCTTCGACCTATCTGGCATGGGTGGCCCTACCAGGAGCAATAGTACTTGCTCCTGCCAGTCCAGGGGTTGTTGGAACGCACAAGCCCTTCCACCACGTCAAGGTTGTAGGAGGGGATAATATTATCATGAGGTGCAATTCCGTTAACATAACATTACTAATGAGCGACTATTGAGCATGTTTCAATAGCTCTCACAACGAATTCGCCTTGTAAAACAAACAACACAATTGACTTATGACCGCTCCAGGTGAAACATTTCTAGCACCATATAATTACGTTGTCGTGATCATATGAAAGTTTTTGGACTGTTTGGACTTATTTACTGTTTGTCTTTTTTTAAACATCTTTAAAACCCAGTAAAACCAAACAAAATGAGGATTGCCAGATCAGACCTGATCAAGTTTGCCAGGTCAGGATTTAAATCAGCTCATTTCCTGATCTGGAATTTTCAGATCAGACCTGATTTAAAATTTCCATAAGGGCCATCATGAACACGCCAAATCGGCAACACTTATTGACTCTTGAAGTACTACTGACACAAAATTATGTGAACTCGAGCTGAGACCTCCAGAGAGACTTTTAGCCCAATGGTGATTAGTATACGGTAAAAAACCTAATACCAGACGTAATATGGCATGCCATCTGGAATGTTCAGAGGCTGATGGCACTTTGAAATCTTCTGGGATTGGATCAATTGGCAGTCCCCAATTTGACACGGAAGACTCCTGGAGCACCCAGAGCTCCAGAAATAATAGGCTCGGAAATTGACAACCCCTGATAGATGGCAAAATATTAGGTCCAAACATGGGGGAAGGAGCAGATGCTCCCTTTCTTTGGTTGCACTGCTTCTAACACTGAAAATAAATCATCTGTCCCCGAGGATGAAGAAGTGTCTCCATGCTTGCTTACTCAAATGATTGAGTGCAAATGAGTGGATAATACACCACACTTATGCCTGCTAATTTGTGTCATGGGATGTGACCAATCTAGATGGAAAAGTACAGGTATAGTACAGGTATACAGGATATTGGCATAGGTCCGACCACTTCCCAAGGGAAGTGCACATATACATGTGTATATATATACAATACATATGTATTGGGTTCCAGGTCCATTGCATTGAAGCTCTTATCATGGCCTTAGGGCATCTTGTTAGTATTAAGGGAAAGAGTTGAGGACGGCACTTCTATGAAATATCAGAGGGTGACCCTGGACTCAAAACTGAACTGGGGAGAATACCAAGAGGCGAGAACAAGGAGGGGATGCTCCACCCTGTGGGGCTGCCGAAGATCCCTTAGGAGAACTTAGGCACTTCTCCCTAGTCATATACTGGCTATACACGACGATAGTTAAGATCCTTTCCACTATTATGACGAATGGAGGAGATCGTGACAGAAAGGAGCCAGTAACGAATGGCCTGTTTAGGAATCATGGGAGCATTGAGAGCCACTCCAACTCGCACTGGAAGACCTGCTAAATCTATTACCACTCTATGTGGAGATAGAGAAGCAGGCCAGCACAGCAACCCTACATCTAAAATACACAGGCCAGTGGTATGACAAAGGAACTATCTCCGGTTACAGAAAGCACTGGATTGAGCTCAGAAGGTCGTATCTTCCTAATTCAAATCCTATCTTCGAGATGGGATGGGGTGAAACCCAAAAGCCCCCTCCTTCAAAACCCATTATACCCAGCACGGAAGGCATAGTGCAACCCTATGGGAAAATATATTCGTCATGGGGCCAGGATATGGTATACTGATGGCTCCAAGATTGATGACAAGGCAGTAATGGTTGTCTTTGGCAAGGCACCTGAAACTAGGCTATCAATCACATTAAGGAAGTATGTGACAGCATTCCACGCTGTAGTGTTTGCCGTCATAGCCTGTTTACACATTTAAGATATAGGGACCTCAGGCCCTATATATACATATGCATAGACAGTCGAGCAGCTTTGGAAGCTCTTAACTCTCCATGGTGCAAATCAAGATTGTAGCTGGAGTGCCGTGAGGAACTCTGTGCTTCAGCTCTACAGAAGAAAGTCGAACTCTTCGGGGTGCCTGGGAATGAAAGTATTGCCGTAAATGAAGCAGCAGGTGAGCTATGAAAATTGGAAGCTCACTGTTATCCTGTAGGCCCAGAGCCAAGAATTCCACTCACACTTGCTGTGATGAAGTCTGAGATCTGGAAAACAACGCAAGGCTTGAGACAAACTAAAGGGTTCATTGATGGGCCAAATTCAAGTCATGCAAGAGAGCTTCTATCATTAGATAGAAACAAACTAAGAACAATGATGGGACGGTTAAACAGACACTAACGAGTGACGAAGCACCTCCACAACATGGGAATCGAGAATATTCTGAGTTGCAGATGTTGTGAAGAGGTTGAGGAATCACATTGTGTGAATGCCTAGCAATGCCAACTCAAAGTACGATACCACACTCCTTGTCCTGAAGTTCTTTGAGGTGGCAAAGCAAATCTAACGGCAACTAAGAGTGTTTCATTGGGCTGGGTAAAAGTTCGTGAGAACCTCCGGTGAAATCATGAAAATTTTAATCAAGCACAAGCCAAGCTTTCAGTTTCAAGTGCTGGTGGGCCAGGCTGACCTCGAAAGGCCCATCCAACCCCATGCCTCTGAAATGTGCGGAGAATGAACCTCTAGGCTCTCAAAGGGTATTAAAAGTACAACTACTTACGTAGAGGTTTTAGTTAAAGGGAAATACACACACAGTTTTTCAAAATGATTTCTATGAAGGTGTTTTAGGGGGTTCGACAGTTTGGTCATTCGCACACACGCACACGACCATTATTTATTTTGTCGGCAGGATATGTATCTCCAACAGCATTGGTCTAATAAGCATGAAATTTGTTTACATAGTGATTGTACTATGTGACTTCATGACGACGAGTGCTTCCGCCAGTTTAGCTACCAAGGCATCCTTCTCCCCTGTAGATTTTTGACGGCTTCATAGGAACAAGTTGTTCAGGACTGCCGGACATATGTGATCCACAGCGTGTGTGTGAATCTATGTGAAAAATTCACAGGGACCTCATGAATTGATCATGATGTTGGAAACAATAGACCTAACAAGAACTGAACGCCTAAAAGAGAAACAATTATGCGGTTTATGTTAATTTAATAATGCTCCATCAGGAAAATAAGGTAAGATGTAAAAGTGAAGACTTTTGTAGGAATGAAATGTTGACAGCTTAGAGTGGAGAGCTGCAGCAAACCATTCTCTGGATAAAGGACTGATGATGACGAATGTGGAATGATGCTCTTTAATATTTCCTCATTTCTCATCTCGAACTTGTCTTGATAATTTCTCAAATAAAATATTATTGCTCCAGAAATTGCTCGCTAAATATGTACTTAGGTATTTGATAGTTCCTCAACCCTCATGGTTATTTTTGACTTTTCCATCAGAGCAACAAAGTTCAAACCAATGACAATCAGAAGAAATTTTTGTTGGATTTACTTTCCAACATAAGGCAGCTTGTCATCATCTATATATATAAAAGAGGATGTCTGTTTGTCCGTCCGCTATGCATTTCCATACGGCAGCACGGATTGCGACTCAAGTTGGTACATAGGTGCATCTCATGCTCCCGAACCCAGTAGTGCTACTTTTGGTTGCATCCGACGCGTCCTTAGCGTCATTTTCTCATTACCGAACCCTGCAAGTGCGCTCAGCACCACCTAGCACCCATCCACGCACTCTGCTTACTCTCCCACCTTCCGATAACAACCCCATTCAATCTGCCATGTTAGTATGTTTTTGTGCGCTGTGTGCGAGGTGAAGGCCAATTTGGCAACTTCCATTTCCAATAGTGCCTTTGTTCGCAACTTCACCGTTCACCGTGAAGTTTTGAAAAGGTATGACGTATATAGTTTGGGACGAATGCACAATGTCACACAAAAGGGAATTAGAAGCACTGGACACATCTTTGCATGATTTAAGACAGACAGCAACACTGAACACACACAGCATAACCGTTGTATTATCTGGAGACTTTCGTCAGACTCTCCCAGTCATACCCAAGGGAAAAAAAGCTGATGAAATTACAGCATGTCTGAAATCCTCCAATTTGTGTAGCCCTGTTAGAACTTTGAAACTTACAACCAACATGCACGCAAGATTTTCTGGCGATCCGGATTCTGATTCATTTGCACAAAACCTACTGCAGTTAGGTGAAGCAAACATACCTGCTGACTGCAACAATAAAATCAGTCTTTCCACAATAAGCACAGCAGTTCAAAATGTTAACGGCCTCATAGACAAAGTTTCCCAAAATTTCCAAATTTCAACTCCCATCACATGGATCCATCCTGGCTATCTGACAGGGCAATATTAGTGCCAAAACATGTAGTGGTTACATCAATAAATCTGGAACTGCTGGGAAAAATGCCCGGAGATTCCTGCATTTATAAATCTATAGATACCCCCATTAACGAGGACGATGTCATTAATTATCCCACGGAATTTCTTAATTCATTGAACGTTCCAGGGTTCCCTCCTCACTGACTCCTGCTGAAAGTTGGTGCTCCCATCATGCTTCTAAGAAATCTTGACCAGCCAAAACTCTGCAACAGCACCAGATTAACAGTCAAGGCATTGCATCCTCACATCATAGAGGCGAGGATACAAACAGGCGCTGGGAAAGGCCAAAACACATTCATTCCGCGAATTCCTTTAATTACAACTGAGATGCCCTTTCACTTCAAACGCCTGTAGTTTCCTGTGCAACTCACTTTTCCAATGTTGATAAATAAGTCTCAGGGACAAACTTTCAAAACGGTGGGCATACACTTGGAAGAAGACTGTCTTGCCCATGGCCACCTCTATGTGGCCTGCTCCAGAGTGGGATCAGCAAACCATCTGTACACATACACCCCCACAGGAAAAACTGCCAACATAGTCTATAAAGAAGTGCTGTAAGCCATCCCCCATCAGTTTCGCATTCCGGAAATAAAGAGTTTTCTATTTTGCCTTTTTACACTGTTTTCTGTTTATTTAGATGACCGTCACCTAACCTGCTTTGTTCCTTTACCTACAAATCCTGCTATGTTACCATTATTCCAAGTATCCCCCTTCTCCTTCCCGAGCAACGCCGGGTGGCCTGCTAGTAGCTCCATAAAAAACAGACACCTCAATACTGTAGTTTTGCAGCTACTGGAGACAACCCAATCCTGAATTCTTTGATTTTCTCTTCCCAACTGGCACCAATGAATTACTCACCAATTACTAAAATAATGTAGAAAATTTAATTTCAAAGTTGAAACAAGTCAACAAAAAATAGCACACACTGGTCCATTGATCTTTGAACAATGTCTTTACAAAGTTTAGGATTTCCAAGATGCAAAAAGAACAACAATGTTATAAACATTTTAGACAATATATTTTATTTTCTTAATTTCATTATGGTATGCTAAGATTTTTCATTAAATTGAAAAATGCCGAGCAAATTCTCATTTTCTTCGAAGTTTGGTCTTCTTCCTGGGGAGTTGGTTCTTCTTGCCAAACGAGCCCCTGCCTTGCTTAGACTTTTTGGCGTACCTATCCACACCCTTGATCCACTTATCCCTCGAGTCTTCCCAGCGCAACTGCTTAAGAGCTGCAAAGAAATACAATTCACTCCCATCAGGTAGAGCAGACTACACTTGGTTTGCAATTTTCAGCACATTATTGGAAGGAGAGAGGACACAATGTCAAGAATGTGTGAACCACACATTTGTAACCCAAGTAATACTGGCAGTTGCAGTATAATGGCCGAGTGAAATAAACGTGTCCAATAGATATCAGTCTTTTACTGTAAGAGCATGTGACATTGGTGACGAAGACATTTAATTATATGTCATCCCTGTAGCCGGAGGAGATTTATATTATTATTAAACTATAATTAAATTATAAATATTAGATTAAAATTAAATAAAAGGTTAAAATGACTATGGATATTATATTGTGGAGAAAAAATATTTCTCCTCAAAATACAGTATGTACATTGATTGAGTTACATATGCAATGACTGACTGAGAAAAATAATTAAATTCAGTTCAGGGAGTGTACTGGGTACCCATGATGGCGCTGAGGGGTTAACTCACCACATTCAAGCATCACTCACTTAAAATGAGTTTGTTTTAGCCCAAAAACCCCACTGTGAATATATTCACATAGAAAATACAAACTGTCAAATGTCCCATTTTAAAATGATTGCGGGATTAGGTGAGCTACAATCACCATTCACTCAAGTTTAGAAATACATACCTTAGAATCAGTACACCACACACAGAAACAACCCAAAGTTATGTTTACCAATCAATTTAAACTCAATGGCCTTATAAATTCCAACTCTCAATAAGGGATTGGTGTAGTTGTAACAATGGAAGCAATTATTGTGAATCCTTTAACCGTAACTCTTAAGGGATATAGTTCTACTATCACTTAAAAACAACTTCATAACATTCCTAACACTTTATTCTATGTTCACCTGAGTTTCAGAACCTAATTTTCACTTCAAGGGCAGAAGCATAGACCTGTGCTCTTATCAGATTAAGAAAGTGTGTGGAATACTAACTAATAAATTTCATAAGTCATATATAATAAGTTTTATTTCACGAATCATAACAGAAGATGTCTTCCACTTTGATCCATTTACTAGCTTAAAACACAATGTTAGGATGTCTGTCTCTCCGCAACATTGTGCTTTAAGGAAACACACAAAAAGAGTTTCAAAAAGCAAGCTGAGCACGAATGATCGTTGCCACGTAGTGACATTATGAGGGGACAATAGGGGTTTTCAAATTCTCTGCAACTGTCCCTGACAGTGATCTTAAGGTGTAAAGCTTAATTCCTTAAGCAGTCAAATCTTTTGCGTGTTTTACTGAGAGCAAAATGTGTGCTATCAGCCAAGAGTGTCGGGCCAAATAAAAAAGCCAATCACAGTTTTGAGAGTACTTCATATCTTCGAGCACAATGCAAAGTCTTCTTTTTGGGTTGTAAATATCAACTACAATCAGGGACTCGAGTGTAAGTACTAGATGAAAAAATTTTTGTGTCTCATTTTTTTGCTGTGGTTATGTGATAACTGTACAATACAATTTGCCTTGTGGAATGGTTCATTATCGCAAAGCAGTATATGATGAACAATAAAGAAATGAAAAAGGAAAATGAAAAATAAAAAAATAAACCTTTTCCATTGTTGAAAATAGTATGGTTTCATTATTTCAATAATAATTTAACTCTGACATATATGTATGTGCCACCAGAGGAGATGGTGGCAGATGTTCTTAAAAAAACCATTGACCAGTGCAAAGTTCTCAAGGTGTTTAATACATTAGTGCCTGGTTTAAAAATGCTTGACATGTTTCTGTGTAAGTTTATCTAGATTAAGGTCGTATGTTGAGAAATAACTATATTCTAGATTTAAAAATGGAACCATTGAAGTGCATAAAATGTTTCACTTGTTTTTTCTCTTTTAATGTTTTCTTTTACTTTGTGACCTTACTTCCATTTCCTTGAATACAAGGAGTTTCCACTAAAGTCGAGTTATATTAAATTTAATCGACAAAATACCGACATATATATACACTACCTTTCTCAGTATAGGCATAAAACCCATTAAGTTCATGCACAGCCAGTGAAGCCGTGAGGTATGAATAACAATTTTAACAATTACTTGAATAGTTTTAGAAATTTTGCAGGCATTCTTAAATGAAATAACTTTTGTATTTTACACATTTTCCTTATACGCAACCCCGTACCGTTTCAACTCTGTCATGTCATTGGCAAGGAGGATCACCAGTCAGGTTTGCATATAATTAAACAGGATGGAATATAAAAAGTTTATTAATTTTAAAGCAAGAAATGTTAACAAGAAAGGACATTAATGAAAGAAAAAGGTTTCTTCCCTATGCTGCACTGAGAAGAAGCTAAATGGGGAATAGCAACATGGTGGATGGACCACGACCAAGGCATTTGCTGACATGCAACTGTAGTGCCCTCAACTAGAGATGGGGGCCACTCTGAGAATTATCTCGGTAATTTTCGTAAATTACCGCGGTATTTTTCGTAATTTACCGCACCCCATGAAAATTACCATAATTTTCTAGATAATTCACCTATGCTTGAGATAATTTTTCATACAGATAAATTCCCAACATGTTCTTTTAAGCCAAGTTCACATTTCCTACGTGTTTAATAATAAAACGAGGTGAAATAATATTCCAAAAACATGTACAACACATTTTTGGAATATTTTACTTAAATTATAAGGTTATAGAGTAATGTACTAGAATATTCTTCTTGAAAATTTCTCATACTTTGACAAAAGAAAGCCAGATTGCGTGTCGCTGCCGTAGTTCTTTTTACAATTTTAAAAATTTCTAATACATTAATGTTATATTAGGTATGGTTTAAACATGGTATTTCCCTTCCTATTGCTATTGGCTTTCTTATTTAACCATACATTTGCTGTTAATTGCTTAGAACTAAAAAATACTGGAAAATTAGAGTAATTTTCAAAATTACTGTAATTGACCTCAGGTGGTAATTGACCTCAGATGAAAATTCCGTTGATTTTCCCACCTCTACTCTCGACATCCACCACAGTGCAGTTTTTAACACACTATAAATCACAGATAAGCATAATCTTTTGTAGCCTACAGAATCCCGTAAGCCCTTACCTGCATTATCCTGGTTGGACAGCCCAGACGACCCACCGTGGTTAAGTTCAGATGAACCAGTATCTTGCAACATTTCAGAAAATTCCTCGGCTGACGCAAACACCTCTGCGAGGTTGTCATCACCCCCAGAGTCACTCTCACCGCTGCTCTCGCCACTCCCCACTTCAATCGCTCTCCTCTTCCTCACCTTCATCTAATAGTCATTGGGAAATGCAATTTATACATTAAAATCAAGAAAAACTTAGAGAATGTTTCCACATCATCCAATGACCTCAGAAACTAGAATTCAAATAAATACCTTGCTCTTCTTTCTTGTCCTGGAATTAGCTTCATCGTCTTGACCTATACGAGAAGACAAAGACGAAAAGATTTGAAATACTTATCACATAAAATGACCAACGAAATCAAATATTTACGCATACCTGCCAGGCTTACACACAGCATTTAGCTAAGAGTAAAGCAGCAAAGAGGACCAAGAATGAGTGAAATTTGTCCTGAGAGTGCCTTTAACGGCTCTTGCCCAATCATCAGCCTCCTATAACCCCTTAAGTTTATCAATCTGGCCCTTAGCAAATTGGATTTCAATTAAAAACCCTCTTTTCACAATCATGGAAAACAGAGGCCAGTTAGTTGTTGTAGCCCACCAACATATATGAACCAGTTAGTCCAGAATCATCACGTGAAGGTAGCAGACCTCAGTGTGAGTCAAATAAGCAATCTACAAAACAATATCTCGGGGAATACGAAAAAGGTGAGTTGTGGCCATGATGGGGGCACGGCTGAAGGTTTCACGGGAATGTGTCAGTGTTAACGGGTAATATTTAGAGGCCATCAAGGTGCTTACACAATTTATATTTCCTCTATGCTACACTTTCCTTGATAATGCAATTATTTTCAGTTAATCCTTGAAAAATGACTAAAAGAGGTTTCACAATTTTATATTAACTCTGATATTGCATGCCAACTATTTTATTTATACTATCTTCAGCCATTGTTGTTCAAACTACAACGGTTGAGGTACTACAGTAAAAACTCAATAATACGAAGTTTCGATTACACGAAGCAAAACTGTCAGTCCCGACCAAAAGCCTATACAATGTATTAGCACAGCGCTACTCAAAAATAAGAAGTTTTGAAAATACAAAATTTTCAAAATTACGTGAATATACGAAAATGAATTCGTTATTACAAACGCTTGCAAAAACTCCTTTGAAAGCATTGAATTCGCTAGCCAAGGTACATACCTTCATCATCATCATCACCAATGTTCATGCCATCAGCAAAGTCTACGTCTCCCTCATCGTCAATGTCCATGTTCTTCTTGCCACCAATGAACTGCTGCATAACTTCCTCAAACTCGTCACTGTTGACACTCTCGTTATCACTTTCCTCCTCCTCCTCTGCCTTGGGCACCGCCTTCCTCCTTTGCAGCATGTAACTAGATGAAAATGGGCACATATTGAATTTCAGGCTTCAGGACGTGCCCCCCTTATTTTTGGTCAGACATCAGTATAAAGAAAGGAAAACACAGAGAAATCATGATAGTGATGGCCCTAAACAGTGGAGATATATGGATATTATGGAGATAATATAACCAAAAGAAAAATAAATTGTCAAATTGCTAATGAATTTGCAAAATATTTTGCAACTCTTTCACTCCACTGGCATTTGACTTATACACTCTCAGAAAGATCATGATCGATTTTTCCAAATTTCAACTATTACTCATTTGTTACAAAAACACACAGAGTACAAAATCCCACTGATTATTTTTCATGCTGTAGACCGGTTTCGATGTTTAAAGAGTCATTTACAAGACAAAACAGTGTTTTTGTAACAATGAATTCTATCTTCAATTTCCACAAAGTATTACCACAATCGATTAATTTGATTTAACTACAGTGAACTCCCGTTCGTTCAAAACCTCTTAATTCGAAATATCGATTACTTCAAAGTTGTGAGCAGTCCCCGGCAAACGGAATAGGAAATTGCGTACTCGATGGTACGGATAATTCGAAATACGCTTAATATGAAACTGGAAGTCGAATTTCGTCCCTTGACGCCCCAACGTATCGTTTATTTCAAAACGATTCACCGGCGCAGCGCACTTCGATGGTTGGCACAAATCGGCACAAAATTGGTAGAATGCTGAACTTTCAGCATTTGTATGAAATTCCACCGGAGCTCTATAGAGTCGTGTAATGTATGGCTTTACTCCTTGTTTATTTGACTACAACATGCATTCATTGAAAAGCGATTAAATGTAAACGTTTAGCTTCTACGGTCGAAAGGGTGAAGAAAAACACGCGATAAAACTAGGAGAACAGCAAAACGGTCGCCTGCTTCATCTTGCCACGGCCAAAGTATTTGATTGGTGCACTTCATAATTTTTTTATCAATAGAACGACATCTCCGCATTATAAATATCATTATAAAATTAAATATCACCCATTCTTTGATTTTTAAGTAAGAGAAAGAATATCACCATTTCCTTACATGAAATGTTTTGCAATATTCTTTCCATAAAGCATACGAAAATTCAATATTAATATACTTTTCTACATCTCGGAAATAGAAATCTAGCTATTGGCCATTTTAAAAATCAAAGAATGGATAAAATTTAATTTTAAAATAATATTTGTAATGTGGAGATGTCGTGTTTCTTCATAAAATAATAATGAAGTGCACCTATCAAATATTTTGGCCGTGACGAGATGAAGAAGACAACCGTTTCGCCGTTCTCCTAGTTTTTCTTCACTCTCTCGACCGTAGCCACTAAACGTTCACATTAAAACACTTTTCAATGAATGCATTTTGTAGCCAAATAAACTAGGAGTAAAACGATATATTACACGACTCTATCAAGCTCTGGCGGAATTTAATACAAATGCTTAAATTTCAGCATTCTACCATTTTTGCGCCGATAGTAGTGCTTATTTCAAAGTCATTGTGATTTTGGTACTTAACGCTTTCTTGAGCATAAGTTACTTTTAAGTGTTGCCAAGCTATTTTGAGCATTTCCTTATGCTTATGGTGCCAGCAGCTGTTTACCCCAATCAAATATCCCTCGAGTACATAAACATCTCGGGCACTCCATCCCATAGCTTTTTTCGGGGCTTTCGCACCATGACTAATACCTTCTCCTCTCTTCCTTCCGAGCCTCCATTCCTCGAGTGATGACTGAAGGATCACCAGGAATGGTGGAGTAGTATTTTTTGGATGGTGCGATATCCTTTAACCATTTTCCCTGCATGAGCACTTTCATCGTTTTGTAGCCAATCCTCCCATCTCGCTTTGCGTGCTTCCCCAGATTCTTTTGTTTGCCCCGAATCACTGATGAGTCATGGTTCTCAGCTTTGTTTACGCTTTTCCCATCTACTCTTGTCCCATCTACCCTAACTCGAATGTGAATCTAAAAGGTAAGGAAGGCTGAAGATACCGTAGAATGGGGTGACTTCGGCCATATTGGGTGACTTCGGCCACGCGCGCACCACAAATTGAAACTTTGTAACAAAATGCATTAAAATGTACGAACCAGCATTTCGTTCTCGACTTGTCTAACATTGTTGGAGGAGATTACAAGCAGTCCACGCTTACTTTACTCAGTTCTTACGATACCATCATACTTGGAGGGTCAGACGAAATTCGTATGTTCTTTTGAGAAGCCGTAAAAACCTCAGCCTAGGATTATCATCAATAACATCAGATAAATGAAAATTGCCTTATTATTTCATTATGTTGTTGACTATCAGAATGTAAGTCTAGTTACTTTTTTCAGATTTAACTTGGAATAATATTACTTTTTAGGGTAATAATCAAAATACTGTGGGGTGACTTCGGCCATGCCCAGGAACTACCAGAAAGCCCACGGTGGGCGTCCATACCTGCGTTATGACGAAAATAGTCTTCAGCACGCATTGGATGATGATACGTTTTAATGATACGTTAAGAATAAAGCAAAATTTTGTTTGCAAAAGAGGTGAAATACTATGAAACAAACATTGGAAACTTATACACGGAATGATTTAAAATAATGAATCTTTATAACTTAATTATTTTAATTTTTTATTTTTATAAGTTCAAGGTGTATAAAACTTATATCTGCGAGAGGTAAGTTAAGAAACTAAGAATAAATTTAATAAAAATACGATGTTATTGACAATTCATGAGGAAAATTTGTGTTGGCCGAAGTTACCCCATCTAATGGGGTGACTTCGGCCGCGGTAAATTATTTTTTTTATAAGTTATGTTTGCTTTGTTACAAAAATTTAAACATGATTTGAAATCCTAAGGTTTCCATGTTACCAATTTAATTTTTGTCAGAAGAAGGAGCCAGTACAGTCGAAGAAATAACAAAAAAACTGTCAAAAATGGCCGAAGTCACCCCATTTTACGGTATAGGGACTATCCATTTGGAATAAAACACTTTTTATTCAAAATGGATTCCACAAAGACAAGGCTGAAACAATCAAATTTATAGAGGGACTACTTCTTGGTGGTGCCTGTCCGACACTGCGTCAGCAATTTTTTTCTTGAGTTTCCTCGAGCTTCTTTTGGATGGCTTAAGGGATTCTGGGTTCGTCGCCGACCTTGACGTGATACTCCACCCCTACCCTAGTGGAAGCCACCTGAGAAGAGGGCGTGGGGAAGCAATGAGTGAAATGTGGTACTTTTGGTTCGCGGTCCTAACTGATAAGGGACTTCCGGCGGGCAAGGATGATGATGTATCAGTTCTTCATCTTAGAAAAGTCTTGGGGGAAATGGGCTGAGAGCAGGCCGGTAAATTTAAAGGTCTACGGCGAAAATTTTGGTGACCTGGAAAATACACCTTATGTGATATTACTAGACACATGCCCGAATCATTAATTTTGTTTTTATTTTGCGAATGATCGGGTCTGATAGTGCATACTTCCCCAACTTGAACTTGAATCTGATAAATGTGAAGAATTTTGCCCATTAACTCCTCATTTTTGTGCATATTCTTCGCCTTTTTATCAAAAAATATAGCAGTACGGTGATTATCTCACAAAATACGGCATCTTTTTCGTTAATTTTCAGAAAGTATGTTTAGTTCGAACCCAGATAATTCCAATTTTTGTGGTCCCTTGAATTTCGAATTAACAGGGTTTTACTGTATTACTACTTTAAAAACTACTGTTACAATTTTTTTATCATTTTTTACACTTGAAATTTTTACTGGATATTAACGATACAGTAAACTCTTGATTATCCATGTTCTGACTATTTGGTTCGTGGATAATCCGTGCTACTCTCTCCTCCATACACAATAATATTCCAATCATAAAGATAACAATGAATGCTTTGAAACTTCAAAATACTTTTTTAAAATAGAAGTTCGCGGACACCTCTATTTTCTTAAGGTTTTCAAAATTTGATCGCAAAATCAAGGAAGTTATTCCTAACAATATCTTTAATACAGTCAAATTGCAACTTTATCACTTACAAAATTCTCTCTAGAGCATTTATGACCAAGCTTCATTTATTTCACAGTACACAACTATGCACAACAATGGCCACTATCATTTGTTTCTTCAGAAGCTCATATTGCGTAAATAAATAATTTTATTGGCCACCGAGAATTTAATATTTTAATTTAAAGACTTTGTAACATCCATACTTTCCTACTATATTTTACCCACATCCACCAGCCCAGACAATTCCATATTGTACCTCATGTAGGATGAACATGCATTCATATAAGTAATACAAATGACAAGTTTTATTATGCACAAAATAAGTTAGTAGGTAATTACCTACACAGAATTATTTGTATTGGTATCAAATGACAAATACGAATCAGTATCAGCAATCCTTTGATGATAAATATTCGTCTTTTGGCAGTAAGTTGCTTTTCCCAGAAAAGATTCTCCTGCACAGCAGTAAAGATGTTTATGAATCTCGAGGAGTAAGGGCTATTTTAAAGCTTTTTCTGTTTGAAATTACGATTTAAATATCGATGTGGAATTTGCAAACCATCAGTTCAAGGGTATTGTTTTAGAAGCAATGTATCAGCCAATGATGCTTTCGGTTGGATTTCAAAAAATATGCAAAGTGAGAACAGTTGTGACCTGCTCACATATTAAATTATAATTGAGAGAGGTTTGTACTGGAAATACCTTTTCCGACAGAGAGAACTCTCTTACAACCTTATATTAGAACTGGATTTTTTCCTCCAGATGTCATTTCAATTAACCAGCCTGAGTGGATCAAGGTGTGATCGCTAGGCATGATTCATTCTTAGTCTGTCAGAATTTTATGTTTCTTTTACTATTAACCAAATTGCCACGAGGACTGAAGACTCTTTAAAAATATTGATGCTAGCGGAGTCCCAAGGTGTTTTCGTAGAAGGCATTTCATAACTTTTCCAAGGTTATTTTTGGTTCAATTTTCAATCTTTTGCCTCTTCACAGGCTGGGAAAGTTCTTTTTACGTGCTTCTATAATGCCATTGGTGGCTTAAGAAACGCCATCGCTGGAAATATAATATAGTTGCAAGAGACAAAAATCGCAACTTTATCAACATCGCAATTTTCTGTGAAAAGTAATACCTAATTTCTCTAGTGGGCAATTCCAAACAAAAGACCTAACACGAGTACTCGTGGTCTGACTGGTTTGGATTCTTGCGATTTTTGGCACAAAGGAAGAGTTAAGTAATGGCTCTTGATATTCTAAAATGCAAACGATTGGGCAACTTGAATACATATCTGAATGTAGTGAAAAAGGGCACAATACAGTTTAGAACTGAGACTCCAATTTGATCTAAAGGTCGTATTTCGAATGCAAAGACTTCTTCTCACTTTTATGTTCACACTTGGTTTAGTGATGGGTCGGTCGTGAGAGATCGAATCCCGAGAGCAAGTTCTCTTAAAAGAAAGATCGATGAACGACTTCTCTCCAATGACCGAGGCGTTCATCTTCACCGATCGCGACAGGAATGATTGCATGACATCAAATATCGATCACGAGACTTGAGACCGACCAAAAAAATCTTGAGTGAGTTTTATAACGAGAGATTCCAGAGTTACTCGCTCTTTCGTGAGATGTAGGCAGTTATTCGATGCTCCGCTCGGTTGCGCTAACAAAGACGCAGCGTAATAACAGTCAACAATTTACATCACGACATGAATATCTTGCATCGAGAGAGTTTTACCAGTTTTGCTGGCTCGCTTTTTAGTAGAATAATAACATCATTAAAAATGAAGACCGAATCCGTTACACTGTCGGCAAAGAGACAGCTGGGTTAAGATTCAAAAGGAATGCAATGGAAATTAAACATGATCCAGGTACTTATCCGTTTGTTAATTCGCCAAGCAATGCATTATTTGTTACTGCGTTGGCTATGTAGTGCCGTTATTTATTACGTGCAATAGGTTAATCGTCACTTGTAAGTAGTATAGTACAATACTATATCCCTATGAATTGCTTTCCTTTGCCGCGACGAGTCGTAAATTGTGTGATAATTAAATATCTAAGTCTATGACGTGATCGCTTAGAAATCAAACCTGATACCCATGCCGCTGTATTATATATATACCGGCCGTTTATATAAACAACTGTGATTCATATTGCCAATGCATTTTAAAAATTCAACTCCGCTCCTCTCTCTTCAATCACTTTTTCTAGACTTTGATGGTGTTGCTGTCAATCAAGAATGTTTCCAGTGCTTCATTGGATGTCCGTTGGCTTTCCCTTCGTCTGAATTTTCTTCCCTTATGTCTTCCGAAGTACCGGCGTGTTAAAATCACCGGTGAATTCATCCAGAATTGTTTGTTTTTGGAATGCAGTTTGCTTTTGGTGTTATTTCAAATATTTTTAACTGCAATCTCATCAGCGAATCCTTTTTTCGGAGAATAAAATTTCGTATGTGCCAATAACTCTCCTTTTCATTTAGAGGAATGGTATTTGAAGAACTTGATTCAGGGAATAATAGCGTGATTCCAGTTAATATAGGTTAGATCCAAACACCGTTCGATACATAATAACTGCAAATTATGATTACCCACAGGTAATTTGATTCATACTTTCATCATTAGACTTTTGTAGTGAATAGTAAGTTTAAAAAATGTACATAGGCTTGATCAGTAAATATCAGTATGAGTTTCCGGAATTTCATTTGCATTCGCACTGAGTGTAGCTTCAATAAACGGTACAATGTAAATATCGTAATACTGTAATTGGTTGTAAGCAAAAATGAATTACATGAGTGGGCCATTACATCAGCCTTAGGCATCCCATTGAAATGGGCAAGGAGTTATTTCAACCAAAATGTACTAACATGTTTAGTAAGGCAATATATGACTTCATACCACCGATACTGTGTCACTTTAAATTGGCAGAAATGCTGTATGTGAGCAATTAAATAAATAAAGACTGTATTTCTGCGTGCAATAGAGCATCATATACTGTAAAATAGTGCTGGAAATTTGTAATCATCGTATCATCCATCAAAGTGTGTATTCGAACAAGGCTTGTACACAGGAGCTTAGATCATATTCATTTAAAATTTAATTCCTTGGAAAGGACAAATTAAAATTTCTGATAGTACTAATTACTCATTGTACATCCAAAATCCCTGGTAAATATTTAGCAGGAAAATTTAGAAGGAACCTGCAGGAAGTTAGCAGAACATTCATGAGGATAATCAGAAACCTATAGTGGCAAAGAAAATTTTATTTTATTTTAAAAACTGATGCCTATCTTAAACATTGGTGGAGTAATGCAATTATAGCATTGGACTGTTATCAACGTCTATTCATTCCACATGCAGTTATCATTCCACATTCACTTTAATTCTTATATTTGCCTGACCATGACATTTTACCACCATTATAATGGTATACAGATAGCTTAACAGACATATATATTTCAGTGGTCAGTTACCACTCCACCCTTCCTGCTTCAAAAATTTCTTTCCTTAAAATGCTTCAATTTAGTTCTGTGCATCACATCCATTCATTTCAATTGCCTATATTTTTCCTACCTCTCCCAACGAAGCAAACCTTTCCCTTCAAAAGTGCCTTTCAGGACCTCATTTCCTCTTAATTACCTACTGTCTGACATAAAGTGGACTCCTAAATTTCCTTCACTGTGATATGTAACTTCAATGCCTAGTCAAGTATCTCTTAACTTCTCTTCTATCTTACTTTCATTATCCTTCTCGAGAGCCACTCCTCATATAACTTTAGTCTAATCTCACCCTCTCAACATTAGCCAATGGTTTAGATCCACCGAAGTCCACAACCCTTTATAAAACCTTCCAAACCAACCTTTTGTTTGCATCCTATATCAGGACTTGAGGCATTACATTTCCCCCATAATTCTTGAATATTGCTGATATTTAATATCTTGAGTAGGACACCTCGTTCCACTAAAATTCTGCCCCAGTTACAACTTCATTCCACTATTTGTTTTTTGCTATTTGTCTTAAGCCTCTAATGGTTTCTACTCAATGACCATTCTCAATCTATACTCTGGAGTGAGCAAGCCACTTACCATGAGGAAAAATATCCACAGATGCTGAGTGGACTATGTTCCCTTCGTTCCTGCTCTTCGTCCAATCTGGCATGTGTGAGCCTAACAGCTATAATTACCCTTGTTAATTTCTACTACAGGTAAACAATACATCATAGCATGTCCTTTGATAACAGTTCATTAATATTCATAAATTTACCAAAGATCATGACAATAGGAGTCGACTTAAGACTTAATCATATTGGGGTTTCAAGGAACATATTCAAAATAAGCCAAGTAGCAATTGTAAAAAACCTACACCAACATTTATTTCACTTATTGATTATTAAAAATAAATGGATCTATGAATGGTTGCACAACCCTTAGTTTTCATCACCCCTGATGACAATGACTGAGTCAGACATCGAAACGTCAGCCTACATGGAGACCATCACCCTGTTGGAAACCCGAGAAAGCTTCTTAGGTTCCTCATATCAGTGAAATAAATAATATTAATAATATGTAACAGCATTCATTAAGCATGAAGCATTATAGACCAAATCCATTTTACACTAAAATTTTGTTATAAGTGAAAAATCATTGATTACCTACCATTGCTTTATTATCCATCCATGACCCTCTTCTCCATTAACTTCTTCAATTTATAAAAGGGTGTTACCAAAACTATGAGTGCATACTTGAGTTAAATTATGACAGACATTTAATTTAAATGAGAGCATAAAAAATAATTTTATTCTGATCAAGTTGACTTTAAGTCACACAGGAACGACATCTGTACACTTAAGTTGACTGCTAAGTAATTGAGTACCTGGATAACTTGAGGCACACAACTTATCACATGATATTGTTTGCTCTCTGCTGTTAGTGATGTCTGTTTGGATTTGGAAACTGGCTCTCTTATAATAATTTACTCCATAATACCCTATATTGGCATATATCCTTTGCCTCTATTGCATTCATACATTACTTCATTCACACTCTCTCCTATTCTTAAGACTCCTAATCTTCCTCCTTTAATGTCTCTTCCACCACATCATGAACCCACAATTTTTTCCATCTTCCTCTTACGCTATTCACTCCTCAATCACAATCCTGTTCCAATACTCAACTCTAATCTATTATTTAAACATTGCCAAACCCACAGAGAATAATCCTTTCATAAAGTCCATTACGGTAGCATGAAGGAAGAGATATTTTCAAAATGTCAAAAGAAAATTAATAAAAAGATATTAGCTTTAGTTCCCATAAGTATCCAGTAAGTATATCAAGCAAAAATCAACATGAAATACACTCAGAATCTTTACTCTTAATAATCCAAGATGGTATGTATATTGTTCTAGCAAATTCAATGATTGCATGGGGGAAATAAACATTTGTCACAGTATGCACAGCTGATTTTTCTTCTTTGAATCAAAACTAGGTATGACATACAACTGTTATCACTCATATGATATGTAAACACTACTGTTTTCTGATTACAGTTCTATAATATAGAGAGAACTGGCAGAGTGGATATTGGTCTGAAGTTATTGATGGCTATAACCATTGATAAGCACTAAACCATTGTGTAAATTAATAATTGATCAGAGGCTATTTCTTGCAAAGATAATAAACATATATTGAGGTCAGATATTTAGTAAACATTCTTATAACCTGATTGTTCCATGCATTTCATAAAATCTACAGAGTAAACTAGTTATAATTTTGCCTAGATATAGTATTCCCTACCTGTTACATGATATAGTCTAGTAAATGGCAACTAGAGTAGCATTCAGATAGCAGAGAAACTCACTGACGCTTACATATTTTATTGCATTGGTGCTTCTTAATGATAGCAGCAATATCATCTAGAGGAAGAACGAATGTAGTGGGTTTAAAATTAGCACTGTCAGTGCCAAACAATTTAAGAAGATTCATCACATCCTGCAATCAGTTTTTAAATCCCTACTCATACACATCATAATAACAAATATTTTGTGTGTATTAGGCATTTCTTATAGGTAGCTTAGAAGCAATATATGTTAACACTTACTGATAAGAATTTGATATGTATAACTGTTGAATACCCTGTAAGACATAACTATAATAATCAAATCGTTTTCGTAACCAATTAACATCTCCAATGTACGGGCAAAAGCATTTTGTGAGGGGGAATTAATATAGCACTAAAGATTCAATACTATAACAAAGTGCATTTTTACTGAATATACATTTTATTGAAAGGTACGCAGGTACATACATATACAAACCATCATTTAATAATATGCTTTTTAAACATTTAGAATCTATTTGGCATTGCGAAAAACATATTTACTGAACATCAATATAATTCACTAGTTTGATTAGTTATCTAAGTGACGAAGTGCATGGTGAAACCCCAACGATTTTAATCGATGGCAACAAACGAAGCATGTTTTGTAAGGAGCGTTTTACATTAGATATAAATCACTCAAGAGGCAGAAAAAATTCATATATTTCAACAAATATTGAGAATAGTAAACGTGAAGTCCTATTCAGTTCACTTTGGCACAAGAAGTGCTTCACGAGAAGAAAACAACATCACGACAGAAGCAACTTCACAAAAAAGTATTCATCGTAGGACTGATTGTTATTATTAGAATCACAGATATATATATACACAGCGAATGTCTTGGACTCCTGTATTTGCACTAATACTCTGAATTTATGCTTTATATTTACGATGTAAACAATAAACGACGAATATTACGTTAACCTATGAACAAATCTTCGATTTTGGCATTTATTAATATTGTAAGCACTCGACGATCACGAGACAGTATTTCAGAAGCACAGTAACTAAATTATAGATATATAGTACGATGTAAACAAACCTTTACCAAAGTTGAACGTTCGCTTTTTTACATGCAATTCACTCTTAGACAAACACAGCAGCAAACTATGAGATTATTTCAGGGGGTACTGTAACTTAAAAATCTACGACGTAAACAAACAAAAACCCACCATTAACTTCACTATATAGACTTTTTTTGAAGCACTAACTCTTGGTAAATTTACGACATAAACTATAACTTTAGCATAAGTTGAACATACACTTTCTTCGTGTAACTCACGTCCAGAAACACAACGCAATATTATGCCATTTCAGAAGCACAGAAACTTTTATAACCTCCATGGTGTATTTCCTGTCATAACACATCCATTAGGAGCGTAAGTCTACCTAACACAAATAACCTTTAAATATCAAAATATCACCACAAGAACACACGCAATACATCACAGCACATATAACATTTGTAATCACTGAATTTCCATAATTGCATTGTCACTTAAATACACGATAAACCATCGTTTCAATATTCTCGACAAATATTACGTCTCGTGAACAAGTGAAACAGACTGTAATTGAAAATTGAATTTTAGTGCTACAGTCGGATAATTTGCTTTAAATTCTTATAGCCAAAAGAAAACGTTGATCGTTTCGAACTACATACCAAAATAAAATTTCGCTACTAAATTACTATTAATCATTGGTTTCTATAATGAGTTGTTAATAATTTGTGGTCGATAAAATGTCACTCTTCAATAGTTTTGTAATCAAGTGGGATATTCCTAATATTCTTCGTATAACTATACTTAAAATCACAAACCAAGAGCATTGTGTAAAAACAAAACAAACCGCTTCGCACGATTGCACAATTGTGCCTTCAATTGTTTTCAAAGAATTACCCACAACTCCACGGAAACCGGCACTGAACGAGGTAGCTGCACTGAAACTCTGTGCCTGCTCTGTGCTATCAAGAGCAAAGCTGTACACCTCGGTCATGCTTACAGTATGAAACTCACGAACGACCAGATTTTTTATCTATCACGATTTTCCTGAGAGATCATTGATCGTAGGCAACTTGGACTGCTCACTAGCTGGAAAATCGGTCTCTCTGATCGACGATCGAAGATCGAATCACAAGCGGGAGTGACCGACGCGACCGAAATCTCTCAAAAGACCGACTTTGCCCATCACTAACTTGGTTACAGTATAAGCATCCCTTCCCATCTTTCACAGCCATTTAATTTGTCCCACCATCACTATGGAAACATGAAGGGTGTTTATTATTACTTGATAGGTGAGAGTGAAATACATGCATAACGTTGCATTCATCCCACCCCAAAAGCACTGAAATTTTATGTTAATGATAACAGAACCAATGTTAATGATAACTCCACAAAGCCACACATATAGGTTGGTTACTGTTATCAACTATGACATTGTTAAGTGAGAGCATGCCAAACTTGTCACCCCTCCCCCTCCCGCCGGAACCTTTCCACTAGAACCCTCTTGGGTCAGGGTCCAGCTCCGGAAGTCATGTTTCTAGGAGAATGACGTACATGGTTTTCGAGCTCTGACAGAGGAGAAACAAATTCGCGTATGTTCCTAAAGTGAGGAGCATCGGCTCTGTCCCCTCCCCCAGAAACCTTGGGAAACTTTCAATCCTCAGGGATGACTGGTGATAACCCTGCACCCCCAAAACCGTATAAAAACCCTGCCGTGACCCTGAGGAGCAGAGCAGTGTGGGATTCTCGTCAGAGGGATCAGTTTGGTTAGTTTCACACTCGTGACCGGCTCGCTGACCATCAGGAATAGAATCGGCTCGGCCAGTGGTCAGCAAACCGCGGCTCTTTAGCCCCTTGAGTGTGGCTCTTCAACAAAATACCACATGTGGGCACGCACGTACGGCGCAATTGAAACTTCGTGAAGACTGGTTTTCTTATTTCTATGTTTACATACTTAGTTGGAGCATTTTATGTCAAGTACCTACGTCCAGAATTTTTATGTGATTCGTTCACCTGTTGTGAGGTACAGGAAAAAAACACCCGTTTGGGGTCCACATCCCACGGTCCCACTCATATGTACTTTGCACTTGTTGACCTTGTACTAACTTTATATTTTCAATGCCTATATGTGTGTGTGTACACGCGTACATCGAAATCCAAGATTAGGAATATTCAACATTGCCCACTTTGGGGCCCGCGGGCAGGGTTGCCACCTGTCCCCTTTTAGAGAGGACATCCTCTTTTTCAGCGCTTGTCCTTTCTGCTCCCGTTGTCCTCAAAAAGGACAGTCCTCTTTTTACCACTTCAAAAGAGGGCACAAACGAAATTTGGTAAAAATGGATAATTTAAAAAAATTGCCACTGAAAATCTGTTATTTTTCTTTAAAATTCAACCTCTCATTTTGTTATTGGTATTTAGTAATCAGTAATCAGAAGTTATTCAGATGTTCATTTTTATATTGGTGAGAATTCGGGATATGAAGACCAGAAACCAGTAATAACGAATAAAAAACTGAATAATATTGTAAAAATGGGAAATAATTTCCATCAAAATGTGTTATTTTAATTGTATGTTTTTCGTTGGGGGCGGGCAACCACGCACCCTCAGCAGTACAAAAAATAACTGTCCCCCCCTCCCCCGCTCAGAATATATTATAGATCATGGTCATGCACCTTATTAATATTGACAAGTTCTCTTTTTTTGTTGTATGGAAATAAAAATGCATTAAAAATTGTCCAAATATTTGCAGGCTTTTGAGATAAGGTAGTTCAGCCTGATGTCTTTTTTTCACATTTTGAAAAGGTGGCAACCCTGCCCGTGGGTCTTTGTAATATGACCTTTGTCATCCCCAGTGCCATCATGTACCTGAATACAAAATCACAAGATGAAAGGTTAATTAGTTCACCTGTTATGGATCAACATACGCAGCAACCGTTAGGGGTCGATCAGGACCACAGCGGAAACTACAAAGTTTGTCCTTTTAATATGGATATCCAGCATTTACACTGATACAGGCCTGATACCATCTGCTTCATCCAAATCAACCCTAGTCAATGGAATTCCACAAAAATATAACAAGGGAGACACTTACTTGTACAGAAACCTTTCATCAACAGGTATGTTTTCCTCTTTTTCACTGAGGTAGCACCCAGAAGTTACTGGTAAAGATCTGAGACCTTGAGGAATGTAATTCATCTTTCTTGAGAACACATTTTCCTGTTTCTTTCCTACACCTTCCTCTGCCTCATTTTTGTTGGCCTACAAAAAATTAAGTCATCATCAATAGACCACAAATGATTAAGAACAAATCAACATTTCTAGGAGTAACAAATCAACAATGGTATGAGTGCTGGGTACAGTAATCTCATTGGAAGATTTCAATCCTATGCACACCTACTACTCCAAATTTCACGGTTGAAACATTATAAAGCTAACTAAAGTTACAACCCATGCGTGCCCCACCATCCCCTTTCTAGATATGCAAAGTTAGTAAATGCCGGATAAATATTAGTTGCGATTTGGCCTGAAAATCTGAAATTTCACCAGTTCCTTCCACAACTAACCGGATTCTCATATTCTTCCTCTATTGCCACTCTCATCAACACCACTGACTCTTAGATGCTCTTCTTCTTTGAGACACCTTATCTTCTTGTTGAGTTTCTAACACCACGTTTACCCTAGACTTTCTCAGTCCACTCTAGTATAAGCCAGGGATGTGACCCGAAAAGGCACTTTACGTTTCTTGCCGTACCTGTGAGGCACCCGAACTCGGGAGTCTGAGCCTTGGCTTTGAAAGAGACCCAACCTTTCACCGCGGGTGGTTTATGGCACCAACTGACCAGTCTCACTATAGTTTATAACTTCTAAAAGTTAAACATTAATCGCACAGTTATGTTCGTCTTTGTGTTTTACTATTCACATTGATGAAAATTGCTTTTTAAACACAGTTATACAATAGATATTAACCATTTTACGTGCATTAGTAAACCAAGCCAGTTTAATGTACATTAAATTACTAAAGCACGTAAAATTGTTAATATCTATCATATGACTGCGATGAAAAAACCATTTTCATCACCTTAACTAGTGAAACACAAATACGAACATAATTGTGTGATTTATGTTTCACTTTAAAAAGTTATAAACTCTTGTGCGACTGGTCAGTTGGTGCCACGAACCACCCGTGGTGAAGGGTTGGGTCTCCTTCGACACCGAGGCTCGGACTCTGAGTTCAGGTGCCTCCCAGGTACGGCACGAAACGTAAAGTGCCTTTTCGGGTCACATCCCTGGTATAAGCCTTCTTGGTTGCTATTATTCTGTCTTCACTGCGTGTTGACTTGTATAACAACAGTTTCACTCTCGTTCCAACCATCGTCTTCAGGTCAAAGGTGTACAGGGAAAGTATTGACCGCCTTTATGTAGGGCATCCTACGTACATATTTGCAACCCTCTGGTCTCTGAGAAATCAAATAAGCCAAAGAGCATCACCATAGGAGTCGCTTAGCTCTCAGCCATCTTTGAGCCTTGGTCATGTGCACTGTGCTCCATTCTGCCAGAAGCCAAAAGGATATTTATTAAGTGCGAAATTCAAGTGAGCTTGCAGGTGACTCAAAAGTTTTCAAAAGGATATTGACTCAGCACTCACAAAAAAGAGCAATGGGAGAAGACAAGTCTTTCACTCTAACGTGCATTTAAAAGCAGCATCATAAGACACTTGAAAATTATTCTGCTCCACCATCTGTTGCTCACCACTCTTCATTTGTCTTTGTTGTGCAAGGAAGGCACATGCGTCAGAGCAGAAGCAGGATCCCTGACGGAGGAGTACGCAGTCGGGCAGTCAGAGTGCGTGAACCAAGGAGCAAGGTCGACGGGAGGAAATCAGAGGTTCCTGCTCTCAGCAGAGAAGGACGTTGGTGATAACCAAAGAATTTTTGTTTCGAGCATAACCCAGTTTCACATCTTTATTGTAATTTGCCTTTATTCTAGTAAAAGTGATTGACAAATTCAGATGATGGTTTTACTGTCTACCAACAATTTACTCCTTCCGTTTAGCAAACCTTTAGGCTTTGATAGGTTACAATACTTAAATCAGAAATACGGTAATTCCAAGTGTCCCTCATAACTATCAACTTAACTTTCTTTAAAAGTAAACGTCAACATAGCATCCTACAGCTTTAAATTCCTACTTTTTCAGCAACTCTGACCAAAATGATTGTTTTTCAACGTGCAGAAATTTTGCACTGACACATGACGGGGATGGAAGCCATTTTATCTTAAATCAATATTTAACCCTTTAGCTGCGGTAAACGTACATGTACAGCACTCACGGCATTCATGGGCAACTGTGGGAGAAACATTCATACATATGTTTGACCGGTAGAGGATTGGAAGGGTCTTCTGCCTGCTCAGCCTCTCCCTAAGGAAGAGGGGGGACAGGGTATGGGCCCTTTTCTTCCGCACAGAGTGGCAGGTAAAAAATCTAGTTGCCACAGCTGAATAGTTTAAGTCAATGCATAACTTAGATGACAATGTACAAAAGACTAGGAGAAAAGAAAGTAAGATTATAAAGTTCTAAAAATACAATGTTGAGCCAGCTAGAATGACTACCATCTTTACCTTTTTGGGATTCTTGAAGGCAAATCTATTCAGGAACCTCAATAGAGCAAAGTCTTGCAATGGGTCACCGGTATACTCTATATGCTGCCCTTTTGATATCGTCTCAGCAAAGAGGGCCACCGTTGGGTGGAAATGCTTGCTGAGGCTGATTAGTTCCGAGAATGTACATCCAGGTGTCACAGAAAACCTTGGGTTGCGCTGGTTGTGGTCGTAACCGCTGATCAGTTTCTTCATACACACTTTCTCATCAGACACATTCTTTGGCCGGTGGATCCACGATGAGTCAGTGCCTGGTCTTGATTCCTCCCCCACATCCTGTAATCGTGGAATGGTTTCTCCAGTTTCTCCCTCATCCTAAAATAAATTGACATAATAAGTCACTTTATGCTTCAGGGGATGACTGAGTTTTCAAACATATGTTCTATAAGAATCAAATAGTTGTCCCTTCTACTTCGGTGCACACAGTTATTCCAGATTAAACTAACACTTTCAACATGGCAACAATATTTTCCATTTTTGCCTCAGGCAAAAATTTTAACGGGCTTTAGAGAATACAAATTAGGATGGCGATCGCCATCCTCAGCCACTGCATAGCACCCAGCAGATTGTCGTCTGTCAGTGTGGAGCACATTAACCCTTTCAGTACGGATAACTCACATATGTGAGTCCTGGTTGTATCCTTCCCAGGGGCCTCCTTGATTCACCCTGGAGCATCAAGCATATCATACAGGTAAACAATGGCCTCCCACCCACAGGGACAACTAGTGAACATAAAGCCCCCACTCCAAGGGCTAGGTCATGAACATTAGAATTTTTCCCATACGCTGAAATAATGACAATTGAATATAATCTGCCTCGTTGATAACAGTGGAATAGCCACCAGTTTACATAACATTGTTTCTCAGGTTTCCGTGGCGTTGATTCATGATTATTCTCTGAATTTTTCAGGTCTCCACTGCATGTGTTGACTGGGATGACAACAGTTTTTCTTCTGCCGAAAGACAATTTTTGGAACACCAGTGAAAGTGTAGTCCCCCCAGTCAACACAGGTGGCGGAGACCTGAACAAGTCAAAAGGGAATATGTAATCACAGTCTAAATACCATCCTGGCATCATAAAAATTCAATTAAATGCATAAATAATGGTCATAATTTGGTTGATTATTTTACAACATAACAACAGGTATGAGTATCTTTTAGTATCCAAGATTTTAAACAAATAATTAAAATGTCTAGCATTCATGGCTTCTAGTTACTTGCTACCCGTCCAACTGAAAAATAAAAGTAAATGGCTAATTTTGAGGATTGCGAGACTAGCCACCATGGCTAGTCTCGCAATCCTCAAAATTACTACCATAGTAACCTTTACGAAGTCATCCGAAAGTGCACACGAGTGTGATATTCCACAGAAGAGGAAAAATCATTGGCCTTGACCGGAATAAAGAAGAGGAAAAATCATTCCGGTCACGGCCAATGCCAATTTTTCCTCTTCTGTGGAATATCACACAAAAAGTAAATGCCTCAAACTGCCCTTTTGTCACATTCTGTTCTGTCAACACTATCCCAAGGGATACTTTCAATGCATGTTTTTTATAACAATAACACCTTGGGAGACTTACTTATGAATTCCAGAGGCGTAATTGAACCTGTTTTTAAAGTTGGTGTGTACTAACTTGTATGCAATGAGTGTATGGGGTTTTATAATGGCCAGACAGGGACAAATTTTTAAATTAGAACAAAGGAACATCAAACGTGTCTGAAAAACAAAGATGATTCATCGGCCTTTGCCAGGCATATGCTGGAGTTGGGCAACCCGAGTGGCTTCAAACCAGAGATATACTACATAGTATGGAGAAGGGACGGAAGCTGGAGGCGTACAAACAGTGGTCGATCAGCCTTGCGAGTAATTCCAATTGTCTCCTGAATGACATCATCTCCCCTAACCCATTTCACTTGTTACTCATCACCTTACCCCCCCCCCCTTTGCTACCCCCTCTGCCCCGTCCCTTCCCTCCAAAAAAATTGACAATATAAACTGGCCCTATAGATAGTCAAATATACCCGAGGATGGCTTAACAGTCAAAACCGGTCGTTTGTGAAAATATTGTGGAAGTCAAGAAGTGCAATTTTATCACTCATGCTGCACAAAGAATAAGAAAATGTTACTTCAATGAACACGTGGAATGTTTTCTTCACGAGCCACTCATTACCTCTACCACAACTTTATTTCTATCACAAAGAAATTGTCAGTTGCATTATGTGTACCTGTGAAACAAAGACCTATGAGTCCATCATGCTTTGTGAAAGTTGTGATTTTTAAATTATTACTTTCATAATAAGTAAAAGGGAGTGGGCACATTTGTTCCGTTGATTTCAGTTGCCGAGCAATCAATGTTTACATGGACAGTAGGGGGTATTTTGAGAGAAATGATATTCTTCTCCTAAATTTCTAGTATTTGATGAGCTGAGAAATGAATATTTTAAGTGGCACTACGATAATTCTTTTCTCAATCAAATACCATAAAACGTACTCCCTCCATGCCTAGTGTGGTAGACTATCCTCACATTTTACTGAACAAGGAAATGCATTCAGGCATTATATTGTGTTTTGACTTTGTCCAAAACCAAAAACTTGTAACTGTCCCACTTATTGAAGATTTGGGAATCAAATGAGTCTAATTGCAAACACATTGTTCCGAAATGTATTTTCAATAGGTTAAAAAAATAACATCCTCATACCTGACGCGTGACAGGGACAGGCAAAGACCCACGTCTTCTGCCAACTCATTCACTGGGTTGGGGAAGGGAAGGGTGAGGCTTGATGAACGACCTATTGCTTTCCCGGCACAATATCTGGATGAAGTTTTCTCGGGTTTCCCACCAGGTGAGTGATTTCATAGTTCCCAACGTTTTGACGTCCGACACGTTGCTCATATGAGGGATGTGCCCTTTCACATCCCTTATGCCCCATCATGTCCCTCATAACGAGGAATGCATCAGGCCTCAAAACATCAGCAATTATGGAATCACTTGCCCGGTAGGAAACCCGAGAAAACTTCATGCAAGGATGATCTTTTCTCCCTCGTCTCTTCCCTCCACAAAGGATAGATTTTCCACGACATGAGGCACAGGAAATACAGATGAAGGTAATTATGAGCTCCCATTTAGTGCAGTATAATTATACCCATTTTTTTAGTTTAATCCATTAATTCCATTGTGAGATCTCATACCATGTTTTGTGGGCTTGCACTGACCCAGGCGCATGAACCCTATGGGGTTGCAATGTTGAAACGGAGTGAAGTAGCCATCGAGAGGGATGGGAGTCAGCACACCTGCTTCCGTATGCTTTTAGAATTATTGACATCCTCGACGAGAATTAGTCCTCCTTTGCTCTCCTATCACCTCTCGCATCACTCAAAACTTCCCTCCCCATGACACGACGGGAAACATCAAAAGATGAAGAACAATTGGTGCATTCTTCAGGCCTTGAACTGGAATCTGCTGACCAAGCTAGGAACAAGTCAATGTGCAAGCATACCATGTTACCATTGTGGTTTTTTCTGCTTAAGTAAAACTTATAAGAAATGTTAATTATTTCATTAGAATGAGTCTGTATAAAGCTACTATAGTTCTTACTGATCCAGTTTCTATTTAATTAACATTTGAGAAGTCTATAGCCCTGCGATGTGGAGATCCAACACCATGTCTCTCATGCTCCCTGGATAACTCTTACATCTCCTCCAAATTCCGGCACAGCGCATTCCAAGTGGAGTCTAAATAGAGAAAAGTAGCTAATTTGCCCAACTTTACCGTAGGATTTGCCAAGTACTCTATAAACAAATCCCAATTTATGACTTACTTGACCAGTTGTTTCCTGCATGTTTACCACTCAGGAGATCATTGGTCAGTTTAACTCCAACGTATTTAACAGTTTCTTCAGTCTCTAATAGGTTGTGTTGTACGGAATAGGGGTAATTAGGAGAGTTGTTCAGTTTCTAGAAATTCATTACAACACATTTTTTCAAATTTAATTCCAGAATTCCAAAATTTAATTTAATTCAATTAACGCATTGTACCATCCTTGGATTGCCATGAGGTCCTTCATAAGCACTTCCTTATCACTATGGCCATGGATTACACACTATACTGTCATCTGCAAATAATTGAAGCTTACTGTCAACAACTTTGAGATGTAGATGGCCGAACTATAATACCATTGCCATTGCTTTTCAAAGCATATTGATTGAAAATTGCTATTGGGAAGTGAATAATCGGCATCAGATGTAAGGTTTCAGGCTTCCCGGCAGAGATGATGTATCTCAGGGATTTCTTGGGTTTTACACCAGGTACTAAGGTCCATGTTGGCCGACGTTTCGATACTCGGGGCAGGTATCATCCGCAGGGCAGAGGTGAGTGCATTTACTTGAAGTGGTCGCTCACATATACACGAAGGCAGGTCAAGTGCAAACATTTTGATTTGATTGCTCGGTCTTTGGGATATTGGGACGGTGTCATCATAGAGGCAATAGAGATTAGGATGGAAAGAAATAATTTCAACCGTGACTCTGGGTATCACCGGAGCAACACTTGAAAACCCCTGCTCAGAAAAAGAAAAAGTACAAGACCTCCGGATGGTGCCAAAATCTCACACTTACCTGCCATCGTGTATATATCAGTCAATACTACTTCAAGTCAAGGCACTCACCTTAGACCATAGTACCCGGTGTAAAACCTGAGAAATCCCGGAGATACATCAGCATCAGCTTGAAATAATGCAAGGAACTGCTGCTTTATCTAAGTTTAGTGATAGAGAGAATTCTTGTGGTGATAATCCCACTCTAAGAAAAAGATGAGTGGGCTGGAGCAACCAAAGTTTTTATAGATGATTTATCAGTCACGGTTATAAGAGGAAAAGTGAATGATTCCATCTAGGGATGAGTCGATTCCACTTTCCATTTTCGATTCCGATTCTTTCAAATCGATTCCCGATTCTGATTCCATCGATTCTTATTCCTAGTAACACTTATTCCTAGTAGTTCATATTGATAGACCAGTAGCATACGACTATTATTTAAATTCAAGTACACTGGCTGGAATAAAATAACAAAGACAATTAAGTCGCTCAAAAAGTGTATTTAATGACAAATATCAAATACATCCTCAGCTTATAGTCTATGTTTACAATATTTATCTATCTGGAATCGATGGAATCGGAATCGACTTCAGGTGGACGATTCTCGATACCGATTCTAAGCCTGAGAATCGGTGGAATCGAGAAACAACATTTGGAATCGACTCATCCGTAATTCTCTCTGAGGATTATGCTTCAAACACTGCAATGCTCCCACGAACCAGAATGATCTTACAAAATGAACAAATGGGAAATAGTCATAATCAAGTCTGTTATGTAATTAGGCATCACAATTACTCAGGACCTATCTTTTAAGTACATCAATTTATGCAGAGGAATTCAAAATAAATACATTAATCAAAATGATAAAAGAATTACATTGTAGAGGCTACCTTGTACTTTTCCTAACACAATTCATTCCAGAGCTTCCCTCGCACATAGACCTATGCTCGCAGATTCCCAGCCGACTGCATCCCACCTCACACTCTACGTCCTCCCCCTTGCAATAGTCAGAACTCCTGCACTTCTCGAGGTAACACGACTTGAGCACCCAATGAACGGCTGCCACGGGACGCCACATGGGGGACGCTCGAGAGGCAAGCGAGCGAGGTATGCACGCAGCTCGAGGAGTTGGGCGTCTGATGTCGTACGATGAGAAGGGCAATTAAGCAGTCAATTGGCACATTATTGGTTCCCTGATTACCCCTCGACGGACCCATCACCTTGTGTCCGGCTTACAATATTTTTATTTTTTTCCTTAATTAAAGCATACACACAATGACTAGAGCTTTCGGTATGGTATTCGAAATTTAGACAAAATTGTACTGAAATATAATATAAACTGGCCCAGTTGACATTCACGACATACCCTGATGACAATGGACAACTCGTACATCTAAACGTCAGCACAAATGCAGAGAGTGATCAGGTGGAGAACCTGTACAGACTTCGTCCTTGAATGATGTCAGTCATTAGGATCCCCACCCCACTGGATGCAGGACCCTATCCTTGGCCAGTGGGCAGGGATAATCTCAACCATTCCTCTCAGCGACGGCCCCATGCCTGGCATGTGGCCATGGTCAAATATTTGTTTTCACAGTGTATGCACCAAAAAACTATCCGTTGCTTACTCGGGAAATATAGGCTCCAAAGTGTGTTCTTTAAGTTCAACTGTTTATTAACAAATTTTAAACGGAACTCTTAACATTATTTTTCGCTAAGTTGTTGGGAGCATCCTTCAAAAAGAACTTTGTTATTAATTAACCGATTAAGAGTTCCGATAAAAATTTGTAAATACATAGTTAAACATAATGAGTACACTTCTAAGACCATATTTTCCGAGCATAGAACAAATGTTTTTTTTTCCCAATCCCCTGCATAAACAAATAGCTGACCATGGACATGGGGTGGCACAGAGGTGAAGGGTCAAGATTACCTCCGCCTGCGGCTGAGGAGAGGGTTCGGTGTTCTGAGAACATGGGTCCCAAAGCAGATGAAAATATACCTGCGGAAACCTTAACCACGATAGAGGTCTGTACAGTAGAGTATAGTGAAATGCTCATGGCACTCGCAACATGACAAGAACTTCTTCTCATTTCAAGCCCCTGGTTTCCATGTTGGACGTCGTCATCACATAAAGCCCCCACAGCAGCCGGGTCATTTATTTAGGCATTGAATTGACGAGGGGGGAGGAAGGGGGAGTGAGGAGAGGAAGAGACTCTGTAGGTTAGTGGGATGGGGAGCCAGTGTGCAGAGTGGTGCGCGTGAGAGATTAGGGAGTGGGAGAGGATTAGAATGTGAGAGAAGGGAGAGGGGCCTATGACAACATTGTAGTTGAGGAGGAGGATAGGAGGCGGAGTTTTACCCCGGAAGCGGTTTATTAATAGTGGGCGTTTAGGAATGGAAAGTCTAGGAGGGGGAGTGAGAAAGACATAAAAAGTCGTTAACCACATCCTCATCAGAGCGTAAACATTGTATTATTTCCAGCTGCTCCAACACGTTATGTCTGAAGCTTTTATTTTTGACATCCAAGATTACAGGCACAATGTCATAACTTTTCGCAATAGGCGTGGTCGGTGACAATGACATGTTTGCTTCGAGAGGGGGCAGAGTAAGGGGTCATTAAAGTGTTATGTAAGACGTGAAAGGGGGAGGGGGTTATGCTCTTCTTACATTTACTTGCGTGGGGTGTTGTGGGGGTCCTAGATAATCGTAAGTAAGATTTTGTTTACACGTGAGATAGTGCTCGATTCACTCATAATCATAATTTCATTGTTTAAGTACCGCAATTAGCACGTATTTTCAGGTCCATGAAGGCAAAAGTAGGATATATTTAGTTTTTGTCCTAAATAGTAAAACAAACAGCTGTTTTTACTGGGTCAGGGTTCAATTATTGCTTGAATACTGGCTTGTCGCCAAGTGATCAGTATGTTTAATCCCTCCTGCAAGGGGCCCAAAATCTGATTCAGATGAGGAATGGTGCAAGTTCTTATATTCCTACCTACTCCCATCACACCACATATTACGCAAAGAATCAACGTTCATCAATAAGTGCCACTATGGCAGTGGCGGATACATATGGGGGGCGCGCGCCCCCCCCCCCTTGTGAGGCTGCCCGCATTGCTAAGGCTCATATTTAACGTGGAGAGCATTAACCATAAGCAAAAATATCACCTGGCATATTCTCAGCAAGCACAGTTTGAGCATTATTTTCACACAAGAAAACGATGGCACTGAATAGCTTCTGCTCATTTTCACTTTATAATAAAATTGTTTCCAAGACAAAGTTCTGCGGCTGCCAGTATCATGAGTTGACCCCTGGCTGCCGCGTTGTTCCATGTCGACAGATGACAAACTTTGGTTCCATCGCTGTGCCTTCAACATATTGCATGTTGTAAGCCAACACTGCGTAACATTTCCTTCTACGCTCATCCTTCCCAAAATGTAGTAAAAAAAACATGTCAAATACAATGAGGACGCAATGCACATCTGAGAATAAAATGCACCACTGAATGTTTCGCAAAATGATGGGACTTATTCAATTTACGTAATCAACAGGCATTAGTTTCTAATGAGTCATGGTGTAGTGTTTTGGAGAATTAAATGGGATAAACGATTGGCCAATACACGAAATGGTAGGAAGAAAACGATTATTTCAATAAAATATTCACAGAAGGCTCGAAGAGCGCGTGGCACTGAAACCTTATGACCCACTTCAACAGCTAGAATGACTACCATCTTTACCTTTTTGGGATTCTTGAAGGCAAATCTATTCATGAACCTCAATAGAGCAAAGTCTTGCAATGGGTCACCGGTGTACTCTATATGCTGCCCTTTCGATATCGTCTCAGCAAAGAGAGCCACCGTTGGGTGAAAATGCTTGCTGAGGCTGATTAGTTCCGAGAATGTACATCCAGGTGACACAGAAAACCTTGGGTTGCGCTGGTTGTGGTCGTAACTGCTGATTAACCAGGGTTGAAAGGGTTGGTCACTCAAGGGAGGTTGATCACTTGTAAAGTTATATATGTAGTTCACTTTGTTTTCCATCAACACAGAACAATTTCATGTGGGATCATTCTACGTGAGTTGCCTTAGTATGCTTCTCCTACACGACCATACCATTAACAAAGACAGGTTAGCTGTGTGCCAAAGCAAGAGTTGCAACGTTGACCATGCAGAGCTGAAAACCTTGGCAAAAGCATCCACAGCAGCATCAAGTTACAAGCATTACTGTAACCTCAATAGATATAAAAACAAACCAAACCGGTAGGTAACATGTGGGGATGAAGTTTCCATCATACAAACGAACGACAACGCCAAACTCTATCTTTGACTTGTTTCGCATAACATAATTCTTACCCATGATCGCCTCCAGTGAAAGCATACGACCAACTTCTTGGCAGTATCATGGAGTTATAGTTTTCACTAGATAGGGATTTCTGCTAAAGGAGACAAATTAACTGTAAAAGACACCTTGTCTCCAACGCTTCCTACCATGGCAATGCATCCTGTCACCATTCATAATTGTTGCAGGCAGAGCATATTTATACATGATATCATGCATCATGACGATTAAATTCCTTCCCATGACAGTGGAGGACCACGAATGGCAAACTGTTGACACTCATGGTAGTAAATGGTGGTTATTAACCGCTTCCCTGACGTGCCCGAGTATACTCGGGCAAAGTTATACTGATATGCAGGTGGCCTAATTATCTTAAGTTAAGGGGCAACATTCAGAAATTATTGAATAATTCAAGTAAAAATATTCAGATTTGCCTCCATTTTGTGCTTCTGAATCTGAAATAAAAAATTATGACTTTTTTTGACCATTTTTGTAAATAAAACCCATCAGGGAAGTGGTTAAGGAGCCAAAGCAGGAACGGTCAAGGTGCAATACCAAGTCATACACGGTGGCCACGGCCAAAGAGGTATTAGGTGATGCTGTCTCTGCAACTTTTCACTCCAATACACACCATATCATTATAAGATGACATGAGACTTTTTAGGGGTAAAAAGGTGAATAAAACCACATCTCAAATTTAGATACACACAGTACATTGAAAGCATTAGGAGCTAAGAAATAACATCAATGTTCACCAAGATTTAATAAATGAAATCTTCTAATCCTTTTAATCAAGGAATACCACCAAGTTACTGAGAGAAGTGTTTCATTCTAAATTCACACGCGCTTAAATGTGTTAATGTTGCAGGAGGCTACAGACTTTAAGTCACACCCTCATGAATGAATAATTCTCTTACCATAATGTAAGAGAATTCTCTTACCCATGAAAACTTTTATGGTTCTAATATTGACTGTGATATGTGTACGGCACTTAGGAGGAGTAGCCTTGCACAAATTTCAGAGAAGAGGAAGTGACTCTCAACTGATTTAAAGTCTTTGCAAAAAGTAACTTAGCATCCAGTCAAGCTGATCAAAATAATACAGGAAGTAAAATGTTTACAAGACCAAAAATATTACCTTTTCTCCATCTTCCTCAAGTTTTACGTCAGCATAGTGCTCATACTCATCATCATCATCATCTATGCTTTGGTCCACCACCTTGTTTGACTTGTCTTCAGTTACCCCAAATGAGCCATGGAACACCAGTAATTGAGGATCATGACAGTTTCTCAAAATTTCAGATACCATGTACAGAATACCACAAGCCAGCGGCACGGGTACATAGAGGCATACCTTCATGAGGAAAATGTGAATGAAAGAAAATTATTTTCAATAAAAGTGAGGCAACAAAAATTGATTTAAAAAATTGTTAATTGGTAGAAAAACTAGACGATGCAGAGTCCAGAGCCTGAATGGGTATCAAAAGAGGACCTAAATGTATCAATCTGAATGGGTATCCAAGTGAGGACTGTAAATGGGTAGAGATTGTCAAGTTCCCTGATTCAAAAAGGTACACAAGAGAGACACATTATTTGAAGCTAAGAAAGAATCTCTGGACAACACACATCTTCCAATTACTCATAATATCAAGCATCTGTGAAACATTTACCAACCTGCAAAAATCTCTTCACAAATGCTTTCTTGCGGTTGATATCCGTGTCATTCTTCACAGCTTTGAAGCACATGTTAATGAACATGGCTTGGAGATTAGAAGTTGCCAGTTGAGGGTCCAATATTTTTTTGTACAGAGAAGTGTAAAACCTACAATAAAGGTAAGCAAAAAAATTTGTCACGCACAAAACATACTAGATCCAGATATGGCAAATTCTCTTAAGGCTACTAATCTAAAAATATAAAAACTGCACCCTGGATAAAACTATATATAGCAGGACCTCTGTATCCACAGTAGATATGTTCCATGATTCTGCTGATAGCGGAGACCGTGGATAACAGAGAATGCAATCTATTCTACATTACCTAAATGCAAGCAGGTTAAGGGGGTAATTTTTTCTTACATTGTCCTATGTTTAGGGGTTCTGAGACAATCATACCAAAGATTTTACTCACTTCTGAGAATGTACTTTCACCACATTTGTTATTTGTAAAATTATTGTTGGAGGAAAAGTCTTTAGGATTTCTGCAATGATGGTATGCCTGAATTTAAGTTAAAACATATAAAAACGTATGCAGTAGAATCTCGATTTTACATGGCCTGATATTACGTAAAATTTGATGTTACACAAGTGAATGAGCGGTCCTGGCCAACTCCTATTGTATTCTTATGGAATAATTATTTGATTTCACGGAAATTCGATGTAACATTTTTACGTAAGGCTAATTTGGCTAATGGATGGATCATGAAATCTGAAAACCTGTTACCTATATCCTGCTAAAAATGCATATTTCAACAGGATTCTCAATAGATGATTATGTAAACAAATAGAAAAACAACAGGGGACATGGAATGAGGAATTTTCCAACTTTTGCTATAACTTTAAATCGAGCAGGTTCCCATACGCTGATGGCAACCTAATGTACAAATGCTTTGCATTTTTCAGAATCACAGAAATTTATTTTACTATAGTTGAATGCAAAATTAGCAGCGTTTGAAAAGGAGGGTAGAGCACACCATGTTGAAAATAAGAGGTCTGGCATCACAACTGCCGTTCCCCGTCGCTCCAAGACGTGATTCAGCCCCAAGAAGGGAAGCCCCAAGGGAAAAAGGGACAGAAGCAGTTGACCACGGGTGTAAATCCATATGGAGTGAACGAGCCCAGGCATCCACAACTGCAGGCAGGCAGACAGCCAAGCCACGCAAACCACCAAGAGGAGACCAAGTTGGGACAGAGAAGGAGAAGCCAGGAGAACCAGCGGAGGATAAGTAAACTGTCCCCCCCACACGAGAACACAGTGTGAGAAGAAAATAGTCAGTGCCCCAATCCGTCCCCAAGCAATCCCGTGTCAGCAGACTGAGTTCTTCCCACGAGAAGAAGGCGGGTGTGTGTGTGTGTGTCATCAATGTGCCTAATTCTTGGAGGGCGCATCCTAAATTCACGCAATTCTTGCTGGCACAGAGTGTCATTGTTTTTGTATCAAAAAGCTCCTCGGTGAACACCTACACACACATTCTCTTCTTGCCACTAGATTATTGGAACTGGCCAGTTATAGCTATCATTGTTTTATGTAGTGTTGACTCAATTGGCGACAAGTAATTCATTTTTGTTCGGACCATTGGCACCGGGTTTCTGAAGTTTTTATTTGTTGGAAAGGTGGCTTTCCCTCTCTGGTCATTTTTCAATCGAGTCAATTTTAATATCCGTTCGTCCACACCGGGTAGAGGCCCATACATGCACCTTTGAGGGAGGTCTCGGACAACGTGAGCCACAGGCGCGACAGGGGTGGGGATCGGAGAAGGTTACAGTATTGTGTATTGGTAACAAAGCTATCATCTTCACTTCTAATCAAAGGAAAGAATTATTAAGGTAGTCTCCTTCTTCAAGATGAGGTCATCTTCGCCGCTGCACCAGTTTTCCCCTTCTTTTGTCTGTCTAACCACACTACATAAGAAGAATCAGCCATAACTACTGATTAAATTATGAATATTCAACTCTAGAATCTTCTTGTATGTGATGATGGACTGCCTAGCCCTCTTCTTACTGCAATGATGAAGCGTGGTTCCGATTTGTGCAGTCCCTCTCTTCCGAGACCAACCATTTTCACAATTATTATTTTTCACAATATTAACATATGCTACATAAACAATTTCATCTGCTTCCTATGTACTATACAAAATTAACTATTTTAACTTTGTTGGGGAGGGGAGGGTGACGAATTACACAAATGCTATGCTTGCGTGATTTGTCACCCTCCCCTCCCCCCGACTCCTTCTCTGGTATTTCCAAACCCTCGGGCACCTATGACTGCCCCCCCTTCTCTCCTTTTCCTTTCCCCTTCTTCCGTCACCCCATCTTACCCCCTTCCCACCTCCCCCTACATAAGCTTGAGCACACATGCCTACATGTACCTGAACATGCTGTAAAAAGTGAAACCGGTCGTGCAATAAATGTTATGTACCTGTGGAAATTGCTCTTGTTTCATCTATTGCAGTTCTGTTCCGTTTCCACTCCATCACACCTGAAACCTCAGATTATACCATTTGATGACACTACCGATTTTGGACAAAAATACTACAATCAAAAAGGCATAAAATAATAAAAATATAAAAAATCAAATTGAAATGAAACAAAAAAATCATTTCTAAACAAAAAATTCAAAGTGAATTACAATGCAAAAATAACAAAGAAATTAAAGCAAGCACAGATTAGAAGACCTAGTTAAACATGAATGGAGTAATGTGCGCAGAAGGATTGTTTGGTAATCTGCTAGTAGGCATGAAGTAATGTTCACAAAAGTCACAGATGAATGTTTTCTGAACACATAGTTATCAAATTCATTCAAAATGCACATATAAAGATGTAAGATTTATACCAAAGAGTATTAAAAACTCTACCCTAGCATGATACATTTACAAAAATTCAACAAAAAAAACCACTGCGGATGCGATTATCAAAGCTCTGCTATTGTCCAGCCCTCATCAATCCCTCATTTCCACAACAGCCGTAACTCTTCCACCTCTGACTACACTAGACAGAGTGCTTCAAAACAGATGGGTAATGAACTTGTTCCCCGTTTTCACGACAGCTATGCGGACTGTCGTAAAACCCCTATGCGCATTACCACAACCATGAATATAGAAACCACAACATATATTGGTGTTACAGCTATGACTCTGTGCTTCCCTCTGCAGGAATTGCAGAAAACAAGTGAAACGTAAGCAGTTAATTTCAAACGAAATTAGAAGTCTCACACCCATGATACCGTATTTAATATCCGGACTGGTTTCAAAACCAAATAAAACACAAACGTAGTGATATCACGCCATTATACATTCTGTGTTCCTTTCCTGAGTATCGTTCTTTCCGGTTCCTCCCTTGCAATGCCAGCACCAATCGATGCAGGGTTGGCAGCATAAAGAACTAAGTGTTCTAACTACACAGACATACATTCCCACGGTAATTTGGGCCTACAGGCGTAACTACATTTGGCTGTTGTGGATATGGTGCATTGCCAGACAATAGCAGAACTTTGATAATCGCATTCACAATGGTTTTTTTTGTTGATTTTCAGTAAAGACATTGCACATGGATAACGTAAAGCTTTTAACTGTTATGTGGTAAAAGCTTGCGTTTTTTTAAAAGCACGTTGAATTCAATAAATACACACGAAACATTTCGCCAAGACTTTTGTGAATATTACTCACTACCTACTGAGAGTAGGATGATGTTTTCGGGCAATGCTGCATTTTGAAAACTCAACGTTTCGCTTCTCTTACTGGAAGCGTCATCAGGAGAATGAGCGTTTACCGGCTTTAGTTCACTCTTTTTATAGCATCGATGTCCATTGCACCATTGTTGGGCCGATTTGAATCTTTTTCGGGAGACGTTAGTCGTTGGGCTTTTGCAGGGGCCAAGAACCAAACCCTGCTAAGGATATATCCATCCTCCCCCTATTAAAGTTGTTTGGCCTTTTGGCTATTTCTATGGCCTCACATATTAAGCGCGGACGATATTCTTACTGGGAGGTTACCAAACGTTTCTTCTGCCCACATTGCTCCATTCACCATCGTTCATGTTCACAGGTGTGTTCTAATCTGTGCTTACTTTCTCGTTTAAATTTCTTTGTTATTTTTGTATTGTAATTTACTCTGAATTATTTATTGCAAAATGATTTTTTTATATGATTTCAAAAGATTCCTTGTATTTTTATCATGTTAAGTGTTTTTTTCCATTTTAGTATTTTCCTTCAAATTTTGTAATGTTGACATATCTTCACCTATCCTATTCATTGGTTAGCCAAAAAACTGAAAAATCTGTGGGATCAACATGACTCATAACGATGTAAGTCTAGGTACACTTGTATATCCCATCCTTTATAAGTTCAATGACTTTAAATTCATTAAAAATTCATAATAATAATAAAAATAAGGGTACAAAAGCCGGACCACCAGCCTCCCTGTGGCGTACCTGGTAATGGGTTTTGCCATCTAATGGTGGACGCCTGTGTGCGGGGCAAACCAACCCACACGCAGATTTACTGGTTCCAAGAAAAGAATCCAGGAAAGCCACCCACAACCGGCCCCTCTCGGATGGGGGCCCTAGTAGAGTTGGGTGTGGCAACGAAAACTCACCAACTGGAAAGGGAGCTCGTATGCAGTGGACGGAAGCCCTAAGGGGCGACCTTCTAGCATGCCATGCTGCCAGCAAGCCCGATCACAGGGGGTATATGGCAAGGATGCACTCTTTGTGGTGTGAGATGCATCCAGAACACGACCATCTATCGCAGCAGAATCTGCGCGATTACGCCAACCACCTGCGGAAAAAGGAAACTCCACACCAACCGCCAGTTCAGAGGAACACACCACCGGCCAGACCACTCTCCCCAACACAGGCTGCCTCTCCACCGCCTGAGGCGAGAACGACATTTGTGTCAGTCTCTCGGCCAAATGGAGAGGAAGCTAGTCACGCCGTCTCTGAACTACGAACGCTGTTGTTAAGCACCATTAACTATGACGAAGGACAACCTAGGTAGAGACATCCACCGAAAGATCTCTTTGCGGGGTAACCACCTGCCCCAGTTGAATGGTCTTAACGACGAAATCCTGACGGAAACATCGGACCTTTGGACGGTAAGTTGTGTGGTCTATGCTGCTGCCAAAATAATGGCTCACTCCCAAAAGAACACCTCTACGGAGGACAAAGCAGCAAAGAGGCTGGAACAGTTGGGAGGCCAAGATCACGCAGGCGAGGCGACAGGCATCGAGACTCCAGTGTGTGATGAAATACATTGTATATGGACGAACTTTCACTCCCAAAGTTCGGCGCATAGCGCGCAGCCTCAGATACAACCATCACACACTGAATAAAAGCGTGTTGCTTACAATTAAGCAGCACGTGGTTGATAGAGTACGAGCGCTCACCACTGCCCGGAAAAAACTCCTCAAGAGGAGTAGGGGTAAGGAATTTCCACCTATCTCCTTCACCCGTCCCGTCTCTTTCGACCACCTCCACCTGTCTACGAATCACCGCCACACGTCCAAGAGGTTGAACGTTTCTGGAAGGAAATCTACGAAACGTCGAAGCCATTCAACGGAGACACTCCGGCCATAGGCCTCTTTAAAGAGTTTTGTGACCACCACCTACAAGATGTGGATGGACCTCTTTCAGTCACCGAAAGTACGTGAAGAAGGCCTTCTCTGGCAAGAATAATTTCTCGGCTCCAGGAATGGATGCCATGAATAACTTCTGGTGGAAGAAGTTTACTTCCACCCACCAACACCTCACCAGAATCTTCACGTCCTTTCTAAATGGTAGAGAACGAATTCCACCTTGGCTGACTGAGGGACACATGGTTCTGATACCTAAGAAGGGAGACTTGTCCAATCCAAAGAACTACCGCCCCATAACCTGCCTCAACACTGCATACATATAAGGCGTTCACCTCGATCTTGAGCGACCTTATCCTCCACCACGTCCAGCCTGTGTGGGAGGAGGTTTACGAGCAGAGGGGCTCAAAGCAGGGAATCACGGGATGCAAGGACAACCTGCTCATTGATAGGTGCATATGCCAGGATGCCATCCGGCATATGCAAAACCTATCAATGGCCTGGACTACAAGAAGGCTTTTGACACCACTTCGCATGAGCTTTTGATCGCAATGCTGAAGTTGATGAAAGTCCACCCAAAGGTAGTGTCCTGCATCCAACGAATGTTATGAAACATCCATGTTACCACTCTGGAAAACGCGCTTCGTTCTGACCTCAGGCAAGCGATCAGTTTCCACAGAGTTGGTAACATACCACCGTGACATTTTTCAAGGCGACAGCTTGAGCCCCTTACTGTTCTGTATTTCCCTCCTACCCCTGTCCCTCAAGCTGCGACGAGGTAGAGGATACATGTGTGGTGTTCCAGGTGACAGGAAGCATAAGGTCACCCATTTGTTCTACATGGATGATCTGAAGCTCTATGCTTCTAATGCGAAAGACCTTCGCACTGCCCTGGACACCGTACTGGATTACAGTGATGCTATAGGGATGGAGTTTGGATTGGACAAGTGTGCATCCATCAACCTGGCGAGAGGAAGATTTTCGGAGATCAAGAAAGACATGCAACTAGTTGACGGGAGCGTCATTCGTCACCTCGAGGACGATGACTGCTATGAATATCTCGGCGTCCCCCAGTGCTGAATGCAGGAGGTTACAGCAGTGAAGGAAAGGCTCACCGCCAAATACAGACTCTCAGGAAGATCTGGAGTTCTGAGCTGTCTGGCAAGAACAAGGTTCTTGCCACGAACATGTTCGCAGTTCCTACACTGCTGTATACCTTCGGATGCATGAAGTGGAACGTCAACAAGTTGCAGAACCTCGATAGGGGAACGAGGAAGATGATGACCATCTATAGAAGTCTTCATCCGAAATCTTCCGTCGCCAGATTGTATCACCCTCGCAATGTAGGTGGTAGAGGACTAATGAGTATGGAGTGTCTCCACAACAGAGTTGTCCTGGGTACAGCTTGCCAAGTGTTGAAAAGCAGGGACCCTCTGCTCAATCTCGTGAGAGAGCACGAGAGTGCGGGAGCAGGGGCGTTTCTCTTCCAGGCGGCAAAGAGGGCAGTGGACGAAACTGGTCTCGACTTCGACCCGTCATCCGACGGAAGCGACAATGACACAACAGTCTTGTCATTGAAGGCAGACGTCCTCAAGCTCGAAATAAAAAAATCCGAGCAGAAGGCCTTGCTCAAGGCGCATACCGATAAGCCCATGCATGGATATTTCTACCGAAACATCGAAAAGCATGGGTTATCGAAGGAGCAGACGTTTGCCTTTCTATGCTCCGCTGGTCTGAAGTCCAAGACCGAGGGTTTTGTACTCGCGTGCCAGGAAGGTGTCATAAACACACTCGTGTACCACCGCATTATATTCAAGGCGGAGGTCGCGTACACGAGATGTAGGGCGTGCCGAGCCCAGCCGGAGACTTTGAGTCACCTCTCCAGCTGTAGTTATTACGCCAGGTCAGCAAACTGAGCTCGGCACAACGCGGCCCTGCGGGTGTTATACTTTCACCTCCGACACCATTATGGCATCGATGAAACACCTGTGCTGCCCTATGCCCCTGGAGATATTGAGTCCGTCATGGAGAACGATAAATGCACGATCTGGTGGAATTACTCCTTCTCCACCACCAGGCAGTTGGTGGAGACCAAGCCTGATATCGTTCTCTTCGACCACCTCACAAGCTCCATGTTTGTGATCAAGTTTTCGGCTCCGGCTGAAACTAACATGGATGCGAAGGAGGTGAAAAAATGGACGAAATATCAAGACCTGCTTTTCGAACTTCGACAGATGTACACCGGACACACTGTGAAACTGGCGGTCCTCATCATAGGTGTGCTCGGTGGAGTCAATGGCTCGCTGCTTAATAACATCAAGTGCATTCCGTCCTGTGTGGCACAGGTGGAATCACTAGTTGCACTCATGCAGAAGGCCGTCATCCTGGGGTCACTCCGTCTACTGCATACGCATGACCCAACTGCAGCGTAGCTACTCATCCGATGGGCGTTGGAAGTTGCAACGATTACTGCCCAACCCCTCTCGAGTCTCCGGCCATTATGATGGCAATGAAACCTGATGCTTGCCAGGGACTCGGAGGGGAGTGTTACAACTGTAACAATCAATAATAATAATAATAATAATTTTTATTAACCCATTGCACTATTAAGTGATAGGTGTCGTCCAATTACAATAAAACAAAAATACAAAATAGAAACATGTTCAATATAAATATATTACCCTGTAATACTTGCAAAGTCTAGAGCAAAGTATTCTTCAATGCTGTATAGTGGTCTATCAACCAACCATTTCTCCAATGCCCTTCGAAATTTACAAGATATGGGCATTTGAAGGGAGTTTGGCAACATGTTATATAACTTTATACCCATGTTTAAAGTTTTGTGTGTTCTGGTTAATCTGTGCTGTTATATTCAGTTTAGACTTTGTAGACTTTGACTTTTCTTTAGACTTTGTCTGTTATATTCAGTTTAGACATATGATATTAAACAACTTAAACTTCAAAGAAACAACTTAAACTTCAAAGGAAAAGCATATGCAAAGAATAACGCTGGAAATACTCACAGATAATTGAAATATTTCATTAACAATACCACAACATCTAAAAAATACTAAGGTAATATCACATAAAAAATAAACACTGAATTTTCACCAAATATAAGAGAGATAGGGTAATCCAATTCTCTGGAGTAATTAACAATGGTAAATCTGAAAGCATGACACCAACCTGTCCGATATGACATCTGTGCTGCAATCCATTACTTGCAATAATAGGGACAAGGCGTGAACAGAGATGTTGAAACTTCCTAAGTGAACAATTTTATGGACCGTCTGAATGTGCTCCACCAACGCCACGTCATCCACCTTCAACTTGGCAAACGGGTAAGCACGTTTCACTCCAGTCAACAATGCACTCATGATTTTACTCTCCAACTCTCCCTGCAGGGAAATTCAAAAATAGAAAATGCTCATTCTCATGAATAGAGGGCTCAAAAATTAAGAAAGCACTTATATAAGTACTTCATCTTCATGACACAAATTAAGTTGGCCATAACTAGAATGTATAAATCATAATAATGATGATGACAAAAACAAAAATTTATTTTCCATTATAAAGCAAGCGTATACAATACAAGAGTTTCCTTCAACATTAAATATATTAGTAGAACCAATTTTGAGGATACCGGGACTAGCCACGGTAGTTACCTTTACGGAGTCACCCGCAAGTGCACATAAGTGCGATGTTCCACAGAGGAAAAATCATTCCCCTTGACCGGGATTCGAACCCGGATCCCTCGATTTCGCGCCGAGTGCTATAACCAGTTAAGTTACCGAGGCATCCTTCTCCCCTGTGGATTATTTGGTGGCTTTAGCATGGCGTTCAGAACTGCTAGACATAAGATGCCACTTTTGATTTGTTTACTTTTATCTGTGCAATTCGTCGATGATTATGAGGCAAGAACGTATAATCGTACGTCTAATTGATCATCTAGTTGATCATCATGATTATAAGACAAGGGTGCAAAGTAATTTACTAACAAGGAGACATCGCGTGACTTATGTTCGGGATCCAAACGAGGCAATTATTTTCTGAAACTAGAGAGAGAATGCGGGAAAAGTGTCACGGCTTTCTTCCACATAGGCCCGGGTTTGAGAGAAAAACGCTATTAACGAATCTTCCTTCGTATAAATCCTTTACAGTTCACGCCTCTCTCAACAGAGGTCGTAGTTAAGTGGGTTGAGGCTCTGAGCCAGTTATCCTCATATGGTGGCTGGGGTTTAATCCCAAGTTGCGGCATTTTTTTTTCAATAGAATATTTTATGGAATTACTGTAAAATGCACACTCCCATACATTTACGGCAGTAGCAACAATTTTTTAAATTTTCAGCCTATTTGCTGGATTTTCAATCAATAATCCCCTCTGGGAGACTTTCGAAGCTAATTTCGGGATTGTTGTTTGGCCGAAAAGAGGCTACCCATGCTAACAGGCCTAATATGTTTAGATTTTGAAAATAAAAGGATACTTCCGTGAATAGTATGGGCTTCGATTGGTCGTGGGTCTTTCTCAAGGCCGTAAACAATGAACGGATTATTACTTTTTAATTAGCAACGATGTACTCACTTAAAATTCCCCAGGAGCCACGCTCAAATTTGTCATCCGAAAGTATGCAATTCCACGCCATGAATGAAAAGTTAAATTCCTTCAATTGAAATAAAGATGAGATGGGAAAAGAAATAGTGTCATCATCACGTGATATTTTTTGTGCTGGAATATATCTTCCTCTCCCCCACGATACAGGCTTCGCTTCAACAGGGTGGCTACTGATATCCAATTTTTAAATTCCCAGACTTTTCCCTGACTATTCCCTGATGGATTTATCAATTTCCCTGACCAATCGCCAAAAGGTCACCTATTATTGGAATATTTTATTTCTGCTGAATTAAATTTTCGTCAAAACTCAGAAAATGTTAAAAGCTTAAATCATTACATTAAAAGCTACATGTACATCCTAATGAAAAAAAATATATTAAATCTTCATAAGTTAAACTCTCATCCAAATTATAGTCGCGTCTTGGTAGTTCTGGGAAGCTGAAAATTGGTGAAAAGGCATCGAAGGAAAAGTCAATGGCCAATTAACTGTCGGACTCTGCCAAATGTATCACTAGGGTGCGCGAAAAATACAAACCAAAGCCAAGTTGTTGGACTGGATCAAAATCGGATAGCACGAGTGACTTTCAGAAGCGAATAACAATTTGATTAACGTGGTTATAACCCCTTGATTGCAAGAGTATTGCAAATCAATTGCGATTTAAAACTATTTGGATAAACAAACAAAACGTAAGCGCGCCACTGCGAGCGAAGACAGGAGGCAATTGGCAACGGCAGCATCATATTCAGGAATATCATGTTTGAGGTGGTTTTTGACCTGACTAAATTGCTTCGAGAGGGAGCTAAGGGGGCTATTCAACAATTACGTCGAGCGTGAAAGGAGGGGAGGGGAGGAGGGCTCTTCTCACTGTTTCACGAAGGGCGATATGGGAATTGAAGATGATCTTGCGTAAGATTTTGTTTACTTGTACTTGTATTACCATTTTAATAATCATTGTCTCGTATTTTTACAACTGTAAGCATTTATTTACTACGAGCTAGTATGCTCCAGCCACTCCAGCTACCTCTCAAGCTAAGCCTCGGAAGTTAAAAAAAAATGCGACGTAAAATTTTCCGAACAGCATAGCCTCGGATTCCTTGTGATTAGCGTAATACATTGTGATCATGAATTTTGACATTACTAGGCAAATACCGCAATAAGGATATGCAAAAGGGATACATTGTACGTCTGATTCACTACTAAATAACTAAGATTCACAACTGAATGAGCCACGAATTGATGGGGCTTATTCCATGAACGTCAGCGACGGACATTAGTTTTAGTTGGTGAAATGTTTTGGTGAAATAAAGGGTGGGAAAGACTGGCCGATAAACGTAATGGTAGAAAAATAATGAGAATTTCCTACCCCAGTTTCTCCCTGACTGTTACGAAAATTCCCTGACATTTCCCTGACTTTTCCAGAAATTCAAAATTCCCTGACAATTCCAGGTTTTCCCGGTTTTCCCTGACGATCGCCACCCTGTTCAATATAATATCCGCAAAAGGGTCAGAGCAAAATTTTTTTACATAACCTCGGAAACAGTTACCATCTCTTTTTTACCTATATCATGTTCACTATTGAACAAGAAATAGAAATACAGAATACCATGGTTGAGTTGAATTTAAAATTATAAGACTGCTGGAGAGTACAATAAACACCTTAAATGTTTTTTTTATCTCATTCTCAGAGCTTTACCTTTTCTAAACACCCCTTAAAGGTCCTATCCACCATCCAACACCATTGCATGAAAATTATTTCCATAACTGTACCAAGAATTGAATTCAGATGCCAACATTACCTTTTTGATGCAAGCTTTAAAGAACGAGAAGTACAGCTTTATTAAGCTTTGGGCCAGCTCTTGGTCATCTGGAGTGAGGTAGTATTGGTTCAAAAAGCAGAGTCCATAGAATTGTGCTTTACTGCTGATGTTTGGCCTGATATAAATAAAGTCAATAACAATATCCAAATATCAATCAATTCAAACCTCAAATGACAAACTTTCAATGAATTGGGTTTCATCATGGCAATTCTAAAGAATGATAAAAAAAACACCTTCAGCTACCTGAAAAGCAGTTTCTCCATTTCTTCCTTGACAACCTCTTGCATGTTGGGGTGTTTTTGCAATATATGCTTCAAGCAGTACATCACCTTGGATGCCACCTTCAGATTTGGATCACCTAACTTATTCACCAGACTTGCCAAAATAACCTGTTAAAAAATAGCATTTTTCAAAACACAAAATCATTATCTTATTAGGCTTAACACAACCTGCTAGAATATGTGGGAAACGTAATATTTTTCTTTTATTAGCCATATTTACCGTAACAACTCCTGTCATGGAGAATAAACAAAAATAGAATATCAATAATTCTGCTAAAAACTATAAAATCCACTGTAGAATAAAAATAAATATGTAAAACAGGCTATGAGCCCAAGATGAGCATTTAAACAATTGACTGATCACCAAAAAAAGTGAGTTAGAAAAACAGAAAAAATTGATTTCGATTGAGATAGTGACGATGACTGCACAGGGAAGTGCCAACCTGAGAACCTGAATAAAGAACCATGGGAAATCAGCAAGAAAGTGAACTAAATGACACACTCAATATTCCATAGTTGTCGAATAGAAATTATCATGCATGGGGAGTGAAAGCGAAGGTGATTTTAGTAGACGAACATTGTTGGAGAGTCACTGATCCTGGATATTTTTGGAAATGGGAAACCTGAATGCAGACCAATCAAGATTGTACAGGAAGGCAAATTCAGGACCCTATAGATCTTTGGGCGATGATGATTTCACTTATCTGTTGGACATTGAGGATGTCAAACATGCTTTGGAAAGGAATGAGTGTAGAGAAAGTTTTGTCGTAATTGCACATAATTGGCTGTCAAGCTTGGTTACTCCAGAAGCAGGGGAAGTTCAAGCCGAGAGCTGTCGAATGTGTTTTTCTTGGTTATGAGCATAACGTCAAGGGAGTGAGATTGTTCAACCTAGAAACAAAGGAAGTAGCTGTAAGATACCACATTAGGTTTGAGGAAAATTATTTCCCCTTCAAGCAGGACACGTGAACAGATCGTAATACCACTGTTCAGAGTAATTCTCTGGACTTGGATTGAGATAATTCAGATTGTGATGAGCCTGTTAACCAGATTGAGAATGAATATGAGGTCGTACATGACGTCAATGTAGATGATGCTAACAATGAGAATGGGATTGAAAATGGGATTTTGAAAGAAATGGGATTGAAGGCATTGATGAAAGACCCCTTTGCTGTTTGTTTCAGGCATTGATTGTGGGTGTGCATGGAAACAATCTAGGACTATGGGGGACTGAACAGGATATGTCTGGTTTAAGTCAGAAAATAGAAGCGAAAGAACTAGGGCAGATTTCAAGATTCTCATCCATGAATGTTGGCATAACTGTTGATCATGCATATCTTGACCAACGTGACTACGTTGAAAAACTGCTGCTAGAGTCAGGAATGATTGACAGTAAAAGGCGGGCATCACCACTCAAAGTGAGCAGGGGCAATGGTAATAGAGAAGGGGAAGAGGATTATGATTAGACAGAATACGGGAAATATGGAAGTAGTTTGTTGTATTTGGCAAACACAGCAAGGCCTGACGTAAGTTTTTCAGTATCAAAACTCAGCCAAATATGTAATAACCTTAAGAAGAGACACTGGCAGGACATTTGATCAGTTCTGCGGTACCTGAAGCACACAAAAATAACTAAACTGACCTAGATGTGAAAAATGATGCAAGTATTCACATATGTTGTGATACTGATTGGGAGAATGATAGAGAGGAAAGGAGATCAGTCAGTGGATATATGTGGCAACCTTAGCAGTGCCATTTGTAGGAAATAAAAGAAATGACCAACGGTTGCATTGTCAACTATGGAGGTGGTGGAATACGTGGCATTGAGGCACACGAGAGGTTTTGTGGTCCATGGATATGTTGAGTGAATTGAATCAAACCAAGAATTGCCAAGGGCCGTTTGTCATTTGTTCTGATAATCAGGGCACGATCTGCTTGGTCGATTGTATAAATCGACCTGATATGTATGTTTGCTTGCGAGAAGAGTCATGGTCAGACACGATCTGGCTTCAATGGAATAAAGTCAATTTCCAAAGCCTGAATAATGTACCTTATTCAGAGACATATCAGTTGTGTGACAAAGTAAAGTTGGAATTCATACATGTATGTGCGCTCAAATGAAAACTATGGTGAATTGTTTACCAACATTGTAAACAGACCTAAGCCTAAGAAATATTGTGACATGTTAAATTTAGTTCAATAGGTTTGACGAAATATGAGTTGTTTTTGTTGATTTGTTATGCTGTTATATTATTGATTGAACATACAATTTCATGTATGTTTTTATAACTTTTTTACTCAGTTTTGATTCTTCGTTTTGTTTGTGCGGATTATGCAGCCTGTGCTGTTTCCCAAGGGGAAGTGTTTGAATGAGTGCCGTAAACATATTTTTCTTTTTTTTACTGTCAGTGTAGCAACCCCTGTCATGGAGAAAAAATGAAAGCAGATAGTCAACAATGTAGTGTCTTAGGCAGTCTCATTTGTCAGTCGTCAATAGAGACAAAGATGTTTTGTTTGCGGGATGTAACTATGGAATGTTTTTGGATACAGATGAGAATAAAGATAAGATCTCATGATTTAATTCTGGAAGTAAATCAGTAGATACTATTTCATTTCAATACGACAAATTGGTGACGAGGTAAACGAACTTAAGCAAAAATTTGTGGAACAAAATAGTTGAAATTGGTCCAATTATCAAGAAAATTTTGAGATGACTACGATTGATCAGGGACCAGCTATATTCCCTGTATACAGTGAAATCTTGACGGCTGGAACCCGGTGGCAAGATTGGATTCGGGACTTCAAGTACTACATTGCAGGAGATGCTACCATTACCTCTACTCGTAAACTTGCCTGGTTGCTTCACTAGGCTGGGCCTGAAGTGCAAGATATTTTTGACACGTTACCAGAGCCAGCAGTCGATGTGTTTGACGACGCAGTTGATAAACTTACAAATTTCTTTGAACCATTGAAAAATACCCTATACGAGCAGCAATACCTACGTCAGATGGAAATGCAACCTGACGAAAGCATAGAACAATTCATCATGAGGTTGCACAAACAAGTGAAGCACTGTGAATTTGGTGCAGTTACCGCAGAACAACATCGTGAACAAATCATCAGAGATCATGTTCTTGAAAAGTTGGTTCACTCTGCCTTAAAAGACAAGTTGATCAAGAAGGGGGGCTCTCTTGACCTTAAAACTCTCCTGGAGACTGCCAGAACCTGGGAGCTTGAAAAAAGGAGAAAAAAGTTCTTAGAAAATAAAAATATTGAGGACTCTGTAAACAAAATCAGTTTACACGAGTGTCAAGGTCTCTGGAACTGTAGTAGAATAAATGTGGTTTGGAGTGTCATCTCGGGAAAAGATGCAAGACCAAGAATATGCCGAACAAAAACAAGAAGAAAAAGCATATTCAATATGTTATAGTGGAGACTGACACCTCAGAGGGAGGAAAATCAGATGGAGAAGAAGCGGAGTCAGGTCAGGAATCGGAAGATGAAGAATCAGAGCACAACCTCATGCTATTATCCCAAAGGAAGTATTGCTTGGCAGTGAAACACAAGACTCTGAAGCAATATCCAATCCAAGTGGTAGGAATTACGGTGAAAATGGTGATTGACTCTGGTACTTCTACGAGCATCATTGATAGGTCTGAATGGGACAGGTTGAAGAAGAATGGCTTGAGAAGCAAAGCTATAAAGGAAGATAAATGGTGCTATCCATATGGATCTTCAAAGCCATTGAAATTACTAGGCTCATTCGAGGCCAATATCAGTTGCAGTCTCACGAACAGGATTTTGAGAGGTGTCAAATTCATGATTTTTAATGGCTAACATTCTCAGTGGGGAAGCATCAACTCTGATTGGTCTCCTCAGAGTGGGACCTAAGGAAAATGAAACTGTGGTAAACACTTTGATGGCATACCCACTGCTCAGCGAGTTCCAAGATTTATTTACTGGCATTGGCAAATTAAAAAATTTCCAACTCACCATACCTGTGGATAAATCTGTCAAGCCAGTTGCGCAACCAGTTATGCACCTTGCATATAATTTAAGGGAACCTGAGAGACAGCTTATTGAAGGGCTGTTAGAAAATGATATAATTGTGCCTGTGGAAGGACCCACTCCCTGGGTCTCACCCCCTCACTTAGTTCCTAAGAAACAGCCTGGTGCATTGCATCTAGTTGTTGACATGAGAAGAGCAAATCAAGCCATCAAGCGTGAAAGATTTCCTCTCCCAACATTTGAAGAGTTAGTCTCTGAGCTGCATGGCTGCACAGTGTTCTCCACCTTGAACATCAAGTGGGGATACAATCAAATAGAGCTTGATTAAAACTCAAGAGAAATTACTGCCTTTAGCTGCAGTAGATGACTCTTCAGATACAAAAGATTGGTCTTTGGGGTCAAATAATTATTGCTCATCTACTACAAGGGATACCTGGAGTGGCTAACTCACAGGATGACATCAGAATTTGAGGAAAAGATAAAGAAGAACATGACCAACGACTGTCACTGGTGCTGCAGAAACTTAGGAGTGCTAACCTTACCCTCAACCCAGCAAAGTGTCAATTTGGATCACCAGAAATTACTTTCCTGGGACATCCCTTGTCAGCAAAGGGGATTTGTCCCAGAGCTGAATCAGTCGGTGGTCCAAAAGTTCAGATCTCCATCAACTCGTGAGGAAGTAAAGAAGCTTTCTGGGTCTCGTTAACTTCTCTGCACATTTTTTACCCAACTACAGTACGGTTCCTGGTCATCTGAGAAAACTCACCAAACAGAATGTAGAATTTGAATGGGGTCAGGAACAAGAAGATGTTTGCAGCAACTGAAGGAAATAATAGAAAGCCCATCTGTCTTGGGATTCTATCAAATGGATGCACCAACAAGAGTGATTGCAGATGCTAGCCCAGTTGGTCTTGGTGCTGTTCTAGTCCAGCGTCAAAAACTGCCCAACAGCACCAAACTAGAACCAATCGTGATCCAGTACGCAAGTTGCTCTCTGACACCTGAAGAACAGAATTACTCGCAAACTGAATGTGAAGCCCTTGCCATCGTTTGGGCATGTGAAAAATTCAGCACGTACTTGCTCAACAAGAAGTTTGAGATAATCTCTGACCACAAACCCCTTGAGATTATATATGGGGTCAAATCAAAGCCAACTATGAGAATTGAGAGATGGGTGTTGAGACTTCATCTATATGATTTTAAAGTAATCTACCGCCCTGGAAAAACTAACATTGCAGACCCTCTCTCTCATTTGATAGATGTGTCACAAGCAATTGGAACATCTGATAATGAAAGGGCAGAAATTTGGGCTATTTCTACCCAGTCAATGCCCAAGGCCATGACCCTGGAGGAAGTAGTCCAGGAAACAATCGAAGACCCAGAGCTGAAAAATGTCAAACAATCTGTAAAAACAAATTCATGGACAAAGGATATGAAGAGATATGAGCTAATAAAGGAAGAACTATGCATTGTTGGTGATCTCTTGCTCAGAGGTGACAGAATTGTCCTTCCAAAGTCACTTATTGTCAGAGTGCTAGAGTTAGCTCATGAGGGCCATATAGGCATGACGGGTATGAAGGCTAGGATCAGAGATAAACTGTGGTGGAAGACCATTGATAAGGATGTTGAATATTGGGTCGATACTTGTCAGGGATGTCAACTTGTGAAAACATAATCTTCACCTGAGCCTCTGCAATCAACAAAGTTGCCATCTTAGCCCTGGGACCTTGTATCCATGGATTACATGGGCCTATTACCATCGGGTCATTATTTGTTAGTAATTGTAGATTACTACAGTAGATACGTGATGGTCAAAATTGTAAAGGGTATCAATACTGAAACCACCATCCAGCAATTGGATAAAATAATTGCAGGAGAAGGGCCAATGGAAACACTGTTGTGTGACAATGCAGCTGCTTTTAAGAGTGCTGAGTTTGCCGAGTATATGTCAAGCAATGGTATCCGACTTAGAAATTCAAGCCCTTTGTGGCCTCAGGCAAATGGTGAAGTGGAACGACAAAACAGGTCCCTTCTTAAAAGACTCAAAATTGCTCAGGGTCTAAACCAAGACTGGAAGAGAGAGCTGAGAACATATCTGAAATCATACCGCACTACTCCACATTCAACCTCTGGAGTACCTCCTGCTCATCTGTTCAAAGGAAGAAAGGTGCGGTCCAAGATTCCAGATGTCAGAATCCAACTTGCAGCAAATGACCTTTGAGTTGGGGACTGAGATGCCGAAAGGAAGGCCTCTGCAAAAAATATGCAGATGAGAGGAGGCATGCACGACCCACAGATCTAAAGATCGGAAGATCAAGTTAGAGTTCAGCAACAAAAACTGAGAAAATTAACCCCAAGATTCACCATCGACAAGCATACAGTATTATCTAAGAGTTGAAACTCGGTGGAAGTAACGACATCCAGTGGATCGGTGCTGAGAAGGAATACATCGTTCCTCACAAGGGCACCCGAACGAGATTTGTCCCAATTCAGTTCATCAAATGCTTCTACTTGAATACAGGAATTGGAGAAGATGAATCAAGTAATCCAGATTCACAGTCCATGCCGGTGGGAACTCCAGAATCGATACCAAAGTGTCTGACCCAATCCCCCACCTGATCCTGATGTATGCACTCCGAAGATGACCATCCAAAGGCCTGCAAGGACTATTAGACTGCCGTCCAAGTTTAATAATTGTATGGGAAAATCTTAATAGCCATCTTTCCTGCAACTTGTATTAATCTTAATACATATTAGTATAGTTTCTTTGATCTTGAATTGATGTTATGCTATTTACATTTTATTTTGCTTTGTTGCGTTTTCACCTGTTTTGGTTTGGTTTTATTTGTACTTTGGTCATTCTTTGCCTGCATTCTTTGAGCCCTATTCTGGATCTGAGCGCGCTATTCCACGATCGAGCTATTCCACACCTCATTATAGCTCACGACCGTATTCTGAATCGAGCCGAGCAATAAATTGCCCGGTTCCGAGTGGCTATAATAGGTACCGCCCCTTCCGGTATGAGAGGCTAGAGGAACAGTAAGCAGAAATTCCGGCAACCAATGGCAAGCAATGTTTACATATACAGCTGGAACTGCTTTCAACATGGCCACCTCGATCGCGTTCATTCCCTCTTATAATCTATGAATTATTTTACGTCTTAAATAGATAAAATTATAAATATTATACTTTTTTATGTATTATTAGCTATAGCATTTAACTAACAAGCTTGAAGAAATGTATTCCGCATGACTTACGATGATATTATGGAGGAGCGGTGAATGCTATTGTGAGTCTTCTGCTGTAATAAGATTTTAAAATTACATTTTTAAAGTTATCTATGTAAATAATGCCTGCGAACCGAATTATTAAATAATGTATGGAGATTCCTCTTTCCCTGTACCAATTTTGTGATAGTTGTGAACCTTATTATGCTATCAGCGAGTCGTATATCTTATGTTGACATGCATTTTGTGACTGGCTGTTTTGACATGCAAGTATCGCAAGTAGTCATTCGGTCGACAACTATCATTATTGTAAAACATGTTATTCTAGTCTGTGATTTCTTATTCAACTGGCAGTAATGGCCTGGGAGCTCCCATTGACTGCTGCTTAAAGTTTGTAGTGGCATTGACGCGAAGGTAAATGTAAGCGAGAGATGAGCATAGAAAAATGTTAATATCGGTCTCAGTTGAAATGGTACAGAAATAATTTTACTGTCTTTATAATTGTTGAGGATTTGCTACTTAGTAAACACCTGAGGTTTTTGTCGGTAATGAAAAGTTTATGAATTAATTTCCCTGAAGAAGGCCCCATGTAGGTACGTGATGTTATTGGACTTGTTGTTGATGTTTACAAAGTTTGCCATTACGATATACGAAAGTGGTGTGCTCTTTTTGATTCAACCCTTGTATAGTTGTTCATACATATACTAGGGAAATTATAACCCAGATTTTTGTAGTGCTCGTCTTCCCTATAGGCAGGAATAAGCGATGGGAAACATGCCTTTGTGCTGGCAAATTGCATTACGGAGTATGAAATTATTGTATTGTATATTATAATGTTATCATGTGGCCAGTAGCAATTAAAATACGTTCAATTCATAATGGGAAATAATCCGCAACAGAAGGGCAGATAGACGATAGTTCTCTCATCGTAAATATATCGGTCTCCATTGAAATGATGCAGAAACAATTTTACTGCCTTTATAATGGTTGAAAGTTAGCTATTACGTAAACAACTAAGGTTTTAGTGGGTAATGACCACTTAATGCATTATTTTGAAGAACCCATTTTAAGTGAATTTTTACCATTTTCATGGGGTGAAATTGCACTTGTTTGAGTTGATTTTTACTTAAGTTTACAATTACGATTCGTCAAAGCGAATGAAGTTTGAATAAATATAGCGTGCTGTTTTAAATTAAACCCTCGTATACTTGTGGGTACGCATATGCTTGGAAATATCTTTGATTTTAGCGGAGTCACACTCTAAAACTATCGTGGTTAATGTCCGCTTTCGTCACACCAGCCTGAACGTCTTTTTCACTCAGTTCAAACTAACGTATTGCCATGAAATCCATGTCAGTCATCATGCCAAGTTTGCGCATTTATAAAAACTTTTCACTCTGCGAATTAACCCATTTCTTTTGAAATAGTAATGTGTCAATGCCGGAGAAGTGTCATTTTCCCTCTCCGCCGTACGTGAGATAGGGTCGAGCTATTGAGAATAGCCCGGTGTCAAAGACCGGGCAATAATAATTCGACCCTCACCGGTGCTATCCGCCGTTCAGAATACCGAATAGCCACCGCGCTGTTGACATCTTTAGAATAGCCACTTCCGGTGGCTATTTCATCATTGAGAATACCGAATAGCCACTGGGTCTCCATAATCGTGAAAATAGCCACTTTTCGCGCTATTCTGACGAATAGCTCGGCCTTATTTTCATTCAGAATAGGCCTCCATGTCTGAAAGAAGGGAGGAGTTGTAGCGTCTTAGGCTGTATCATTTGTCAGTCATCAATAGAGACAAAGATGTTTTGTTCGTGAGACGTAATTATGGACTGTTGTTGGATATAGACGAGAATAAATATAAGATCTCATGATTTAATTCTGGAAGTAACTCGGTAGATACTATTTGATTTCAATACGACAAACTAAGTGTTACTGTTCAAAGTTAAAAACAATGAAATCCAAAGCAGAAATAAAAATAAATAACAAGCCAGCTTCACACAGTGCATTCCATTTCACGCATTAACTGCATTGATGCGCCACATCCATTGGTCGTTCCGTTTCATTTTAGCGCATTGAAGCAGTTGGTGCACTAATCGAAACAGAACGCCTTTGGTGCGAGCAGCGACTTTTGAATAACAGCAGTGAGGCATTGCCATGGTTTGTTGATAAACATTGCAGAGGAAAGAAGATGATCGAAAGAGAACTTCAAAAAGATCACGGATATAAAGTGGACGACGAAAAGAAAGCCATTATTATACACTCCACAATATGTTAAATGGAAAGTGGATCCCAAAAAATTTAAAAAAGCTCTACTTCATCATCATCATATAAAATTACTTTGACAGAATTCATGTTCACCATAGATGCTTCCACTTTAAACAACCCCCTGGATACGTCATCACGTCAACTGCACCAGCTTTACTAAGGAGTGCTTGCAGCGCACATTACTTGTTGTGGGACCTCAGGGAACTCATATCAAAGTGGCCCGATGCATAAAACGGAATGACTTGGAGCACATCAATGTGATTGGTGGGTGAAACGGAATCCACTCCAGGGCAGTGAGTAGCGTACAAACAGTGTGTAAAAACAGGGTATTAAATGCACTAACTTTGTGTTCACATTCAAATATACTTGGTGGCATGGTGACCAGTGGTGTCAAGTGAGGATGGTCCTCACAAAGGTGAAAGCCATGTACTCAAGAATGATTCTAGTCAAGAGAAATTTACCCTCGAATCTTTGAATTCAAGAGAGTCAGATAAAAATGAGGATATTCGACAAGTACCCGCATACATAAAGATGTATGATCAAAATAAAATAAAACAGGTAATCCAGAATGTTTGACATTGATTTAATAAATGTTCATTCGGTCGTCCACTCCCCGTGGATTTTGGCAATAGTATATAGTAAAAGCCTGGATGTGCATATTAGGCTACAGCCTTTAAGGTAGTCAGGAAAGGGTAGACAGAAAATTGAAATGATTAAGGACGATGGGAATAAGACAGAAGCCTAATACAAAGTAATACTACTAAGTGACATTTTACTTACATCCTCTTTTTCCGCTGTACCAATTAGCAAATTATGAAGGGCTGAAACAGCTTGAATCCTATTCTTTTCAATTGAATCTTTCGCCGCGACTTCACAGACAGCGGCCACAAAATCAGAGAACACTTTCTTTAGTTCATCCTCAAAGTGCCATGAAATTAGAATTTTCCTTCGCAGAGACGGTTTACCATTCGAGAGAGACTCGAGGAGTGTGAGGGGACGATGAGAAAATTGGCGCAGCTTCTCCCATTTTTTTGGTATTAGATCTTCAAGAAACAGTTCAGCCAAAGTATCTGAAATAAACGACCACAATGAATAGTTTACGGAGATAACCATTTGCATATCAGTTAACATGCGCCCTTCTCCATTAACAATGTTTAGGCCAGCAAGCTTACCAATAACAGCGAAGCAATCCTTCCTCCTCCCCATTTTGATCATCCCCACCATACTCTGCAGAAGAGGTAAACTCTGTATCGGAGAATCCTGAATGGATACTGTGTACGAAGCTATCTTATCAGAGCTAGTTCCTTTTGTCATAATGGTGGTCATCCAATTGTAATCCGACCTGGAGGACATCTCTACGTCAACGAAAAATTATGTTTAATCGTCTTCATACACTACAGTGGGTTAACTTTATTTGTTGATAAATTCAAATTCACATCTTTCTTACTTCCTTTGTGCTCCACAATTCCCCTTTCCATTTCCATTTTCGCCTCATTTTTAAGCTTAGCTACTACCTCGCGAGGGGCTCCTGGAAAATCTTGGGGATCAGGGGGAATCTATTACAAAAAAGTAAATAGAATGAAAATTATATACGGCCTCGATACAATACATTCACTTCGAAATCAGCATTACATACCTCACATTCATACCACTTTCTTCCACAAGGGCTACACTGTTCATCATCATTCGCAGATTTTTTTCCTGAGAATAAGTTCGATGAATCCCTCTTTTTTCGTTGGCTAGGTTTCGTTATTTTCATCGTGAAAGCTAAAAACAACTATTTACGCAACTAACTTCCAGTAATAATCAAACAGTAAGGCGCGTGTGAAAAATGTTATGAATACAATATATTGTTCTTGACTTACGCGTTTACGTTGTTTACATCGTTTACGTTATCGAACACCACCGACATCCCACATGCTCTCTACACTGCGCTTCCTTTTAACGCATTTCAATTGTCATTCATGTGTTCACGTGCGTTCACATGCCACGATATCGATCGGCGCTGAGTTTAAGTTGTTTTAAATTTAATACTGATTGTGAGATTAGAATATCGAATCGCTGCAACTCTTTGATTGAGAATAGGGAAGTAGATTTCCCTACGTCAGTGGCTCTCATTAGCATTCTTTTAAGAAAAATCATATCAAGATCCGATAAACATGAGCTTTCATAACACCAGCCTTTCAGTAGATTGTACGCATCATCCCAGACAGCACAGAAACCTGTAAAAACGTTTTTTTCCTGGTAAAAATGGTTTCATATATGGCAAAAACCGTTCTGTGCCCGAAACAATCCATATTAAAACGTTTTATAATGGTTTTCAGAATTCCAAAAAAAAACCGTTTTTCAGAAGACGTTTTATCAGGTTTTTAAACGGTTTTCATAAAAACGTTTTTCAGAAGACGCTTTATCACGTTTTTAAACGGTTTTCATTGAAACATTTTTGAGGGGGAGTTGATACATAAATTACAGTTAAATCCTGGTGGTCGGCGCATTTGGCCGCCAACAAAGTTCCGTGGGTCGATTCTCGCGGTCAAGGCCGATATTTTTCTCATGACGAATATTTCAACTAGGTTAACCTATTCATTAATTAATTTTGTCATAATCAATTCCAAATTTGTAAACTATACAATGGTTTAATTTTATTTAATGCGACCCGCGGTTTCATCGCATAGGCGACCTCTTTAGGTACATGATGCTGCCTATGCAATGAAACTGGTCGTATTAAATAAAAAACCATTGAGAAATTTACTAAGTTTACATTTATTCTGTCAGTATATGAATATTCACAAAGTATACTTCACAGGCGTTATATAACGACTGAGAATATCGAGTTCATATAGGCTATTTTTGAATCGTTTCAGGAATTCGTGTAATTTATTTATGGAAACTTGCGTAGTCATACATTTTAAAGTTTAAGCCTGTGTTAGATTAAAAATTAGCACTGGCCATTATGTGAATTCTTTCCTTCCTCAGCGGACGGAACGAAGGAATTGAATACCGAGGGCCATAAATCACGTAAGTGTTCCGTGTCGTGCCCAATCCAACGTCAACCCTTCGTCCGCTGTATCACTAAGGAATAGAATATTCCCTGATGGTTATACTTTGTCCACCATCTTTGGTGAAAGCGTTGCCTGAATGACGTTCGTATACCGAGCGTCACTTGATTAGGTAACGTATAGGCTATAGCCAACGACTGCTGGGAAATTGCGGGAAGCAAGTGCTGAACCCGCAGTCGTGTCTTTGCATAGACACTCGACTGGGTTCAGAATCCGCTTCCCGCCCTCCACACCCTTACACTCTGCACCCGCATTCCATGGTGTGGAATGCGGGTGCAGAATTGTGAGAGAGGGACGAGGGTGCAGGACGCCGGAAAAAACGACTAACTCGAAGGGTATCCGCAGGATATATAGAGGTAAGAATATAACCTCTTTACTATCAGCTCCGTCTTTTCATTACATTTCATCCTGTAGCGATAATTCAGCACCAAATGGCGAAAAAATATTTATACAACTCAAAGGCATTTTCATACATCATGTGGGTGCAGTGCACCCTTTTTCTCCTCTTTCAATAAGTTTAGCTCAGTCAGTTCCTCTCTGTTGCTCTTCCCATTGCATTCTCCAACGAAAGTTGACTTGTATTTTTCCCACACACCTCACCCTCTTTGTCTCTAAAACCACTCCACTTCTCGATGCCATTGTGTGGAATTACCAATACCAAAAGGTAGGCCCATGAAATTAGGTTTTACATTCCAGAGAAAAATGCCAATGATAAATTGGCAATTTTAGTAATTTCAGCACATAGGTACTATAACGCGTATTGGTCTCTCCAAAGCCACTAATACACTATGGAAGCATGTGAAGCAGCAAAAGCCTGCAAATTACAGTATATACAGCAAATATACAGTGTTTTGTAATGACTCTGTAATATTTTAGGATATGATTTAGCAGATCAAAGTAAGAAAAAAATTCATTTGGTCATGTGTCTGGAAATGCACTGTTACCCAGATGTACGAGTTTTACACTGAAACTGCATTAAATAAAAAACTATCTAAGATAAAGACTTGAAATTTGGTATAGCTGTTGATGGTAATGTTAAACCTAGCCAACGATATTTCACTATTTTCTGATACACCTTTTCAAAATGGCGGCCAATCAAACTTTTTAATCCTTAATATCTTTGTACTCAGAAGTCGTATTAAAAAAGTGCAAGGATAAAAAATTTGCATAATTTATAAACAAATAAAATCGTATCAATAAAATTTCCATACCTAATACAACAATGATATGGTCAGCAGATTTTCAAACCAATGTCAAGGTGTTTAATGCACACACACAACAATAAACAAATCGTATTTTAAAATTTGGATACCTACTACAACAATGAAATGGTCGACACATTTTCAAACCAATGTCAAAGAAAGTTTAATGCTCTTATACAACAATAAACCGCCATTGATTGCAAAACAAGCTGATACTTTTATTTTCACAAAATCAATAAAATGGAATCTAGAGTTCTAGACAATGGTCAATTGAATGCAGTTTGTTTGTTAAACGTCTTACAAACTGCTGTAGAAAAAACCATGTATAAACTGCCACTTGGTTGAGGTAGTCCATGTGGTTCCAGCTTGATGGAGCCCCCGCAAATAATGGACAAATTGTTAAGAATCACTTCAATGCTAAGTAAAAATATCAGTTTGTTTTTGTTTTGCAATCAATGATGGTATATTGTTGTGCGCGAGCATTAAACTCTTTGACGTTGGTTTGAAAATGTGTCTACCATTTCATTGTTGTAGCAGGTTGCATACCTCTGTCATTTATTTCCAATCATTACATTAAACAAATGGCGTGGTACGCAGTCATGCGCACGGGTACAAAGTTTTACACGGAAGACGGTGAAATTTGCCATGAAAAAAAATCATTTGACTTGACCGGCAATTTGGAGATCTGGGTTCGAATCCCGGTCAAGTCAAATGATTTTTTTTCATGGCGAATTTCACCGTCTTCGGTGTATATCTGTCATCTATATTATCAACATCTATTCCACAAAATATATCTATTATATTCGATATTGATATAAATGACAGTGGTTGGATGTTGATTAAGAAAAAAAGCGACCATGCTTTTATTTTCCGAGTGATGAAATAATTATTTTTTACTTTTTAGTACACTTCAATATAAGCAGTTTTTTTTAAAAAAGCATTTTTATTCACACATTAGGACTTATTGTACTTTTTAGTCTTTCTATTAATTGTGCAACGGTTCTTTGAAATTTAAATTATAACCATTTCTTCTCACAAAAAATGCTAACGTTTACTAGCGACAATAGGTGGCAGGAAGGAAAGCTCCAAGGAAGCGTAAAGGATTCAATGACAAGAAAAGGACACACTGAGTGCCAAAGGTCCCCCTCAACCACACTACCTAATTTGTGCTAGTCTCCAAATTGCTAAACTCCTAGGAGCAGGCCCCGCTTAAGGCCTGGGCAACACGGGTGACTGCCCAGGGCGCCTTGATTGTTAAAAAATATTTTTTTACCATGCACTTCTTAAGCCGGGCCTGCCTAGGAGTCACATTTTCACTCTACTAACAAAACATATTTTTTACATTTTGGCCATACAACGCAACCTGCAACACAAAATGTAAAAAACCAATTTATTTCAGTACATTAACTTGGTAATTAGTGAATTTAATGACTGATTCATGTATTTCCATTGAGATTAACCCCTAGACTGCGGGAAACGTACATGTATGTGTGTACCGGCAACTGTGGGATAAACGTTCTTGTACGTTTGACCCTCTCTCTGTCTACCTGCTCCCTCAGCCCTTTCATATTTTTATGACCCGAACTCTTGCAACGCAAGCCTGTGAAACTTGACGTCGCGAACGAATTGACTGAATTTGGTGGGCGTAACGAGAGAAAAAACAATGAAAACAACCTTAGCTAGTTTGAAATAACTTCAATGACAGTATTTATATATTTACAATTATTACAGTATAACACAAGCCCGTAGGCTAAATACCGTTAGCCTTGTCTTTGCAAGACGATCACAAGTGGAACCCAGCCGACACGTCCTTTTCTTGCAAAGAGAGCTGCTATGATGGCGGTACACTTTGTCAGCGCAGGAGGGGAAACAGCTGGCCAGTGGAGGAGTGGGGAGAAGAGGGGAAATGTTATCACACGTTGGATTGGTGGGAATATCCGCAGGTCGACTCGAATGTGGAAAAAGATGTCAGCACCAGCGCGGACCGTATAAAAAGAGTGTTGCTGCTGAAATCGCGCTGACCGGGGCAGATTGCCGCACTTAGCTCTTCACTCGGGCACTCTGCGAGACGCGACAGTCTCCTGCGGTTTCTGAGTCTCCGAGGATTTTCGAGTCTCGAGGTTTCGAGACGGGGGGGAATTTTGGCACACTCTTTCTTTCCAGCAGCGGACATTTGGGAATCCACCCTTTTTATCCAAACCACTCCCTTCCCATGCTCTTTAGGGATCGCATACCACGTATGCAATGAGGTATGACCCTTTCTTCCGATTGCTTGCTCAATGGGTGATGGTTGTCTCAAAAGTTAGTAGTCCTATGTTCGTGCCTGGCTCAATTATCAACAGATTTCTTTGGTGTTTGGTATCAAACTAAACAGAAAATTGCTAGAAAAAATAATTGTCATATTTGATTTAAGAATTACGGCCATAAACAAATTTTCAAAATGTGTTCAAAGTCCCACTGATCCCTCAACAAGTTCCAGTGCCCATGCCCTGGGATCCCGAGAAAAGAGTTGGGAGGGGATTACATGGGTCATAAAATTGCCTTGCCTCGGCCCGAGGGAAGGAGGGACAGGCTCCGTCCGAATAGATATTTCCCACACAGGGTGGATGAAATGCACTCTAGCTGCAGCAGCTTAAGTGTTAAGTAAGTGTGCCAAGTGTCAGCTCGATTGAACATTGGGAAGTGGGTAAGATTTTTATTACAAGATTCCAACTAGACAAACAACAAACAGGGCATTGTTAAAATGATCGGAAGGTCAATTAGATTAGCCAGGGAGAAGGGACATTGTAGGCACAGCTTTTGAGCAGCTGTTTGATCCTTGGGATAACAAGACAATACGGTTACTGGTTGGGCAACTCCCAAAGAGATATTCCAAGCTTTGACACTGCAAAATATTGATTCGATAAAAGCATAATATGCTCAATCATCCTACTCTACCCTTCTTTCTACAAGAAAAACAGCAGGAAAGGATTTGAAAGGAAAGTGGAATCTAGAGCCTCCGCAGCATAGCGTCGCATAAGGAAAAGTCAGTGTAGTTTATAATTGAGTGATGCTTATTCCTATAGAATTTGTACCAACATTTTCTCAAAAAACATCTGATACTTCAAATGACAACCTAAGAAAGAATACTGGGAAGGTGTGTGTGATAATCTGGTGGCATTTACATGATGGAAAAATTACTAATAGATTGCATCCTTAGTAATTGGCTGAAGTTCCCAGAACATATCTTCTGCAGATATCGATTGTTGCAATTCTTAGCTTTATCATGTAGCTTGAAGTTTCAGGTGCAACTGAATGGAATTTGCAGCAAATACTCAAATGAAAACAAAACTAGGTTTTATGCAGTTTTTATGTGAAGCCATAATAGTTTTGCTTTCATTCCAATTCTCACATAGTGTTACGAGAGATGGCTTCGTCAATGAAGCTATGGAGTGAGAGAGATATGTACTCCAGAACACTCAAAACAACACACATTCTATCGAGACCAATTCCACATCACTACAGAATTCAGTCTGATGTATTCTCAGAGAAAGGTATACAAAAACATTCTAACACTGTTTGGAAAATATTTAATAGAGAAAATATATTAGGTAAAAAATTAAAGTATTTAATTCAAAGATAGAAATCGTATATATATATTTACATCAACAACAATAGTAGGTACTCAGTCTTTGGAAATAAGATGAGGACATAATAGACTTTTCATCTTCAGAGCTTGGAGAATTTTGGAGGACCGCCCTTGGTCGCTTGTGCCATCACTGCTTCCATGAAATCCTCACTCTGAAGCATTGTCATGTTTCGGTAGCGCTGCAAAGAACAATAAAAATGCAGATGGTATTAAAATGAATACTCATAACATCAAAATGAAAGCAAAAATCTTTATGCTAAATAATACTGCTGTGAAAGTTTAGAGAAGACTTCATCAAATTTGGAGATGCATGCCAAAAGCAAAATCCACTGCACTGCACTTCCCACCATCAATGCATCGGGTGCTATGGAAATTGGAAAATGCCAAACCAGGTATTTTAAGAGATACTGCCCAGGTTTAAACACAGAAACCTCTTGCGGTATGAGAGTTGGCATAATGCCATAAAGGTGCTTATCCATGGAGGGCTTATCCATGCAGCTGTCTCACCAAATGTTTGCCTCATTTGTTCTTTTCTTGGGTTGCGAGGCAAGTAGAGATGGGGGCCACGCTGAGAAATACCTCGGTAATTTTCATAAATTACCGTGGTATTTTTCGTAATTTACCATGCCCCTTGAAAATTACTGTAATTTTCTAGATAATTCATGTATGTTAGAGATAATTTTTAATACAGATAAATTCCCAAAATGTTCTTTTAAGCCAAGTTCACTTTTCCTATGTGTTTAATAATAAATTGAGGCATGTACAACTCATTTTTGGAATATTTTACTTAAATGATAACATTATAAGAGTAAAGCATTCGAATAGTCTTCTTGCAAATTTCTCATACTTTGACAAAAGAAAGCCGGATTACGTATTGCTGCAGTGGTTCTTTTTACAATTTAAAAAATTCCTAATAGATTAATGTAGAATTACTGTAGGGATAGGAATTTTTCGGTGGTTTGAGAGGGAGAAAAGCGGTACTTTGAAATTAGGAATTCGGTACTTTCAACGAGACATATCGGTGTTTTCACAGTGACCACAAATTTATATATATACACATAAAATGCCGATTATTTCAAAGCCTAGAAAAGGGTCACTTATACAATAGTTTAACCCAATATGATCTGGGTTATTATGCGACACTTCCCCTTCTAGCCATGTTACGACTGAAGACAATCACCTCGGTGGCGGAACCAGGAAAAGTGGCATTAAATTTAAAAATAAAATTTAATACATTTCGTTTATTGACATGCAACTTTAGAGAATTTCCATTCTTGTGAAACTTTTCTGCAGTTACGTGCTTCAAAGATTTTAAATTTTTCCCATTGAGTCTTTCCCAAGCAACCTGACAGTTGTTGAGTATGTACATGACCGTACTTTTATCGATACATTAAAATCCATCTTTTTGATACTGGAAAGCCCGGTCTCTTGCGCTTAAGTTTGCATTCGGCATCTCAATAACTCGTCAAAATCAATTGAAAGCACAGAAACCAGGAGTAAAACTAGGATACTTAACAGTTGTCACTGGAAAACAAACAGTCATTTGACGCAAATGGCCAAAAACTACAGATTCAAACAATAAAATTCATCTTGGTGCCACGCAATAAATAAATATATCGACAATTATATTGATGTCGTAGTTGGCCTTGATTGGTGCTTTAAAGCTAGCTACACAACCATTGCAATGGAACAACCCCATTGCAATAAGGTCGTTCACTATGATGCGAAATTGCAATTTAATTCAAGAATTCAGTAGATGGATTGGAAAATAGATTTTCGGTGGAGACAAAATTCTTCTATATTCAGCCACTCACTCTTAAATCAAAAACAAAAATTCGCAAACCTTGCCGCTCACTCAAAAAGTTTGTGGCAACATCAGAGATCCGGTTCAGTTTTTAATTCGCTCGCTGGAAAGCGAGGAAAGCGAGAAACAACTCAAAGCGTCTATTCACACATGCGCAGTCCGTCTAGTCTTCAATTCTGTAGCACAGGGATTCCAAAACTATGTTCCGCGGAAGGCTAATGGGTGTTCAGAGTAACCTATAATGGCTTTATACGCTGCTACCTAAACGCAATGGTTTAATATATCCGAAGTCCACTAGGTGTTCCGTTAAAATTTCAGGATTTACGAAGTGTTCCATCGCAGGAAAAGTTTGAGAAACCCTGCTGTGGCAGATTACTTAGAATAAATGCGCATATTGCTTTTCCTTTGTTCGACTCACCTCGGAGCGGAGAGCCACCGATCATAGATGCCAATAGATGGTTATTCCACTAATTGTAAATAGAAAGCACCGCGGCGTGACGAGCTGTGTATTGCCGGTTATCACCGTAAATCGAAAGCACCCGATGTCATCCTCCCGCGATTGTTATCGTAACACCGGTTATGCTACGATGAACTGCAAACTTCCGCATACCTCAGGAATATTTGCACGCGAGTTCACACAATTCGCGACATTTCGCGAGTTCAAAAGTCATTTCCCCAGTCAGTATGGAGTATGTTGTCCACCACTCCTAGGACATTTTTGCCTAAATTCGCGATCGCGAAATATTCCCATCCCTATGTATTAGGTATGATTTAAACATCGTAATTCCCTTCCTAATGCAATTGGCTTTCTTATTTAATCATAAATTTGCTTTTAAATGCTTAAAACTAAAAAAATACTGAAAAATTAGGGTAATTTTTTAAAACTACCCTAATATACCGTGGTGGTAATTGACCTCAGATGAAAATTACGGCGATTCTCCCGTCTCTATGGGCAAGGGTGCAAATCAACTGAACCATAATTTAGTGTGTGAGGCAACTTTACTTCCTATTTTACAGTGCTCTAACACTAGAAGGACCAGACCCGTCATTTTGACGGGTAACCTCTACTTACTTAATCATACTACCTACAATTTTTTTTCTGCCGTCTTAATTTTTTCTGACTTTTATTTATTTTGTATGGTACGTATTCTGTTAAAATATAATTTAATTTTTTCACATAGAAATGGAGTTATACCACCAGTCTACCTTAAAAGACCAACACCCGTCAAAATGATGGGTTAGTCGTTTCTATTTTATTTGTCACGGTAACGCGTGTTTTATCCAGGAAATCACTACACTATATTACGTCTGGCCATTTTGATGTTTTAGTTAGCATGTTTATGCATTTAACATTCCTTATTACATTTTGAATGGAAATAAGCAGCATATCTGCCATACCGAGTGACGTGTGGTAGGTCAGGGCAGGGGAAGCAGGATCGATGTCATCGGAGAACGTAACCGCTACCACGAGAAATAGAACATCTTTTATTAGGGAAAACCATAAATGAGTAAACTCTGTAATCCCTTACAGTTGGGGGATCCCTAGTCTCCCTTGGGCGGAAGGGATAAAAGGGTTATGGAAGGAGCAGGAGTTCGGTGCCCTAGGCCAGCCCAGGGTACCGTTACCACCTGGAGAAGAAGAATCCCCAATTGGAATAACCCAAAGAGAGGGACATTTGTACAGTCCCTTGTACTACGGCGATTCCTTGTGTCGCATGAGCGGCAGGGATGAAAGGGTTAGGGAAAGAAAAGGCCGAGAAGGGTTATGCCGTGCGTCGGTGGCCTTGCAGCGCATATATGAGTGTGGCTTCAGTAGCTTTCGCAAGGATTACGGGAGCAGTGCTTCTTCCTCGAAATTATTTGTAAAAAATTACTCAGTTTTATTGATAAATAAAGAAAAAGGTTATATTTAATGAAGTTATCAATTAATTTGAACATAAACGAAGAAATATTTAAAATAATTACTACCCGTCAAAATGACGGGTAATGGTCCTTCTAGGTAGCTATACAACCCCGGTCCTTCTAGTGTTAATACGAGACCTAAATAACTACCCTATGATGGATGCAAACAAAGAAATTCACACGAAAACAACCCTATGCAGAGATTTTCAGCAAATTGCAAAATATTCAATAAATCAGTTTCAATAAAAAATTCAATATTTTTCAGGCCAAACAGTAAAATAAACAGTACCATATAGTAAATATACAGAGTGGCAACGTAATTCTTGGGGCTTTGATAGAGGGGACTCAGATTTTGAACTTGTCTATTCCAATATACTGATTTTGTATCTCCTATCACAATTTTGCATTGGATCTTTTTGAAATAATTACAGGGTGTCCGGTGAATCTCAATTTCTTTTTTCCCTGAGTTTTCCAGGTTTTCCAGGCAAATGTTTTCATTTTCCAGGGTCTTGCTGCACTTTGTTTCTAACATATTTTTAATGAATTTCTAATAAAATCGGCATAATTTTGCAAACATGAAAAAACGAAAAATTTCGGTCCCTACTTTGAGTTAACTAAGAGTATACAAGGAATGTGGAGTATTACGGGTTTTATTTCAACCAACAAATAAACAAAAACGGTTAACTGACAACAAAATTCTGAGTCAGGTGCAATGTGAACACAATAAAGTAGATTCAGACTAGTTTGATAAAGAACATGTAAATAAAAGAAACTGGTGTGACATTTTTCAATAATGAATGCATTTCCGATTCAATTTCAGCAATAAATTTCTCGGCTTTTCAAGAAATTACGTTATTTTGGTTTGCAGCTCTTGAAACTTTTGCAGTATGTACCTCTTTCTTATTCTTTTTCTCTTGAGGCCTTGGTACCTTTTCTCTTCTCCCAAAAGGCTTCACTGTACTTTACATGAACATTTCGGAAACTGTGAATTAATTGCTTTGTGATAGGTACGGATCTAACGCCAAAAAGCATTTAATTATGTAAAACAAAATTGTATTTTTTGGACAATACACGAATTTAAATTAGGTTGGATTGCCCCTGTACAGTGGCCCTGTCGACTACGAACCCAAGGGCCGTGATTTCCATACGCAGTGACCGCAAAATGTATTTCCACTCCTTCAAAAACATTTCTGCAAACATTAAAACGAGGAGGGTGGAGATTATTTGGAAAGGATTATCAATTACAAATATAACAATACCCAATTATCCATTTAGGTTGCTGGCAGAATGGTTTTCGTATAATGCGGGAAATGCTACTGCGCATGCTCAGACGTTTAGATTTCTCGTAAATTTGGCCATACCAAGAATTCCATTCGTACGGCTCTTCGAACAGAATCTTGATTTCCACGTGAAATTCTGTTTCCGGTGACAGATTTCGGCATCAATTCCGATTCCATTCGTAGCGGCCATTTTACAAGGGAATTATTCAGTGTGGAATTTGCCTTGTTATGCAATCGGCCCCCTAGACTGCGCATAGGGAGAGTGGTGTGGGATGACGAAGCACAAGCTGCGAGCGGGCGCACAGCTATGAAAAGAGTATTAAATGAACAGGGAGCGCAAGGCTACGCTGAGCCGAGTATAATGCAAGCAAAGACGCAGGTTAAACCTCTCTCTCTGCCTTAATGGAAATCGGCTGCCATGCATTTTCCAGGGTTTTTCGGAAAAATACAAAAATTCCCTGAGTTTTCCAGAACAAAATATTTCCCTGAGTTTTCCCGGTTTTCAAGGTTTTCCAGGTCGCTGGACACCCTGAATTACCAATCTGGTAGGTCTAGATCTTAGAGTAGGACGCATTCAACCAATTTTATTTATCTTTTGAATAGCTGTACATTTTATTTTGCATTGATGTAGTTAAGATTACAACACAATCAATCAATATAATTTGTGAATGCATTTATATATTTAAGTATAACTATTCTTAGAAGATATATCCCGCCAAAACATTGCAATAGCAACTATCTGTACTATTGGAATCTGAATAGGGTAGTTTCCTTCATCAAAGAAAACAGAATTCATTTATTGCGACAGGTGCCCCAGCATAAACGTATTCATTACACGCAAATTATTTGGATTAAAAAGTCTTAGTTTACAAGTAAATTGAATGTTAATTTTAAGTTCATTTGAAAAGACTCGGAAATGGCGGAGCAGCGGCAGCTCTTATGATGACGTAACAGGTAGATAGTCAACATTGCGAGGTATATGGAATTGTCATCGACTGTACTTACTATAGTATTTCAGAGTCCCTAAAATCTGGTGAACATGTATTAATATACCTCGATTAAAATGCTCAAATTTCGGAAAGTCTCCTCCATTGAGCATGCCATTAAAAGAAGTGTTCTAGGCTCCTACGCTACCTGCTAGTACAGAGCTACCGTGAAGGAGTTCTTCGCGGCAAGCATCGCATGCGCAGTGAAATGAATAACGAAACTGCGTACCTGTGACTTTGCGTTCTGTGGTGTTCCGGCCTAGATGTTTACGTTTTGATCACTTTCGTTTTGACAAACATTTCCTTTATCTCATCTTCTATTCCTTTCATTTACCATTCCTATCATTCATACCTTGCATATTTCATTAGTTACCTTTCATCATCAGTTCCTTTTGCTGATATACAAAGCCACAAGGTTTCATGAGAAGAAGTTCAATGGCTTTACAAACTGGTTTTGTACGGACAATCTACCGTAAGTGGATGTGGCCATGGTGGTAGAGTTCTTTAGAGAAGATGTTCGGTTTAGTGCAGGTGAAATCAGAGGAATAAAGCAAGGTACTCTCTTCTGACAGCTTTTAACCACAAAATTCTCCTGTTCTCGATTAGTGGAACCGCGACGTAAGCTTTCTTGCTATCGCTAAATGTTGTTGTGTGACACTGCGGCACAAAACAATTTTTATAAAGCAATGTTCTCGGAGGCATGTTACTGGTACTTCTTGGAGAATATGATGCTGATCAGCTGATGCAGTGAATCACGAGTTTCCATCAATGGTCTGTGATCACGGTGAGGGGTGATCAACGCATTTTAGTTGTTTTAGTATTTGCTCATACATAGTTTGCTTCGAGATTTTGCCATCCATTATGCTATTGACGGTAAGCCTTTTTTGCTAATTTCATGTTCTGGCAATGACACCTCGACAAAGTGGATGAATTAAATTAATGTGTAATCGTATCATAGCTGCGGCGCAGCACCTGCTCTCCGTATAGTTAAAAAGTGACGATTTCGTGCTTGCTTGCGGGAAATATTTCGAAATGAATACGAACAAAATGGTTTATTTCATGCTTTTCATACTAACTTTACCTAAAAAATAGGAGCTAGCACCATTAATTTGAGAATATATTATACCACACGATTTTCATTCCCCATACCGTAACCATAAATGTTTCATTATTTTGATGAGGTTTCTCTATGCGACTAGAGCAGCTAAATTAATAAATAAAGCTCATTTCCATTTTACACCAAGTTTACTTTTGTCAATAGTTTTTTTCCCGTCAATAAATTTATTATTATTATTAAAGCTTTCTCGGCCGACGTCGTCTGCAGATAAGCAGCGGCGGCGAACCACCTAGCGGCAGATTGCGGTAGTTGCGTACGTACCTGTGACGTCACACATAGGATTAACCAGCATGCAATAGTTTGCCGTCGCGTTTTCGCGCCATTGAATTTTTTCACTTTTTAATGAATAAGGAAAAATACTTAACGCCATTTAAAAATCGAACGGCTTCAAACATGTACTACATAAACTTCAGATCTAGGCAATAAAAAAAAATAGGAAACCACCCTATTGTACAAATAAAGTGCCGTTCTGAAAGGGAAGTGGAATTGAGAGCAGCCATAAACCAATCTTCGGATTACAGACTAATGATATTCATCACATCATCCAAATATTTATTATAATTTTGCATGTAGATATTTAAAAGTGCATACAGTAGAACCTCTTTTTTACAAACCTCTAATTTACAAAATGACACCAATTTACAAAACAATTCCGCCGGTCCCGATCTTTGTATATAGGAAAACCATGTAAAATGACCTCCATTTTACAAAACCTCCATTTTAATGATTTACAAAGTGAGAAGCTGGTCCCCAGGAGTGACTGACCTCTGTTTTACAAAGTATTTGAAATGGTTTCGTCGCAATGTTTTGAGGTCAATGCATCACTCAATGTGTAAACATTCAGCATTATGCAAACATTTCAAGAATGAGCATTTCAAATTCAAGAAATTGTAGAAAAGGTATCGAAAAACCTTAACAACATTTTTAAATTTAATGCACGCTGCCTCTGCTCATATTTTTGGGTCACGTCTAGCGATGTTTTTCTCTGCGCGAAAGACTGAAACAAAGGGTTGCGCTGCGAGGGTGATAAGTCGGGAAAGCCATTTCAAGTAAACAAAATTTGGCCCGATTTTAAGGGAGATATTTATTTCACTTATACTTGTAGTCAACTTGAATAATATATGATCCTGGATACAAAGACTTCTTTTCTAAATCGATTTTCACGTCAGATAAAAAGAAGAAAGAAATTACTAAGTTTCCTCTTCATTCGCTGTAATTTAAATGGCCTATAAGCGTAGGCTATAATAAAATTTCCGCCTACGCTTATAGGCCTACGCCTACTAAATATTACTCTCTCAGGAAACGTAAATTGGCCAGCTTATCAAGTCTTTCTTGATGATGGTCACCTGATTACATTGTAACCACAGTCTACATGGATTAGCCGTTACAATGTCTTCGCTCTCAATAGCTGGTTTGAGTTTCTTCTTACCCTTGTTATCAGTTCCTATGACATCCGAGAGTGGCTCGCACCTATAACTTTGTCTCCAAAATTCTTTGAAGCCAGAAAATTACACTGTAAGCTGTGAGCGAGTGAAAATATTTGGGTTTCCAAGCGAGCAGAAGTCACGCGCATTCAGTCAGAATCACTCTCAACGCAAGGTGGGCTGTGTTTGTGATATCCCGTGTGCCTTTTAGTAAAACAATGGATAAAACATCGCTGAGCAAAAATAAATGAGGAAGTCCATGAGTTTGGTTACCATAAGGTCGATAATCAAGGAAGTACGTGATCGCACACAGACAAAAACAGAAATTGCTCAGAAGTATGGCATTTCTTTATTGACATAACAACAATCATGAATTCAAGCGAAAACATTTTGAGTCATAACAGCATCGTCGAAAATCAACTACATTTCATCGTCGAAGTTTGAACGGCTTGATTTGCAGATGTATTATTATTAATTTTTTTTAAGTGTTGACAATCGTGAGTGCAACTTGCCTATAACCAATTCTGAAGGAGAATGCTCAGATTTTGGCTCTTAAACTGAAGTGAGACAACTTTAAATGCTTAAATGGGTGGCTAGAAAAATTCAAGAGAAGACATTGAATCACTTCACTTAAAATCTGCGGAGAAAAAGGGCGTGTGAACACAGAAAATGTTGAGCAGTGGCGTGAAAAGCACGACGAAATTGTGTCAAAATATTCCCCTAGGGACAGGTATCATTTAAGAATACTAATTTTGTAATAATACATTATTTATGTTCAAATTTTGATGCACTTTGGATATTCTATTTTTCATTTAAGTTTTACGCCGTTAGGTAAGAATTTGTGATTGCGACTTAGAGCCATGAAATTTCTTAGTTAGAATGCATCCGTGGCATTCCCATGTTAAAATGGCCTCTTTCAACACAAATTCGACTAGCACTAAACATATCCCCTGAGCTAATTAATGCATATGCTTAAAATACTCCGTGGGATGAATTAATTCACTTATTACCCTTATTATGATATCTACCAACTTGAAGCTACAAGAAATTAATTCAGTTGCAGCAGCCAAGTTCACACTCAAGAACCCTATATACAGGGTCCTTGTTCACACCATTATAAATTTGTAGAAAATTATTTACCAGTTTTTAAAGTTTCTGTTAATTTTTGTTAAGGAGAGCATAAAAAATATGCCACCATGTATAAGAAGTGTAGGTTTCTAATTTCCTTTTTTTCTATTAAACATTTAACTGGATGTGCAATTCATTTTATTGAAATATTATCTCCCTTTTAATCCCTTTTATCTTTATGAAGTGCGCTACTGAAACTGGATTAGGATTGTTGAGGTTTCGATTGCTTGAAAGATAACCTCCAATTTACAAACCCTCTGATTTAAAAAGCTCATATTTTTGGGTCCCTTCAACTTCGTAAAATAGAGGTTCTACTGTATTTATAAAAATTAATAAAGCATAGAAATTCTTGGAGGTAAGGCATGAATATTATACTTAGGTAGCACATTATTTGGAAAGTTGACCTTGATCACATAGTTATTATGAAATAAGATTCATGACATAAGTCAACTAAAACTGCATAACACAACTACATAGTATGTTTTTACTCCATGATGATGACAAAAAATGTAACTGGTCCAAAACAAAAATGTGTGCATGGCCGGACACGCAATAGAAGTAAAATTTTATTCTAGTATTGCAACCTATTGCTGCGTTGACCCCATATGTAATTATAAGGCTTTTATCAATATCTAAGGAAAAGTCATCATCAGGAGTAAATTTTTATGCATGGAAAAAAGGACAGATGAATGGGAAACTTGTTTGATAGAATAAATGCAGTCTGGGGTAAGCGCCTGGGTGCATTATTTTGCCAAAGGGGATTGCTCGTACTCGACGAAACCCAGAGTCACCTAGTAGAAAAATGTGAAGAATAGATTTGAAGAATGAATGAAAAAGGAGAATAGAATGCATACTCCTTATACCCAGATCAATGACATCAAAATGGCAAGGGTGATTCGAGATTAAATAGCCTTTCACAGTCAAAGAAAATGTCACTCACTGCATTAGGGATGGAGACAAAAACAATTTTGGATGAAATCACCAGTCTGTAGCGAATGGATTTGAGATATACTGTATAACCAACATCACGGATAGTAGCGGAGACAGGGTTTTATTGGATGAAAAGAGAGACGGCAATGATTCGAGCATAGACCCTCAAACGTGAGAAAATGTGCCCTTGCACCTTTCCCCTCAACGCAACAAGCTCTCTCAACGATGACACATCCTCCTTCCAAGTCATAGAGTGGAACACTACACGCCATTCATTTAGAAAGGCTTGAAGGAGCCACATTTCCATATTGTGGAAATGGACATACTCAAGGCCCGTCAGTCATATTTCCTCATTATATGAGCCATTGGGAGCATAGTGGTGTGTGTCACTTTTTTACCATGCTTTAATTACGTTAAGCTTTTCTCTACCTGTATTCTGTCCTGTGCATGAGTGATGATGGCCTGCATTCAGTGTTTTTCCACAAGAGAGCACCACTTTGAGTTTCATTCTTTATTTATTCCACACTGAGCCCCATTTTCCAATAAGTGACAATTTGTCTTTTACATCATTCTTGCTCCAAACGGCTCATATGTATTATAATTAGTTACGAATATTATGATGAGTTAGATGAAGCTGAAACTTAAGGTTGTAGCCTCTGCCATCTAGTGATCTTTGACTGCAGTTGACGCATGAATCAAGACAGAGAGTACCTTCCATTTGCTCTAGTGCGCTAATCACTCCGCAACACAACAGCAAACTTGCCTTCCAACACGTGATTCAGACCCTGCACATTGGGAAGCGCACTTCAAAATAGATAGGGAGCAAATTTGACGAGCGATAAATGACAAAAGAACGTTGATAATGGCATCCGTGATTGTGGTCAAGTTTGTTGATTTTCAGTAAAGGAGGCAAACGTGCATATTGCGAGGTTTTTAATTACTCTGCCATAAAGGCTTATGTCTTTGAATAATTATTTTTAACAAATTCAACAACATTAAACAAAGCATTCAGCCGTGACAGCTGTTTAACCACAGAATGCTAACTAGCGGCAGGTACAAAACATTTCACCAGCAAACATTGTTCCATTCAACGTCGTTGGTGTGCTCTGAAGTGCATCATGGCATTGTGTTCTGATGTGCACTAACGTCTACACCTTGAATGCAACGCTCAATACCGTGCAAAATGACAAAGAAACTTCAAAACAGTGTTGTTTTGAATAAACACCTACATTTGCATTATTAATGTTAAAACTGTGAAAATTGGGTTAAAATTCATGTAATCACAAATGCAAAAAATCTAGGTCTCTAGTTATTGCTCGTGGAGGAGAAAGAGGGTGAGGATCATGAGTCAGCAACTTCATCAAATAATTATAACATAGAAATGATGCCCACTAACTGAAAAAGGATGGACCACGCCACAAAGTACGAAAACATTGCAAGGGCTGGTATGACAAGAAAAGGAAATTAATCATAAATACAATATGCAAAAGAAACTAAATATTGCAAAGACTGCAAAGGAAATCTGCTTTTTCTTCTTGATTTTTTTCATATGTGCCATTAACTTTCATGTAATTAGATATATAGTGATGGGAAATTTATGATGCTGTGTTTTTACATGTTTTTCATGCAAGTATTTTAAGCATACGATTGTGCTCAACAGAATAAAAATTTGTGCGAAGCTAATAAAATTTTTTCAATTTCATTATGCTACTAAAAATATTGAAAGTTGAAACCATTATATTTTTAAATCCCCGAAAGTCTGCTGACCACGATGTTCCTGGAGGCAATAGCAGTCCATTCATGCTGCATTACATGTTGCAGTAGAGATTCCCTGGCCTTGTCAGAAATGTCCTCAGAAAAATTCTCAAGAAAAAAAAATCCTTTGGACCACTGAGGCACCATGGGAATTCCTCACAGTAGTCCATATGGACTGCCATGGTGGTCAATGTGTTAAGAGGCCATGTTAGAGACTGAGTGGAAATGATAGCAGTGCAGGTAATTCTGATTTGGCCGCAATCTCTGGAGGAATAACAAGCCTGCTTCAGCAGCTTGATATACACCAAAATTACCAAGCCCATTATGGACAACTTGAAGGCTGAATATGAAGAGTGGACGCTGGATATTCCAGTCATTTTTCATGCACTAAAATTCAGGTAAAATGGTAGTGAATTAGTGTTTTCTATATTTCATAAAAAGTATGCTTTATCTGAAAAGGATACTCATGATAGAAATTAATGTTTTTCCAAAATTGGAGATGACAAGTTATGAAGGGTCTTAAATTCAAAGGGGGGCTAATTCGAAACAAACACAGTAACATATTTAAAATACATGTGTCATAACACCACACAATTGTATCAGCTGAAATGTTATGTACTCACAATATGGTCCAAGCCCTCTTGAATTGTATGATCTGCTGAATAAACCATGTTCAGTTTGGTCCCTTGAACAGCAACTGGACTTTTTGATGCAATATCTGCAGCTACTTCAATAGCACCAATGAGCAAGCTGGAAAAGAAATTGGAAATATTTTTACATCAGAAATTAGAGAATTCAAGGTTCCAAGCATGAAGCTTTGGCCACAATCAAATTTCAAATATATAACTAATTCACAGAATGTCAAGGTGAATTGCAAGTTTATAGGTAGGTATTGAGTGTTGCCTATTCCAAAGGATACTTTGCATTCTCATTTAGACTACGTACTCCAGGCAATATTATTTCTCAAAATTATTGCCTGGAATACGTTTTCTCAAAATTTTGAGGTGAGAACATAGGTTTAAGCATCCATTTGCCTTTGGTGCTTTGGTATGTATAAATCCTATAACGTTTAGGCATTAATCTTTTAGCCTACCTCCAAATTTCACAAAGTTGCCTTTAGTTTTCTCATTGGTGTTACCACAGAATCTACAGTTTTCTCTAAGGCTGAGAAAATTACTTTATGGTCACCATTTCTGTCTAAGATATCAACACATGTAACTATTACAAAGTATCTGACAGCTAAGATGTATAATACTTTTACCACAAAGTTACCACATCAATTACACATATTAAAGTAACTACATCAATAGTACACTTCAAAAAGCAGTAATGTTTTATTTGATTGATGAGGCTTATTACTCCATAAATGAGTATTTAAATAGATTAAAGTGAGTCGTATTTAAATGAAGTTGTTTATCCAAAATCACTTTGGGATTAAGTTTATTCATTTCTCATAACAGAGTGTTGTAAGCATTTCGGTGTATAATTTCTTGTGTTATTATTTTTCAAAGTTATATTAGCGTTATCTTTTTCTTAAGGTTGTTTGTTTATGATAATTAGCCTTGAATTTGTCGTATTGTAGCCTTGAATTTGTCGTATCTTTCCAACCTTGTAAGGTCTCCCATAACAGTTATTTAGATTTCCTTTTTATTTTCCTCTGTATATTCTTACGATTTCATTTGTGGTAGGAGTTTGTATTTTAGTTTTAACAACAAGTAAGCACTTTTAGTTACATACCAATTTAGAAAGTATAACTCCCAAATAGAAACTACCGCTTAAATAAAATAAAAGTAAAGGATAGTGTTACGTTGGTGAAGGTTAATTAAAAGCACCGAACTATAACTAAACACACCTACAATAGATATCTACCACATATGTTAGTTATATTGACACTCATGTTAGGTAGATATTTCTTAATTATCCTTCACATTTGTTAAGCTTGTCATTAATTTTATCTAATCTAAACAGTTCTTCCGGTGTACCTCAATTTGGAAATTTTAGTTTATCAATTTCGTTGTCTCTTTCTTTAGGTCGTTGCTTTTCGCTCTTAAGACATGGTACACTACTTCGGGAAATTGCAATGAGATAAACTAGATATTCATTGGTATTATGAAAATATATGAAAGAATTATGCCAGAGATAAATTTTAAAAATCACTGAACAGACATGCATTCGAGGTTAATTTTTTATACAGGGCTTCCTTCTCATTCCTAGAGATAACTTTAACCAAGAAAACAACTGCCACTTTATTATAGAGCACGATTAGAAGCAGATGGCAACAATATATGGATATCATGGACACTTCCTAACTTCTTGAGTAAATAAACTCATTATGCAAATTCTGTAATCTGTTCTAAATTCTCCTAAAAGTGGCATAGGAAACAAATACAAAGTGTGCTGCACGTCCCCCCGCCCTCCAAACATTCCAAAATGGCGGCCCGAGGCCGGTGGAAGTGCGCACCTCGATGGAAGCGCCCTCGCACGGATCCTTGGGAGGAGGCTTAACCAATTGGAACATCCTTCAAGATGGCTGCCGTCCTCGGAAGGACGTATATGAGCCCTTGGAAGGATCCTTACGGCGAATTCGGACGTGACTTGAGTGACAGTGCAACTGCGGCAATTCAGTGATTAGAAATATTGTATGTATACGCGCTGTGATGTATTGCGTGTGTTCTGGTGGTGATATTTTTACATTTAAAGGTTTGTTTTATGCATCCGCTGAAGCACCGAGTTGGGAACTGCAAGTTGGCAGGGGAGAATGATGGGATGAACGTCAGCAGTTTCTTGTTGGTTAAGGTGTTGCGTGGCCGGTTACGATGCATTGGAAGAACTGAATAAAACTTAGCTTGTGGAAAATGTAAAAGTTGTGGCATAATTCCCAACATCCCATCCTGTTAATAGGCTAGGCGGGTAAGCCGTAATATGAACGAAAAGAGAAATTAATTGTTACCTGAGTTTTTAAATTTGGGAATGGCTAAGGACGATCAGCATAGTAGGTCTAATTTAGTCAATGGATTTTGAGTAGAAAATTTGTTTACTTCACAAACAAGTGAAAAAATGTTGGTTTTTGGGAAATATCAGTGGCTGTAGGGAAGTAAATTGCAGGTTTTGAGAATGAAAGTTGTAAATATAAAGAAAACCCACAACATAAGTCATACGAAGAATAAATCTATCAAATTGTTTACTAACAATTGCAAAAAAGGCTCATTTTCACATTGTTGGTGAAGTATAATAAAAAAAATTTTCAACATCTTTGCAATTTTGTGAAAAATGCTTGCAATAGTGAAAAATAAGTGAGATAAATTTGAGCTCGAAATATTAAATAGTTCTCGCACAACTGTATTTATTATTCCCAGGAGAATCATTTTGCAATCAAAATTCCCAATGTTTGAGCAGTCACATTCTCCATTGTGGTTTTTGAAGCTTTGATCAAGAACTGCTGATTAGAGAACAAACATGACAAATTTTTAATAAAAAAATTGTTTAAAATCGCTAACAAATTAAACGAACAATTTTTTAATAACAAATTAGGCACCTCTTTTATGGTTCATCCTATCAGGATGGCAATAACTGGATATGTTAGCTGGTATTTTAACACATATGAAAAAAGTAGAACTCAAGGCAACCAATAGGAGCCCCCAGATTTTTCTCCTGACCTATGACCTCCTGGCCTATAACCGGACATTATAAAACTGGTCCTTAGTTTCCAAATTTAAGTGGCTCAAATTTGGAGGGGTGGTACCCCTATGCATACGAGTGCTGTTGCAAATATTAAATCCAACATGAGTGAAGATATGATGAAGCTGAATAGTCGAATATGATGAAGCCATTGTCAATAGGTGGGTTTAATGCGTAAAAATAAACAAAACCTCCACACATTTTTTTAACCTCCCAAATCTTTCGGGAGGGAAGAGGTTTTAATCCCAAATCCCCCCCCCCCCAACCCCTCTTGCAGCCTCCCTCGTGATTGAGAATTCACCAAAAGATGCAAAATAAGGACACGTAAGATCTCTTGCCTTCCTGGTTAATCTCGAGGATGAATTGAGAAGCAATTTTATTCTTTTTAGGTTTCACATTGGTTCAGGTCCTCAATTCCTGCCAATATTTGTGTGTGCAACTCGCTCATGGTCTGCGGGGCTGACTGACTTATTTCAACATATCTCAGGAATTAAAGTAGGTGACCACTGCTCCTGATATTATTCTTATGATTAGGAGTCTTGGAGATGATTAGCTAGGCCCACATTGAAATGCTGGCACAGATGGAAGACCTGACACGGTGTGCAAAAGATAAGAATACATTTTAAGTTCACTTGAAGGGTCAAAATCCCAATAGTTTCCCCAATGGCAACAAAAATGATTCAGTCTAACAAGCATGCTTCCAAATCTGATGACGAGATTGTATTTGTGAAAGGACAACGTCAACACCCTATCCACTTCCAACCAATTCAGTGCATTCATACTCAGGGCACCACTTGTGTACATACATATATGTATACCTATTAATGCAAACACATTGACAACTACATTTCATCAAGCATACACGTACCTCTCCTTATCATTAAAAACTCTACTAACAAATCCACAATCCTTAGCTTCTTCTGACTGCATTTTACGGGCAGTATAGGCCAATTCCCTTGCCAAACTTGAACTTCCAATTGCACGAGGCAATCTTTGTAAGGTTCCAACATCTGCTGCCATTCCTAAAAATCGATAATAAATTATTAGTCAATATTCATAGGCAGTAATGTATAATATAAAATAATAGGCATCCATTTTGAATCTGACCTTAGCTTTGATTACCATACACATCATGCTACACTCAAAACATACCTATAAAATTTTGCACTTTGCAGGTATAGGTTTTTCAGAATTTGATCAATCTTTCTGTTTTATTACCTTGTAGTTACTCCTCACTTATTAGTCCTATACTTGAGTACCACCACATTTTATGGTCTTCACACAACAACAGCTATGTCAATATTATTGAAAACATACACAAAAATTCCTGAGATTGCTCAATGGTACATACATAAACACTATCATTATTTGAGACAACAGATACCAATTACTCTTGGATGTAGTCATGAAGAACCTCCATAGGAATATTATTTCTGTACAAATTATTGCATATTTATATGAATTTCTCAAACCTATAAGAGCAAATATCCTTCCACACTCCTCGCAAACAACCATAAATACCAAGCACTATGATGTACCACATTCTTGAAGGAATTATGCATACCTTTTGCCTGCTATGTAACAGGGTAATGAGAGATTTTAATGCTCTCTCCTTCGATATATTGATATTTTTTTAAACACTATCATCCTTAAAACAAAGACTGAAATTTTTGGCATATGTAACTAGCAATTTCAATAAGATAAATGCATATTCTGCTGATCTGTATAATCATATTATACAGTTTGTTGTTCTCATATAATTTTGTGTTTTTTAAATGTTTCTTATGCTCTCTGTACATACAAAGTCAAGTTTCAGCCCTTAGTCAATGACATTGGTGTGAATTTGACCCTAAAATTTTACATTTCATTGACAAAGTGCTGAAACTTGACTTTGTGGAGCAATTTGAAATAATAAATAGCCCTGCTGATTTTAAACTATGTAATGACACAATGTTCCTCTCCCCTTCTCCTCTCCTTCGAATCCGCCAACTACCCTCTGATGGTCTCACAGATAAGACACCTGACCTTGCACTTTAAATGGCTCCAATTCCCTCTAGTCCCTCTTTCCTAACCACCCAGCCACTCACCCCCCTCCCTCACAAACAAATTCTGTGACCGTTAGAATACTAAACCTCCCCCCTCTCCATCCCCTTTCCCGCCTCCCCCCCGCCCCCCCACCTCTGGTTGTTTTGGTACATAAGGCAGCGTGAACCTATTTCTGTACCTGAAGATGACACAAGCTTGTCGAAACCATGGTCGTATCGTAATAAAAAATGTGGAAAAGAACGAAGTATTTTATTATTTGTGACGTTAGTTAACTGTGTTTAAGAACTGTGATCTTATTTCAGAGATGACCTTACCAGCTTTCTCCCCATTTGGCACTGACTTTGACACGCATGCCATTCTCACCTTAGGCCTTATTATTATTTCTGAAGTTAATTAGGGACAAGATTTAACCCAGCCGATACAGGAACAAAATATTGATTATTGGCACCTTTAGACCAAATTTGTTGCTAACTTGACCACTTTAGAAGTGGGCGAACCACGGATATCGAATCTCCGACCTGAAAAACATAGCCATATACAATAAAAACTGTCTATAACGGACCCTGTATACAGCGGAAACTTGTCCATAGCGGAAAATTTTCTTGGTCCCGACCTGCAACATAAAAATTCCCATTAAAGTGAACCTGCATTTAACGGAACCTGCTCAACGCAGCAACAGAATGATTTTCGTTCAAAGTCATGAGCTTTTCACCTGTGTATTATGGAATTTCAATTTTTACTCGAACACACGGATTACCACGCTAAGTCTTCCCAGAACTGAATTTTCAAGGATGACCTCAAGGAGGGGAATGTTTGGGAGGGAGTTGAATAGAAGGGAATGCCACTACTTGTTGGTTGAGGAACACGGTAGGGGGGCTTGACGGTTGACCAAAATGTATCCACCCTCCCGTCCTTCTCACACTTCTGCTATTTTTCGCTCGATTGTTACGCACCGCAGGACGCCCAGGTTGGTGCAAGTGCCAGGAGATAGCTGATCGTTGAACTGGGGGGGGGATCTCTTCGTGCTGTCATTGTTTTGGTTGTTATGACTAATCTTACTCACTACGCACCTGATTTTCCAGGCCATTTTTTCCTTCCCTCATATTTCCTCCTTTCCCCCGTCCTTCCTTCCCCATCCCTTCCTCCTTCCCCCATTCCTCTGCCATTACGTCCGTTCTTCATAGGTCAACTGTCATTCACACCCACCCGTAGGCCAAGCCAATCAACGTGCCTACACAACCCTTTCCCCTAACCCTCTCCCACATTTTCCCCTTAATTGCGGTACATAAATTCGCACTCATCGCAATTATGTTCATTTCCTGGTGCCCGCAGTGAATACCTCGAGTGGTGTAAGTGGATCCATTACTAGAGTAAAATGTCTAAAAGAAACGCATTGAGTTTGCAGGACAAAATTGCCATCATAGAACTCATTGAAAGGAATCAGTGAAACATAAAAGAGGTGCAAAAGAAATTCAAATGTGGAAAAACGCAGGTGTACAGCACGTTGAAGAATAAGGAAGTGCTGCGCGCTGAATATGCTAAAGGTTTGTGCTAGCGTGAATGCATTTATGTTTTCTTTCATTTTTTAATGATTCTTATGTAGAATGGGGATGATTTCATTTTTCAATATCAATGATAACTAAGCTGAGGACAATGCCTAAAATGCCTATTTTTTCTTTTACTCAGGAAACCAATTTTATGAAGTTATACGTTCATTTAGGATCATTTATGGCGAAATTAATGCAATTTGTTACTGCCTAAAAATGCCTATTTTACCTGTTTATGCCTTTTTTTGCTGATATATCCTATTTAAGGGCCTAAGAAAGCAATATTCATCTCAACGTTACCAAACTTCTCTTTATAAATTATGTTGAGCTAGTCTGTTTCTTTTTTAATCTATCAGGGTTTAAATAATGTCATTAAACATGCATAAAGAACAATCATCCAAAGTATTATTATATAAAGAGTAGAAAAACAACTATGGTCATTTTACATGATGCGTACATGCGATGGTTTCAATTGCCAAAAACTTGTTTGTGAAGGCACCACTCAGTATTGCTAAGTTTAAAGAGATACTGCCCGAAGTTGCTCTGCCTTCACAGCCAGGATTGATATTATGGGGAACATGGCTAAATACCGCATTATACTCTGCAGATAAAATTATTGAAATACGTGAGGTATGTGACAGGAATAATGTGCACCTCTGATACATCAGTTCGAACATCTTTTTCACCCACTTAAAGGTACACTATTGTAACCGATTTCGCTCATCTTTTATACTACATGTCAATTCTGTCCATCAGAAAATTAAGCCATCATGGCGCATGAGTAGGTTTTCTATAGGCAACAGAATATCTGTATGATGAAGACGCAAACTGCATTCTCGAATCCAAAGCTGCAGAGTTGAATCTCGATGTCGACGCAAATCCTATGTTTATCAGATGCAATTTTGGTTAACTACCATCAATCATGTCATCGCTGGAGGAAAAAGAACTACTCCTTGTGGCAGCTGTGGAAAAAATTCCAAAGGTGAAAAGTGAACTTATTAATATACCAACTGATGTGGGAGAAGCCTTGATTTGAAAATTCAAGAAAGTTATGCAAAGGAACCCTGGTTGGGAAGATGTCCAGAAAATTGCAGACATTTTATCAGGGACTTTGGTTGCTCCAGGACCAAAGATGACAGCAGAAGAACTTGCACCATTTAATCATTGCCCTATCACCTCATATGAGGTTGAGAGGTCATTTTCTTACTTTAGAAATATCCTGACTGACTCTCGGCATAAGTTAATAATATAATAAGAGTAATACATTGTTGTAAAATGTAATGCAACTTGAAATAAGTAAACATTTTGTATTTTATGTTTCTTCAATTTTTACGCTAATTTTATTTGGAGTTCTATCCTCTTTCCTCTCCATCAGTTTTACCGAAAAGTAAACGTGTATTTCAGCCCAAACTCTAAATTTCAGATGCTTCTTTGTGGCAATAAGCCGCATTATGTTACTAGCCAACCACGGTGGTGGCGGGGTTAAGTCTTCGCCTGCTAATCTTGGGATTACGGGTTCGAGCCCCGCCTGAGTGGGTATTTTATCACCCAAGGCATAGATGTATGTCAAGTTTTGTTTGTATGGTCCCTGGAAAACCTGATTATAGGCTTAGCCTTTTGGGATTCCAGGACAGACAGAATTTTCCGAAATGCAAAAAATATTTTAAGCGCCTATTTTAAGTGCCTATTTTGAAATTTTTAGTACCTATTTAGGCTGCCTATTTCTTCATTTTTAGTGCCTAAATGTCCTCAGCTTAAATTGATAACATTGATATTGAAAAATGAAGTCATCCCCAAGGGTACTAAAAAATTACTGTATTTTACACAGTCACTTTTCTCTTCCATTTCGAAATAAGAAAATGTTAAATAAAGTTACATTAATTAATTGTGACTTATTTCGATATGGTTTTTTTAATGCTGCGCAGTGCCATTCATGTGGCTTATTGTGAACATTTTAAAGAAATATGAACGCAAAATTGTGAATCGTTGGTAATTAAACATATCTTCAGAATAAATAATCAATTTTTGAGATACTGACTGTCTTTTACTTTATTTTTATCCACACTTTTACTTGCAATCACCAAGCCAAAAGATCATCTTAAATATCGGGCAATTCTAATTGGCTATTTCAAATATTGGCTAAAGTATGCATAATTACGGACGAGTTAGTAAGAATACATTTTAAGGCACTTAAATCTTTTTCCTCTTTAAGGTTCAAATTTGAACTCCAAAAGAAAAATAAGAAAAACTGGGAACGAAGAAGTAAACGAATTAATTTGGGAGTGGTTCGTGCAGACGAGATCAAAAAACATACAACTATCGGGACCAATGGTCCACGCGCAAGCGAAAGTGTTTGCTGTGAAATTGGGGAATACTGATTTTAAAGCATCTAATGGCTGGCTAGAAAGTTTTCGAGCTCGTCATAATATTGTGTGGAACAGTGTGTGCGGAGAGGCAAATGATGTGGATATGGCAGTAGTTTCCAGCTGGAAATCGAAAATTAACGATTTGATTAAAAGCTACCATCCGCGGGATATATTTAACGGTGATGAAACGGGACTGTTTTTCCTTGCGATCCCAACTAAAACTTTGTCTCTTAAAGGTGAAAAATGTAGTAGAGTTAAATACTCCAAAGAACGACTTACCATTTTCATTTGCGGAAACATGGAGGGAGATATGGAAAAGCCACTTGTAATTGGCAAAGCTGCACGACCCAGATGTTTTAAAAATTTAAACATTGGAGACCTTCCTGTGATCTGGCGACACAACTCCAAAGCTTGGAACACAGCTAAGATAATGGAGGACTGGCTGCTTTCTTTCAACTGGAGAATGAAATCAGCCAGATGAGAGGTAATTCTTTTCTTGGACAATGCCACTTGTCATCCTCATCTAAATCTGTCAAATGTGAAACTTGCATGGTTCCCAGCAAATGCCACAAGCATAATGCAACCCATGGACCAGGGGGTTATTTGTAATATAAAATTTCACTACAGAAAGTTTTTGATGCAATCTCTTTTAACAGCCGTGGAGTCAACCGACAAAATTAGTGAGGTAACCAAATCAATAACAGTTCTGGATGCCATAAATTGGTTGACCAGAGCAATAAATAGTGTCAAAAGTGAAAGAGTCACAAAATGTTTCTACAGAGCTGGCTTCGTTTTCTGTGATGGAGACATAATCAGCGAACATAGTGGTGATTCAAATGCAGGCATTGATGATGACCTCGCTTCTATTATGGAGTGTGATATGAGTGTGTCAGACTTTGCAAAGATAGACGAAAACTTAGCGACCACTTATGGATATTTTAATACTGATTTCCTAGTATGCGAAAAGTGGTGCAGTGAGGATGATGGAGAGGACGATATTGTAGAAGACGAAACAGAAGAAAACGATGTGACTACAAGAATAAACAATTATAAGGAGATTGTTCAGAGCATGGAAGAAATTAAAAATTTTTGTCTCGTTAACAACAACGTTGGTCTTTTAAGTTTGGTAAATGACTAAAAATTACACAGAGAAAAAACATATGTACAGCAAGAAAATTGAACAGTCCGTTATAAGTGAATACTTTGTGTGAACTATCTAAGGGCAATGTTGTCTATGCGTGTATCTTAATGTGTGAATAAAATGCTTAAACAGTTGATTTCTCTTAAAGAATATGTTATCCCTATGTAGTGCTTGAAACCTGTGTATGATGGAAACTTGTCCACAATGGAAAATTTTTACGGCACCAAGCGATTCTGCTATAGGCAGTTTTCACTGTACTAATATGCACCAAAGACGGTGAAATTCACTATGAAAAAATCATTGGACTTGACCAGGATTCGAACCTGGCTCTCCCAATTACACACCCGGCTGGCAATTGGGAGATCCGGTTTGAATCCCTGTCAAGCCAAATGAATTTTTCATGGTGAATATCTCTGTCCTTGGTGTATATCTTTGCACCCATGCGCATGACTGCATACCATATCATTTGTGCAATCGCAATGATTGGAACATATAATACTGATGTTGTGCTGGTACTTTGACAAAGGTCAAAAAGTGCTTAATTGACTGGACTGTGTAAAAATACAGATATTCATACCGGGATGCAATCTGCAAAACTCCATGCCTTGGTCCAAAATTAAGTACGTATATGAGTCAATATTCAACCTGGCTTTCATCTTTTCTCAGATATTATGGAAGGTATTTGCTTTATAAGGCACATGATTTTTCTTGAAGACATATGAAAAACCAAATGTACTTGTTGTGGGCATATTTTTTGCAAGAAGATCAGCATGCATATAATACTGATATCTTTGCTACTTCTGTAGCAACTATCATCCCAGTAAATGTGAAAAAGAAACGATGTAATAACATGTAGATGACAACAGGGAGAGGAAGTTAAATGAAGGAAATTAAAAATAAATGCCAATCCCAAACTTACAAGCAAAGTATGGTTCAAAATTTGAAGTAAATATGTTGTAACCATTAATAAGTGCCATTAATAAGTGTAAATTAAGTGCCAAAGAAATTCTTCGCAAGGAAAATCTGGGGAATTTTCCCGAAAACGTGGTAAGCAGCAAATGTAGCCATAGGAAGCAGTTTTGCGAATTGTCCCAAATTAATAAAACACTGTTTTGCTTTGGTTGCTATTACAATAATATTGCTCTTTCTAAGAGGAGAATTTGTTTGAAATTCAGTAATTTACAAATACTCAAGAAATTATGATAGATATTGGAAAATCCTACAGCATGTAAAAAAAAGGGATATGAAGCTGAGATGTCACATCGAAGTGATGGAAGAAATTGAAGAGTGATGAAATAGAAAACTATAATGCTTCACAATAGAATTAGTGAAAAATACAACAATAATGATGAAAAAAACCATGTATTGGATCGAACCCTGGATCAAATACCAGCACCAAACACCAGCCGTCCTCAGCTATTTATGAACGACAATGTCTCACAAACTGTGTGGGCGCCATATCCATGCCCAAAAGGGGGTGTTTTTTTATACAGGAGAGTTCTTCTGAACCTATCTCCCAAATTTCAGTGAAATCGGCCACTCATGAACTTGGACCTCCCCTCGTTAGACAAGTCTTATTTTGTTGACGGAAATTTGTCAAGTATTGAACAAGTCTGTGCTATGTTAGGTGACCATGTTGTGATCCGAGTAATGTTGCGTGACCAAGTGCTAGACATTTTACACCAAGGACACCTTGGCGTGATGAGAAAACGAATGTTGGCCCTTGGTGCTGTGTGTGGTGCTCCCATATTAATAATGACATACGGGGCAGAGTGAGAAGGGATGCTTCCCATGCACAGCTAGGGGTGTGAAAATTAGCGTATTTTTCAACTAAGGTCAATTACCACCACGTGGTAAATTACGGTAATTTTAGAAAATTACGATATTTTCCAGCATTTTTTAGTTTTAAGCATTTTACAGCAAACCTGTGGCTAAATAAGAAAGCCAATAGCAATAGGAAGGGAATAACAATGTTCAAACCATACCTAATACGACATTAATCTATTAGAAATGTTTAAAATTGTAAAAAGAACTATGGCAGCAACATGCAATCTGGCTTTCTTTTGTCAAAGCATGAGAAATTTTCAAGAAGAAAATTCTAATACATATTATTCTATAATGTTATAATTTAAGTAATATATTCCAAAAATGAGTCTGACATGCCTCAATTTATTAATATAACTACGTAGGAAATGTGAACTTGGCTTAAAAGAACATGTTGGGAAATTTATGTGTATGAAAAATTATCTTAAACATGGTGAATAATCTGGAAAATTACAGTAATTTTCAAAGGGTGTGGTAAATTATGAAAAATACCAAAAGGTAATTTAAGAACATTACTGAGGTAATTCTCAGAGTGGCCTCCATCTCTATGCACAGCAGTAAATTTTAAACCAGCCAGTAATGTCAACATTCCCTTGAGTGGAGAATTAGGAAGTCTGATTACCTCTCGACTTCTTTGAGTTGAAAGGTGAACAGTATTTGATTTTGGAAGATGTCTACAGCAAATGAGTACAGGTGTTCCACATGACCCAAAGTACTAATGCATTACATGTAACTGACATTTGAGGATAATAATGAGTCATGCATCCTTTGGGCTGGCAGAGGAAATAGCGGCTGATAATGGGCCCCCATTCACCTCCGTGGAGTTTAGCTTGTCCTGTGCCCAAAATCATCTTGTCCTTACTAAAATAGCTCTTTACCATCCAACAAGCAATGAACGTGCTGAGCATGGAATCCAAACTGCCAAATTGATAATCATAAAATATGCCCTGAGTGAAGTCTGCTAATTTTTAATCTGCGAATGAACTTGTGAGTAAATGTTTATTATCAAAGAGAAATACATACTCCACCATACATCCAGTACAGTTACAATAGCCCCAGTAGAACTTCATCTCCAGAGACAGCCAAGAACCTTGATCACCTATTAAACCCCCTAACAACCGAAAGTATTGTGTTGCACGCCCCAAATCCTAGTTCAACGTGAATGAAGCTGTAAAAATTAGGTTGACTGTAAAAAGTCCTGTGTATTCAGGAAAGGTTTAAAAATTTTTGGATTTGGTATACCAGGGTGATGTAGAGGAAGAAATATTACATTGTCATTTCAACCAACTCCAAGCTTCAAGCAAATCTCTTCAAGCAAATGTTTAGGACAGCAAATCAGTGGCGTAGCTAGGTTTTGGGTCTGGGTGATGTAATAGGCAGATGGATTTGTACAAAATATGACAATTTACAACACATTACACACATTTATTTATACGCATTTGGGACTTCAAGAGTGGAAACATTCACAGACTTAGGGGAGCCAGAACACAGGGCAGTGGGGGGCATTTGCCCCCCAACCCTGCCCCCCCCCCCTGGCTACACTACTGCTGCAACTCTCATTGTACCTATGTCTTTTCAAGGGTCTGTGTTGCCTGACGCAGCAGCTGTAAATTTTTTCCAGCCTCTATTACATCCACCTAATCCAACTTTATAGTTACCTGTGTCAACCCAGCCTCAAGATATCCTAACGACAGGTACTAATACTTCAGTGATACCCCCTTTCCACCCAAAGCATCACTTCATCTTACCCCTCAATGTAGAGCTGTTAAGGATCAACCTGTAGGAACTCCAATGATCTTTGTCACCCCATTGGACCCAGGGCCACTTAGTTACCCCCTCCCACTTGAAGAGGGTCAAGTCGACTAAGGAAATTACCTACTAAGTTGAGTGATTGTTTGTTCTTAACTTTCTGTAGCATATTCCATGGATACTAGAATTTTAAGGATAACAGACTTTCAAATTTGGCGTGATATCTTTTCTGAAGCTGCCAACCGCGGCGCCACTATTCGCCAGTCATGGAATCAGACGATCCCAATGTAAACAAACGTAGTTTCGCTTTTTTCCATTTCAAACTGAGGGAAATTACGGCTAGTTAGAAAGCAACTAATGGTTTTATCCGTCAGATATAACCATGTTAACTAAATCTGATATCAATATACATAATCACAGAAAACCCTTGCTATATGGTAACGTGGAGAATAAAACGCAGTACTTACATTAGCCTTAAACAAGCTGTCTGTTCTTCACACAACATTTTTTTCTCTCTCACGGTTACGGAATACCCTTTGGAGCATCCAGGAACAAAGTAAGATCTCTTACCCATTTTTAGTCGAGTAATAAATCTTTTTCTATGCCAACAATTGAAAATCCTCACAAGCCGCCATCCCGCCATGCATAAATAAAGTGATGATATTGACAAAATGTAAACAAACTCAATGAGAAACCTCACTATTGCCATCTATTGAATAGCTTCAAAAAATGTAACAAAAAAAACAATGAAAGCGCAATGAACTTGGCAATGGGGCCGGCATATTCTATGCCCATGTGATATTGTGAGGGAAGGGGGTGTGATGTTTCCAAGGTGACAGTGATTTGGTCCTTTATGTTTTCTGTACCCCTTAGTTAGGAATAAAGATTGAGACCAACCAAGCGTGTGTTGTTCATGGTTCACCCTAGACAGCAAGCATCCTCTCAATTAAAAATTTTCCCTTGAAACTCGGCTGATTCTGGACTGAAACCCCGCTGAACGGGTGAAAACTGGCTTGAAACCACCTTGTAACTGGACTGCACTGCCTTTGCCTCAACAAGAAAAACTCCGGTCAACTGAAACTCCACTGCTACACTCCCTTGCTATACTCCATTGAAAGAGAACTGCTTCTCTCTCGCTGCGTGAGTGCTCCACTGCCACTGAACAGTTGGCCCAGGTGAGGCCATTCTTTAAACTCCACTTCTTCTCCCTTGTCACGTCATTTTATTGCCTTGACACTCAGCTGCTGCAGCATTTAGGTATCCCCACTCCCAACCAGGGATGTGATCAGAAAAGGCAATTTACGTTTCGTGACAGACCTTGGAGGCACCTGAACTCGGAGTCCACATCGAAGGTGACCCAACCCCTTCACCACGGGTGGTTTATGACACCAACTGACAGTCACACTATAGTTTATAACTTCTAAAAGTTAGCTATAAATTGAAAAATTATATTTGTCTTTGTGCTGAACTAGTCATGCTGATGAAAATGTTTTTTTTCATTGCTGTTATACGATAGATATTAACCATTTTACTTGCTTTACTAATACAATGACCATTAAACTGGCTTGGTTTACTGAAGTATGTATAATGGTTAATATATGTATCGTATAACTGCGATGAAAAAACAATTTTCATCAGCATGATTACTGCAGTACAAAGATGAACATTTATGTTTAACCTTTAGAAGTTATAAACTATAGTGTGACTGGTCAGTAGGTCCCATAGACTACCCGCGGTGAAGGGTTGAGTCGCCCCTTCTACCGCGAGGCTCAGACTCCCGAGTTCGGGTGCTTCCCGAAAGAAATCCCCTCTTGCTGTTTCAGTTTGAGGGCTTTCTTGCTATTGTGCTCAATGGCCCATTCGGTAACAAGAATTTTAAGAAGCATCTACCCGGTATGTTTAGCACGTGGTTCCTCCTTCACCCGGAATTTTGGCAAAAATGGGAGAGACTAGTTCAGTCAGTAAACACTTCACTGACAGCTTTGCATTATTAATTTCCGTTATACCTACATTATATTATTTCTATGTGTTTATTGGTACATTCATCAATTTTCTCCTTTCAACAATCCTGCAAGCTAGGGGTCGAGCATAAACTACATAACCATTTTCGGTGATTTTTACCCCCTCCCTCCCTTCGTTGACAACCATAGTATTTTTCCCAAACCCCCCAGACATGTAACGTTGTCTCTATAAATGAAACTTTCAATTCAAAAATATTTTCTCAAATTTTGAGTGAGTTTATAATTCGAGTAAGGTTGATTGAAATTTTTTGTCACAAGGTCGTTATTTGACCTGCAAGAAGGTTAAAACATAAGCAATTTGATGGTATGAAGTACAACATTGTAGAGGTTATAGTTCAGTTGCATTGAGTTAAGGTGGAAGCTTGGGGTGTGAGAAACACCCCGCGTGCCCCTTCCTCATTTTAAACTCTGTTCGGGTCATTCCATGTCAACTCAACCAAGGCCCCACGCCCACCATCTCAGATTTTCATATTTTTTTCCCTGTTACTAGTCTCAACCATAGTTAAGAAAAATCCCAAATATTTTAGCCCCAATGCCTATACTTGCTGAGATATGAGTATTTGTATACACCAATGCACAAGAGGAAAAATCTGCCCGTGAGTCAAGTTATGCAAATCAACCATGTTTGTACCTCTGCATAAACTTACATAAGTCATCTAAGCCAGTAAAATTTTCAGATGACATAAACATGCGACAAGAGTTTTCAAAAATGCTATCACAAATGTTCTCCCTTGTAAACTTTTATTGTTATAAATATTCAAACATGGCAGTTTAGACAGATTTCCACAAAAAATAACATTTTCAGACACATGTGCAAATCACATTTAACACATCATAGCCACTAAAATCGGAGTAAGCATTGAAAATATTAGCAACTTTAAATTGACATGAAGTTTGGGCCCATTTAGAGCTTAATTATTGATAAATTTACTGAAAACTACCACCCCGCTAATTTTCTTTTGCTGCAAAAATGGCGTTTTCAACTTCTAATAACAAAAAAGGGATACCAAGTAGGAGATTGAATTTTTTTAGATAACATGCTGTAACCTTCTCCATTAAGTGGACACAAATCTGAAGCTGCTCCCATGATTGACAATATCTTCATAATTTATTTAAATAATGCACGTAAAACGGTTGGCTACGACACCTATGTTTCAGGGCTTCCACTTAATGGTGTGTTGGATGTGAGTAATAAATTTTCTCGGGACACATATCATTCTTTTAACTGTCCAGTCAATCAATTTTGACATTACCCTAAAGTTCCAAGCGACTAAAATGCTAACATATCAGCAAATATAAGAAATCATGATGTCAAAGCAAGTGTGAAAAAAAAGCATCCATTTTTGGATAATTCACACCTTTAACCACTAAGCATTAAGGTAATCATTCCAGACCTTCTCAACAGCAGTAATTATGATGTCGGGCAAGGTGTGCTGCCTTCCTGTGATGGTTTTTGGCACTCATACTGACATCAACATGTCTGTTGAGAACATTTGTCAGAATTTTTAGGCCACATGTTAGACTTTGCCTTGCCATCTGGTGTGTTACACAAAAAAGGCTTTGAAGGGTTTTCTCAATTTTCAGAGACTTCATTGTTGCTACATTGTTAGCTCTCATGAAGAAAGCATGACATATATCACTTTGAGCCATCAGTCATTAGAAGTGAATTTAAGAGTCGTGGTGTAGTGAAGTTCACTAGAACTTCTCCTTCTTCATTTGTTTGAAATACACAGCCAACATACCATCTGCTTTCATACATAGCGGCATATAAGTGCCAGGTTTAAATACATACAAGGTTTGGGTGCATGGGATTGGTTTTCTGTTGTTTTAATCAATTCTCCTTGTCACCCTGAACTTAGGCAGAGAAAGTCCACTTTTAAGCAACTCATTTTTACTTGTTAGAATAAAGCAGTGATGACGTCTTGTTCCTTCAATTGTTTACGCATTTTGAAATCACTCAGTTTTAATTGCTAAATCTCTGTGTCATTGCTGGAAACAAAATGAATTAATGCCTAAAACATTTTTAGTAGCCCACTCAAATAAATCACTTGCTGACAAGATATGTTGCCCACTAGGTCGCAGTAAACAAGCCCTGTTGGCCAGCTGTTTTACAGTTCCCCATATCCCACAACAAACACCTTTTTTGTGACTTGTTGCAAAAAACACCATTCTGCATACAAAGAAAAGTCTGAACAATGAAAGCGTAGGTTTTGGATATTTTCAAAGTTTCTACACTGACTTGCAGCCCAGTCACTAAAGTATTTACATTTGATTATAATGACACAATTGCTCATGGTAGACACTCTGTCAACCTCCTGAAAATAAACAACAAAAGGGTGGACTGCTGCATGACCGATGTCTGAGAAGAATCAAGGATTCCCTGCACTGAATCTTGCACAACGAAAGAGAAATTATCAGCATAGTCCAAAATCCAAAAATGGATGCTGTTTTTTTCACAATTGCAATGCCATCATGATTTCATATATTTGCTGATATGTTAGCATTTTAGTCTCTTTGAACTTTAGGGTAATGTCAAAATTGATTGGCTGGACAGTTAAAAGAATGATCCCGAATGTGTCCCAAGAAAATTTAATACTCACATACCCACTAAGTGGAAGCCCTGAAACATAGGTGTCGTAGTCAACCATTTTACGTGCATTATTTAAATAAATTATGGAGAAATGACCCTGTAGTATTGTCGATGCGATGTAAAAGAGTAGGAAACGTAAACAGGTGCATTGTAACAGCTACGTTACTTTGAGAGAACCCCCCCCTCTCCCCACTGGATACCTGCCGCAGGTTTTAAGGCAACCCCCCCTTAGTTGGTAACGTAGTTTATGCACGACCAATTGATTGAAATGTGAGGGAACTGGAAAAAAATCTTGTTTATCCTCAGTAATGTTGCAATTATATTCATACTATGTGGCAATATAGGTTTCAATTAATTAATGCCACATAACTGTTATCGTGATGTGATGGTATTTCCTCAGACTATCACGGAATTGCCATTTAAAAATTATTTCTTGTAGTTACATTAACACAAGGAAGCAACCACATATTATAGGGCTTTCTTGAAGCGGTGTTTCCAATTTTGGGTGCGAGAATATTCCTGTAGAGCCATAAAGATAGTTGTACAAGCGAAATAGATACAATATCGTGGGTGGGTGTGGAATAAGGTGGGATAATTAAACATACTAAAGCATGCCATCGCGTAGTAGTAATATTCATAGTATTTAAAGTGCAAATATCCATTTTTTTTATTTTGATAGGGGAGGGTCAGTGGATAGGGCAAGGGAGTTTCAGGGGAGTGGGCAAGGGAGTTTCAGAGGTGAGGGAGTGCCAGTTCATCATATATTTACAAGGGTGTGGGGATTATGTGTCAGTGCAGTTGCAAGGCATTTTATTGCACAGCTTACCTGCTGCCACTACACTTCCAAACTCCCTTGGTTTTGTTTCAATTTAAAGGCAGTTTCAGCAGAGAAACAAGGCAGTGTGAGTCAAGGATGTTTCAGCGCTGTTTCGATTTAGTTTCAAGGGAGAAATTTTTACTTAAGCTATTTCAAAAGTGAGACTATAATACCTAGTAAACCATTTGTGAAAAACGTTCAGTAAATTTTGTAAAAGGACTCCAAGCCCATGAGTAAAAATATTATATTAGCTTAAATAACCGCGGCAACACTCTGTGAGGAACCTCTAAGGAAAATATAATGCAAAATACCTCTTTCAAAATTGAAATATTTACTTACCTATATCGACTTCTTTGACTTGGAACCAAGCGTCCTTGGAACAGTATCGGATGTCAGCTGCAGTAATGAGATCTACCGCACCACCGACGCAAGCACTATGTATAGCTCCGATCACAGGCTTGTGGCACTAAAAATATGGGTCAAACGAATTAAAATGGGAAGCGAATTGTCACATGTATTAGCAGATAAACACTAGAAACAACTTTACCTTCTCCAGCGAAGAAATGCTCTCTTGATAAGTCAGTATTTTCTCATCGAGTACCTTGCAGCGCCTTGCTATGTCATCGTGTTCCCCAATCTCGGCGCCCAGCCCACTCATGTCGTTTAAATCAATTCCAGCACAAAATAATTTCCCGGCAGCTGATAGAACGATCGCTCGGCATTCTGGATCCCGTGACAATTCATCGAAACATTTGCGTATTTCTCTGAAAATAAGTTATTTTAAGACATACTTCTTCATAATTTATAAAATAAGTGCTATCACAATTAATCACTTATAGTAAGAACTTACAGCCACATAGTGTTGTTCATAGCATTTAGTTTTTCTGGTCTATTGAGTTCCACATTGTATACGAATGGTTTGGGAACTTTGATTACTAACGTTTCGAAATTGCTTAGGCCACTTGATACAGATGAGCAGTTTCGCTTCACAATTTGCTGCTGTGCACATCTAACTGAAAATAATTATAAATCCTACACATTGCAAACACCTAGAGATAATTTCAGCACCAGTTACCATTAAAGTATTACATACCAAGTACTTCCCCCAAAGGCTGTGCTCTGGAAATTACAGAGTGGTACATTTTGCGAAACACGATTCTCAAAATTAATCAGCTGTACGACGACCAATGTCGGTTGTGTCCCGAGTAGTCCCTTAGTTCTCAAAGATAAAAATACACACTTGACCTTTAACATATGATTTCACGCTGATCAACCGCCCAACGTACCCAACCCACTGCACACAGTTGAAAACAAAAACGTACTCTCTATCAAAGATTGTATACAACAATTTAATACTCAAGCCTCAAACAAGAAAATAGCAAGACAAAAAGTATAAAAGTACAGTCACGTTGCATTCAGACATCTGCAGCTACTATAGCGGTAATATAGCAATCATAGCAATGGAATCTCCCATAACTTGCCTAACTTCACGAATATAAGGGGCAGAAAAAAATCTGTAAAATACGGGGGGAATTAGGCATTCCCTCACGTGTATAGCTCTACATAACTCCTTGAAACTGAATTGGCGATAGGTTTACATTGGAAATTGATAAGGGATGAAGGATAATAATTAAAAGAAAAACTAAACCTATCGGTAACAACTAATAAATCTTGCAAAAATGAGTCTTGAAAAAAAGGAGAAAAAACAAAGACTTCGCAGAGAAACATGATAATTAAACGAAATATTTTCACCATTGCAACAAACATTTCGCGATCCATTTTATAATGAGTAGGTATTAACGCAATTAGGGAAGGATAAAAGTCAATAAAATGAAATAAGCACATCTTAATGAGGATAGGTGTTTATTTCGGTTTCTCTCATAAAGCTAGCGTGAAAATTTTTTCATGAGTAAATAGCGTTCAAATCGTCCCGCTGTCTGATGAGTGCGTGTTCGTCGTCTGCAGAATCAAGAATATGGAAATTCAATGAAATTTGAATATGACCGGAGCGTTCTGAAGTCAGGATGTGTTCTATTTTGTTCCACGCCGTCTTCGCTGTCTCTATTTGCTCCTCTTTCCGCACCGGCCCCGGCTCCTCTTCCGCATCCTCCTGCGCTTCCTCTTGCCGCACCTGCTCGCCGACTTGGCTTTCTTCTGACCACAGCTCCGTCCTCGTCTCTTCGCGCTCCTCCCTCTTCTCTTGGCCTTCTCTCCGCACTTCTCTTTACTCTTCTTGCGGCTCACCCGGCAGCGCGTGATCTGGCCCAACTTGTTCCGGCAAATCTTACACTTCTTACGGCAGCTGCTGCCGCTCCTCTTCCTACGGCTCCGTGACCGACGGCGGCATCCATCTTCCGCGTGCACCAGCGAGTAGCGGCCAGATTTCAGCTTCGTCACGAGGCCGCATTCCACTGCGTTCCTCAGGGCCACCCCGTAGTGGCGAGACTTGACGTCTTGCAAGCCACCATCTTGCTCCAGGAACTTCATCAATTCTTTGCGAGTGACTCCGGGGCCGATGTTCCCTATGGCATCCACCACTTTGCCCAGAAGTTGTTCTCGTTTCGTGATCATCCCTTTTACAATATTTTCATACGGGCTACAACTGAAATTTTGTGACTTAGGTTGGCCGAAACGCTTTAGAGAGTTAACGATGGCATATCTTTCTAACTTTCCCCGTAACAATCGGGGTAAATAAAAGAAGCTGTCGTCAGGGTTTCCATGATGTAGATAAAATATATTTATCTCAGTTTAAATATCAATTTCAAAGGGTGGAATGATAATTAAGAGAATTACTTGGCCCAAGCAAGGCTTTTTTCAATAATTAAGATTTTTCCATGTATATTATTACCAGTTTGAACGGTTACCCTTCAATTTCCTGATTGGTATACTACAACTGTAAACGTGGGTTTCACAACACCTTATTCAAAAAATGATATAATATGCGTATTGTGAAATATATGAAACTCCACTGTACTTGAAAATCTTAATTATTGAAAAAAGCCTTGCTTGGGCCAAGTAATTCTCTTAATTATCATTCCACCCTTTGAAATTGATATTTAAACTGAGATAAATATATTTTATCTACATCATGGAAACCCTGACGACAGCTTCTTTTATTTACCCCGATTGTTACGGGGAAAGTTAGAAAGATATGCCATCGTTAACTCTCTAAAGCGTTTCGGCCAACCTAAGTCACAAAATTTCAGTTGTAGCCCGTATGAAAATATTGTAAAAGGGATGATCACGAAACGAGAACAACTTCTGGGCAAAGTGGTGGATGCCATAGGGAACATCGGCCCCGGAGTCACTCGCAAAGAATTGATGAAGTTCCTGGAGCAAGATGGTGGCTTGCAAGACGTCAAGTCTCGCCACTACGGGGTGGCCCTGAGGAACGCAGTGGAATGCGGCCTCGTGACGAAGCTGAAATCTGGCCGCTACTCGCTGGTGCACGCGGAAGATGGATGCCGCCGTCGGTCACGGAGCCGTAGGAAGAGGAGCGGCAGCAGCTGCCGTAAGAAGTGTAAGATTTGCCGGAACAAGTTGGGCCAGATCACGCGCTGCCGGGTGAGCCGCAAGAAGAGTAAAGAGAAGTGCGGAGAGAAGGCCAAGAGAAGAGGGAGGAGCGCGAAGAGACGAGGACGGAGCTGTGGTCAGAAGAAAGCCAAGTCGGCGAGCAGGTGCGGCAAGAGGAAGCGCAGGAGGATGCGGAAGAGGAGCCGGGGCCGGTGCGGAAAGAGGAGCAAATAGAGACAGCGAAGACGGCGTGGAACAAAATAGAACACATCCTGACTTCAGAACGCTCCGGTCATATTCAAATTTCATTGAATTTCCATATTCTTGATTCTGCAGACGACGAACACGCACTCATCAGACAGCGGGACGATTTGAACGCTATTTACTCATGAAAAAATTTTCACGCTAGCTTTATGAGAGAAACCGAAATAAACACCTATCCTCATTAAGATGTGCTTATTTCATTTTATTGACTTTTATCCTTCCCTAATTGCGTTAATACCTACTCATTATAAAATGGATCGCGAAATGTTTGTTGCAATGGTGAAAATATTTCGTTTAATTATCATGTTTCTCTGCGAAGTCTTTGTTTTTTTTCCTTTTTTTCAAGACTCATTTTTGCAAGATTTATTAGTTGTTACCGATAGGTTTAGTTTTTCTTTTAATTATTATCCTTCATCCCTTACTAATTTCCACTGTAAACCTATCGCACTCATCACTGACTGCAATTCCTAGCCAGTCACTTAATGCACAACAACGAGAAGGGATTCAAAAATTGGGTAATAGATATGTGATTAAACTCACGAAGCAGGTTGAAATAAGACCAGTAAGAATGTGATCGACCTTGCAAAGAGTCATGTATTTCTAATTTTTAATTATGTTGTTTTGATAAATGCCATAAGTAAAGAAAAACAAATTTGCAGCCTCGAAAGACCTGTGCAATCTGCGCAGTGTGCAGAAAACTAGAAATTTGCACTTTTTTGTTTTTGCTCAATATCTTATAAATTTGTGACTTACAGAAAAAAATGATCTATTATTAATTAAAGAATATACATTAGGCTACAGTTTAAGCCCAATATTAACTAAAAATGTCCAGAAATACTTGAGAAACATCTCTTCAAAAATGGCAATTTTTTCCAAATAGTGAAAATATTTCGTTTTGGTCATGTTTCTTGCCACCTTTCTTGCCATATATTGGTAAAAGTAATCATCCCACAGGAGAACGTTTAAGAAATAAATCTATATTAAATTTATTTAGCTTTAATTTGAGCTCAAAATGACTCCTGTATATATTCCCAATAGTTTCTTTAAATATGGCATAATAACAAAAATTACGGAAAAATGGATTTTGCGAAAAATCAATGTAAACGGTTTTGAGCACCACATTAATCAATTATAAAGTAAAAAATACTTTATAGATATTTTTAGCATGTGTTGTGTTATTTTTATGATTATTTTAATCCTCCAACGCCCTCCTATGTGCTCTGCACCGACCCTTTAAACTTCCCATGGAGCCGTCATTAGTGCTGTGCAGCGACCTCGCACGCTGTTATTATTTGAGGCAATTCATATTGTCTTGAAGAAATATCTTCTGACCTGCTTATAAAGTATGTTTTATACTTTGAGTTTTATCAATAGATTATTGTTATCTTAAGATAGTACCGCATCGCTATTTTGAACCTTTTTTATTTCTTCCTTATGAAATAAGTAACGGTTTTCTCGCATAATTACCTCGTAGTTATTCTTGTGGAAAATTGCCAGTCATTTTCATTTATGATGTTATTCCATAAAATTAAGCCTGAAACTACAACTTTTACAATTCCACGGTTTATGGCTTGTATTTATTTCGCATAGATAATAAGTTGGCAGTACCTACTGATCGTGTGTAATACGTTCTACGCAAGAGATCAAGTCCAAGGCCATGTAATAGGAAAAAGAAGAAGTCTATCACGCCCGGATGACACGCGACGCGATTTCTGTCTGTTGCTTGAAATGGTTTTGTACTCGTACTAAAATACATGAACGGTCTTTGCTAATATAGGTAGGTAGGTCTAACCTAGCCTAAGCTAATAGGTCTAGTGTTTTTATTTACATTTCAACGAAAAAAAAAATTTCTCCTACAATCTCCGACGTACTTCCAATACAAGCATTCATAAATGCGCAATTTGACCTAAACAATCTCCATAAATACCTGCCTCTGATAATGGGCAAGAAAATTGTGGTGTGATGAACTCACGAATGCTTCCTAGAAACCCAGCCCATCTAAAAATGTAAGAGGCATCTGGAACGAAGTTAGTTCTCTGATAGGAGAACAGATCCCAAGCCTGTGAAAAACTAAGAAGTTCTGGTCCGGCCTGAGGTCAGACTTGACAATCCAGCAGACCCTAATGGGGTCAAGGAAAAGCAGCGGCGCGGTGACTCACGGACGTGGAATCTCCAGCTCTGTGCTGGCAAGGTGGATCATAGGATTGGTGTAAATGCGGAATGTATGCGAGAAAGTGGAGCGTTTCTGTTACATCTCCTGTTCTACAGGTGAACATGCTGATATGAGGCGTTCTCAAATCATTCGAAACAGTGATGATGTGGAAATACTAAAAAACTGATTCATTATCCATCCTCCATTTCCAGTTACTGATAAGTTATTTTCCATAAGTAGCGGAGTTGTAGGGGGCCAAAACATCAACTGCCACAAGACCCAAGAACTGGGAACCGAAAGAGTGACGAAAATCGTTGGGAGCACATTAGGAAAAGTACCCTTCCAACGTAAGAACAAAGAATTCACTTTGGCATCCATCAACAGCTCCGTCAAAGTGGCAAACAAGAGAAGAGACATCGATACACTTACAATTTTCCAGAGGGTGTGCATAACGAATCGGACGAAGAATTAAAATGTCACTTCAAGCATGAATTAGCACCATTTCCAATGTCATTTTTCAATGAACAGGGGGTGCGAAAGGGAACCAAGTCCAGCGTCAACTCTGCTTTTACTCCACTCTCCATCAGCAGCCCAAACGACACCAATACGTTTGTAGTAGTGGATGGTGGATACCTTTTACACAAAATTGTCTGGCAACGCAAAATTTCCGTAAGGACCATTGTCTCGGGTTGTGTCAGCTATGCAAAAACCACTTTGGAAGCAATGCGTCGATTGTTTTCGACGGCTACCCTTCGGAGAAAACCAACAAAAATACCAAAATTGCTGAAATAATGCGATGCTGTGCTGCTCACTCCTGCAGTGATATGCTTTTTGAAGAGTCCACCATCATCCAACTACCTCAGTAAAACTATTGGCAAATGCTAACAACAAGAGGCGCCTCATCGCAATCCTTCGCAATGCACTTGAGCAGCAGGGTTTTGCAGTGAAATTATCCGAAGAATTCCCTGATTGGGACATCATTGACGCATCACTATCCAAAAGTAAAATATTTTACCGTCTTATTGTTATTGCAGAAATGTAGTCCTCCTGGTCCTCCTAAATGGTTTGGGCTCAGCTGCAACGAACGTCTACCTCCAAATAAGTGACAGATGGGAATCTGGGTGTTTCTATTTATCAAGCTCATCATACACCCAAGGAACCATACAGTACCCGCATGGGAATATTCTTTTTCCACATGCCTTCAGCAGGTGCGACACCACATCTGCCCCTTTCGGGCAAGGAAAAACAAAGTTGGCTGTATTTTTCGTGTACTACGTGGCCACTTTTGTTATTATAACCATACTATCATATTTATCAAAATAAGATACCTTGTTTGAATGAAAAAAGTAGGAAACAAATTTATTGTGTTTGAAAATAAATATAATTACTTACTCGTGTCAACTCTCTTGTGCAGCTTCAATATTTTACGCCCCTTATGTTACTTAGGTAGTGGGGGATGCAGCTGCCGCAAAGCCGGATTAAAATGCTGAGCGGAATATAACTTTTGATGTAGTAAATCATGCCAGAACCTTGCATCAGTTCATATTAAGGATCCCGACGACGACGAAGACTATATCTTTGTCTCTATCTTCATCTACTAAAAATACTAGTAGTAGTCTCTATCTTTGTCGAATACTAGTAGCACAGAGTAAAGATATAGGGGCCTATTACGAACGGCTCACCGCATGCGGTGAGACTCCGCCGGCGGTGTCACTCCGCTCGGAAGTGCGTTCACCGCCCCAAGCGATTACGAGTGGCTGCCGGTCGGAGTCATACGACGGCTAGGGGGTCGGTGTGACACCGCGGCCGGATACCCTGCCTTTGTGACTCCGACCCCTTAATGGCGGACGTTTGTTTACCTTTTTCGGGTCGAGCTGGCGTTTTTAAAGCAAAATATCCGACGATAGAGACTGGTTAAGCCCTCATATTTTGTATTATTTATAATATTAATATCTGAGTAAGTTCATTAAATATAAAACTGGAGCAATTGGAAACCAAAACATTTATAGTAAACATCGTTGTAGCAGTCTGAATCACGGCCGTTGGAGGTGGATACATATTGATTGTAAGTTGGTTTTATCGACGATACTTAATTCGTTTATGTAATTAGAAGAATTAGAACAATTGTGATGTTTTATAATGTCCGCTATGCTTTTATATACAATAACTTCATCCATTTATTCATAGGTACCGGAAAATTCGTCGTTTATGACTGCCTGTGCTTGTATTGTAAGGTGAATACAACTTTTGCTCGCTGCTTGGAGATTTCTACGAACATCTTTTGTGCCAAACTAGTGTTATTTTCAACATGACTACTCCCGTTAATCTACTGCTGATAATCACAGTGCCAGTGGTGTTGTAATGCTCAAAGTTTTACTAGGTTGAAAAATATCGGCCAAGAGTTGTAATTATCAGTGTTCCATCGTGATTGGTATGTGAATAGTGCTATTATTCTATATCTATACTCCCGTTAATCTACTGCTGCTAATCACAGTGCCAGTGGTGTTGTAATGCTCAAAGTTTTACTAGGTTGAAAAATATCGGCCAAGAGTTGTAATGATCAGTGTTCCATCTTGATTGGTATGTGAATAGTGCTATTATTCTATCGAGATATATCTGACGGTAATTTAAAAATTGCCACTGGCGTGTTCACCTCCGTTATTCACCGTAGAGATGATATTTCACGATCAAGCTATCAAGAGTGAAGTTTGTTTATTCGAGTATATGAATCGTATTAACGAATAGTAGTGAGGAAAGGCACCTGTGCCACTTGCGTGGGTTAATGTAAGGCTTAAAATCAGTGAATAAATAATAGTTTTCATCATAACGAGCCCTGTGATTGTAATGTTTTACGTGATGAAAATAAGAATGGCAGTGACTTCCAGTTTGGATGATTGTATTAGCCTATTTCCCTCTATATTTTTATGGTGTGTGCTACTATATCGTTTGTGGATTTATCTATATTATTGAAATACGTTGTCGCTTGTGTGTGCGTGTTGGCACAGAACCGATTCGCGATCTCACATATGTATTGTGGGCAGACTTTTTCTGTGATTGTGTATTCGTGCAACCAAAGTAAATGGTGAAACTCTGTCACATTATCATGAAATAAAAGTGTATTTTAATAATAATTGCACTTCTTGTGTTTCTTTAACTGTTTATTGGTTTTCACAGATAACTGCTTAAAAGTTATTTTTCATTATTTAAAAAAGTGCCTTTCTTGTGCTCTCTGAATAGCTTTCCAATCCCCATCACTTAAACGAAAGGTATGCAGAGCAACAGATTTTTTGTTATTTCACAGGAATTAAGTGTTTTTGCCTGTGATTAAGGCTCTCCAGCTAAGTATTCGTTGTGGATTTTCGTACATTTCTTTACGTATGCGCATTGCGGTCGCAGCTTTAATGCGCTCAACTCGATTATTTTGTCTGCTGGAGAGAGTTCCCGCGGAATTGAAACACTACAAACGCTTGCCATTGGCTGCAGCTGTTTCCGTGTTGAAGGAGCGCAGAATTTTTCATATAAACGTCACTTCCGCCGCATCGCTCCTCTCCGACCCCTAGTGAAGTCCTCACCGCCCGGCGGTGTGACTCCGTACGTCCCATTCGTAATCGCAGGGGTCGGAGTGACACCGCAGGCGGAACGGAAACTCCGCCTGGCGGAGTCTCAACGCCCTCTCGTTCGTAATAGCCCCCATACAGAGAGGACAGATGGCGACTATATCATTGTTTTCTTGTAATGGGAATTGCGCACGGCGGCCATATTGAAAATAAGTGAAATATGCGGGAAATTCGAAACAAATCAAGCGCCTACGACTTTATGTACATGAAACATTGGCGTATTAACTCTCAAATTGCCGTCATTATACCAGTAGTTTGATGCAATATGTATAAGGACATCAGAAGCAGACATGCGCTCGCTAAAGAAGCATTTTCGAAGAGAAGGGAATTGATGAGGGGCGGTCTGATAAGAGACGTAAAGAAGAGGCTGGTGAAAACTTTAATATGGAGCGTGGCGCTATATGGGTCGGAGACTTGGTCATTGCGAAGGGAGGATGTGCGTAGACTTGAGGCGTTTGAGATGTGGGTTTGGAGAAGGTTAGCTGGATGGCGAGAAAGACGAACGAGGAGGTATTGGATATGGTCGGAGAGTAGAGGAAGCTTGTGGCAGAGGTTCGGAGAAGGCAGAAGATATGGATGGAGGAGGTTTTGAGAGGAGAGGGCATGTTGAAGAGAGTGATAGAGGGGAGAACACTGGGGAAGCGTGGAAGAGGAAGGAAGATGATCTGAATTCTGGACGAAATAAGAGGAGGTAGAAGATATAATGAATTGAAGAGGGATCTAATGGCGGGACATCCTTAGGAGGGAAAGCGAGACAGTGTCTATGAAATTGGGATGCAGAATTGGGACTGTCAAAGAACGCATCGAAACGTTGCCCGCCATGGACCTAACTACCGGGTAGAAACCCCGAAAGATCACTGACATAAATCTTCGCCGGGAAAGCCTGAAAAAGTTTTTTAAAACTTTGTCTTTGTACTAATATCTTCTCGTTTAAGACATGTTTTGGGAATGGTTAAATATAAGCTCGTGTTCCGCCAGCTCAAACATCCGAAGGCTCACAAAAACGATCGTGTACGAGAAATCTCTCAGCCCGAAGTTCTGGGTTGGGTATGGGCTTGGCTATTCGTGACCCATCGGCAGTAGAGCACGCGACATTCCTGTTATATAATAGCCTGGACAGAATAGGACTTGAGGCGTTTGAGATGTGGGTTTGGAGAAGGATGGAGAAGGTGAGCTGGATGGCGAGGAAGACAAACGAGGAGGTATTGAATATGGTCGGAGAGGAGAAGAAGCTCGTGGCAGAGGTTCGGAGAAGGCAGAAGAGATAGATGGAGGAGGTTTTGAGAGGAGAGGGCATGTTGAAGAGAGTTATAGAGGGGAGAACACTGGGGAAGCGTGGGAGAGGAAGGAAGAGGATAGGAATTCTGGACGAAATTGGATTATTAGTCGTTATGGTTTTAAGAATGTAAGTTAAGTTCTTCGTAATTACTCCCATTCTATAAGCAACAAGGGATACAGTGGAGATCTCACTACTCTCCTGTGGTAATTACCTGAAATTGTTGTAGAAGAAATCCTTTTGTAATTTTTCACTCTTTTTTAATAAACTGACCGGTTTCAATGCCTCAACATCATTATGAGAGTTGGATTACATGTTTAAGCAGAATTGGCGTCATATTTAAGGGTACAGGATGAGGGGTTGAAGGAGGAGCTTTGAGATGAGGAGAGATCAGATGTTATACAACCCCTCCCCCATATCCAGTCCTCTAAATTTAGACGCCAACTGTACTTGAACATGTTGACACACTCTGATGATGATGTATAGACACTGAAACCAGTCAGTTTATCAAAAAAGTGTGTAAAATAGCAACGTGATTTTTTCTTCAACTTGTCACGATTCCATAAAGTCACTTCGCCTATCATAACATTAAAAGCTGAAATATGAAGTTCACGGTTGTTTTATTAGTGCCTTGAATGCAACATAGCCACATTAGCATGAGTATCACGTACATAAAGATCTACAATTATATCAAAATTTAATATGGTATCAATAAATGCCATGAGCCTACCTAGCCATACAAAAGTAAAACAGTATAACCTTCCACAGCTGCTGTTGACCTGAACATGACATACAGTGAATAATGACATATCCAGATTAAACCGAAGCATTAAAAGAAAAGTATGTCCATAATATGTGCTACAGGCGATGCAGTAGAGAGATCTCATCATTCTCTAATTAAAACTTGCCACTTTACTTACATTATTTAATTTAGATCCCAGTTATTATCAGCCTACATAGGTAATAGGAGCAAACTCTCTGCCAATAAATATTCCAGTTATACTCCCCTTTGCGCATGGAATAGAATAATACTGCCAAATACTGCATCTTGGACATATTGCAAATATTGTAAGGAAGAAGGGAAAAGGAAACAGGGAATACGCCATAAAATTAATTACACAACTAAAGTTCCTTGAATAATATAAGTTTATTTTGATCACAAAATCAATTTTTTCAATCGAATTCACAAAAGCAAGCAAGCAATCGATTTTTTGGGTTGCTACATAACGTGTACAACATTAACCTTGTCTATCTTTCTACTTTTTCTGTGAATACCAGCTGCGTACAGATTCCAATGAATTATTACTTTCAGCAGTCTTTAGCTGCTGAATCAAAACTTCACTTTTCTTCTTCAAACGATGAATTTCAACCCTCTGCCTATTTATGACCTTCTTCAACTTGCTGATGATATCAGCATCACATGGTCCAGTTGGACTGGATCCCGTCAGGTCACTATTACCAATTTTTGGCAGTTGCCCTTCCTCTGGAATAACCACATTACATCGGAAAAACTATAAGTACTCAGTAATTTTAAAAGAATCATTCCTATTTCCCATAGGTTTACTTCAATGCTATAAGATTCAGACTTCATGGTTATAGGCATATTATCCATTGGATGAAACTGTTAATGATGCATCAACTGAGAGTCTATCATCTTATGTCTTGAGTTTTTCAATATTTATGAAACTTATAGCAGAACTGAGTGATACTATCGAGACAAAAAGGTATAATAAATGATAAAATAGGAATACTATAAGGCCAATACCATGTATATTTCTCTCAACTATTTCCAGATTGTTTAATCTCAGTTCAATGGACTCCAAAAATGTTTTGTACCTCTTTGTTTTAACACTAAATAACAACTATAAAACAAAAATATAATTACAGTACTACGACAGTAACTACGGTTTAAAAGCTGAGATTTTACGCAGTATCATAATTACATCAAAGTTTGTGAAGTTGTCTAAATTGACAAGCAGCTGCCAGGTCATATCATATTTTGAAAAGGCATACACAAGCATTATAAAAAATGTACATCCTCATATCTCACATGTTGCTCATCCGATAAACTAACGTTTTGAAACATACATCAACGGATAACTTCATAGTAGCTGACCTTCAGCACTCTCCGCACAAGCATCAGCATCATGCCTTGGCTTCGGAAATTTTCTTTGGCTGGCCATGGTCGGTGAAGGATTAGGCACATCAAATATATTAGGGACCGCATTGCCATGCAATCGTTTTTTTTAATTACGGAACATTATCCCTTCGATGTGCACACTACAAATCCTGCAGTTGTTATTCTGATAACTGGGGGTCTTGCTTTCCAAATCCAACCGACGGCAACTAATCACCCATTATTTGCACCTGCATCATAAACACATATTGTTATCAAACCATTTCCGCTATTTCAATTCACCAGCGTGTAGAAACAGAAAAATTATAAATGTTTCAATCCAAATGTGTGACCAGTAAACATTTATGAAATAACTTACCTCACAGGGTCTTTCGGGAAACTGTTCTTTTCTTCCGCCATTCCCGAGTTGTTCTTGCAATTTATGGCTGAGCACCAAGCAACACCGCTTCTTCTTGTTTTACTCGTCTCCTCAATCATTTTCCTTGAGTCCCTCCAATACCAGTCACAATGTTAATTTCGTGAAATAGGTGATGAAACGCGATTTATCTATAAAATTCCGTAACTCTCAACCTAGACCTTACCAACGCTCGCTTCGTTTCCTACTGCTCAACCCCGATTCACTCATTTAGAACATGGCGAAATGCGCAATGAGCGATTACCGCTTTCAGCGCCATCTGTCCTCTCTGTATATCTTTACTCTGTGCTAGTAGTCTCTATCTTTGTCGAATGAGTTGAATAGCTCCCTCCACATGCTCAGGGATTCTTCGAGGACTTCTCAAAGCCAGGAACCGTCGAAACAAGTGAAATTAGAATGTAGCAGATTAACTTTTAGCATGTGAATATTAAATATCGTAATTACATCTTTTTTGTGCTAAAAAATGAAAACTATAGTAGTTACTATGAGACCTGTTTTCATTGATTTTTCCCAAAATCAATTTTTCTGTCATTTTGGTTTTATGCCATATTTGAAGAAACTATTGGGCATACAGGAGTCGTTTAGGAGCTCAAATTAAAGCTAAATAAATTTAATATAGATTTATTTCTTATATGTTTTCTTGTGGGATGATTACTTTTGCCGATACATGGCAAGAAACATGACCAAAACGAAATATTTTCACTTTTTGGAAAAAATTGCCTTTTTTTGAAGAGCTGTTCTAAAAATGTTCTGGACATTTGTAGTCAATTTTGGGCTTAAACTGCAGCCTAATGTACCTTCTTTAAATAATAATGGAGAATTATTTTCTGTATGTCACATATTTTAGGAGATATTGAGCAAAAAACAAAAAAATGCAAAATTTGTGCAGTTTTCTGCGCACTGCGCAGATTGCACGGGTCTTTCGAAGCTGCAAATTTGTTTTTTTTACTATTGGCATCGATCATAACAACATATTAAAAAATTATTAGATATTCATTAATACTTTTGGAAGGTCGGACGTATAAAGTGACTTGATTGAAATTTGCTCTTGTAATGCAAGTCTCGAAATCTACAGTAATTCGTTCCATTATGCTCATTAACTCTACCTACATGGAACGAATATTCAGCTATAAGGAAGATAATTTGGACCAATGGAAACATTTAGAAATCCACTGAATGAGATAAACCGAAATAAATACTTGCCCTCATTCAAGGCTGTAGCCAGAATACTTTTTCGCGGGAGGTTCAATTACGACTTTAACCCCAAAACATATTTCTGGCTGGGGCCTTAGATTACTAGTTTGGGGCATGGATCGCAATGGAGATATTTTTTGGGAGCGTGTTTAATGAATCGGAGGTTGAGACGGTGCCCCCTATATTAATTGGTCAAAGTATGAAATATACCTACCTATATTTTTAAAAATTCTTTTTTTACTTGAAATAGGATATTGGATAGGATAGGATAGGATATATCCTAAGTTTTTGTCACTATTTTATTTTATTTTAGGTATTCTTAAATGTAGTGCTGCAATTTACATAGCCATATTAAAATAGTTCGATAAAATAAAAAAGGATTATTTTAATTTTGATTCAACACTTGTATTTATTTTTGCATGCACTGTTACATAAATGTTATATATTCAAATATAGTAGATGCTAAAACTTTAATAGATTTAAAAAATATCTACTGCTTTGAGGAGATATTATTTAGCATCCACTTTCTGACTTTAACAAATTAAAATATTACAACATGCTCAAAATTAGAGTTAAAATATTTATAAAATCATTCTTCTATATATCAATAACTTTATGTGTAGGAATGCTGATGTCGCGGTGAGTGGACATGGACTCGGTTTTGTCCAAATGAATTTCGTAATTTGGATTTCAGCCTTCTTTGAAATGAAATTGAAAATGGGGTTGAAAATGAACGTTCAGCCGCACAAGTTGTTACTGGGAGAGTTGAAAAAATATTCAATAAAATACATATATATTCGGATAAAATGAATCTGATGTACACATGATATACCTATTGAAAGGACAATTTAAACTGACAAAAGGAGAGGAAACTAGTTTTAGGGATATGTGCTTGTTTATTGTGCTCTGTTTCATAGTATACTGGTTTACTGCTACTTGCGCAGTATCAGCCCCTCAGAATGATTTATTATTTATCAAGAAATTAATTCAATACAAAAAAATTATTGCAAAAGTTTCTGAGATGGCCACAAAAAGTTTTCTGGTCACTTGTGGTATTTATCTGAGCAATTAAGCGGTCTAGAGTTATTATATGGCAGTGTTCCTCTTGAAAGCAAAAGAACAATGGCAAATATAATTAAATCTCAGGCATCAAAATCTGAAGCGATGAAAAATCTAGACTTTCGTCCTAAAATAAAGAATGTGGAGCCTTTGCTGTTCCAAGAAGTCTGATTTTGTAGGGCCCAATACCTTGTATTTGTTTAAAAGATTTGGGCTAGCAAATGAGTTTTTAAGCAATGATTCAGAGAACTGGGGTTCTTGCGACGATTTCAAGAAAGCGTGTGTGTTTCTTTCTGACCTTAATGTGGTAAACGACGTAGGTATCTGAGCGAGGAGTGGCGCTCACTCGAGAATACATGGAGAGCGTGAAATCTGAGGAAATTTTACAACATTTGTTCATTGTAGCACATTATACCAGAAAGAAGGCCAATGTACCAAATTTTTATTCTTGTTGGGAATCCTTATTATTATTAATTGTTACAGTTGTAACATGACCCTCCGAGTCCCCGGCAAGCATCGGGTTTCATTGCCGTCATAATGGCCGGAGACTCTAGAGGGGTTGTGCAGTAATCGCAGCCACGTCCGACGCCCATCGGATGAGTGGCTACGCTGCTGTCGGGTCATGCGTCCGCAGTAGACGGAGTGACCCCAGGATGACGGCCTTCTGCATGCGTGCAACTAGTGATTCCGCCTGTGCCACGCAGGACGGAATGCACTTGATGTTATTTATCAGCGAGCCCTTAACTCCACCGAGCACACCTATGATGAGGACCACCAGTTTCACAGAGTGTCCGGGGTACATCTGCCGAAGTTCAAAAAGCAGGTCTTGATATTTCGTCCGTTTCTCCACCTCTTTCGCATCCATGTTAGTTTCAGCCGGAGCCGAAAACTCGATCACGAACATGGAGCGTGTGAGGTGGTCGAGGAGAACGATATCAGGCTTGGTCGCCTCCAACTGCCTGGTGGTGGAAAAGGAGTAATTCCACCAGATTGTACATTTATCGTTCTCCACGACGGACTCGATATCTGCAGGGGCATAGGGCAGCACAGGTGTTTAGTCGATGCCATAATGGTGTCGAAGGTGAAAGTATAGCACCCGTAGGGCCGCGTTGTGCCGAGCTAAATACGCTGACTTGCGTAATAACTAGAGCCGGAGAGAAGGTGACTCAAAGTCTCCGGCTGGGCTCGGCACGCCCTACATCTCGTGTCCGCAACCTCCGCCTTGAATATAATGCGGCGGCACACGAGTGTGTTTATGACACCATCCTGGCACGCGAGGACAAAACCCTCGGTCTCGGACTTCAGACCGGCGGAGCGTAGGAAGGCAAACGTCAGCTCCTTCGATAGCCCATGCTTTTCGATGTTTCGATAGAAACCTCCATGCATGGGCTTATCGGTATGCACCTTGAGCAAGGCCTTCTGCTCGGCTTTTTTGTTTCGAGCTTGAGGACGTCTGCCTTCAATGACAAGATGGTCGTGTCATTGTCGCTTCCGTCGAATGACGGGTCGAAGTCGAGACCGGTTTCGTCCGCTGCCCTCTTTGCCGCCTGGAAGAGAAACGCCCCTGCTCCCGCACTCTCGTGATCTCTCACGAGATTGAGCAGGGGGTCCCTGCTTTTCAAGACTCGGCAAGCTATACCCAGGACAACTCTGTTGTGGAGACACTCCAGACTCAATAGTCCTCTACCACCTACATTGCGAGGGAGATACAATCTGGCGACGGAAGATTTCGGATGAAGACTTCTATAGATGGTCATCATCTTCCTCGTTCCCCTATCGAGGTTCTGCAGCTCGTTGACATTCCACTTCATGCATCCGAAGGTATACAGCAGTGTAGGAACCGCGAACATGTTCGTGGCAAGAACCTTGTTCTTGCCTAACAACTCAGAACTCCAGATGTTTCTGAGAGTCTGTCTGTATTTGGCGGTGATCCTTCCCTTCACTGCTGCAACCTCCTGCATATCGGCGCTGGGGGACGCCGAGAATTTCATAGCTGTCATCGTCCTCGAGGTGACGAATGACGCTCCCGTCAACAAGTTACACGTCTTCTTTGATCTCCGAAAATCTTCCTCTCGCCAAGTGGATGGATGCACACTTGTCCAATCCGAACTCCATCCCTATAGCCTCACTGTATTCCAGTACGGTGTCCAGGGCAGTGCGGAGGTCTTTCGCATTAGAAGCGTATAGCTTCAGGTCATCCATATAAAACAAATGGGTGACCTTATGCTTCCTGTCACCTGGAAAACCGCACATGTATCCTTTACCTCGTCGCAGCCTGAGGGACAGGGGTAGGACTGCATAGGCGGATTTAGGGGGGGGGCACGGGGGCACGTGCCCCCCCCAGACGCTTAAAAAATGGACAAGATTTTTAATACGGTCCCGTTATAATTGCGTTCGTTTTGATTTGTGTATTACGGAGCCTCATTCATTTTAGCTTTAAGCACAAGTCAAGAAGACAGATTTGCCGGTCATTGGTCATTCGCTAGTCAGCGCTCGAAAAAAAATCATCGCCCAAGTGGGAAGGGGGCTCGTGGGGGGACCGTGAATGGCATTAACGCTTGCGAGTACGAACCATCCCTCGCAACTCGGTGACATTCTATCCGTCTCAGGTTCTTTCCTTCCCCTCCGTGCCTGTGCGTGTACATGGAAATATTTGCAAACAGCTAAACCCTGAGCTCCAGAGCTCAAACCGGTTGGGGAAAGCGGGCTGACTCGGCTCGCTTCTCAGATCCATCTGGCCAGACCGTTCCGTTTACCATACGGAGATGAGCCGCTCATTTCGTTCTGAGATCGATTTGTTAACGAAGTGATGGTTTCCCATCTAACCTGGCTTCCTAGCTTTGCTGTGCACTTCAAAACACCCGGGCTTCGTCTGCTTGCTGCTAAAAAATCAGCTCGTGAGAATATCTGCGGCGGCAGAATGCGAGGTAAGACCGACCATCAGTCGGACGCCTCGTTCGCTGATTTCTGCCGCTGTTGCTCCGTCGCCTTGCTAGGCACCCTTCGAATAGATCGCTACATTGTCGCAACTACTAGTGTTGTGTGCTCTTTTTCTCTGGGATTTTATCTGGGACGAAGACCGCGAAGTTGACGATGAGGAGGACGAAGACAATGTTTTTAGGGACGCAGCATATAAGGACGGCGACGTCAATGTATTAAAATTAAATTGCGATCGATGAATGAGCGTAGGCGCGCGTGAGAGACGACGGGGCGAGGGGAGGGCCGAGAGTTCGACTTGTACGCAGTCAGTCACGAACGTCCGGCCAAGTTAGTTTCTAGTGTTTGCTATTGTTACGATTGCATAATATAGTGCGTGACGAGTGATATTATCTATACATGAGTGACAAAGATAGAAAAAGACAAAATAACTTAAGGGCGCATTTCTATGCAAAAAAAACAAAAAACGGACGATGCAGTTACGGAGACAGGTAAAGGGATTGAATGCGATGGTCCTCGTGTGCATCCATCCTCGCTTGCGGCAACTACATCAATGTCAACACATGGAACACATCCATCGGAAGCATCAGCCACCGCTAGTTACATGTTGCAGGAACGTGACATAGGTAGGCATCGATTTTGATATTTTGTTGGTAATACTTATTTTGAGCTGTCATTAGAATTTTCTTTACCGCAAGAGTGTATTACAAACATTATACTACTAAACTAATAATAATAACTTTAATTTCCGAAATTCAATGTACTTAACAGTTATAATTTCTTACGTCGGGTTATAGTTTTAAACTTTAATTAACCAATGAAGTAATTATTTACAAAGGAAGAAAAATATCTCCTAAGCTGTACTCGTAATGGGGCAGAGGAATCAAAATGGGGAGAGGGGGAAGGAAGGAGTATATACAAAGTAAGGTGGAGAGGGGGGGAGGAAGGAGTATATACAAAGTAAGGGGGAGAGGGAGAAGGAAGGAGTATATACAAAGTAAAGGAACTCTCAATCATGCACAAAATCAAGCATACAAAGAAATTTAAATGGCAGTAAATGACACATTCGCACACTCACTCACAACGTTACCAACAACCGTAGCACTTAAAATTAAGGAATCGAGGTAAAAAAATAAAAACGAACAGTGACTCATACAATCACTAACTCCCTCAAGTTTGTGTACAAAATATAGTCACTTCCGTGAGAAATATAGTCACTTCTTACAGATGAAGAAAAGTACCAGTGGTTGAAAAATACTTGGCAACCTACAACAGACTTTAAGTTTCCACTGGTGAGTGAGGGGGAAAAAGCGGTCTTTTCAAATGAGCTGGTTAATAGGACATGAATGGCTAGCATATAGCAAAATTGCTGGTGGCGGATTGTGCAAAATGTGCATTATTTTTGGTCGGCGTGAGGCGGGTACAAATAATGTGAAGCTGGGAAAGTTGGTGTCGAAACCACTGAAAACATATAAAAAGGCCATTGAAACGATCAGACACCACGAGAGCACGAAATATCACCAGACGAACATGGAAAAATCTCAAAAATTTTAATGGTAATGGAGGGAAAATCAATGGACGTTGTTGTCCAAATGAGAACCCAGGAAATAAAAACTATTGAAGAGAATCGTAAAAAACTTATACCCATTATAAAAACAATTACATTATGTGGAATGCAAAACATACCATTAAGAGGTCACAGGGATGATGGTGATTTAGAATCGGAAAGTTCCTACGGAGAAGGCAACTTCAGAGCGTTGTTGAAATTCCGAATCGATGCTGAAGATGAGATACTGCATGAACACGTAAACACGTGTGCTAAAAACGCTTCCTACATAAGTAAGTCGACACAAAATGACTTGAATGAGTGCTGTGGGGAATTAATCACAACCAAAATAGCAAACAAAATTATAAAGGCCAAATATTTTACTGTTATAGCTGATGAGACCACAGATGTTTCTGTTTGTGAGCAACTGACCATTTGTATTCGCTATTTCGATGTAGATAAAAATGAAATCCAAGAAGACCTTTCTCATGATTGTGAAAGTTGATAAACTTACTGCTGAAATCATTGCTCAGCATATTTTGAAGGCGATCGAAAACCTTAACCTGGATATGACATTGTGCCGGGGCCAAGTATACGATGGAGGAGCCAACATGAGTGGTAAAATAAAAGGTGTTCAGGCATGCATATCTAACATCCAGCCTTTAGCCTTTTATACTCATTGTGCAAGCCACCGACTCAACTTAGCTATCAGTACTGCCTGCACCGTACCTAGCTTAAGAAATGCCGTAGGGGTTATCTCAAGTGTAGCAACTTTCTTTCGTGAGTCAGCTCAACGAATAAACCTCCTCAGGGAAGAAATGAAAGTTCATCTGCCAAAGGAAAAACAAAATATAGTTAAAAAATGTGTGAGACCAGATGGGTGGAAAGACATGAAACTGTTTTGACATTTTTGGACGTCTTGCCATGTCTTCCTGGAATTTTGCAAAAAATGGCTGAAGAAGGGGTTAGAAGTGCTACACCTGCATTTTCGCTGCTCCAAGCTATCATGTCGTCGGAATTTCTTGTAAGCTTGATAATTCTCGCTGATATTTTAGGAATCACGCTGCCTTTATCTCGATCATTACAAGCCATTGAAATTGATAAACTTTCTGCAGTTCAGCTTATCAATACGACCACAGCTAGTCTGCAGAGGCAACGTGAAACTAGCACGCATGCATTCAAAAAACATTTCAATATGGCTGAGGCCCTTGCAAATGAAATGGGTACAGAAATCTCGGTCCGCAGAATTACCGACCATCAAGCAAATAGGTCGAATATTCAGACTGAGTCTATTGAAGAGTATTACCACCTTACAATATATATTCCTTTTCTAGATTAATTGTTAAAGGAAATATAATCCAGGTTCCCTAACGCTCAGCTGCAAAAAATCGGACAGTTGCAAAAGTAGCTGTCCCATAACTTCAGTAACGAAGATATTGAGGATGTTTTGCAAGGTGCTGAAGAATATAAAGAGGACCTTCCTTGTTCTTTAGCTTTGAAGGGAGAGCTAAAAATTTGGCAAGAGATGAGAGAAAATATTATGCCAAAGTCTCCAGCAGATGCTTACAAAACAGCAACGGCGCTGCCAAATATTAGAACTCTATGTCAATTGTTGTGTACGTTTCCTGTGACTACTTGCACTGCCGAGCGATCTTTCTCCACCTTACGCCGATTAAAAACATATCTTCGCAGCAGAATGACAGAAGATCGTTTGAATGGACTGGCTTTAATGCATATTCATCAAGACATTGTGTCAAAAATTAACGTTAATGAAGTACTGGACATCTTCAGCAGGAAACATAAAGGAAAACTGCCGTTATTATATATGTAACTAATTAATATTTTCATATAAGTAATCTAGATATTAAAATAAAAAGTATATTTCGTACATTAATTGTTGTATGTTGTTTTTTAATCCCAAATATGAGAAGACCGTTTGCCCATCAGACCCTTGTGCCCCCCCCAAAGAAAAATCCTGGATCCGCCCCTGAGTAGGAGGGAAATACAGAACAGTAAGGGGCTCAAGCTGTCGCCTTGAAAAACGCCACGGTGGTATGTTACCAACTCTGTGGAAACTGACCGCTTGCCTGAGGTCAGAACGAAGCGCGTTTTCCAGAGTGGTAACATGCGTTGGATGCAGGACACTACCTTTGGGTGGACTTTCATCAACTTCAGTATGGCGATCAAAAGCTCATGCGAAGTGGTGTCAAAAGCCTTCTTGTAGTCCACCCAGGCCACTGATAGGTTTCGCTTATGCCGGATGGCATCCAGGCATATGCACCTATCAATGAGCAGGTTGTCCTTGCATCCCGCGATTCCCCGCTTTGAGCCCCTCTGCTCGTACACCTCCTCCCACACTGGCTGGACTTGGTGCAGGATAAGGTCGCTCAAGATCGAGGTGAACGCCTTATATACAGTGTTGAGGCAGGTTATAGGGCGGTAGTTCTTTGGATTGGACAAGTCTCCCTTAGGTATCAGAACCGTGCGTCCCTCAGTCAGCCAAGATGGAATTGGTTTTCCACCATTTAGAAAGGACGTGAAGATTCTGGCGAGGTGTTGGTGGGTGGAAGTAAATTTCTTCCACCAGAAGTTATTCACGGCATCCATTCCTGGAGCCGAGAAATTCTTCTTGCCAGAGAAGGCCTTCTTCACGTCACTTTCGGTGACTGAAAGAGGTCCATCCACATCTTGTAGGTGGCGGTCAGAAAACTCTTTAAAGAGTCCTATGGCCGGAGTGTCTCCGTTGAATGGCTTCGACGTTTCATAGATTTCCTTCCAGAAACGTTCAACCTCTTGGACGGGTGGCGGAGATTCAACAACAGGCGGAGGTGGCCGAAAGAGACGGAACGGGTGAAGGAGAAAGGTAGAGTTCTCCCTCACGGCCTTGCTCCTCTTGAGGAGTTTTTTTCCGGGCCGTGGTGAGCGCGCGTACTCTGTCGACCGCGTGCTGCTTAATAGTGAGCAGCACGCTTTTATTCAATGTGTGATGGTTGTATCTGATGCTGCGCGCTATGCGCCGAACTTTAGGAGTGAAAGCTCGCCCAGATGCGATGTATTCCATCACGCACTGAATTCTCGACGCCTGTTGTCTCGCCTGCGTGATCTTGGCCTCCAACTGTTCCAGCCTTTTTTCTGCTTTTTCCTCCCAAGAGGTGTTCTTTTGGGAGTGAGCCATGATTTTGGCAGCAGCGTAGACCACGCAATTGACCGTCCATAGGTCCGACGTCTCTGTCAGGATTTCGTCGATGAGGCCATTCAAACGGGAAAGGTGATTACCCCGCAGGCCCCGCAGAGAGATTTTTTGGTGGATATCTCTCGGCCTAGGTTGTCCATCATCATAAGATATTGTGCTTAACAACCGCGTTCGTAGTTCAGCGACGGCCTGACCAGCTTCATCTCCATTTGGCATTGACTGCGGCATGAGTGCCGTTCTAGCCTCAGGTGGTGAAGAGGCTGCCTGTGTCGGGGAGAGTGGTCTGGCCGGTGGTTTGTTCCTCTGAACTGGCGGTTGGTGGAGAGTTTCCTTTTTTCGCAGGTGGTTGGCATAATCGCGCAGATTCTGCTGCGATAGGTGGTCGTGTTCTGGATGCATCTCACACCACAAAGAGTGCATCCTTGCCATATACCCCCTGCGTTCGGGCTCGCTGGCAGCATGGCATGCGAGGAGGTCGCCCCTTCGGGCTTCCGTCAACTGCATCCGGGCTCCCGTTACGGTGGTATTTGTATTGCCACACCCAATACCACTAGGGCCCCCATCCGAGAGGGGCCGGTTGTGGGTGGCTTTCTCTGTTTTCCTATTGGGAACCAGTTTTACTGCGTGTGGGGTGGTTATCCCCACACGCAGACGTCCACCATTAGCCGGCAAGAGCCGTTGCCAGGTACGCCACGTGGAGGCTGGTGGTCCGAATTTCGTACCCTTATTATTATTATTATTATTATACAAATCGTTACAAGTTGGCTATTTGCCAGGTGGTAACAGTGAAAGAATGGTAGTACATCACCAAAGTACATCACTAAATCAGTCATCGAAAATTTAAAATAAACATTGAAATTAGTTTTCCAAAATAAATATTTTGCACCTATTCTTAAAAATCTTTAAGTTGCTAGGAAAGGGCTGAAACATTTCTGCAGGGAGTCTATTCCAATCATCAATCGTCCTGTTAAGATATGAAAACTTTTTTACGTTGGTCCTTTGTGACCGACATTTCATCTTGTATTGGTGATCATTCCTACCAATATAGTTGGGGTTTTCTATCTTATGTCGCAGTTCCCCCCATGCTTTTCCCCCCGCAAGTGTACGGAAGAGTGCGCAAAGCCTATTTATTTTTCTTCTCCGTGCTAGTGAGTCCCATCCCAATACTTGCAGCATTTTAGTGACACTCTCGGTCTTTCTATGCTTCCCCATTACATACCTTGCTGCCTTTCTTTGTACCTTCTCAATGGATTTTGTTTGTCCCTTTTCATACGGGTCCCACACTAGTGACGCGTATTCTAAAATCGGTCTGATTAGGGTCTTATACGCCTTTTCCTTTGTAGTTCGACCGCTTTCCTTAAGGTTTCTCATCACCCAATGTAACATTTTATATGCCTTTTTTGTAACCTGTTCCACATTTGCCTCCCACCCTAAATCTTTCGTTAAATACACCCCTAAGTATTTACACCGGTCACTTTTTGGAATGACCATACCTGAATATGAATAGTCTCTCCCAGCTGAACTTAGTTTCCTGCTAAAAGTAACAAATTTGCACTTTTTTACATTCATCTCCATTCCATTTTTTAACACCCATTCTGCCATTTTATTTATATCATTTTGAAGGACTTCGTGTTCGCTCTCCTTTTCTATTTTCCTGTAAATTATGCAGTCATCTGCGAAAAGCCTTATATGGGAGTGAATGCTATCTGGGAGATCATTTATATAAAGTAAAAATAAAAGCGGTCCAAGGACGCTACCTTGTGGGACACCCGACGTTACTTGTGCTTCATCGGAGCACATTTCACCCACTTTAACCTTTTGCGTTCGACCCTTCAGGAAGTTTTCAACCCAAAAGTACAATCTACTGTCTGTTTGGGGTGGTAATTTGCTCATTTTTTTCTAAAAGCCGATCATGTACAACTTTGTCGAATGGTTTTGACAGGTCGACTATTATTGCATCCAATTCTATTCCTTCATCAATGGAGTCCGCAATTTCTTGGCAAAAACCCAATAGTTGCGTTTCACAGGAGTGCCCTTTTCTATACCCGTGTTGAAAATAGAATAACCAGTCTGTGCTCTCCCATAGTTCCCAAAGATAATCAGCAATTATCTTTTCTACTAATTTGCACACTGTTGACGTCAAACTAACCGGCCTATAATTTTCTACCAATCCCTTATCTCCTCCTTTAAAGATGGGTGTCACATATGCTTTTTTCCAATCATTGGGTAGGACTTTGTTGTTTATTGTAACATTGAATAAATGGTTCAGATAATTTGAAATTTCAATGCCTCCCATTTTGAGTAAGTCTATTGAGATGCCATCTGGCCCAACTGATTTGTTCTTCCTCATTTTACTAATTTTTTTGTAGATCTCCGAATTCGTAGTTTTAATGTGTTTAACATTTAATACGTTTGTTTCTTTCTGTTAGTTTTGGGAGCTGGGTTCCAAGTCCGTTATATCTACTTTATTAACAACCCCAGTGAAAATACTAGCATACCATTTATTCAGTGCATTTGCCTTCTCCTTGTCATCGGTAATCAAATTTCCGTCCCCATTCTTTAGAACCGTTATGTTTTCCCTGTTGTCCTTTCTCCTCCTAAGGTACTTATAAAACTTGTTTCCGTTATCTTTTGAGATAATATTTTGTAAAAATGCTTCCTTAGCAATTTTCTTTTCCCTGTTAATTTCTCGGAAAAGCATTTTATAATTTACCGTCGACTCAGTACTCGAGTTGCGTTTTTTGTGACTCAACCTTAGCCTTTTTTTTAATGACCTAATTCTGTTGTTGTAGTACTCTGGATCAGTATGTTCTTTGAGAATTTTTATCGGAACGAAAGTACGCAACCCCTCTTCCATTATGTCTTTAAAAGAATTCCAAACTTCCTCGACGTTTTTACCTTTGTTAACCCACCCCAAATATCTACTTCTTGTCGCGCCGTCCTGACGCCAACATCACTAGGTGGGAGCGTTCGTTAAATTAAATGCTCAGTGGCTTCATTTCCGAGTGGTTTTATTGCTAAATTCCTTACAAACAATGGCATGGTGGTCCCAGTCCCATGGAGAGGCCGTTTGGAGAGTGAAGGTGGAGCCGAACTGAGGTCAGAGTTTGCGAGGGGGTATGGGGTAATTGGCGGGATAGGGGAATCTCGGTTTCAGGTCGGATTGACGGCCCGGCTATCCAAGAGGTAGTCTGCTACATGGGATAGGTAAGATTCGGATTCAGGACGAATTGACGAGGTCTGTCCAAAAGGTAGGTGGGAATTCCTCGTCATCGTCAGTATCTCGTTCGCCTCCTTCTCCACCTCCGTCGCTCCCTCCATCTCTCCCTTTGGTCCAGAAACGCGCGCCTTATATACGGTTTCTAGGGGCCCGAGTGGGGGAAGCTTCCGGGGGAAAGGAACATTCTAGAGAGTCTCCTCCCAACCTTCCGGGGGGGAAAAGATGCTTCGAGAAGCATCCTCATCCCACAGCTTCCGGGGCGTAGAAGGCTCTAGAAGGTCCTTACCCAACGGTCATTTTGCCGGAACCCCCACTCCTTTGCCGCCTCTGGACTTCGGAGAGAGATAGGTGGGGGACTGCAGCAAGTGCAAGTGCACCCACACCACATCACCCCCGCGGCAAATAAAACCCGGGGGGGTATCCTTAAGATGCCCTCAAGGGACGGGACTGTTACACAAATACATTATCAAAACATAAATTTCATCCAAAAATAAAATGGTTTGCTTAAAAGCACATTCACAGATAAAATAGCCAATTCAACTTTTGCCTAAAGGGACACACATATAATGAATATTACCAAACATATCCTAATGAAATTCCAAAAATAACCTTTGACAACATGGGTAATACGGCGGAGTTGACTTGATCGTTTTTGCCAAAATAGCCGTCTCAATGGGATCGCCGAGCAAAGCTGGGTATTTTTCAATTAAACAATGGTAAAAACGGTGACCCAATGAGACGCCTATGATGGTTTCCGGTGAACAAAATTTTCTCTCGTCTAACTTTATGCATTACAGCCATCCGAGCACCCTCATTAACTAGCCCACCCCAATGTTGGAAAATGACTTATAATATCCATGCTGAAAAACTTGTGGCGTATGTTCTCACCAGGTGGGACGAATGCGCACTACCCTTTCACGGAACCCATTGACTTCCCTGCCACAGATCTACCGCTTTTTGTGCGGTGGCTAAGAGCAACACTCACGAGGTTCCTCTGGTAGTGCATTGAGGGAGAAATCATTCACCCCTCGTCCATTCCCATCCTTGAGTGGATGCATACACCCACTTCCGCCACCTTGCCTTGGGTTGAAGACGAACCTTCAAGCAACCCATTCAGCTCAGAACAAAGCTATGTTTCTGCCGAGGCCTAAGTTAGGGGTTACGCGAGCCAACCAGGGTGCCCGTATGGACACGGTCAATAAGACCGAAAAATAAAAAAAAACTAATTCCGCCGTCAAAGCCGTATTACCCTGCATGCAAACAAAAAAATTCAAAGGAACTCACAAACAACCAAAAAATTCACATTACCCTATCGAAATTAATTCTCAACATTTGAAACAAATAAAAAGCCCTACGAAAACCTGTTTCACGAAAAAATACACATCACTCTATTGAAATTAAACCACGACATTAAAAGAAAATAAATACACAGCCCTACGAAAACCTAATTTGCACATAAAAATACACAACTCTATTGAAATTAATTCACATAATTTTAAAAAAATACACAGCCCTACAAAAATCTAATTACACAAAAATACACCAAGTCTTATTAAATTCCCTCTAAAAATATTTACACGCGATTTTCCATACGTGCACATCTCTCTTTTCATAACTTAGTCCATTGTCTCTAGAGTCTCTGTGCACGCATTTCACATGTCTCTGATCATGAAGCACATATCACTGACATTTCACTGTTATTATTTTTATTTTTATTTTCACTCACTTCGCTGTTTTATTATCACAAATCACTTCTCCGGCCCGCGCTCGGACCGCACGGATTGCTCTCCTCCTCCGGTTATGCCCCACACGCTTAGGGCGTCTGCGTTTCCCCGGAGGCGGCTGGATTGTCCGTTCTGTGGAAGAGGTGGGGGCGGGTGCGCACCACCATAAGACGTCCAGGCCCTTCCCGGGCGTCGGAGGCAGTTCCTCGGTGACTTATTCACTGGCGGCCGCCCCATTAAGAGAGCAGGATATTGGGGACGTTCAAGGAGTGGAGATCGCTGGAGGGGTGAAACAATGAACTCCACGGGTGTCTTGAGACCGTGGTGGCACAGGGTCAACGGGAGTGAGGATGATCGACTGCGAGTCACTGGGTTTCGGGTTGGGGTTCGGATGAAGGAAAAGGGATTCTTCGGGAGGCGTTAAATAATCTCCCGGGCAAGGGCCGTAAGTTATATGGTGGAGGAGGATGGTGAGGGGACAAGGGTAAGGCGGGGGCTAGAGGAGAGTGAGTGCTCGTTGGGAGGGGAGGACTCGGAGTGCTTTCATCGTTCCTCGCCGAGTGCCTGCCGGTGTCCGGTGGGGGGCCATTGGTGTCCATCACTGGAGGCAGGGTCTCCACTTGCGGGTCAGGGGGTAGGGGTATGAGGTTGCCTGAATGAGCGAGGATGCGCCTTCCTTTCTGCAAGCTCTCTATGTCGGCTTTCACGGGACCCCTCACTCTGACAATCTTATAGGGCCCTAACCAGCGTGAACAAACTTCCGGGCCTGCCCCTGGGAGACGACATTGTTCCGTAAAAGAGCCAATTGTCCTTCTGAGAGGGTCGGTAGCATCAACCCCTTGCTGTATTTCCCCTGCTCCAACTCGCTTTTCCCATCGGCCGTGGCAAAATGCCCTAAGAATTTTACTTGTCTTTGGAAGAAATGACATTTCCGTGTATTCAATCTCAGTTTCGCCGTTCTTAGTCGGCCAAAGATCTGTCTCAAACCAGCTATATGTCCCTCGTACGATGAATCGTAACGCATAATATCGTCTAAATAACAAATGCATCCGTGATACAATAAACCGTCTAAAACTTTAGCCATAAATCTCATGAAGGTTGAAGGCGCGTTTTCTAAGCCAAAACTCATTCTATTGCATTCATAATGTCCCTCTGGCGTGCTGAAGGCCGTATACTCTTTGCTAGAGTCTTCCATCTCGACTTGCCAATACCCACTACACAAATCCATGGTCGAGAAATACCGGGGTTGCGCGTTTCCCACGTCTATCGAGTGTTTCACCATATTGGTGCAGCCCAGGGAGACATTACCAAGCATAAAAACATCGGAAAATTCGGTCATTAAAGTTTTTAATGGAAATAGTGCTTCTGTTGGCACATTATCAAAATTAAAAAGTGACAGAAGGTCGGTTTGCTCTGAATTTTCCGGCCACAATACCGTGTCGGCCTCATGAATCTCATTTATTCCCACTCCTACGCTGTCCTTATTTACTCTTTCGACTGTGAATTCCTGATCCCCTTTCACCACTTTTACATTTCCGGTATGATTACATAACAAGATAGGAATCGTCCCATTATCATTTACTTTCGCTAGCATAGACGGAATCAACATACTTTCTGTACCATTTTCGACAAAAATTCCTTTCCCCGGCGGAATATCTGTACGTGCACTGACTAAAATGTACGATAGCGGTGGAACCTTTACCTTTTTCCCTACCTTTACAGTAATTGGAATATTTCCCTCTCCAACGCAGTCCTCTTCTATCCTTCCCTCTCTTAACTCAATAGAAATTTCTTCCATACATTCCCTACGAGTCCCCAATTTATCCTCTATAGTTTTAATATCTTCTTGCCAACCCCATGGATCAGTTCCCTCCTCCTTTCCCTTTGTACACACTAAATCGGCGATCAGTCCCAAATCCTTGACTGCCCCATCGCCCACGTAAGAAGGAAACAGATCGACCTCCAAACTATCGAAATCCGAGCCATTCAAGTTATGAAGCGCATTGTTTACATGCGCCGGCCTCTCGGCGCCTCGGTTATCTTCTAGTTCTTCGTCTTTAAAAGAGATTAAATCATAGCACATCTCAAAATTGGACTCCGTAGAAATAACACCCTCGATTCCCAAAATACCGTCAGCAGAGTCATTCAAATTATGAAGTGCCCTCTCCTCGTACACTGGCCTCTCGGCGCCTCTACTGCTCGATATTTCGGGATCGTCAAATGAAGTTAAATCTATTCCGTCTTCAAAAGTGATTAAATCGTAACATATTCCCTCATTGGACTCCGTTGGAATAACACTCTTGATTCTAAAAATATCGTCAGTAGAGCCATTCAAGTTATGAAGTGCCCTCTCCTCTTGCACTGGCCTCTCGGCGCCTCTACTGCTCGATATTTCCGAATCGTCAAAAGAAATTAAATCTACTTCTTCAATTACTGCAACCTTTGATTCCAATGCCACCGTACATCCCGACCCTACCGTCATGGTACTCCCGTCAACAGAAATACTACTACCGTAATGCTTCATGAAGTCTAACCCAATAATTCCATCGTATGTAGTCTCACCTAAATTAATCACTAACGAGTCATGAGGATAAGGACGATCATCAATACAAAATGGAATGTCGCACTGCCCAATCATCGGCAGCGCGTGCCCTGACGCACTCCTCACTAATTTGTCATATGGTGAACATTTTAACATATTAAACGGAAAGACCTTTTCATGTACAATTGTGACTGCTGCGCCCGTGTCCACCAAAAACCTGTAATTTTTTCCTAAAATTTTCACACGAACCGTCATTCCGTTTTCTGCAGAAACCGCTAAAATTAACTCATCCCCGACCCGCTGGTCGGGGCCGCTCCATTTCCCGAACCTTGTCCAATATTTTTAGAGGGGCAATTAATTGGTCTATGCCCAACTTCCTTACACAGCTCACAGCACAACAAGTTACAGTCGCGCGAAAAGTGTCCCGCTTGGCCGCAATTGAAGCAGTTCCGCCACTTATTCTTCGAATGGCAATCCCGTGACACATGACCAAAACCCCCGCATGAAAAACAGTTCCTCGAAGGATTTCCCCGCGCATTGGGCGCATCCGTACCACGCGCTCGGCTGTTTCCGATCGGATTGACAATCGTATTCGCTGCGTTTCCAATAGGACGCGAAAAGCTTGACGGGTTTGGCACGAAGTAACCGGAATACGTCGACTGCATAAGGCTTTCAGGGGTCTGAGTTAATGAATTGATACTCGGATAAGGAGACACAAGACCCTGAACAGGAGTTGCTGCGAATGACTTGCTTGCGTAAGTCCTAACATGAGATTCTTCATTCATGGCATACTCCTCCGCTTCAAGAAGACTTTTTGGGTTCCTTACTAGCACGAACCTCCCAATTTCTTCCCTCAAACCAATTAGGAATTGGCTGAGAACTCTACTTTCCATCATAGCCTTCACAGATTCCGACTCCTGGTTTTTCATGTTATCTCGCATCTGACGTGCTATTTTACGAAGCCGCGTGGAATACGATGTTACGGACTCTAGCGATTGCTGTACGCAAGTCATAAACATCCTCTCCAACGATAGAGGTGAAATCCGTGCCGTGAATCTGCGTCGCAAACAATCCGAAAACACCTCAAAACTGTCCAAAATGTGTGGATTAGCGAACACATATTCTGCGGCGGCGCCGTGCAAACGCAATCGAGCTATGCTGAGTGCTTGGGAACCACTCCACGAACTTAGCTCTCCCGTGATTTTAAGACAGTCTAAAAAGCGTTCCACGGTCACGTCGTCTTCGCCACTGAAGGAGGGGATGAAATAAACGTGACTTCCCAACGCGCTTGGAGACGCGGTTGGTGTCACTCGTACCGGTGACTCTGAAGGGGGAGAATCTATCATATTAACTACCGAATTGAACTCTAACAGGTTAATTCCTGACCGGGCAAGGGACTGGGAATTTGAACTATCACACCAAGCCATTTTAAATTTATACTTCCCAATTTTAAAAAAATAGACTTAAAGAAAAATTCAAACAGCTGTTCTCTACGGATCTCTCAATGTAATAGCTGTCAAATGATAAAAAAAACGATTGAATTTATAACCACTGGCTCTACGGGTTCAAACTGATAACTGACACCAGAATGATGTCCAAACTAAACTCGCATCTGACGCCAGAATGATGTCCAACCCACTCCAACCCCACGACTGACACCAGAATGATGTCGCGCCGTGCTGACGCCAACATCACTGGGTGGGAGCGTTCGTTAAATTAAATGCTCAGTGGTTTCATTTCCGAGTGGTTTTATTGCTAAATTCCTTACAAACAATGGCATGGTGGTCCCAGTCCCATGGAGAGGCCGTTTGGAGAGTGAAGATGGAGCCGAACTGAGGTCAGAGTTTGCGAGGGGGTATGGGGTAATTGGCGGGATAGGGGAATCTCGGTTTCAGGTCGGATTGACGGCCCGGCTATCCAAGAGGTAGTCTGCTACATGGGATAGGTAAGATTCGGATTCAGGTCGAATTGACGGCCCGTCTGTCCAAAAGGTAGGTGGGAATTCCTCGTCATCGTCAGTATCTCGTTCGCCTCCGTCTCCACCTCCGTCGCTCCCTCCATCTCTCCCTTTGGTCCAGAAACGCGCGCCTTATATACGGTTTCTAGGGGCCCGAGTGGGGGAAGCTTCCGGGGGAAAGGAACATTCTAGAGAGTCTCCTCCCAACCTTCCGGGGGGGAAAAGATGCTTCGAGAAGCATCCTCATCCCACAGCTTCCGGGGCGTATAAGGCTCTAGAAGGTCCTTACCCAACGGTCATTTTGCCGGAACCCCCACTCCTTTGCCGCCTCTGGACTTCGGAGAGAGATAGGTGGGGGACTGCAGCAAGTGCAAGTGCACCCACACCACATTCTCAGAAATCTCTGGAAAGCTAATAAATTTAACAGATTCAGGCGAGATATCGTGGAAGTTCTTCATAATGTAAGAGAAACAATTGCACTTTTCCACAAAATGGTTTATTGCGTACAACGCGTTTCGGCTCACAGAGCCATCATCAGGTACAAGACAAGGTTATAAGAGAGTACATTGCATATATGTCTTTTCCGAGGAGGGGGGTAGTGGGAGGAGACCAGAGGAGGAGGGGAAGGAGGAGGTAGTGGCTGGGAAAAAAGCCACGCCACTACCTCCTCCTTCCCCTCATCCTCTGGTCTCCTCCCACTACCCCCCCTCCTCGGAAAAGACATATATATGCAATGTACTCTCTTATAACCTTGTCTTGTACCTGATGATGGCTCTGTGAGCCGAAACGCGTTGTACGCAATAAACCATTTTGTGGAAAAGTGCAATTGTTTCTCTTACATTATCTCTGGAAAGCATCACTATCGGCTCGGTTATATTGCCGTATTGTTTTTCTTACCCCTTTGCCCCTACACTTTTCCCAGTTTAGCTGAAGACATACTGCTGAATGGTCGCTTATTCCCGGAAGGATGTCTACTTCCCTATTCCAGTCATCTGGTCTCATCAGCATGACGTCGAGGGTGTTCGCCCCACGAGTGGGTTTGTCCACAACCTGCACAAAGCCCTCCTCTTTTATGAGGCGATTAGCAGTTTCCTGCGCCCTCCCTCCCCCGACCGCGACCACGTCGTTTGACCACTCAATTCCCGGAAGGTTCAAATCCCCTGCTATCAGAGTATAATCCCCTGGACTTTCCGAGCATACCTCCGCTAAGACGTCCACTGCATGCAGCCCTTCGTTAGGACTTCTGTACAAGCCAATAATTTTGAAATTTTTCTTTCCGTTTCCACTCTTTAGTTTTACACACATCATCTCACAATCATCCCTTACCCATTCCAGGGTGCTAATTAACTTTTTGTTTACACGTACAAATACCCCTCCTCCATGACCATTCTTGTCTCTTCTATATGCCGTAAAATCTCGCGGAAATATCTCGTTTGACATGATATGATCACCAAGCCAAGATTCCGTGCCAACCACAATGTCGGGATTACATGCATCAACCAATGTTTCAAATTCCCTAACCTTATTAAGAATGCGTCGACAGTTAGCCTGCAAAATCGTTGAGCCCTTATCTGTATCTCCATGACATTGTCCACCGCTCTTTCCCATCACTGGTTTCCCGTCTCGCAAAGTCGTCTTGTAATGTTTTTAAAAAGATTAGCCAGAACTTGGGATCCCTTTCTGTTAAGATGCACTCCATCTCTACCCAATTGTCTATCCACTACCCAACAATTAGGGTCAACAAAGGTCAACCCTAGTTTGGAGCAAATCCACTCAATTCCCTCATTTATCCCGTCGATTCTCTTGTAATATATGTCCCTTCTTCGGAGAATACCACTTATCACAAGTTTTGCCCGTTTAAACTTGTCTTTTGCCGTGGTGGCCAAGTCCCATAGGAAACCTATCATGTGGTCGTCCGATTTCACACTTTTTAAGTCGTTAGTTCCTATGTGTATAATCACTACACTTTCTTCTCCAGAGACATCCATGTCTTGAATTTTTCTATCCAACTGTTCTGTTCTAATTCCAGGAAAGTACTGCACACCTGCTCTTTCAGCATCACCTCTGGTCCCCACATATCGTATCACGGAATCGCCAATGATTTTAACATGAGGCGACTTCTTCACTGTGGTTGTCCTTTTCCCTGGCACTTCTTTATCCACCTCCGAATCTTCTTCACCCTCCTGTTCCACGTTTATACTATTCATCCTCCACGGATCCTTTTGCTTCCTCCAGTGGTTGCTCTGCCGTGTTTTTCCACGAGGCTGGTCAATATCTGCATCCTCGTCGTCTTCAGAAATTCTGGTTTCCTCAGGTTTCTTTTTTCCATCCCTTTGGTCGCTGTCTATATTAGCGTTGGTATTTGTATCCAGCTGTTGCTTCATTTCCGCCAATGATGACTTCAGCTCCTCATTTTCGGCAGAGAGTTTGAATCTGAATTTGAATCTTATCTGTGAACCTATACTAGATATACATATGTTTCGTAATAAATAACTTGGTTTTTATTTATTTTTTAAATTAAAAGATATTTAATCCAATGGATCACCTTATTTCTTAAAATTATCCTTTTCATCGACTTCAACGACCTTGTGGCACGGGTAAAAATCACTCAAACTCGTTCAAATGTTGTGTACACGCTTGATAGAGGAAAAGGAAAAAATTAAAAAAGGTTGCACTTAAGAATTCCATGTTTTACATTTTCAGCCCATATAAGGGACACCCTAAATTGCACGTCTGTACTTTCGAAACCCATGGCTCCAATAATGTTGTGAATTATCGACACGCGAGGTGAATGAAACTTATAATGAAGCGTAAAAATTACAAAAAAGTCCATTTCATTATTCAGCTTATATTCGTAACTTACATTTTAAAAATACGGGATTTAGAAAACAAAATGTTTACTTTATATTCCGGTAATTCATGTAACCTTTACATCACAAAATGTCATCCCCGTGAGTCTTATTATGTGCAAATTAAAACACTTCTTTGAAACGAAATAATTTTGGCGCAGAGTTATAAGTGGCTTCCTATGATGTCTAGATGCCGCCCACGGAGCGGAAGCTTGGCAACAGCGTCCTCCATAAGCCCCTTACCCTGTGGAACGCGCTATAGTTGGAGAATAAAAGCCGGTGGAGTGAAGAGGGACATATCATTAGAGTGTGACTCGCTGTGAATTAACGAGAAAGGGACGTGATCATTTGTACATATGGTTAAGGCACCAAGAACTCTTGTGTTGGCATTGGAATTATTGCAGTAGCGTAATGTTTTATCTGTAAAATGCAAAATGGAAATCATTTGCAAAAAGCGCTGCCATTTTTATTAAAATTATGGACAAATTGCGTGCGACAGCAATGTAGGGTGAGATCATTTTACCACAAATAAGCCTCACGATAGTGAGTCAAGTCACCTACTCTATTCTGCATTTTTTATTTCACGGCACTTTATGTAAGCGACGAATTTTGAGGATACCGAGACTAGCCACGGTATAACCTAAAACGGAGTCACCCGCAAGTGCACATTAGTTTCCCGGCCGAGGCGAAAGATTTCTCCTCTGTGGAATATCGCATTAGTGTACGCGGTTGAATGCGCCACGTTCGAAACCGACCCGTATGACAACCTCAACCCATAAAATCAAACGAGGGTTTCCGTGGCCTTCATCCTCCCCTCTTAACAGAAAAAAACTTGCGAGCCTTCAACCCCCTCCACTTCTTAGCTTGTGCTCTTTTGTGCAAGGCTCGAATGACTTGTACACTTCTCGCCTAAGCTGGTAGCAGATGGATGGGAAAATGCTGCGTCTCGGAGCCTAGTGGTAAGGGTGATGAAAAGGGACGAAAATAAAGTTAAGGGTTGGAGGCAGCAAGGTCTTACAATCTCTAAGTCTGATTTGGCATTTTACGGTGAAGGCATGTAAGTAAGGCAAGAAGGCAGGCACTTCCAATGAAAAGTTACCACTGCAGAGCCGAAATTTCTAAGTCCGGAGTTTCTTGTAAATTTGGCATCGCTGCGTCACGGCTTCCCCCTAGTGGAGCCTGAGGAAGTTCTAACCGTAAACAAACCCCCTTCCCTCCTCCGCCCTCCTTTCCTTTCTTAGCGGAAGGGACCAAGGGATTACTGGTGGTCGGTCTTTTTTTTCTCATGCCCTAAAGGTGGGCATTTCTCCGAGTCGCGCAGCCAGACGTCGGAGGTCCCGAACATATCTCTACGCTCACCACCACCATCACGTATTGGCATAACATCAAATATCGACGTTCACTTAGAAGAGGAAATCACAAATCATCATTGTTCAGTATCACCCCCAATTTGTATGTGTCCCTTGTATAATCGATGAATAATTGAATAATTAATTCCTTGGTCAATTGGTGTTGTTTCACGCTTGTGCTATTTCAGTGTGAGTTCATTAACATGTTTTATTCTCACATCGATGTGGTCAGAAGTTTTATAAATATGCGATCTCAATGTTTTAAGACTAGGAATAGTCTCAGAAGAAGAAAATAACGTTCCGAATTGTCGTAATGTCCACGAGTTTACCGTAGGATTTATGGTATAGACTCGTAATTTGAATAATAACAATACCCATTATATTACTGCTTGTATTATACCAATACACATCTGTTATTGACCACGCAGCCGTTTCCCTAAAATCTGGTCTAATATCTGCTGCAATAAGAGACGAGGGCCTCCCTGCGACAATGATGCGATATGGGGAGCTGCGCAAGATTAAGGACCTAGGTTGAGAGGAGAAGAGAGAAAAGACCTCAGGCAGGAGACCTTTCTCAGGCGACTAGTTTCACCCAAGTCGTCGGCATATATATCTTTAGTTGCAATTCCTCCTATTTACGATTCTATTCTTCACCCGCGAAATTCTGCGGTCATAAACTACGGCCACTATGCGCATATTCCTATAATCCATTAAAAGCAATCTTATAAATTTTGAGCCTCGGAACGTCGGAACTTTTTAGTGATCAGTTTTCTTTTCATTGGAGTAATGGATTTTTGAAATTCGGTTCTAGCTAGGCAGCAGTGAAGAAATATTGAAGAAGAAATTGTGCCTAAGTGACTTTTCAGGATTTTAAAATATTTTTTGAACTTGTGTTTTTAGTTTTTCAAGCCTTTGGTAGCGCTTTCAGTTCATCGATCAGCAGTGGTTTTTATTTATATTGTGGTATATTCTTTTACAATGTGGGCGGAATATTTTTGTATTTTTAGTTTTCGAAAATATCTGTATTATCGACACCTCAATGTTGTATTGTTTTTCATATCAATGTCGTAATGTTTTTTGAAATGTTATAATTGGAATCCTTTTTTGGTCTAACATTGTTCTACATCGAAATCGTATTTCATATGATTCCCTGGTCCTCTCGGCCCTTGGTCACAGGTCACTTCTGGCATTGGTGTTATATAATGGCTTGTTATGAATTATCACGTTTTGAGTTCGATTAAAAAGTGATAAGAGGCGCAAAAAGTGTCAGTGACTAAGATGAATGAGTATTTGATGGAATTTGAACAAAAATATTACATTTAGGACAACATAAGAATATTCCCGACTACTTATTGTTTATAGGAGACCTGCAGACGGTCACAAAATACCACCGACTTCTTCTGTCTATCATAGGAAGCTTGAAAATTTAAATTTAGATCATCAATTATGCTACATTTGAATCTATCTGAAAATACTTATCAACGGGTTAACATCAGGCTAAACCTGATCATCACGTGGCACACCCGAAGAACATTTTTGATCAACAGGTTAACCTCTAAATTTACGTAATACCGTGCAAGCCACCGCGAGGGAGTGTGGCAGAGGGTGAACTTTTGTTTTTCAGCTGTATTCATTATCACTAAACTCCACCGACTCTGCTTTGATGAAATCGCGAGAATATTGAGCCGTGCGACCGGATAAGTTTACGCAGAATCACGTTAAATTATTTTTCTTTGCGTACGCTCCAGGAACATTTGTTGTTCACGCCCTTCAGCCCTTGAAAAGAGTGGAGTCTTTTTAGGGACCATGAAACATTCCAGAAATACACAAGTTAGGAATCTTTTTCATGTTGTTCATACACACTTTCAAATTAAATAGAAATTTATTTAATCACCGAGTGGTTGAACAGTGGACACCAGCTAGGATTCTTGTCGCATTGTGATTCAGTACGGGTAGTTGATTTACTTCGCACGTATTATCAATGATTATTTTACCTTTCGAGTATCCTGCGCTTTTAAGTAGCAGTATTCAGCCATATCTATGATATACGCAATTGCAATGATTGCAATGGTTGCAATGCATTCTAGTGCTCTAGTGGAAAGGGACAAGGGAGAGGTGAATGCCTTATGGGGGGCGGCATGTTCCCTCTGACCACATTGTTGAGTCCCTGTGTTGAGACAATGGGGATGGGGAGGACCGGTCTCCGCGAAGAATAATTTTCCACTGCCCAAAAACCTTACTCCATACGTTTTATTGCACCTGCGACCCCTTCCACGCGGTATACCTCGGGTCAACATCCTCCAAGGTTTATGCCCTTGCAAGCCAGTGCCCCTGCAGAAGGGTTGATCCGGAAGCAGGTAAAACCTTAGAGACGTCTGCCCATCAACTCTTACACCTGAGTGATTATAAGTTTTTTCTAGTCACATTACCAGGCGAATATTTCAAAACATTTAAATATCCACGAGTGAACACGTTTATCAAAATGGTTTCTCGATTTAGGTGTTCTGGCCTCTTATTAATTTCATACGTGGTTTGAAGGAAGTAACCATTCACACACAAAAATGAATCGATTCCGTCCATTTAAGAAATATATCCAAACATTTTTGCGATAATATTTGCTGTGCAATATGGTCGAATAATGGAACACCTGTCCATCAGAAGGGAAAGAAAAGAACAGCATATTGTAATTAGTATTCTCAGTTGCGATTTATGTTCGTAAGAAATTTACTGACTGCCGTCCACACTTTCCGCAATCGGAGCAATTGGTCCCTCGAGAGGAGATCGCTGGGAGGCGGCTGGGTGCCCGAGCGTCCCGTTTGCGAACCCATCCTGATGGGGAATTTTCAGCTAGACAATGCTTCCTCGGCGCCCCTCCCCTACGGGAGGAGGAGAATAGTGTGTGGCGATCCTTCGGCAGGGGGAGGAAGACACGCGGCTCAATGCCACGTTTGGGCACAAGGCTAGAGCGAGAGTCGGGGGTATTTTGTGACCATCGTGAGAAAAAGCATTGAAAGAAGACTGACCGTTAGTAATCCCTTGGTCCCTTCCGCTAAGAAAGGAAAGGAGGGCGGAGGAGGGAAGGGGGTTTGTTTACGATTAGGACTTCCTCAGGCTCCGCCAGGGGGAAGCCGTGACGCAGCGATGCCAAATTTACAAAAAACTCCGGACTTAGAAATTTCGGCTCTGCAGTGGTAACTTTTCATTGGAAGTGCCTGTACACTCGGCGTTTTCTAAAGTAAACAAAAGCATGTATGTACGTCGCACTACCCATTCGACTGCGGTGACCGGTTTTTTCAGAGACCGACCCTTCCGGTTCCAAATTCATCCACTCCCCTCTCTGTCCCTTATGCGAGGGTTATAAAATCTCTTGGCCATCTGCGAGAAATTCTGGCGTTCAAATTCATGAAATCAACATACCACCAGATACTCATTTAGGTACTACCTATCTACCTAAATCAATATTTAGAAATCAGTTGAACGACTGTTGAACGTCGAGGGGTTAAAGAGATTTTAAATGTACGACGCCAATATAGTAGAGAGTTTATGGCTTTGTTGTTAATGTATGCGCGATGGTCTAGCGGCGAAGAGTAGAAGAGAATGAATGCACACCTAATTCAGAGCTATTTCCCGAATCACAGAATGACCAGCTTCTAGCTCCGAATTAAATCTAAGGTTATACTACATCAATAAATGAATTTTTACTTCGTATAGTAATCCATATTTTTTTATTCCCGGCCATGGTTTCGAAAACCACTGTCATTATGACGGAACAACAATTTAACAGGGGATAATTATTTCCCAAGGTGAGTTAGAATAGATAGATAAACAAAGAGGGTATTAGGACATAATAGCCTTTTCAGTAACATTATTGACCACAGTGGAGAGCGGTTTTCAAAAGTACGATCGTTTAATGCAAAAAATGTTTTTCATAATAGTGGTATATTATAGTCCTTAGAATTGTTAGAATGTGAATCATGTGACGTAAGGTAATATAGTACCTTACGTCACATGAACTACGGCAAAAGAGGTAAAACATTTTCAATAAGAGTTGAGGAACATATAGAAGTTTTATATATTTACTTAACATCAAATTTTCCCAACATTTGTTATGGACTGGACACTGCACTGATCTAAATCCGGAGATGGTGAACGACCGCACTTTCAAAAATCACTCTCCACTGATGCCAAAAATGCCACCAAAGGATGTTGATGTGGAGGCCTATTCTGAATGAAAATAAGGCCGAGGTATTCGTCAGAATAGCGCGAAAAGTGGCTATTTTCACGATTCTGGAGACCCAGTGGCTATTCAGTATTCTGAATGTTGAAATAGCCACAGGAAGTGGCTATTCTAAAGATGACAATAGCGCGGTGGCTTTTCGGTGTTATGAACGGCGGATAGCACCGGTCAGGGTCGAAATATTATTGCTCGGCCTTTGATACCGGGCTATTCTCAATAGCTCGACCCTTTCTCACGGATGGCGGAGAGGGAAAAACGCACTTCTCCGGCTTGACATATATATATTAAAGAGAAATGGGTTAATTCGCAGAGTGAAAAGTTTTTATGAATGCGCATACTTGGCATGGTGACTGACATAGATTTCATGGCAATACGTTAGTTTTTACTGGGTGAAAAAGACGTTTAGGCTGGTGTGACGAAAGCGGACATTAACCTCCTTAGTTTAGACTGTGACTCCGCTATAATCAAAGATATTTCCGAGTATATATCTACGCACAAGTATACGATGGTTTAATTTAAACAGCACGCTAAATTTATTCATACGTCATCCGCTTAGAAAAATCTTAATGGTAAACTTAAGTAAAAATCAACTCAAACAAGTACTATGTACAACAGCAGTTGATGCGCCGAAAACCATTGTATTTGTATAGGCATTGTTGCAGTATCGTAATGATTTATCTAAGAAAATGAAAAATGGAAATAATTTACACTGCCTTATATGATGAATTTATGAATTGATTGCATACGATAGCAATGTCAGGTATATCCTTTTTCGCGGAATCTGCATCTCTAAAAAGGTTGTCTAACTTTTGGATTACAAAGAATTTTACACCGAGTGATACGGAGATTTTTATGGCGGGATGAGTTTTACTATATTGCGAATATATTAATGTAGAAATTATCTGCCTATACTTGTCTTAAACGATTTATAATTGATTAGTCAAGTAACTCTCTGCCACGCCCGTGAACGTCGGCATCGAAGAGTAAATATGGAACGAAGAAATTAACTGTATGAAACGCACATTATTAACTAAATGTATACCAACTAGGCGAGTATCCCATTAATTTGCCTTAGAACATATAAACGAATGTTGGGACCTTATTCTCACTAGTCATTTTTGTTGGCAACTTATAATTTGCCTGACATAACGCTGTATTATATATATCATGATACAGAAATTACAAAAAGGGATCCATTTATTACTTTTGTCATCACAAAACCTATACCAATTAGTAGGGTAAATGGGAAATGCTGTCGTGGAACTTTCTAAATGTTTCCCAAAAGTGCGTCAATCTTCGAGCACTTGAATGCCAGAAAAGTTCTTTGAGCGTGCTCTACTTTGAGTATTAATTGAAATGCAAATTTTGGACATATATGAACTTGCCAATATCCTTCGCAAGAATAATGAAACAGCTTACTGGGCCAAAACAAGTGCCAGACGATGGCGTAGTTGAAGAAATGAGAGACTGCACTAACACTTGCAAACCTGCGGAAAAGTCGTTAAAACATCGATCAAAATTATGTGGTACTTGGTGGAATACTGATTTTTCCTTGCTTAGTAATTCAGTCAATTTGTCTTTTCAAAGTTAAGAACTATATGAGGTGAATAATTATACTCATAATTTTCAATTTCATTACACATATTTTATAGAAAATAAAAATAATTTTTCTTTTTAGTATTACCCATATTTTATTAACATAAATGATAAATCACAGTAATTTTCAAATTTTATTTAATGTAAAAGACAGAGGAACATTGTGCAGCCATATTTCTTAAACCTAAAGGTTTTCATATATTCAAGTTATTGAGTTTTGACATACATGTTCAGTAAATATATTTGCATTAAAGCTTTTAAAGTATTTGATGCATTTTAAAATGAAAACTTTAAGGCATATAAAACATATGCCCACATGGAAAATGTATTACGTAATTAGAAATTTATATGGATTAAGAATCACATGAACCCATTTTTTATAAGTCTAGGATTATCATAAAATATTTTTTAGCATTCAAATGAAAATTGAAATCACATTTCAATTTACAGCCTACAGACACAATTGACACTGGTACTTAAAATAATATATCGAAGATTCAATATTGCAGCAAATATTTTTCTGAAAAAGTCTTATAGTATGTAGTATATTAGAAATTGTCTAGTAAGTAACACTACGACCCCTTCCCGGCGAATGATGCTTGTGAAATTTTCTCGGGAATTCTACCGGGTTAAATTTTTTAATAAGCACCGACGCGTCGTTCGCGTTCGTTTCAATGCCAAGCTGGTCCATAAACCAATAATCAAACTTAGAGACCAACTCGTAAAAATAAAGGACCCCATATGCCTGATGACCCCTATCATATTCCTTATGAATGTGGCCATGTCCAAGTGGGGGAGACTGGTAGAACGGTTGCAACCAAGCTCAAGGAACACCCGACTTTTGACGATTTTGACGATTTTTGACTTGGACAACCCGACAAGTCTGCTGTAGTCGAGCACAGTACTATTCTGGACCACAAGATAAGAATGGGATAGCGCCAAACTAATCTGCCGTTCTAACAATTACTACTTTGATAGGCTTGCTAAGGAAGCCGTTGGGACACGGATTAAAAAAATAACACTTTCATTAACCGAGACACGGGTTTTAACTTTAGCAAGTCGTGGAACCCGATTTTAAATAAAATTATGTACGATAGAATTCCTCCTTTCTATCGAAATTTTGAAGATCCTTCCGGCCAATCAGGAGTCACCTGATTGTTGTAACCGATAACGATATTTATACTCAACGAAATTTAATCACCCTGATGACGATGTCCGTTGCAGTGTCGGTGCTGATTAAAAAATTTAACCCGGTGGAATTCCTGAGAAAATTTCACAAACTATGACTCCTGTTTCCAAAACTGAAAACAATAACTATTACAGATGAAGATTCAAGCAATCACTTAAAAACATAGATTAAGTTAGTTTGAGCGAGATAGTTCCATACTAGTCATAATGGAGACTACATTTGAATTTTATATTTTAATTTTAGCGTCTGTAAGAAGTGTGAATTAAATATTATAATATTAGTGGTGCAAAAATATTATTATACATTACAACAATTCTCAGTAATTAAATAAATATGTCTACATAAGTCTCTAACTTGACTCATTTTTTCACGACGTGCGACGAAATCGCCTTCAAAACAAAAGTGTATTTATAAAGAAAATAATCGATCTTCCACTTTATTAAGTGGAAGTACTAGATCGGTTACTTTCTTTATTGATATGAAGTTCCACCACATCTTGCCTGACACCGTTGATTTCAAAAGTGTATTTTTTTAGCAATTCTGGAAAATTAATGCGGTGAGTAATGGATTATTTTTTATAAATAGTTGATAAAACATGTAAACTACACACCGTTAGTTTTTTGGCGAAATCTAGGTGTTATAAATTCCTAATTTGTTTAATGTTCTCCCTTTGAAGCGCACAGCGGTAATCTATCCCATGTAAAACAGCTTAAATGTTTAGGAAAATTGCTCGAGAAGTAGTTCGGCAAGGGGTTAATATTTTAATATCATTACAAGGATGAGAGTTTTTTTCTTTAAAATGAGTTCATCAAATTCTAGGTGAAGTGATATTTCGCTCAGACTACCTTAAATAATACAGAGAGATTAAAATAAAATCCAGAGATTATGTCTGTACAAGTTATTTCCTGGCGGCATATGATGGCTTTCTGTTGGAGAGCTGATTTCAGTTGTTTCCAGGCATTGCAGTGGTCTTCCAGTGAAAATATTTACGCAGCACTTAAATGGCTGCGCCTTCACATCAATGCGCGAATTGCAGCTATCCTCCGACCATTTTCTGCATGTAATATTAAAGAGAGAGTCCCATTAGAGAGAGTGCACCGTGGTATAAGGCAATTCTAACAGAACCTCCGAGGGAGGAAACTTCAAAGCTCTACATTGCACTGAGGGAAAAATATATATGCGTCGGTGTTTTAGCAAAATATATATTTTTTTTATTTTGTCATTTATTTTGATATAAAGAAATAGATGTATTATGAGTTGAAGATATTTTATCTACTTCTGCTCAAACATAATGTTAATTTGTAAGTAATAAGTTGACAAATTTCATTTTATTTAATTTTCATTTATTCCATAAAACCTTTTTTTTAAACAATTGAAACGCTAACGCGAGAGATTCGAATGTTTCACGAAGTGCACACGCTGCCGTGCACCGTGCACGATGGACCCGATTGAAGAATGGCGTCTTATTTGAATGGGTTGCAAAAATGCTCCGTTCACCATCGTTTGTCAATGAAGTGCTCAAATTACTCACCGAAATTCAATGGAGAGGAATTAAATCGGTACAAATGTGTTTCACATACCTTGGTCTCCCTGCTCAGTGTCGCCATCACGTGTTCCTCGTAGTACTCGAGAAGTGACGGGAGTTGCTCACTCAGCTTCAACCTTGCGACCGAAGATCCATCTCCGGCGATCATCGTAGGAACGGCCGATGCCATATATATCTCCTTGCCCTCTTGAGTCACTCTTAATGCAAGTGCAAATTTGATCAAGATATTCAGTTCCACTTCGTCTCTCCTCTTCCTCTCCGCCGCCTCGAGGATTCCCTTGAATCGCTCTTCTCCGTCTCCCGAGGAGTATGGAAGCCCTCTGTTATCGAACGCCAAATACACGGCCAGCTGAGACAATGCAGCTGCGAGATGAGAAATGACAAATCTCTCCCTCCACCCCATACCAATCACGTACGCCTTTCGCTCTTCAAAGTCGGCGAATGAACCAAAGTTACTCCCACTCCGTTCTCTCCCGTCGTGGTCTCTCAATGTCGGTTTCATTCTTTCGATGTTGGAAGATTCGAAATTGATTAAAACTTTGACACTCGACTGGAACTGAATGAATTCCAGAATGCACGACGTCACGCGATCCTCGTCGTACAGCATTTCATAACGACTCTTCACTTTCGAAATGTTGTCATCGTTCGATGGCATCACCTCCGTCTTCCGCATCATCGCCTCTATACAGTCCTCTCTGCGAATTTCTTTATTGGGTTTATATACTCTCCAAAGCATTCCTATCGCACTGTCCACTTTCTCCACAGCATTTTGAATCTGCAATTCTATTTTTTTAGAAATCTCCATTTCAGCAACAAACTCTCTCCTCTGTGTTTCTATGGATTCCTTAATAGAAGAGTGTTCGGTGGATAACAGCGACTGTAGAGTGTCCACATTAGTAACAGTTCTATCCTGTTTGACTTTCTCCAAAGACTGTTTCACTGTACCTAACTCCGTAGTTAAAACTGACACCGCACTCGCAACCCCTGACATCTGTGTTTCCATGGAATTCAATTTGGTGAAAAAGAACATTTTCAACTCATTGATGGAATCAGCAACGATTTTTGTAGATCCTTTATTTCTCGGCCGACTACTATTGTGTCTAGATTGAATCAGTTGGTGTATTTCCTCTCGCTTCTTGTCCCCTGGGTGATTGGAGACCATTTCTTGAGCAATTCGGAGTGCGCTGCGGCCATACCTGTCCTCTATCGAAGGATCAGCCCCCGCTTCGAGGACCTCCCGAACCCAGTCCGGCTTCCCTAACATCACCGCTTGATGGAGCATCGTCCTCTGGCTCGCGTTCTTCACGTTAATGTTAGGCAAATCTTTCAAAGCTTGAACGTGCTCCTCGACGGGACTAGTAAACATTTCTTGAAAAAGTAACTCCTCCATTTCGGCCTCCAGGGAGATTTGATCCACGTCCATTTCTGAGCCCAGTGAATGTCTATTGCGATCTATTGACTAGGAAAGAAGCTGGAATGGAGATTTTGCCTTCAATAGGCCTGGAGCTATAGATCTGATCTTTTTCAGATTCGGCGGTCGAGATCACTATTGTCGACTACTGATGAATTACCCCTGTGGATGGAGCAGACAAATTTCCGTTTTTGAACACAATACAGTTTATTTTTTTCAAATGTTATGTATGTACCGCATTAAACTCTAGTTAAGACAATAGCAATAGCAGTTAAACTGACACTCGTTGGCAGTCAAGAGGGAAATTATTGCTCATAGTTAATCATCGGAAAGAAGAATTAGAATAATTGTTTTAGAGTAAATTTCAATATTCAGCTAAAATGCACAATTGTACATTTTGAACTCCTGAGCATGTATAATTAATCGAAAAATTCACGGACCATATCGGAGTGCATTGCTAGTCAAAAAAAATTAATTACAATTCATTCACTGTTTACATGTAGATATAGATCACCGAAGGCGAAAAAATATAAGATTTAGACAATTTAATAGGAACGAACGATTACACAAGACTGCGATTGTTGTGTTTTTTTAGTTTTTGATAAGTGATTCCTGTTTAGCGCGGAATCCGAAAATGACCTTTTCATTTTCTGCCATCGCGTCAGGATTTTTCGCTAATCACAAAGTCCAAAATTCGTAAAAAGTTTAAAAAATTCTGAAATATGAGACTTCAAAATAGGCGTAAAACATTTTTCTCTTATGATTTATTCATTTCTTGGCTTATACTATGCAATCTTATAGCTAAAGTGTTGAGATGTCAGGAGAGGAGGGCGGGGAGGGTCATTGAACCCTTAATTTCAAATGGAAAGTGCTATAAATGAGCTTAGTTTTCTATTTTATTGCATTTTTCATTCATTTATTTTATTATTTTTAAGAAGTACTTTGGGCCCTTAAAACCCTTCCCCTTTTTCCCAGTGAATTTCCCTTATGGAATCTGCGAATAATTTGGGTCGAAGTTGACAAGACGGTGGCAGAGTTCGCTTTCCATTGCTCAGTGAATGAGTGGAGTCGACAGCTGGCCGAAACTATGAGAAACAGACTCGACAGATTGTGACAAGGACTTGGTGTAAATACATCATGATATATATATAAACATGATGTAACATGTTTGTAGGCAGCTATCCACGCCACTCATGTTAGGGTGGCCCAAAAAAAACTTTTTTTTGAAAGTTTGTGGGGCGACTGCATTTTATGGTGTAATTTCATGTATAAACTACCCACAAAAAAATTCGGCTCGATTGCACAATATTTGACCCTGCCGAAACGCGTTTAAACATTTTCGGCTCGGATGTAGAACATTTTGCCTACTTTACAGGGGCTATTTTCCGTTTTCTCCTGTATTCTACTGCAGAAATTGTTGTTAAAAAGAATAAATACAATCCTTGTTGATAAAAATTATTGTTTCAAATGAGTTATTTTATTATATTTTGTTAAAAATGGTTTACATAATATTTACATGTACCTAGACCTTTTCTTTTCCATACTTATCAAACATTCTTCTATGCTTCTGCACCACTAGTAGCAAATGCTGCCTCTCACGATCATTACAGGTAAGATTTTTCTTTAACAGATAATGTTTGATAAGGGACACACCCCTTTCGGTGGTGTCATTGACGACTTTAATATGTTTTACAACATTAAAGCCTTTCAGGTACCTTTCATCGCAAAGCCAATCTTCAGGGTCTCTTGACAAAAAGCCTTGATCAATGCCCGTAATGTCGAAGAAACGTAAGAGAATTAGAAGAAACGAAATCGCTCAATTCCAAATCCTTAATGCCACGATTGGGAGGAAGTTGCACTCGAGGGCTGCAAACATCCAGCACTTCCTTAAAAAAGAGCTGATCATCGCCCTCTTACAAGACAATGAAACATTAGGATCAAACAAAGATAAGCAAACTAATGTTTCTGATAAATACCACAAATGGATGCAAAATGTTTTGAATGCTGCTTGGTAGTGCTTCTCTTTGCTACTGGCCAAGGTTTTCAGAAGTTCGAGATCACGTGCTGGCGCACTAAATGCCACTGGACATGTGTACCAGGACTTAATGTACACGGAATATACAAAACAATATATTTGAAAAACGTTGTCACTCTCTTCGGTTGACAGTCTCAATTGTTTCCAAACATCCATACTTTGAATGAAATCTTTGAACTTCTCCTTTGTACTTCGTTCTTTCGCCTTCTCCGCTGCAAGTTCCTTCTGATGATTCCTTTTACGACTGTTTTCCTGCATGGTGCACCATTCCTTATCGATGCCACCCATATACCTAATGCGATCACTTTGCATGTACACGTAAAATTGGCGGTCATCATCTATTTTAATGAGCTCCATAGCTTTCTTATGGCCAATGTCGAACAACCTGTCCAGCTTGGATGTAAATAATTGTCTCTTCATATCACTCTTGCATTTGAGGCTCTTATCTTTTCCTAATCTCCTATATTCCCTATACACGTTTAATAGTTTCTTAACAACATCACGTGCGTTTTGAGTTGGGATGTTTGCTTCTGCCCAAAACTCCAGCAATGCACTCACCGTGTGTCCGGCGACGTCTTTGGATTTAGCAATGCCCGGCGTGGAGTGCAGTCTAGCAAAGAAACTCTTCAAAACTTCTCGCAATGTGGGAAGTTTCCCATTTCTCGGCAAGTTTTCATCGAAACTGTCACCAACGAGCCAAACATTGGTATTCCTCCTAGTGATACGCCTATAACTCTTCTCAGCCATTTCGAAGTAAAATTACACTAACTCCTAGAAAAATAACTCGGAGCCACACGGTTTCTCTGAAAACATGAACTGCTTTCACGAATGCTACCGCTTTCCTTGTCACTGGAGTCTTCAGGGGCGGGAGACTCGCGCAACAATATAGCCGTGACCATGAAGTGCCGTTGCTGTCTTGCATCGTTGTAGGACAATGCAAGACAGTGCAAGACAGACAACAACAACATTGTTCTAATGAAGCATTGACTGAGTTTACTTTTGCCGCCAAACGATAACCGTGCCGCTTTGAACGCTTTCTTGATTACCTTTTTATCCAATTATAACGAGAATAAGCGAAATCTATCATGCCGTAGAAGGCTTTTTGTCAAGAGACCCTGAAGATTGGCTTTGCGATGAAAGGTACCTGAAAGGCTTTAATGTTGTAAAACATATTAAAGTCGTCAATGACACCACCGAAAGGGGTGTGTCCCTTATCAAACATTATCTGTTAAAGAAAAATCTTACCTGTAATGATCGTGAGAGGCAGCATTTGCTACTAGTGGTGCAGAAGCATAGAAGAATGTTTGATAAGTATGGAAAAGAAAAGGTCTAGGTACATGTAAATATTATGTAAACCATTTTTAACAAAATATAATAAAATAACTCATTTGAAACAATAATTTTTATCAACAAGGATTGTATTTATTCTTTTTAACAACAATTTCTGCAGTAGAATACAGGAGAAAACGGAAAATAGCCCCTGTAAAGTAGGCAAAATGTTCTACATCCGAGCCGAAAATGTTTAAACGCGTTTCGGCAGGGTCAAATATTGTGCAATCGAGCCGAATTTTTTTGTGGGTCGTTTATACATGAAATTACACCATAAAATGCAGTCGCCCCACAAACTTTCAAAAAAAAGTATTTTTTTGGGCCACCCTAATGTACCTTACAACTCTCAGTGGTGTTTCAACCATCAGCTACTTACTTATATGGCACGTTAATCGAGTGTTTCCATCCCCGGTCATCAAACGCTTTTTTGTCTGTGGAAATTTTATTTTCAGGCTGTTACGTGTAGGAATGAATTAGTAAGAATTTCCTGGCTGGCTGACACCAATGATTGTTACTTTTGTTCGACTGGTGTTCACGGTTTCAATTTGAAGAACAAAAGGAAAATCGTCTATCCTAATAGGTATGCCATCCGCTTTACGCCCAGTTCCTCATGATCCAGACATACCCTGAGTGCCAATTCCACCAGAAAATTCACCTGAAATAGACGGTTCGGCAAGTGATTCAAATGAAGATAATACCGAGGAGTACGAACCTGGAGATAGCTGGGCACCAGAGCTTTTTTCACAGTCGGAGCGAAACGATTTGGTTCGAGACTTACATTAGCCCAATGAAAATTCAGAATTGCTTGGTTCGAAGCTTAAAGAGAAGAACCTGCTAGAAGCTAGCACCTCAGGTTCCTGGTTCAGGTACAGAGAAAAGGATTTTCTTCCATATTATTCCGAAGAAGGAGAATTAGTGCAGTGCACTGATGTACGTGGACTTATGACTCAATTTGACTTTCCGTACAAACATTTCGATTGGAGACTGTCCATCGATTCGTCCAAAAGAAGCCTCAATGTTGTACTTCTCCATAATGGGAATGCGTCAATACCCATCGGATATTCTGTCCATTTAAAAGAGTGTTATGAAGAAAATTTGGAATTCGTTCTCGATAAAAATTAAATACGATGGTCATTATCATCAGTGAATTACGTGCGGCGATATGAAAATAATATAGATGCTCCTATAAAAGCAAGGAGGGCACACAAAGTGCCCTTGTTTTTTGTGTGAATGGGATAGCAGACACAGAGAAAATCATTGGATTATGAACGATTGGCCAAAAAGAGCTACATTAGAACCAGGAACCATAAAATGTGCTCCGAAAATCTCTCATAGATCCGAATAAAGTTCTCCTTCCACCTCTGCATATCAAGTTAGGCTTCATGAAGCAATGCGTCAAAGCCTTACCAAAAAGAAGGTGAATATTTTAAATACACCTGTGACAATTTTCCAGCCTTATCAACCGCCAAACTAAAAAAGGGCGTCTCTACTGGTCCTGACATTAGAAAACTTCCAAAAGATGGCAATTTTGAGAAACTAATGGAAGTTGCAGAAAAAGAAGCCTGGTGGCCTTTAAAGACGTGGTAACCAAGTTTCTGGGCAATATGAAGGATCCGAACTTCAAATTAATCGTCGAAAACATGCTGCAGAAATACAAAGATTTAGGCTATTCCTTGAGCTTGAAGGTTCCTTTTCTAAATTCACATTTGGACTATTTTCCTGAAAATGTGGGTGCCGTTAGCGGAGAGATTACATCAGGAAATCAAAGAAATTGAAAGGAGGTATCAAGAAAAATGGAGTACTTCGATGATAACTGACTATTGCACGCAGAAACACGGTTGTTTTCGGTAACCTTGTAAAATTTGTGGTAACGTGGTTGTAGATTGATGAAACAATTGCAGTTGGTCACCCTAGTTATCTATTGGCCAATGTAATTATCCGAGCTTGGTAATAAGCACCAGCACGACTGGTCGACTCACCCTCGGTTACAATGGCTATGCGGCTGGTAACGGGGGGAACCATCTTTTCAAAGTTGGTGCGACAGGCAGTCAGTTGCCGCGGCACACACGACCAAGTCTGGAAGCTCGAGGAACTTGCTGGAGTGGAAGGGGGGAGCAACGTGGTAGGAGTGATGATACGCTTGGAGCGGGAATTGGAAATAATTATCTTTATTATCAGTAATATTGCATTTATATTCATACTATGTGGCAATATAGGTTTCAATTAATTTATACCAAATAACTGTCATCGTGATGTAATGGCATTTCCTCGGACTATCACGGAATTTCCATTTAAAAATTAGTTCTCGAAGTTACATTAATCCTCGGAAGTGGCCACATAAGACTTTCTTGACGTTGGTTTATTAATAACGGGTGCGAGAATGTGCGCGATGTGTCGTAGGGAAGATGATCATGCGAGTTAGAGACTATGTCGTCAGGTACGATAGGATAATGTATTAAATAATGTATGCCACATTGTTAATATTACATATTCATAGTAGTTTAAATATATGTTTTTCATTTTTTTCTTTTGAGAGGGCAAGGGAGTCTCAACAGAGAATTTCATGAGTCTCAGCAGAGACTGTATTGGTTTCACGTTTCAATTTTCAACACAACTTCAAGAGAGATTCAAGGCAGCCATTTTAAGATTGTTTCAACACAGATCCTTCCACTAGAGCTTGGTAACGAGACCATTTTACTGAATAACTCAGACAATGAGAGATGTCTATCACAACTATGGGTCTGGTTAAGGCATAAACCGCCATTTGGTTATGGTCACCAGTACTACGCGGTGACGGTAACCCACGAAAGGTAACCAAGTGAGATGGTATTCGTTGCTATCTTCATGGTTAAACGAAAATTAACCTAAGAGTCACCCACAACTAGACCAGAGTGAGTGATTTCCCTGAGGAAAAGTCATTCGCCTTGACCGGGTCACGAACTCGGATCCCCCGCTACCGCGACGAGTGCTTCAGTCAGTTGAGCTACGTGTGGCGGGAGCATCGATTTCCCAATCCCGTAAACTATACTCGGTACAGAAAAAACAACCTTTTTTTCAGCAAAAAAATAAAATATGCGCTGTGTTAATTTTTATGTCACATAATGGGATTTAATGTTACAAAGAAATATAATTACATTTACTTTGAATCCCATTGATCGCCATTCAAATCCTTCCCTTTAAATGACTATTTGCCATTTCGCGCAATGTGTGCTAATTCCACTTCATTAACTCGGGCATCTCCCCGTGAGGGTATTTTTGGGATTCAAAGGAACAAGATGTTCAAGACATTTCATTTTACTCTTGAGGTTTGATGAAAATGAAAAATTTTAATTACGTATGATTATGGGGAGGGTGGGGGATTGAAAATTCACCATATTTGATTTCTTTAAAACAAATATTAATTAATTTACTTTTGAATATCATCGATACCGAAGTGAGAAGCCATAAAGGATAAACCACTCATCAGCAATGCGAATAAATGCAATGTGATTATTTACGTATGCCTTCCTTGTAATGCTTTCGAAATATATTTGCACAAAAAACATAAAATATTTATACGCGATCATAAAACTAAAAACTAGAAAACTCAAAGGCTTTGAAGCTAGCCACGATGTTTTTTTCCATAAGGAATCTTCAATAGGCTAGAAAAATTGATACTTTCGAAATAACTACTACAACTAGCCAAGAAAAATGATAATTTGCCTGAATTTGGCCTGAATGATAATTTGCCTGAACATTCAATTTCTATTCGTAATATACTTCAAATATATTCAAAAACACATATGTATTAGTAGACAAGTTATAAGCAGAATCTGAGATGTATATGGAATTAGGACACATCATAGTGGTTTTTAAAATTCAGAACCACGACTTTTGGAACTCTGATATTCGCAACTTTTGGATTCGCTTGACAATAATATCTCTATTTCACCCAAAAAACATAAGTTTACGAAAATTTGAAGCATAGACAGTATCGTAGTCTCATGAGGCTGTACGTAGTAGTTTGTTTGAAAAGAGAATTTTTTTCTTTAAATATTCTTCCGTTTCTTTGGCTAGGGATTGCAACAGGATAAAAATTCTCTGAATGTGATTTCTCTTTCGTGTTAAAAATTATATAGGAATTTTTCCTTCGAGCAAACCATGGCCACCTTACACTCCCACCATCTTTCTCTCTCTCACAACACAAATGCCACGCCCCCCTCCTCTCGAGATCTCCACCAAAAGGGTGCTAAAGGGAAGGGGTGGTGCCGCGGGTGGGCGGAGTTGTTTGGCTGCCCGCATCCCCCTGGGTGCAAACAGCTCGTGAGCATGGATCTAATACTTAAAAACAGAAAACGTTTAAAAAGTTCAGTGAAAAGATCATACCAATTGTGAGTGAGGTTGGTCTCCTTAAGAGCGATGATCTGTGAAGAACTGAGTGCGGAAAAAAGAGTCGTCTGACATTCTGCTGAAATGGTCAGTGTCTCTCTCTCTCTCTCTCTTACTGATGATCCTTCTCTAAGTGCTTGAGCCGAGTCGATGTTGTGAATGCCTCGATTCTCAAACGGCGCCTTTTTATGTCAGCCGACGACGGGCAGGTAACAAAGCGGGAGGATGAGGAAGTTATTTTGCTCGAACAGGGCGCGGCCATTGAAATCGCCAGGAGGGTCGCAGTGGAGTGAGTTGCGCGGGACAACTGCGCAAAAGAGACATTTATGAAAAGGTATTACAAATAGAATGGCTTAGTTTCGGAAAATGACGAAATCAATTCCAGAAGCTTCTATTCCGCGAAGCATACCCATCCCACTCCCTGCACGGCGACCGGCCAAGCGATTGTCATATGTTACGAGCGATATATTATTAGCTGCTCAAGCGAAAGGAAGTTCTGGTATTCCTCTTCTTCCTGCTGCGATACCATCTCAGCCGACGAGAGCCAAGGGAGCCCGAGTTAGGCGTCTTATCTCTTGCGGTCGGATATTTTTCCTTGGAGAAAACACTGACTCTCAATCTCGACTTTAACTAGAACACCTTATAGATATCCCTTTTTCTTCGGAATCTTATTTTAGGATTTTCGATCGAATGGATAATTCCAAAAGCCGACCAATCACTGACATTGCGACAAGGCTGGGAATGTTGGAAACGGAAGTTTTAATTCTAGGGCAACGGGGAAGGTAGAAGAGAAACCCGGCGACAGAAATAGCATATTACCGACGAAGGACACCATGGGGTCACACAGATTAACGTCTAATTCGACGGACGATGTGTTGAACCCGAAGAGATCTGAATGCGCTCATGTGTATCTATGTGGCATTTTTACAATTGTTCTTCTTGAGCAGAGTGTACATTTCCATAACCTTTGTTGTGTTTTGCAACTCTAAATATTCTTGTCACGAAGTGATTACCCTTGGTTTAATGTGGCAGCAAACTCAGGGTCAGCAATTCTCAATTCAAAAATCCTATGTAACATAAGAATCCACTAGTACGGTAAAGTAACAATTTGAAGCCTAGAGAGTGAAATGACTTAGCCCGTTGACGGTCGCAGCGTAAGTGACGCCGGAACGCCACTTACCATTTATTGGCGCCAAAGACAATTGAATAACAAAATGCATATGAAACCTTAATACATTACAGAGAGGTATCATATATTGCTGGTTATAATGTCACACAGTCAGGACTGACCGGTGCATCAACTGCGGCAGAGAATAGGCATTACTTTATCATCACGGAAAGAAAAAGTCGTGTTCGGCACGTCTGGTGTATTTCTAACGTGAAGTCAGGGTTGGCATTACCAAATGGCAAGCTATACTGTGGTAAAATACGGGCCGGTTATACTAACGTTAAGTCAGGGGTGGCATAACCAAACCGCAAGCAGTACTGTGGTAAAGCACCGCCCGGTACATAATTTTTGAACCCGCATCTTCCAATCCGGAAAAATAAATAAGTCAATTGCATAAATACAGCTTTTAACAAAGAACTTAAAAATAAAAACATGCATCGCATAGCAGTTGAAACAATCAGGTCGCAGTAATTATTACAGAAATGAGTTCCTGATTTGGATACCTGCATTTGATCCCTTTGTTCCCGACGCCATTCTTAAAAATCAATAGGTTTGCGAAACATATAAGTTATAGATTGTTAGATTGATTATATATACATGCATTATATAATCATTATTCTATAGCTAGACTGAAATGGAGACACATCACATATCCAAAATCAGTTTTTTTTAATGGCATTTTTACTGCTACCTACTGTGAAAGGTTATTGATGCATAGGTATCTCCGACGACCAGTAGATGCCAATATACGCGTAGTTTATATTTCTTAAATCATATTTTAAAATGGGTGTAAAGTAATACTGTGGATAATATTTTTATGAAAATACATACTGCTGATTTTATTTAATTATGTAAGTAAAGGCAAGTTTTATCGACAAAGCAGAGGCCATTATTCTCGATATGGTGAGTGTTATTCGAAGACCTCATTGCCAGCAGTCTTATTGTACAATATTTCTATTCTTGCTTTCAATTACGGCATCCAACTATGTTTGTTAACTATTAATTTGGAAGGAGTAAATAATTCAAAAAATGAAGTTCAAGTAAAAATTTTATTTACCTCTATTTTGCTCTGCCAAAAATATTAGTTTGGCAGAAGTTTAATTAGTTTGGCATTTGTAATTTTTATTTTGTAAAATCGAGATTAAACCATTCTCTCCACACATGAAATCCGTGGTTAAAGCAGATGAGAATTGACAGAAAATTGACGGCTTGCCACGATGGAAACACGGTTCCCGATCAGCCTTCGAAGTTAAGCATCGTTGGGCTCGGCTCGAGTTTGGAGGGGTGATCTTCGCGATTCGTCCGAGTGCTGTTGCCCCTGCCTTCTGCACGTGCGGCAGACAGTTTAAATGCGAAATGACTTTAGCCGTCGAAGTACGTTAAACAAAAATACTACCTACCACTTCGAATCAGAACTATAGTCTATACTTACGCCAGCAAATATGAAGCGACCAATGAATAGAATAGAGCCTGAAAAGTCAAATAAATCTTATTTGTTTAATACTGAAGAAGCGCAATCGAAGACTTGTCTCGTCTGGTTTGATTATAAATCACCAAGAATACAGCATGAGATGCATAAGTAGATGAAAACTTTCCAAGAGGCTTGAAACTCTCGAAAACACATGTAGAAATGAGGGCTTTGAACAAAAAGTGTTTAATATTCTTGCAAACACGATAAGCTAGGGTATTTTCTGGGAAACTAAAGTTATAATACTAATGACATTTAAAACCTATAACTGTCTAATCTTAATTTTTACTTTATGGAAAGAGGGCTGTTTCACGAGATTAGCTGCTGTTGAATGGAAAGTCTTCGGCCACACATTTTAAGTTGTCCTAAACGTACTTAATAATAAAAGTTTAAAAAAATTGATATAGTAAATAAAGATTCGAGCCACATATTCTGATACACTCATTTCTAAGGAGTGGTAAATGAAAAAAGAAAGCATTATAGTTTTATCTATTATATTAATTTTGAAACATCTTTTACACAATGCGACAGGGATTGAAAATCTACCTTGTATTGGTGAGAAATCTACATCGGGTAGAGAGTTGAAGAGGGGATGAATGGGGTTTTCGAAATAATCCGCTTGGGCAAAAGAAGGTGAAGAAAAAAATGCTGCCCAAGGAAAGATTAACCGAAACGACTACCTTGGTCAGGTGCAGTTCTTCAAATCGGGAATATTATTTCAGCAACTAACTATTTTGTTGGCACAAGTTTTCATAATAAATAAGGAACGGAAAATCATTAAAATACGTCAAAAATTTAAAAAATAACGCCTTTCGCCTGGATTCATAGTTTGTGAGAGATCGTACATTTATTTTAACCTTCGTTTATAAATATTTTGTATTTTTTACTCTTCGAGACTTATTCGAAAGCGTTATAACTTTCATTATGCTCGAGATCTATCGAGCAGTATTATTGCATCGAATATACTTCCCTTACTGACGTGCGGTATTAATTATGACAAATTCTTAATGTGGATCATATTTCAATATCAATTGATATATTTTTTTCATTTACAATTAAACTTTCAGAGGATAAAATCGAGTCAAATAATTAGGAAGAAACAATGGGAAAATGGCGACACGTGGTATTTGGTTGTTCGATACATTGCCATGTTGCACTGGACAGCGCACCATACGTAACCTTAATATTTTATTAAACGATCGTGAATATTACTGCTGAATTCCAATTGCGTGTACCAACCATGTTCACAATTGAACTGACATTGCATTTAAAAAGGTTACTTCACCTTTTAAATTTGGGGCGTTAATTATTGAAGAGCTTATTTACAGATTTTAGCGTTGCAAGAGAAAAAATACCTCAAGACACAGAAAATATCCATTCATTTATTTCAAGTTTTGAAACAGTTTTTAAGAAGGAAACATCATTTGACTGACCCAGTTTCCTATTGAGAGCCTCTCCCTCTTTTATTTGTTAGTATAATGTCGTGGCCGTGTTACTGACAGGGAAGGCTTCCATTGGTAATCGGCAGATCACGATCAAACTTTGTAGGCTGATAGAAAACGAAAATTCACTAGTAACATTTTCATGGCAAAGCGTCCATTAGGCCTTAGTTTTCGAGATATTTGCAATTGAATATTTTTTAAAACCCCCTGGAAAGATGCAACCCACCTCACATATAGGGCACATTCTACGAATTCCAGTTTAAATGCCTCCAAGGTCACTGGTCGAGTGGTAACGTCTTGAACTTCCAATTCTTTTCCTTCGGTTTGATCCTACTGTGAGGCGATTTTTTTTCCTTCTTAAGTCGCAATGTTTTGCTTAATTATTTTATAAGTATATAAATTATACTATTTGCAATTTTAAATAATTTATTCTGGCCAGAATTTAAATTTTTACATTACAATTCCAATCCTTCCCATTTCATTGTGCATTCATTCCTTTCACTGCCCTATTTCTATTTACTGGATTTTATCTAAATCAAATTATATGCGCCCACCTTTCTTTGCAGTAAAATTGTGCACTTCTACATTCGAGTTACGTTATACATAAATGGTAATAAAGGAGGAATTATTGTGGCTTCAGCTTTGGGACTTGAGCCATATGCGCAAGGAGAAAAGCAAAATAATCACTATCTCCTGACCAGTGTTGACTCATCTGAAAGGAAAGGACTGAAATTCTTAAGCATCATGACATGGCTATAAGGGTAAACCAAACAATATTAGCCTTGTGCGTATGTGCCTGTTGCCATTTTCTCCTGCGTTTCAGTGTTTTTGCGATTCCTGTTGAAAGAAAGCTTTACCTTCCTATTTTCATCTTTATTTAAGTGAACACACGAATATTATTTAAAAGGGAAATGCAAAGTAATGCCGTGCATAAACATTCAGTGAAAAATTTGCAAACATTATTGGAAAAACAGCGATGATGATGATGACCTTTACATTTCACGGGCGGAGCACAAGAGATAGAGCATTATGCTTTTCATCACATAGTTTGGTTCTCTTGTCTAACTCATGGTCGTAGTCCCTTTACTCTCCTTCCGCCCTATGGTTTCTCGGTTTTGGTGCGGGGGTGCCTTGCCTTCGTTTACCTGTGGACGCAGATGGGAAATCCCTTGAGAACCGTTACTTTCCGTTTCCAGGAAGTTCTTGCAATGATTGTACAAAGGGATGCGTGTATTTAATCGCGCCACGCTCAGTTAGAACAGCTCTAGGGTTGTTATGCGCGAGTGAAATTTCGCCGAGTGACATGGAGATCGCAAACACAACTCCACAAACTAGCGACATATTATCTAGATTTAATAAGACGAAGACGGCCACCCATTTAACATCTCGAGTTTTAAGAAAAATAGTGAGAGGCAGGAGTTAACCATTGCGTTGCATTATTGTGGTGAACTTCGACGACGCAAGCCAGTAAAAAAGTCTCTCTCCGTGCAAAATCAATTGGAAGAGGCGAAATCGAGGGATCCGGGTTCGAATCCTGGTCTAGGCGAATGACTTTTCCTCTGTGGAATATCGCACTTATGTGCACTTGCGGGTGACTCCGTAAAAGTAACTACTGTGAATAGTCCCGCTATCCTCAAAATTGGTCAAAAGAGTTCCATGTCCATTGTGTTCCATGTTCCATGTCTACATCTTTGCGCACTGTGGCGCTAAGCGCACACTTTGGACTGCTTATAGACATGATATGGCTAGCAGTCCTGAACACCAAGCCACCACAAAATCCACAGGGGAGAAGAATGCCTCGGTAGTTTAACTGGTTGAAGCACTCTGCAAAATCAAGGGATCCGAGTTCGAATCTCGGTCAAGGCGAATGATAGGTATTTCTTCTGAGGAATATCGCACATATATGCAAGATATTGTTTTTTTACCACAATTTTTTTGACCTTGTGAATATTTTATCTAATGCACATTTCTTCTACGACAAGTTTTCATAATGCTCATGTCAAATACCATAACATCGGTTGGCTGAGATAGAGGAGAAGTACTGCATAATAAATAACCGACTCCTATCCAGAATTCATCCTCTAATTTCATGTAGTGCATTCCAAGATTACTTATTGATAATGGTGTTTGGAAATAGATATAATTTAGCTGAGTTTTACGTACTGTTTACTGAGGAATTTCAGTAGCGACGAAATAATAAAATTGAAGCTCTCTTGTTCTCACCAAGTGATGTTAATAAGATTAAAATTGAAGAAAATAACGTAATTTTATTTTTCATGTGTAAAACTTATCGCTGCTTTATGTTGAGTATATTGTATTCATTACATTTAAGAAGTGTGTATAATTATGTGTTCTTTCACCATCGCTGGCAGAGAAAAGTAAATATAAAAGCATGGCCCTACTTTTTATGGCTTTATTTTAATTACATTTCCAATGACTCGGAATCAGGAAAATAACCGGATCAAGGGCAATATTCTCCAATTTAGGTTTTGCATGAACTTGTCCTTATTCCGAAAACATCGCGGTCGAAATTCCAGGAAGGAAGCGAGTGATGGCCACCAACCCATTTCTCGTCCCCTAATTTTGAATTCAAGTGAGAAGCAACGCCCACGACGAAGTAGTGTGAAAGGTCCAGAGTCTTCAAGTAGCCAAAAAAAGTGTTAGTGATTGCTGTAACTGAATAGTTTTTAGGCAGTTAAGGATAGGTATCTAAAATACTATAGAGCATCAGTCCTCGAATTGAAAACCCTAGATGATGAATCGGCACTAATAGTTCACGATTACAGCGGAAGAGTTAAATAGGGTGGCCAAGTGCTTTCGTGTGTTCCAAGTAGTAATAAATTATATTTATAATTTAGTTATCGGTATGGAAAATTAAGGAACAAAATTAGGGGAATATAATATACTGGTAGTTCTCCGTGTTTCCGACCTGGTCATAATCTGCTCCATTTCTGTAGACGTTTCGATGAACGAGTCGTCGTTCATCATCCTCCGGGCATTAGGTTATTATGACTCGCCGAGAGTTCATTTCCTGAAGAAGATGAACCATTCATTCTTCGAAGCGTCGGCAGAAATGGAGAGTTCGACCCGGTCGGAAACCCGGAGAACAACCAATATCGCTACAAGCCGGGAAAGCGATCTTGCAGGGGAATATAAATTGTTCAAGATTTTCCCCATATTTAAAGGGAAGAGTCCGTCTAACTTCGAGGGATGCCCATTCCATGGGCCAATCTAATTAGCGTTTTTATTTGACGAGCATCGTTGGCGACTGAAAGCGTCAATGCAAATGTCCATTCAGCATGCGATCGTGTATACCTCTACCAAAGTCATAGGAAATGTGCTGAAGAGTGAGAAATACAGACTATGCCACACACACAAAGCAATTAGTTTGGTCATGAGTAAGCTGAGGACATTGCCTAAAATGCCTATTTTTTCTTTTACTCAGGAAACCAATTTTATGAAGTAATAAGTTCATTTAGGATCGTTTATGGGGAAATAAAGTGATTTTTTACTGCCTAAAAATGCCTATTTTACCTCTTTATGCCTTTTTCTGCTGATATCCCCTATTTAAGGGCCTAAAAAAGCAATGTTCTTTTCAACGTCGCCAAACTTCTCTATAGTGCAGACCTTGTCTGTTATTTCAGTTCCTTTTTTAATTTATCAAGGTTGAAATAATGTCATTAAAATGCATACAGAAAAATCATCCAAAGTATTATTATATATAGAGTAGAAAAACAACGATGGTAATTTTACGTGATGCGTACATGCGATGGTTTCAATTGCCAAAAACTTGTTTTTGAAGGTACCACTCAGTTCATATTGCTGAGTTTAAAGGCAGATCAACTTCAGGCAGTATGCTGCATTATAATCTGCAGATAAAATTATTGAAATACGTGAGGTATGTGACAGGAATAATGTGTGGCACCGATACATCAGTTCGAATGTCTTTTTCACCCACTTAAAGGTATACTATTCCATGACAAGTGGTCTGGTGGTCCCCGCTCGACCATCACGGATTTCAATGAAATTTTGTATGGACATTCACACATATCCCCAATAAACATTTGTAAAGCTTTACGTTCGCCGATGGTATACTTGCTGATACGTAGTAATTTGTTTGACCCTGTGCCGCAGCCTTCTTCAGTATGATTATGAGATTTCGGTAACTTTGAGGCATAGTATCTCAGGAGATATTTTGATAAGAGAAACAAAAATTGGCTATCTTGTACCAAGTTTTGAGCTCTATTAAACAACATAATAAAAATAACTGTAAAAGCGACTTCCTTGTAGAAAATTCAGGGCGAAACTGGCCCGAAAAATTGCGGATCGAAAAAAATTAAAATTTTGGCTTTTTATATTTTAGGAAGTAAAGGTATAATCAATGTGAAACTTTGAGCATGATAACATACAAATACATGGTTTATGAATATAATATTTCATCTTCCTAGTGATTTCCATTATTTAAAAAATCGAGTCAAAATGAGACACTTTTTGTAAAAACGCCAAAAATAGGGTATATTCTCCCCGCTTTTCCAAGAAAAGACCCTCTGGAATTTCTTTTGGATCATTTTCATTATAAACAGAATGATTTCAACCCTCTAAGAAAGTATATCTGGTTTTTAATCGCGGGCATATAAGGCCCTAAAAATAGGGACAACATTGAGGCTGACATTTGTAAAAACGACAAAAATAGGTTATTTTCTGCCCGGACTTACAAAAGAAAAACCTTCTGGATACTCTTTTGAATCATTTTCATTTGAAAGAACATGTGTCTAACCTCTTAAAAAAGTAGACTTGGTTTTTCATCGCGAGCACATACAGCCCTAAAAATATGAACAACGTTGAGAACGTTGCTATGGTGGCGCCAAATGCAGTCTGTTGTTTGTCGTCCTGTTTGTTTTATGTGGTTTTATGTAGACATTTTTAGTTTATATTGCATTGGTCCATGGTGAAATTGTCACTACCAGTTCAGGCATTTGAACCCGTAACCCCATCGCCATAGGGGTCGTACCAAATTGCCGTGCAATACCAGTGGGTTTCTTGGTTGAGGATCCCAAGCCTACAATTTGGTTTCTTCGACAAGGTTCCAAATCCTTGTGTGGGTATCTGTCTGGTTCCAAAGCCAAAGGTTAGGCAGCTTATCCTAGGTTCCTAAGCCTAAAGTTTCCAAGCTAAAGCTCATATAGTTTTTTTTTTTAGACTTGGGTAAGGAGACTATACTAGAGACTTGGGTTAAGTCGTGGCCGTTCTGTATTGAGTGACTTCAAGTTTTTTAAATTGTGAGTATGATATCATGTATTCGTTTCTTGGATCGGTAAAGGTGAGCTTTCGTCTCGCACTTTCAAATTTTCTTTTTGAAAAACTTAGGAAACTGACGAAATTGAATGTGATACCTGGGAGTAGAGGAAGAATGCGGATTTGTAAAAATGTAACAACCATACCGGTGTGACTAGTTGTTTTTGAGATATAGACGTTTGAAAATGACCAATTTTTCGATTTTTTTCGTCCGTTTTCGACGCCATATTTGGAGGTTTTCACGAACAACCGTTAGAGGGATAACACTAATTTCACCTCTACAATATGCCTTTACCCACCCCCTTCACCTCTACAATATGCCTTTACCCACCCCCCCACGGGCCTATGGAGTGAAACAGGGGTGCTAGGGTGGGACGGTACGCGGGCCCGATTTGGCCATTTTCAAAAGTGAAAAACGCATTTCTTGTGGAAATGGTAAGGTGGAAATGGGCATTTCTGGGAGTCGAGGACGTTTCAAAATGATGATTTTCAAGGCATTTTCGTGATTTGGAAATGGGCATATCTGGGAGTCGTGGACGTTTCAAAATGATGATTTTCACTGCGTTTCCGTGAGTTGGAAAAGCGGAAAACGATTTCCCCTTCCGTAACTTGCCCTGAACCCACCCCACAAAGAGGTTTGCGGGCCAATGGAGTTAAACACGAATTGGTTATAATCAAAAGTGAAAAACTCATTTTCGTGAGTTTGAATAGCGGAAAACGCATTTTTAGCGCGATCGATAACGAGGAAATGGGCATTTCTGGGAATGGTTGAAGTTTCAAAATGTTATTCTGTGTAGTATTTTAAGAATAGAATCCCTCACGCTCATTAGTGATTATTGGTGGGAATTGGTGGAAGGCTAAAATGTTATTTCGCGTATTATTTTAAGAATAGAATCCCTCACGCTCATTGGTGATTATTGGTGGGAATTGGTAGAAGGCTAAAATGATATTTCGCGTATTATTTTAAGAATAGAATCCCTCACGCTTATTGGTGATTATTGGTGAGCATTGGTAGAAGGCTAAAATGTTATTTCGCGTATTATTTTAAGAATAGAATCCCTCAGGTCACAACGTTAATATAAGTGGGCTTTTGTTAGAGGCTAATGAAATAGTATTGTTGACGGAGTTCTCTCGGGTAGTGTGGAAGGGGGAAATTAACTGTCAACAGTTGGAAGTTAATTGTTGAGAGTAGTTGGCATTAATCATTTTCTGACTTGCGTGTGTGGTGTATGGTCGCCATGATTTGCCAATCGTGTACGCTCAATTAGGAAGTGTAAATCCTCCATTTAAAGTGATACGTGAAATGTTATTAGTACAGTGGAATGAATGTGAGTGAAAAGGAAGGGTAAATCCTTCATTTGAAGTGAAATGTGCAATGTTTACTGCGGTGGAATGAATGGAATTGCATTGTAGTAAATGGCTGTTGCGGGGCGAGTTTGAGTGGAAGGAGGGAAGAAACTGTGTAGAAAAGGTGTTTATATGCTAGAGAACCAACTGCTCGATCGCTGCGCTACGTACAGTGGAAAAGAGGAAACGGCATTTTTTCACAATATGGCGGAGAGGAAAAAACGCACTTCTCAGGTTTGAAAGTTTCTCATTTCTAAAGTAGTTGATGCATTGTTGTGTTGAAAGTGTTAAACAAATTTGCATAGCTTGCATAATAAGTGAGGTGAAATTGGTTCTGATATCTCTGTTTAAAGTGGGTGAAAATCGCGAAAACAAGTGCGAGACGAAAGCTCACCTTTACCATTGGATCCTTCAAATTTCATCTTAATGAATCCGTTATTCCACTAGAGGTGCTTGTAGAATAGTGACAGCTGTTACTGGTATCGACCAACTCTTTGGGGCCAAAGTTAATAATTGAACTTTCGTTGATTTACCGGTTTCTTTAATTTTTGTTTTCATATCTTGGGTTAAATAATGTTTTAAGCGCCTATTTTAAGTGCCTATTTTGACATTTTTAGTGCCTATTTCTTCATTTTTAGTGCCTAAATGTCCTCAGCTTAGTCATGAGTCATTCGGAGACCCATCCACTCTATCGCTGGCCTTGAAGATAAGTCCGAGAAAGGTGCAGGGGCTGGGTGTGCACTGCGGGTTGCATTATTCAGGAGGTTTTTAACCTTTTCGATAACAAATATCTCGAAAACTAGGGGCTAAAATGGACGTTTTTCCGAAAACACGTAGCTAGTTAATTTTAATTTTCTTTCACCATACGAAGTTTGATCGCGATCCGCCGAATACAGTTGGAGTCCTTCCCTTGTGAGTGTGGAATGGAGGGGAGCTAGTTTGCAATTTTGGGCGAGGGTACTTGAAATGGGGGTTGCCGCAGTAGTCCCAGAGATGGTCGATTGCGGGGTTTCCTAGCATGCCTATGGTTTCGGCGAAAGATTTTGCTATGGTATGGAGGTGAGAGGTCAGTGGAGGGATTTTTAATTGTTGTTGGATGTACTACGTATTCCGGATGAACCAGGGGGCATTTGAGATTTGACGGAGTGTATTGTTTTGTTCTATTTCTAGTGTTTTGATGGTTGCGACATTCGGCGATGGGGTTATGAGGTCTGGGGAAAGCCTCGAGACCGTTAAACGGTCGAGCAAGGAGAGAGATACTCGTGGGATACAACGATGTAGTGGCTAATGTGCGACTAATGTGGGTATAACAACGACGTAGGTAGTGAACCTTGGGATGTACTTGAGAACCGAGACTTACAGTTGTCGGACGCCACTCCTATTAGATGCCCGCCCTTCCAGTGCAATCCCGCTAAGATGAGTGAAATGCGGGAACATAGTGCAAGATCTCCTACAAAAAGGGGTAACTCATGAAGAGTCTACTTCGCCATACCTACCCGGAAAGCCCGGCCTTTGTGGTGCCAAAGATGGAAGGGTCTTCGTGGCTTGCGGTCGATTTAGGAGAGGTGAATAAGAAAGCAGTGTACGATGCGTCCCAATACTTCTTTCGGTTTGCCCTCACTCACTCTCCATGGTCTCTGTTAAGATCGACGAGACCCTATCCCTCCTAAAATCTTTACCTCCCAACAAAGCGACCAGAGATTGGCTCACTCTTTCTACTCCGAACCGCGGACACTCTTCATATCCCCCCGGTGTAAATTGGTCAACCGTTTTTCTGCAGCTGATTCTTTTCCTTCAGCCTGGAAAACAGCACTATTGACTCCAATTTTAAAATCCGGCTCTAAAGATATGATGCAAGTAATTATCGACCTATATCTATCCTTCCCATTCTTTTTGAATGTATTATTCACGACCGACTTTTGTCATTCACTATCCCATACATTTCACCTCAGCAGCACGGCTTCCCCCTACACGGCTCCTGCGCCACTAACCTCACTGTACTGCATCAGCACATCACCGCTGCCTTCGAAGCCTCTTCTCAACTTGACATTTGCTACATCGACTTTGCAAAAGCTTTGGACTCAGTTAATCACACCCTCCTAATCCACACTATATCGGTACAACATCCACGGTGCTTTTCCTATCCATCCTTTCCAGATTCCTCACCGACCGCACTCAGCGTGTTGTTCTTGACGGAGCCTCTTCACAAAATCTACCCATCCTTTCTTGCGTCCCCCAAGGCAGCGTTCTCAGACCTCTTCCCTTTCCCCTTTTCATTGACAACTTAACCAGCTGCGCTCTTTCCAACTCTTGCAAAATTCTACTCTATGCAGACTACTGCAAAATATTTAAAACGGTTGAGAATGCTGCCAACTCTGGTCACTCCAATCTTCACTCAATTCCCTTGAGGCCTAAAGCCTGCAGTGGCAACTGAAAATTAACACTCTTAAATCAAAATAAATACCTTTTTCTTTAAAAAATACCGAAACTATGCTATATTTGACGAAATTGTTCCAATTGTCTCCTCACATAATGACCCTGTTATTACTTTCGATCCCAAACTGTCTTTCGTCCCGCACCTCAATAAAATAAAACCTATAAGGCCATGTCAGTCGTGAGTGTGCTCTATAGATTCATCACCAATGTCACAAACCCCATTGGCCAGAAAACCATATTCACTGGCTGCGTTCTCCCAATTCTCCAATACTGCTCCGTTATCTACTCCACTGGATGTCCCTCCAACTTGAAAATTCTTGAACTCATTAATTTCTTCATTTCCGTAGTCCGTTGCCACGTACTGCACCTCCGTAATTCTTCTCGTACTGAAATCATGTCTGCTCTATCATTGACCCCACTGGCCACCCGAAGGAATATCATTGACCTTTCATTTATTTACATTGCGTTAAATGGTCAGTACCGATCCACTGAAATACTCCCATACGTTTCACATCCCCACCCGTGCCTTGTGCAACAATCACCTCAAATACCAAAACCTAAATTCTGTCTTTCTCTCTCCCAGCGATCCCTTTGTTACAGGCTTCCTGCCTTGTACAACACCATTTCATCTGCCTACCCTTCCCTCGATCTCTCTCTGCTCCCTTCAGATCATTCAAGCGCCAGCTTAGAAAAGCGCTTTCCTCCTGATTCCCTAATTTTCCACGTTGTTGTATCGTATTGATTTATGTTTTTGTCTCTTTGTTTTTCTTTTGATACTATTTCTCAACCCATGTTTTTGTTCATATTTGTTTTTGTTAATGCTGTAGATCCAATGTTGAAAATGTTCAATGTCAAGGCCAACATCGGCTGTTTTTGAATACCTATTTAAATCAAATCAATCAAAAGGGGTCAATGGCCTATGGCCTTTTTGGTGCCAAAGAGAGATGGGTCTTCACGGCTTGTGGTCGATTAAGAAGTGGTGAATAAGAAAGAGGTGTGCAATGCATTCCCCTTGCATTTTGCTATGACCAGGCATTTTTCTATTTTAGAGTAACATCAAACACCTTTATCTTCAAACAGCCGACGAGTTACACAATTCATAGACCCTTTTGGTTCATATGTTTCTAAGAGATTGCCCTTTGCACGGGAGGACAAACCTTATCACGTTTGGTGGATAAAATTTTTGGTGACATGAAATTTAAATTAATTTAATTATCTGGATGAATTCGTGGTATATGGGGAAAATTTTGATGATCCGGAAGAAATGTGTTCTCCCGATTGAGGCTCGTAAAATGAATCCGGAGAAAATTTCTATTGCTTTGTGTAAAATTATATGCTTGGGGCACACGGTGTCCTCCAATCCAGAGGACTCAGTTATTAGGATAGATCCCAAACGAGTGAAGAAAGTATAAGGGAGCACATTCCCGGTTCCGAGAAACCTGTGAAGCGTTTTTTTTCTTTGTGGTCGGCTCCAGTCAGAGTGCCAAACGCTCCCTCGCATTCATTAAGAGTATTGTCACAACTCAGTCAAAGCAGTCTACCTACTCAAGGGCTGGCGAAAAAGAGTGCCAATACGAATAACCTATAATGTTTCAAAGTACATACATATATCATATTGGTGACTAATTACTTCCTTTGTACCCAACTAACTCGACTGAAGAAAGTTACCTGTTGCTCAGAAATAATGAAATTCTAGAGAAGTCTAGATTGGAGTGCAATGGTAATACGGGTGTCATTTTATTTTATCCAGCGTTAACATCCTCTCGTTCTCTGCCAATATTATTAATGCACGCTTTTCCCCACAAGAGAAAAATCATTTTAATCAATGTTCCCTTCCTTTGATATATGATCATTCAAAATTTGATGCAGAACCCATAATATGGGCATTTACAGATTACGCTAAACTGCCCTTACAGCATAATTTATGCTGCATATATCTTAGCTTTAATTAATAACTCGAATGTGTTAGGGGTGGCAAAAAAGGTATTTTCTTGGTAGGGAATGAAAATAGAGAAAAATTTACGGGGAAACTTTTCTGGCTTATTTGTAATTAAATTTAAAATTTACGTATTCTTAACTACATAGAACACTCATATTAGGCTTTCCTCTTCAAACAATTAATACATATTACTTTTAACTGACATTGCAATATTCCATAATTTTTAAATCGCTAACTAGAGAAAATTTGAGCAGGGACAAATAATGTTCATTTACATAAATGTATTTGAGAGCAATATATTATTAACAATGATTTTTTCACAAAATATTTCACATGGGACATATAATTGCATGCAAAACTATTCCCAAGGCAATTTATATTAAGTGAACCTTGAAATAGTTAATTTCCCTTCAAAAAAGATTTGGGTCTATTCTAATATAAAATTTCATTTGGTTTGCGATATTCATTTGTTTTATGACCACCTGTTCCTGCATTACCACTAACTCGTGGGCCGGCTAACGCATCTCGCGGATGTGTAAACGTTGACAGGGGAGTCTCCGGCAGAAGAGCGTTCTGGCAAGTGCAAGTGAGGTGTAGACATTGTCAAAGCAGACAATGTATAGACGACCACTCCTCGCAATGGGAAAATAGCGTTCTAGCAATCAGTGTCATCGAAATGGGTCTTCAACTCTAAAATAGGACTTTGACAAAAGCTTCAACTCATTTGATGCAATGATGGAAGCTCCAATTAAACAGCTATTATAAATTATATAGCAGCCAGAATACATAAAATTTCAGTGATTAACACTGCATGTACATACATAAGAAACATTTTCATTGACTTAAATAATGCAAAGATTTGTTCTTATATTTATTAATTAAAAATTGATACAAAGGTGTTCTTATTTATTTTATGGACAGAAAGGTACAAAGGTACTACATATTAACACATTCTGTCAGTTTTCTAGCATAAATTAAACATTTCACGCACATGATTAATAAGTAGAAACTTCCACCCAAACTTGAACATTTCACGAGATATCCGATCTATTTGTTGCAACCTTTCCATTCTTCGTACATATTCTCACCACCGTTAAAGCCCCATTCTCCCTAATCTCTACTTCCATATCGACGTTCTCGCATCAATGGTGGCCCCAAGGGGGAGGGGGGCGGAGGGGCAAACCACGCATATTTCTTAATCATAGGCCTTAAATTAAAAGCCTACATTATTTTTTGTTGTCATTGCAGTATTGGTGATTTTTACTTCAAAATCCAATTAAATTTTATGTAATCCAAAACTGCTTTTTTAAGCACAAGCTAAATGTGAACGTAAATCAAAAAAATTTGGAATCAGTCGAAACTTGGTGGTAATCTAAAAGGGAAATATGCATTTAGTAAAAACTTGCTCTTCTTAAAAGGTAAACTTATGCTTCCAAACCACTTATAGCGCGCCATTTTGCACATAGTTTGTTACGAATAACCGAGAATGGAATACCCCCCTTTTCCTTGGAGGTATTCCATACCCCAAGAGTCGCTGGTGCCCCCCCCCCCCCAAACCTCTGGTCTGGCTTCTGTCTCGCATCCCAATTCGAAAGCCTCTCCTTCATCGTCTCCACCACCCTGCCAACATTCCCTTTAAATTGCATTCAACCCACACTACTCAACTTCTCTCCAATTCATCCATTCCCCTCCCCCCCCCCGCCCCCCATCCCCCAACTTGCTCTTTCCCCTCCTCTTCCATAACCACTTTCATCATCTCCGCTTTATGTTCATATTCTTCCCTTATATATCTACTTCATAACTTTTTTGCATTCACTCTTTTTCTCTCCGCAAAAATCACATGCCACCACCCTTCACTCTTCCCTGGACTGCAATTCCTTTCATTTTCACTCACTGCAAACGCCCACTTCCTCATCACCTTTCATCATCTACCCCACCTTTCCCACACACACCTTCAGCACATGCTACAATCACCCCTTTCAAACTCTTCCATGCATCGGACACACTCCCGTTTCTTATATTCATCCCATTCTCTCTGCTTCGAGGATAAGAGCATCCTCAACTGCATGCATCCATACTGTATCTTTACATCATTGTCTAACAACCTATCCACTTTTACTCTCCACTGCTTACCACTATCCTTCCTTGGGAACCCACTATCTGCCCAGATTCACTCTGCAGAGACCACCAAATAGTGGTCTGCTCCATATTCATCACCCCTCATCACCTTTGTATCTATCACTAATTCTCTCAGCATATCCAATGAAATCAATCATTCCCTTCCAATCAGCCCTTTGCCATATATATGTATACCATTAAAGAAATTCAAGAAATACATTCCCTTGGGAAACTTTCCTCAAGACTTGATATGAATGGTGGCTGTCCTAGTGGGCTTCTATCAAAATTCAGTGTGTTTGAGCAGCAAAAGGAATGCAGGAAGTATAAAATTATGTAATCCATCAAACATGAAAAAATAAATTGCAAAAATATGCATAACTACATGTATGGCATGAAGGATAAAATTAATTCTGCATAACATTGGATGTTTTATTAAAAAAATTACTCTGATTGTGCCTTTTTGGTATTTACATCAATTATATTTCTCAATATATTAAAAAATCAGCACCATGGAATTCATATATATGTACTCTCTGAAGTAATAACCCAAATAACTCTGGAAGAAAGAAGTTCATATTGCCAATTTTACGATCAAAAACACATACTTCTGATTAAGGAGCAATCTTCTGATCCATCAACCATGATTGTGTGATCTATTTACAAAATTATATATTCACTTAATCAATGCAGTCATGTGCATAAAATATTCCATACATAGTGACAACTGGACATCATCTATCAACTGTCCTTCAAGACATCTTTTAAAATACAACTGCTATTACTACCACTAGCGACAGAAAAAGTAGGTAGCGTTGGTAAGATGGACTCGGAGAGAAGAAGAGGAGGAGTAGAGGATGTGGATGGCGTCCTGGAGTGCCCTGACGCCTGAAACACAGAACACAAGAGAGCTCATGAATAAAGCAACCGCCTCATTTAAGTACCTAGACAACAATTCACTCTTCATACTTCCTCCAATGCTTAAGGAATCAATCAGCAAAGCTAACAAAAAATTATCACTCACTGGGGATGATGATCGGGCCGATTCAACTCGGGTTTCAGAAATCATGTGCAGCTGTGGCACTGACTTTGGTCGAGATTCACTCTCCAGAAACCTTATAAATGACTCCGAGAGTGACTGGAAAGAAGGAAACATTTGACATTATCTTTGGCTCACAATTTAAAAAAATTATTTTTTTCAAGTCTGGGCACAAATATTGTCAAATGGTAATGCTATCCACCTCTTATATCCATAAGCCAACACTTTGGAATAAAATGGATTTTATAAGGATAGGTAGTTCCAAAAAACTTTCGTGTACCATAAAAGCATCAAAATTAGCAAATGTTTAGATAAATATTTCTTGCATTTTAAGAATTAAATATCATAGAGATTAAAAAATATCCCACACACAGCAAGTAATTTTGCATCACATTTTCTTTCTCTATAACATATTATAGAAAATATGAGGAGATGCAAAGATGGTCAATGATGTCTCCATAACTACATTCCGAGATCACATGGGATTTTCTTACTAATGTGTGTTCCACATTTCCACTCTATCGTGGGCGATAAATGCCATAATTTTCTTCTCATGTATTAGCATAGAGCATTTAAAGCACGTTATCAGAAATGCGATACTTTTAAATTGTGACTGAATGATTGAGAAATCTCCATCATTTAGATATTTAGGTATCTCCATCTGAATCTCCATCAGGCCAGTAAATTTTTAAAAATTAAAAATATTTTCTACACTGATATTTTGTTAGTTTTATAATAATAATAATATATTTATTTGTCCAAGGACCGGTAATACACAAAGTTTGCATACTGGTATAAGACACGTCATGTTTACAAAGAAAAAATCACACTATCACATTATCACAACATTAATAAATCACATTATCACAAAAGTCAAAAAATTATCAAAATGATAGATATTCATTAATGCTGAAAAACATATTCCCAAGCAAGAAGTCCTTCAGATGGAATTTAAATTTGGGAACAGACATAATATTTTTAAAATAAACAGGCAATTTGTTGTATAGGATAAGGCCCATATTCCTCGGCCCATTGTACGTAGACTTTGTGCGAGTAAATGAGACATGGAGATTAGTTGCATTACGAGTGCTGTGGTTGTGTATATCTGCATTTGTAGCAAAATTGGAAAGATTATTTTTTGTAAATACAGTAGCAGTAAAAATATAAATACAAGGTAAAGGTAACAAATTAAGATCCCTAAAAAGAGGAAGACTTGGGGCGTCGTACTTAGAATTAGTCATCAAACGAACAATTTTCTTTTGTAATTTAAAAATAGAAATTGCTTGAGGAGAAGAGCCCCAGAAAAGTACAGTTTGCACAATGTGTGAATAACATGAACCATAATACAGAGAAATGAGGACATCTATGGATACAGTGTGACGAATATTCCGAATAAGAAAAGTGACAGAATTAAGCTTTTTTAAAAGCATATCCTGCCTCTGACTGCCAAGACCTTCAAAATGCCCTAGACAAGACCACCAAATGGTGCAATACCTGGCGACTTAATCTAAATTCTTCCAAATGCAGTACGATTTCAATTTCCCTCAAAAAACATCCACTAAAATTTAATTACTCAATAAATTCTCAACCGCTCAATCGTGTCCTGTCGGTGAAGGATCTAGGAATTCTAACTGACAACAAACTAAACTTTTCCGAACATATCCATTCGATTAAAAACAAAGCAATGTCACTTTTAGGTCTACTTTACCGCTTCACGGAAATCTCTCACCCCATAGCACTACGATCGTTCTTTTCAACATTTATTCTTCCAATCACTTCATATTGCTCTCCCATTTGGACCATCTCTGCCACAACTAACCTTGCTACCCTTAACAGTCTAACTAGTTTCTTTGCCAGGATTGTAAAATACAGAGTTCCCCATTTCCGCGACATGCCGACTGATTCCATCTTATCTTCCCTTGGCATACCGAACCTCTCCGATCAAAGAGCAAAAAATGATTTAAAATTAATTTACAACATTCTCAACTCGAATATCGATTCTCCTGAATTACTTTCCTTCGTTAATTTCCGAGTCCCTTGCCGATCCACTCGTTCCCATTCTTTTCTCCACTTGCCTATCCCCAGACTTTCTCTTATCAAACGTTCACTATACTACCGCCTCTCCTCACTTCTTAACTCCCTACCTGATAATGTCGATCCTTTCCTGCTATCATCTGACTCTTTCATTAACCTTGCGATGTCCCACTTATCTGTAAATGACTAAGAGTCCCTTTTCATATTTTGTTTTTTTTTTAAATTTGTATTTTGTAATCTTGTCTCTGATGTTATGCTTGTTGTTTTTTTGTTACACCTCTTACGGATACCCATTTTTTATCTTGTTACTATGTCACTGTAAATTGGCAGAAATGCTGTATGTGAGCAACTTTTCAAATAAATAAATAATTAAATAAATAAATATCTATATGAGAATCCCAATAGAGATGGGAATTTAAAAATAGGCCTAGAAATTTGGTTGACTCTACCTGAGGCAAAATTTGATCGTCAAGTGGAATATTTATTACTTGGGTTGGAGTGTTTTTGTGAATAAACTGTAAAACTTGTGACTTTTCGACATTAATTTTGAGAAAATTTTGCGTGGCCCACAAATGAATTCCTTGGGTAACAAGAGTACATCTTGTAAGAAGGTCGTGAGTAGATATTGGTATAAAGAAATAATGATATTGGTATCATCAGCAAATAAAATAGGATGACTGCCTGGAATACCTTGTAGAACACCGGGTAGATCATTAATGTAAATGAGAAACAAAATGGGGCCAAGAACGGACCCCTGAGGGACACCTTGGTGAATTATTTTAGGGGAAGATTTATAATTAGTGCCATCTTTATTAATAATGACATGCTGAGTTCTATCTTGGATATAGGACAACAACCAATTTTTTGAAGAACCCCTAACACCAGCTAAGTCTAATTTTTCAGAGAGCAAACTATGATTAACAAGGTCAAATGCTTTAGTAACGTCGAATAATAGAGCACAAATAAACAGTTTTTCATCAAGACCAATATGCAGGTGATTAATAACTTCATAAATAGCAGATAAAGTGGACTTGTTCTTGCGAAAACCGTGTTGATGCGGGGACAAAAAACCAATAGATTCAAGATAGGAAACCAGGCGCCTATGGTAAGCTTTTTCTAGTATTTTAGAAAACTGAACTTGGATGGCAATAGGGTGATATGAATTGAAATCATGGGGGCTACCTTTTTTCTTATACAAAGGAATAACTTTAGAAGTTTTTAATACTGAAGGAAAAATGCCTTCAACAAAGGAGGCATTTATAAGATGCAGTAAAGGATCCTTAATAAGGTTGAAACAAAGCCTGATGACAAGATTAGGTATTTCATCTATGCCTGCACTGAATTTATTTCCACAATTATTAATTATAGTTTTAAGTTCGTTTTCACTGCAGGGAGAGAGAAATAATGATGAAGCAGGATGCATTAAGACATCCCTGTGACTAACAAAATTAGTAGGTTGGTTGATAGAAGGTAAAGATGTAAAATAATTATTAAATTCTGTCGCTAATATATCAGGAGAATCTGTATGATAATGTGATGGGGCAACATTCAATTTTTTAGTTTCATTAATAATCTTCCATGTTTCACGAGATTTATTAGAACACTTTAATAATCTATCATTATTATAGGATCGTTTGGAAGAATTAAGAAGTAATCGATAGGATTTTTTGAGAGATTTATATTCTAGCTGCAGATCTTTATGGTTAGGAGATTTACTCCGAATAAAAAGGTCCTTAAGAGTAACGGAAAGTGCACGGATCTCATTTGTAATCCACTGCTTCTTAGTGTCTTTTCTTGTCGACTTGTTCAAGTAGATAGGAAATGCAGCATTAAAATAAAATAGGAACTTATCATAAAATGCTGAAAACATTGTATCAAAATGGGAATCTACATAAACATCAGACCAGGTCTCAGTTTCTAACAAATTAAGAAAATGTGCAATATTAAGATCAGAATAAGATCTTGTCACATGTTGAAGGGATCTAGGCCTGGTTTTAAACGAAAAATAGGTCATAACAGGGTAATGATCAGAAATGTCTGAAATAATCACTTCGGAATTCGTGTCATAAACATCCATATTTGAAATTGTGATATCTAGTAAAGAAGATGAATACTGTGTAACACGGGTGGCATCAACATTACATACTTTTAGGTTGTAGGACCTGAGTAAGTTTAAAAGAGAGTTCTGATTACTGTCAGATAGAAGTAGGTTACAATTAAAATCACCGGACAATATTAGCAGTGCTTGAGGATACTGGTTAAATACAAATTCAAGTAGAATATCTAAATTTTGTAAAAACAAATAAAAATCCCCCTGAGGCGAGCGATAGACACAAATAATGACACATTCCAAGTTGCCAAAATTGATAAAACACATAAAGTATTCAAAGTTTTTCTCAGAGAGCAAGGGAGGTGGAGCAGCAGGTAAGGTAATAGGAACCAAGCCATCCTTGAGTAGGATCGTAGTGCCACCATTTGTAAAATATGACCGACAGAAGATGTCGGCTACTGAATAACCATTTACACACAAATAAATAGCATCATCATTTGTAAGCCAATGCTCACACACACACACACACACACACAGAACATCGGGTTTTAAGTTGTCCAATAGGGCTTCAAGCTCCATTGTCTTGTTCCTAATACACTGAATATTAAGAAGGAATACAGAAAGAGTTGAGTTCCTGCATAGGAGGATATATATATACTAGTAAATGGGTGTTAAATACAGTTTGCAAGCGGAAGGGGTAAAGTGTATAAAAGGAAATTGTAAATCATTAAAAACGAATGCATACGCTGTATGTTTGTTTTTTCGGGTGTACCCCGCGTACTATGACCAGGTGTGAAACCTGAAGTGAAACCTGAGTTTTAACCAAGAATGCATACGGTCTTACTTCTTATGGAAATGATTTTAGATGGGTCCATTTCTGACCTAAGAGCATAATAATGAGAAAATAGCATAAAACAAATGGCTCCATGACATATGTACTTTGTTCTTCTTAGTAATTGCTATATTTTTCCTTGTATTTTCATGCCATTGAGCAATTTTGAAGTAAAATATTTGTAATTAAACATGATTTCAGTTATTTGGAAGTTTGAAATTCAATCAATATCAGCCTAACTAAATACAATGGATTTTCATTTCGTTTTATTTTTACGGATCTCAATTATTATAATTTACATATTAAACACATGGCGTAGTACTTGAATTCATAATTACAAAATCCAAGAGATAATGCAGCATAGAACATTATCATTAAACATGGTTTTGACTTGTAGAATGGCGTTTCGAGGTACATTTCAGAAAGGAGGTGCAAGGATTAATGTTACCGGGAAAATCAGAGAGAGGGAAACCCGGAATAAGGTGTAAAGAATGTGTCAGAAGTGAAAGGGAGGAATCTGGTGTGATCCCAACGGAGTCAGTAAATGGAGGAGTGTCAAAGCTATGAAACAGTTTATATATATCATTATAAAACATTGTAATTCGTGTAGTTCGAAGGCATAATATCGTTAAAAGCGATTGAAATACGCTCTGATACTGTTAAATTCCTTTAAATGTAGCTTTTATAGCCAATGTATAAGGTACTTGAAGTCTCGGGAACAATGAGAAAATTGCCTAGCAACGAAAATGAGAAAAGATCGAAATTTGCATGAATTTTGCGTTTAAACTTCATATAATTCAATTTATCGATCGATAGACAAAACTCGGTTGCAAGAATTAAATTCTTCGATGTATTGGCCTCATTTCAGTCGAAAAATGAAACTTTCGATAAACTAGGCGGATTTTAGATGTGATTTCCACACGGAATCCGCATGGTTTTATTGGGTATTGGAGGGCATGTGACCTTTCACACTTGTTTCCGTGCGTCCACTGTTCGTGCGGATGCCTCGCGGCGACTGGGAACCTACCGTGCCCCTTTCAAGAACTTTCTCAAGTCTCAAGTGCTCCATTTCAGTAATTCTATCCACCCACATCAAAGTTCAGTCCCTTCAGCAGCGTCACCCCCTCTATAGTATCACTGATCATCCACCCGTGGGCCCTTCAACGAGCATATTCTACTTCATCATCCATCGCATTTCAGTGCATGGAATTTTCCAATTTTTCATTTTCTTCTGAGACCCTAAGCCCCTAAATGAATCCTAAATATATATGGTTGGGTAATAAGCTGTGCCAACCGACACTGGGAGAAGTTTGTGATAGAACAAATAAATTCAACTCAAGTGATCGTCGAGCAGTTGATTGATTTTAGAAATGATCTGCTTAGACCTTCAACCCTTTAGTGTTGATGAAAATGAGGGCTTTAGGAACCTTATTAATCATCTCGAACCAAGGTACATAATGCCTTCCAGAAAAATCCTCGGTAACTAGTACCTCAATGAGATGAAAGAAAATGAAAGAAAAAGACTGGCAATTTTCCACAAGAATAAGGTTTTACTCGACCGGTTCCAGTGTACAACACCATCATCAGGTCTGAGTCGAGTAAAACCTTATTCTTGTGGAAAATTGCCAGTCTTTTTCTTTCATTATGATTAGAGATACGTGAAAATCGCAAATTGCGATAAATGCGATATTTCCGCGATGCACGTGAATAAATGCGACATGCGAAATGACTGGACTTTTTTGATATTTTACAGCAAATTTGCCTTTTCGATGGCAAAATTCGTAAATTTATTGCCGAGCGCAGTTGAAATGCTCCGCCGACGCTCACCGCTTATAGCACGTGAGCGTCTGGCCAGTTGCTCGCTGGCTGGGACTCAAACTAGACGTCGGCGCCGGCAAGCTACACCGCCGCTACCGGCCCATTTTTGCACGCCGCCGAACTCTTCCCTCTCTTTCCATTTCTTCCTGGGAATGGTGTTTTTTTTTCAAACTATGACCTTGACTACGGTTATTACAACGCTACTAAAGATCGTTAGCGATCTATATCTAACGATAGTGACATTTTGTCATTTTGTGTTTTGCTTTCTGCCATTTGCATTTGACGTTGAATTGGGTTCCTTCATGTCGTCATCACGCAGAGATTGCGTCGTCATGAAAAAATCCGCTCCTGGAAAGTATGTAGTTACATTTTATTAGATCCACGCCGCATGTGCCACCGCCGGGTCGGAAGAGGGTCAGTCGCCGCCACCGACAAAAATGTCTGACTCAAAATCGTCGATCAGTACGCACCACCCTGTTCCCCCACCACCCGACCGCCCGACGTGCGTTGTTAGCATTTACACAAGGCGGAGCTTTCTAATGGTATAAGGAAATGCTCCAAAAGCCGTAACGTGTTATCTGTATTAGGATTTTATGTGCTGTCCTACGATTTAAGAATAGCGTTTGTGGCGGTGACGCGTTGGCGGAGAGCGATATTGGGTGGGAGCGGCAACACGTTGGCGGAGCGCGGGAGTGGCAGAGTTTGATAGTGACGGGAAGGTGACAATGTAGATGCGGCACGGCTCCCGTGGTTTGGGGCGGCAGCACGCGGGAGGAGGCCAGTCGGCACCGCGTGAACCGGGACACAGAGTTCGTTCAGTGCTCGCCGCGAGTGTGAAAGTCTCGCGGGAGACTTTTGCGTGAGTTCCGCCGTTACAAGCGTACAGAGTTTTATCTCGGTGTAATCGCCTACTTGTTTTGATTTTACTGGCGGTCATTTATACTCAGCTGATCTCGACACGTGTTACCGGAAAAATGCCGCGAGTTAAGCAACGTGCGGAAGCCTACAAAAACGAAAATTTTTGTGTAAGTGATTCCAATATTCTCATGTGTGGAATATGTAAGCTCAGATTGGACTGGAATAAAAAAGATACCTTAGACAAGCATATTTTAACTAGTTCTCATTTGGCTAAGAAAGTGTCTGTTGCTCAAGATCTGCAGGCAAGCAACAAGAGGAAAACCAATTTATTTGAGGCGAATGAAAATGCCAAGAAGACAAAAACAGAGAAACACGATTTCATACATGACACTCCGTCAATGTGCCTCAAGGCAAATATTCCGGTGAACAAAATAGATGCTACAAAATGCTATAAACTGAAATTGAAAGTGCTATAAAATAAAAATGAAAGTGCTATTTACACGTATCTCTAATTATGATATTCCACCAAATCAAGCCTGAAACAACTACTTTTATTCTTAATGAGATGTACAGCTGTCTCCAAAATGGTTAGCGAAGACCAGGCTGAAGTTCAGTACGTTGCAATGACTACAGATATGTGGACTTCAATCAGTGCTAACGATTACACAGCCTTGACCTGTCACTTCTTCAAAGAATCTGGAAATTCTCTGAAATTGTATCACAAATGTTTGGAAGTTACTCAGTTTCCGGAAATTAGTCGTACCCCCAAGAACATATTGATTTTCATTCACTTCATTTCAATTCACATTCATTGATTTTCACTAGAGAGACGATAAGTGAGTGACGATAGGTGAGTCAGAATCGAGAATCAATAACACAGGAATCAGTATCGGGTTTAGAATCGAAAAAAACTGGAATCGACCCATCCTTAGTAATTGCACTAATGAATGATAAGGGCTAAAAATGTAGATATTATACCTAGTGTACTACATATGAATGCATCCGAGTATAAAGAAATTTTTATTCTATTTTCATTTTTGAAAGATTCCTGAATTTTATTGAGGAGACAAAACTTTTTAACTACTTCCTCTTAGGGCAAGACTAGTACCCCTGAAATTCATACAACACTACCTACCTACATGGTTTCACAGGGAAGTCACTCCATGACAAATGAAGGAAAAAATGTTCTCAACACAGCATGCAACAATGAACTAGATGTGTACATAGTACTCTTGGTGATCCAAGAGTGTTGAATCATTACACAGTTTGCAAAGTAGCACCAACGTACAGGTTGAATGAGGTCTGATGAAGGGTCCCTTGGGTGAGGCCCACCCCACCCGGACAGCCCACGCAGCCAACCTGAGGCCTTCCCTGGCCCATCCAATACGTCGGCCTTCACCTTCTCCTCTTGGCTGAACTCCAGAATGGTTGCAATGATTCGGAGAATCTCATTACGGCGCGACCCTTGCACAGGAGAGGACAGGTAGCCCAGCAGGAGGTTTTTTATCAAATTCCTGAATCAAAGAAAATAAGGCTATTACAACAGGGTTCAGAACCAGCTTTCAATGTCAGGCAATTAATGCCCACTTGAAAATTAAAATTTAGGATTTAGTTACACAGTGAAAATTCATTCCACCATGTGAAACATTTTATTTTCCAAAAAAATTAGCAGAACTTTCAAAAACTTCTGCATAGAAGAAACAGGTTGCCATGTTTGGTGAAGTCACTAGGCAGGATCGTGTCTAGGTATTTGTCTATGCGATTAATAACGATCCATAGATAACGAATTCCGTCGAGATCTGAGTCTGCGATGTATAGTAATTTTTCCATGATTTAAATGCACTCAAATTACCTTACAAGGGAAATATATCTTCCCAATTTTCTTACTTATGATGTTATTTGAATTATGTATTTACTATTTTAGGAGTACACAAGAAAAGCTTGATATGGAAGGCAGGCCCTAGATGGTCAATCATTTTGATCAAAAGCTGGAGTCAATCGATTGAACCAAGCATGATTGACTGTCAACGAACCCGTTTGACACTAGTTTAGAATAGAGTTTGAATGGCTCAAGCAGTTGACGAGGGTGCTTGACCATCTAGGACAATTTTGATCAAGCAAAATCAAAACTCTCTTGGTCCATTCTAATGAAGTTCCTGTAGTCTTCTGGTTCCGTATTGCGCAGAACTAAGAGTAAATGTTCATGAGTGAAGGGGTTTCTCATTTTATACCACTCCTTGGACCAACGTCGTTTCTTCTTGACTTGTTTTTCCCACTTGAGGATGACCTATGTCAAGGCAAGAAAGGCCAAATCTGTATTCAATGCCATTTTCAGAGACACTTCACATTCCGAGTCGGAAAACTCAACTGAGAATGAGTTTTGATCAGAAGATTGAATGGTTGATTGAAAGTTGATTGAAGCGCGCGTCAATCGATTGACTGAACCGTTCGATAAAGCAGCTTGCTTGTCTACTAGGGCCTGCTTTAAAGTTGAAATTTTATGTGAATTTTTGCACAATGGTTAGAGCTATCTCCTTGATGAGAAGCACTCGATGCCTTCTCTTCAATTTCGCAGTATTACACTCCCTACCATTTTTTTAGGAGCCATTCAGGAGACTTTAAGAGAAAGGGTAACTGTCACCACGCCTGGTCGTCTGTTGTGGGAGTAAGAGATGAAGTCTAGTGAAGTTCCGGTAATTCACCGCAGTCCCACTCCAATTGCTATGAGTTGTATGGTGTGCGAGTCCCAAATATGGTACTTTCTTCAGTCTATAGCTCTATCGTTTACTTGATACAACGTCATTACATCCAAATGGTGCTTAGCATACATAATTTAGCGATTTAGCCATAAAAAGCCTGACAATGCATTAGGACAGTGCTACTTGGCATCTGCTTTCATTTAATTTGAAATAGCTTAAATTAACTAAACTAGCTGAAATTGTCGGCACCGATAAGAATGATATTCATTCTTAAAATCTTGGTCTTCAACTATTTGAAAACCATCTGTTGAATTTGTTGCAAAACCCAATGCCTTAAGAAAGACTTGTATAACCATTTTAAATAAATGCATTTTCATCAAGCGTAAGTACTGCCATTGTCATATTTCATCTATTATAGCTTGGTTGGTAAATGCGCTAGCCCAAAAATGTTTTGAGATAAAAATAGATACATTTGGCTGAAACGTGGTTATTAGTGAGATGACAATACACAGAATGGGAGTGAAAATGTTAAAACAATAAACATGTTTCCCTCTCAGTGATTCACTCTCACTAGCCATCAGAAACTAAAGGTACATACTATTACACTAGTATTCCTCAAGAATAATGACAGAAACCAATTGAATGAAGGTCACTCACCTGTCAACCTTTCCTTCGACATTGAGGCTAGCATTCTGCAGTCTTTCTTCTGCTGATATTAGACTAGCATTGAGCTTTTTCACTATAAAAAAGTATGAGGACATTAAGACAGAGACGGGAATAATATCCACATTCCAATGCATTTCCACATGTTGATTGGATTGCAATTTTATAGAAATCATAGAGACTTCATATGCATTAGCAAAACAAGTGACCCAAACACTACAAATACCCACTCAATCAATGGTCAAATGGCCATTAGCATGCTTGGACCCAAATATCTGTTAAAAAGGGCCACATACTCATGATTTAAGAAGGTTTGCACCATGTGTGTGTGTTCAGAGAGATAGAGAGAGCCATGGCATGCCACACTACATCATCTAGAGAGCTCTTGCTTGTGATTTCGACGAAGCCTCCTGTCAGCAGGCAACCAGGAGATCGAAATGGCCAAAGAAAGAGTATGACACAAGCACTGGCACTATTGAACATGCCCACCAGTACCTGATGTAATACTCATCCTTGGACCACCAATGCCATTCCACTAAACCCTTCTGCCAAAGAAGCCATCCACCTTTGGCAAAGGTCTCCTAGTCCAATAAATACCTCTAGATACAAAAAATGGGAATAAGTAAAAACTAAAAAAAAGTACTATGTCTAACTAACCTGTGAATCTACTTCCTAAATCATAAACACAGCACATGACAAGAATTTTGCTAAAATGCCATCATAAAATGTTATTATCAAGCCAGTTGAATAACTCATAGACATAAATTTTTCATGATTTAACCTTACAGTTTCCAACCATCTCCCTTTCAAACTAAAATTTAAACTTTATGGTTATCTTATTTTTCATTTTGAATCTTGAACTAATATCAATGATCTCCAATCCAATTTGACCAAACCTTCAAGAAAAAATAAAAACTTAACCTATTGATGCAGTGGTGAACTTTGGATGCTCCCTAAGCACCATGGAGCATGATGGGGCTCAACAAAGTCTCACATTGCAGTAGACATCTTCAGGGTAAAAGATGCTCGCTGTAAAACAAATGCCTTTGTGCTACTGTTGATAGTGAACGACAAAATGCAGCCACATCCAAATGGATACACCACCATGGATTTGGCAACTACAGGAAAGTGCTAATGATAGCTTGATGAGAACCTTTCAATTTATAGTCTGATCAATGAGACAAAGGAACATTCTATTTAAGTTCAAATTGCTTGTTTATATGCCCCCCAAAAATGTTCACCCAAAACACTTTATCCATAGCTGTTCTTTGTCATAGATTGAAACAAGTTTTGATTTCTGGTGCCCTTGACATGCACCCTATAAAAAAATCTAAGATGTGCTATACTGTCATAATATCAAGTGCTTGACACTCCTGGTGCCAAAATTATGTTTTATACTCCACTGCCTTTGGATGCATTTCAATCATGTCTCCCTCTTAAGGAGAGACACACAATGTAAATATTCCCCAAAAAGGCAATGACTTCATTACCTCGCAACAGAGAAAACAGGAGTGGTCCAGAGGTGGTTGGTGCCAGTGGTCACAAGCATTCAAATTCACCTCATGTGTTCGATCTCACCCCATTTAACAGATGTCACTCATTTTTAATTACGCAGAACTTTTCAAGTAATTTTGTTATCTGCAGCAGTGAGAATTCCCTTAATTTAGTGAAACAAGCTCCACAATACAGCTATCCGCAACACAAAACTTATCCGAACTTGATGAAGTTTTCTCAGGTTCCCAACCTGGTCAGAAAGGCGACTACTGCCAACGTTTCGACGGCTAACACTGCCATCATCATCAGGGCTGATGTCGGGTCCAAGAATGTGTGACGTTAATATATCCTCAGGTCGGGTTCAGGTGTCTCCTGATTGGTCAGCATTTTCCCTCCTTTTCATGCATTTCACTTTCTTGAGACCACAAGGCCTCTTTCCGAAAATCCACAAGAAAGGAGTACCCCGAGGCCTGTTATGAATGCCAACAGCTCGCCAACATACAAGCTGGCCAAATATCATCCACCCTCACCCTTTGGAGGGAAGTACGAGCATTGTATCAAGAACAAGAGACAGGTTCATTCACACCTTACCGGATATCCATATAGACCCATCAGACATTATTACGAGCATTGACATTTCATCATTGCTCACACAGGTCCCCCCGAAGGACACACACTAGTTGCTGAATGACCACTTTGATCACAAGACCGTCAGCCTGTTCCAGTGCGTGCCTATTTCCAATAGCGGGGGAACTACCAGCAAGCTGCCAATGGTATCACCACGGGATTTCCACTCTTGCTAGCCGTAGCAAATTTCTTCATAGAGGAATTTGAGGTAAGGGCTTTTTCTTCAGCCAAAATACTTCTTCCATTATGTTGATGGCATGGACATTGTCTGGCCCCCAGATACTTCAAGAGTTCCTACAACACATGAACTGTCAACATCCAAATATCAAATCCATGATCGAGAAGAAAAACTGCCTACCCCTCCTTGACATCATGATCTCAAAAAAAGTAGATGAATCCCTTGGACCTCGCCTATTTCGGAAAGCGACCCACACGGATCTCTACTAAAATGGGCAAAGTCACCACCGTCCTTCCCAGTGGATAGTGGTTACATCCACCAGGAACGTTCCATTGCGGACGGAGACAGCCTCCCGGAAGAATTGCAATACCTAAGGAGGACCTTTCACCACAATAGATACCACCAAAAAGATGTCCACATGGAAGTACCTGGGGAATGACCATCCCGACAGGAGAGAAGATTTTTTGCCCCCAGAAAACACTTCCGGGGAGAGAGTCAAACCAATTTGCACATTGACAGTCGGAAGAAAAATCTTGTAAGGCACAATATAGAGAAGATACACAAACCACAGGGAAAACTATGGAGAACCAACTGGTCAAAGATAATCTGAGAGCATCTTTTTTCACTTTTGAGATTGGAATAGATGACCAAATGTCCAAATGTCAAATAAAAAGTGAGGTGGTTGTGTGTCCTCATTGGATCATAAAATTAAAAATCCAGCCAATATTTTAACATTTATTGGAGTCACAGTTTTAAACTAAATGTGTTCAAATTTGTGTCATTTACATTTATGAAAATTAAGAGCTAATATTTTAATCTTCCTTTGCGCAAAAAATCACAAGTCAGTCGAAACCAGTCAGGCCATGAGTACTTGGGCAAGGCCATTTCCCTAATTGTGAAATTGGGTATTATTTTTCACAGAGATACCATTTTCACAAATGCCGTTGATAAATTCACGATTTTCACCTCTTGAGGCAATAATATTTTTCCCACGATGGCATCTCTAATGCCACTAATGTGGAAGCATGGAAGCTATCTATGGAAGCACACAAAAAAACTATGCCATCTACGGAGGAACATTAAAAAAACTATCAGTTACAGCCTGTGAAGCAGCAAAAGACTGAAATTTGACCAATAATAACCACAGAAAGGTATTAAAATGCCTAATACGAAAACACCTTTGGACTGCTCTAGCATCAGTAATTTCAACGAGAGTCGTCAGTACTCCCAGAAATTTGGTTACTAATAAAATAAACAACAAATTTCTGCTCAATTTTATTTCTCCTTTTGAGGTCAATTATTAGATTTGTGTTTGAGGGAAATCCAAGAGCGACTTTTTTACTTATAACTTTACAAGAAAATTATAAAAGGATTAGCATTTGTTATACATATATTGATTATGAAAGGTAACTGGGATTCCTAATTTGATGATAGCAGGATTCCTATTCGAGATTCGATATTTGAGTCAATAAAAAAAGAGATTCTGATACGGATTCGATACATTTTGGATTCGACCCTTCACTATTTTTAAGCATACTGTAATCAAACAATGATAATGTATTCTCAAGTATCGTAAATACAATACAATTCTATTACCTGTAACTGATAGCATTAAATATAAATTTCCTGGGAAAACTTAATAATTTCCCTAATATTTGGAACTTATTATGTGCCTGACAGCAGATCATTGTGTCAAGAGTATATAAATGCAGTAAGCTCAGCTGTCTACCAGCAGACCCAGAATCGTCACACAATCAGAAATTTGATTACATTAACGGCATCAACGACGGTTGCTATTTTTCTATTTGGTTTCACAATCTTAAGTCTTCGTAGTCTCGTGTCAACAATTAATTTTCTTGTGCCGGGTATAAATAAAGTTTTTACAGCATAATGTAAAAAAATTGCCCATGAGTAGCACCAACCATTTTGTCATATAATGGACGCAAATATTAGCCAAGGCAAACAAATTACTTTCACCTAAAATCAATAAATTGTTACATGAAACACATATAGAAATAGGTATTCCATAGGAGAATTCTCAGAGGTATCACAACATCTTTTATGTGTTTTCAGAGAAAATGATACGCGGACATTTCTCACAGAACTCATTCAACTTTGATCCATATTTATTAGTTAGCAAGCGATGTACATGACATGCAATGTCATGCGCAGCGTTCAATCTAGAGTGACCATGCAAAGTTTCAACTCCCACACTGATGAAAGCACTTAAGCTTTTTTTTTTTATTTTAGCCCCTTGTGCATCCGGGGTAAAAATGTGTGCAGGATGAAATTAAGTGAATACTGCTCGGTTGAGCACATGACAAAAGTGAATCGCTCCGAGCAATTACCCTTGTCCTTCAACTCAGGTCAAGTGGGTGATAGCACTGAATAATTTCCCAAATTATTATGAATAGGTATTGAAAAAATTTGTGCTGTTTGTTAGAATCCATTGCTAATGAGACGAAGAATGAAGATTAATGTAAATTATGTTGCATGAAGCTTAAATGGTGAAGTAGCGAGCTATATATATATATCCTAGTAACAATTTCCAGCTTATGTGGCTTGATTTCATTAATGGAATTTTCCTCTGGGAACAATATTTTTACAAGAGTTAAAGTCTCGTCCATCTATCGCTTCGATCTTATCCCAGGGTGTCCAGTGATTCTCAATTTCTTTTTTCCCTGAGTTTTCCAGGTTTTCCAGCCAAATGTTTTGCATTTTCCAGGGTCTTGCTGCACTTTGTTTCTAACATATTTTTAATGAATTTCTAATAAAATCGGCATAATTTTCCAAACATGAAAAAACGAAAAATTTCGGTCCCTACTTTGAGTTAAAATCGTAAGAGTATACAAGGAATGTGGAGTATTGCGGGTTTTATTTCAACCAACAAATAAACAAAAACGGTTAACTGACAACAAAATTCTGAGTCAGGTGCAATTTGAACACAATAAAGTAGATTCAGACTAGTTTGATAAAGAACATGTAAATAAAAGAAACTGGTGTGACATTTTTCAATAATGAATGCATTTCCGATTCAATTTCAGCAACAAATTTCTCGGCTTTTCAAGAAATTACGTTATTTTGGTTTGCAGCTCTTGAACCTTTTGCAGAATGTCCTCTTTCTTATTCTTTTTCTCTTGAGGCCTTGGTACCTTTCCTCTTCTCCCAAAAGGCTTCACTGTACTTTACATAAACATTTCGGAAACTGTGAATTAATTGCTTTGTGATAGGTACGGATCTAACGCCAAAAAGCATTTAATTATGTAAAACAAAATTGTATTTTTTGGACAATACACGAATTTAAATAAGGTTGGATTGCCTCTGTACCGTGGACCTGTCGACTACGAACCCGAGGGCCGTGATTTCCATACGAAGTGACCGCAAAATGTATTTCCGCTCCTTCAAAAACATTTCTGCAAACATTAAAACGAGGAGGGTGGAGATTATTTGGAAAGGATTATCAATTACATATATAACAATACCCAATTATCCATTTAGGTTGCCGGACGAATGGTTTTCGTATAATGCGGGAAATGCCACTGCGCATGCTCAAACGTTTAGATTTCTCGTAAATTTGGCCACACAAAGAATTCCATTCGTACGGCTCTTCGAACAGAATCTTGATTTCCGCGTGAAATTCTGTTTCCGGTGACAGATTTCGGCATCAATTCCAATTCCATTCGTAGCGGCCATTTTACATGGGAATTATTCCGTGTGAAATTTGCCATGTTATGCAATCGGCCCCCTAGACTGCGGATAGGGAGAGTGGTGTGGGGTGACGAAGCACAAGCTGCGAGCGGGCGCACAGCTATTAAAAGTGTATTAAATGAACAGGGAGCGCAAGGCTACGCTGAGCTGAGTATAATGCAAGCAAAGGCGGAAGTTAATCTCTCTCTCTGCCTAAATGGAAATCGGCTGCCATGCATTTTCCAGGGTTTTTCGGAAAAATACAAAAATTCCCTGAGTATTCCCTGAGTTTTCCAGAACAAAATATTTCCCTGAGTTTTCCCGGTTTTCAAGGTTTTCCAGGTCGCCGGACACCCTGTATCCTCTCTGGAGTATGCCATTTTAGCAATACCGATGATATTACATGTAAATTTAATTCTCGCATATGGTATCATATACCTCGCCGGTGTTTTCAGACTGTTACCATAAAAAAAACATAAATAGGAAATAAAATTTCTATGCATTCAATTTTGGTGACAAATCAACCATACCACAAATATAGGTTCAGGAAATAATTTTGAATGTTGCAGTAACGATGTCATAATGATGCAACCCCTTAAGAAACCACCAACTTTCACGCTGAAGGCCTGTCTGGATTATACAGGATTCCCGATTAAGCAGGTCTGGATTAGCAAGGGTCTACTACATCAAGAAACACTTTTCCACGTTACCAAATGCATTATTTCACCCTTATCATATAATTTCCAAAGTGGTATAGTTAAGCATGCAGATTTATCCTTCTTTATCCCATCCAAACAAGATCATCTCTCCCTTTTGGACAAAAGAAAAATGAATTTATAGAACTATGCACTATGGATAAAAGTCATGTCAAAGTGAGCGAACAGGGAGACATACACAAAAGTGAAATATGTATGTACACCACGTACAGATTTCAACCAAAACACTGGTTTATTCTAAAAATGACCAAATGAATTTACAGAGCTTGATTTCACACCAAGCTACCACAAGTACTTTCCTGAGAATGTTTTTGATAACACATGTCCAAAATTGTTATCCTCTAAAAGAAAGCTATTCGCATTTCAATCACAGTACCTATGCTAACAAATGTATCCAGTGTAAGTACAAGTCAAATGCAAACACACAGCTTTATCAGATCCTTTGATATGGAGCTAAAATTTGATTGAAGAATGAAAGAGTTAAAAGTACATCATTCCAAAAAACCACTCATTCACAAACAACAACAAAAATTCCAAGAAAGAAAATTCATTAATCAAATCATATTTTTCTAAATTTAACACGACTGAGAAACCACAACTTGAAAACTATAAAATGGCATTCAATTCATGCAGGACAATCTCCTCTGAGCAATTCACATGCCAAGAAATAAAAATATACAACAGCTACCAAAATGTACTCATATGCATCACTTATGTAATGTGTCATTGGCTAGGATATCACACGACAAGCAGCTGAAAGAAGCATGCCCCTTGGGTCAGGTTACACAGAATCTTACAAGGGATTTTACAGTAATTGACCTCTATCAAGTAACTCCAACAAAAGATTCATGATGACTAATTTTAACGTTCCACTAGGCACTAAAAACTAGCAGAAAGCTTACCTGCAAACGCATGCTATCATTAAACTGCTGGTGAATAAGAGAGGCAACTAATTATAACACAAAATTCAGGAGTAATTACGAAACCTCATCATAAAAATAACTAGTAAATGGTTAAAAATAAGGTTTGCACATTTTATGTGGAAAAGTATGAAGTGACCCTTTCATAAATAAGATGTAATAACCCTTAGCCCTTAACCTCTTCAGTCCCTCTGTATTGACACATTACCATGGGTAGGTTTTAAGAAATGAGATGTTTTAGAGACCAAACAAGAACCAAAAATTTACAAGGTGCATATAATGGTACAGGCAGGAGAGAGTGCCCCAAGACCTTGTCCATCCATACCACTGAAGAAGCTCAAAGTTACAAAACATTTTAGAGATTATGCCTTGGGAAGGCATTAGGGGGAATACCTATGGTATGAATAAAAATTAAATGAAAAAAAAACAATCCTCTTTTTCTAAAAGTGAGCGTTAAAATTCATAGCCTTATATTTTTACTAAAGACTAGAAATATCTGTAACATCATAGGTCAACTACATTCATACTGTTTGGATCGATAAGAGCATTCAAATTAACACTTAATAATATGAGCAATTATGCTGACAATTATTTCTCATTAATATGTTATTTCTCCTTCTAATATTGTTGTAATAGTTGGCCACAACCAGAGGCTGAAACAAAATACATAATGACTTTTATCAGGATGAGTGGGGTTATCGCCTGTGAAACCCCACATGGCAATCTGAGTTACAATATTATACTCACAGTTACCACATGAGATTACACAAGCACTCCCCAAAATTGTCTCCCGAATGAAATTCCAAGAGGCAATGGCAATTACATGAGAGCTGAAAAGAGAGAGTCCTAAGAATCCCTTCTCATACAAGAGACACCACAATGAAAAATGTTCTTGAAACTTCATGAGCAAAGATTTCCACAGCCCAAGTATATTGCAGTATCAAGGAGAATGCACGGCCAAACAAATGAGCTTCGATACATTTGATTCGAGTTATTTCATTTTACAATTTACAAGACACTTTTCCCCCCCGGAACAAATTCACAGAAAATTACCATGTGCCTTAAATGGTCAACATCAGACTTGGCCTAGGCTTCCAGTAACAAGCTTTTGGCGACCCAGTACCTGCTAACTGAATTCCAAAAACTTACCGAAACAACAGGCACCAATTTTAATCTAGATTTATCCGTCACCATCATTTAAACAATAAACAGTGAGGCAAAAAAATACCAGAAGTCTTTATTCGTAGAGAATTTGTTGAGATATGCACAAGAAAAATGCCACTGACACCAGTGAAGGAAGCATGATGACCTCTCAAATCATGCCACATATTACCATATATTTGTTCACAACAATGGTCAGAGGCAGCTTCTCAGCTATACCATAAATGATATTGAATTGTAATACAAGGGTTATTTATTTATTTTTTCCAAAATAGCCAAAATTGGGATACATCTTATATGATTGTAAATGTTATTAGCTGGAAACTGTGGTACATAGTATCGATAGTGAAGAAACAGTAGAGAGTAATCTACTTTCACCTCGTAGGATTACCGTAGCATTAATGAAGCTACCTTGATAATTCAAATCTTGAGTTCATGATTAAGTCACAATTTTCTACTAGGGTGTTAGCAGAAACATAGACAAGGAGTCATCAACTATAATACATTAACGGCAAGCTGTAAAACCACTTCTTTGGGATTGCCTTAGCTATGCTCAATTAAGTGTAGATGGAACTTAAGCATAACACAATCTGACAAAGAAAATTTACGAATGTTCACTTCAGATAGGAAAAGGGACCAGAAGGAGACCCAGGGAAAGATGAAGAGACGATCTCATGGAGAATTTATGAAGAATGAATACATATAATTAACTGGAACGAGCTTAGAAAAGATAGAAGAAAATGGCGTTCACAGTTGAAGAAGCCATAACCCATTGAGGGTTTTAGATAGAAAATCCTACACCCATAGGATAAACAAGACTAATAGCAAGAAATCAGTCATTTCATTTTGAGATTTATCCGAGGAATTACACCAAAATAAAGTATGACGACACAATGAACAGGAATTTGATGCTTCAAGTAGAATATTGGGCCATTTTGTGAGAGTTCATATAATAAAGAACAGCTTATGGCACAGATTAATCAAAGTGCATAATTAGTTTCTTATTTAGGACTGATAATAGCATATTTACAGAGAATTTTCCTGCACAACAGTTCAACATATTGGGAGTAAAAATACATATTAAATGTTGAGTTTCCCAAATATTTTCAGTGCTTCCACTTTCCCATGGATTGGCAAGTTTACCTCATTACCTTATTAGTGAAACATATAAAATGCTCGACACATGTGAGTCGTGTGCTGTGTTTTGTTTCAGGGGTGGCTGACTCCATACTAGTTGAAGAGTCAGCTCTTTTTAAAGTAATGTGACCAACACGTGATTGTGCTATTATCATAATTATGCCACTTACTATGGTATGTACTGCTTTGTATATCTTACGCAGTGAAACCTGGATAAGTATGGAACCTCAGCTAAATGGAAACTGTTTTGTACGAAAAGTTCCAAACATGGAAACAGAGTGTATTCCCAAATAGAATACAATAGAGATCTGTGTGTGTAGCCTTTATAGACTTGACAGCAGCCTATGATAATGTAAATAGAAGAGAAATGTGGGAAATTCTGAAAAGGAAGAAAATGGCAGGAAAACTAATGGATGCAATGAAGAAGAGTGCATATAGGGAAGCAAAAGAGTTGGAATAAATGGAAGAGAGCTGAAATATTTCAAATGGGGAAAGAGTTTTATAAAAAGGGGACAGGTTAAGCCCTCTACTCTTCAGTCTGATGCTAGATGAAATAACAAAAGAGTGCAATAATAAGTGCAGCTAAGAGCAGTTATACAAGCTCTAGCCTACGCATATGATGTAGCCATCATATCTGATAAGGAATCAAAGTTACAGAAAATTGTAAATCAATGGAATGACAGTATTAAGAAAAGAGGAATGAAAGTAAACCCTAATAAAAGCAAACTACTACATATGGGGAGAACAGACCAAACATCTAATGGCATAGTAATATGTAGAAAAGAAAAAAATTGAGAAAGTAACTGAATAAAAATACATACTTAGGGGCAATCTTTGTAAAAAATGGGAAAATAAATCAAGAGATACAATGCAGAATAAAACAAGCCAGCAGTGTATATGTACCACCAAATAAATAACACATCATAGGAAAAAGAGAGACCAAAAAACAAAACTAGAATAATATAAATCCATTCATGTGCCTATACAAACTTATGACTCTTCACCAAAATAGAAAGCAACATAACAGCAGCGGAAATTCTTGAGAGAAGAATAGGAAATAAAACTGAAAGGGATTTGGAAAGAAACACAAAAATTGGAGAAAAACTCCAGCAGGAGCCGTTGATAACGATTTTAGAGAGAAATCAACTTGGATATGGTATGGGGACATCTCAATGGAATGGATCAGAATAGAACACCCAGGAAAGTATTGGAAGGAAAACCGGATATGGGAGAAGAAGTAGAGGGGTCGATCATTGAGAGAGAGAGAGAGAGAAGCAATGGATTGAGAAGGGATTGGAAGAGGGAAGAGACTGAAATAAGGAGAGATGGCAGGTACTGTTAGAGTGGGAGAGTATTATTATGTTTTTGTGTCATTCATTAAATTTCTGTTGTTTGAATTGAGCGGTGGCCGGTGCGATTTTTGTTTGTCTTTTGTTTTTGGCGAAGTTTTTGGAGCACATTGTCGTTCTTCGCCAGTCTTTCCCTGTCTTTGTAGAGATGTGTTAGCTCTTCATGAGCAATAAAATATTTAGAAAATGAGTCTTGCTTTTTAATAGGTTATGGGCCCAGAGTTTAGCAGAGTTTAGCCCCGAGTTTAGCAGAGTTTAATCCAGAGAATAATTTTTCGCGCGATGGCAACTTCTTTGGAGACAGTGAACTTTGAAAGATTGGGACCGAGAAACTACCTCACGTGGTGCAAAAGATTTAAAGCTTTACTGCTAAGAAAGAAAGTTTGGGAAGCAATTGATCCCGGATATGATGATGACAAAGACTTGACTGCAAAAGAAAAGGAGAAGAACGACGATGCGTTGTGCTACCTCACGCAGTTTGTAGAAGATTGCTATTTGAACGATGTGTGCAAGCATCAAAGGGCTAAGCATGCTTGGAACAGGCTGAAGGCAATACATTTCAAGATTTCGCCGTTGCAGTTTATCAGCACCATGGATGAACTAGCAAATTGCCCAAAGAAACCTGATGAGCCAATGATAGTCTACCTGAATTGAGTGGAGAATCTTTGCGAAAGACTGAAATCACATGGATCGAACATCAACGATCAAGACATGGCTGGATACATGTTGCGAGGGTTGAAACATGAAAAATATACTTCCTTGGCTCAGGTAATGGAGTTGAATGAGGAAATATTAACGTCTGAAAATGTGAAGAATAAGCTTCTGTTGGAGGAATCCCGAATGGAGAGGGAAAGAGAAGAGCAGACTAGAAAACATCAGGAGCTGAGAAGCCTGCTTGTGAAGAGAAATGATAGAGGGAATAGAAATAATTGGGGAAGAAATGATAGAGGGAATAGAAATAATTGGGGAAGAAACAATAGTGGGGATAAATCCTGCCTACTATCGCCGCAATAAAGGTAGAACGCTGAACTTTAAGCATTCGTACGAAATTCCGCCGGGGCTCCATAGAGTCGTGTAATATATCATTTTACTCCTTGTTTATTTGACTACAAAGTGCATTCATTGCAAAGTGATTATATGTAAACGTTTAGCTCCTACGGTCGAAAGAGCGAAGAAAAACACGCGAAAAACTAGGAGAACGGCGAAACGGTCGTCTTCTTAATCTCGTCACGGCCAAAATATTTAATTGGTGCACTTCATTATTTTTTTACAAAGAGGACGACATCTCCGTATTACAAATATTATTTTAAAATTTTATTTTACCCATTCTTTGATTTTTTAAATGGCCGAAAGCTAGATTTCAATTTCCGAGGTGTGGAAAAGTATATGAATATGGAAATCATGCATGCTTTATGAAAAAAATATTGCAAAACTTCTCATGTAAGGAAATTTTTATGTTCTTTTCCTTACTTAAAATAAACGACAAAGAAGAAAATCGCTCCGCGGCAATGCAAACTGCCATTTTGCTCTGTTGGCAATAGTGAAACTCCTGGCCGCGCGTGACTCAAATCTCATTGCCAAGATCCCTCTAGTGAGACCTCTGTCCAGCGCTGATTGGACAAGGAATGGGAAAAGCTCTAAATATTTCATATTCTTTTAACTTTATGTGGATGGATTTATATTGAATATTTCGCAATTAGATATTTAATTCAGTCTCAGAAATTACACATTTTAATTCAGCAAAATACTGTTTGTTTATGTGTTAGAAGTTTATTGATTCTATGGATTGTATTGTTGCCACGAACCGAATTAAAGTGTGTAATTTCTGAGACTGAATTAAATATCTAATTGCGAAATATTCAATATAAATCCATCCACATAAAGTTAAAAGAGTATGAAATACCTAGAGCTTTTCCCATTCCTTGTCCAATCAGCGCTGGACAGAGGTCTCACTAGAGGGGTCTTGGCAATGAGATTTGAGTCACGCGTGGCCAGGAGTTTCACCATTGCCAACAGAGCAAAATGGGAGTTTGCATTGCCGCGGAGCGATTTTCTTCTTTGTCGTTTATTTTAAGTAAGGAAAAGAACATAAAAATTTCCTTACATGAGAAGTTTTGCAATATTTTTTTCATAAAGCATACGTAATTTCCATATTCATATACTTTTCCAAACCTCGGAAATTGAAATCTAGCTTTCGGCCATTTAAAAAATCAAAGAATGGGTAAATAAAATTTTAAAATAATATTTGTAATACGGAGATGTCGTCCTCTTCGTAAAAAAATAATGAAGTGCACCAATTAAATATTTTGGCCGTGACGAGATTAAGAAGACGACCGTTTCGCCATTCTCCTAGTTTTTCGCGTGTTTTTCTTCGCTCTTTCGACCGTAGGAGCTAAACGTTTACATATAATCACTTTGCAATGAATGAATTTTGTAGTCAAATAAACAAGGAGTAAAACGATATATTACACGGCTCTTTGGAGCTCCGGCGGAATTTCGCACGAATGCTTAAAGTTCAGCGTTCTACCTTTTTTGCGGCGATAGTAGTGTGTCATGAGTTTGGTCATTTTGCGAGGGAATGTAGAAAAACGTTAGACGCCAAATCGAGAGGAACAGTCATCTGCTACAATTGTGGAATGGAGGGGCATCTTTCGAATCAGTGTCCAAAGGAAAGGAAAGGTGGAATTCCGAATGGGGCAGCGACAGCAAAGCAGTTGTTCAAGATCAGAGAAGTAAAGGTGAACAGGGAAGATATTCTTGAGGAAGAAAGTGAAGAACTAAAAACTTTGGGTGACGGAGTTGTGAAGTTCAAGTATAGAGCTTGTCAAGTGTCAAAAGGAAATGAGTGCCGCAAGCAGAGCAATAGTGACCCCAACTGGTGGATAGTGGACTGTGGTTGCAACAGTCATATTACACCATATCGTGAATTGCTAGAGGATTTCAGTGAAAACTTAATGGGAACTGTGGAAGTGGGAAAGAGGCAAGTGATGTGCAAAGTAAAGGGAGTGGGTTCTGTAACAATGAAAATAAGTGATGAGAATGGTGGTTGGACCTTGAGATTAAACAAAGTGCTTTGGGTTCCTGAGATTGGGGATAATCTACTTTCTGCGCGTCAGTTAGAGCGTGTCGGTATTCGATACACAATTGATGATGGTGAAATTCGTACCTTTGATAAATTGAATAATGATCAAGAAATATTTTGTGCAAAAATAGTTGATAATGATATGTATGCAATCAACTGTGAATGGTATGAAATGGATAAGAGCAGATCAGACACCCAGTGTGAACCACAAACTGTGAGTGTGAAAGTCCGTGACAAGAGAGTTATGGCACCAACGTTTTGGGCATGCTGAGAATCTCCCAGACAAAGGGATAATCCCGAAGGCAACATCGAGCAGCTGCGGAGTGTGTTACAAAGGAAAGGGAAAGAAGCTTCCGTTTCCAGAGAGAAAGGAGAGATCTACTAGCGTACTTGATTGTGTATATTCCGATGTATGCCAGGTAAAACCAGAGACTAAGACTGGAGGTAAATATTTTTTAACATTAACTGATGACTTTTCTCGCTACAGTGAAGTAGCTATCTTAAAGCAAAAGAGTGATGTATTTAACGTGTTTGTTGATTATAAGAATGAGATTGAAAATCTTCATGAAAAGACTTTAAAATCATTTCAGTCTGATAATGGGGATGAATTTTGTGTGAATAATGGAATTGTTCATAGATTTTCTTTGCCTGGGGAACACCAGCAAATGGGAGTAGCGGAAAGATTGAATCAACAGTTGTTGACTTTAACCAGGTGCATGCTAATTCAGTCAGGGGTCTCTTTAGATTTCTGGGGGGAGGCTGTGAGTACAGCATGTTACATAAAAAACCGGTGTAGTTCATCTGCAATTAATGGGGAAATACCTTATGAGCTGTGGTTTAATAAAAAACTATCAGATGATGAGTTGGGCCGTATGAGGGTCTTGGGTTGTAAGGCGTGGGCTTACGTTGAGAATTCTAAGAGGGATAAATTGGAACCAAGAGCAAAGGAGTGTATTATGCTTGGACATCTAGATGCTAGAAGAGGGTATAAGTTATGGGAATTGAATGACAAGTGTGTTGTTTTATCAAGAAATGTAAGGTTTGAGGAAAATGTATTTCCCATGAAAGAAAGCAAAAAGAGTGAAATTTGGGATAATTTTGAAGTCGTGCCAAAAATGGTTACAGTAAATATACTAGATAATCTTTCAGAAAATGAGACAGAGGATAGCAATTCCAGTTCAGATGAGGGAGTTGCAGAATCAGAATGTGTTACAGCTGAATGCCGTAGATCTGGTAGACAAAGAAAGGAAACGAAGTGTTTTTGTTGTGCCATGTTAAAAGTTTCTCTTTCTTCATGTTTAGATTTGCCAAAAAATGCTAAAGAAGCTTTATCAGGGGTTAATAGTAAAAATTGGAAAGATGCAATGCTAAAGGAACTTAGAGTATTTGAAGATAACGAGTGTTGGGAATTGATTGAAAGACCGAAGGATAAAAATGTAATTGGAACTAAATGGGTTTTTAGAATAAAGGAGGGATTGAACAATGAATGTGTTTTCAAAGCTAGACTTGTAGCACTTGGTTATAGCCAAACAGCAGGGATTGATTATGGTGACACATATAGCCCTGTGATTAAGAGAAAAACAATATGAGTCTTGTTTGCTATTACAATGGAAAACCAGTGGAGTGTTGAACAATATGATGTAAATGCAGCATATTTAAAGAGTCCCATAAAAAAGGAGGTTTACGTAGAGCAACCTTATGGTTTTTGCCATGAATCAAAGGATAAAATTAACTATGTGTACAAACTGAAACGTAGTATGTATGGTTTGCATCAATCTGCATGAGACTGGAATATTTGTTTTGATTTCAAATTGAAAGAAATGAACCTGAGTAGGTCATTGTGTGAACCTTGTGTTTATTTTTCTAAGGACTTAAAAATTGGAGTATATGTTGATGACATTTTAGCTATAGGAATTAAGGAAAGACTTAAGTGGTTTAAGGAGGAATTGTCAAAACACTTAGAATTCAAGGACCTAGGGGAGGTACACAATATCTTGTCTTTGAATGTAATTAAGGATAATCAAATGATGTATGTTGATCAGAGCAACTATGTTGAAAATTTATAGACGGAATTTCGAATGGAAAATGCCAATGGTTGTGTTGCTCCCTTGACTATGGGTGAGAAGAGGTATCCAGGGGGCGCTGATGATTTTGATAAAAAATTGTACCAAAAGGCTATTAGTTGCTTATTGTATTTAGCAAATAATACCAGACCTGACATATCCTTTGCAATTGGTAAATTGAGTCAGTACAGTGAAAAACCCAGTGTTCAAGATTGGGAGAGAGTTAAGAAAGTCATTAGATACCTAAAGAGTACTAAAAATGTGAAATTGTGTTACGAAAGGACTGGTAAGACAATTGAAGTATTTTGTGACGCAGATTTTGGGAATGCAGATGATGGTAAATCAGTAAGTGGTTTTGTGATCAAACTAGGTGGATGTGCAATTTCTTGGCTTAGTAGAAAAAGGAGGTGCATTACAAATTCTACTGTTGAAGCTGAATACATAGCTATGTTGGAGTGTACAAAGGAAGTTATGTGGTTAAACAATTTTTTGAAAGAAATTGGACAAAGACAATTTGTTGAGAAACCTTTGAAAGTGTATTGTGATAATCAGGGTGCAATATATGTAAGTTCTACCCAGATTGTGTCAGATAAAACCATGCATTTGAATACAAAATATCTGTTTCTTAAGGAGCAAGTCGCAAATGGTATTATTAAATTTGAATATGTTCCTTCGTCTAAGAATGAGGCTGACTTGTTCACAAAGGCATTAACTGGTGCGAAAACCACTGAAAGCAGAAAGAAGCTTGGGTTAAAGGATTAATTGGTTGTTTATTGATTATTTGATTGTTTATTGATTAATTATTGATAATTTGATTGCTTGTTAATTAATCATTGATTGTTTAATTGATTCATTGGTTGTAAATTGCTTGTTTGCCTTGAAGAAATTCAATTGAATGACAAGGGGAGGTGTTAGAGTGGGAGAGTATTATTATGTTTTTGTGTCATTCATTAAATTTCTGTTGTTTGAATTGAGCGGTGGCCGGTGCGATTTTTGTTTGTCTTTTGTTTTTGGCGAAGTTTTTGGAGCACATTGTCGTTCTTCGCCAGTCTTTCCCTGTCTTTGTAGAGATGTGTTAGCTCTTCATGAGCAATAAAATATTTAGCAAATGAGTCTTGCTTTTTAATAGGTACATCGGAACAGAGGTGGAACAAGTTCATTAAGGCCCCGACGCCAATGGCATAAACGGGAAAGAAGTTTTGTATTAGAACCTCCCACTGTCAAATACAAATAGCACCTCTGGTTGGTGATATTTATCCATTCCACAGGACCAATTGTACCATTCAAATATTGCTAAGTGATCCCAAAAATACACAACAACTGGATTTGATTAATGTTGCCCACTGTTTAATAAGCTGTCAGAGAAAAATTAAATAGCAGTGAATATGCTGAATGAAAACAATCAAGGTGGTGTACCAGCCTGATGCCGGCCATAATGCCGAGGGATACAGTACGTATTTACACGGTTGATTATGTGGTATCTTAAAGAGATTTACCAAATATTTTATGAAAATTGCCTCTTTGCAGTAGCATGTGTCATCGAGGAATCTTCACGTCAGCATGTATAAAAAAGGACCCAAATTCTTAGAAAAACGATATTCACCATTGCTGTGCCCGTATGTTGTAGATGCACAAAAGATGACCCCTTCCCCCTGCCGTAAGCCCTACTCTGCTTTTGAGTGTGTACTCAGTGATTGAACGATAACTCTCAATTTTTCATAAGTGAAAATATGAACAGAGCCAATGTCTTGTAAACGGATATATTTTCACACAGGTATGTATTGTTTTTCTTTATATTAGTTTTTCATCAGAAAATTTGCAGGCAACTTAAAAACAATTACCTAGACAAAACCATTAAGCTGTAAGCAATTTTCCTTTAAAAGAAACTCAAAATAAATCTTTACTACATAGTGATGAAATAAAATGTTGATCTCATCACACAACTAATTACATTAAAAAAGAAACTGCTAACAAACTTTCACTAAAGATGAAGCAGATATGTACTTTGCCAAAGTGATAGGTAACACAACATTAGATCCTGCAAAATTTAACATCTACTGACACTATAATAGATATCATTTTCAAAAAAATACAATGAATGTCCATAATTTTTATTTCCTTGAAATTGCAAGGGTGATGAAAGTTCTGTGCTGAATTACTTGCAACCCCACAATAAGCTTGCTTTTTATATCAGCAGAAATGCTAGTCAAAAGCCTTATATCAGCAAGCATCCTGGGTTTTCAATCTTACAACCCCAGATTTACCAGCTGATATTTGACCATTAAACCAGCTTTGCCAGCTACACCTAAAAGCCATAAGTGAATGAAACCAGTTCCTAAGGGAGAATTAAGTAAATGAGGTTACTATGAAATACTTGCAAGTCAAAGATGGCAAACAAAAATGTGGAAATATGTACAAATCACTATTTATGACTAAGAAACAAGTGATACCATACCATAAACAATGTAATTTAGCAAACACATGCCTGGTCCCATACTTTGATTATATAGTAATTATGCAAGTCACAGACCAAATTCTAGTGCTTGCTTGATCATCCCTGACATTTATGCATATATTTTAGCATGCTTCAAGTTAGCAGTGACATTTCACACATGCAAAAATATTCATATCTCACTATGAAAACAAAATAATTTAGGATTTATACCCACATGTAAGTAGCATATTTTTAGCATAACACAATGAAATACATGAGCCATATGATTACATTGCACTCAGGATTTCAAGGAACTACATATTTGGCAATTTTCATTCATAGAATCAGCATGCACACTATTTTATTTAAAAGAATATCACCATAGTAATATTAGTTAAATATTACTTCTTAGTTTACCCAGTATTTTTAATGAATAAACAAACCTTCCAGTGACTTGAAAACAACAAACAAGTTATCAAAACAAGAACTTTGAGTACCAAGATAAGAGATAATACGAGGAGGAAAAAAAAACACCTGATTCATAACCACATGCCTACAGCTTCATGCCTCTCTAATGACAGAATTACTGCAGTGTGGTATTAAAAAGTGCATTTGTAGACAATGGGTGACAATAGTTAGCTGGAAGTATCCAAAGTCTATCTCTATGCACTACCCTGTGGGCCATTGGTAGGGTGTGTGGCAGGGGGTGTTAGGACATGAGCCATGACTAAGGGAGGGGATACGGGCGAGGAATTTAACGAAAAGTGAATAGCATATTGAAGAATTTTCTTCAGCCTTCCTTACCTCGTGATTCACATTCGAGTTTGTAGAGATGGGACAGGAGTATATGGGAAAATCGTAAACAAAGCTGAGAAGCATGACTCGTCAGCGAGATTCTGGGGAAGCACGCAAAGCGAGAAGGGAGAAGTGGCTACCAAACGATGAAAGTGCTCACGCAGGGAAAATGGTTGAAGGATATCGTACCATCTGAAAAATACTACTCCACTATGCCTGGCGATTCCTCAGTCATCACTCGAGGAAGGGAGGCTTGGAAGGAAGAGAGGGGAAGGCATTGTAGTCATGGCGTGAAAGCCCCGAGAAAAACCAAAGGACGGAGCGGTTGAGATGTGCATCAAGGGATATTAGATTGGGGGTAAACTGCTGCTGCTGGCACGTGCACCACAAGCATAAGATAATGTTCAAAATAGCTTGGCACACTTAAAAGTAACTTATGCTCAAGAAAGCGATACCAAAATCACAATGACTTTGAGATAAGCACTACTATCGGCGCAAAAAAGGTAGAACGCTGGACTTGATTTGAGGTGCACACGGCCGGAGATGTTGTTTTCTTCATAAAAAAATAATGAAGTGCACCGATCAAATATTTTGGCTGTGACGAGATGAAGAAGATGACCATTTTGCCATTCTCCTAGTTTATCTTCACCCTTTCGACCGTAGAAGCTAAATGTTTACATTTAAAAACTTTTCAATGAATGTATTTTGTAGTCAAATAAACAAGGAGTAAAATGATATATTACACGACTCTAGGAGCTCTGGCAGAATTTCATTCAAATGCTTAAAGTTCAGCATTCTACCTTTTTTGCGCCAATAGTAACTAAACAATGAAGTGTGCTGCCCCGGTGAATCGTTTCGAAATAAATGATATGTTGGGATGTCAAGGGACGAAATTCGACTTTCAGTTACATATTAAGCGTATTATGAATTATCCATACCATCGAGTATGCAATTTCCTATTCCGTTTGCCAGGGACTGCTCACAAATTAATGGATATTTCAAATTAAGAGGGTTCGCAATAATGGGGGTTAACTGTAGGTGGAAATATTGACCCCAATAAAGTCACCAAGGTAGGTTTTCAAGGTCGGCCTAAAAAGGAAGACATTTCTTGACTTAAACTCAAGTATATTTCATAACTTTTAATGCGGTGTGCAGCCTCCAAGTCTCCAACAGCTCCCAACCTAGTCCTTTCATCAGCTGTGTCTCTCTTCATATACACAGAAAACAGATTCACGTCTGATGTGGTGGAACCATTCCACAGTGGCACAAACAAAACACAGGCAGTTTTCCACTAATAAAAGATTAAATACAGACTAGTTTTGATGTTACCACATCATCTTCAAGTCCTTTACTTGACTTGACGATGGTGTAGTAACATCTAAACTAGTCTGTATTTATTCTTTTATTAGTGAAAAACTGACTGTGTTTTGTTTGTCTCTCTCCATTTCCTCAGAATACTTTTTAAAGAAGCTTGTGGCTTTCCTTCTCATTATTGGTGATCAGCAACTCACTGGTCGCAGAGTAGCTCATGGAAGCAGTGGAACTACAGTGCAGTGCCCCCCTCTTGTTCTCCACACCCACCCACCAGTCAGCAACCGCTCACAATGCCCCTCCCTTCCCGACCACCACCCACCCCTCTCCGCTCCCCTCGGCACCACGACCTCTGTGAGCACGCCACCAGCACATAAGGCAAAACTAGTGCACTCATTGTAGAGTGAGGAATGAAATTTTTCTGGGGCATGGATGCTTCAAATGGTGAAACAAGTTAATATACATGTACTCAATTATTTGAGGAGCCCTATAATATTAAAGAATGATAAATATTAAATGAATGGAGAGATTTACCAATGAGGAAGCCCTACAGAGAGCTGTTGACAAAAGAAGTTTTATGAAAACTCATGAGAGGAACTAGAGGCAAACCTATTGGACACACCTTGCGACACGACCTCAAGCAAAAAATTGTGGCAGAAGAAATGAATGGGGAGAATCACAGAGGAAGACCAAGGATTGAATTATAAGGGACGTCAAAATGAACATGAATGTAGGAATGCATTAGTCAGCTTAAGAGGAGAGAGCAGCCGCAAACCAATCTTTGGATTGATGACTGCTGATGATTGAACGAAAAGATTTTCAGGAGGCCAAAATACACTCTGGCCATGATAGAATTCTGTGTGAAAGATGAACGAAGTTTCTGAAAATTCCACTTTTCTCAGACTCCATGGAGAGCAGATGGGAGGCAAGGGTTGGAATAGGCAGGCTACGATAAGGTCACATGTTAAGCAAAAAAAAGCATATCTCAGGGGAATGTTTTCTTCAAAAAGTAAATAAACTCATGCGAAAGTTTCTCTTCCCAGCTTATTTCTCTAACAATTCACCTCAGTAGATCCATACGATCACAACCACACCTGACCGAGTTAATTATTTAGTCACTTATGGAAATAACACTGTTTAAGATGATTCAGCATAGAAAATCATTGAAGTAAGATTGAAAATGAGCACTGGTTTGTTTATTCATTAAATTTTATGCTTAGATTATCAGACTGCAATCGCCCAATGACCAAGAAAATGTCTTCACAAAGATGAACAGTAGACAAGAATAAAAGAGAACACTTTAAATAAATTGATTGCCCACTAATAACTGCAGTACACAAGTAAAAAAATCCAATTCCACAACTGAAAAAAAACCTTTTTCTTTGGATTGATCAAATGCAAGTAGAACTCATCTTCCATGAGGTGGTGTTCAGGTAATGTTGAAAGTGAATCATCTCCGAGGAAACTTTTCGAAAAAGGGGATTTTGCTTTCATGGAATCAGGTGTGTTGAATTAGAATAACGATAACAGTCATATCACCATTGGTGGTGTTTGAAATACGTTGAGTACTTTGTACATGAATATACATGACTTTGTGAGTGAATATTCGTCGATGTTGTGACTAACAGCAAATTGTATGCAATCCAGGTCTGACAAATCAGCAGTATTCTATGTGTCCGGACGAATATTCCTGATGCAGGAATGGAGAACAAGTTTGTTTATATAGTTGGCACCACGGCGAGGAAGACATTATAATAGCTACAAATGGAGTACATAAAGCTCATCACCCTCACATTAATGACGTGATCAGTATTGGAAGAAGGTGTGTAAATTTGTAGTCTTGTTTCTAAAATGCTCTGTATGGGGCAAGCACCGCAATGAATGTGTAAGTTGATGAGCACAACAACTCACACAGTTATTATTTCTATTTCACGTATCACCAAATGTCGTTCTACATTAATACCTAGCGATATGATTTGATCGAGGAAGACGCACTGCACCAGGGATACATTTTTCCTCGCGTATGTATAAACTTCAAGCATTTTCCACTGCATTCATATAAGTTGATCTTGTAAATGGTATATCTTATTGATGTTGACGGCACAGTGAACTAATAATTATATATGACTTCTCTGCTCAATTTGTGTTTGAGTAAGTCCGTTTGCGGCCCTTTGCTTTCGTAATAGTATTTGCTCCAAGAGTGTCATGTCCTCTTATACATGTGAGCTGTTTAAGCAAGTTGATTTTGTGACAGATTCATTTTCCAGTCAAAATCATTTAGACTATTTTCGTTACGAAATTACATTTTCCCCTCGCACTTTTTTATTGTCTGGTTGGAATTGTCAAATTTTAAAGTGACATTAATTGACCTAAGTGTTTGTTTTAATGCCTGTATTTGTTGTGTACCAGTGAATAAACATATGTTCCGGCAAATGAGTACTGTGTACGTGTTTTTGTTTTTCCTCATTCCATCAATAACCTGTGCGTAATATTTTCGAGGCCCTGTTACCAGGTGATTCCACTGCACGTTAGAGTCAGGAAATAAGGTAAGTTCGAAACGTGGGGTCATTCATTTAAAATTTAAGATTGGGTTTAACTTTTTTAGCGTGGTAAATATAATTTTAAGTCTTAAGCGGAAATGAAATGAATGTGAAATTCCTGGGGTTTCGATTCAAACCACACGCCTACACTTCCTTGTGGACTCGCGCGTGGAGCTGCTGCAAAGCTTATACGCATTGGGCTTATGGGTCTGTTGCCCCCCTGGTACTTCCTTGATGTAGTGGTGCTAGTTTCAAAGTTTGCACAGGTGAGCACCAAATATACCAAATGGCGCATCCCAATATGGTGGAAAACTCACAAAATAAATGAAATATTTAACATGGAGTGTTCATGTAAGAAGCGGCAGTTTATAACCAATTGGATCTTTCTTCCACTTTAAAAGGACATGAATGAGAAATTTGAAAGAGAAAAATATGACGAGTTCTCCTTGTCATTTCATCAATGACTGTATAATTCCAATAAGAAATGATATCATTGTATGATAATACTCACGTTCTGTTTTCAGGGAAGCAATAATTTCAGATTTTTTATCCGCTTGTTCGCTCAGCCTTGCGGCAGCACTAAGTCCTTCCTTGGCTTGAAGAAGCTGCTCCTGAAAGTCATTTCAATGAAGGCTAAGAACACACAATTTAGCTGCTTCATTTAAAAAAAGCAGAAGCTGTGACATGGCAAAAAAAACAACTCCAAAAAGCCTATCCCTATCAGATGGTGAGAATAAAATATCTGCCTAAATAGAAGCTATTGTTTTGGCCAAGAAGTGTCTGTCACAAATGAACCATTCCTCACCTTAAATTTTAGCTTTAGAATTTTATTACATACTACGAGCGATGCAGATTACTTACTCCACCGTTTCCTGGTACAGTTCTGTTCAAAAAAATCGTACTGCCGAAAATTTCTAAGTCCCCAGTTTTTGATGATGTGGCATCGTGGCTGAACCACGCCCCCCTGTGACGGAGAACAACAAACTTTCCAAGCGGAACGAGAGCCCTCCCTCCCAGTAGCTGGGGGAGTTGAACCACCCACGGAAGGAAATTTTTGACCTGCGAAAAGGATTATTTCCGAGGGGAGGGGTAAGGTTTCTTTTCTTGTGATGTGTGAGTAAGAAGAAAAGGGAGATGTGCGGGGGAGCAATAAACTCTCCTTCCGAACTCGCTTGCCGAGAGGGAACCTCCACCCGAAGGACGATTTTGACCTGCTAAGGGATTTTTTAGGAGATGGGATGGATTTCGGACTCTCGTTTGGCTCGTTTCGGACTCTGGATGTGTGAGCGAAAATGAGTAGATGAACGATCGGTCTGTCGGCCAAAGTCACCAGATATCTCTCGTAATAGAAAGCTACCATGTAGAAGCCAGGACTCCAATATCCATTGAAAGTCTTTATCAGAGTACGGGGAATAATTTCGCTGCAAATGACATATCTTCCATTATTTTTTCTCTAGAAAAGGCTATTACCGCGAATGGTCGCTCGAAGAGATCGAATCGTGTCGAAGAGAATTTAAGAATTATTTTGGATTTGTTAACTCTTTGGTTATTCTTCCGCTCCCTTACGTGAACAAATAAAACGTCTCCCTCCTCGGAGCTCCTTTAGTTTCTTATAAGTATTTTTCATTTATATGCGTATTCATTGACGTAGAAACTTGTCAAAAGTTTGACGCATTTTCGCAATCGCTGTCTGGCTGCGCTTCTTTGGTTTGAATTTTTTCCATCGATAATAAATAAGAATCAGTATGCATGACAATTTTCTTAGGATGCAAATAGACCAATGCCATTTAATTATAATGCTGGAATCCCGTGGAAACCAGCTAGGAAATAAGCTCAAAGCCTGCCTTCATTCAACTATTACTAACCGAATAAAAATGGCTTGGTTGCTATGCACTGACGAATCGTCATACGGATTCAGCATTTACTTGATTGGTCTGAGGCAGTTTTACCCACCTTTTCATATCAACTAACCACTTTCTGCAGTAAAAAGACCACAAATTAAAAAAAATAAATAAAGGAAACGTCCTAAACCTTAAAATCGCCCGAAAACCTCCTTATCCAACCGCCGTCAACCAGCATCAGCTGAAAAGACATAGGAAGATGCGCACTCGCCCAGTGAAATATGCCAGCCTGCCTTCACAATCCCCCAGTTCCTTGTAGCATACGTAATTTTTATAGAACAATACATTGAATAATCACAACTAACAGCATGAAATAAGTTAAAAAAGGACGGCAAAAAATGCGCCAAAGAATGAATACTAACACCGCCTGAGTAAATTTCCCCAAACTTAATTCCAGAAACAGTAAATGATTGCAAGGAAAAAACTGAACCAATACATATAGGGTAAAATGACAATAAATTATGTCATCTTGGAAATGGTATGGATTCGTTTTTATTGTTTAAATTTATTTAAAGTTGCAAGCGCATTCATTAATGTTAACAATTATCGCAATTTCGACTTAATTTTGTTATCTCATATTTTTGTGGCAGCACAATCCCTTTTGTATTTGAACTTTCGTGAATTGTTTTTAGTAATATACTTCTTTTCGGACTTTAGTTTAATTTCTCCTTATGGCTGCTAATTCTATCTGAAAGTAAGCCAGGAAACGCATCTTTCAGAAGTGCGCTAACAACTTTTTCTTTGATCCAATTAGGTGCGTAGATAAATTTGGTGTGGGTGGAATTACAATACACAACTAGCTACAAGAATGTGCGATATCTTTATATATATAAAAGTCAATGTATGTATGTATGTATGTATGTTCCACATCTCCTCCTAAACCACAGGACCGATTTTGATGAAATTTGGAACACGAGTTTGTCACTGTAGGGTTCAATTAACCGAAACCCTTTTTTTCAGGGTTAAGGGTGTGATCCTTAGTAATACATAAACATGTAATGGTCTCTGCCTGTCTGTTGCTCTATCACGCAAAAACTACTGGACTGATTGAGCTGAAATTTGGTATGTAGATTGAAAACATGTCTGGTTGTAATATATGCTATATTAAAAAGCCCTCAGGCCCCCCAAAGGCCCCCTAAGGGTCACCCCTGGTGGTCCATGCTAAGCAATGGGTTCGGTGCAGTGGTTTCATTTTTTGCTTTTTAAAATTACTTTCACTCAAGATAAAGGGCTGGGATTATTTTTATCGGATGGCTGAATAAATGAAACTTCTAATTATTTCAATCGATTTTCTTCTTCCCTCCGAAGTTGTCTGAAATTCATGTTTTCAGCTGAAAAATCTCACATTTTTATCTGAAATCAACAATAACATATTTCCTTGACAACCATATATTTGATTTTCAAAGGATATACCCGCCTCTAGCAGTGAAATATCACGTTTTCCTGCAGGCCCATGACAGTACGTAGAAAGCAAATCCGTATAAGAAGAGCCCAGAGTCCCAAGGGCCCCATGATAGATTGCTTCAGGGGTTAATCGATAAATTAAATGCATATTTACAAGTATACTCATCAACTTCTATTCTGAAAGTAGCTCTCAAAGGGGCACCGCATGTATATGAGAGAACAATTACATAGTTAACGATACACATAAAGGAATTAATAGAATACACACTTAATTAAATGTGCAAGAATATTTACGTGGAGCGAAAATCAATGGTAATAATGCTTCTGTTGCTACAACAAACACGGCGTTGTTTATTATCGTTTAATTCTCAGATGTATTACACGTAGTGAAATCGTCTGCTTCTCATTGCAATTACGAACTGTTTTTAGACCAATTCCTACATCATTAACGTCACGAGTCATTTATATGTTTAAAAGTGTTAAAATGCAATTAACTTTGGTAAATTCACTCAATCATCGAGTTGCCTTTTTTAGACTCTCACTTGCCGCTGTGTTTCCGTTCCTTGGACTTAAAAATATATCCATCAACATTCCTAATATAAAAAAGAGTAACCTTTCGAAAAAATCTTCTAAAGCAAAATGAATGTCTTATTTGCGAGAAAATGATCCCTTGAAAGAAAAACGACAAAGGTTAGACTTGGATGGTCAAAGACGTGCCCACCAGCGATCTCATGAGATTCTCCCCGTGGTGTTTCTCGGGTTACGCTAAGATCCGCACAAATTTCATCCTTACCCAACATACGGACGGGTAACCAGCTCTAAATCTGGTTCAAATACAGACCCATCTGTTTCGAACCATCAATCTGTATTAAGATGGTGGAAATTATAATGACGTCACTACATGCTTCTTAACCGAAAGAAGAACGGAAATTCTGCGCAATTAACGACATCCGTGCATGAAAATCAACAAGTGCACTAAGAATCAGTATAGATTTTTTATTTAGCAACCGAAACCAATGATTATGGCTATGCCGAAGGCACAGTCCCATTGATGGAGGATTCATAGGTCAAGTAAACATGGCTTCTGCTGCCATTACTCCTCTTGACGTTGTCAACCGCTGGATTGTACCCTACTATCCAATCCTGATTAAGATACTAAACGCACATATCAACGTTGAATAGTGCAACTCAATTAAGTCATGGAATGCAATTATATGTATGTACACAAGGGAAGCGATCAAGCTGTTAATCACTCACAAGACGGCTCAAGAGAGCTGGAGGGACGAGGTGACCATCTATCAACCTGGGTGCTATTTAAGTAGTAATGAGTCTGTATTACCGATTTTTGGGTTTCCCGTCCATGAAAGTGGACCAATAGTCACTCATCTCTCCGTGCACCTGGAAAACGGTCATCGTGTCTACTACAAGGAACACAACATACAAGATAGGTTTTAAACTCCTCCAATGACCACGCATACAGTTTTTCTTCAGGCTTTACGGTTTTCTTATACAATAAGTTTAACGTTTTTCACACCCGTTGAATTTCAACGGGTATCTTCCGCTCGTTAACAATAAAAGAACAATAGTTTGGATAAGGGATTTAAAACTGAATCACTCAAATTCGCTCTGTAGTAACCCATAAGGTCAGGCTCAAATTTTAGCGCACACCTATCTTCGCATAGTATTCTGGGAAAGAGAATTTCAGGGGTGATGTATTTTTGCGCAAACTATTATTAGTTAATGTTTTAATTTTAAAGTAGTGAGCTTTCTAAAGTATCCAATATCATATCAAGTTCTTTCGCTATGCTTGGAACTATATGTCTGCGCTTTTTTGATTTTCCATTTTTTTCTTGAGAGGCAAGGGAAGCCATATCCACTTCAAATATCTTCGGATGTAAGTAGCTCGATGTTATTTTATTCCAATATTGGAATGCCTATTATCCATTTCAAATATCTTTGCGACTGGGAGGCAGGCCCTAAATTTGTGGGGGCGGGTGCGTTTCGGGAGGGTTCGGAGCCGTTCGAAAGTCTCTGCTGCCGGGGGGGTGAGGAACGGCCTTCAAGAGGGGAGGGACGAGCTGAACGTTGCCAATGTCATTGTCCCAAACTACTTGTGCCGTGAAATCCGCGGGAGGCAAAGTGGGAAAGGCCAGCCACAGTAATGGCCCCTTTTCGCAGCGGGTTTTGCTCGGCCATCGCCGTGGTCGAGAAACTGTACAGAGCGTGAGCAATGCATTCTTTCCGTTCTAGATGTTTCTTATCTCGGCCCACACAACGGGTCATTATGGAAAAAGGTGGACCTAATGACTTGGTTGATTCACGGGTGGAGTGCAGAGAACATAAAGGATACCTGGAGACAAAGAATGGAATGCAAATTCCTTCAAAACAGGCAGGAAGTGGTATTCAAGCAACTGGTTGATTCATCGGGGGAATTTTGAGAAAACCATACCTGAATGCGAAAAGGGGAATGTTATTACTCACGAAAACGGTAGCAGCAGGAGTAGGCTTAAAGTTGGAATAGGATAACGAATACAACCATTTTTTCGATATTGTTCAAGTCCTAAAATATAGTTTTTTTCCAAAGAAATGGTAACACAAATGTTTTTACGATTAGTATTTTTTTATTTTCCATAAAAATGTAATCACCAGTTTTACAACAAGCATTAATAGGCTTCCTAGCTTCATTATCACTGCAATGGAGTGGCCAAGGCAACTTCGTCTCCTTCAGCTTCGCTGTCATCCTCGTCATCGTCACCCTCGCTATCGCTCTCACGTAACTGAATGACGATCGGCTCCAGAATTTCGTCGCGTGAAACTTACGAAAAACACCAAACAGCAACAATAATGGGTATTAAGGGGAAGGGGAATAATAGGAATACGGGGAATAACAGGAAAGGAATATGGGTTATGGTATAAAGGAAAAAGTGGGTAAGATAAAGGATTAATGGGTTAATTGGGAAATATGGTAATGGGAGCTAGGAAAGAACACCACGAAGCACCGATCAAAGGCAGCAAAGGTTTGGCAACACAGCAAGCAGATTCACGAAGTTCACACAACGGAGGTCTGAGAGCGACTGAATTTTCGAGAGGCTAGGCCACGCCTACTGCATTCTGGTTCGCTCCGAGAAAGTCACGTGACGAGCGACTTTCACTTCGCTCACCCCCTAAAATTTAAGGCCTGCCTCCCAGTTGCAAAGATATTTGAAATGGATAATAGGAAAAAAAAACTTTCAATCCACTCAATCATGAACTTCAGCCAGTACTCAATTATTGCTTCGCGTAGGCTTATATCCCCCTTACTCGTTTCGTTTTTTATTATAATACTATAGTTTCCTTCTCGTATTAATTAGCGTTATAAGCTTACAATAGGTTGATCCAAAATATATAGCATTTATATTTTCTTTGTCTGGGAGTCCTTGCGGTATCAAAATTCCTATTACTTTCAAAACGTCATAATTAATTCTGCACGTTCTACAGGATATTGGTTCAATTTTCTATACTTCGCCATAAAATATTTGCTGCTTAGGTAATAAGTTTAGGAAAAAAGCCACAAAACGCATTGTATAAAGTGCTATTTTGAATGTTTTTCTATGAATCTCGCTGGAGAAAAAACTCACCTATGGCGAATAGAAAACGCAGTAATGGAGGTGAAGCAAGAGGGTAACGAATTAAACCTGATACAACCACTAATCTAAGATCAGCCAGCTCAAGTCATTCATTTATGGTATAATGTCATTAGTGAACACATAATATACACGTATTTGAAGTTCTGCACTGGATAATAAAACGACTAAATTCACAAGAAGGATGAGATGAGTGCCAAAGGTGTATTTTTCAATCTGAGAGATCTAGTTTCGATCCAGAATATATTACACCATTTCAAATATAATATAGATTGCGATATCACAAGGACTTCCAGGTAATGAAAATGCGTCAAACATTTGAAAAATGTTTACGTTAATGAATACGCGTATAAATTAAAATGCTCATAAGAAACGAAGGGAACTCCGGGGATTGAGACCTAAGATAGGCTTTTATTTTCCGTGGCTGCTTGCATCTGTCGTGTGCGAGGGATCATGGCACGTCTGAACTTCGCAGATCTCTGTCTTCCTTCTTGCTCACATATCACAACAAAAGAAACCCTAACGCTCCCCTCGAAAATAATCATTTTCGCAGGTCAAAATTTTCCTTCCGGGGGTGGTTCAAGTCGCGCAGCTATGGGCAGGAAGGGCCGCTTGGAGAGGTTAATGCTCTCTGAGGGGGGCGTGGTTCTGCCAGGTTGCCACATAGTCAAAAATTTGGGACTTAGAAATTTTCAGCGGTACAATTTTTTTGAACAGAATTGTACATAGTTACCAAATCAAATATGATGCATTTGGTACACAAAATTAGAAAGGTATTTTTTTTACTTTACATTGATTTGGAATTGCTCCTTTTCTAATATCATAATGCAATACATTTCAATGTTATACATAATAATATTTATTATAAGCTATTGCAAAATGTAATCCTTTACTGTTTATTTAAACATTCTTGCATTATGATTCAAAATACACTAATACAAGTACTTAACGTTATAGATTGCAGGATCTCTTGTTACCAACATGCATGAGTGATGTAGACAATGGTTATAATACTTTCTGTTAAGTTATTATGAGGGCTTGGAAAAATTCATTTTTGCGAATTTTAATTCATTAATAATTTAATTTGTGATTAATCCATTCTCATAGATTCAATTATAATTTGCATTCCTTTATGTTTATTTTCAGATCCAATGATTTGGTTTTTTTATCATGTGTGTATGTGAAGGTTTTAGTAAATGTTTCCACGCAAACAAATGAATGCCATTGTCTTATCAGGCAAGTGACCATTTGACAAAGTTCATCCGCAATGGCAGTGATCTGAGTTCAGTATTTCCCATGAGTGAAGTTTTGACAAATCAATGGATTGTGTTGTGTCAAAAGACGACAGTCTTTGTGGCTTTGGAGTCTGAAACACGTGTGTGTGATCAATGGTGTAAATTTAAGGAGCTTATCTCATCATGCAGCAAAAATCACTCCTCCGAGAGCATAGTATTTATTTAGCCCATTATTACGGACGACTACGCTTGTAATTCATATCTGTGCAGGCGATATGCCCTGCAATTAGTGCCGTGTGAATGTCTGTCTACCTTTACGGCTTCATAGTTCAGTGGAACCGTGTTAGTACGAGTATGGCATATTGCGAGACCCCCGCCAATACGAGAGATTGAAGGGGCACCGTCAATTGACCTTATGTTTGCCATGTTATGAGAATACAGTTTATACACGAGGCCCTTTTGGTGTTGGCACCCACCATTGCGAGAGTTTCAATCACCGGTAAACATACACCAAGAGTGGCCAACCTCTGCAATTGCTTGTGATCTGTTAGCAATGCAATTAATATGGAGTGTTAAGTATCAACTGTGGTTTACCTCCCACCGAAAAAAGATGTTCTAAAGGCACATGAAGTAATAACAACGTGAACAGGCCAAGCAATGCATCAGCCGACGACCTAACATAATTTCCCACCGTTGACAAGTACGTCACGCATGCAACTGGAGGAAAACTAAAACAAACAACGTTAGACTGTTTCGTAAATAATTAATGGTTTGTATTGAAGCTGAATATGCAGTTACGCTTTGTTTTCGCATCTTAATGTAAAACCTTAATTGAGTATCTAAGTCTGTCAAAAGGGAAAAACATCAAGCAACTCAAGTCTCTCCTATTCCCACCTACGATTGACATAATATCAAATTTTAGGTTACACCAAGTCACGATATATAACAAGTAAGGATGAGTCGGTTCTTAAATTTTTCCGGTTCTCAATACCGGTCCGGTTCTCAATACCGGTCCGGTTCTCCACCATCGGTTCCGGTTCTCGATACTCGGTTCCAACAATGAACTCTTATTTTCTAATGAATGGCAAATTTAAATGAACAACCACAATAACTGAATAAAAATAATTTCACTAAAGATGTAAATAAGCAGGAAAGCTCTGTAAAAAAACTTAAGATCGTCTCCATAATTTTATTTGCCAAGTATAAAAAGTCAAACTAAAAATAGTCGAAATTCTCGAAAAATAGTCTCGAAAAATAGTCGAAATTCTCGATCACCTATTGCATCTATGCAATAGATGAATCACAATTATCACTGGTTCTGGTATCACCGTCCATACCAATCCAAACTGAATCATCAGCAATTCCTCCTTCTGTACCACCATCTACCTGTGAACAATTTGAAGAATGTCCAGGTTCGCTGGTCGACATAGCACCTGGGCCAGTTAGTGGTCCGCGGGGGCAAGGGCCTAGCCACGTTGAAACACCGGTTCCCATCAGAACACCGAAGTTAAGCAACGTTGGGCCCTGACGGTGGTTGGATGGGTGACCCTCCTCCATACCTCAACCAGGCATGGATGGAGAGATGATACTCCCTCCATACCTATACCGGCAGGCCAGAGGAGCCAGGCCAAACCGGGCCGGTTGGAGGGAGGACATCCTCTATACCTGGTACTGGGGTGAGGCAGGGGGAGGCCAATCCTCCATACCTCTACCGAGGTGCTCTTGTCCCCTGTCTGCAAGTGGCAGACAGGCATGGGGTTGGCACAATGGACCAAGAAAGGTCTAAGTGCCCGGGCTCCTGACGAAGGCCCCCCCAACAACAATCTAATCTAGTAGTCCGCGGAATAAATATGTTTGGATTGATGACTTCGCCGATCCAAGGTTTGTAGGCGCAGGTGGTTTGAGATTTGCATACGTTTCTCCCTTATGTGACACGGTATGATTCTTTCCTCTGCTTCTGTGTGTTGTGAGATGTTTTCTAAGGTTCGATGTTGATTTTGAAGGGCCGCGCGAAATACGCTTGGAGCACAGTTTACATACTGCATAGATAGTATCATCAGGATCAATCGTGAAACTCCCCCAAACTTCTGACGACATCATCCGTTGATTTGTTGTAACTTGTGAGTCAGTTCAAAATATATTCTGTATTCTGCGATGTAGCTTAAATTCTTACTTTAATTGACAACTTATTCGCATGCCTCACTGTCACAGTTCTTAAAACCTCAACACTAACACTGCTCAACATGCCGGTACAGTGACGCCACGGATAAACTGAGCGGCCGCGGTGGCGGCTTAGCCCGCGCGGTGGATACACCCGCCGTAAGCGGCCACGGAAATGGTACAATGTTGGCGAGAGCGACACACCGACGAACCCTTAAATGGCGCGTGTTAGCGAGCAACTCTCAAAAGAAAAAAAAATGGAAGCCATGCGATCGGAAAGTAAAATATGTATGCGTTTTTTGATCTTTTTTTCCACTGCCGGTCACGGCAAATCAAATAATTACTATTATAAATTACTATCGGAGTAATTACAGGACCACCAACTTTTAGAGTTACAATGGGTCGAAATATATTTAAAATTTTCATAAGGTAATTGTCGTCTGATGATTACCAAAAAAATCACACGCAATGAGTGCAGAAGCAAAGACAAACTTTTGCCAACGTTAATAAAAAATATTTCGACTGTTTCGTGTTTGCATAGCCCAGTATTGTCAAAGCAACCCATGAGAAAGTTGAAACTTTGTAGGCGTCAGCCGCCGCGGCCAAACTTGACAGGTCGTGTTCGGCCGCCAACCGCTACACAGGCTGCGGCCGCGCCCTTCAGGCCGCTCTGGTGAATGTAGACGCACCGAACGCTACATTCAAGTTACATTGCAAGCTTGGCCACGTACCGCGGCTGCTCAGGTGTGTGGCGGCCTTCATTACCATCTGATGACATCGATATATTGCAACGATTGCAACAACAGAAAGTAGATTGAACATATAAAGGAGTTTTAAAAATTGCCGATAATGCCCTTTTACAATACGGTATTTTAAGTTATGAATGAAAAATGAAAGAATCTCGTGCAAGACTCTGGCCGTGACCTTGAAGACGACGAAGTGCATTTCGGGTTTGGGCGCAAAATTCAAATCCTCACCTCTTCTCCGTGCCGGGTCCTAAGTACCGACTTTATGCGATCGGTTCCCGATACCGGGTCTAAGGGCCAAGAACCGGTAGTACCGAGAACCGGGTACCGGAACCGACCCATCTCTAATAACAAGTATAACACTGGTTACCATTGTATTTTAAATGTAATGGAAGATTTAATTCGTGAAGTGACAGCAATGCTTGGGTGTGTGAGTTGTCTTCAGCACGAGAGAAATACGCAATACATACTGCAAAATGAATTTGCCTCCAAAGACAAAATAATAGCCCATCTTTTGAAGGATTTGAGTAAACTATGTACAGTAAAACCCCCATACAACGAATTTGTTGGGACCAGAAAAATTACTTCGATGTAGGGGGTTTTCGATGTATGGAGGTGGTGTGCGGGTTGCGTCTCCAAAGGGGCATCCAAGTGTTCCGCGTGCTTTACGATGCAAGTCGAGTAAATATCTCAATATTGCTTTATTCACCATTAAAACCTTTCCTAGAGTGATGATAAACAATTTTTATTATTTACCATCAAATACCGTGGCTATCACCGTGTTATTTTCAATCTGCGTATTTCTAATTGAAATTATTGTTTTTTTCGTCGATTCTGCTCTACGCCTCATCGCTTTCTTTAGTTACGGTCTGAAAGTAAAGGAGCGCCAAAATTAATGCCTAAGGATTACGTATTTTAAAGTGCTCCATAATTTTTCTGAGTATCTAGTCTATATTATTCTTAGAGTGCAATAATTTAAGTCAATTTCAAATGGCAGTTTTATGCAGCAATTTTGCTTGAAAGAGCACATATTCCCATTTATACTTCCGAAATGAAACGCACTGTTGGAATCCCATTGAAATACCGGTAAATATCTATGTTCGTGACCAGAATATACTAGATATCGATAAACGACGATGGAATATAGGTGGGGTGAGTTAGTTACCACGAGTAAAAACGTGGCAGTCGGCAATGCATTGAGGTCACAATGGCAATCTCAGATGATAATGCATTGACGATGCCGTTAACGCGTGTAAGAGTCGCACCCCTCTTTTTATGCGTCGAAGTTGAAGAAAAAAATTTGGGACTTTTTTTCCTATTGCGAGGTGTTGCGGGACTAACTTCGAATTTTCGGCCATTATCAAAGCCACTAGCGATATTCTCTTATAATTTACGCGGCATTTTCCATAGGCATGTATGGACCTCGGAGGCAAGTTTTCACTTGTAGCCTAGGCCCTACAATGCTTGCATTGTTCATTGTCCTTTGGAATGTGTGGAGTAATTGATATTCATTAAAACAAAACAAATCCGACCTCGCTACAATTCGTGTTTAGTTGGTAAGTGCGGACAGTCGCACCGAGCTCTGATTTATAAATCCGAATCCCCCCACTATTTTCCTAATGCACAAGTCATAGTCGCTGTAAGTCGCCTTTTAAAACGTGGTTAACTTTTACAAATTATATTTTGCTGTAAACGATGACGAGTGGGAATGCAAACACGTTAAATTCAAAATACCCCAGCGTCAGCCGCGTAAAAAACGAACGATAAGGCGTAGATACGACATCAAAACTTGAAAAAAGTCAAACTTTGAAAGAAATCATAACTGTCTATGGAATTTAAAGCAGTTAATATTTCAATATGGTCCAACAAAAATCTTCAATGAATGACAAAATAAAAAAAATCATGATTTAGGTACATACATAAAAACGGCTGACTTACTAGTGAGACGGGCGTCACAGTACGGTGGCACGCGCGCGCATGTCTTGTCACAGCTCGTAGATTTTCCCCGAAAAGACCTTCTGTCCCTATTGGTATAAATAGTGCAACCTTATCCTTCCTCCATCTTCTAATGCACGATTCCGGCACATCATGCCTTAGTCCGGCAGCGCGGTTTCCTACATCCTCAGCGTCTTTGATGACTTAAAGCGCTTTAATTTTTTCAACTACCGTGAAAGACCACAACTTTTTGCCCTTGTTCATTTTGGAACAACACTGACCTATATTGACGCATGCACAAATGTTAATAGTCACAGAATTCTCTCAGTTGAGCTTAAGGCAGGTGCATACAGTCACTCAAAGTTGTCTGGTGACAGAAAATGAGAAAGTTAGGGGGGTGGAAAATTCCAGTGCTTGCACTTGTCGCGCGGCCAATCGCTGTCCCCCAATTGCACCCCACACGCTTGCCTTGTCAAACAACAAGTTTTTAAAGTTATTATGCAACTGCATCCCCCGTAAACAAGCGAGCGAATGATACCCTCCCCTTGATGACTCACGCTAAGCACCAAGGTCACTCAGCTCTCCAGGGACTTGACTCGGGCACGATACGAGCGGCGCGAGCCGCGGCCACGATACGAGCGGTGGTAGGCAAGCGATAGAGTGGCAACGATGAGTTTTATGTTCCTAATGTTTGACATGGACCACACTCGAACCCAGCCATGATAGACGTGAGTGGCATAGGTGCCGCTCGCCACCAATCCCAGATATTAAATATTTCTTGTGCCGTTATTCTCATTCTGTGGTAAAATGTCGGCCGAGAACGTTCTGTCTTCTGACTGTATGTACTGCCATTTCAGATTCTGAACTTATCTTAGGACGAATCACTGCTCGTTTCGTGGCCACTACCACCCTGCCGCGTTATTTCTCTGCAGCCCACTGCTCATATCGTGACCGAGGATCGAAGGCTGGCAGATAAAAAATTCGTGTCAGAGGCGCACCCTCATTTTCGGCTGCGATTTCTGGGAAAAAAGGTATCCTCAAGCAATCGAGCAAATATTAGGGCGATCTCGAGCAAACTTGCCGGTTAACAGACCACATCCATCAAGGTTAAGACGGCAATAGCAATATTTGGATAGAGAAGAGAGGTTACTCCAGATTTTCCTTTGGGATGGGGACAGAGTAGATAAAATTGGCTCTCATTGGTTGAACACCAACCAATGAAGTTTTGAATACTTCGCCCTCCTAACGAGGGAATTGTCCGATAAACGGGTCGCAGATCTCGATGAGAATTCGTATGCATATAGAACTCCGAATGCTTTACACGAATCACTCCACATATGGGCGTATAAATCCAATAGTTAACAAAAAAGGCGTTTAAACATATAAAGATGCTATAAAATCCCTATTTATCAGCCTACGGCATCAAGGGTGTGGTCCATTGATTAGCGTACGGGGCTGCGGTGCAGAGGGACCATGTTCGATTCCCGTCGGCGACAAATTTTTCATGCTTACTTTCTTTGTTTTTCCTTTCTGGAATTCTGTTAAAATCTAATTTTTACTTTTCTATTAAAAGTTTTTTTTAACGAGTGGAAATATTTTTCTTTTGCGAATAACATAGGACTTATTTTTTTTTCTTTCCCGTAAAATTTCTTTGTTTCCCCATTCTTTCACTACGCAAACTTGATTTGTTCCTTCATTTGTAAGACCTCCTGTTGATATCATAATTATACAATAATGAAAATAATCTGCAAGTGGTCACTCGCCATTTAAAACACGAGCCTTTCTCGATGAGCCTTATTACAATGTATTTATTTGTACGTCTTTAGATCGCGAAATGGTGATTCGATTACAGAAATTAGTAGATAAGCCGATCACATTTTCCCCTCCTTTTTTCAAAGCACAACAATACAAGAAAACGGGGATCTTTGATCGTGGGTCTTATAAATAATGATTTAACAATTATTTAGACTATTTTATAATTATAATATAAACAGGAGGTCTTGCAAATGAAGGAACAAATGAAGTTTGCGTGCTGAAAGAATGGGGAAACAAAGAAATTACGTTGACTTCGCGGGAAAGAAAAAAAATAAGCCCATTGGTATTCGCGAAAAAAATATTTCCACTCATTAAAAAAAACTTTGAATAGAAAAGTAAAGATTAAATTTTAACATATAATTCCACGAAGGAAAAACAAAGAAAATAAGCATGAAAAAATTTATCGCCGACTGCCTCTCCCAAAATAAAATCGGATACCGAAAGGTAATTTGAAACCATGGAGCTCCTCCCATTCAGGGGTCCCGGGAATGTAACCCAATATGGGAAAGTAATCTGATACGATTTAAAAAGGGAAAATTGAGCTCCATCCTCACCACCTGCACCTTCGCAAAAGAGGTGGGGCGGATGAGTGAGAGTGGAGAATAGCCCCCCTGATCTGATCTTTTCAGAGTATTTTTCTGTATTGGGTTATGTCTGGCCGGCTGGAACTGACTGGTATTCCCCCTCCCCTCTTGGTGCATTACTCATCCACCCAACTATCACCCGGCTCAGCTAAGGCAGAGCGGAGCTTTGGCTTCCCTTACACGTTTTTTATTGTGGGAACCATCAGAGTTGCTGGTTCCCACCATAATAAACGTGTAAACGAGCCTTCACCGAGCGAGAGCGTCAAGTTTCCTTCATGCCCTCTGCTCTGTAGGTCTCGGATGTAAACATTTTCGAAGCCCGGAGCGGAAGGGTTAAGACGCGGTACTCTCCGCTGCGGTTCAACTTCCTGCTCATTATGTAAATGTCTATGGAAAATTAACCTGTAAATGAAGAATGCTACGTTTTTTTTCTCAATAATTCGTTCTAGAGGGGCACTTTTCATGTTTTGGGCCCAAGCGCAGACTTCGATGTACGGAGTTTTCGTAGTTAGAGAGGTTCGTTACGGGAGGTTTTTTTGCGTGTATTGTCCATTGGAAGGGTCCAGGACCGGGCCAATGACTTCGAAATAGGGAGTTTTCCTTAAAATTTCGCTGTATGGGTGTTCGTTGTATGGGGGTTTTACTGTATTTGAAAAAAATAAGGACTTTGAGATACAAAAGATTTGGAAGATAAACTCTACTCTCTTTGCTCAGGAAATTATAAAGCATCTATTATTATTATCATTAATTGTTACAGTTGTAACACTCCCCTCCGAGTCCCCGGCAAGCATCAGGTTTCATTGCCGTCATTATGGCCGGAGACTCAAGAGGGATTGGTCAGTGATCACAGCCACGTCTGACACCCATCGGATGAGTGGCTATGCTGCTGTCGGGTCATGCATACGTAGTAGATGGAGTGACCCCAGAATGACGGCCTTCTGCATGCGTGCAACTAGTGATTCCGCCTGTGCCATGCAGGACGGAATGCACTTGATGTTATTTAGTAGCGAGCCCTTAACTCCACCGAGCACTCCTATGATGAGGACCAGCACCAGATCGTGCATTTACAATTCTCCACGATAGACTCAATATCTCCAGGGGCGTAGGGTACCACAGGTGTTTCGTCAATGCCATAATGGTGTCATAGGTGAAAGTATAACACCCACAGGGCCACGTTGTGATGAGCTAAATACACTGACCTGGCATAAAAACTACAGCCAGAGAGAAGGCGACTCAAAGTCTCCTGCTGGGCTCAGCATGCCTTGCATCTCGTGTCCGTGACCTTCGTATTGAATATAAGGTAGCTGTACATGAGTGTGTTTATGATACCATCCTGGCACGCGAGAACAAAACCCTCAGTCTCGGACTTTCGACCGGCGGAGTGTAGGAAGGCAAACGTCAGCTCCTTTGATAACCCATGCTTCGATAGAAACATCCATGCATGGGCTTATCAGTATGCACCTTGAGTATGGCATTCTGCTTGGTTTTTTTATATTTCGAGCTTGAGGACGTCTGCCTTCAATGACGAGACTGTCGTATCATTGTTGCTTCCATCGGATGATGGGTCAAAGTCGAGACCGGTTTCATCCGCTGCCCTCTTTGCCGCCTGGAAGAGAAATGCCTTTACTCCCGCACTCTCATGCTCTCTCAAACGATTGATCAGGGGGTCCCTGCTTTTTAACACTCGGCATGCTGTACCCAGGACAACTCTGTTGTGGAGACACTCCAGACTCAATAGTCCTCTACCACCTACATTGCGAGGGAGATACAATCTGGCGACGGAAGATTTCAGATGAAGACTTCTGTAGATGGTAATCATCTTTCTCGTTCCCCTATCGAGGTTCTGCAACTCATTGACGTTCCACTTCATGCATCCGAAGGTGTAGGAACCACGAAAATGTTCGTGGCAAGAACCTTGTTCTTGCCTGACAGCTCAGAACTCCAGATGTTCCTGAGAGTCTGCCTGTATTTGGTGGTGACCCTTTCCTTCACTGCTGCAACCTCCAGTATTCGGCGCTAGGGGACGCCGAGATATTCATAGCTGTCATCGTCCACGAGGTGACCAATGACGCTCCTGTCAACAAGTTGCACATCTTCTTTGACCTACAAAAATCTTCCTCTCGCCAGGTGGATGGATGCACACTTGTCCAATTCGAACTCCATCCCTATAACATCACTGTATTCCAGTATGGTGTCCAGGCCAGTGTGAAGGTCTTTCGCATTAGAAGCATAAAAGCTTCAGGTCATCCATATAAAACAAATGGGTGACCGTATGCTTCCTGTCACCTGGAATACCGCACATGTATCCTCTACCTCATCGCAGCTGAAAGGACAGGGGTAGGAGGGAAATACAGAACAGTAAGGAACTTGACCTGTCACCTTGAAAAATGCCACGGTGGTATGTTACCAACTCTGTGGAAACTGACCTCTTGCCTGAATTCAGAACGAAGCGCGTTTTCCAGAGTAGTAATAGGCGTTGGATGCAGGACACTCCTCTGGGTGGACTTTCATCAACTTCAGCATAGCAATCAAAAGCTCATGCAAAGTGGTGTCAAAGGCCTTCTTGTAGTCCACCCAGGCCATTGATAGGTTTTCCCTCATGGCCTTGCTCCTCTTGAGGTGTTTTTTCCCAGCAGTGGTGAGTGCTTGTACTCTATCGACCGCGTGCTGCTTAGTGATAAGCAGCACACTTTTATTCAGTGTGTGATGGTTGTATCTGAGGCTGCGTGCTATGCACCGAACTTTAGGAGTGAAAGCTCGCCCAGATGCGATGTATTCCATCACGCACTGAATTCTCGACGCCTGTTGTCTCGCCTGCGTGATCTTGGCCTCCAACTGTTCCAGCCTTTTTTCTGCTCTTTCCTCCCAAGAGGTGTTCTTTAGGGAGTGAGCCATGATTTTGGCAGCAGCATAGACCACGCAATTGACCGTCCATAGTTTCTACGTTTCTGTCAGGATTTCATCGATGAGGCCATTCAACCGGGAAAGGTGGTTACCCCACAGAGAGATTTTTCGGTGGATATCTCTCTGCCTTGTTTGTCCTTCATCATAAAATACTGTGCTTAATAACCATGATCATAGTTCAGAGACGGCCTGACTAGCTTCCTCCCCATTCGGCAGACACTGTGGCATGAGTGCCATTCTCACCTCAGGCGGTGGAGAGGCAGCCTGTGTTGGGGAGGGTGGTCTGGCCGGTGGTGTGTTCCTCTGAACTGGCGGTTGGTGTGGAGTTTCCTTTTTCTGCAGGTGGTTGGCATAATCGTGCAGATTCTGCTGCGATAGGTGGTTGTGTTCTGGATGCATCTCACACCACAAAGAGTGCATCCTTGCCATATACCTCCTGCGTTTGGGCTCACTGGCAGCATGGCATGCTAGAAGGTCGCCCCTTTGGGCTTCTGCCCACTGCATACGAGCTCCCTTTTGGGGTGGTGAATTTTCATTGCCACACCCAACTCTACTAGGGCCCCCATCCGAGAGGGGCCGGTTGTGGGTACCTTTTTCTGTTTTCCTTTTTGGAACCAGAAGAACTGCATGTGGGGTGGTTAGCCCCACACGCAGACGTCCACCATTAGCTGGCAAAAGCTGTTACCAGGAACGCCACGGGGAGGCTGGTGGTCCGGCTTTCGTACCCTTATTATTATTATCTTTTTTTTCTATTTTTTCCTTCAGTTTTAACTGAGTTATTATTATATTATTATCAGCAGGTAACATTAATCAATGACACTGACCTCCAGTAATATTTGGTTTAAAATCGGCAACACACGTGAAACTCGTCCCAGTGTCAAAGCCTCCTCCTCCTCTACAAGCCTGCTGCCATTGTATGGAATAAATATCAAATTATAATCAGTATTTCTGAAGAAAAAGTGGCTCTTCCTAACAGAATTTTACAAGCAAAGAGAAAAATGTCCGCCAAGATGCAACAACATATGAGATTGCAGTATAAACGGAAGTTATTTTCTTGTATGGAGACAGCCATGGCCGGAGGTTTGGCAGCTAGAAGCAAGAAGCATGGGCCCTTGTGTGGATTTAGGACTATGCAGGTTTTGTTGATAAAGTTGTTCATTCATATAAAAGCATATCAGGCTTAACATTGTGGAAATACTTTATGTCCATTTTAAATAAAACAAAGTTGGTAAATTTCCACACAGTATATTATCAACCACAAAATATAACACCGACCAAGGTTTCGGCACGTAATGCCCCTTGGTCGGTGTTATATTCTATGGTTGATAATATACTGTATGGAAATTTACCAACTTTGTTTTATTTAAAATGGACAAGTTGTTCATTGATGGGAGGTAAACATATTTACATGTGTCATTCAAGCTTAGGTTCCGGGACCAGTACATTACTTCATAACATGGAAGTTTTAGTAATATGGAAATTTCTAGCAGGGAGGTTTAACTGTATTCTGATATTCCCATTAAACTGGAGGCCAGTGAGGCTCAGGAAAGGAGAAATAGGGAGAGGGGAACGGAGAGGGAAAAACGGATTAGGTGGACAGAAAGAGGATGGGGACCAGAGGGGAATTGGGAATGGTGAAGGAAGGTAGTTATAGTGGCAACGTGGGAGTGGGGAGATGGTGGGAGAGGCAAAATGGATATTGAATGATATAAGGGAATATTTTGGGTATACGCTGCAAACGGTGGCAAGAAAAGAATGAACAACATTAGTGTCATGATAGTGGAAAGAAGTATGGCATAGCAAAGGAAGAAACAGTGTAAGGCAACACGTTTTTCATTCGAGCTCAATAATCTGTAATACACTTCCTGGTATTTCATTCCTACCATTCTCCACCAGTAAAAAACCCCTGGTGATATTTCCAGGCCTTCAAAATAAATAAACTGAAAATTATGATTAAATCTTCCATAACATAATTGAATATAGGGTAAATGCACACTTCACACCATCTTGCACATACGTTATAACAAGCTTTTACTGTACTAATACAAGAGAGATCAAATGAGATTCATTCAATAACGAATCACAAAAAAACCTTAAAGCTATTTCCTTATGAAACATGTTCATTTTTTATACTACCAGACAATTATCGACAGAAACTAGATTCCGTATTCGGCTATTGGAAAACATTTACCTTTAGGCTCTCTATCTCTTCAGATAAATCACAGCACTTCTTTTCCAAGGATGACATCTCCACTCCCTTCTTATCCTTTACAACAGATATCTCCCTGTCTTTATCTGAAATACAAAAGATGGGCTCAGGATATTATGAAGCATTGCAGTAGCATAAAAGCCTGTCATTAGTATCAAAGGTGGTTCCAGGGTGTAAAAATAATTTAATGTATAAAAAATACTTTTTTATAAAAACCATGCATATATTCTAAGGTACTAAAAAGAAAAAAAAAAGTTTTCGGTTTGTTTGTTTCGTTTGATTGTTGTATTTAGTTCCCACGATAATGGTCGATCCTCTCTTTATACATGTTCCTCAGGAAAAATACTTAAGAAATTGCATTAGAGACACATTTTTTATACTTATAGTAGCGCCATCTATCTGTGAACAATTCTCCACGTATAGAATTAATTAATTAATTGCTACTAACTGATAAACTAATTGATGTATTTAATTCATGTATTATCATCAAACTACGCTTGTGTCCAATATATACTTATTAATTGTGCAACGGTTCCTTGAAATTAAAATTATTAGCATTTCTTCTTCTCGCTGTATGTATAAATGCTAAAATGATGGTCGCTATGAATTGCAACAGCGCTATGACTACGAGTAGACAATGTGACGCGGGTTACGTCATGTTAGGATAAAGAATAATAAAACGTAAACCATTTAATTTTAGAAGATTAATTTGGTAATTAGTGAATTTAATGACTGATTTACGTATTGTCGTTGAGAGTAAGTAAGTGCGCTAAATTTCAGCTCGATTGGACTTTGGGAAGTGGGTCATATTTCGATATTACAAGATTCCAACTAGACATCCAGTGCAAGTTAAAATAATTGGTCAGTACCTATGTACTCCAGTTTGTCAAAGTAATAGAATATGTAAGTGTATTGCATAAGATTAGTCGATTACCATATTTTCCTGGCCCATACCCCATTAGTTGTACCCATATTTGGATCAGATTTTAGAATACAAAATTATGATCAACAAATTTAATTGTTAAAAATTTATGGGAAGAAAATGGCTATTGTAGGGGTGCAATCCCATCGCCCAGCAGTTGACTATCTGTCGTAGTCAGCACCCAGCTTTGCTGATCAGCAGCTTTGGCTCCACTTTCAAAATACATTTGTATAACTTCAATAATCTGTGACAGCTGCCACGAAATTTGCTTTCCCTTATAGAGCTTGAGATAACATGCTTGGCCCCAAACCTTGGCCCAAGACCTTTTTGACTCTCTTACCTCACACAAAATCACTTCCCAAGCCCCTAACTTCCTCTGCTTCCACGGAAAACAGTTTATTACACGTAAGTAGTGCCCACAGAGAGATGGGAACCTAATTTTAATTGAAATGAAAAATGAAATTATGAAATAAATCATATTCTGACACTGGCAAAGGTACCATCCTGCGGTGCTGCTTCGCAAGGGTTGAGGGCACTGAAAATCATCCCACATTACAGTAATCTTTAGGTCAATTATGGCCTTGGCATTGACCACATGTGATGCATGGTGATCTCCAATGGATTTATTCATGGGGAGAAGCATGTATTATGAGCTGGAAAATATGGTAATTACACATTGAAAGACAAGTTATGGGAATCAAATGTAAAACAAAAGTCAGTAATCTTTACCTTTTTGGAACTGCTCCAACACAGCCTGCAGGTTAGCTAAGTCCTTGGCTTGCTGATCCAGCAGCTCTTCCGCAGCAATCAATCTGCTCTTGGATTCATCCCTCTTCTCCGTCAGAGCCCTTATTTGATTTTCCAAGGACTCCACTTGCTGATTTGATCTCACACTGTGACAAATAGATGATGAGTCATACCATTAGTAAAGTATACGGCTTTCTTGCATCAAAATTATTGCATACATACAAGGGGGATTGAAGCATGTTGAGTCTTCATTTAAGAATTAATACATTTTATTTTGAAACTGAATTGCTGCTGTTTTCTTTCTATTTTCAAGCTAAATAATTACATTTGAGTTTCAGGTTTGAATGTAAAATAAGTTAACGAAACTTACAATAAAATTGGAAGGAATTGGGATTCATAATTTAGAGAAAATAGGAATCAGATTCGTGATTTGAAGTTTGAGAGTTGATATAGAAAAGAGACTTGGAACTAGGGGGTGGATGGGTCAGACTTTTTAGTTTCGGGTCGGGCCAGGTCGGGTATTTTTTTTTGACTCTCGGGTTAAGTCGGGTCGCATTCTACAATTTAACCCTTCTTTTTCTCCAAAAGAAACCATGCAGGAATCCGTGAAAATATGATATTTATGAAGGTCTATTATAGGAAACTATTGACCAAACTAGGCCTATATGGCATGCTACTGCATAAGTGTAGAAACTTCACATAAAAATTGAAATGTGTACAAACAGTGGATTCATTAATCAACTTACCACTTAATTTACACAACTTAACACAAGAGTAAGTTTTAAATAATGGAACAAAATAAACGTTTTTACTGTTCTTTATTTCCAACTCAGTTCACAAACAGGCTCATGAAAGATGTATGTTAAGTATTCTAATTTAATTTTCTGCAAACATTCTCAAAAATTATCTGGTATAAAAACCCTAACAATATTCTTCTTTTTAGTTGTTTTTATTTATGCTTAATTTAAGTGTAGGACTACGGCTAAAATATTTAACAATGCTCTTACATTTGTAGTGCAAATTTAGAAAACCAATTTACTCCTTCTTAGTGTCTTTAATCATCAGATTAAGTGTATGTGCAAAACAGAAGAGCTGGATGACTTCTGGCATTGGTTTACTGCTGACCGCATACTTACAGCATTGTCTGGAACACAGCAGTTTCAAATTTTTGCATAACACAAGTAATTCATCTTTTGAAATTTCTTGAAATAATTCCATATTAGTCTTTATTAAGTTTAGCAGGCCTAACACTGCCGCTAAGTGCTTGCACTCATCTCATCACTTCTATTCATTGTCAATTTTTATTCAAAACCACCTCAAAAATAATTTCAAATGATAAATATCCACAAATAGCAGAGTTACGTAGAGAATAGCAGGGTTCACAGGCACGTAATGTGGATTTTGGGTGCAGCCAATCAGGTGCTTCGCCTCGTTCGCCTGGGATTCGCGCGAGCGTTGACCCCCACAGTGAACTTTTATATCCCAATTTTGTTAAACCTTAGCAGGGCTTTATTTCGGGGTAAAAAGGTGGTGGAACTCAGTTCTCCATAAGAGTTAGGAAAAAATCCAAATGACCTTTGATTGATTCATACGGGTTTAAGGAATTTACTTTGACCAAAAAAAGTGTGGGAACGCAATTCTGCCAGTATTATTATTTTTAAGTATTATCTCTAGTAAGTACTCTTTAAGTATTATTTTTTCACAATCTGAACCATTTTTTAGAGAAAAATCATAAGAGAATTTTTTCTAGCTCAATTCTCGAGTTAATTTTTAGATATTCTTTGTGTCAGCGAGCTAAGTAGAGGTCATAGCAATGAGAGGTAATTTCCAAGTTAGCCAGTGAAATACAGTTATCACGACTCAGGGTTAAAAATATAAATAGACGCGGTAGTCGCAAATCATTTGCATCTTCATTATGAAAGAAAAACACAATGCGTAAGTCTATGTCTCACAAGTCGTAGAAACGTATTATCGTATTATGACAAAGATAGCAGCCGATGCTTACTTGCCATTGAAACACGAGCGCAACGAAACTTGAAGCCCAACTTGTACAAAATCAAACAGATCCTTTTTCCTGAACATGTGTTGAACGAATATACAAAATGAATACACTTAATGATGTATATTCGTGGTGCGTTCGTCCAATTGGGAGTAGTTACACCGTGAATGTTCTCGCTCATTTATGTTTTCATGATTCCACACATTAACTTGTACGGGTTAATGTATCCCGTTAATTAACCCGTACAAGTTAATGTATTGCGTAACTAGGTACAGAGGAAATTCGCTATGACTAATGCGTTTGATTCATTCGGTAAACATGAGCTTCCATCTCACCAGCGAGATTTATATCTGCGAAAAATCCTGAGAAAAAAAAAATTTATTTCCTTTCCTTTTATATATATATATATATATACAGTATGCCAAGAGGGTGGCCGATAAAAAATATAAACACGGAAAAAAGAACACTTACAGATAAAAACTTCCGATATTTCGGTGAAGAGTAGCTCCACCTTTCTCAAGGTTTATATATATATATATATATATATATATATATATATATATATATATATAATGGCCGTGAATCTCTATCTTCCTTCATTTCTGTGCTAAACTCTTCCTTTTCGGTTTCTTTCACCTCTTCCGTCTCTGACTCTTCCATCACATTTCTGGATGTTAATATCCTACTAAAAAACAACAAATTCATCACCTCCGTCCATAAAAAACCCACTAACCATAACCTTTACCTTCATTTTAATAGCTGCCATCCACCACATACCAAACGCTCCATTCCATATTCCCTCTCTGTCCGCGGCCACAGAATTTGTAACGACGCCCACTCCCTTCAACAATACACCGATAACCTATATCACTCCCTCAGAGAACGCGAGTACCCCAAAAAGCTTCTTACCAATCAAATCCTGCCCCCCTCTGCCAATTACACCCCTCGGGCCAAAACCCACCATCCTGACAGACTCAGCCTCATCACCACATTCTTCCCTGGCTCCCATAAAATCAGAAACATCCTCCGCGATCTATACCCAATTTTAAAGAATAATAATTCCACTGCCCTCCTATTACCTTCATGTCCCACAGTATTTTTTAAGCGTCCCGCAAACCTGCGAGATATCTTAAAATCTACTAAACCCTCCCTTCAACCGACCGCCCCCTCTCCACCACTCTCCACAACTTGCAACCGTCCTCGGTGCAAATGTTGCTCCCTCCTACGCTCTTCTGCTACGCCCTCTTCCAATAAATCTTCCTCAGCAGCCAACTGTACTTCCACAAATATCGTTTACCGTCTCTCGTGCAATTTCTGCCCGGCATTTTATGTTGGCGAATGTACTACCCCGCTTTCAATACGAATGAATGGGCACCGCCACTCCACCACATGTCCTCCCTTCATTGATCCCATTCCTAAACATACCGCTTCCCATCGTAAGACCTTCAATAAATGTTTCTCTCTCTCTATATTAGAAGCCCTCCCCGAATCAGCAACTAATATTGAACTGAGGACTCGCGAGATGGCTTTCATCTGGTGCTTAAGAGCATTTGAATCGCCCGGGCTTAACTTGGCCCACTGACCAATAGCAACCCCTTGCTCCCGCTCCCCACCAGTCCCCTTCCCTTCTCCTGTTCCGCTTCCCCCCCCCCACCCGAGGTAACAGACCACTAGTTAGTCTCTTGTCGTTGACGATGGCGGCTTGACCGTCGAAACGTCCGCAAATTATTCTGTGAGTGTCCTTCTAATTTTCGTGTGCCTGTGTTTTAAAAGTATATTTATATTTGTATATTTGTGATTTTATTCGCCGAGTGCGGTTTCTCAGAAGATATTATATATATATATATATATATATATATATATATATATATATATATATATATAAACCTTGAGAAAGGTTTATATATATATATATCCGCCGTTAAGCATTTTCTTGATACTCGCCCTACTCCTCATAACCCTAGCTCCGATTTCCTTATTGACCTGTCCCACTTCATCTTGACTCATAACTCCTTCTCCTTTAATGACCGCTTCTACCTTCAAACCAAAGGCTGCGCCATGGGCAGTAGATTCAGCCCTTCCTATGCCAACCTTTTCCTCGGCCGTGTCGAAGAGTCCTTCCTATCCTCACAACCCCTGAAACCCTTACTCTGGCTTCGATACATCGACGACATTTTCCTTCTCTGGCCCCATGACGTCGATTCTTTTAATTCATTTATTTCCGCTCTCAACGATTTCTCTTCTCTCCCCATTCACCTCTCATTTCTCTTCTTCCCATGTCACCTTCCTTGATGTAGATATCACTCTCTCCAACCACCATTTCAACACCTCAGTCCACATCAAACCCACCAATAAGCAGCAATATCTTCACTATAACAGCTGCCATCCCTCCCATACTAAAAGATCCCTCCCCTACTCTCTTTCTACACGAGGTTTTCGCATATGTAATAACCCCGATTCCCTTGATAAATTCCTTTCCTCTTTGCACGAATCCCTTCTCCGACGAGGATATCCTGAGACTCTTCTCAATAAACGAATTCTCAAAAAACCCTTTCCTCCTAAACCAACCCAAAATAAGGAGAATTACAACCTCTCCCTCTGTACCACCTACTTCCCAGGCGTCCATGCCCTCAAAAAAATCATTAAAAACCTTTTCCCACTCCTCTCTGATAATCTCACCACCAAAAACACATTCCCCAAATGTCCCTCTCTCACCTTCAGGCGTCCCCCTAACCTCTCCAGCATCCTAAAAACCACCAAACCGCTGACTAAACCCTATATTAGCTCTAAAACCCCACCCAACCCCTGCCATCGCGCGAGATGCAAAACGTGCCCTATTCTTATTACCGACCCCCTCCCCGCTAAATTCCTCTCCCACCCACTTCCTTCCGTCCCCTCTCGGTCATGCACTTCCCACAACATTGTGTACATCCTCCTTTGCAACCTTTGCGATTCCTATTACATTGGTCTCACCACTAACGCCTTAAGTGTTAGATTGACCGGCCACCGAGCCAGTTGTAAGCCGTCCTCGCCCAATGCCTCCTTCCCCGTCCCGGTCCATGCTTCCTCCCACAATGTCAGTTTTGACAAATGTTTCCGAGCAGGCATATTGTCTTCCCTCCCTCCCTCTGCCTCTCCCCTTCAATTACGTACATTAGAATTGGCTTGTATCTGGCTTTATTCTGCCTATAATCCCCCCGGATTAAATCGGGCTCACTGACCCCTACCGCCCCTTCTCCTCTCCCCTTTCTCCTCCTTTTATCCCCTCCCGCCCCTCCCCTTTCCTCCCTCCCACATCCCTTCCTTCTCCGACCCTCTCCCGCTTCTTCCCCTCTTCTCCCCCCCCTCACCCCGCTCTCCTCTTCTGACCCCCTCCCGCCCCCCCCTCTTCTCCCCTTTCTTACCCCTTCCAGGTAGGTAGTAGTCAACAAATGCGGACATGCGTTCGGTGGGTGAGTTATAAGAGGAGACAATGGGGCGGCCAGGGTTGTCAGGTTTGTGGATTTTGGGTAGAATATAGAAGTTTGGGGTGCGTGGGTGTGACGGAGAAAGAAGGGTGATATCTTGTTTAGACAGGCCTTCATCAGGGCCTTTGATTTGAAGGAAGGAGATTATTTCATCCAAAAATTCAGGATTAGGGTCAACACCCACGCACCCCAAACTTCTATATTCTACCCAAAATCCACAAACCTGACAACCCTGGCCGCCCCATTGTCTCCTCTTATAACTCACCCACCGAACGCATGTCCGCATTTGTTGACTACTACCTACAACCCATTGTCCACTCCCTGCCCTCCTATATCAAAGACACTTATCATTTTCTTGAACGCCTCCATTCTACTCCACTCCCCTCTAACTGTGATATCTTAATGGCCACTATTGATGTCACTTCCCTATATACCAACATTCCTCATTCTGAAGGACTTTCTGCCATCCGCCATTTCATCACTAAACGCCCTGCTCCTCATATTCCCAGCTCTGAGTTCCTTCTTGATCTTTCCAATTTCATCCTAACCCACAACGCTTTCTCTTTCAATAACAAATTCTTTCTTCAAATTAAAGGATGCGCTATGGGTAGTCGCTTCAGTCCTTCCTACGCCAACCTTTTCCTTGGACTTTTTGAACAATCTTTTCTATCTTCATGCTCACTAAAACCTCTTCTCTGGCTTCGTTACATTGACGACATCTTCCTTTTATGGCCACATGGTATTCATTCTCTCAACTCTTTTATTTCCTCCCTCAACGCCTCCTCTCCCCTCTCCTTTACTTCTAACATCTCTGCCTCTAACGTCGTCTTTCTGGACGTAAACGTCTCCCTCTCTGACCGCAAATTTAGCACTTCCGTGCATATCAAGCCCACCAACCAACAACAATACCTCCATTATAACAGCTGCCACCCCTCCCATACTAAACGTTCCCTCCCCTACTCCCTTTCTATTCGTGGCCACCGAATTTGCAACAACCCTGACTCCCTTGATAAATTCCTTACTAACCTCCATCAATCTCTTCTTCGCAGAGGCTATCCAGAGCAACTTCTCAATAAAAAAATCCTCAAAAAACCACACTCCCCCAAACTGCCTCCTACTAATAGCATTTCCCAACACAATATCTCCCTCTGTACCACCTACTTCCCAGGTGTGGACTCTATTAGGCGTATTATTAAAAACCTCTACCCTATCCTGTCGGACAACTTAACCACTTCTAAAATATTCCCCCAATGTCCCTCTCTCAGCTTCAGACGCCCCCCCAATCTATCCGCCATTTTCAATATTACCAAACCCCTGTCCAAATCACTCAAACCCACCAAATCCCTTCCCACCCCTTGCAACCGCCCGCGATGTAAAACTTGCCCCATCCTCATCACCCAGCCCTTGCCGGACAAGTTCCTCGCTTTTCCCCTCCCTTCTGTCCTCTCACCCTCCTGCACCACGCCTAACATTGTCTACATCCTCCTCTGCCAATACTGCCCTTCTTTCTATATTGGCTTATCAACCACTCCTCTCAATATTAGAATGAATGGGCACCGCTCGTCTTGTAACGATTGCCCCTCCCTCTCTGTTTCTCTCCCTGTCGCCATTCACGTCTCCTCCCACAACTCCACTTTCAATAACACTTTTAAAGTCGGTCTACTTGCTTCCCTTCCCCCTTCTTCCTCTCCCCTTCAGCTCAAAGATCTTGAATCTTCTTGTATTTTAATCCACCAGGCTTTCTCGCCCCCCGGACTCAATAAATCACACTAGTTTCTCCCTCCCCCTCATCTCATCTCTCCCTGCTTCCTCCACGCCCTCTCCCCGCTCTTCGTCTTTCCCCTCCTTCCCCTCTTACACCTTCCTCTCTCCCTCTTTCCCCTCCTTCCCCTCTTACACCTTCGTCTCCCCCTCTTTCCCCTCCCATACCTCGATCTCTCTCCTTTTCTTCATTCCTACTTTAAACCTTGAGAAAGGTGGAGCTGATCTTCACCGAAATATCGGAAGTTTTTATGTGTAAGTGTTCTTTTTTCCGTGTGTATATTTTTTATCGGCCACCCTCTTGGCATTTTGTATATTTATCACCCGAGTGATTCTCCTGGAAGTTTTATATATATATATATATATATATATATATATATATATATATATATATATATATATATATATATATATATATATATATATATATAATGTCTTCTGAGAAAACGCACTCGGCGAATAAAAACACAAATATAAATATACTTTTAAAACACAGGCACACGAAAATTAAAAGGACACTCACAGAATAATTTGCGGACGTTTCGACGGGCAAGCCGTCATCGTCAACGACAAGAGACTAACTAGTGGTCTGTTACCTCGGGTGGGGGGGGGAAGCGGAGCAGGAGAAGGGAAGGGGGCTGGTGGGGAGCGGGAGCAAGGGCTTGCTATTGGTCAGTGGGCCAAGTTAAGCCCGGGCGATTCAAATGCTCTTAAGAACCAGATGAAAGCCATCTCGCGAGTCCTCAGTTCAATATTAGTTGCTGATTCGGGGAGGGCTTCTAATATAGAGAGAGAGAAACATTTATTGAAGTCTTACGATGGGAAGCGGTATGTTTAGGAATGGGATCAATGAAGGGAGGACATGTGGTGGAGTGGCAGTGCCCATTCATTCGTATTGAAAGCGGGGTAGTACATTCGCGAACATAAAATGCCGGGCAGAAATTGCACGAGAGACGGTTAACGATATTTGTGGAAGTACAGTTGGCTGCTGAGGAAGATTTATTGGAAGAGGGCGTAGCAGAAGAGCGTAGGAGGGAGCAACATTTGCACCGAGGACGGTTGCAAGTTGTGGAGAGTGGTGGAGAGGGGGCGGTCGGTTGAAGGGTGGGTTTCGTAGATTTTAAGATATCTCGCAGGTTTGCGGGACGCTTAAAAAATACTGTGGGACATGAAGGTAATAGGAGGGCAGTGGAATTATTATTCTTTAAAATTGGGTATAGATCGCGGAGGATGTTTCTGATTTTATGGGAGCCAGGGAAGAATGTGGTGATGAGGCTGAGTCTGTCAGGATGGTGGGTTTTGGCCCGAGGGGTGTAATTGGCAGAGGGGGGCAGGATTTGATTGGTAAGAAGCTTTTTAGGGACGGATGGCAGCTATTGAAATGAAGGTAAAGGTTATGGTTAGTGGGTTTTTTATGGACGGTTCGGTTTCTTTCACCTCTTCCGTCTCTGACTCTTCCATCACATTTCTGGATGTTAATATCCTTCTAAAAAACAACAAATTCATCACCTCCGTCCATAAAAAACCCACTAACCATAACCTTTACCTTCATTTCAATAGCTGCCATCCACCACATACCAAACGCTCCATTCCATATTCCCTCTCTGTCCGCGGCCACAGAATTTGCAACGACGCCCACTCCCTTCAACAATACACCGATAACCTATATCACTCCCTCAGAGAACGTGAGTACCCTAAAAAGCTTCTTACCAATCAAATCCTGCCCCCTCTCAGATTTTGATAAAAATTGGTGTATGGGTACAAAATTAACTCAAACTGAATACCCTCAAACCGTTTTGTGAAAAAAAATTTTTTGAGTGAATTATGCATATTTTAATTTTTTCGCATTTTCAGCAAAAATCCGTGCCTTAAATCATATTATCACTTATATCTCCGCTTGTAATTGTCATAAAACAATGATTAATAGCTTTTATTAAAGCTAAATCTTTATTGAATGCAAATACGTGTTTCATAAATTGTTAATGCACTTTTCTCAAATACTCCATCTCAGAATCGGCCGAAAATGTTTTTCCGTAATTTAAACATATCCAGCTAACTAGAAAAAAATAAAATTTAGTGCAAATTCATAAATGCGTTTTTGATAAATATTTAAAAATTTACAATTTTCTCTCGCGCGGCCCGTCAGCTTCCCATTTGGAATACATGCAGCAGACACATGATGCAAGCCTAAACATTTCCCTGATTGCTCAAGGTCTTGGCTATATGAGATAAAAATATATTATAAACTATGAATGTTAACAACAATTGTTATTTTTTCTGTTAAATGGATGTTTGCAGAGAAATAAACCATTGATCCCCACTTTCTCTGCGTGAAGTTTTTTCTAACTACTCCGACACAATCGATTGAAAACTCTTGCTCGGCGTTAATGACAATGGAAAACGGACACATAAACAGAAAACTAATTTTAGGAAATTTGAAAGAGATATTTTGTAATAAGGAAAAATATGCCGAAGATACTGTTTCATTTTCAAATTTTGCAGAGCTCAGACCTAAGAAGTGCGTTCTTGCGGGAGCATCAGGAACTCACACCGTATGCGTGTGTCTGGTGCATCAAATTATTAAATTCATGATTTTAGGTGCTATTTTTTCACCACTAAATCCAGGGGATAACACCGAGCCGTTGTTGTCATATAAAGACTTTTTGTCAGCAATGATGTGTTTCCCTGCGACCGACCGAGTCATGCCATTTGAACGAATGTAAAAACTGCCCTGGGCCGAGCAAAATTTGGAATTCAGTAGAAGAACACTTTGATGGAAATTTAATTGATAGCATTACTTACCACCATTGCTCCCTAGAAAGTTTTACAAAATCTACCGATAACTTTTTGAAACTTTTATTGAAAAGTTACAGAAACTTCAGCCACATGACTACATTGCTAAAAATCAATCTGATTTTCTTAGAAATGTAAAGCATAACATCCAAGTGGGGCAGGTTCTCGTCATTGAAGATTTTCCAGAAAATTACGCTTTCGTTTTACAGGACAGCATGCAAGGTATGCTTTGGAATAACGGCCAAGCAACAGTTCACCTCTTTGCTTGCAATTATCGACTTCAAGTCCAGGATAATGTAATCCCATTGAACTTCGTAATCATATCAGACAGCCTGAAGCATATACCATCAACTGTACATGTTTTTCAAAAACTTCGCCTTAAATTCTTGAAATTGAAAGTTCCGAAGCTTCAAAAAGAAAAATATTATTCAGATGGTTGCTGCTCATTATAAAACAAGTATAAATTCAGAACTTATCTCTTCACAGGAAAGATTTCACAGTCTCTGCAGAATGGGATTTCTTTGCTACATCGCATGGTAAAGGGCCAAGTGATAGACTGGGAGGAACTTTGAAAAGACTAGCAGCAAGAACAAGCCTTCAGCTTCCATACAAAAAACAAATACGTACACCTATAGAACTCTTTAAACGGGCAAAAGATCATATTTTAGGAGTGGATTTTGGCTACGCAAAGAAGGAAAAAATTGGAAAACATTCCGATGTACTTGCGAAAAGATTTCGTCAGGCAGTTAGTATACCAGGCATTAGGGAGTTTCATGCAGCAATACCCGAATCAAATGGAGTGATTATAATGAAGAGACTCTCTTCGTCCAGCAAGGGATGAGGATTCAGCTGCAGTTGCATGCATGAGTATCATTATCTTCAAATAAAATATTTCCGAGAGGACCCCTTCCTACATGGTAGGACATCATATGTTTACGGAAAGCATGCTAACTTAACCATTTTACATTTGTTATAAATACAAGGATTTTGCTTTCTCGTTAGTTTTCAATCGATTGTGTCGGAGTAGTTAGAAAAAACTTCACGCAGAGAAAGTGGGGCTCAATGGTTTATTTCTCTGCAAACATCCATTTAACAGAAAAAATAACAATTGTTGTTAACATTCATAGTTTATAATATATTTTTATCTCATATAGCCACGACCTTGAGCAATTAGGGAAATGTTTAGGCTTGCATCACGTGTCTGCTGCATGTATTCCAAATGGGAAGCTGACGGGCCGCGCGAGAGAAAATTGTAAATGTTTAAATATTTATAAAAAGCGCATTTATGAATTACCACTAAATTTTATTTTTGGAATAGTTAGCTGAATATGTTTAGATTACGGAAAAAAAGTTTCGGCCGATTCTGAGATGGAGTATTTGTGAAAAGTTTATTAACAATATTTTAAACATTAGTAATTTACAACAATAGGGCATAGAAGAAAATAATTTTTTATTGATATATTTGCATTCAATAAAGATTTAGCTTTAATAAAAGCTATTAATCATTGTTTTATGACAATTACAAGCGGAGATATAAGTGATAATATGATTTAAGGCACGGATTTTTGCTAAAAATGCGAAAAAATTAAAATATGCATAATTCACTCAAAAAATTTTTTTTCACAAAACGGTTTGAGGGTATTCAGTTTGAGTTAATATTGTACCCATACACCAATTTTTATCGAAATCTGAGACCCTAAGGGACAAACGTTTGTTGAATTGAGGTGGAATGACCCATATATAAACCCTGTGTTCCTCCTTTTATGTGTTCCTATCCATTTCCATTTCCTATGAATGTATGAATTTATATATATATATATATATATATATATATATATATATATATATATATATATATATATATATATATATATATATATATAATATATAAATAAATATATATAGAAGGATACAGAAGGATTCTGTATCCTTCTATCTGTGAGAAAGGCAGCTTTTCGGCTGCCGAAATATCAGAACGTATAGTGTGAGTGTTCTTTTTTTTGTTTCTATATTTAATTCCGCCCCACCTGTGGCAAAGTTTATTTATATATATATTTATATATATATATATATATATATATATATATATATATATATATATATATATATATATGCATAAATAAAACAGTGATACACTAAACAAACACAGAAACACGCAAAAAGGACACTCACAAAAGAAAACTTGTACGTTTCGACGTCAGGACGCCATCGTCAGCGGTAGAGGAATGATGAGTCCGCTGTAGAGCGGTAGAGGAATGATGAGTCCGCATCATTCCTCTACCGCTGACGATGGCGTCCTGACGTCGAAACGTACAAGTTTTCTTTTGTGAGTGTCCTTTTTGCGTGTTTCTGTGTTTGTTTAGTGTATCACTGTTTTATTTATGCATGTGCATCGTCGCCGAGAGCGATTTTCAACCAAGACATTATATATATATATATATATATATATATATATATATATATATATATATATATATATATATATATATATATATATATATATATATATATAAAAATTTTTCTGTCTGGATTTGACTCATTTTCATCTTCCCCACCAAACCCTGTGTTCGTCCTTTTATGTGTACCTATCCATTTCCATTTTCCTATGAATGTATGAATTTATTCGCGCCTTTGAGCGTCATTTTCGTATGATTGAGTATATTTGGCCATGTTGGCTCTTTTCTTCTTCTACGGCTATGCGTGCCTTTAAACGTACTGTTCACCTCTTTATATGTTGTATGCCTGTATTCCTCTTTCCTTTCAACCTTCCAATTGTGTTTGTCCCCTATATGGTGGGTGAAATCGCCCTTGCGCGCCATCTCTGGGCCGTTCAACTTGGGCATGGGGTGTGACATAAAACCCCGTCAAATTCAGCAGTTAATTGAGTAGCCTTGGTGGTGTAACTGGGAGCACACCTGACCGGCAATTGGGAGATCCGGGTTCGAATCCCGGCTAAGGTGAAATTTTTTCTGTCTGGATTTGACTCATTTTCATCTTCCCCACCAAACCCTGTGTTCGTCCTTTTATGTGTACCTATCCATTTCCATTTTCCTATGAATGTATGTATATATATATATATATATACACGTAACGAAAATTTCGCCAATAGGCCACAATATAATAAAAACACTTGACAGGGGGTGGGGAAAGAAAAGTAAAAAGAGAGAGAGGACTTACTGGACGTTTCGGGCATGTAGGCCCTTCTTCAGCTGTAGAAAATGGAGTGACTCCATTTTCTACAGCTGAAGAAGGGCCTACATGCCCGAAACGTCCAGTAAGTCCTCTCTCTCTTTTTACTTTTCTTTCCCCACCCCCTGTCAAGTGTTTTTATTATATATATATATATATATATATATATATATATATATATATATATATACACACACACACGAAACGAAAATTTTGCCAATAGGCCACAATATAATAAAAAAACCCTTGACAGGGGGTGGGGAAAGAAAAGTAAAAAGTCCTCTCTCTCTTTTTACTTTTCTTTCCCCACCCCCTGTCAAGTGTTTTTATTATTTATATATATATATATATATATATATATATATACATATATATATATATATATATACATATATATATTTATATATTATAATATAGGACACGTCATTATCACAATAAAAAAGAAAAACAACACATAATAGCATAATATATATATATATATATATATATATATATATATATATTTATATATTATAATATAGGACACGTCATTATCACAATAAAAAAGAAAAACAACACATAATAACAAGTGCAATGAGATGGAATCCACAACTAATAAAGAAGTGGGTAGTAAATCAAGAACTATTACTCTCCAAAAATTCATGGATCGAGTAAAATAGTGAGGTCAGTAAACATTTCTGTACCTTATTCTTTTAAAGAGGTGAACCTTATCAATGTCTTTAAATTCTTTACCTAGCCCATTGCATATTCAGCCAGCACTAGCCCCATGGCATTTGGTACTCCCCTTGCTGTAGAGTATGAGTACATACATAAATCCTACACAAATTGTTTCTGTATCTAGTTAGATGAGCATGAATATCAGAGTTTTTCAGTTTTTGACACATTGCTTTTAACATGCAGTAGGCAGATAAGTCTATAAACACATTGCACGGGAAGGAGATTAAATCTTTTAAAAATGGGTTGACAGGGTGCATCAATACGCTCATTAGTGATCAGGCATACAGCCCTTTCTTGTATTTTGAAGAGCATGAGTGGATGTACCACAGAATAAAATACTGTACGAGATATGACAGTAGAATCCTGCATAGTAAATAGAGAGTAAGACATCCAAGGACAAAGTTTCTCTAATATTCCTTATTAGAAAGCAGGTGGCATTGAGTCGTCTACCAAATGCACTTATATGTTCTTCCCATGATAGATGGTGGTTGATTACCGTTCTGAGGAACTTAGTCGAGGGAATCTGAGGGATCTGTTTACCTTTGGTATCGTTTGACCTCTCTTACCACCCGATAACATTTTCACCTTGGCGCACAAAGCGCCCACTTCCCCCTCCTCCTGCATCCTTTTCATTTCCTCGCATTGTCCCTTCCACCAGTTTTCCTTTGCCCTGTTGCTCACTCGTCGGAGTTTATTGTTCAAGTTCTTGTACTTCCTCTTGCCTATGTCAGTGCTCACGTTTTTCCGTATCCTTCTCTCCTCCACTTTCTTAATCATTTCTTCCATAATCCATTGCTTTTTAACCCTCTTCATTTCCACCGTTCCTATTGTTTTCTCTGCCGCTACTGCGATTCCTGTTTTTATAATCTCCCATCTTCTCTCTTTTGTTTCCATCTATTTTTCTTCACCTATGTTCTTTTCCACCGGCTATTGGTATTCCCTCCTTTTCAACCCTTTCTATGTATAACTAAGTACACAATTAAAAATCATGAGCAACTTTATACATTATTTTTGGAAGATTAATGGAAAGGTTATCCTTGAAACGACAGAAGACATGAATTGCTCATGGGATTTTTGATATGATCCATTCCCATTTCCATATTATCCCTGGGAAGTACTTTGGCTACAATATGGCCTTCTTCAAAGTTTATGATGTGCCTAGGAGCATATCAGCAATGCTTTGCAATGACAGAGAGGCAAAACTGCTTCTTAACGGGTGCCCTTTGATGTTCATTCAGCTTGCATCTCAGGTACCGGCAAATATGGCCAATGTGGGTTTTTCCGCAGGAGAACTGGACTCAGTACAATCCGTCACAGATATCTGTAGGGTGGCCACATTTTCCATTTCTAGGTATTCTTCAGTTTTCGTGACACTTCTGTACCTTGTCTTGTTTAGCGAGGACTCATGCTATCTTTTCCATTGTGCCAGCACATAAGGTACAACCGCACATACCATGGTGTCCTTTTGGTCCTGCACTGAAGCCTCCATGCTCTTTTTAAGGGCCTCTTGGAAGAGAATACATATTTCACATCAACAAACAGAATATGGACTACCAAAATGCACGGGAATTAACTATCAATCAGGGCAATTCTGACTAGTCTTAGAGCCCCATATATATTGTGAACCAAATCTCAACCTTTCCACATTTCACCTGAAGATGCCGACTAGAATGCAGAAAAAACCGTTGTCATTCAAGATGAATCCTGTAGGAAACCCAGAAACCTTGTTTCCACCCTAAATCCACCTTACCACTCAACAATGTAAGTGAATTAGGCCAGCCATGTGACGTGAGATAAGAAATTCATTAAATTGGTGACCAAGAATTAATCATACCTTGCAGACGTATAAGCAGAGGAGGAGGCATGGAGTCTCTCCTCCACTTGTGTGAGTTTGCTCTTGAGGAAAGCAATGCGCTCTTCAGCATTCACAGCCTCTTTGGTGTATCTGTCTTCCACAGCCACAAGGTGCATACGGAGCCTTTGCAGTTCATCCTGTAGAGCTGTCTCTTTCTCAAGCATCTCGTGAACCTGAAAAGACATGCACATACACCTCTCTATAATATTAATGCCAAATAAATGATTGCCAGACATTGCCACTGGAGCCCAAGGAATTTACTTCCCCTCAGAATCATTTACCAGATACATATACTCTTTTCTCCCTCTCCGTAAACGTTTGAACCATTTCATGTAAAATAAGTGAATGAGCTATTCTATTTGTGTGCAAGCATGGACTAAGTGTTCTCAATGCTCTCACTGCAAGACTTACCACAAAGTTAAGGAAGGTACACATGGAGCAAATAATGAATGATGAGAAAACAAAGAAATATGTAGAAGTGAAGAGGCTAGCTCAGAGAATCATAGAGTGGAAAGCCACGTCAAACCAACCATAGGGTTGATGACCAGCAAGGATGATGATGACAAAGGCACGATTGTGATTTAAGAGGAAGTAGGTCAGTTTGTAAGAGCACAATCTGAATAGGCATTTCACAAAGAATGAAACATATTCTGAGGCATGTACAAAAACAAATTTATTGCTATTACAGTAAGTCCTCGACTTACTCGGATCCAAGTAACGCGGATCCGGAGTGACGCAGATTTTCAGTTAGGTCGGTGACATGCTTGCGCTTTCTCCACATTTCTGTTACGGTGACAGATACACCGGGTGACAACCCACTACTCATTGTCAAGCGTGCAAGAGCTGATGCCAAACTACGGGCATTCGGAACGCCCACTCTACTACCATGGCACGATAAGCAGCGGCACATTCACCAGTCCTCGGTATGGGGAGTGTACATCGATTATTTATCGTGACGTGCCATAAACATGACATGCAGTGCTTTCAAATCTGTCACTGGTCGCAAGCATTGCCGTTTAGGCCATGGACATGTTTGCGTTTCCTCCACGTTTCTGTCGCCGCGACAAATACGTGAGCGCGCCGAATACGTGATAGTGCGCCGAACGTGAAACGCATAGAATAGCAAGGAGTCGGTCAAGCTTGCGACTAGCAACTAGTGGCGAATTGTAAAATGCTGCATGTCACGTTTAAGACGCATCACGACAAAAATGCTCATGAACGACGTTTCTTTTTCTTCAATACCAAGAAACAGCGAGCGCGATTAGTAGATCATCACTTTCCGAACTCATTACGCCGATGAGACAGCGTTCAGAACGCTCGCAGTTTGGCGTCACCTCCTCCACAACAAAGTCGCAGACCCCCACCCGGAGTTTATGACACGGAGACAGAAACGTGAAGGAAACGCAAGCATGTCCATGGCCTTTGGCTCCAAAAGAATCTATGTGTTTGACCTTTTACTAGCTGTCGCCGCATATCTGTCGCGGCGAAAGAAAGGCGGAGAAAACGTGAGCCTGTCACCGATCTCACACGGCATCGAAGTCTTTTTTTCGATGTAGTTTGCCCTTCCCGCGTAAGTCGACGTGCAGTTAATTTTCTACTCCATAGTTGACGCCTGTTGTCCATCACAGCAAAAAAAGAACACGCTCGTGCAGCAGATAGACGAACTTGTGTTTCCGTTGTGACTTGATCGTTAGGATCGTTATTTATCAAGTACGAGAAAGTTTTCTCGTAAAATTTTTAAAATCCTCTTCTGTGTTTATTTCGGATGTAAACCCTCATAATGGCTAAGAAACGAAAGAGTAGTTAGATTTCTACGAGTGGCAAAAAGAAAAGTAAGGATATAACGGAATGAAAAAAAACTGTAAATTTCACATGAGTAAGTTTAATACGACCAGTTTCATCGCTTGAGCGACATCTTCAGGTACAAATACAAGGAAATCACATCTTTAAATACACTAGGAACAATTGGGGGCGGAAGGCTGGACAAGGGGATGAATGAGGTAGAGGGGGAAGTGGGTAGTTTAGTGGGAACGAAGGGAGGTGGGGGGGGAGGGGAAACCCGGGAAGAGAAAGGCTAGGAAAAGGGACTTTCCTTGTATTTGTACCTGAAGATGTCGCTCAAGCGATGAAACTGGTCGTATTAAACTTACTCATGTGAAATTTACAAAGTTTTTTTTTCATTCCGATATGAAGCCATTTCACAAAGTTACGCCTCAAACCATTCAATTCATCATGTGCGCTAGTATCGCAAAAAAGGCAACCCTATACAGGAAATTATCTATCAAGTACCGAGTTGCATGTTTAAATACATATCTTCTTCAATGCGCAGTGTTTATCATGCAGACTTGTACCTAATTACGCCCGGTTAAAGTGCAGAAACCAATCTTCAGCCGCTAAACATGCCGTGGAAATTGGACAGCGAGCCTGGATCAGAAGAGAGCTGCATGAATGGTACGCAAAGAAGGACGCTATCTCTCATTACGTGTCCGCTCTTCACATTGAGTTGGCCTTCGAACTACATTGGGCGGTATGGACCAGCTTGGACGACCAGATCCGTCAGCGCAGCAGTGAAGTTTCTCACAAGAAGCGGATGTGCCTCATCAAGAAGCTTACAGTTCTAAGTCTGAAACAGGCAAGTGTTCAACCTCCACCTCATCCTCCCTTGTCGTCTGACCCATTGCATCCCCCCTATACATTCAGTGAGAAGAGTAGTTAATTTTTCCAATTCCACATTTCCCCCCAACCAACTTGAGCTCCTTAAAAAAGGTCTGAAATTCGTCCCCAATATTCCCATTTCATTCAGTGATCTCCAAAACTTAGCCCTGGACTGTGAAATTGCCCTTCGTAAAGAAGATTTCGGAGCCAAACACCTAAAAGCACAGTGTATCAGCAATTCAGCCATCTCAATTGAAGATGATAAACGCCATTGTTCAGACCTTTCTGCTGTAATAGGCCTAAAAACCACCGTGCGCAGACATAATCTCGTAGTGCTAAAAGCTGATAAGGGGAACGCAGTGGTAGTCTTGGATAAAGAAGACTATATCAAGAAATGTGAAGACTTTATCCGAGCCAACAACATCTTGGAACTTTCCAGTGACCCCACTCCAATTTTTCAAAAAGAGTGCAAAAGTGCCATCAGTTCCTGTTCTGTGATATTCCGTCCCAGTGAAAAAACCAAGCTCACACAAATGAACCCCTTAGTGCCGTGTTTCTTTGGTCTTCCGAAGGAAACCATAAGGAAAGCATCCCCATACGGCCGGTAGTTTCAAATGTATCGGCTCCCAACCACCTTATTGCTCAACAGTTGAATAACATCATCCGCCAATATTCCAAATTCTCTCCTAAGTATGGTGTAAAAAACTCCGCAGAATTGGCAAAGATTTTATCCCCAACAATTTTGCCACAGAAATGCATACTTGTTTCCTTTGACGTGTGCAATTTATTTACTAGTGTACCCACTGAAGAAGCCGCGAGCCTAGTGGAAATTGCACTCATCAAGGCTGGTGTCCCCCCCCCCCAGTGATATGTGAAATTTTTAATATGACCGAAATGTGTGTGAAACAGAACTACTTCCAATTCAATGGTAAAGTGTATAAGCAGTGTAACGGCCTCGCTATGGGGTCTCCTTTGTCCCCTCTTCTAGCAGAGTTGTATATGGACAATTTTGAAAATACTTTGTTTAACCACCACAGTGAACTCTTAAAATATATAAATTGCTGGTACAGGTTTGTTGACGATATTTTCTGCATTTGGTCTGGCACTAGGAGACAACTGGATATGTTCACTACCCTCTTAAATAGCATTGACAAATGTTTGAAATTCACTAAGGAAACGGAAGCCAACGGAGCACTCAACTTCCTCGACATCACAATTTCTAAAGGCAATCAAAAACTGGATTTTTCTATCTTTAGAAAGCATTCATACACGGACCATGTCATTCCCTCTTCATCCAGACATCATTTTTCACATAAGATGGCTGCATTTCATTCTCTCATACACAGATTGCTCAACATCCCAATGTCACAGGCCAACATAGCTAAAGAACTCAGCACTATTAAACTAATAGCCGCCAACAACGGATACTCCACCAACCTAGTTGAAAACCTATATAACAAAAAACGCCGCAAATTAGCCATGAGAAATATCTTCCCATCTCTCCTCCCAGAAGAAAATATCAAAAAATGGCGTAGTATTCAATTTTTGGGGAACATTTCCCATAAAATAACTTCATTTCTTCCCACAGACAGAATAAATCCGGCTTTTAATAACAAACATTCATTAAGGAACCTAATAAGCCATGCGAAAGACAAGATAGATCCACTAGACAAGAGCGGTGTTTACAAACTCACGTGTAACTCTTGCCAGAAATTTTACATTGGGCAGACAGGGAGGAAATTCAAGACACATATCAAAGAACACGAAGCATGTTTTAAAAATAACAACCCCACCTCCCTGTTCGCCAAACATTTGCTAGAAGCTAATCATGTCAGCAACTTTGAGCCTGAGATCCTTCATGTGGAGAGGAAGGGTCCCAAGCTGGACGCCCTAGAGTCCTCGGAAATTTTAAAAGTGGTATGTCGTGATGGAGGGATACTTCTTAACGATGTGATCTTCCTTTCCCATTCCCCATTACTCAACCTCTCGCCCACACCCGTCATTACTGACCACACTCCAAACCCTCACCCCTCCCACCTAACGTCTTAGTGTGACACACCGCACCCTTTTCCTAGCCTTTCTCTTCCCGGGTTTTCCCTCCCCCCCCCCACCTCCCTTCGTTCCCACTAAACTACCCACTTCCCCCTCTACCTCACTCATCCCCTTGTCCAGCCTTCCGCCCCCAATTGTTCCTAGTGTATTTAAAGATGTGATTTCCTTGTATTTGTACCTGAAGATGTCGCTCAAGCGATGAAACTGGTCGTATTAAACTTACTCATGTGAAATTTACAAAGTTTTTTTTCATTCCGATATGAAGCAATTTCACAAAGTTACGCCTCAAACCATTCAATTTGTAAGGATATAAGTTTGGAAACGAAACTGGAAATTATTAACAGACATGACAAAGGTGATATGTTTGTTGAAATTGCTCAAGCTTATGGGATGAATGAGTCAACAGAACAATTGTCCAAAATGAAATTGAAATTTCTTCTTGTCCAAAAATTAGCGGTGAAGTTTTCTCATCCTAAGCGAGAGGGCAGCCTAGGGAGGTGTGAGAGGGGCACGCGGGGGAATTAGCTGTCAATGCTTTTTGAGTCAGCGAGCCTCAGAGCAGCAGGATGCAACCCCCGGATGATGTCAAAGAATAACCCAAGCCGAAAAGCAATCCGAGAAGGGGAAGACACTGTCAGCCTGTGCTCATCACGGAATGATTTACCACCGTCCTCCCGAAGCGAACCCGAAAAAAGTATCTTGTGTCAGAAGGGGTGGGGGGAGAGAGCAAAGACGAAGAAGTCGGCTGAATCGGAGGCCCAGGTAGGCCTCGGTGCTACCATCACAGCAAACCGCCAATGAAGAAGTGTGACATGCTTCATGCCTTGAGGGGTGTGGATATCATTCAAATCGTCCTAAATAACGGTCAACCTGTATTGTTGTTGATGTTGGAACTAGTTGGAACCATAGAAGTTGGCTGCTGAGGCTCCTGAAAGGATGCCCCCCTCCCTCCCAACTAGTGGAAGCCACCTGCGAAGTTTGGGCATGCGTAGCCGTTCGCTGGACTACCGAAAGCACTCGGCGCGAAGGCCTAAGGAAAAAAGCGCCGGCCATCCTCTTTGCTCTACACTACTACAGTACTTGTATTAAACTTACGTACTTGAAAAGTATCCGTATTGAAAGATAAAGGATGCAGCTAGAACTTTAATCAAACCTCATTTTTGTATCACTTCTCATAGCCAAGGAACATATCTGCAAAATGATCGATTTTAGGCAAGTTTACTATGATAGCGCTTCCTGTTGGCAGATTTCTGAACCTATTGGCCTCAGCAGCTCCATCGACTCGACTCAACTTTCATAAAAATACTCGAGTCGAGTACCAACTACTCGACTCGAATTTTCTAGTATTCGCACATCCCTAACCTCATCATGTTATTTCAAATTTTACTCTTAAAAGGTTTTTCCACATGCAAACATAGGGTTTTAGTCGGTTCCCTCCTCTTGTTACTCTACATAACACAATAAATTGAATGCAATAATAGCAGTCAGAACACCTTTTTACAAGTTCGAAAATTCAGGACAATCCCACTTTTTCAGGATGTATAGCATCCCTATCCCTAATGCTAGAGGTGTGTTTGAAATGTTGCCTAACCAGAGTGAATAGAACCTCTCTTTCACGTGTTCATTCAAGGACCTCCCAAATGTTCACTTGATAAACGCTGATATCCTTAATGCTGTACTGCAAATGTTTTGTATATTCCCCGCACTACGTCTGAAGCTATGGTGACCCTTAGGACATGACTTCTGATCTGACACCTCTATTTTTACTCCCCCTTCTTAACAGATATGGTGCTGTTGAGATTAATTTCGTAAATACTGTACTGTAGTGCAATTACTAAGATAAGAGTTCAAATAACTACTTGATACACCATGAGTTAACATTGTTAAGATTTGATACGAGAACTTCTAAAAGTGAGAAAGTCTGCATCTGTGGCAATGTATCCTCATTCAAAAGTGTCCTCATGCAAACGAGTAACATAAAGGCGATCAAAGAATGCCTGAAAACAAACCTCATTTTGTAAGTGCTTGTTCCTCTGCTGCTCCTGACGGTAGCTATCAGCAAGTTGCTCAGATTCCAGCTGAAGATTCTTCAACTTAGCCAGCAGTTGTACAGTGCCATCATCATCCAGGTCAACAGGTTCCTTTTCCCCGGGAGGTGTGGCGGTACCTTCAATGGCTCTATCCTTGCGCCCACCCCCTAGATGGCTACCCATGCACAACCCAACATTAGGATCACCACCCATCATCTCCCTTTGCCTCAACTTTTCCATGGAAGACATTGCTTCCATCAAACGCTGCTTCTCCGAACGCAATGATGAAACTTCTCTTGCCTTGTCACCAACAACACACATAATCCTTTCTCTTTCCATTTCCAAGGCTTTTATTTTCTCCAAGTAATCAAAATTGCATCGTTCCTTTTCCAGCAAGTTACTTCTGACAGTGGATAGTTCTTCATTCAATTCTTTCAACTGCCCTTCTTGTTTGCTGGCTCTAATTAAAGCCTCATCCTTCAAACTCTGCTCTAAGTTAGCTTCTTCCCTGACAGAAGCCAGCATCCTTTCCAACTCCACAATTCTACCACTGAATTCACCCTGGGATATCATTTCTTGGTGCATACTTTGCTCTACAACGTGGAATCTATCCTCAATGCTCACCAATTTGCTCAGGGCCTCTTCCTTGAGCTGAACTTCACGTACCACATTATGCTCCGAATCTTCAATTCTTTTCTTGGCTTCTAAAGCTTCTCTGAGAGCTTCATCTTTCAGCTTACCCTCACGTTCAAGGTTAGTCTGCAACAATGCCACTTTCCCTTCAAGACATGCAATTAGCTTTGAATGCTGCTCTTTCTCTCTAACCTCTTCCATCAAATTCTTTTCCATGATCTTCTGCCTCTCTTCCAAAATACTCACTACCTTGGCATTCTCAGTGAGAGAGTCATCTTTACTTTTGAGGTGGGTTTCAAGTTCAGATACCTGAGCTTTCAAATCTATTGTACACTGCTTCAGCTCATCGCTGCATTTACTTTCATTTAGTAAATTGCTTTTCAATGCTGTAATCTCAGTTTCAAGTTCCCAAACAGTGGTGTTTTTAGCTGCCAGAAGCTTTTCTAATGAATCCATTTGGGTCTCAAATTCAGACAATTTAACTTTAAGCTTATTTTCGTTACTCAACAATTCCATTTCCGATTTTGTTTTGAAATCCAAGTCCATAGACAAAGCTAAAATCTTTCCCTCCATCTTCAAAAGTGTTTCTCTTGACTCTCCATGGGCTCTTTCCACTGAGCTCTTCTCCTCACGCAGTTCAGCAATCACACTCTCCAATTTTGACTTTTCTTTTGTGTACAGCTCCGTCAAAGTTGGAACATCACATTTTGATGGTACACCATCTTCTCTGCCACTCTCGAGTTGACTCACAATTTCCATGTCATTTGAAATGGTCATGATGACATGCTCACCATCTTTTACGAAAAGATTATTACCTACGCTCACATTTTGTACTTCTGGAATTTTCTTAACATTAGCTGCCTGCCAGGTCCAGTCATCCACTTCCTCAGTTCCATCAGCATCCTCATCATCATCATCATCGAACACATCAATATCCTTCTCATCTGCTGCACGCTCAGATATAAGTCTCTTTATCTCTTCTTCAAGAGCGAGGCACCTTTTCTGCCAATTTGGCTCACTTCCATCACAGACGTCACCCTCTTCACTCATTCTGCCTTCCGCAACCTGCTGAGCATCCTTGGGGAGAGAATTTCCGGTTGGGTCATCTTCATCGTCTTCCTCCTCACCAGTTTCCAGAATCGGAGCCAAACCTTCAGTCGTCCTCAGCCCCATGCCGTTGTCTCGGCGTGAAATCTCCCCCCTCAGCATCAGGCACTCGGCCTTCACTTCCCGAGCCTCCTTCATCATCTCACTCAGCTTCCGCTCCAACGCATCCTTCTTCCAGTGGTGTTCCTCGAGCGCCTTCGCCAAGCCTTTGACGGCACCCACCACCACAGACTGTTCCGACCCACCGGCACCGTTTCTCGGCTCCCTGGGGATGAACTCGGGTGGAATGAACTTGAGGACTTCCTTCTCCAGCTCCAGTTCCATTTCTCGACGCATGGTCTTTGAATTGAGCAAACATGACTGGAGCTCAGACTCCAATGACTGAGACTTCCTTTCCAGCGATTTCAACTCAGACTGAAGGACTTCATTCTCACTCTTTACAGAGGATACCACCGCCATCAACTGCTCTGAAAATGCAAAACAAAGCAAGCAAAGTAAGAGAGTAGCAGATGTAAGTGTGAGAGGTGCACTCTGCACAAACATCACAACATTCAATTATAACATAAGATCACTACAGTTACTGTCCAATTGTCATAGGAAAATAAAAAATATCAACAGAAAACCAACTACATAGGTATATCACTTTTCAAATACCAATACGTAACTCTATACAGTGAACTCCCTATTATCCAGCATGTGTGGGACATGGGGGTTGCCGGTTAGATGAATATGCCGGTTGCATGAGAAAAATGCCTTCAGAAATAAAATAGGTAAACTTCAATTTATTCCTTATTGGGCATATAAATACGTAAAAGGAAACAACAAGAATGAAGTAATATACACCAGTACAATATAATTCTCCCAATTGGATTTCCCATAGCATTTATTTAATTCTTTGAAAGTCATGAATTGCCTGCACAAAGATAAGTAAGGTACCGAGAGATTAGATTTCTATACTCCCTGGCATAAGGAATGACTCCATGGAATTTGTCCTCAAAAGAGTTGGAATTTAGGCCATCAGATGGCACTACCTACCAATACTGCCATCAAAAGAAATTATCACACGGTTAAATTGGCTGAAAAATCTTAACAAAAAAAGTACTTCCAGAGGCACAAAAATGGTGTAATAGTCAAACTGACAAAAAATAATTACAAGGCCAAATATGCACGCTGTCATCCGACTGAATCTAGCATGGTATTTCAGTTGATATTTCATCACGGTTATCAACTGGGCCAGCAAACGCTTATTCAAACGACTGATGTTGGGGGTTGAGGAGACTCGACAGTTTTCTGAAATAAATCTCTTATGCCTATCTAACTGCATGCCTTCCTTACCAAAAATGTTTCATTCAGAAAGTGAAACCGCAAACAGATGTCTGGATGGTGAAGCACCTTTGCAGTTATACAAATTTATTAAGTATTCAAATGCTTCGATGCAACCCACCATGATACTTGCAGCAGCATGTTCTTCCTCATCATCACTTTCATCTTCTAGCAGATCACAATAATTCCTACTTAGCACCCATTTAATTATCTCCTCCGAGTTTAATGTCTCAGTAACAAGGGCCTCCTTATCAACCTTTAGCCATTCCTCAAGTTCATAGCATGAAATGTTTTTAAATGGATGAAGCATTCCACTAATTCTGATATTTTGTCACGAATAATTTTAATTTTCTTGTTATTTTGGCAATGAAATACTTTGAAACCCTCTCCATCGTTGGACCATTCACTTTCAAACCATTGCAAGAGTACATAATTTTCACCAACATCTGTGTAGTTTTGTTTTTCAGCTGGTTGAACAACATTGAACTCTTGCAGGAGAACATTCCAATTCCCAATCTGTCTTTTGCAAATTTCAATTTTTGTATTAAAGTTAAAATGACACGTTTTCACTTTTTTCCTTGACAATCATTCTCAGCTGACTTTGTGAAAGAAGTAAACTGCCCAAAACAGCGATAACATTCCATTTGAATCGAAAAATAGCAGTCACATGTCTCCTGTGCACATAATGTTAAATTAGTCGCAGTTCAAAAACTACCTGCTATCTATAGGTATCAAAAGTGTTAAAAATCGTCACAAATGGAAGAGCTTTTGCGAGATTGGAAATGCCGTTCCAAGTTAAAAATATCTATCAACCTCAAAATTTTGAGCTGGTTGCTCAAGAATTCCTGACGCTTGACTACTGGATAACTGAGAGTTTACTGTACTACTTGAACAGATATGAATTACGGAGTACAGTAGAATCTTGATTTTACATAACCTGATTTTACGTAAAATTTGATTTTACGCAAGTGAACGAGCGGTCCCGGCCGACGCCTGTAGAATTCTTATGGAAGCATTATTTGATTTTACATAAATTCGATGTAACGATTTTACGTAAGGCTATTTTGGTCCCCAGAGGAGATATCAATTCGATTTTACGTAATGAAACAACAGAACTTAAAGAAACTCCAACAAAATCCGGCAGATTCTTGCCCATCTTTAAAGGATATCTTCCATTTAATGCCGTACTACTGTGAAATTAACTGTAATGAATCAATACATTGCATTTTTATGTTATTATTTTATTTACCCATCTTTCAGCACGAAAAGTTATGGGTTCAAGGTGTTTACTTGTTTACGATATGATAGTAGCGCCAGGATCCCGGAATGCTCACGCAAAAATGGTTTATGACCTTGAGATAGCAACCTTGTCAGCTGTTCCGAGTGACGAGATGAAGCTCGATTTGGGGTCGCCTGTAAGCACGTGCGTCTTGACACTTGCGCACGTTGCTGAGTGGAATAAAGTACGAACAATTTTTGTCCGTACTGTATTCCACGGACAATGCCAACAACTGAGGAAATTGGGAAGATAGATGACGTAGTATTTTATAAAACATCACAACTGATGGCATCAGATGGCTAAAACTCGCTTAAATGCTTGGCAACAATTTTTTCGGGTATAAACATGTTCACTCACTACCTTCCCCAAGTCTAGGTTGAATGGTCTGTTTTGGTTGCGTTGTCTGTACTTTTCCAATCTAGAGCTTTAAGCGGAATTAGATACACGGTTTGGGTTAGCCAAAGTTTTAAATAAATTGAATAGAAGGACCAAGGAATATGAAAGTGATAGAGAACACAGTGTAATTCAAGACAAAGAAATTACTATTTTTAATAAATGATAGTTACAATTGATGTTATCGTAGATGCTACCTGCGCTGTTTTTAAGTACCCGTTCGCGCCAGAGCCTTGCATTGAAAAATGATTCCCTTGTCATTAGTACCATGAGCATATCCTTGTATTCCTCCGTACGGAACTCACTCTTGGCAAGGAATCCCACAGATATACTCCTTGTCTATCTTGTGTCACAAGTCAGGGAAGCTGAACCCTTTCCTCGATCACTGGACAGAGGTGTGATAACGACCCTCTTCTCAGTACCATCCCTACTCACGGCCAACTATTCGTTCACTCAGTGCATTTACTAAAAATATTTGCCGCCTACAATGAAAATACAGGCCCAACAGTTCATACCCAATGTTTCGTTCTGCATTTATTAATTTTAAGCGGAACTCTATCATTATTATTAACAATCTTCTGGTAAAATGAACTCTCGAAAATTATGTTTGTAATACAGTTCCGTTTAAAATGTGGAAATGTACAGGAAAAAACTAAATAAATTAACTCTGAGCTTATATTTTCCCAGCATGCTACAAATATTGTGATACTTATCGCTATCGTTATATATCCACCCACTATGTAAACAAATGCTTGACCACGGACGCTCAGTGAAGGCATTTACCATGCTTCGACGAAAGATTTGAGATTACCCCTGCCCGCAGGCCACTGAAGGGTCCAGCGAAGGGCGGGGTGGGGAAAAGATAAAGATTTCATTTTTATGGTCGATCCCTCAGTCTGGTCTAAACAATTGACGTATGTCAACAGGTTTTCCCCAAAAGACCACCCTCACCCAAGAAGTCTTCGTCTCTTATTCCTGGGCAAGACGAAATTCATCTGGGCGTAGCTCATTCAGCGAGAAGGAGAAGGGAGTAACCCGAGAAGATCACTCCGCCTTATCTGTAATTGTCTACCCCCACCCAGCTTCGCTTCAACCCAGGTGGCCTCCACTAGGAGTTGGGCAACCTTTTGGGGGCTTCTGCAGCCAACACTTTTTTTGCTTGCTTGCATCTCGCTTAGCCGTGTTGAAATGCCTTTCATTCTCTTGCGTGAAAAGATCTACGCCGGATATTAATGACATTCTTATGCCTCAATTGAAAAATCTAAGTGTTGCACGGTTAAGTCGCTGCGAAAGGGCGGAATACGAAATTTTACCGTTCATAATGTCGCTTGGATTTATTAGTTATGCCTTTGTAGAATTCTCACAGACGAAATTTAATATGAGAATAATGAATCTTCCGCATCGAAACAGATGAACTGACAGCTCTCTAACGAGTGCGAAAAAGTGTTACAATGCTACGACATTTCTATGCATTGGTGCGACGCGTAGCGATTTTGCAGATAGATTTCAGTGGGCGCAAGCAACACTTTTCAGCGACGAAAACATAGGTGCTGGATCATCAAATGCGACATTGTCATTCCGACTAGCCCGGGCAGGGAGTTTCGGCAGATCATAACAAAGTGTTGATAACATTTTGTCGATTCAGAGTCAAGTGATTGCCCTGCCGATATTATTTAGATGCTGCTGCCTGAGGTGGTGGAGGACACACTTCGCCCACAGTTCCTCTGTATACAGTGGTGTGCGACAGTCAAGGCTACCGCATCTAGGGGTCATTCTTACTTAAGAGCACAAAAAGGAGAAATTTTCTCCATTATATATTTGCATTCAATTCTCCTGATTAGTATAAAATAAAAAAGGTTCATGGATCTAGCACCACCAAAAAAACGGAGAAGGGTGATTTCCCTTTCAGAAAAACTCAAGATGATTGCAGAATTTGACAAGAAAGAGAAGAACTTGTCGGAAGTGGCAGACCTCTTCGATGTACTCAACTCTGTCCAGCATTCTGAGAGTAAGGAAAGATCTGGAAGCAGTGGTACATTCAGGGAAACATTTACATAGGAAAACCCTCAAGGGAGCCAAGTTTGAAGAACTTGAGAAAGCATTGTGCGAGTTCTTTTTTACATGTCGGGAAGCAAATGTCCCTTTAAATGGGCCCATCCTGCAGCAGAAAGCAGAAGAAATTGCATTGAGGATGAACATTGAGAATTTCAAAGCATCCATTGGCTGGCTTTCAAACTTTAAAAGAAGATACAACATTGTGTCATTGAAGGTATGTGGTGAGGAAGAGGAGGTTGATACGGATGTGTTGAACGACTGGCACACAATGAATGAAAAAATTATCAGTGAATATAGCCCATGTGATATTTTTCAACTTTGATGAAATGGCTCTTTTTTACCAAGCATTGCCTGAGCATACATTGGCCATCAAAGGAATGAAGTGCCATGGTGGAAAAAAAGCAAAGTTAGGGTGACAGTGGGACTTTTTGTCAACAAATCAGGCACAGAAAAAATAAAGCCTGTATTCATAGGAAAATACGAAAACCCTCGGTGTTTCAAAAATATAAGTAAATATAATCTTCCAGTCTTTTATGAATTTAACAATAAAAGTTGGATGAATCGACAAATTTTTGAAAGGACCATACAAAGATTTAATCGGAAAATGAGTTGTGAAAACAGGAAAGTGCTGCTGATTACTGACAATGCAAGCTGCAACAGGTTAGATGAGCACTTTTCCAATGTAAAGCTTTTATTCTTGCCTCCAAACACCACCAGCAAGTCTCAGCCATTGGACAAAGGCATCATCCAGAATGTCAAGACTTTTTACAGAAAGGAACTTCTAAGTCATCATCTTCGGTGGATTGGTGAGTTTCTGCAACATTTAAATGCAGTGAGATGTTCAAAATCTATACAATGGGAGTTCAGGAAAGGAATGATCTTGCCTAATATGATTGTTTTAATAATTATTCATGAATACTCACCCGTTAAAACAATTTTTTTCATAGAAATAGGGAAAACTGGAGAGTTACCCAAGTGGACCCTCTTACATGCTATAAGGGCCTTGGATACTGCTTGGAAATCTGTCACTACTGAAACTATAGTTAATTGTTGGCGTGCTGCTGGCTTTCCTCCATCCAATACTGGTTCAGTGAATGTGCAGGTATGTACTATTTTATCAATAATAACAATTGAGAATCACTGACTGTGGTAAGTGTTAACTAAAGATAGTGAAAAATATTTTCACAGGAAGTCGCTGAAGCCACTGCATCTCAAAGACATCTTTAATGACATTAAGAAATGATTACTTAAACTGTCATCAATGATTGTATAATCTTTTTGTTAGTATTGATATATTTTTGTTTAATCATGTATTTTGACGTGCCTTATATACTTGCAGCTTGTTCTACAATGTATCCTATGGGCAAATAAATTATTATTTTAATTGTTACAGTTGTAACATGACCCTCCGAGTCCCCGGCAAGCATCAGGTTTCATTGCCGTCATAATGGCCGAAGACTCGAGAGGGGTTAGGCAGTAATCGCAGCCACGTCCGACGCCCATCAGATGTGTGGCTACGCTGCGGTAGGGTCATGCGTCCGCAGTAAACGGAGTGACCCCAGGATGACGGCCTTCTGCATGCGTGCAACTAGTAATTCCGCCTGTGCCACGCAGGACGGAATACACTTGATGTTATTTAGCAGCGAGCCCTTAACTCCACCGAGCACACCTATGATGAGGACCACCAGTTTCACAGAGTGTCCGGGGTACATCTGTCGAAGTTCGAAAAGCAGGTCTTGATATTTCGTCCGTTTTTCCACCTCCTTCGCATCCATGTTAGTTTCAGCCGGAGCCGAAAACTCGATCACGAACATGGAGCGTGTGAGGTGGTCGAGGAGAACGATATCAGGCTTGGTCGCCTCCAACTGCCTGGTGGTGGAAAAGGAGTAATTCCACCAGATCGTACATTTATCGTTCTCCACGACGGACTCAATATCTCCAGGGGCATAGGGCAGCACAGGTGTTTCGTCGATGCCATAATGATGTCGAAAATGAAAGTATAACACTCGTAGGGCCGCGTTGTGCCGAGCTAAATATGCTGATTTAGCGTAATAACTACAGCCGGAGAGAAGGTGACTCAAAGTCTCCGGCTGGGCTCGGCACGCCCTACATTTCGTGTCCGCAACCTCCGCCTTGAATATAATGCGGCGGTACACGAGTGTGTTTATGACACCATCCTGGCACGCGAGGACAAAACCCTCGGTCTCGGACTTCAGACCGGCGGAGCGTAGGAAGGCAAACGTTAGCTCCTTCGATAGCCCATGCTTTTCGATGTTTCGATAAAAACCTCCATGCATGGGCTTATCGGTATGCTCCTTGAGCAAGGCCTTCTGCTCGGCTTTTTTTATTTCGAGCTTGAGGACGTCTGCCTTCAATGACAAGATGGTCGTGTCATTGTCGCTTCCGTCGGATGACGGGTCGAAGTCGAGACCGGTTTCGTCCGCTGCCCTCTTTGCCGCCTGGAAGAGAAACGCCCCTGCTCCCGCACTCTCGTGATCACTCACGAGATTGAGCAGGGGGTCCCTGCTTTTCAAAACTCGGCAAGCTGTACCCAGGACAACTCTGTTGTGGAGACATTCCAGACTCAATAGTCCTCTACCACCTACATTGCGAGGGAGATACAATCTGGCGACGGAAGATTTCGGATGAAGACTTCTATAGATGGTCATCATCTTCCTCGTTCCCCTATCGAGGTTCTGCAACTCGTTGACGTTCCACTTCATGCATCCGAAGGTATACAGCAGTGTAGGAACCGCGAACATGTTCGTGGCAAGAACCTTGTTCTTGCCTGACAGCTCAGAACTCCAGATGTTCCTGAGAGTCTGTCTGTATTTGGCGGTGAGCCTTTCCTTCACTGCTGTAACCTCCTGCATTCGGCGCTGGGGGACGCCGAGATATTCATAGCTGTCATCGTCCTCGAGGTGACGAATGACGCTCCCGTCAACAAGTTGCACGTCTTCCTTGATCTCCGAAAATCTTCCTCTCGCCAAGTGGATGGATGCACACTTGTCCAATCCGAACTCCATTCCTATAGCCTCACTGTATTCCAGTACGGTGTCCAGGGCAGTGCGAAGGTCTTTCGCATTAGAAGCGTACAGCTTCAGGTCATCCATATAAAACAAATGGGTGACCTTATGCTTCCTGTCACCTGGAACACCACACATGTATCCTTTACCTCGTCGCAGCCTAAGGGACAGGGGTAGGAGGGAAATACAGAACAGTAGGGGGCTCAAGCTGTCGCCTTGAAAAACGCCACGGTGGTATGTTACCAACTCTGTGGAAACTGACCGCTTGCCTGAGGTCAGAACGAAGCGCGTTTTCCACAGTGGTAACAGGCGTTGGATGCAGGACACAACCTCAGGGTGGACTTTCATCAACTTCAGCATGGCGATCAATAGCTCATGCGAAGTGGTGTCAAAAGCCTTCTTGTAGTCCACCCAGGCCATTGATAGGTTTCGCTTATGCCGGATGGCATCCTGGCATATGCACCTATCAATGAGCAGGTTGTCCTTGCATCCCGCGATTCCTCGCTTTGAGCCCCTCTGCTCGTACACCTCCTCCCAAACCGGCTGGACTTGGTGTAGGATAAGGTCGCTCAAGATCGAGGTGAACGCCTTATATACAGTGTTGAGGCAGGTTATAGGGCGGTAGTTCTTTGGATTGGACAAGTCTCCCTTCTTAGGTATTAAAACCGTGCGTCCCTCAGTCAGCCAAGGTGGAATTGGTTTTCCACCATTTAGAAAGGACGTGAAGATTCTGGCGAGGTGTTGGTGGGTGGAAGTAAATTTCTTCCACCAGAAGTTATTCACGGCATCCATTCCTGGAGCCGAGAAATTCTTCTTGCCAGAGAAGGCCTTCTTCACGTCACTTTCGGTGACTGAAAGAGGTCCATCCACATCTTGTAGGTGGCGGTCACAAACCTCTTTAAAGAGGCCTATGGCCGGAGTGTCTCCGTTGAATGGCTTCGACGTTTCGTATATTTCCTTCCAGAAACGTTCAACCTCTTGGACGGGTGGCGGAGATTCAACAACAGGCGGAGGTGGTCGAAAGAGACGGGACGGCTGAAGGAGAAAGGTGGCATTTTCTCTCACGCCCCTACTCTTCTTCAGGAGTTTTTTCCGGGCCGTGGTGAGTGCCCGAACTCTATCGACCGCGTGCTGCTTAATGGTAAGCAGCACGCTTTTATTCAGCGTGTGATGGTTGTACCTGAGACTGCGCGCTATGCGCCGAACTTTAGGAGTGAAAGTTCGCCCAGATAAGATGTATTCCATCACACACTGAATTCTCGACGCCTGTTGTCTCGCCTGCGTGATCTTGGCCTCCAACTGTTCAAGCCTCTTTGCTGCTTTGTCCTCCCAAGAGGTGTTCTTTTGGGAGTGAGCCATAATTTTGGCAGCAGCATAGACCACGCAATTTACCGTCCAAAGGTCCGACGTTTCCGTTAGGATTTCGTCGATAAGACCATTCAACTGGGGCAGGTGGTTACCCCGCAGAGAGATCTTCCGGTGGATGTCTCTCGGCCTAGGTTGTCCATCATCATAAGATATTGTGCTTAACAACCGCGTTCGTAGTTCAGCGACGGCCTGACCAGCTTCTTCTCCATTTGACATAGACAGCGGCATGAGTGCCGTTCTAGCCTCAGGTGGTGCAGAGGCTGCCTGTGTCGGGGAGAGTGGTCTGGCCGGTGGTGTGTTCCTCTGAACTGGCGGTTGGTGGAGAGTTTCCTTTTTTTCGCAGGTGGTTGGCATAATCGCGCAGATTCTGCTGCGATAGGTGGTCGTGTTCTGGATGCATCTCACACCACAAAGAGTGCATCCTTGCCATATAACCCCTGCGTTCGGGCTCGCTGGCAGCATGGCATGCGAGGAGGTCGCCCCTTAGGGCTTCCGTCCACTGCATCCGGGCTCCCGTTACGGTGGTATTTGTATTGCCACACCCAACTGTACTAGGGCCCCCATCCGAGAGGGGCCGGTTGTGGGTGGCTTTCTCTGTATTCCTATTGGGAACCAGTTTTACTGCGTGTAGGGTGGTTAGCCCCACACGCAGACGTCCACCATTAGCCGGCAAGAGCCGTTGCCAGGTACGCCACGTGGAGGCTGGTGGTCCGGATTTCGTACCCAAATTATTATTATTATTATTATTATTATTATTATTATTATTAAAGACTGGGCTTAGCCAGTGATTTTGCTGACTATTATAATCGTTTGGAGCACCACAGACGAAGTATAGAAGAATACATAGCGTTTGATGATGGCACCCTGACAAGTTCTGGACAAACAAATGAAGGAGACACTCAGGAGCCAGTTCCAGGTTGTAGCCATGAAGTTCTGAGTGACGATGAAGAAGATGAAAGTGATGTCATCCCAGAACCAAAACAAGAGGACATCCTCCAGGCATTAAATACCTTGCATCATTTCGGATTACTTCACGAAGTTGATGATGATTTTAAAGATAATTTAAGAAAAATTGAAAAAGTTATCCACTCAAAAATGGAACAGTTAAAAGTGCAAAATAACATCACAAAATATTTTAAAAAGACAATTCCATAAATTAAATTTTAATTTCAGATGGGTTTTTCTTCATTTGACCCAGGCAGTTTATTTGTTTGCTATGCAATGCTATGTAACTTTTATTGAGCGGGGTACTTTTATATTTAACTATTTTGGATAACCTTTTTAAACCGCCTTATTTTTCAAATTTTATCTCCCAGTTCAATTCATACTCTCCCACAGGCATGATTTTCTAATTATGTACACACTTGATTTAGCCACATGTTTAAATGCTATATCTATACTTTGCCTGAGCAGCCAAAAAGCTATGAATATGTTCTGGAATTCTATTATAAGTTTTGATTTAAAATACAAATATCTCTCCACCACAATTAAAATAGTTTTATTTTCTACAGTGTAATATCTTTGTCAGATTTTAAAGTATCAGGCGAAAGTTTGTGGAAAATTGTCACAGATTGCATTGTAACAGAAAACACTTTGTAAATATTTCCACACCAATTTTTTATTTTTTTTATTTTTTTTATTCAACCGACCTAGGTTTCGGCAAACATTGCCATTATCAAGGACCTTGATAATGGCAATGTTTGCCGAAACCTAGGTCGGTTGAATAAAAAAAATAAAAAAAAAATTGGTGTGGAAATATTTACAAAGTGTTTTCTGTTACAATGCAATCTGTAATATCTTTGTAGTGAAAATAGTTTCAACATCATTGTGTTCTCATACATTGTGAAATCTTAGCATATTTTTCAAAATCCGCTAATATCTTGATTTTACATAATTTGATTTTACATAACATCCCATTTTTGGGTCCCAAGGAGTTACGTAAAATCAAGACTCTACTGTAATCACTTTTCTGCAAGAAGTCACACAATATACCTGTGTTATATTTTTCACAATTAAAAGAGTAAAGTGTGAATTAAAGTGACTGTTAGAAGGAATATACATAATAATATGATTGACTGCTTTCAATGAATGGTTAATTTAATAATAACATATATGAGCAAGGAAGCTGGAGGTAGGCTTAAAGGAAAGAGCTGGAAAAAATAAATAAAAAATCAAAATTTACCAATGGTAATAATTATAACCTAATGTAAGCAATAGCATTAGCTACAAGTAAGGTTCACCATTGTCCACATGCCTTTTATGTAACCAACATTTCAAACAACCACGGCAAAAGCTCCTAAAATACACTTCTGAACCACCCTCTTGTAATAATTGGTTCCCTGAAATGGAACCATTGCACATGAATATATGTATGTAGTCATTAAACTCATCTTATCATTACCATTTAGTCACTTACAAGGGACATGGTCAGGACTCAAGAATTGTACTGACTCTATGATTTAAACATTTCATGTCAATCCACATGAAAGTATGCATTGCATTTAAATAATCCCAGTCATGCATGGGGGATGCGCACACCAGTTCACTGGCAGCAATACAACTTAGGATGTGCAAACAATCATTCTCATCAGCCCTCTGTGGGGAACTACTCGCATGAAACCAGCATTGGATATCGAATTGGGAGAGATTGCAACAAATTTCAAATCTCATGTAAAGGTGGACTGGGCATTCTGCATTGAAAGGAGGGGATGGGAGGGAGGAGGAGGAGGGAAGAGCCATGAGCAGAATTGACAGTGGAATTATGTAGCATGTTGGGGCAGGAATTAAAGGAAAAATATTTCAAGAAATATTATTTTTTCATGCTTTAGTAAACTCAGACAAGGAAATTTTTAAAATTTATTATTATATACCGTATTTCTCCGAATATGAGCCGCACTTGAATATAAGCCGCACCCCGTTTTTTGGAGTCTCAAACAGGGAAAAAAGTTAATACGTGAATTTAAGTCGCACCATTTATTATTGCATCCCGTACTACCGACAGTATTAGGAGTTAGAATTTTATATCTGTTTTTACATTACCTATGTAACTATGACACAATGTTACCTACATTATCCTTAAATATATGAATAAATTGTGTGCCAATTTGAACTTTTTCAGTGTTATTTATTACTGTGGTTTGCTCAAATCGGTCATTTTTACAATTTTTGAAGAAAGTTCTCGAATTTAAGCCGCACCTTGAATATAAGCGGCACCCCGATTTTGAGGACCCAAAATCAGGAAATAAAGTGCGGCTTATATTCGGAGAAATACGGAATTTATAATTATTATTCTATTTTAAATACATTTTAACCATAATGGACAAAATTACTAGCAAAATGTGAAATTCAATTAAGCAGATTCGGTAAAATTAACCCAAGTACAATCTCAAGCTTTGAACGTTTTTAAACAAAAGATGGAATTATTGAGGTATTTGAGTAAAGTAATCTTTAATATTCCAGATGCAGCAAATCAAATGTGTAATGACTCATTGGTAGGGACCCTGAAATTTCGCAAATGGGTTTTTTCGCGAATTTTTTTAAAAGAGCATATAAGTTGTTATTTTGATGTTTAAAGCCCTAATAAGTTAAAATTTGTCATTTTAACGTTAACGAAATTCACCAAAATTTCATGAATAACTTTTTCTCGCCAAATTTAATGGTATCTGGCTGTTAGTGCGATATTTTGCGCGAAATTTCATTTTTAAATCCTATCGTAAGATATTTTGCAAAAATAAAACATGAAATTCTTTAAGTTTTCTTTTGATATGTATGTAAAACGCATAATTAAAGTCGCTGTCCCATTTGGTGAAAAAATGTTTGCAAACTCACGGTGCGATATAAATAAATAATTATTATTAACATGACCACGCCACTATCATCAGTCTGATGATGCACGTAACCATGATATCTGCGTATATCTCCCTAGATCGCATTCATGGTGGCGCGGTCGGGCACATCGTTTTCGTGGCACCGCCGAAATATGATCTGCGTAGTATTTATCCTGATGGATTCTTCAAAAAAGTTGCCATTCAAGCAATTGCGCTTATGAAAGATGATTTCAGAAAGTCTGCACATAGCATTAATTGGACCAATAACTACGCTAGACAAGAGTATCTTAAATGTGTTAGTGGTTGGGCGAAGAGACAAATAAAGTTGTCAATTGGACGTAATAATCACGCGATCTTATTCAAAGAGCGCTCTACCTAAGCTGTGACTAACGGGTCGTAATTACTCCTCGGGTAGATAAAATGAGTTATTTAAGGATAAACTAACGAATTCACTTACTGATGTTGAGTATATTATGTTGCCGACTTTATGAAATGACTCCGGCACGACGGAAATCACGCCGCAGCGAACTGATTCGGCGCCCGTGGCGGAGGGTCGGCGGCTGGAGAGTCACCGGCATGGAGGGGCGTTAAAAAGTACAAGATGGGGACAAACTAATATTTCCGTATGATGCGGCGCATTATTTGTCCCGAAAGAAATTTAAAAAAATTAAGTCAGGCAAGCCCGCATTAATTCTCATTTCGAATAAGTTGTGGCGTCGCCGGCATGATGGGGAGGTACCTACAAAAGACAAGTCTTCTAAGGCAGATATTTCCGATTCTCAGTATCTCTGGATGAACTAGTGTCACCACATGTTTATACTTAGTTCGATCGGATCTACTGTTGATCAGAAAAAGAATCTCTGTAGACCATAATGCCGTCAGCATATTTGATCGCCAAAAGGAGTTTGAAAGCGATGGTTTATATACATTTGACGCAAGAAGCAAAATCATGATGTGCGAATTTTGTAACATCCGAATCAACTGGAGGAGAAAAGATTCCATCGTAAAGCTAATAAGGGGCAGCAGCAAGCACATCAATTATGTCCAAAGATCAAAAAATGTTGAAGGACGACGACGGACGTTGAATAAGCAACAAATTGTCCATATCAGACACAATCAGCAATGCAAAAAAAGTCAAGTAAGAAAAAGAGGAATGGATTTGTGACCCAGTTAGTAATCTGACTTTTATGTTTATGCCTTTTATGTCTATTAATTTTCCGAGGGATATCCTCCAGCACCCCTGATTCGTTGAGAGACATTGCATATTGCATACTTTAGCAACTGAACTTCGCACGCAGCAAGACTTTATTGTGTTGAAAATTTGGGAATAACTGCAGGAGCAGGAAACATTCCAGGTGCTGATACCTGCAGTGCAAAATATACTCCACAAGTTGCCAAAAGAGAAAGGAGCAGATAAAGGCATCAGAGTAAAGGCCAACAATTTGCAATTATGTGTGATAAGACCACTGACAGGAAGGGTCTGTGTGTATTCATTGTCTTGATAAGGATACTGTCCTGCACCGTGGAGCAGGAGATCTTTGTAGGGGCAGTTAAAATGCTACAACAGGCAAATGCAACTGAATGCTCCAGAGCTGTAATGGCTGTAATACAAGATTTTGAAATTTCTTACCACAATTCCATAGCTTTGGAAACAGATTCAGTTACATGCATGATTTTGTGTGCCCAAATGAGTAACGTTCTCTACCCTGCAATGACACACGTTTAGTGTTGGGCCCATTAGCTGAATCTTGCAGCCAATTTGTTTTCTACAGAGCTTCATGACTTGAATTTATGAGTGTCCAATGGAAAAATGTTCTTTCTCAACACCAGAAAGAGTAAACATAGATATATTTCTTTTGTAAAAGAGCACTATCCAGAAGATGAATCAAAGACAACTGCTTTTCCATCACCAGTCACGACAAGATGGAATTCTTGGTTCAAGTCAGCAATTTATATTGGGGAACATATTCAGGATATGGCAGACTTTAGCAAGGCTGTGGATGAGGGAGGTGTTGCAGTGAAATACTTAGCTAAATTAGAAGAGCAAAACATTCAAATAATCAAAGCCAGTGGAACTTTTCTCAAAGAACATGGGCAACAGATAATTGACTCCATCGTCACCTTAGGGGGATCATCATTTCCTTTCATACATAAGTTGCAAAGTAGAATTGATGGCCTACTTCACAATTTTAAGATAGTTAGTAAAGGTTTATTAGGCAGTCAGACAACTTCTGCCATTAACCCTTTCACGCCGAAGCCTTGTGGAGGCAAATTCTTCCACGTTACGAGCCCCTTGAAAAATTTCTGCACTCCCTTGTACGAAGCTCTCTCGCGTCAATGGAAGGCAGGGGTCCGATCCCTTACCGTTTTGTGACCCAACTCAGCGGGACGCCCATCCCTTTTCTCGGCCGCTGTCCCAGACCCAAGGACGATTAAAGACACCTTCACAGCGCGATTCCATGGTCATCTGACTGAAAATGCAGTGTTTTATATAAACATATATTTGTTGCTTGCATCGATATTTTTAGATTAAAAATAAATTCCTTGTTTTTTCTGAGCGTGCAGAAATTTTAAACGGAGTTCTAATGTTCATATTGACGGATTGCCGACGGTCGATTGCCGTTCTGTAACTCCGTTGATATTAACATTAGAATTTCGTTTAAAATTTCCATGTTGTAAGCAGAAAAAGAAGAATTCATTTCTAACTTTAGATTACGAAAGTAAGCAACAAATATTTTTTTAGAAAAAACACTGCAAAAAGCTATAGTTGACCGCGTGAGAGGATAGGAAAGGGTCGATCCGAGCGGCCGAGGAAGGCCCTGGGCTCGAGCTAAGTTGGGACCCGAGGGGCGACCACTTACCTGGGTCTATTGTTTCCGCGGCGGTCACTTTCCTCCACCCCGCGCCGCATATACGCGGCATTCGTTCATTTGCGTCGGAAAATTGACGCCGCATATATGAGGCTTTCGTTCGTTTGCGAAGAAAATCCTCGCCGCATATGCGCGGCATTCGGCGCGAAAGGGTTAATAACCTTAAGTCAGTGGTAAGGAGGGGAGAGTTAATACAACTGTTCACGAATCTAGGGAGTTTGTGTGAGGTTAAGTTAACTAGGCTTTTAACACCAGATACTGCCCGGAACTTGACTTTAAGTGTGAGAAAATTATTTGATGTGAAGAACATTATCCAAAACACTGAAGAATCCCTTGTGCAGACAGCAGCATCCATTAATTTTATGAATAAACTTGACAGAACAGTGCTACTTACTGGATCTTTGTGCATGCAATCTACTGGAAAAGAAAAATTGCAACAAGGTAAGAAAGTTGATGTGCTCCATACATTTCTGAGCATCAAGGGAGACAACAGTGAGTTTGTGGAACCTTTTGTAAAGGTATTGTGGGTTCCATGTTCAAATGTGGACTGAGAGTGGCCTATTTCTTCATATGGAAATATACTAAGTGATTTGAGAACTAATGCTTCCCCAGAAACTTTGGAAATACAACTTTACATAATCTTTGGCTCTTCATGTGACTGAGTTATGCCACGATATGTAATTCATGTATATGTTTATTTCTTATCTAATTTATTTATATATTTATCTCTTATTTATATATTTATAAATGGTTAAATCTTACAACTTTTTCTTTTTACCCGTTACATGAAATTCAAGATTTTTAACCTGCTGTCACTATGATAATCGATTTTTTTAACACTTTCCCTTGACCTCTTTACCACTTTTCAGGGTCCCTACACATTATGCTTTGAATATGCAAAGAAGCAGTACCAAGGAAATTGGCGATAGGCAACCCACACAACACAGTCCTCACAGGCTGGGTGGCCATTGAGTCACCTTCGTAACGGCGTGTATTTTGCGTGTATCTGTGTATTTTGTTGACTATCAATGAGGATTTGATAGAATAAGTTAGATATATCAATTTATGCCTCTAATACAATTCTTTGTTTGTTTTAATAGAGTATTTGCGTAAGTGAGGTATTTTGTTGAAATTTATTATAGCGAGTAGTGTTTGGTTTCGAAATGCCACGTACAAAATACCAAGGTATAATTCCAACTTATTAATTTAATAAATAGCTTTTAATTTGCATTGTTTTAGCATCGAAATTGCCTAGGTCTAAACGCCCAATCATTGGTTCTTCGTAGTGTGACGTCATCTCCCATATTAGCAGAAGCGAAATAGCCGAGCTGTGCGTTGAGAGTTAAATAGTATTTGCCTTTTCAAAGTTATTTCGATATTTGCTAATTAATAGCTGAAGTTTCGTCCGCACGCTAAGACTACACAGTCACACAATCTCCAAATCAACAAATGGTTGACTATGGGAGATGAAGTCAGAGCCTACAAAACATGGCGGACCAGTGTTTCGGCACAATAATAATTTATTAGATTTTATTAGCTAATAAAAAATAAACGAAAAGCCTCTCGAGCGTCAGAATGAAAATTTAGTGTCTGAAGTATCGATAGATTTTTTAGATGTCACTTCCCAAAAGTGTGCAAATACTCTATTGAGAAATATGTAAATATTTTTTTCACCGCCGGAGCATGAAATTTGCGATTTTTGCACCGCTGGGGCTATGATTTTTACACTGCTTTCCCTCGAGTTTATTTACCACTTTTCAGGGTCCCTACTCATTGGTAACAACAGAAAATCAATTAGAAACACCATGTGCTCTGCTATCACCAGAAATGACCAAAAAACAAGCAAAAATGCTGCAATTTCAAATGTTTGAGTACAATTTGGTACGTCTTCCCTTTATCCGATTTCAATAATATTAAACAAGATTTTTTTCAAACAAAATGGAATAATTCTAGGGGGTGCCCTAGAAGAAATCCATAAAAAACGTTTTTGCATACAAATAAGAACCACCATAATGTGCAGTCTTTTTTCAATAGGAACCTCAGTTTTTCTCAAGAGGTCAAAAATACGTGTTTTACACATCTGTGTTGCGGGTTGAATAAACTATTCACTGTTACAACATCCCCATGAAGAAAGATTAATAAATTAATAAAAACTTTTCATAAATAGTTGAAATATAGACTTTAATTACTGATGCGAGTATTATTAGTGCATTATTGCCCACTTTTCTCCGTTATTTTGCACCATTAGCCATTGAATTGCCGAGTGATTTTCTCTCTTCACGCTCAAAAATAGCCCAAACCCTCACACTGTTGCTAAACAGTATTCTGCCAGAAATTGCAGGGCTTATCTTCAGACATATACCGTACGAGCATATGACTAGCCAACTCCACCATTTTCGAAAGCCAAGAAAAAATCAAAGCTCATATTTCACCACGTATATCGAATACAATCTGAAGTTTGGGACCAAATGGCTATTTCACTTTTTCGAGTCTTTCACTATTTCAAGTTTTTTAAGCATAAAAGCCTATATTGATGAAAAAAAATATTACATTTTGTGTTTCCTACAGAGAGACTTAAAGAGACATTACTGTAGTTCTTCCCCCGTAAGCATAACAAGCATATAAAATTGAAATTAAAGAGTCCAATTTTTCCCATGGTAAATGCCATGAATTTTTCCCCATCAAGCGATGAGTCAAGGGGAAAATTTTCACCTCTCCTCTCCTATCATCTGAAAGTATGTACATGTTCAATATTATCATATTCCGAGTGTGCTGGCTTCAAAGAAATCGTTTTGTTGCACCCTCACTTTGCACTTCCTCTTTCTCTTTGTGCCGAATGATGTTTTCCACGTCTTTTCAACACTTGATGACAGTAAAAATTGTCAAAACCATTGTGGTGGAGAGAAGTAATTTGTAAGTGGATACCATCCGTATTTAATCCGTTGTGTACAATAAAATACTCCACAAATGGTAGATAAAGTACTTGAAGCAAATACCCGTCAAATGACGTGTCACCATGGTAGAAGAAGAATTACTCGACAGGAAGAGAACAGCTTGATCAAAAAGTGAGAAAAAGAGAAATTACATTCCTTGGTGAAATTCAGGAAAAGTAAATAAAAATCACTATCACACTCAATAAAACCTCATCGTCATCAATGACTACAAATCAAAAACTGTCTTCCTAGTGTTAACGTAGAGTAGCACTTCAAGGGAATCACTGCACACATAACATATACTGAGATTTAGCAAAACATGTGATACTGAACCAATTAAGGATGTTCCGCTGCGACTTTGTGAGTCAAAACAAATACTAAATTCCACATTTTTGATATTTTGTCCAAAAAAATCCTGCTTTCGCTGATGAAATGCGTTACCTATAGAAAACCAAAAGTAAGGAACAAAACTTGCAGATTATTCCACAAATGTATTTTAAATGAGCACTTTTTTCCAGCCATAGGAGCTGACTGCAGCGCCATTTCCTACGAATTACCGCATTTTGACTTCAATTACGGCAGTAACTCCCTAATAACTAAAAAAATAAGGTGGTAAGAGGCCTATATTTTATTTTTATTAAATTTCTCTCAATTATTTCCTTCTTATAAACAGTTTTCCGCAAAAATGGTATTTATATTTTATGGAAAAATACTATTTTTCCCTGTGTTTCTCTCTTTCCCCTATTGAACACCATGTATTTTAAAGTTTAATTACAGAATAAAATAGTGTGGAAAGGTATTATTTTGTTTTTCATATCAGATAGACAACGTTTTCTACAAGTAGACAGAATATGAATAAAATGACACTTAACACATTCAATGCGGGCCCGATTTTCATGAAAGTCGTCAACATCGGCTTTAAAAAAGTGAAAGCGCTTCGGAAGGGAACGACCAAGTCAATTGACGTGCTCCGTCAGTCGGAGTAGCCGCCAGGAGCACGTCTATTAACGTGCTCCACATTGAATGTGTTAAGTCATTTCACGGTGGGACCACCTTAATGATGTTTCATTGTAAGACAATGAAGAATATCATTGCTGATGGACCACACAGGCACATAACTACTACCAGAAGTCAAAGGCCTGCAGTTTGATTCCAAGTCAGGAGTAGACCCTTATCTATCAGGTAATTTTCAGCCCATTCACCACTGTGGGCCTAAATTAATTAGCAAGCAACTATTACCTTTTGAAACATTACAATCTATTCTCAACCCAGAATCATTAAAAAATAAAGATAATAGGCTGTGTTTCAATTATTATATGACATAGAATTCAAAGAGCTTGCTGATACACAATAAATAGATTCAATTTAAAACCATAAAATGGAACAATAAAGCTCCAATTTGAAAATTAAATAAGCCAACCTATAGTAACAAGTGTTCATTACAGTTAATCATCCATAAAAAGCAAGTGGTTAAATACCACTCTGGTTACTAAAATCTTCGCAAAATCATTAAGAACAGTGATCTCGCTAAAAACAAGAAAGTAAATAACAAAAAAACAAGCAAAGAGCCAGAATCCATTCTCAAAAAAATTAGACTATTTTGCTGGATGTATTAGTCTTTCTCTCCACAAAGAGCTAAGAAGTTGACAAAGTAGTTATGTTGTAGCGTTCATCCCCTAGGGAACAGTGGTTCAATTTGGACAGCCTCCCTTTATTGGGTAATTGGAGGAAGCTCTCTTGGCACAGACAGCATGGATTAACCTGAATTACTCATTAGCTTTACCTCACTCACACAAAGGATATGTGTGAATGTGCCATATTTTTTTCTACCAGTCCATCATCTAAGGTGTAGCCATTAAACCACATGTTCCTCAAGAGGTTCAAGCAGAAAGTGGAGTAGAACAAACTGCAAGATTTGTCTTAAAAAATGACCTCTCATGAATATTTATCACTCCTGTAACCATGCTTAACTGCTCCATGTCATGTGAAAACTAACAAACTGGATTGCTGCCTTATTCTTGGAAATTGTTTAGGAACTCTAAGATAGTTTTTCACATTATGCTAAGGTTAAAAATTATTTAGTTACACAAAAGATATTTTTGTAATTAGTACTTTCTTTGTAGACATTTAAAAAAATATTTGATTGAAGATTGAATTTCAAGCTTAAATTTACCAATGGTAGCTGCATTCTGCTTATCAAGTTCCTCCAATTTCTGCTCCAACTGGTAGTTGTTCTCTTGAGCGATTTCAATTTGAAGCGTTAGACTTTTCACTTTGTCCTTCGCCAGAAGCTCTTCATTATTCATCCTCTCAATTTCTCTGAGAAACTTCTTCTGCAAAGACAACCAGCAAAGGAGAGGATAGGATCATTGTAAAATGGAGTTCCACAGCAAAGTACACAACTACCACAGAATCTGGGAAATCAAAACCAGAGGTGAACTAAAAATAATTCTCATAACAAATAGCAGTAACTACCTAGTACAAGATATCAGAATAATCCTATATCAACCATTAAACCTTCTACGAAAGTGGAATATATCTATAAAAAAACCACTGTATTTCATGAATAACACAATACATCAATGGTGTGACCGCACCAATGGTGTAGTGATGTATCGATCACACTACCATGGCCTTTTGTTATTGAAATCATTAAACAATTTTGACACAGATTGAAATAGTGGTCCGCATAAATGGATATCAAAACACCATGATTTGAGACCTATTTGCAGGGAGAATTGCTTCATGGAAAAGAGCACATGCATATAGTAATGTAATGTAATAACCACTTCAGAGTAATTGGATGCGACCAAGCCACACCCACTCACAGGAGAACGAACGGAACAAAACAAAGACCCTTCCTCTCCCTCTGCATAGGGGTACATGGGAGGAAGATTGTGCCCTGCAAAATGAAGGATAGGGCTTCTTTTCCTTTGGGGTGAGCGGGATTGAAAGGGAGATCTAGGCTGGGACAAGACCTCTTAAGCTCAGCTTAAATGCTAAAATGCCCATCATCTTTGTTCTCCATCTCCACAACTCATTTTGTCTTTTTTGTGATTATTTTATAAGCATTTTTATTAGCGTAACAATTTCTTGAGTGTTGACCCAAACGAAAGATGCCTAGTTGTCGACGCCGAGTAGTGAGCAGAGGTACAATGAGAGTTGAATAATTTCCATTCCATTTTTTCTTCCCATTGCTTGAAAATGCAGTTAAATATTAAGTCGCTGAGATTGGCTAGCAATTAGACCGTGAGCACGGAGGCAAGGTGTATCTTGCGTATTCAAGCAATGATATTCAATTTGTTGACAATTTACAACACCTTATTAAAGTTTAAATATTGGTTAAATAGCATTTTTAATAATTTCATTCCAGCATATTTCGTACCTATTCTCTATTAGGTATCACTGAATGCTCTGGCGATTATGCAGTTTAACTGATCCCTCGTCTGGTATTATACTGATTCACTTTATGATGGAATTCACATTACAATCGGACCTATGGAACGGATTGCCATCTTAAAGTGGGAGTCCACTGTAATGGCATAGATTTTCTTAAAATATGACAGAGTTTGACAAAAATCGTTAGTTAGCACTCTGTAGCTGAAATAGAGTCAAATTTATCTTCTCCTCTATATCAGGAACCGTTGAGATCAAGTTTTTATTCACTTCAAGAACAAATATAAAAAATTCTTTTACTATAACATTTTCAAAAATGGGTAAAATGTTGATTTTTCAATTAATAATTAATATGGCACATAACTTTGGCAAATTGATGAATTGAAATTATTATTGAACAGATATTCCTGAGTTGAACAAAACAAAACCAGCAAATATCATAACTTAAGAGCCACTCTATGCTTTCATACTAGTGTTCTTCTTTGTATATGTACTTAGCATTACCTTCGTTCATTTTTTATTGAATGTTCAGCTACCATCTTTTTGGTTGGAAAGTGTTGAGAAGAGTTGTTGCTGGATAATGACTTTTTCTTTCAGTAAACTTATTCAAATATCCATTTAAAACTTAAAATTTTGTAGAAAGCTCTTTTATTAGACTCTCTCTAAGCGAAATAGCTAAAATTATGGTCCCTTCAATTTTGATATTCAAAGGTTTAACTGTATTTAATTATTGGTTAAACTATTAAGACAAGTTCATGCATACCTGGGTCTTACTGTCTTATTGCGAATCAGTATAAAATGTTTTCCATGTATCACCATAAAAAAGCAACTTTTTCACAGGCATGTTCCAGAAATGGCATTAATTTAAGTATTCAGAGGAAGGGTGGCTGATTTCAATGCATTTTTACAAACCTCATTCTCTTGAAGCTGGTTCACATTGAGCTGAGCGTCAGACAATGACACGGTCAATTTACTAATTTGATCCATCAATTTCACTACATCCTTGGGAATCTCTTCGCTTCCATCGCATTCACCTCGGGCATCCTATGAAATGATGAAACAAATGAATATTGCTTTAAGCAAACTATTCCATTCCTTCCATAAACAGTTACTACTACATACAAGCATATAATAGAAAATTAGAATTTCAGTATTTTAAATAACATTTTTTCTAGTACAAAATCAAGAAAATTCGTACACCTACTCCATATTCCAGTAAACATCATAAATTCCAAAAAATACAAAATTCATGATAAGCAGAGTAATAAGCAATAAACACAAAAACAGCACTATGAAGTAGGAAGAGGATCTCAAATCAAAATAAAACTTAATTAACCATACCAATAATTTCTCGCCTTCTGGCTCAATGCCTGGAACATCCCGAATACATGTCATGCTGTCATCCACATTCATTCTTCTCTCAGAGTTATATTGAGGCTCTGCAGAAAAAACGATTCTATTACAAATAAATTCACTCTTTTAAAAGTTTCTAGTACATATAACATAGTAATTACAGGTCTCGAACAGGTCTCTATGTGTAAGTTCCTTGGCATAAGTATTTCTTTTAATATGTCCTGGGAGCAGCATACATATATTAGAGCTACAGCATAAACTGAACTTGTTATTTAATGAGACAATTAAGACGTACCACAAGTATTGATATCATGTTGAAACTCTACTATGGTGAATTCTATTCTAAGGTATTGTACAGTATCATCTTCTGGGGGTCCTCCCACCTATCAAATGTTATATTTAAAATTCAGAAAAGAATAATCAGCATTATAGCTTCTCAGCATTACTGTTCCCCAACTAAGCCAATATTTTATTCTCTTAAAATCCTCCCTCTTCCTTGTCTTTATATATTTTCACTATTGACTTATGTAAGAACAAATATAAATAAATACTCATATAACTCGAATTACCATTCTCACTCAACCAGATGTCACAACAAAATACACCAAACAACCATAAGAACACAAAAGATGAAACTGGGACCACAGGAAATGGGTATTCGCTTGTATAATAAATTACCAATGGAAATTGTAAATTGTACAAGTATGTATTCATTCAAAATTAAGTTGAAAAAAGTTTTGTATAAAAAATGTACTATTGCGTCGAAGAATTTGAGAATGATAACCTGTAATACAAAAATACTAACCTTTTGTGGTATGTATTCAATACTGAATTGTTGTTTGTATGATTAATAAGTCTAATTATTGACTGCATGTAACTTGACGTGTCCTATATATGTATTTTGTATTCAATCTACAGGTCATTGGACAAATAAATAAAATTAAATTAAAAATTAATCCTATCAAAATTAAGAACTATCCAGATTTTTAAAAATTATTAAATTTTATCATGCAATACTAACAATGAACTCTGGTAATGACTCAAAAGCATGGCTGCCTGATTTTCTGTAGCATTACACGACCTCATTTACTGGGAGCATTGAATTTTATCAATAATAGACCTCATATTATCCATTCCTTTTTTACCAGCATTTTTCCTCTCACGCTTGCCAGTGCAATTAACACGTACACGAGAGCGGGACCCACCGGTGGGTCCCGGCTTTTCATGCTCACAGGCAGAGGGAGCCATGGGTGGGTCCCTTTCCTCTGCCTTCGATATTCATATTGAGCATATTTTTCACTGACGCTCCTCAGATTGGTCTGTAGCACATTTTTTTCAAGAAAAAGCCCCATAAATTTCCTTTGTTAGAAACCCTCAAGGTAAATCCTATATTGTTGAAGAAAAGCACCCAAATTTCAATGGATGGACCTCATGTGAATTGGAAGCTTACGTAGGAATTATGCCAGGAAATACCTAAGTGATTTAAGAAGCAGTTTGTTTGACTTTCTCTGCATCGGTAGCTGCGGTTTGCATGCTGTTATTAATGCATTTAAAATAGGGATGAAAAGCATGGAATGGCATCTTGAGGAATTCTTACTGGCCCTGTATTATCTTTTTATAGATGTTCTGTTGTGGCGTGCCGATTACACAGCTGTTGCAAGCTCCATGTTTTTCCCTTCCAATAAATACTTTGCACGCGTAGACGACAAAAAAGCTAACCCCACGTACTTAGCTTGGACTTCCTGTTTATTTTCTTTCCAATACATGGCATAAATGACCATTTGATGACGCTCTGAAACTTTATTTTTGGTTTCATCAAAGCCAACAACAAGTTCAGAGCAGCTCTCCAAATTTAAAAAAAATGCCTTTCAATAAATAAGGAGCTAGGCCGTGCGTGATAAGATACTCTACTTTAGTGCGACTGATTCCCATTTTTGCAGCAATCTTGCTATCTGGGAACATAGTTTTAAAAAGAGAAGCATTTGCACCTGCTGATCTATACGATGTATGACTATAAACAGTCTCCAATGCCCAAACAATCTCAGCCGACGTCACTTTCTCCATGAGAAAATACTTTTTCATAATGGCACATTTTTTAGCTGGTCCACCTTCCTTGACTTCACAGTTTCCTCATCCAATGCAATCGGGAATGATGGATTCACCGAAATGTCTCCTGTTCCGTAAAAAAGTTTTCTGGATATAGTTCAGAACTAAGAAATTAAAAAATATCAGCATGAATGCTTCGATTCTTTAAAAGATAATTGAGTTAAAATTATCCCGGTGACTTTAGGAAATTCCCGGGTTTTTCCCGATAGCTTCTAATTCCCGGATTTCCTGACTCACAATGAGTGGCCACCCTGCAGTAAATTTCAGTCACTAAAGCAATAGCATTTTTCTCTCTGAATTAAGTTGAAAATTCCTACTTTTTCCTTGATGGTGAGCGTGCTCTTCTTTTGTGCTGAACTGCTGTTACTACAGTATTTCCTGGCTCATAAGTCTTAAAAGACAACACACTTAGATTTTTTGGGTCAGATATTAGTAGCCAAAATTAAACATTTGCAATTTATGGGAAGGAAATGGGATTGTCAACTTCCAAAGTTAGCAATCATATTAAGTTATTTTTTGTAGAATCCCAGAAACACATAAATGATGGGGATAGAACCTTAAGCATGCTACCACAATGCAGTCTTTTGTAAAAAGTAAAGAGATGGTACCTTTGACAGTAATTTGAAATCTGATGCATGAAAACATACATAGCTTAAACCTCGGCCCATAATATGTAAGCCGATTTTATAGAGCATTTTTGTGTAAAAAAACATGCTTCAAATGGGCTCTGGAAATATGGTGCATACATTTATGTTCAGGAGCCATCTAATGAATAATACCGGTCAAAATGACACTTAACACAAGGCAGTAACAAATACAAAGGCTTGAGGCTTACTGGTGCATATTTTGTGAGCTCAGATGGTTGGTGAGGACAGAGTGCATTGAATCATGCATCAAGGGCTCAGGGACAAGGTTTCACCTCACAGAATGATGCACATTGGAACCTATGGTCAACTATTTTCGAAAAATTTCACTTCTAATTTCTATGCCGAGTGAACAACAGTTACAAGAACCAAGGGTATGGGGGTACCACTGTACTTCAAACAGAGTTCCTCTATGACAAAAGCTGTTACAGCATAAATGATTTAATTCATGGTTAGTGTGTCCACTTCGAATGTCTGCTTTATGTTTCATGTATAATTGATGAGGTTCATTTTCCACATTCCTATGGAGTTAATAAATGTATACATAATTATTAATAACTAACATCAAACTGACCAGAATCCTTGAGGTTCTTAATGTTGTTCAAATGCGTGGGAGGCTGCTTCTCCAAATGAAATGTAATCACATCAGGCTCACCATCAAAACCCTACAGGGGAAAAGAAAATAATTTTCAAGAGATATTTTCAAAGAATAACTGCAATATTAAAAAAGGAAGGAAATGATTTGATTGAGATATGATACGAGATTAAACGCACTTATGCCTATGTTCATTCATGTTTCCATGAAGTCATTCATGCAACGATTTGAAGGAAACAAGTTCTTCAATGACATGTTTAGCACTCAACTTCACCATGAAAATTGACACAAGATGCAGACTTAGCAAAGAGAATGAAGCTTATGTGTATTCAGCAAGATATAATATTGGAAACATCATGAAGGAATGAGCACAACACACTTTCAGATTTTGGTTTTAACAACTGAGATTTGGACAGGACTTGAGAGAATTAAGCAATCCCTTTGAACATTTCAATTGCTCCCGTCATTTATACACAATTAACATTATAGATTACATGCATGAAATTAGTCCTTTCTACCATTATTTCATGAAGTATACCAGAGTCCCAAGATATGGCAACGTTATCACTATGTTATTAAAATAAAACATAGGATTTTTCAACACACGCTGGAACCTCTCCTTAGCATTCTTGAGGAGGATCAATAGAGACAGATGACAAGTGAGAGTTTAAATCACACAAATGCAAAATTTGCAGGCATTATAAGTCTAAATATGAGAAACACAAATGCTTTCCTTTTTTGTGAGTTCATTCCTTTAGAAACAAGTCACAGCTCATGTAAACAATTATGGGTAGCAAGTTTTGGCTCCCTCTATACAATGTTGGATGGAGTACAAAACTTAAAATTTGTCCCAGAAAAAATAACAAATTAAATGACATATACCTGTCAATAATTGAATTCTCACACACGAAAGTTTGTAATAATTCACAATAATATTTTTATGGGTATATTGAGGTAAAAAATTATTATCTATAAGTAAAAAGGTTGCATTCACAATAAATTGAACGACCTTTTACATTCAGTGAGGTACCTGCAACACTCGTACTTTTATAGCGATGTTCGCTTGTTTTATAAATGTCACTATGCTATCAAAATTACGTGAACACTAGAACTTGGTGACTTGAAAAGTAAGGCAAGAGCTCAAAATTAGCGTTGGGAAAAGCTGTTGAGAAAACACAAATAATTAGGGGAGACCAGGGCAAGTTGACAAGTGGGGCAAGATAAAGAATGACTTAGTTTACATTCACACAGCTAGGTAGCGTTACCATACGGGCAATAAAATCGCACCACACCACCACGCACTAAAAACCATGAAGTGAAGTCGCCATTACACTGTTTGTTAGATAGTGCTTGTGTTATTTGTCTAATGTGTTGTAATTTTCAAGACTTCTGATGTAAGATTTCGTGTACTTACAGATATGATATTTGTTTACTCTTTGCTATGGGAAGAATGAGTCACTTGGGTGCTGCAAATGCTTATCATATTCCAGAAGCAACACTTCATCAACGTTTAAAGAAAAACAATGACGTAAGGATTGGATGCTCTTATTATAATGTGTGTATCTGTATAGGTGTGATTTGCTTCTTATTTATTTATGTCCTAAAATTCCTCCCAATATGGAATTTCAAACTAAAATTTATGTATCACAGACTTGGTATTTGTTTTAGGAAATGCCGATTCATGGTGGGAGATTTCGAGAAGTTTTGAATGAAGAGAAACAAAAAGTATTGAAAAACTATATCACAACAATGGATAAAATGTTTTTTTGGCATTACAAGACAGTAATGCCAGAGACTTGTGTTTGAGTAGTGTTGATATTTTGTATTTGTTTGACAAGGAGACCAAGATGGCAGGCAAGGACTGGGCGACTAATTTTATGAAAAAATCTAAATTCAGCATCCGTAAACCAGAGGAAACTTCCATCGTCAGAGCAATGGGCTTAAACATGCCAAGTGTTGACAAGTTTTTCTGTATTTTGTAAGATATTCGGGAAAAACACAATTTCCTGCTTCTGCTATTTACAATGAAAATGAATCTGGATTGTCCACTAGCACTAATAAATTACCAAACGTCAAATCACCCAGAGGAACTAAGAGAGATTCCAGAATTGTATCAACAGAGAGAGGATATGAAAATTTGTTGCATTAACACAACTGGATACTACATGCCTCCTTTTCTTGTTTTTTCAAGAAAACGGCTACAACCTGAACTTGTGAAAAGAGCCCCACCGGGAAGCGTTGGGCATTGCAGTGATAATGGGTGGAGCAGTGGAGAAATATTAGCATTATTCTTGAAACACTTCAAAATTATTGCAAAACCTACAGCTGAGTCCTCTGCCCTGTAGCTTGTGGACAATCATAAAACTCATGTGACACTGGAGGCTATCAACTTTTGCACGGAAAGTCACATCATCATGGTTGGATTTCCACCACACACTAACCATCATCTTCAACCGCAGGATGTTTCATTTTTTGGTCCTTTTTAGACCTATTGCAGCCAAGCTTGTGATGGTCACTCATCCAGGGCAAGCCATAACTGACAAAAATATTGGTGAGCTATTAAGCACTGCCTATTTTAAATCAGCTATGGTCGGTAATACAGTTAATGGATTCAAAGGATGTGGAATCAAGCCTTTTGATCCTCTTGTATTTAACGAGGATGATTTTGCAGCAGCGAAAACTACAGATCATGTTCCGGTGACTGAAAATACTGAATGTGAAAATGTTAATAATAATAATAATTTTTTTTTTTTTTAATTTGTTCTGTGGGATTTCTACAAATCATAGAACACGTCATAAATACATGTAATTTAAACATATTTTACATGTGCATCAAACTCAGTCAAGGAATAATAAATCTTCTTTACCAGAAATGTACATAATTCTTTCTTAAATTTTATAACATTATCAATTTTCTTTATTTTGATAGGAAGATTATTGTAGACTGTTGAGAGCCTGTATGTGGGACTTTTCTTATGCTGAGCACTATTATTGGGAAATATATGCATATCACAATTTCTTCTTGTTCCATAGGAATGCACATTATCATTCTTTACAAAACATTCAGAGTGTGTTTTTACAAATAAGGCACAATACAATACATAAATACATGGAAGAGTCAGAAAGCCATTTTCAGCAAAGACAGGCTTGCAACTAACTCTAGGTTTTAAATTGAAAATAACTCTCAGAGCACTTTTTTGTAAGGCCAAAATCCGTTTAGAGAGGGTGGAATGACCCCAGAAGATAACATTGTTGCACAAATGAGTATATATATAACTAAAATACACCATTTTTAATGTATTAAATGAGACAGTGTTTCTCAAGGATCTGAGAATGTATATACCACGAGACAATTTGTGCGAGATAAAGTTAATATGATCCCTCCAATCAAGAGTTTCATTTAATTTTAAGCCTAAGAAAGAGATGTAGTCAGGATGTCTGATAGTGGAGTTGTTAATATAGAGGAGAGGTAACTGGTCGTGTTTAGTATATGCTGAATGAAATACAGTGTGTCCTCGTTTAACGTTGTCCCGTTTAACGTTGTTTCGCGATAACGTTGTCCAACAATTAAAACCCTAAATCGTTCAACGTCGTCAGTGCTTCGCGATAACGTTGTTCAAATTTTGCGCAACCAAAAAAAAATGAATAACGAATAGGAATTTGGCGCATCTGATGCGTAATTTCCATTCGGCGGAAAAGTTTGACGTTAACTCCTCATAGCGTGTGTGAAAAGTTCACCTGAGCGAATAATTATTACGTTATTTTGTTTCATAACTATATGTTTGCTTATTATTTACTACGCTGTTATTGGGGGGCAATGCATCAGGTGATTTAAAACTGAAACCAACGATAGTGTACCATCTTCAATCGCATGGTATTAATAATACCATGTCCGAATGGTAGATCCAGGGGCAGATATCTACGGGAAAAAATACCTGAAAATCCCATGCCGCCATAAGGTAGATTTACTGCTGTTTGAGGTGTATCGAAAACGTCTTTTTCGTGTTGAATAAGTGTGTAAGAGGAAGTATTCTAAACCCTCCATGATGCAGTAAATCGTCGAGGGTGATACTGTTCCTAAAACTTTGTTACGAAATAACAAAAAAATTTGTACACAGCACCGAGTTTCCCTAGTTCACTCACTATTTTAATTGATATCCTACGTCTTCGCGATCGCAGCGAGCGAAATCTTTGCCCTTCACTGCATTCGCATGCGCACGCTCCCGCAGTGAAAAACAAAAATTTCTTTTACTCCGAGTGAAGCCGGTGCTAACAGCACTAAATATCAGAAATATAGGAGGGAAACCTGGTGCTTATTCTTTTAAAAATGCCTTTTCAGTTTGTTTCATCTAAGATATGAAGATCTCTGACTAGTGAAATCATCTGTTCGACTGTCCGCGTAATTAAAATACACCGTGGTATTTGTATCATAGCGTCCAGTCTGGGAGAAAATTAATTTCACCTGCTTCCCGATCACCTCATACCACCTATTTCACTTATATTGCTACGCTACATAAGCGCATTTACCTTTCGTTTGCTTCATACATCCTTTTTCTTTCGTAAACTATTCACTTAAACCTGTGATGTAAATCTACTTCTGGACGCCATATTGAAAATACTGACCTTTTACTCCTAGTTCCCCCAGATGGCGCAGCGGTCAAGCAGTGTCTTCATTTTCTATACCCACCGCCCATGACTTTTCCCGCCTTCAACTTAAAAGTATTCCCGCTCTTCGACGGCTTTATTACACATTATTCTCTAACTCGAAGCATCGGAGCTTTCTGGCGAAAAGATGCTTCAATAAGCTACTTGCTCCCATCGGTATTCTCTATCATGGAAGCTACCGGAGAAAGAGCAAGCAGAAGCTACCGGTAGCATAATAGGCTCCCACCCATATTCTGTAAATGTCACGAAGCTACTTCCGTAGCCCCAATAAGCTCCCACGGTAGCCTTACGAAGCGCGGCCTCCGCATACACTGCTTAAATATTGGTCATTTTCTAACGCTTATCTATCTATAATTATCCAACTCACGGGTATGTTTCTTACATTTATTAAATGCGCATTCTTTGTACTTTCACTGTGTTACTTTGTCATTTTCGCCATTAGCGGGATTTTTCACAAAAAAGATATTAACTGGAGTGACGGAAAGCCATATTTACCTTGGGTGAGTTACGTGATTCCAGCCCATAATGGGATACTTTTCGGGCCGTGGTAGCGAGTATCACCTTCGCATTTCTTTTGAAAGTTTCATCTTCGTATATTATTTAAATGATTTGAAGCAACGAGTAATCGACGAAAGCAAATAGCACGAATCATATTGAACCATATCATCGACATGAACCCTAATTCCCGAATATATTTACGAACAATCTTATTTCAAGTGATCAAAACAGCCAAGATGGACGTTGTGTGTTCTTATTCACGAGATTGTTCACGAGATTATGTAAGGAAAAATAGAACATTTTTAAGATTTTGCTCGTATGATTTTTAATGCGTGGAATTTTTTGTTAAACACGATACAAGAGCATCTTCACCGTCTAAAAAGGCCTTAAAACATGTTTCACCAGTTTTATCCACGGAAAAATATTGAGACGAGCTTTCCCATTGGTTCTAAGAATGACGTCACCAGTAATGAAGTTCCCGCAGATTTGGTTTAAAAAGATTCTCATACCCGCCTTTCATCAAACTTCTCTCCACTTCCTTTTAGATTCTTGAGAAAGCTCCCGCGAGTTAGAGAATATGGTTGGTAGCCAATTCTGGTAGCTTATTCGAAGCAACCGCATCGGTAGCTTCGAGATAGAGAATAAGTCCCCAGGAGGGACGGGTAACCTCTCGGAGCTACCCTATAATCTTTGTAGGTACTTCATTCCACTGCCTCCATACGGAACTTTCATCACCAACTCGCCGTAATTTTACGCAAACCAATCACCATTGGGGTGGGTTGGTTTAAAAGGGTATTAGTGAAAATAAATCGTAACTATCCGCCAAATAACCTATTTTTCCGTTCAGAAATGGCCTTCTCGAAGCCGCGTACTGTCCCACCTTAGCACCCCTGTTTCATTCCACAGACACGCAACGTTGTTGGGGGGGGGGGGGGGGTTGGGTAAGGCCATATTTCAGACGTGAAATTAGTCCGTATCCCTCTACCGGGAATTCCAAAAATCTCGCAATATGGCGTCAAAATATCACAAAAAATACGCGAATTTGGTCATTTTCAAACACTATTTTCACCAAAACTAAGAATCTCACGCCTTTTTTTTTCTTACATTTAATAAATGCGCATTCCTTTACCATTCATCTAATACCCCTTACTTTTCTACTATTCTCACACAAGAAATCGTTATTGTTATGAAATGAAGAATTGGTGAGTTTGGAACCGATTTTAAATTTTTACATTGTTTCTTATGGAAAATACTGCTTCGTTTAACGTTGTTTCGCTTAACGTCTACTTTTTCAGGAACGAGTTAACAACGTTAAACGAGGACACACTGTAGTAGAAAATTTGATTTGGTCTCATTGATTAGGAATCCATTACTGTAGGTCCATTCAGCCATAGATTGAACGGCTTCACGACTCAGGTTAATTAGCCCTTCTAGGGTTTTGTTTGAAAGTGTGTGACTTGTGTCATCTGCAAACAGAGTGACAAAACCCTCTTTCAAGTGACAAGGTAGATCATTGATTGCGACAAGGAACAGAATGGGTCCCAGTAAGGAGCCCTGTGGTACACCTCGGTTCCAGATTTTCATATCCAACATGTGTGCTCTACTAAACCCATCATCATCAATATACTTCAATTCCACACACAATTTCCTATTTGAAAGGTAAGATTTGATGAAGTTCAGGGGAGTGCCTATCACTCCAAGATCCGACAGCTTCTTTAATAATATTGAATGGTCAAGTAGATCAAAAGCTTTGGTAAAATCATAAAATATTCTTATTGTACTTTCCGATCGATCTAAAGAATCATAGACATAATTTAAAAAATTGAATATTGCTAGCTGAACTGATCTACCTTTTATATAAGCACATTGATTTTAATTCTCAGGCTACAGTTCCTAAAAGCCAACCCTCAGAACCTTCTCATGAATCTCCTGACGAAAATGAGGCAGATGAACATGAAGAGAAAAATGAAGGACCCTCTAGGAATGCTGCTCCCACTAAGCCAAAACTGTGCGAAAGCATTTTACAAGTGATCAAATAAATACCACATGTGCACTGAAAGGCGGAATATTTTTTAGCCAAGTTTAGCTAATTTGTTCATATTTTTGTAAAATTCGGGCAATTTTACAATGAAGATGATATTTCAGAGCACTCATTAAAGACATGCGGTTTTATTCAGACATCCATGACTTGCTAATGCATGAATCATGAATAAGAGGAGTGGGGCACGGATTTATCTATCGTCAGATCATTGCCTACGTAGGAAGTAGTACAACATTTAATAAAATTGCTGAGTAGCTCAGCTAACCTAAGTGGTGCTGAACTTTGTGAAAGCATCTTTTAATGTACCACATTTGTTGTTTTATCGTAATTCATAATTATTATTGATTGTACATAAACGTGCTTTGCATCAAATGCTTTTTATTGAGAGGCAAAATATTTTTTCATGGTGTTATCAAAATGAAATGTCTTTTTGTGATAGATTATCATCAGCAATCTATGGAATAACCTAAAATTAGTGTCAAGCGTAAAATGTCCTGCCTTGCAATTATGCCACCCACAATGACCAGTGTATCACAATGACCAGTGTATCTTTCCTTGGAGGACCTGACCTGCTTTGCACATTTCCCTGGTTACTCTCTTCAGAATTTCGGATTCCTTCAAAAACACAATGACAAGAGTCCACTATGCTTATATTTGACCTTATCATCTCAAAAGCCTCCACATTGAGTTTTTGTACAATCAGGGCAATGGGGCAATGGTTGATAACTCACCTGCAGCTCATCACTGGGAAACGTAATCTCTTGAAATGGCTGCTGCGATAAGTCTACCTCCATCCCATCAATACTTTTTTCTGAAAAAAAAATACTTATAAATTACACAATATATAACTAGGTAACCATCAGACTCTAAAGACTACCTCATACAAAAAATTACTCAAATGCCGATAAGAATATTAGGCCATTCTCGGTGAATGCAGAGAAGTCAACACAAAAAACACATGTAATGAGTAGGTAACATAGAAAAGTAGAATAATATGATAAGTGAATAAAGCTTCAGAAAAATAAATATGGACATTTCACCATTTGAGAAATTATTTTCATTCTAAGAGACAATTTTGACGGTAAAAATTTCTCAGATAAAAAATTTTCTTATTCCTGGGAATGGCTTGTCAAACTTTTTCAGACAGACTTCAAATATGAGGCATATACTGGGCATTTTGATTCTCTCAGGTCAACAGCGTCTTCATCAACAAGATATATATGGGTCAAAAGATGATGATAAAGGCATAGAGCTGATCTGTAATTCGATGAGTTGGAATAAATTTAGAGCAACAAAAGAAAATCTCCACTTGTCAAATAAACTCATACCGAGACATAAATGACAATTTGCTAAATTGAGGCCACTGTTTGACGATTTCAATGACAATTTTTTCCAATTTGGCATATTACGTTCAAGCTCTGCTGCATATACGGTGCTTTTGTTCTTCTGATGGATGTTTATTCAAGGTTTCACCATACATACGGTGGGACGAAGGGAAATATGACTATGGAACAAATGCTTGGGTGAAAGTGCCCGAATAGAATCACTCAAGGTTGTCCCTGAACCTTCTAATCACTCGATTTTTTGATATTTTTTTTGAAGGAAAGGGAATTTTTTCCTACAGGCATTAACAGAGAAAACAGGACTGAAAATCTTCCATTGCAAGACACTAAGGCAGTCACGAAAAAGCCCAGTGGGTCCTAAGAAAAGACATTTGATAAAACTATGGAGCTTTCTATCATGCGATGGAAATTCATCATCACAGTGGCCAGCTATATATATTGTGTGTTTCCAATAGGTACAACTTCATGTTTTAGCAGGAAAGACAAGAGAGAAACACTGCCTCATGCAATAAGGGAATATATTAGATACATGGGAGGAGTTGATGCACATGATAACACAAAGCTAACTACCTCACTATAAGCCATTGAAAAGGTGATTATGGCAATTGTTAATGAATTTATTGGACAGTGCCTGCACTAATTTGTGGAAATTGAACATATTAGTCACCGCAAGTCCCATGCTCATTTTAGATTTCAAATTGTACTTTGCCATGGCTAAACCAATCTTCTGAAAGCTAATGTGCTTAGATTGGGAGATAATAATTAAGAGCCACAATGTAATTTGCATTCTAACACCTAGAAAGGGAGTTACACTCAGTCATCCCGGCTCCGTGAAGTTAAAAAGGCTGCCGTAAAGTGGTGAAAAATCGAATAAAAATGACATTGCTGGCACACCTACTTTTGAGTGTTCCTAGGGGAACCCAATTGTTAAGGTAACCATAAAAAATGGGAGTGACAGCATGTAATTTTTATTCAATTTCCCGCTAATTTACAACAGCCTTAAATATCTTATGAGAAGAATCTCAAACCTCTAGTTTTAGCTATGTAGGTATGATGGTTTCAAAAATAAACTTTGTTATATTCCACACAAATTTATTAAAAACACTCGACCGGTTTCGACCGGTTTCAGGTCATTCTCGTGAGTTAAAACTTTAAAACTCTTGAGAATGACCTGAAAAGGTCGAAACCAGTCGAGTGTTTTAAATAAATTTGTGTGGAATATAACAAAGTTTATTTTTGAAACCATCATGTCTTCATTCCACAAAGTGAACTCGCGGACCATTGAATTGATATGTAGGTATGTTGTACTTGTGCATATTTTTAAATTAAGTAATTAACTTATTTTTAATAGGTCCCCCAACAAAGAAAATGAAGTCCAAAGATGGCTGTTTCCGAGCACCAACCTGGTTCACAACTATGTACCATATTTCTCATATGAGTAGAATCTCAAGCTCTAAGTATAAGCTACTACATATATGTTTAAGCACTATTGGTTCTCATCACATTCTATTTCTCAGCCATTCCATTTTAAAGTGAGCCCAAATATGGAAAAAACAAAAAAAAGTGTTTTTCTTCTACAACTTAAAATGTCGACTTTTCCTGGTTTAATGGAGCTTAATTAATCAAATATACTGAGCCTTTACCTAAATTTGGAATTAAAAATTGAATTTCACTCATAATGGAGAGCAGAAAGAGTAATTAGGTCACACCCGGAACTTATTTAAAAAATCATAACTAGAAAAAAAAATGCTTTTGGATACTTCTCGATAAGTTTAAACTAAAGAACAATTACTCTTATCTTACTGATATTAAAATATCGATATATTTAATGTTCACACAGCTATTTTCACAGAGTTTACAGAGGTTAAAGAAGTCAATAATGTTATATTGAGTGTCATTTGTGTGAATCACACCCCCGGAACCACAGTTTTATTCCAATTACAAAAGTGCTAGTCAATTGTTTAAATTGCATATTAAGTTGTAAATTACCTTCTCCTATGGCTAACTGAATATGTACTCCTGTATAGTTTAGTTGAAGTATTTGATGTGAAAATTGAAGATTTCACGCCCTCATAAGTCACAATCCAATGGAATGGCTGATTAGCCAAATACATATTTTAACAGCTCCCAGTTCCTCCCTCACTGGAGAGAATAAAACCCAAAAAATGGCTGATTTTGAGCACCAACCCATTTTGTGTCTGCTTCTGGTATCAAAAGGCTTTTGTTCCACACATACGCTTCCTAAGTTTTATCTTCTACTTTATTGCTTTATGTAGAACAAATCTACAATCTGAGACTTTCCTCCTTCGCACAGTTTTCTCGAGTGGAAAAAGTTTTTTGAAGGAAAAGAATGTTGAATAGATGTTTGATTCCAACGATATTGGAATTTTAAAAGAAAAAAAAAGAATCATTGAAGGAAACGCTTTCCGTTATGTACAAAATAGTATGGTATCAGTACCTGTCCTCTGTTATAAAAACTTCTTGAGGCATTAAGGACAGAGTAAAAATCAAAATTCTCAAAAATTAACATGTGCCATCTTGGAAAAATGGCTGCCGCGAGCAAACAAGGAGTGATTCAATTTGCATTCAACAGCCAATTCACGTAGCTACGTGTGCACGTTAAAAATGGGTTATTTCAAAAATGGCCAGCCAGCCAATTACTGGTTCACTTGACTTGGAATAACCCAAAAACAAAACAGTTGCCAATATCTACATTTTATATTACATGTAGATATAATTTAGCTACTCATGCAGCCTCCATACCTTGTCCTTCAGTTTTAAGGCATTGGTAAAACAATTGCAGAGGTGTAGTTGAGTGAACCCGTCAGCGCCCAAGGGTGCCATATGGCACCACTTAGCGCAGTAGAGCTTAAACTGATACAAAGTAACTAATACACATTTCCCAGCTTTCCCTATGATGCCTTTACTTAGTAGGAGGCTTTCTCTCTTCTATAATCATTGTGCATTGTGTTTCTCACCGTTACCGATCCTCCTATGTGTTGCACAGTAAGAGGCTTCTCCCTAGCACACAAATTATGGTGACTCGATCAAGGTAAGTGTTTTTATAAGCTGTAATTATTGTTGTAAAAATTGGATAGCCATGTTTTCGCATAGTATAAAGTACAACTTAGTATTTTTCCACGACATAGCTATTTGCGATGAGTGCATTTTGAGATGTGTAAACATCAATCTTAGCAGTGGCGAATGGCACCGCTGGGCGTTACCCACATCAAATCACTTTCTTGGCATTACTTAGGGGTTGTGCATAAACTACGTTATCATTTTCGGTAATTTTTTTACCCCTTCCTCTTTGTTCACACCATAGCTTGTGAATCGGTACTTCGTTGAAAACCCGAGTATTTTTCCCAACCCCTCAACCCCCCCCCCCCCCCTCCTGACATGTTACCTTGTTTCTACACATGAAACTTTCAATTCAAAAATATTTCCTCAATTATTGAGTGAGTTTATTTATAGGGATAGGTTGAAATGAGACAAATAAAGTAGCCTAACCAGATCTGATAGAAATATCTTATCTCAATTGGAACTAGTAACATTCATTTTTAAATTCTAAAAATCAACCACGAATCACGGATCAAGGTACTGTGCTCATCTAATTTGTTCTCTCTCCTCCCCACATTTCTGACTGCTGCCTTGAAAAATGTTGTCACAAGGTCGCTATTTAACCCGCGAGAAGATTTAAACGTAAGCAATTTGATGGTATGAAGACTAGCAACATTGTAGGGGCAATGATTCAGTTACATTGAGTTGAAGTAGTAGCTTGGGGTGTAAGAAACACCCCACGCGCCCTTCTCCATATTAAACTCTGTAGTATTGTTGACGCGATGTTGACGTGTAAGAAACGTAAATAGGCGCATCGTGACAGACCTTTACGTTACCTACTTTGAGTGAACCTCCCCCTCCTCCTCCCCCTCGTTACCCGCCGAAGGTTTTTAGGTGACCCCCTCCCCCCCTAAGTTGGTACCGTAGCTTATGCATGACCCCTTACGAACGATAGTGGTTTTTAGCTCTATAGTTTATTTGCAAGTCTTTCCCTTGACTTTGAGAACGAAAAGGCGGATGTAAGAAACCTAAAGTTTATATAGTGGAGCAAAGTTCTTAGGCCAAGTGGTAAGGTGGCGGCTTCCCATCGCGAAGGATCTGGGTTCATTTCGGCATAATTTTTTTTTTGGCCGGCAAGATGGCGGAGGGTAGACTGGTCTGTACGTTTTGCTCCGAAGCAATTGGTGACAAACAGAGCATTTTAACGTGCAAATTTGGCTGCAATGCTTATTTTCATGCCAGTTGTGTTGGTGTGTCTAAAACATTAGCTAATTCCGTGTTTAACAACGAAAGTTTTTTTCTATCGGTGCAAAAACTGCTCGACTTGGCCGTTTGCGCCATGTGACTCGCTGGACAGAATTCTGACCCGGCAAGAAGATATGTTTAAGTTGGTTTTAGACCTCCAGTCTAAATTCTCCAGTTGTTTGGGGATGACTGAATCGCAGAAAAGTGAAATTTTCTCTTTGAAGAGTGAATTAAGTGGTAACAAGGATGTTCGAGATCAAGAATCTGGGCCCATCAATGCGTCTTACGCTAGCATGGCTGCGAACGTCCAAGTTCTGTTACCTGGGAAACCGGTGCATGCCGCCAATTTGCCGGAAAAGCCCGAGTCAAGAAATTCATCGATGATCCGAGTGGATTATGTTACACCACCACTACAATCTGTTGTCTTGAAGCAAAATAACGTGGCTAAACGTGTATCCTTTTCGAATGAAGTCATCACTAAATCGAGTGACATTGTTGCCGCCGTGAGTGAAGTGGAAAGTCGAGAAAGTGATCAAACGACGAGAAAAACTTCTTCCGATAATTACATCAATGAGAAGCCAAAACGCCGCACGAGAACACCGTTGGCCGTCGGCACGCAGTCTACTGATGGCTGTGCCTTAGCAGCAGTTCCCCGCAAGATGCATTTACATGTATGGAAATTTCTCCCGGAGACTACAGTTGATGGCCTTTCTCAATATATTTTAAACAGATTTCCTAAGTTATCGTGTAAAGATTTGGATGTTGAACAACTGAAGGTAAGGGAAAATAAATATGCCTCTTTTCGAGTGTCTGTGAGTTCAGAATTGGGCGATGTTTTGATTAATAACGAAGTATGGCCTCAAGATGTTGTGATTGATAAATATTTTTTTCGCAAGGCAGCAGTGAATCCCCCTCGGGGGTAGTTGACTCTCATTTTAAAGTGCTTCATCTCAATGTTCAATGCATCAGGAATAAACTTTTGGAACTGGAAGTGCTAGTTAACGATCATAAACCTAACGTCTTGTGTATAAATGAACACTGGTTAAAAAGTGAGGAAATATGTTCTGTCAATCTGCCAGGCTATCACATTGTCGATGTTTTTTGTCGCACGACTTTCAAAAACGGAGGTGTATTGATATTTATGGAGGAATCTCTCAACCACACGCCCCTGAAGTGTTCTCGTTTGCCGAGGGTGGTAGACAAGTTGTTTGAGTATTGTATTGTCGAAATAACTAAAAATGGTTCTCATTTCATTGTCGTATCAGTTTATCGATCACCTATCACTGATTTCCGGGTATTTTTGGAAAATGTTTACAATTTAATTGAGGAAATTCACAATCTTAACAGGTATTCTAAATTAATCATTAGTGGGGACTTCAATTGTAACTTACTTGATGAGACAAGTGACAAGATTGATTTTCTTAACACTATCGCTGCCTTCAACATCGAAGTAACCAACTATACTCCCACCAGAGTCACTCATTCTTCTCAAACTTTAATAGATAACATCCTCACCAATATTGACTTCAAAGATGTTAGCACCAGGGTTATTGATGAGCACATCTCTGATCATCTACCTATCATCGCGTCCATTAGCTTCCTTGCAACCCCTCTAATCAACACCTATACCACTAGAAATTTTTCTGATCAAAATATGTCCTACTTTCAACTAACTCTCAGTTCACAAGACTGGTCAGATGTTTTTAATACTAAATCCTTTGATGAGAGTTTTCACAGTTTTTATTCGATTTTTCTTCATCGTTTTAATGTAGCTTTTCCTCTTGAAACAAAAAAAGTCCAAACTCTTAAAAGAAAAAAATCCTGGGTCACTGATGATATTCAATTCTATTCTTCTTATTTAAAAAACCTGGCATATGAAATAAAACTATCCGGAAGCACTGATATTAAAGAGCATTACAAACTAATGAAAAAACATTACAGGCTAATCCTTTCTAGAGCTAAAAGAACTTAAAATGAAGAAATTGTATCTAAAGCAACCAACAAAACAAAGGCTGCCTGGAAAATTATAAACAGTTGTAAAAATAAAGATAAAACTTCAGTCTTGCCCAATATCCAATTTCTCTCCAATGTTAAGCTAAATTGTTACTCTGACCTTGCTGATGTCTTTAACAAGCATTTTGCTCATGTTCCTAATCCAGTTCCAATTCCTATTTCCAACACATATTCTTCTAATCCTCTTTCTTGTTTTATGATGCCCACCAATGACAGGGAATTTAAGTCAGTCTACCATTAACCAAAATAGTTCAGGTCCTGATGGGATCCCATAGGCAAGGTAATATTCCTATGACATGATTAGGTTACCACTTCTTTATTTAGTTAATGAATCTTTGAGGCTTGGTATATTTCCAGCCTCGCTTAAAGTGTCCAAGATTATTCCTCTATATAAAAAACAAAGGGAGTGTAGACGATTTAAACAATTACAGACCTATTGCCCTCCAAAACTCCTTCTCTAAAATTTTTGAAAAAATTGTTTTTGCACGTATAGTATATTATCTGGAAAAGTATAGTCTTCTCTCTGAATATCAACACGGGTTTATACGGGGAAAGTCAACAATTACAGCTATATCCCAAGCAATAGAAAGAATATTATTGTCTATCGACAAGAAAAATTATACTCTGGCATTATTTTACGATTTCACCAAGGCCTTTGACCATGTAAATCATAACCATCTATTATTTAAACTTAATAGACTGGGAATTAGGGGCTTACCACTTCAGTGGATCAAGTCATACCTTCACAATAGATCGCAGGTGGTAACATTAACCATTAATGGCATTAAGTATTCTTTTACCGCTCTTAATTCTAAATTGGGTGTTCCTCAGGGATCTACTCTAGGCCCACTTCTATTTTTGTTGTATATTAATTACTTACCTATCTCTTTATCTGGTTATGACACTATTTCACCAATTTTATATGCAGATGACACAACAGTAATAGTTTCAACTAATTCCCATCAATCCATAACCGACCAAGCTCAAATAGTTACCGATAAGATTAGCAAATGGGCACAGGATAATTTCCTAATTGTTAACCCACATAAAAGTAATTTAATACACTTCATGTCCTGTGGCCTGCCAATGGAAAGCATCATTGTAAGAATGGACCGCAAATCAATTGCACAAACTGATACTTGTAAATCTTTAGGAGTACTTTTAAACTATAAAATGTCCTGGACAGAACACATCAATTATCTTAGCAGTAAGTTAAGTTCTAGCTGCTACATTCTGAGACAGCTTAGTTTAACTGTGGAAAGAGAAACATTATTAAGCCTTTATTATAGTAATATTTATTCGCATGTACTGTATAGCATAATCTTCTGGGGATCTACCCATCTGTGTACCAAAAGATTTCGTCTCCAAAAAAGGGCAGTGAGAATCATAGTCCAGAAAGGGAACAGATCTCCCTGCAAACCGATTTATAAGGAGTTGAACATTCTTCCCATTCCATGTATATACATATTTTTAACTGTTATGTATATAAAAAATAATCTTTCTAATTTTAATGAGAATAATGTTATCCACAATCACCTTACAAGGGCAAATAGTGATATTCATTATAATTTTGTGCGCACTAAAGTCGCTAAAATGGGACCAAAAGAAATGGGAATAAGGTTGTATAATAAACTGCCATCATGTATAAAAACTGTGAACAGTATAAACTCATTCAAGTTGAAATTGAAAAGACATCTCCTGACCAAGATGTATTATTCCATTGAAGAATACCTCGGTGACAATTATTAGATCAATTCTGTGTATTAATAAATTATTTGTATATTTGTATCTCAATATGGGCAATTATGTATTAGCATATTTATCTTTTGACGTGCCTTATATCATATGCAATATTTATGTATCTGATCCTTTGGCAAATAAATTATTATTATTATTATAATGAATCGTGAGGTTTTTTTCAGTAAAATTATACCAACATTGCCTTCATCTTATTCCTTTGGCTTAGTTAGGTCCTTTTCCGAACTGCCTTTGTTCCCTGATTTATTTATCTAGCCAGTTTCATTCATCCGTTACATGGTATATTATATGCACCAGGGAAAATATACTCAAAATATACTTTTAAATAAACGTACTCACATGCTTAAAAAGACAGTATCATGCATAATTTTACCCAGTCTTTAATGCTCTAGTTGATGATGTTACATAACCTAGAGGTGCCCATATAAATCGAAACTTAAAGTTATAATCTTATTTATTTAGGAAATTGACCCTTCAAGAAGTTTTAGATCTGCTAGCGGAGGAACAAATAGACGATGTCCACCAAATATTTGTCGAGCCTCCAGAGAGTACTGTTTTGACTGATGAAGATTCAGGCGATGAAGAGAGTGGCTTGGCAGATAACTTATCTGGCCGCCAGCTTAGAGTAAGAGCAGAAGTGTTGTTTTCAAGAGCAGAAGAAAATGAACATGAGGATTCCATAGAGAGGGGTGATGATAACATTGCAACAGCTCAGTCAGAGACTTGTGAACCTGCCACCGGATCTTCGCACGTATTGAAAAGGAAACGAACAGAAAATCCTAAAAACCAAAGTGGAAAACTGGATAGTAATGTATCAAATCACAATGTGAAGAAGCAGCATGAAAATCCTAAATTTAAATGGCAGAAAAACCGGATATAAATGTGACCGATATTTTACTCACTAACGCAGACTATTCTGCCTTTAGAAATTTAACTGCTATTGATGTTTTGGAACTTTTTTTATGAGAACGTAAATTTCCTAGTCTCTAAGAGTAATAGGTATGTGCTTTTCTGCAATTTCCCTTTGCCTAACATTTCCCCCAAAGAGATGTATTTGTGGGAATTCTAATTCTCTCAGGATATAATGACGTCCCCGATAAGCGCCATTATTGGGAGGAAGTGGGAGACGTCCGGAACATTCTTGTGGGCAATGCAATGCGAAGGAACCGTTTCCTTGAAAATACACGCTTTCTACATTGCGCAGATAAAAATTATCCTGACCATATGGACAAATATTGGAAGTTGAGACTCCTAATGAACCTAGTGCAGGAACAAACGAGGAAGCAATTTAGACCTGAGCAAAATATGGATTATGACGAAAGTATGGTCACTTATTATGGATCAAATGGTTGTGAGCAATTTATCATAGGCAAGCCTATTAGATTTGGCTACAAGGTGTGGTGTTTGAACACAGCAGCTGGATACTTGGTTGATTTAGAGACATACCAAGGGAAGAGACATCAAGGAAATGAAGATTACGAAAAGAGGTATGGGAAAGCAGCGGCACCGATGTTATCAATGATGGACAATCTTTGAGCAGATGTATGGCACCTGCCGTACAACCTCTTTTTTGACAACATTTCACAAGTAATATGTACAGGTACTTCTGAGGTAATTTTTACATTATATTAGAACCTGGATACCATGACTTCAAGGAAATGCGAATTGTGATTTTTTTGTTTAACGAATGAATCTCCTGGTTGAGCTGAAGAGTAAAGGCTGCAGTGGCACAGGTACTATCCGCTACAACCGATTGCCAAAAGTATGCCTCCTAATGCCAAAATCTGCTTTTCAAAAGGAGCCACGAGGAAGTTATGAGTATTGCACTGACAAGGATGCATCAATTACTACTCTTGTTCAATTGGTAGATAATGGTGTTGCTATGGGTGTATCCACATGATATGGTGTGAAACCTGTTTCCAATGTTGCTCGGTATTCAAAAGCTACCAATAAGAAAATTGCCATGCCACGCCCAAAACTCTTTGATGTTTACAACGAGAATATGGGTGGTACTGACCTCATGGACCGAGGAGTGAATCACTATCGGGTCGGGGTGCGGAGTAAAAAATGGTGGTGGCCGCTTTTTACCTGGCTGATTGAAGTGAGTATTCACAATGCTTGGATACTAATGCGGAAAACGGGAGTGGATATATCGCAGCTAGAGGTAAGGAGGGAAATTGTTCAAACCTACCTTGTCAAATACGGAACTAGTTCACATTAGGGGCAACAAAGAGGAAAAAATACAGGATGACTCGCAGGTAAAATACTACGATATGATCGGATAGATCACCTCATAATCCCCACTCAAAATGGAAGTCGGCGAAAATGTGCTGGAAATTATTGTTCATCACAGACCAGTACTCAATGTTTGAAAAGTAATATTGGACTTTGTGTGAAATTCTTTGCCCCTTATCACTCTGAATTCAATTTGTGAAAAATTTACTAATAAACATAGAAGTTTTGAAAGATTTGACAGAATTTATTCCTTCGAACAAAAAAATACATCCATTAGCGAAAAGACCCTATCAACGTCCAGCGGTGCCATATGGCACCGGGGTGTATTTCCGGTTCTACTTAATATTACGTGAATAAAATTTATAAGAATTGCACTTAAGTATCATATTTAGAAATATGAACGATTTTTGAAACAAAAAAAACTTCAGCTTCCCTTTGCCTCCCTCTGCATATCTCCCCTCCATATATCATCTCCTCCAATAATTAAATCCCTTCACCCACTGCACCAACCACATTGCCTTCCTTTTCGTCCACTGCACATTCTCCATTCCCTTCCACACCCACATCTCAAACGCCTGCAGCCTATTCCCGTCCCCTTTTCCCCATAGTCCATAGAGCTTCTGCACCACACCATGCTACACACCATTTTACTATTTGCCAGTCTTTTCTTTACAACCTTACACAAGGTTCCAGCATTCTCCTATTGTTCAACGCTTCCTTCGCTAGAACTAGTCTCCTCCTAATGTCTATCCTCATATGATCACTTCTCTACAGCATAGTACCAAATTCATTAAATTGCTCCACTTCCTCCAGTTCGTGCCCTCCCCCACCTCCGCCTCACTTTCTTTGTCTAAAAATATCTCTTTACTTTGGTTTAATCTTCAATCTATATATTCCATACTGATTTTCAAACGCATCTATCACACGGAAGCATTAAAATAATTTAGTTAACTCCACTAAGTATTTACTATCACGACCCAGGATTCCACACTTAGTGTCATCTTCACTCCAACTGACTTTATCAGTAGTTTTATTCCCACACCTAACTCCTCACAAGACTCTCTTACCATTTCCTCAGCATAAATCTTAAAAAGCAAATGCGACAAAGGGCAGCATAAGTATCAGAGTACCTGAGTTAGTTTTCACCAATTACCTATTGTCAAACACCTTTTCAAAATCCACAAAGTAAGCAAAAACACACAGACTCACCCCAAATTTAGCTTATTACTGCCGAGTAAATATTTCCTTCATCCATTTTTGGTTTCCCTTTGTTAAGGACATTCAGGATTGCCTAATTATCAATTATACATAATTATAGTATTTTTGCAGTACTCTCATCTGCTATGGCATTACTACATATCAAATTCCAGAATTATTTTTCATTGTAATATTAATACTATAAGCAATAATAATAGTATAAAAAACAAAAAAAAAGTTTTTTTATTCCTGGCCACACAAATTTCTGTTAATTTTACATCACTATTAGTGACAAGATTCAACAATGACCATTTTTATGATCACCTCAAGTATTCCTGCAATTTCTATCCAATTTTAAAAGCAGATAAATAAAATCTGGGGGTTACACCCTTAGAGCCGGTTCCTGGTCTCTTGGACCTTACCTGGTTTGACCTCTAAAGGGGGGAAGGACGCCAAGTCCATAGGGTAAAGGGAGTAGGGGAAAGAAAGCGACACAATCACCCCATAATTAGGGGAGACTACGTCATATGCGAAACCATTCACCGGGTGGTCCGAACACCCGGCAGGCGAAATTTCTCTCTCGAAGGGTTTTTGGACAGACACAACTGTGTGAGTGTCCCTCTGACCCTTCGAGCTCGTAGCCTTAACCCCCCTTGAAGGGATCCTCCGCCACTACGGGGGCAGGCGGATGGCTCGTTCTTTGTTCATCAGAATCCAACCGTGGGTACCGCCCCCCTTCGGGGTGCCAGGCCAGCAATCTTCTCCGAAGAACCAGTTTACGAAACCTTTGGCGGAGTCCCATATCGAGCAAGCTCAGGCCGCTCGCACGGCCCTTCACTATGTCTGAGAAGTCAGCCCACCCTCCCCGTGGAGCTCGATGGGTGCCGAGTTTCGGTGGCCGGCCGGGTTCTGGCGTGGGGGCCCTGTCTGTGGGTGCGGACCGGTTCTTCGGAGAAGATTGACGGACCGGCACTCCATAGGGAGGCGGAACCCGCGGTTGGATTCTGATGAACTGGGGGCATTCCCGTGGGCAGAGGTCTCCTCGTGGTGCTGGGTCGGTGCCGTGGCTTGGTAGCTGAATGGGCACTGGCGCAGGGACTCCGCCAAAGGTTTCGTTAACTGGTTCTTCGGAGAAGATTGCTGGCCTGGCACCCCGTAGGGGGGCGGAACCCACGGTTGGATTCTGATGAACAAAGAACGAGCCATCCGCCTGCCCCCGTAGTGGCGGAGGATCCCTTCAAGGGGGGTTAAGGCTACAGGCTCGAAAGGTCAGAGGGACACTCACACAATTGTGCCTGTCCAAAAACCCTTCGAGAGAGAAATTTCGCATGCCGGGTGTTCGGACCACCCGGTGAATGGTTTCGCATATGACGTAGTCTCCCCTAATTATGGGGTGATTGTGTCGCTTTCTTTCCCCTACTCCCTTTACCCTATGGACTTGGCGTCCTTCCCCCCTTTAGAGGTCAAACCGGGTAAGGTCCAAGAGACCAGGAACCGGCTCTAAGGGTGTAACCCCCAGATTTTATTTATCTGCTTTTAAAATTTCTATCCAAGTGTTTTCATTCAATGTAGATAATAATGAAATGAGGCCTGGAATGCTATTGTGTAATTATAGAAATACAACAAGATTTATTTCTTTGAGCTACGGTTCCATTGAAAATTCATTACTAAACTAACTACCTCAGAAGACTTATTCCTTTTTCATGTTCAGAAGCTGAGTTAGTTATCACCTCCATGTACTTTCAATGCATGATTGGACTTGAGAAGTTAAAAAAAAAAAAACGTGTGTCGGAGACAATGAATACTAATCGATAAGTTTTTTCGATAAGTAAGAACTGTTTTTCATGCATAGTGATACATTATGGTAACAGAAACATTACTCATAAATGTATTAACTAGGTATTGTACATGGGGAGTGAAATGATCAAAAACTCATGTACTTTCTTACCTATTTTTTGAGTTTTCGGATACACCATCTCTGTCTTCGTAACTCCGTAAGGTGACACATCATCTTTGGCTGAAGCTTTACCAATTGACTCTGCACTCATTTCAAAGCATGAACATCTTTTCTGGAAGACTTCAATTTTTTTCTCAACCTAATTTCAAAGAGAAAATTTAATATCAATTTAGTGCACTAACAAAACAAATGAGATTGACAGAAAAAAGATGAAAAATCCACTTTGTTCACTAAAAATCAGCATAAAAATGTAATATTCTATACTGTAGGAGCTTCGATGACTTAAAAAGCTAAAAATGAATAAAATATGTAAATTACAGCAAAGAACCGAAAATCAGTCACCTTTTCCTTTTCAATCTTCAATGCTCGGATTTCTGCTCTCAAGTAATCGACGAGGTCATCCTTCTCCGCTTCCATTGATGAAAAATCGAAAGCAACTTCCCTCCGACCTGAAAATGTGAAACATTTTAAGAATGATAAGTTTGAATTTCATTTGAATATCAGCAAAAAACGCTGGTAGCCACCCTGAAACAACTCAGGAACTCAGTACAATTAAAGAAGAAATCGAATCAAGGCGATACTAACCATTTCCTTGTTCTCCAAAAGTGAAGTTTCCTCCCAGATTAGGACTACTGCCAACATGATAGAGCACCTGGAACGATAATGAAGACACATTACATTTCACTGCACTATTAATAAAATGATACAGCCATACCTGGATGCACGCACGTCAAAAGTTACAATTGGTTATGCTATACATTGAAGGCAGTAAACATTAACGACTTAATGGATCTCAACGCCATGATTAAAAAGAAGAATAAAAGAATTTCTCCGGTAAATTTGTGGTATTCCATTTTACAAATTTTATAATAATATAAAAAATTAATTTTATTAAAATTTTTTAAAAAAGAACATAATAAGAGCTTAAAATTGGAATATATTCAGCAGAAAATAATGCTAGTTAAAATTAAAATACTAATGGCGGGCATTAGAACATGGACGGAATCCTCAATCGAAAGAACATGAATATGCTGCAACGGACAAAAACAAACAAAACGTGTCCATTTGATCTAATATAATTACCGATGCACCAAGGCACACGGCCACGTGTTAACCCGGAAGCCGAACCTCGAACCACGCCCCGCGCTCCGGCGCAACGCTCCCGCCGCCCGCCGCACCACCATCGTTGCACTGCGGCGCAGAAAATGGCACCCGAAATGGATGCCGCGCGAGAATGGTCGCCCATCCGGGTGCGCGCCTTCCCGCTCGCGGCCACGGAACGAAGGAAGGAAAGCGAGAACGCGGCGTCGCCCGCACCGGGAACAAAAGCCCGTATTGTTGCGCATCGCGAGGCGTGGGGGTTCACCTCTGCGCGTCTCTCGCAGGTGAAACAAACCATCCAGGCTAGTCCCTTCCGACGACTGACCTCCCCCCCCCCCACCACACACAATCGAGCACCAAACCACCCCCACCACGTGCTGGCGACAAATGCAACGAAGACCAACCCTTTTCCTCCTCCCGCCGCCGGCTTTCCTCTTATCAGCGCGAAGGCGGGCCCGCGGAAGACCAACGCTCCAAACACACTCGAGTGGACGGTGGGCTAGGGAGATACCGGCTGGCGGGAAGGGAGAGATTATCTCCCCGTGGGAGTGGGGCAGATTGTGATATACATGTACTGGGAAAAGGAGAGGCGAGTGAGTATAGAGGTGTGCGTGGATATATTCTTCACGTGAAGGAGAGATAATAGGGGAGGAGGAGGCAGTAGAAGGGTGGTGGTGTGAGGAGGGAATGGGTTTTATGCCTTATTTGCTCAGAGCTCCACCCTTGCTCTCTCCCCCAACCCCCTCTCTCTCTCTCGCACCCCACCACCTCTACCACCACTGGCAACACATCCTCCTCTCCTCGCCTTATCGTGGATGTGGGTACACTCACCAGAGGCGCTTGTGTACGCTCTTAAGTCCCCATATCTCGGGTACCCCCCGTCTCTCAAATAGTTCGACAACACCCAGGAAAAAGAGCCTTCTTCCTGTTAAGCCGCGCGGCATATGGCGTTGTTTGAATTTCTTCCGAAGTCCCCCCCCCCCCCCCCATCCCCCCCTTCTACTCTTTTGCACCTTTCGCGCGCACGCCACACGTACCCTCTCCCACGCCTCCCCCCTTCCCCCTCCCACCCCACCACAGAGATAGTGCAGCCAACGCCGTGACAAGAAAACGTCACGCGTCCCCCCCCCCGGCTCGCTATGTTGGTACCCCCAGCAGCAGCGTGAGGCGCGGAAAAGACGATCTCGAGCAAAGTATCGGAATATCGAAGTCACGCAAACCAACATCGTCATCAGCATCATGCATCGATCCGATGATTGGTTTAGAGTAACTCGACGCTTTCCTCTCCGATCACCTACACGTGTCATTCCTGAAGAAGTCTTCACTTTAACGTCCCTCGTCATTATCTTCACGCATTCCATTCTCGGCATTCCTCGCAAATCCTCCCCAGTCGCGTTTCTCCTTCCAATCGAATTGCTTTCAATACTGTGCCGCACCAGATATATCTCTCCGACAAGATGGCTTCTCCTACTTCGTAGATTTTCATTACAAACCTATTACCCTTTTTAATGGCTCCTTCATTTGTGATTCTCTCCGTCCACATTCTATCATTATCATTCTTCGATAACATCGAGTTTACATTGCCTCCAACATTCATTGTCCTGCTGCCGTTAACGTCAAAGCTTCACTACCACATGGGAGCATGCTCCAAGCGTTAGTTGTAATGAAATGACTTCTCACCTGCGACCTATTGTAGCAGACTGTTAACAGAGTCATCTTGCGGTAGGATGCCTTTACAGCTTGCGCAACCCCACTCGAGTGGCAAAAAATGACTTGGAAACATTGCCAGCCCCAAGGTGGAGGGGTTAATTGCCCCCCTCCAAAACCCGGCGCATTTCTTTGCCATAGACCTTTAATTAAAAGCCTAATTTATTTTGTTGCTTTTTTGCTATTGAAGTTTGGTTATTTTACTTTACGGCTTAAAAAACCACAAGCTAAATGCGAATGTATATAAAAATAATATTGGAATTAGTCGAAACTTGGTGGTAAGCTAAAAGGGAAATATGCATTTAGTAAAAACTTGCTCTTATTAAAAGGCAAACTTTTGCTTCCAAATCACTTATAACGCGCCATTTTGCACATAGTTTGTTACTAATTTCCAGGACGTGACCCACGAACCCCACTTCTCCCCTGGGGGGTAGTCCATAAACTCCAAGAGCCCCTGTTGCCCTCCCCCCTCCCCCTGTCTGGTCTGGAGCCGGGAGGGTACCGAATTTTTACGAGACAAATATCAGCTGTTCTTCTGCTGAAGTTGTCTAACTAGTGCAATATGAACGGGAGTGAAACGCAGTCAATCCAAGGACTGTATGTAGGGAGGGAGACGCAAGAGACTCGGAAAACTACAAGCCAGGGTAACATTGCTGGAAAAATTCAGATTACTCGAGTTTTAGGGATATTATTTTGGCACCAACAGAACAGACAGGAGCGACGAAGATATTGATAGATACCTACACAGCTGAATTGAACACGATATGTAATTCTTAACGCCCCGGGCACTATAAGTGGCTACAACAATAACAGCCAGACAATAACACACTCCGTTGGAATGAAATTCACTTATTCTTCCTCCTTTCCCTCTGTCTGCCTTTTCCCCATTCTTCTTTTACCTCAGGTGCTCATTTCATATCATCCCCGTGAGGTCCAGTGGCGGCTCGCAGCATCGAATCGCATGTAGACGTCCGTTAACTTTTCCTAGGCAATTTGGACCTTTCCACCTCTCCAAACCGATGTTACGTCGCCTTTCTTGTGTGTGGTCACTGGCAATTTCCCGAATTCATATTTCCCCCTTTCGCTCGCTTGGGCCAAAAATCCATGATATGCATATATATATATGCACATATCTACACATATATATGGGTATACTGATATTAGATACATAAAAACTACTACGATCCTTTTCCCAATGACCGCCAGGTGGAAAAACAACGAAACCTCTATAAATTGGATGTTTACCTGATCATCTTCCAATTCATTGCGAATCCATTCGATGATTCTAATTAATGTTTTTTATATTCGACCCAATTCACCAATCACGTGACCCTATAGTTGGGTGAAGTCGTCTACCGCGTCAGGGAAAACCAGCGGGTCGGTCCCAGGTAAACATTCAACCCGATTATCCGGCTGCTGGGGGGGGGGGGGGGGGGTAAGGGAAATGGGAAGAGGTCGCAGTGTCGCAAATCAGCAAATTATTGTCAATGACCGGATTCCGTCACAAAACCAGGAATTTGATTACTCACGTGTTCAGAAAAAAACGCAATTAATTCGAGTCTTCCTGAGACGCCTTTGAGCTCGAAGGCACCTCTTTGGTCATCGGAAGATCCGATTCAGGTGCTCTCTCCCCAATGGAGCAATATATCACCGGAACCCGATATCCGAGTTCAAGCACCAGCGCCGTGCACCAAGAGAGATGAGCGCGCGAATCCAGTCGTGCGCGAAGCACTCGTACGGTCTTTCTCCAAACAAACAGCGAACTCACCTCAAGACGGATTCTTAAATTAGACGAATTCACATATTCGGTATTCTTTGTAATTTGTGTGTCGAGGTTCTCATTTCAGCCGCGGCGGGCGTCGTGCCACCTTGGGTTAGACCTACTAATTAATTCCCCAATTGGCACGAATTTTATAACTTGAATGATTAACATATTGACTTTCTTTAAGGTTGCAGTTCTTTTATTTCAGACAAAGTTGCAGCCAAGTGCTAAGAGATGATTTAGAAGGGAAATTAGAAAGGAACTTCAACAAGGCGAATTGCGCCTAAACGCGACCATAAATGTTGAATATAATAGCCGCAGGTAAAGGGACGACCTAAAATATCGAATCAAATACATCGGATGGTTGAAATGTAACGATGCAATGGCTTCGCTCACTAAGCATACCAAGTAGGTACCACGAGGGGGAGCGGAAAAATCAGACAAATTGATTCAGGGTTTCACGTAAAACACACAGCCATGTCCCCGAAACAGCCACGCAGGACTATTTTGAAGTTTAAAGGGTTGGTTAAGTACATAATGAATGCGTATATGAATCTTACATGCGGGGTTTTATTACTTAGCCAAAATTCAGGTTTTGCCCTTATTAATGCACTTTTTTAAGTTCTTAAGGTGGTTTGAGCGAGATAGTTCCCAAGTGAAAATAAAGTCTATATTTGAATATAAATTTAAAAGAAAAGCAGTTGTAAGAGATATTTAGTGTTTTTGTGAATATTTATGATACAAATTGTTTGTTTTATCTTTAAAAACTTCAGTAATTAACTAAACGAACGTATTTTAGGCTTTAACTTGACTTGTTATTGATATCACCAACCGTAATTTCACAAGTAATTATTTCACATTGGCGTAATAATTTTTGTACTTATTGCAAACTTTTGGTGCGATATCCTTGAATTGAAAAGACAATACACCAAACTGTAAGGAATACACAATCCAGGGAACAATATTTTAACATATTTTCAACATTAAAAAATCTGTACCTGAGGCACTTCACCTGGCAACAGTGTTAATTTTCTTGGGTTGGTAATTGGACTATGGAAATTGTGGTAAATTAATGAGTTCCTGGGATGGTTGACAAGATAAAGCAAATTTGATGGAAGATAGCTACTTGGGGAAAGATTGAATGATTAATAAAATAAGTACAATAGCTATACTAGTAATGTGATTTACTCTTACTCAGTTGAAATTATAATTATATTGCTGTGTGACAGGATTGGTTAATGTAATCAAGAATATTTGACAAAAGGTATTTAGTCACTTGAGGTAAGGTTGGATTATTATTCATATGGGAAGTACAGCACTTGTGTGAATTTTAGCTTATGAGATGCAGTTACATGATACTATAAGGGTAGGGTATATGAATTTGCAGTGGAGCACTTGTGATCAGACGGTTTGTTTACAAATAATTCCGTGCTACGTTGCCAAACTGAATCGTGTGATTTCCGGTCGTCTGCACAAAATTCCTTCACAACAGAGTTTTTCTGCGATTTTATCATTATCATTATGGTGAGTAGTACATGTATTTGTTGGAATAATTAATAAATCACATAAACTACACACCGTTAGTTTTTGACTAAATCTAGGTGTTCCAAATACAATTTTTAATTTATTTTCTTCCTCTGAAGCGCATGGCCGTAATCTATCCCATGTTAAATTACTCATATTCTAAGGCAAATTGCTCGAAAATTAGTGTAGCAAGGGGTATATATTTTTTTATCATTGGATAGATGGCATTTTTTTCTTTAAAATGAGATCAAATTCTAGGTGAAGTGATTTTTCGCTCAAACCACCTTAAGTTGTAGGTACCTAAAGTAAAATGCGCATGGTCGCGAGAGAGGGGGTGATAAATAAAGGCATGTTAGCATTTGGGGGCAATGAGCGCAAGACCAACCGTGTCAATCCGTACGCTATAACACCGAAAGAAATATGTTCAGTTCCGATAAACCGTTATACACCGCCAATCCATAGAAAGTCTTTTCAATCCCCGCGAACAATTCAAACTATTTTTATCGCGAGGGGACGTTAGACCATACTCCACAATCAGAGGGTGAAGGATTTTCGGGTTGACATCGGCGCAGGCCCCATTTTGACAGGACGACAGTGTCGCGAGCTGGAACTAACGCGAAACTGTCGCGTCCTCAAAATTGGAACTACGCCTTGAACGCCCGAAAATACTCGAGCTTCAAGAACACCACTCCGCGTAAGAGTCCACCACTTCGATTAACCGAAGGAACGATCAAACTATGTGAGATGGGAGAAATATGCGGAAAACCGGGATTTCCACGGAGGCGGATGTGTGGTGGGCACTCGGGAAGGAAACGACCGAGGAGTCGGGCGGGGGGCGAAGTTGAGATAAGGCGATGAGGTGACATCGAGGGTGGGGCAACTCTCTCGAACACCTTTTCCCTTGCCTGGGCGGCGGCGGGTGAAGTGACCGAGAGGTGACGTAGGAGGGCGCCGACGAGCGCCAAATACGCGCTTTGGGAAATGAATTGAGAGTCTTGTCGCACAAACGAAACGAACGACCGGAGGATATTATTTAACTTCATCGGATCCGGGTCAAAAAAATAGATTCGTTTTACAACGGGCAGGATGTATAAACATTCGGGCGGAAACGATGGAAAATTTATCGATAGAGTTACGTCATAACACGTTTCGTACACTTCGCTGCATTGTGACGAGGATCTCGATCAATAACGCAGAAGCTAGGAGTACGAAAATTCCGTAGTAGTCCTAATGAGAGTAATAAAATGTTATTCGAGCAACAAAAAAAATAACAAGGTTAGATAAAACACAGCTGATGGAAGGATTATTGGGTAGGGAACCAATGGAGGGAACCCGTTAGGCTAAGATTATTTAAAAAATTCGATCACGCGAGTATCAGGATGACGAGGGGGATATAATCTTAACCCCGCACTCTGGAGCAAACTGTGGCGACAAAATATGAACGAGTCCTCACTCGCTTCCTAAAAATTATTCCATTCTTCACGCCTGATGTCCTAACAAACCCTGACAGACGAACTTGCGCCGGGTGGCAAGGTAGGAGGTAGATGAACCCACCAAACCTACCGGTTACGCTCCAAAAGCTACCTTTACATCATAAAAGAGATAATGAATACCGAGTTGACATCAAGTTATACCCGATCAGCTGTGTTGGTTTACGGGGAGGTTAATTCCGTGCCCGTGACCAACCACAGGACACACGTGCACTCGACTCAACAATGGGATCCTTCACTGGGCAGGACGCCCGCGCCGGCGCGCCAATGGTGGTCATAACGCCGCGGCGCGGCGTTATGACCACCATTCACTCTTTCTGTGATTGTTTAAATGGGAATGGGATACCGCGCCCCAGGGGACAATCAAAGAGCAATCACACTCCACATTCACTCACCAGTGAAACACCTACACACTCGATCAAACACAACTTTGGTTAGGAAACTCACTCAAAAAGAGACAAGCCAACAACACGGACAGAACTAAATTTAAAAGGGGGACGACAAAAATATTAAGGAAAAGACGAGGTGTGTGTGTCGGATACGCATATTTCGGCCACAAGGTGTGCGTCCCTCTTCAGCGAACTGAAGGCTAACAAGCACTTGCAACACAAAGTTGTGGCCCAGCGTCCAGCGTGGCGAATCGTTCTGGGGGGGGGGTGGAAAACATACAAGCTTTAGGCATTTCCCCCTCGCGCACGGAGTGACTTCAAAGTGGCATGCATCAACCTTCTCTGAGAAATATATATATATATATCGACCATGCATATACCGACCATAGATGGGAATGTAACAAAAATAATTAACTGATTAAAGTTTAAGTTAATCTCTTTAAAAAGTAACTAGTTAAAGTTATATGTTACTTTTCTGAAAAAGTAACTGATTAAAGTTTAAAAAAAAGTAACTCTTGGTACATTGAAAGTTACTTTTTCAGTTACTTTTAAGAAACTTTTAAAAGCAATTTTTAGCAATTGGGATACAATAAATACAAACTTCAAATTCAAGAAAAAATTATTTAACTTTTTTTAAAAAGTCATTTAACTTTAGTAACATTCTCATTTCAAAATTTGTATCGGGCAAGCGAAAAAAATTTTGCGGTCACTCCACTCAACCGCGCTGACGACGGGATGTCGCAGAGTGACGCGTAAACTGGCGCATTTTACAGATGCGATACATTGAATGAACCCGTCCCCCTCGTAATCCGTCACAGGTTTTTAGGTGACCCCCTTTCTCGTGTTCAACTCTACGTAGCATTGATGACACGACGTCGAAAGGCATTCGTGTCCTCGCGGACATGGTCTCGCGGTTACTCGTTCATAAACTTTGGCGGTCACTCCACTCAACCCCGCCTTTGTTTGGATGTATTCATCTGGGCCTATTCATCGCATTCTTGCACAATTACTCAGCTTATATTGATTGCATTCTTAGACACAGTTTTATTTTTCCATTTCTCTGCTGGGCAAGCTTTACGCCCGAATTGGAACAGGTCGACAATCGGCAAAAATTAACTGAAGTTAGTTAATGTATAATTTTAACGATTAAAAGTTAAAATTTCACTCTTATAAAAAGTAACGGATAAGTTAAATAATTAACTACATTTTTAAGGATTAATTTTAATCGTTAATCCCAACTATGATACCGACCCCTTATACATTAAGTCCTCTCATCAGCTACATACTGTAATACCTTCCCTTTTCCTCGATTACCAGAGCCTGGCGTATAACAGGGTATACCCTATCTTCTTCACGTGTAGCATAAAGCAATTAAACACGCTTTCAAAAAAGGCGAAGGCACGTGTTTAGTTCACACGTGATATGAGCGGAACAAATCCAGCACATTTTGAATGGCGTATCGTTTCCACGGCAAATAACACAATTTTCGAGCATTAAATGTAAACTTTGGTCCTATATTCCTTACATTCTGTTTATTACGGATGGCCTGTACATAAGTAAGAAGTTGAAATACATGCGTTAAATAGTGTTGTAAATATTATTTTCATATAACTATGACGACTGGCACATACAACGAAATCATTTTAAAGATGTCAATGGTGGTCCAAAGCCCACATGAAAAAAGATGATGGGAAATGTTACGGAGTAGCCACACCATATATGAAACTGATGAACAGTTCATTGCGCAGGACAATGCGACGTACGGTACGATAATAAGCTTCCGTATTCCTTGAGAAATTTCTATTTTTTAAACGACTCCGTTTGCGGCCCGTGAGGAAGCAACATAAACGGGGGAGAAAGGGTCATCTTGCGCTGCCATTTCTGCAATGCCGATAGCTAACTAATATCCTCTCGCGCCCGCCCGATTTCCCCTATACGAGGTTATGTGAAATAAAAACAACTGAAGACCGTCGTCGTCAGAGGTTGTGTAGTACATGAATTCGAAACAGTTCGAAAGTCATTGAATCGTGAATTCAGTCATTCGTAGTGCAACAAATATTGCAGTGAAAATGTTTGAAGAAGTTTGTTGTACAAAGCGTTTCTATGCTGTGTGTGTTTGCTGCACTCGTGTCTCAATTCTCTTAACTAAGGACTATTTGTGCTGCTTTTCATGAGCCATTGAGCTATCCTTATGGGAGGAGAAAATGCTTCGGAAAGATGGTCGGTCAGGATCATGCTGCATGGGCATGCAACACTCGATAGGTCATCCAAGGGTTTCCTAGTGAGAGGATGACCCACTCAACGTCGTTCGTCGGTGGCAGTTTCCGTTCGATTTATGGTTCCCCCTTATCGCTAACCGTCTTTGAAGGAAGGAAAGAGAAACCTCCAGTAGTATGTTGTTGTCGCAGTCATGAATATACATATGGATCTAAATCTTCGGCAACACTGTACGGGCGGAGGTGTTGCCTAGCTTTCCGCAAAAGATAGGTCGCGCTGCAGTCGGCATGGTTCCGCTTCTGTGTGTCAAAAATGGCCAGTTTAATTGAGAGGCCAATTCCTGCACCTTTATTTCCACTATCTCCATCTGGGCCTTTCCTTATTAGAACCACCTTCTCTAGAGTGGCGGCGCTACAATCTGCTTGGTCCTGATTTTTCGGTGCATGCGGAATGTTTGGCCAACACACACTGGGGGAAGTTTAGGATATTCATGGTCGCAGTGATTCCTTGGGTTTTCAAAGCGCCCCTCGAATGCTGGCATGAAATGCATCCCTTGACAATGAATAACAGGAAGTGTGTAGTTTTTGGGTACCTATCCAAGAGAGTGCAAACAGGGCCGTCTTTTGGGATCGAGGGGCCCCTGGGCCCTGCGCGGCCCTTTTAAGGTGAGCATGCATACAATTCAACTCAAGTAGTATCATTTGGTCACTTTTTTTACCATTAAATCCTTCCTAGTCCTTACCTAAGGAATCTACAAAAAAAATGTGGATGCAATGGCAGGATACACGGGTCAGGATGGAGAGTAGAAGTAGGAGGTGGAGCAGGAAGAGGAGGAGTATAAGGAGGAGGAGTATAAGGATGAGGAGTATAAGGAGGAGGAGAAGGAGGAGGATGAGGATTAGGAGGAGTAGAAAGGCTGGTGCTAGGTTAAATATTATCTGTCGAAAAGTTTCCAGTGGTATACAATACTTTTTATATAATTATTCATGTTTTGCTGATTAATAAATGAAATCTAAACTTATTTTGTGATTGTGTGACTGGTTTCAAAGAAATTGTGTTAATACATGACTAATATGTTGTGGTCTGTGTCTGCATCACTTCCTGGGTAAGTATGCGAGTTTTTAACACTATTCCTGTATCTGTGACGTACCATGATATAATCTATCTGGAACCTATCTGTGTCTTCCGGCTTCTTCCAAGTGTACCTACGTCGAGGATGATGTCTGAACCATGTATTTATAATTACTAGGTTATTTCTACGGCAAAACTCCACAGCTTTCTCGCCCCGGTCGTTTCTCCTTCCTAGCCCGTAATCGCCCACCTCCCTCCCATCTCTTCCTTCGCCCACCACCGCGTTCCAATCCCCCATTACTACCAAGTGCTTACTCCTAGGTATCCTACCAATTATTTCCTCTAGCTGATCGTATACCCCATCTATCTCCTCCTCTTTATATTTTGGTAGACATATAAACCTGGATCATAACTAAATTCGTTGGATCTGCCTTTAGTTCCACGACTATAATCCTATCACTCACCTGTTCTGCATACACTACTTTCCTACCTAGTTTCCTATTCATTACGAATGCAACCCCGCGAAGACTTTCATTCCCTCCACTATAAATTACTCTATAAAAACAACACCTAGATTTCGTAAAAAAAAACTAACGGCGTTTAGTTTGTATGTTTTCTCAACTATTTATAAAAAATAAATTATTACTCACCGCAGTAATTTTTACAGAATCGCAAAAACAAACCTGCTGTTGTGGAGGTTATTAAGCCGTGCGGCGTGAAAACATAAGTTAGAGAATTGTGTACTTTTATTTATTTATTTACTGAGAATTTTGGTCATATATAACTATATTTTTACGCCATTAATACTCATTTCATTTAAGTATTCCACTCCAGCTGATTGGTAGGTTCTTGGACAGTCCCCATTCTGCATCCCAACCTCATAGACATTGTCTCGCTTTCCCTCCAAATGATGGCCCGTTATTAGATCCTTCTTAAATTACTCTAATCTTCTACCCCCTCTTATTTCGTCCAGAATTCCTATCCTCTTCCATCCTCTTCCACGCTTCCCCAGTGTTCTCCCCTCTATCACTCTCTTCAACAATGCCCTCTACTCTCAAAACCTCCTCCATCCATCTCTTCTGCCTTCTCCGAACCTCTGCCACAAGCTTCCTCTCCTGTACAACCATATACAATACCTCCTCGTTTATCTTTCTCGCCATCCAGCTAACCTTCTCCATCCTTCTCCAAACACACATCTCAAAAGCCTCAAGTCTACGCACATCCTCCCTTCGCAATGACCAAGTTTCCGACCCATATAGCGCCACGCTCCATATTAAAGTCTTCACCAGCCTCTTCTTTACGTCTCTTCTCAGGCCCCCCCTCATCAATTCCCTTCTCTTCGAAAATGCTTCTTTAGCTAGCGCAATTCTGAATCTGATGTCCTTACCACTAAACCCATTCTCCTCCAAAATACTACCCAGATACGTAAACTGCTCGACCTGCTCTATCTTCTGCCCTCCCACCCTTATATTCAGCCCCGCCTTCTTATTTCTAGAAAATCTCATTACTTTCGTTTTCTTGTGATTGATCTTCATCCCATTACACTAAGTACCCATGGACTGGAAAATTGCAATTGTCACTCCCATATTCAAAAGTGGTGACAGGGACCAGCCATCGAACCACCCACCAATATCGCTCACATCCATCTCTTGCAAAGTCCTTGAACATATAATTGTAAATAAGTTAGGGAAATCAGTTACCTCTGAACAGACTGCAGAACGAACGGATTTATGTCATTTTCCCGGGAACGAAAAGAGACCATTACAGCTGCCAATGAGACTTTTATCTAGGTTTGTCGTTACGTAGTGCAGCTCTTAGTAGTAGTAGTACTCCCTAATACTTGTATCCTTATCTGCTACCTAGCACTTACAGCACGCCATGCATGTTTTCAGCATAATTTTTGAATCTTTGTCCGTTTATTTAGTTGAGGCATACATCAATAATAACGGTCCCTCTCCATTGTAATAATATCTGTAGTGTAGTGCATGCTTGCGAGCCTTCGCCTCATGACAAGCATTGGCGATTTATGCTGATGCATCAATATTCGTAGTCACACTAACTTTAGGGTTTAGTGAAATGCATGTTGGTGACTACTCACCCCCTGCCATACACCCTTACTGTTTAATTAGTCATAAAATGTCCACTCATCGTAGGAGATAGAATTAAAACTGTGAAGTATAATTCATTAATCCAAATGAAATAGTTACTTTGTTTAGGAGAAAGATATCTTATTACATAAAATACAGAACTACCAGCAATGTTCGATGGCCTTTCGCCCGCTGCAACAGACAACAGCTAAACACCAAACAGCGCCCATCGATTGCGCACTGTTTGGCGTTTAGCTGTTGTCTGCTGTTGTCCGTAACAGGGTGTTTCACAGAACTGTTTCGTTTCGAATCTGTTTCGGTTGCGAAACAGTTGCAATGAAACTATTGCGTTCTTTTAGTGCCACCACTAGCAGGCATTCGAGATGTGGGTGTGGAGGAGGATGGAGAAGGTGCGTTGGACGGAAAGGAAGACAAATGAGGAAGTGCTTGACATGATGGGCGAGGAGAGGAAACTTATAGATGAGATTAGGGGAAGACAGGGTAGGTGGCTGGAAGGGGTAATGAGGGGCGATGGTTTGCTGAAGGCCGTGATAGAGGGCAGGATGTTGGGTAAGCGGGGAAGGGGAAGGAAGAGAATAAGTTTTATGGACGGGATGAAGAAAGGTAGGACTTATGCTGAGATGAAGAAAGAAATACTAGAGGTAGAAAGGGCACGGCACGTGTAAGAGTTCGTTGGATAGTCTCTGACTATTCATCACAACCTACCTCTAACCGGTAGATTACTGTAATGAATGAACTTTCATCGATGATTAAACATTAGAAGTGTTGAGTATGGGCATGATTAGAAATGAAAAACTCTCAACTGTAATTAAATATAACTTTAGCATGTGATAGTACTCTTAAGAACATTTCCTTATAAAAAATAATATTCCTCCTGTTTGTGAGGTATCACCCAAAAACATAGCAAGGAAATATAGATATGGGCATATATGTCTGCATTTTTGGAGAGCAATTTCGGCTGCTGGATCGGAACCTGTATTAAGAGCACCACCACCTCGAATGACGTCCGAGGATTACGTCCGAATCCTTCGCATTTTCATCGTTGCCATGGATAAACGAAGTAGTGCGAAGAAAAATGTAAAATATTTCTTCTTTACTGTTTTTTGTCTTTTTTACTTGAGCATTTACTAAATTATTATTTTATTTGTTATAAACTATGTATTTGCACATTCACAGCTTATTTATTTGCGCAGCCATAGTAAATCTACCGCCATGCTTGAAAGATGCATTGAACATACGTTTGTATTCACGATTAAAAGAGGAAATACTATTTCACGGTGGTGTTCTGTTAAGTATCGTAGGTTATAGTGAGAGAAGGTGAATCTCAGGACCTTGCCAAAGTGCGAGAGGAGGAGCAAAGCCAAGGAAAAATGAGAGGGAAGGGAAAACATTCTGAGGAATTCACGGCGAGAACGAGTTCAATGATACGTTTCAAATGCATACAAGGTCATCTAATGTGCCTCCGTTTGGAGGCTAGTGCGAATAGCACTCGGGTAATTCACGCGGCCAGTAATCCGTCACTGGCTTTGACGATGAGTCCATCACCTTACTGTTTTCGAATTTCCCTCGTCGTTGCCTAGGAATAATATGCCATAAGAGAGAAAGTGTGGCGTTGTATGTGGCAGAAACGTGGACCTTGAGAAAGGAAGACGAAAATAGGTTGAAGGCTTTCGAGATGTGGGTGAGGAGGAGGATGGAGAAGGTGCGTTGGACGGAAAGGAAGACAAATGAGGAAGTTCTTGACATGGTGGGCGAGGAGAGAAAACTTCCGATGAGATTAGGGGAAGGCATGGGCTGGAAGGGGGAAAATGATGGTTTGCTGAAGGTAGGGTAGGATGAGGGTAGATTTACTGAGGGTAGGATGTTGGGCAAGCAGGGAAGGGGAAGCAAGAGAATCGGTTTTATGGACGGGATGAAGAAAGGTAGGACTTACGCTACACGCAAAAAAAACGGTTGTTTTCGGTAACCTTGTAAAATTTGTGGTAACGTGGTTGTAAGTTGATGAAACAATTGCAGTTGGTCACCCTAATTATCTATTGGTCACGGTAATTATCCGAGCTTGGTAATAAGCAGCAGCACGACTGGTCGACTCGCCCTCGGTTACAATGGCTATGCGGCTGGTAACGGGGGGAACCATCTTTTCAAAGTTGGTGCGACAGGCAGTCAGTTGCCGCGGCACACACGACCAAGTCTGGAAGCTCGAGGAACTTGCTGGAGTGGAAGGGGGGAGCAACGTGGTAGGAGTGATGATACGCTTGGAGCGGGAATTGGAAATAATTATCTTTATTCTCAGTAATATTGCATTTATATTCATACTATGTGGCAATATAGGTTTCAACTAATTGATGCCAAATAACTGTCATCGTGATGTAATGACATTTCCTCGGACTATCACGGAATTTCCATTTAAAAATTAGTTCTCGAAGTTACATTAATCCTCGGAAGTGGCCACATAAGAATTTCTTGAAGATGCTTTATTAATATCGGGTGCGAGAATGTGCGCGATGTGTCGTAGGGAAGATGATCATGCGAATTAGAGACTATGTCGTCAGGTACGATAGGATAATGTATTATAATAAAGTATGCCACATTGTTAATATTACATATTCATAGTATGTTAAATATATGTTTTTCATTTTTTTCTTTTGAGAGGGCAAGGGAGTCTCGACAGAGAATTTCATGAGTCTCAGCAGAGACTGTGTAGGATTCATGTTTCAATTCCCAACACAACTTGTAGAGAGATTCAAGGCAGCCATTTTAAGATAGTTTCAACACAGATCCTTCCACTAGAGCTTGGTAACGAGACCATTTTACTGAATAACTCAAACAATGAGAGATGTCTATCACAACTATGGGTCTGGTTAAGGCATAAACCGCCTTTTGGTTATGGTTACCAGTACGACGCGGTGACGGCAACCCACGCAAGGTAACCAAGTGAGATGGTAATCGTTGCTATCTTTCTGGTTAAACGAAAATTATCCTTCTGACTTGGTAGTGGTTACCAGCTTATGAGTTCATGAAACCACCTACTTCTCTGCGTTTAAGATGAAGAAAGGAAGACAAATGAGAAAGTGCTTGACATGGTGGGCGAGGAGAGGAAATTTCCGAATGAGATTAGGGGAAGACAGGGTAGGTGGCTGGAAGGGGTAATGAGGGGCGATGGATTGATTAAAGGCCGTGATAGAGGGTAGGATGTTGGGCAAGCGGAGAAGGGGAAGGGAGAGAATCGGTTTTCATCTACATTTACATACTACCCCGCAAGCCGCCTCAATAGGCGTGTGGCGGGGGATGTTAGGACACCAGCCGTTTACATATAAAAAGGAAACGCGCAAATGAAATTACGCCTTGCATTTATTAAAGTCCTTTATTGTTCGAGGGAAAAACGAATTCCCATACCTATCCATTCGGCAAAATATCTCTCTTAATTTATCGTTTCTGTCGGACCTGGAAATATAGTGGGGTTCTAATATGATGTTCTCCGTGTCGCTCTTAAAGATATCTATTCTTAATTGTTCAAGCAATCTAATTGTAAGCCTAGCGCGCAGCCTCCGAGTCTCTAGCGGCTCCCAGCCTAATTCGTTTAACATCTGTGTAACGCTGTCTGTACGCCCGTAGCTGTTTTTGACGAATCGCGCAGCTTTCCTTTGTATTTTATTAAGTTCCCGGACTAAGTCTTTCTGCACCGGATCCCATATGCTCGCTGCATATTCAAGGTGTGGCCGGACGAGTGCGAAATAGCTCCTCTCTTTTACTTGTTCATCCGAAAATCTTCCCACAATACGCTTGACGAATCCTAGCTTCTTCAGAGCTCTGCCACAAATATTTCTTATATGTGCTCCCCACGATAGGTCCGAAGTTATCGTAACTCCTAGATACTTCACTTCATCTGTCGCCTTTATGTTAACACCATCCACAGCATATACATGGAAATAGTTGGACGACCTCCGCAAGAAATGTACCGCCGTGCATTTGCTCAGATTAAGTTCGAGTCCCTACTCTTGGCTCCACACATGAACGTTGTTTAAATCCGATGATAGAATTTCAAAGTCAGAGTGATCACTAATTTCGCGATAGATGACAGCGTCGTCAGCAAATAAACGTATTTTACTGTTAATTCGAGAGCAGGTTTTATGGACGGGATGAAGAAAGGTAGGACTTATGCTGAGATGAAGAAAGAAATACTAGAGGTAGAAAGGGCACGGCACGTGTAAGAGTTCGTTGGATATTCTCTGAATTTCATCACAACCTACCTTTAACCGGTAGATTACTCAGATGATAGGTCCATTGATTTTTAAATTACTTTATTTCTCTTTTCCGACGTTTCGCATTTGCATACATATGCTTCTTCAGGGCTACAATGAGAATTAACATTGTACACCAATTGAATATGGTTTACAATTCGGAAAAAAATATCGTGGTCCCACGAGATTCCACTTAAGACAGGTGGGTGTAGATATTCCAGGTTAAATAAGGTAAAATCAGGCACCAATCAATCTCGTTCATTTAAGTTTTATTAGCTCACGCTCTCGCGATACCTAGCCCCCCAGGCATGTGGCAAAATGTTGATAACTCGGCTATTCCTAATTATCATTCCACACTCAACGAAATACTCTACAGTCTTTTTCCCACGCTCTTCCAGGCCTCCTTTGACGGAGCTGCTCCATCGCTCTCGCAAATGACACTCGTTGCATTCGTGGTGGGCCGACTCTCGTTCCGCGCTCGAGATAGTATTATCTGCTTCAGATAGACGCAAAATCAGCGAGAGACGCGGAGCCCTTCGAGCTGGGACCGTTGAACACGAGAGCTGCGCGGCGAAAAAAACGTCCCTACGGTCAACAAGCCTCTTTGTGAAGAAGAATGTTATCATTTAAGAAGAAGAATCACCAGGTTTCACTCTGGAAAAGCACATGCGGTGCAGCGCATTGAAAAAGTCAGTGTCCCAACTCAGATATACCACCTCAGTACACGCACTATCACTTTCAAATGTCGGTCAACACGACGAAAAGATTCGAATTATTTAAATTATTTTTGTATTGAATCGAATCCATTTGCGGTAACTCGTGTGGATGCCGTAAGCTCGGCTTGAAATGTACTCGCTTGCGTGCAAATTGTAATGGTGAAAACTGTTTGAAAGCCCCCGACGTTAGGGCTGCAAGCGGTCATACCGGTTGGTTTTAACGGAAAAATGACTCATTTTTGCCCAAATAATGCTCAAATAATGACCAAAATTGACCAAATAAAACCAAAACCTTACTGAAACCGGCCAAACATACTTGAGTATATGTTTCCTGGAGTCCTGCATTCTCCGCCAACTCGCAAACTGGCGGCCAACTGGCCGACTAAGCCATGAAAATCTGTAAAATGCGTGATTCGAACATTGTGCGTCCATGAACATATCTTGTAATGGCGCGTCTTCAATTCGCGCAGTGCAAGGGATATATATATATAACTTAATAACAAGGGATATATATATATGCTTATATATATATATATATATAATATATATATATATAATTATATATGGGTCATTCCACCTCAATTCAACAAACGTTTGTCCCTTAGGGTCTCAGATTTTGATAAAAATTGGTGTATGGGTACAATATTAACTCAAACTGTATACCCTCAAACCGTTTTGTGAAAAAAAATTTTTTGAGTGAATTATGCATATTTTAATTTTTTCGCATTTTTAGCAAAAATCCGTGCCTTAAATCATATTATCACTTATATCTCCGCTTGTAATTGTCATAAAACAATGATTAATAGCTTTTATTAAAGCTAAATATTTATTGAATGCAAATATATCAATAAAAAATTATTTTCTTCTATAACCTATTGTTGTAAATTACTAATGTTTAAAATATTGTTAATAAACTTTTCTCAAATACTCCATCTCAGAATCGGCCGAAACTTTTTTTCCGTAATCTAAACATATTCAGCTAACTATTCCAAAAATAAAATTTAGTGCCAACTCATAAATGCGTTTTTTATAAATATTTAAACATTTACAATTTTCTCTCGCGCGGCCCTTGTTTCAAAAATTGTTAATGCACTTTTCTCAAATACTCCATCTCAGAATCGGCCGAAAATGTTTTTCCGTAATCTAAACATATCCAGCTAACTAGAAAAAAAAATAAAATTTAGTGGAAATTCATAAATGCGTTTTTTATAAATATTTAAACATTTACAATTTTCTCTCGCGCGGCCCGTCAGCTTCCCATTTGGAATACATGCAGCAGACACGTGATGCAAGCCTAAACATTTCCCTAATTGCTCAAGGTCGTGGCTATATGAGATAAAAATATATTATAAACTATGAATGTTAACAACAATTGTTATTTTTTCTGTTAAATGGATGTTTGCAGAGAAATAAACCATTGAGCCCCACTTTCTCTTCGTGAAGTTTTTTCTAACTACTCCGACACAATCGATTGAAAACTCTTGCTCGGCGTTAATGACAATGGAAAACGGACACATAAACAGAAAACTAATTTTAGGAAATTTGAAAGGGATATTTTGTAATAAGGAAAAATATGCCGAAGATACTGTTTCATTTTCAAATTTTGCAGAGCTCAGACCTAAGAAGTGCGTTCTTGCGGGAGCATCAGGAACTCACACCGTATGCGTGTGTCTGGTGCATCAAATTATTAAATTCATGATTTTAGGTGCTATTTTTTCACCACTAAATCCAGGGGATAACACCGAGCCGTTGTTGTCATATAAAGACTTTTTGTCAGCAATGATGTGTTTCCCTGCGACCGACCGAGTCATGCCATTTGAACGAATGTAAAAACTGCCCTGGGCCGAGCAAAATTTGGAATTCAGTAGAAGAACACTTTGATGGAAATTTAATTGATAGCATTACTTACCACCAATGGGTGCAAGCTAACCATTGCTCCCTAGAAAGTTTTACAAAATCTACCGATAACTTTTTGAAACTTTTATTGAAAAGTTACAGAAACTTCAGCCACATGACTACATTGCTAAAAATCAATCTGATTTTCTTAGAAATGTAAAGCATAACATCCAAGTGGGGCAGGTTCTCGTCATTGAAGATTTTCCAGAAAATTACGCTTTCGTTTTACAGGACAGCATGCAAGGTATGCTTTGGAATAACGGCCAAGCAACAGTTCACCTCTTTGCTTGCAATTATCGACTTAAAGTCCAGGATAATGTAATCCCATTGAACTTCGTAATCATATCAGACAGCCTGAAGCATATACCATCAACTGTACATGTTTTTCAAAAACTTCGCCTTAAATTCTTGAAATTGAAAGTTCCGAAGCTTCAAAAAGAAAAATATTATTCAGATGGTTGCTGCTCATTATAAAACAAGTATAAATTCAGAACTTATCTCTTCACAGGAAAGATTTCACAGTCTCTGCAGAATGGCATTTCTTTGCTACATCGCATGGTAAAGGGCCAAGTGATAGACTGGGAGGAACTTTGAAAAGACTAGCAGCAAGAACAAGCCTTCAGCTTCCATACAAAAAACAAATACGTACACCTATAGAACTCTTTAAACGGGCAAAAGATCATATTTTAGGAGTGGATTTTGGCTACGCAAAGAAGGAAAAAATTGGAAAACATTCCGATGTACTTGCGAAAATATTTCGTCAGGCAGTTAGTATACCAGGCATTAGGGAGTTTCATGCAGCAATACCCGAATCAAATGGAGTGATTATAATGAAGAGACTCTCTTCGTCCAGCAAGGGATGAGGATTCAGCTGTAGTTGCATGCAGGAGTATCATTATCTTCAAATAAAATATTTCCGAGAGGACCCCTTCCTACATGGTAGGACATCATATGTTTACGGAAAGCATGCTAACTTAACCATTTTACATTTGTTATAAATACAAGGATTTTGCTTTCTCGTTAGTTTTCAATCGATTGTGTCGGAGTAGTTAGAAAAAACTTCACGCAGAGAAAGTGGGGCTCAATGGTTTATTTCTCTGCAAACATCCATTTAACAGAAAAAATAACAATTGTTGTTAACATTCATAGTTTATAATATGTTTTTATCTCATATAGCCACGACCTTGAGCAATTAGGGAAATGTTTAGGCTTGCATCACGTGTCTGCTGCATGTATTCCAAATGGGAAGCTGACGGGCCGCGCGAGAGAAAATTGTAAATGTTTAAATATTTATAAAAAATGCATTTATGAGTTGGCACTAAATTTTATTTTTGGAATAGTTAGCTGAATATGTTTAGATTACGGAAAAAAAGTTTCGGCCGATTCTGAGATGGAGTATTTGAGAAAAGTTTATTAACAATATTTTAAACATTAGTAATTTACAACAATAGGTTATTTTTTTTTAATTTTGAGGATACCGGGACTAGCCACGGTAGTTACCTTTACGGAGTCACCCGCAAGTGCACATAATATAGAAGAAAATAGGTTATAGAAATAGGTTATAGAAGAAAATAATTTTTTATTGATATATTTGCATTCAATAAATATTTAGCTTTAATAAAAGCTATTAATCATTGTTTTATGACAATTACAAGCGGAGATATAAGTGATAATATGATTTAAGGCACGGATTTTTGCTAAAAATGCGAAAAAATTAAAATATGCATAATTCACTCAAAAAATTTTTTTTCACAAAACGGTTTGAGGGTATACAGTTTGAGTTAATATTGTACCCATACACCAATTTTTATCAAAATCTGAGACCCTAAGGGACAAACGTTTGTTGAATTGAGGTGGAATGACCCATATATAATTATATATATATATATATATATATATATATATATATATATATATATATATATATATATATATATATATATACTCAATCATACGAAAATGACGCTCAAAGGCGCGAATAAATTCAAACATTCATAGGAAAATGGAAATGGATAGGTACACATAAAAGGACGAACACAGGGTTTGGTGGGGAAGATGAAAATGAGTCAAATCCAGACAGAAAAAATTTCACCTTAGCCGGGATCCCGGCTAAGGTGAAATTTTTTCTGTCTGGATTTGACTCATTTTCATCTTCCCCACCAAACCCTGTGTTCGTCCTTTTATGTGTACCTATCCATTTCCATTTTCCTATGAATGTTTGTATATATATATATATATATATATATATATATATATATATATATATATATATACATATATATATTTTTTTAGGGTCCAGTCCGCCGCCAGTTGGGGAGTTGGCAGAGAATGCAGGGCTCTGATGTTTCCTGGAACATGTCGTGCCTTTGAAGAGGGAAAGTAGTTGAACGACGTATTACAAACTGTGTCAAATAAAACTTTATTTACATGAAAGTAATGCAAAATTTAAAAAACTCCTACTTTCCAAAAAAATAACTTGCACGTACTTCCTAACTAGAAATTTTCGGTAACAAAAAAGTAAAATATTTACTTCGATGAGTGATAGATATAATGTGATTACATCAGACACGTTTTCCAGACTAGAAGAACAAAGTCAAGAACACAGAGTCAAAAATAGCGACAAGTCACCCGTCATACAATGTTACTATCGCACCATCCAACAAAGGTGACTTCGACCTTGACACGAACCCAAAATAGAAACAGCAAAGAATCCTTCGCTCGCGCACATGGGACGACCCCGATTTTTTAAGCGGATAAAAGTGACTAAAAAACCACGTCCTATATGCAAGTAAATACAGTATAATAACGACTTTTAGAGACTTTTTAGCATAATAATGACTTTTAATGACCAATATCAGAAATAATGACCAATAATGGTAATAATGACAGACTTGCAGCCCTGCCCGACATTGATTATGACCACACTGAAGAAACTATGAAAGGTGATATTTTGGAGAAAAAAATTTATTAAAGTAGTGCAGTCGTGCCTCATGTTCAACGTGAGGAGACTGAAGAAACGAGTCGCGTTATATTGCGAAAAGAAAAAGGATTTCCAAAGAATAAAACCAATTTTTCCATTCAAAGAAATTGTTTTCATAATAAATATATTCATTCCTCATTTATCAGCCTAAGTATTCAACACAACAATGAGCATGAAAAATACGGAAATATATGGATTATTATTAAAAACCCAAAGCGCAGTTGTTCATTATTTTCCAAGCTGCCCCAGATAGATTAAACGTCGAGATTGGTCCATTAGTCTCTGAGATAATGCGGAATTCGCTCCTCCGATTTGAAGTTTCGATTTCAGTGTAGCGGATGCCAGAGCGAGACTATAGTCGGCGCTGCAGCTGCCGCACCCGCCACGCCGCCCGACTATATATACGCACTCTACTTTATCCATGATTATTTATAACAAGTGAGTTATTTTCAGCAAAAAAAATGTTTAATATGGAAAATATAAGCCTTGCAGTAACTAATTGTTATAAACAAAGCGGATGAGATTTTACAAAAAATTCTTAACTAGGTCACTTATTCTTAAATTGGTCACTTGTTGCTGGAAAACCTTCGTAATGAACTCAGCCTTACAAACACTTTCCATAAAAAACCCGTCCGACCTCAGGACGATGCTCTAGCTCTATTTGTTTTTTTCTTTTCATTACCCCACTTTCTAAAGCTACCAATAAAGGGTTATTTATCGATGTTTCGAATTTTGCTTTTTTGCACTAAAAAGCATTGAGTAGAATCCTTTTTGATTCGACTGGAAAACTATATTGACAAAAATATTTTTTTTCTTAAACGTCTTGGGATTAACAAGCTAAAATGTCTCAGCAACTAATAACATTTTCGAAAAGATCAAAAACGTTTTTATTTCGACACAGGTTTGACAGGTTTATAATAACTGATGGATGAAACAATCTAGCACGGCTTCAATTTAAGGTCTTTCGATTGTCTACAACTTAAAAATAAAATATTTTTGTCTAAAATTATTATCTTGGCTTCTAGGTTGGAAAAAAAAGTATACTTTGGCTACGCTGCTCGTGGCCCAGCCTGTGAACGGAATCTGGAGTGGCAAACGTGCAATCTTCTTTTATTCCCTTCACAGCGCAGGTCCCATCCACTCCTATAATTAACATAGTAAAACTGCATTATTTTTACCCATTACCTCAACTACCCAGCCCGACCCAGCCTAACACTGAAAAGGCTTCACTATAGAAAATTGTTTTCGGAGGGGGAGTGATGGTCGGAGCTCCTGAAGGGCGATTCCCGAAAAGTCAATTTCCCCCATATCCGCACTTCGAAACGCACTCCCATGGAACATCGCGGGGAGGACCTCTTTGGGCGCGGACGTCTTTTGAAAGTACCACGCATGTACCTACTAAAGAAATGAGTTTAGATTATACTATAGCCAAGATTGTAGCGCCGTTAACAGAAATTCGGTATAAGAAAAGTTCGGGATTGAAAATTCCACCGTATGGCAACTGATCAAGGCAATCGTTTCTTCACAATTTCATCAGGAATGGCAGTCCTTTGAGGAGAGCTTGAAAAAAAGGTACATGGTCCTTGAAGATTTGCAAAAAATATCCTAACATTCCCAATCATAGATGCCGCATTTAACATGATTAAATTGAGTTGGTTAGCATAGCAGTAAGATGCCTTATCATAAGTTTCTCTCGTACCCCACGAGATGATCGCCCATCACTGCAGCCCCGTCGTATGCTTGAGCGATCAATTTTTCTGGGCATCCTTGGAGATGACGACTCAATTCCTTAGATATACAGTTTGCCAAAGGTTGAGCGTCATGTCGAACTGGAGTGGAGAAATCCCAGAACCGTTCCACTGGCTTGCAATTTACAATATATCTACGCACAATAACCATTTGAAGCATGCAAGCTACATCACTCGTTTTGTCAGCTATAATGACCAGGAATTCGGCTTCGCGTATTTCTTTTATTATTTCCACTTGACATGCTTCAAGAATGTACCGGAGAAGTGCGTTCTGTATTAATTTTGATATATCTTTAAAGATAGTTGCTTTTTCTAAGTAAGCCTTTAGGGCACCGTCTAATTCAGCACGGAAATTAATAGAACCAAGGAATACGCCAGGGCTTGTAGAAATACCCGACTCATCGTGACCTCTCAAAGCCAATTCGATGGAACCACAGAAACGGATACACTTGATAATCACGTTCAAAACATACCCATTGTTGCTCACTTTTGTATTGTGTCTTCTATAGCCCTTCTGTAACCGGAGTCCAACTGAGAATCGGAGGTATGAGGTGATTATCTATCAACCTGGGTGCTATTGAAGTAATAGTGAGTCTGCGCAGCCCAATTTAGGGTTTCCCGTGCATGAAATAGGACCAACATTCACTCACCTCTCCGTGCACCCAAAAACGATCAGCGTGTCTACTACAACGAACACAACATAAAAGATAGGTTACGAACTCCTGAAATGACCACACTGGCAGTATTCTTAAGGCTTTGTGTTTTTATTATAAAATAGTTCAATGCTTTTCACACCCTTTGCATTTAAACGGGTACATTCCGATAGTTCTCTATGAAATCGACACATTTTCGATGTTCTCTAACCATAAAATAGTGGAATATAGCTGTTTGGGCTATGCGATCGTCTAGAAATCGGAAGTTAAAAAAATTTCTAACAGGCTGGGACTGAAAGGGGTAGCGCAAACTTGTAACACTATGAACGAGCCGCCACTGTGGTCTATCAACATTTACTGTTACAAATTTGTCAATTTTAAACAGAAATTCATTCGGGGGTCAAATGAGACATCTGGTAGAGTCCGAGAAACTTTATCGAAAGTGGAGTCGGGTTGGACGAAAACTTCGTAAGATTTTGAAAGGTGCCTTTACAGAGTGATCTTGCCCTGAATGGAAAAATATCCTCAACCGGACCTCTGGGAAAACCTCCCATGAAATGTGATCCGCCACTACTTCAGTCCCAGCTCTGAGAAATCTGAATCACAAATTGATAATCAGCTTTCAGAAATATGATGCCTGATTTGTGAAAAAAAGAGAACTCTGCCATTGTGCAAAAATGGCTCTCTCATACACTTGATTTACTTCAAATTGAAAATAAAAAGGTCTTCGTTCAGTAATAAATTACATGTCAACGACACATAGAGCATTATAATGTATCGTTGCTCTAGAAAACATATAAAATAATGGGTGCTCACCGGCTGCTGCTTCCTAGTCTGCAATTGTAAGTGACTCGTCTGCGACTCCAGAGCTGCATTCTGTTCTCTTAGTTTGGAAATCTGCAAACAATGTAATCGTACCTTATTATATTTCAGGAGGTCGAATTTTAAATGGACTAAAAGCTATGTATACATATGACAAAATTAACACTAGTGTAAACATGCTCTGAATTATGGAGACAAAAGGATAATATTTTGTTATTGCCCAATACTTGTAGGTTAATTATTCGAGTGAATAGGTATTGTATTATTACAAAGAGCAAGTAAATATAAAAGGACATCTGAAGTGACAAAACCCGGAGAATTTGTTGAGAGGCTTCACACTCACTATATTTCCAGGTCCGACAGAAACGATACATTAAGAGAGATATTTTGCCGAACGGATAGGTATGGGAATTTGTTTTTCCCCCGAACAATAAGGGACTTTAATAAATGCTAGGCGTAATTTCATTAGAGCGTTTTCTTTTTTATATGTAAACGGCTGGTGTCCTAACACCCCCCGCCACACGCCTATTGAGGCGGCTAGCGGGGTAGTATGTAGATGTGGGTACTATTGGAAAGACGACTTCCGCGGAGTGGCTTAAATTGAGACAGGTCACCGGGTTCCGGGTTCTTATCTGCGTCCGGGTTCATATAATTGTGGACGAGAAGTTTCGCAAACGTTCCAGTTTGCTTCTTCAGGTCTGAAGTGGTTTGAATGCAGCTTTGGCCTCCTTATGTAGGTCACGGTGCCGAACGTCTTTGGCGCGTTTTCTTCTTCGGGTTGTGTAAAATACGCTTCCAATCACGTGCTGGGAGAGCGTATCTTCTCTGCTCGATGCCTTAGCGATCTCAATGGCCTCTCTGATGATTCTGTGGAAGTAGCGTTTTTCTTTGAACATTGATTTGGCTTCCTCCAAATCGATGTTGTGTTTTGGTCCACTCCAGACGTATGCTCAGCGATTGCCGAAGAACGGAACTGTCTTCCGTTCTGTTTACTGCCCTTCTGTGTTCCTGGAGGCGGCTCTCGGTACTGCGCGCCTTGCCACCACATTCACACTTCACCTCGTACCCGCCTTCATTGATGCTTTCGGGTACATTGTCTTTGACTCTGCAGAGTAGATCTGCCGTCTTGGTGACGCAGGAGTATCTTGTCACAACGTTTTGTTTTTTTTTTAAGTCTGGCAATATTGTCAGGGGCGCATTGCTACGTGTGGTAATGTAGCTTAGGCAGAGTTTCGTACCGGACCGAAGGTGACCTACATAATTAGAGTAAAGCTGCATTCAAACTACTTCAGACCCGAAGAAGCTAACTGGAAAGTTTTGCAAGGGGTGCACCTGACTGATCCTCATATCAGACCGGAAGTGGTTCAGATCAGACCTGATCTGGCTCAGATTGGACATGATCATGTTCAGATCGGACCTGATTAGGCTCAGATCAGACCTGATCTGTTTCAGATCAGATTTGATCAGAAATTTCCATTAGGGAAGACAAAAATAGTCTGAAGACATTTCAGATGTGGGTGAGGAGGAGGTCAGATTCATGATCAGTGACCTCAAAAAACCCCCGAGTACCAAATGTTACATGCAAATTTATAGTATAATTTTTAAGTAATAATGCAAACTTTTTTCAACGTATTAATTGCAATTTTGCATATTTTCAAATTTTGATTTCAGAATCGTGATTAGCGTCCTCAAAAATCCCCGGATATAAATTTTGGAATAATTTTCGAAAGAATTTTATATTTTGACCAACTTTTCCAATGTCCGCAACTATGTGCACTCCCTAAATTTTTTTTTTGCACCGCTAAAATTTCGACTACTTTGCCAATTTTTATCACTGACACTAGGCTTTATCTCGGGTTTTCAGCATTGCACTGTACTTAACTTCCTTTATCACCACAATTGTATCGAGAAAAAAAATCATAAAGTTTCCCATTATACCATAACAGTGAAAATAGCCACATCACAATGTGTTCCTGGGCAACAAGCAAAAGGATAAGTTCTCAGCTCATATGGAAAATGTGATGCTGCAATTGCCAAGCATGAATGTTGTTTTAATCATGAAGTAAATCTTGTCTATAGCATATGGGTAAAAATATAATGCATATTTGATAATGACCATAGCATAATTAAATTTCTCTAAGATCTGACAATTTCAGACATGATACATTTCATATATGTCAATGAAAAAGTAATTACCTTTACTTTGAGTCTTTCAAAGAGGCGATCAAATAAAAAAGAGCCGAATCAATAACATGAAAAACAGAGAACAGATACTGTTGTGATGGTTGAGACTACCACCCAATTAGCAGCATCATACTTTGTTCTTGGATATTTGATCAAAGTAATCTTTTTCAAGCGTCTTGTTTTCAATTCACATTGAAATAGCAAACTTTGTACCAAGCAACAAACATGTGATGGAGTTTGCTGAAATTAGAATGAAGCAGAGAAACTTGAAAGTTTTCACAGCCTTTAATTTTACTGGCACGACATGCATATCAACACACTGTGACAACCATGCACATGAACGTGACAAATACACAGTGTTGCATTTTCTGCAAGGGAAATGCACATCACCAGTAAAAAATCTATAGAAACTTCCAAGTTTGTGCTTCCCAAATCACTTGCACTGAGTTGGGCTTGTTTCCATCAATTTCAAAGTTTTTAAATTGAAAAGTCCAGTAATAGCAGCTTTGATGATATCAACAATACATTCTCAATCTAATAAATGACTAAATACGTGGTAGTTCCTTTATTTAGCAATTTTTGATGCCTAAGGTAATTTTGCACTCACTGCCCATCACTGGCAGAGACAGGAGGCAGTACTTGGATGAATATTATGATCATCCATATCTGAATCCAAGCAAAGCCCATACGATGCTCAACCTCGGTGAACAATCAGGAAACTGTGATCTCATCGAGGCAGGCCATTGCCCAAATGACTTCAAATGTAGATGATGTAGAACAAGGCATTTGTAATGAGGGATATTAAAAAAAACAACCTGTACGACTCCTTATGACCCACATTCAAAGTACATCATACAGATTTATAAAGCTGAGTACATACATACTCAACAAGAACTGTAGTACCGTTTGTACTCATTGACAAGATGAAGGTAGGATTTTGTGGATCCTACATAGAGAGGTATGAAACACAGGCTTGAGAGAAAAGAGAAAGCTAAAAGGAAGGTGTTTACCAAAGACGACCAACTGAGCAAGCACAGATAAGATAAAAAAAGAGGAGAGATAAGGAAAAAGTACCATATTTGATGATCTCATGAAAGCTTAACATGAAAAGCAAAAATGTTGATCCAAATTCTACCCCAAACTTAACACTACACTTTGAAGCCTTGAAATGCATTGATAATGCATTTGTAGACATTTATGGAGAACAATGTGCCCATTTCAAATCCTGAGAATCCAAAAAATCTTATACATCAACGTCATACAAAACTTATCATTTATTTTCCTGGATAAATTATGGTTTTTTATTCATAAGCAAGGAGGCTAGTAAACTCACTTTGTTCAACAAAGATCAAAACCATAAAGAAAGCACTGCAACTACCAAAGCAAAATATTGTAATTCATGACAGCATAGCTTACAGAATGGAATACATATTTCAATTAATGTACAATATGATAAAAGAACCAGAATATCTGAAAATGACTCTAAAACTTGTAAGCACAAAATAAAATGCCTGTGGGTACAAGAAGTTATAGTCAGCTCTCTCTCTCCCAACCATTTCCTTAAAATGTTTGATAAAAATAATTTTATAACTGCTTGGTGAGCAATAAGGCTTCTATGTAAAATATAAACTGGAAAGTTAATCTACAATTGAAAAAAATTTAAAAAGGGGCTCATCTTGGATTTTTAAAAATTTTCAGGGAGAAACAAAACACTGGATTTCTGTCAAACCATTTGAAGCAAGAGTGCAGTTTTTTTTTCTTAAACCCCGGCTGAAAGTTTTTTGAAAAGCAAGATATGAGCCCTTCTTGCTCATAAAACATTGTTCTATGTGTATGCATGAAAAAAGTGAGAAAAAGTGCATTTCAAAAAATTCGTGATTCAATTGAATAGAGAAAGACTGTGAGCCAATGCCTAGGATACAGATACGAAAAGAACATGCACGCAGGGAGTTAGGAAAACACAATCTTTCTGCTGAGTAAACAAGCTGAGGAAAGCTTGTCCTTTATCTCTATGAGAGGGGAGATTGGAGGGGAGGCAGGCCATATTGCATGCAGAGAACACCAATAATGCGCCACACTTAGAGTGCTGGGCAAACATTAAGAGAGGCGCACATCCAATATCGCTATCATGAAAACATATGGCTGGCTGACTTAATCTAGCTGGGTGGGTGCAAAGCACACTTATTATGCCAGGGAGCAACATACAATCAGCAACGTTCATCTAGCATTAGTGCACATGAAGTTAATTTTCTGTTTTCAACAATGGCAAATCATCAAGCTTACCTCACAAAACTGCCAGCCATAGGGAATTAAATTAGTGTGTACCCATTAACTTTCTCATATCTTTAAAGCCAGCTATGAAAAAATGAAATGTCCCAACAAAAAAATTCAAGGCCAGAACATGAGGGGATGAGATAGTAAAAATTGTAACTCCATAGTGGGTCCACTTGTTTATTAAGAAAGCAGGGATGAGAAATTCCCAGAAATGTAAATGATACCCAGCACGTTGCACCGAGCAGCACACTCATTTGTTCATGAAAGCTGCATGTTCAAACAGACCAGTGGCCTTTTGTGGAGGGAACTACTATGAAGCCGTAAAGGTAGACAGACATTCACACGGCACTAATTGCAGGGCATATCGCCTGCACAGATATGAATTACAAGCGTAGTCGTCCGTAATAATGGGCTAAATAAATACTATGCTCTCGGAGGAGTGATTTTTGCTGCATGATGAGAGAAGCTCCCTAAATTTACACCATTGATCACACACACACGTGTTTCAGACTCCAAATCCACAAAGACTGTCGTCTTTTGACACAACACAATCCATTGATTTGTCAAAACTTCACTCATGGGAAATACTGAACTCAGATCACTGCCATCGTGGATGAACTTCCTCAAATGGTCACTTGCCTGATAAGACAATGGCATTCATTTGTTTGCGTGGAAACATTTACTAAAACCTTCACATACACACATGATAAAAAAACCAAATCATAAACAGAGGGATGCAATTTATAATTGAATCAAATAGAACGAACTAGTGTCCCCATTTGATTGTATAACCCCATTTTTGAAGTTATTACTTTGGAATGCTTTTCCTGTCCTGTTGTTTGGAGTAGCTGTAAAAAAACTGGATAACTGTAGATTTATTGATATTATAGGCTGTTAGTATATATAGTTAGTATGCATAATTATGAGTGCAAAGGCTGATAATGCCTGCAGCAGGACCAACTACCCTTTGTTTTTAACAGAGGCAAGTTATTGCATGCTAGCAGTGCTTCTAATGGATCCCAGTTCAATGCAACGAATACGGTTGTCAGAATGAAACAAGGGTGAATGAAAATCATGATAGCTTTTTTCTCTGTATTTTAAATGACGATAAAACTCCCCAATACAAAACTGAAAAGCTTGTTTCATGGCAACACAAACGTATTTTCAAATATCCAAAGGTCCCTCATAGGAGTGTATAATACAGGCAAAAGACTGTCATCAAGCGTATCAGTATGTTTAGCAATTGGATCTTCAGAATTTGCATGATTTGCCATCATGTGTTAATATAATATGCTCAGCATTAAATTCAGTGCATGCTGCATCAAATTATTATTAACAGGAACATACTTATATATCCATTAACTCACTCTAGAGATTATGGTGAAATGACGAGCGAAATATCAAATACCATCACTACAAAATCAAGACAAAATTTATTCATGTACATACTATTAATTTACAGCTTACCATGCTGGTGACAACAATGTGGCCGATTCCAAAGACTCCCCTGGGTTTCATCACTTTCAACTAAGTTTTATTTTGCCATTGCAATGAGCAGAACAAAACCACACTGGTAACATATTAAATATGAAGCGATAGTGGTCATTCGTGAAAACATATTCTATGTCAAAGCAGCATACAATTGAGCAAAGTGACCATTTATTATTGGATATGAGATCACTTTTTGCAGTTTGGCATAATAAAACACTTGTAAAATGGCCTCTGATAATTCAACCCCTTGATCAAGGAATCATTTATAACTTTAAGGTAAATAACAGATGTGCACTTCTTTAATCTTTGCTGTCCTCTAATTGAGAAGTTCCTGAATTTCTAAAAGTGTAGAATTTATAGGAGGTAGCATAAAAATTGCTCTTGCGTGGGAGAGTTGGAAAGAGAGTGGTTCTTTGGAAGAGCTGATGGAGAAAATCAAATTATGACCGGAAGGGAACAAAACAATGGACAAATTGTTACTCACTGTGATATAAAAGCAGTTAGGGATACCCTTGATGACCCGGAGCTCACGGAAAATATGATCGATCAATGGGTTTAAATAGAAAAGGAAGAACAAGACGAAAACATCAACGAAAGCGTAACAAATGAGAAAGGGCAGGAGAAGAGTGATGTGGAGACGGAAAACTTAAAGAGGTTCCTGTTGACGTTCCGACAGAGCAGAAAGCACTAAATTGCTTACAGTAGTGCACAGCAGGAAGTTGAACAAATAAAAATTTTGCTATTAGGGTCTTTGAAATATATAATCCCACAAAAGTGCTCATGTAAAAAAACAACAAAATTACAATTTTTCAAAGTGTTTAAATAAATGCTTGAACGTTTACCTTATGTTCTGACGCTTAATTTTTTAATGTGTAAATAAAGTTTTTTTTTCAAATTTTGGTTTCTTCAAATGTACTTAAGTATTAATCGGTCCCTGATGAATATTTTTTGTTCTGTGAGTGGTATGTAATAAATAAACGGTGGAATCACAAAATAGAGAGCAGTAAACATCACAAATACACTATGATTAAATCTTGTACATGTTCGGATTTTATTAGGAGCAAAAAATTCAATACTTATGGATAGTTACAAGGAAAGGTTAAACGTTATAGTAACAAGGAAAGGTTAAACACTAAACAAATTGTTTTAGCTGTCACTTTTGAGGTAGGTTGACTGAGTTTGTTTAGAAACCTATGTTTGTGCTAAATACGAAGCAATACCATTCTTGTGCTCCACTGGCACGGATTTTAAGGATTCATAGACTTACATAGAACAGGGAATTAAAAAATGGTTTAAGCATTGGTTATACCACGACTGTCTTATTATTATCCAGGCCCCAACGGGCCCACCAAATCCCTGTGTGGTATAACCAGGGAGCAGTGTGCTCGCATTGTATATTCTCTGACAAGGCCTATACCCAAGGAATATTCTCCTGGACAAACCAAGCTATATCATATTACATGATGTTATTTTTGATGAGTCTTATAGTTGCTGTATACGCAAATCTTTGGGCAAACAAACATCTAATCTACACGGTATTGATTCAGATCAATTCTTCGGTCCCTGGACTAGCTCTTTAACTTGGAACCAAAATGAAAGAAAATGAAGAGTGGAAATCTTCACTAATCAAAAAACCAGATTAAATAATTATAGGACCCTGAAACATTAGTCTGTGCATTAAAACCTAGTGAAATGTCATATTCAGTGAATTAAAGTTCCCACAAAGTAATTCTATTTCCTATAAAAATTAATGAGATTCATTTTCATTATTTTCAAATCTAGTAAGTTATGACTAAGCTGAGGACATTTAGGCACTAAAAATGAAGAAATAGGCAGCCTAAATAGGCACTAAAAATTTCAAAATAGGCACTTAAAACAGGCGCTTAAAATATTTTTTAATCGAAGATATGAAAACAAAAATTAAATAACCGATAAATCAACGAAAGTTCAATTATTAACTTTGGCCCCAAAAAGTTCGTCGATACCAGTAACAGCTGACACTATTCTAGAAGCACCTCTATTGGAATAACGGACTCATTAAGATGAAATTTGAAGGGTCCAAGAAATGAATAAATGGCATCACTCACAATTTAAAAAACTTGAAGTCACACAATACAGAATGGCCACAAGGCTACGACTTAACCCAGGTCTCTAGTATAGTCTCCTTACCTAAGTATTAAAAAAAAACCATATGAGCTTCGGCTTGTGAAGTTTAGGCTTGGGAACCTAGGATAAGCTGCCTAACCTTTGGCTTCGGAACCAGACAGATACCCACACAAGGATTTGGAACCTTGTCGAAGAAACCAAATTGCAGGCTTGTGATCCTCAACCAAGAAACCCACCCGTGGCTGGTATTGCACGGCAATTGGGCGCAACCCCTACGGCGATGGGGTTACTGGTTCAAATGCCTGAACTGGCAGTGACAATGTCACCATGGATCAACGCAGAATACTAAAAATGTCTACATAAAACAAACAGGACGATACACAACAGATTGCATTTGGCGCCACCAAAGCATCGTTCTCGACGTTCTTCATATTTTTAGGGCTGTATGTGCTCGCGATGAAAAACCAAGACTTTTTTAAGAGGTTTGATACATGCTCTTTCAAATGAAAATGATTCAAAAGAGTATCCAGAAGGTTTTTCTTTTGTAAGTCCGGGCAGAAAATAACCTATTTTTGTCGTTTTTACAAATGTCATCCTCAACGATGTCCCAATTTGTATGGCCTTATATGTCCAAGATGAAAAACCAGATATACTTATTTAGAGGGTTGAAATCATTCTCTTTATAACCAAAATGATCCAAAATAAATTCCCTAGGGTCTTTTCTTGTAAAAACGGGGAGAAAATACCCTATTTTTGGCGTTTTTACAAAAAGTGTCACATTTTGACTCGATTTTTAAAATAATGGAAATCACTGGGAAGATGAAATTTTATATTCATAAACCATGTATTGATATGTTATCATGCTCAATGTTTCACGTTGATTATACCTTTACTTCCTAAAATATAAAAAGCCAAATATTTTAATTTTATTTCAATCCGCAATTTTTCGGGCCATTTTCGCCCTGAATTTTCTATAAGGAGGTCGCTTTTACAGTTATTTTTATTATGTTGTTTAATAGAGCTCAAAACTTTGTACAAGATAGCCAATTTTTGCTTCCCTTATCAAAATATCTTCTGAGATACTATGCCTCAAAGTTACCGAAATCTCATAATCATACTGAAGAAGGCTGCGGCACGGGGCCAAACAAATTACTATATATCCTCAAGTATACCATCGGCGAACGTAAAACTTTACAAATGTTTATTGGGGATATGTGTGAATGTCCATACAAAATTTCATTGAAATCCGTGATGGTCGAGCGGGGACCACCAGACCACTTGTCATGGAATGACCCAATAGTGTACGTTTAAGTGGGTGAAAAAGACGTTCGAACTGATGTATCGGAGGCGCACATTATTCCTGTCACATACCTCACATATTTCAATAATTTTATCTGCAGAGTATAATGAAGTATTTAGCCATGTTCCCCATAATATCAATACTGGCTGTGAAGACAGATCAACTTCAGGCAGTATGCCTTTACACTCAGCAATCCTGAGTGGTAACTTCATAAACAAGTTTTTGGCAATTGAAACCATCGCATGTATGCATCACGTAAAATTATCATATTTGTTTTTCTACTCTTTATATAATAATACTTTGATTGCTTTTTCTTTATGCATATTTAATGACATTATTTCAACCTTGATAGATTAAAAAAGGAACTGAAATGACAGACAAGCTCTGCACTAAAGATAAGTTTGGCGACGTTGAAAAGAATATTGCTTTTTTAGGCCCTTAAATAGGCGATATTAGCAGAAAAAGGCATAAACAGGTAAAATAGGCATTTTTAGGCAGTAACAAATCGCTTTAATTTCGACATAAATGTTCCTAAATGAACTTATAACTTCATAAAATTCGTTTCCTGAGCAAAAGAAAAAATAGGCATTTTAGGCAATGTCCTCAGCTTAGTTATGACAGACGAAACGCTTATATGACTTATAACAAATGAAAAACGCTAGAGATATGAAGCGTTTTTCGTTTATTATAAGTCATAGATTATTGCAGAGTAGTGACTAAAATTCAAATTCAATGTCACTCACTGCACAAAAAGGGAGGAATCAGGCGAGATGTTGTGGAATATGAACATAATAAGAACTAAGATATTGCAATTTTCCACATAAAAATGTTTTTAATCGACCCAGGTTTCGATGCACTGCATCATCATCAGGTTGAAATGTTAAACCTTATAACTTCAACACCAACCACCAGACAAAAAAACTAGACAACAATCTCACAAACAAAACTTGGTGGTACCAAGCAACAAAAAAATTAACATAATTGCCACAACAAACACATGTGTAGCAGGTTACCACCATATACCTCCATCTTGAGTGGAAGTGGGTGTACATATTGTTTTCATGTATTATACTGCATTATAATTCCAAAAATATTCTTCTTGTGTTACTCATTGCTTACTTTAAGTCCACCAACACACAATTATTACTCATTTGTTCTCTGGCACTGACTTCATGCATGAAAGAGATTTCTTTTATTCTCTAAGGGCACTGATCGAAACGCATTGCAGTACACGGCCGATGGTATTCAGCTATTTAAAAAAAATGGAAAGCACCTCAAGGCAACATTAGCTACAAATGGTAAGGACCTGTAATGTGCTTCCAATTTAAATTATTGTAAAGCTGATTTCCTTTCCCTGATGCAAGTTCAGGTGCATGAAGTGAAGTAAGCACTAAGGTATGATGTCGTTCTTCCTTGACTATTCCTTTTTCTTGTTTACTGTACTTGGTCAAATCCGACAACGGCCACTATCAATGCATGCCAGGCCAACAGAGATACAAGATCGATTTCAAATCATTGGAGTAAAAAGACAAATGATGCAGGTAAGTTTTGGTTGATGCATAACACTGGCTAACTGTTAGTCAAAAGATAGACTGACTTGGATTTCAAAAGAAATCAATCAGGGAAATAGGTGGTGCGACATTACTGTCGAAGCAATAAAAGATGCATTAGCACTTGTTACTAGGCTAGTGGAGAGCTTCCTTAAGGCGACTTTACACTCCTACATAGGCGCAACACTGATCTTTCTGTTGTAATCAATAGAGTAGACCCCAGCGTTACGATGGTAATCCGTTCTATAGGACCGATCTCAATGTGAATTCCATCACAAAGTGAATCAGTATATTACCAGACGACGGATCGGTCTAACTATAGCATCCCCAGTGCAGTCAATGATACACAATACAGGAGAGATACGAAATATGCTGGAATCAAATGATTAAAAATGTTATTTAACAATACTTAAACTTTAATAAGGTGTTGTAAATTGTCAACACATCGAATATCATTCCATGAATACGCAAGATGCACCTCGCCCCCGTACCCACTGTCTATCTGCAAGCCAATGAATTAATATTTAACCGCATTTTCAAGCAATGAGAAGAAAACTCTCATTATACCTCTGGTTACTACTCGCTACCGGAAAATAATCTCTCTGGATTTAAGTTCGACGTTTGCACCGTTTCATTTTCTCTCTTCTGGATTTTAGTGTGACAAGTCATTGATGATTCTTGCCAGATCTCCACTCTTGATGGACTCATTTCATAGGTTTATTTTCTGTGTGTGTGATGAAGTGTTGCCATCAAGAGTTATTGTGGAACAGCACATGTTTCTTTAGTCATTATGGAGGAAAACTTGGCTGCAAATCCCTCCAAATTTCCCTCACGTTGGATATAAAGAACTCTACTTGAGGACGCGACCAGCTCATAATTTTGGGGGAAAAGGATACAAAACTAAAGATCGCGATCACAATGAAAAACCAGAACACCAAACAACACGATTAAATGACGATGTGAACATAAAAAACTTCATGTAAAATCTCCTTGGGTTCTCCACCGGTTCAAACTATTCATAATTGCCAACGAAATAAATTATTGCCTTGAGAATTGTCACATCGGCAATTATGAATACTTTAACCTGGTGGAGAGCCCTAGATGAGTTAACTCATATTATTTACGGGGAAAGTGTTAGACTCTTTTTATAAACAACTTTATTTTCAATTGGTAACATAGGTAACACCAGACGCACCACAGGTTTTGACATTTTTGGGCCATCTGTTGAATAAAACCTGAACGAAATTGTATTGAACAACCTGAAAGAAACTAGGTGCTCTACAGGAAAACTACATATTGTAAACTGAGTCGAAAGAAATTTATCCAAATATTAGCCGAAGAAGTGTCGGGAATCTCATTTCCGATGAAACCCTAACCTTCATGTTCTAATCAAACAAACAAAACTTCATCAAATAGCACATCCCTAGGAGCACAAAAGAGGAAAAGGCTCCAAATGTCTTCAAATTGTCAAAATAAATCTTCCAATTTATGTTTTCAATTCCAAAATATATTTTGTGGAAAGAGTGCCGAAAAAATTACCATTTGTCTGAAATGTGCTACAAAGTAATATTTTTTGAATTTTTTATTGCAATGTACAAAAAACCATTATGCTCATCATAAAATTTTGAAGCAGATCTTTTGTATTCAGTAAAACAATGCAATTTTGTGATTAGAGAGACTATAAATTTAAGACTTATGACCACTGAATATTAATTAATTCATGATTTTTAGAAGTGACAATTATGCATTGTTAACTATCGAAATACCATACTAAATGCTATGATATGTTTTTAAAGAATGAATATGAACATTACTACAATAAAATTCTATGGGATGAAAAAACGGCTTTTAATTTGATAAAATGTTTTCCTGGTTTTCAAGGTTTACCAGGTCGCCGGACACCCTGTTTTACTTCCCCACAGAGAACCTTCAAGCAAGAATTGACTCTCAACCACCAGCAATTATGTAAGTTGTTGCTTACATACTTTCAAGGGACTCAAGTCAGCGTGACGCCTGTCCCTTTCCTCAACCTGCGGGAGGAGGTTATCTCGACCCTTTGTCTCTATGCCTACCCTACCGTTGGCATTCGCCCGCGGTCAGCTTTTTCTTTCCACATTTGATTAATTTAAAAAGTATTTGTAATGTACTCAAATAATATTGGCTTGAATATCCATTTCTTATATTTTGTTGTGTGTTCGTAAACCAAACCCTCCCTCTATTTTTACTGAAGTTATTTTTAACACATAATGAAAAAATCAAGAATTTTGCTTTCTAAGTGGAAAACTAAAAATAGGAGTTTTCTTTTAAGTTAAATGCCATGTTTTATTCCACAGAGCATATTTACCACCGAGCAGGGTAATCACCGTGATTGTTCTCCAGTGCAGAAGATTTTATGCAATTTATATATGGCATTGGCCTGCATGTGTATAAAATGCCTGTGCAACAGATTAAAATGACGTTCGTGGAAATAGGTTTATTAGCAGTGACTTTGGATGCGTTGTTTGCCAGGGAATCACTAGAGTAATCCAAGCCATTTGGCCACCACAAACATTGGCAAGTATTCGCAAATACTTTATAATGGTGCCACATCATAAGATTATCCCTCACTCAGCTATGAACAAATGCTACCTCTAGTTAAAAGTGAAAAATATAGATATGAATCTTCTTTTCTGAAGAAACAGTTTCCCATACTGCAGCAAAGTTCGTGGATTAGTTCAGCGAACTTAGTTCTTTTAGAGTCGACGACTCAGAAAGATGGAACATGCAGTAGCTGTAGAAAAAGCTGTTGAGCTTGAAAAATGGGAAGGTCTCTTAAGGTACAGGGATCTTAAGGTACAGGGATCCTAGGGTACAGGGATCCTAGGGTACAGGGACAGGGACCATAGGTACAGGGATCCTAGGGTACTTGTTATTCCCCGACTTCCAAAGGTGCAAGTAAGCCTCGTACATTTTGAAAAAGCATGCTCAAAACACACAAAGAGTCGTGGTAAGAGCCCAACAGTATCTCCATAAAAACAGGAATCTTTGCAAGATTTCGTGAAAATGATAGCCTAAATGAACCAGGTGAACATCAAGGACAATATTCTTGATGGTAATGGGCAAAGATTCTCTATTTAATTTTTTAAAATTTTTATTTCCTTTATATTTATTTTACAGCATACTCTCAGGCCTCATGTTGTTGTACATTTCGTTTTTACAGATGTAATATAGGGAGGCTAACTTGATATGCTCCTGCAGATATGCATGGCAATAAAACAAAAAAGTTTATCTTGCTTATAAAAAAGAGAAAAGCGAAGCATGAAATTCACAGCTATAATTGACCACCAGAATCGAAAAAAAAAGTGTATCCGATTCATAACTACTAAAAAGTAATAAAATTGACAATAAAAAACACCCATCTTTTTATCATGGCAATAATGATAATATTACCTCAAGTGAACATAAATCACATTGATATAAATTCAATCGACTTTTCTTTATTAAGGAAATTCTATAGGCTGATTTTTATGGAATTGCTTCAACTTTGAAGCAGTGCTCCTCATTAATGAGTGCTGACTTTGGAAAATGACATGCAATGTCACGTGCTGCAATCAATTTAGAGTAGCCTTGCGAAGTTTCAACTTCCGTACCAAGAGAAAGCATTTTGGATTTCCGCCAGCTTTTCTCAATTTTCATCTTGAGAGTAGGCAGCTGTTAATACTACAATGTGTCTTTTGAGTTATGCTGCGGTGAGGGCGATATTTGGCTCAACATTCCTCTCGTGTCTTCAGGAGCAAAGCGATTGATGCGACATATTATTGTCACCTCTCATGCATCATGCGAGTGCAGCGACCATTGGATATCCTTCACCTTCTTCTTCTCGTCGATTGTGATGACCATTGGTGATGTTATTCTTTTACATCCTGCCGCCTCCATTATCACTATTGGTCTCACTGGAGTCCACTGCATCATGTTGTCCAGGCATTTCCAGGAGTGGGAGAGTTGAAATCATCACCATGGTACCAGGCCATTCCACAATCTCTATCCACTCGCAGACTCGATCTCAGCTGAGCAGGGCAGGTAAAATTCTTCATTTGACCAACACTTTGGATTTTTCATATTCTATTTTATGCCCAGATTCAGACATAAAATGTTCGGCAGTGGCTGATTTCTGCCATTGTGTGTTTTACACGTCTCTCTTGTGCTCCTGAATCCTAGCTGTTATCCTAGGTTGGCTGTTTTGCCCTGCATTACTCCAGCCACTACGGCATGGTACACTCCTCCCAAAAGTGGTGAGAATGATGTCATAAATGCAAGAAGAATATTTAAAAATTGGGAAGACTGCAAGAGTAGAATATCCAGTGAAATTCTGAAGTATGGGTGTAAATTACTAAAATTTGCTTACATACGTATAATTCAGGTTTAAATAGTCATTCCAACAGATTGGAAGAATGTGATAATACATAGTTTCATTGTTCAAGGGAATGGATGGGAAGGCTTAATGTAAAATTATAGTGTACAGTGTGTCCTCGTTTAACGTTGTCCGGTATAACGTTGTTTCACGATAACGTTGTCCAACAATTAAAACCCTAGTTTATTCAACGTCATCAGTGCTTCATGATAACGTTGTTCAAATTATGCGCGACCAAAAAAAACGAATAACGAATACGACTTAGGCGTGTCTGATACGTAATTTCCATTCGGCGGAAAAGTTTGGCGTTACCTGCCACATTACTATCCATAGCGTGTGTGAAAGGTTCACCTCTGCGAATAATTATCGTGTTATTTGTTTTATAACTGTCATATTTGCAGTTTCTAAATAAAAACTTTGTCTACAAGGAGAAGTGCCGATCCTAGCGTATCATCGGAGGTGAAAAAAACGGAAAACGGTAACGTCAGAACAAAAACTTGACATTATTAAACAGACGAAGTGAACAAGGTACAACTGCTGAGTTCTACGTTTTCAGGCGACGACGATAAGGACCATTACAAAGGAAAAAAAATTAAGGAATTTGGGATAGTTGCTACTCCTCTAAGAGCAGCGAATTTATAACGCAACAATATTTTGGAAGTGCATACCTACAAGAACCTACATTTCGATAGAAGAGAAGTCCATTTCTGGGTTTAAGATGGCCAAAGATCGCATGAAGCTATTATTGGGGGGCAATGCATCGGGTGATTTAAAACTGAAACTAATGTTACTGTACCATTCTGAATGGTAGATCCAGGGGCAGATATCTATGTGAAAAAAATACCTGAAAATCCCGTGCCGCCATAAAATAGAATTGGTGGTAGAAAAAGTTGATTCATTGACTGCTGTTTGAGGTGAATCAAAAACGTGTTTTTTTTATGGTGATCGAAAACGTTTGCGCGCTCGCTCTCGCAGAGAAGGGCAAAAATTTCTATTTACTGAGAGGGGAACCGCTGCTAACAGCACTATATATCAGAAATATATGAGGGAAACCCGGCACTTATTGTTTTAAAAATGCCTTTTTAGTTTGTTTCATCTACCTATAAGATACTCAACTAAAATTGAAGCATAACTAAAATTGTCGTAAATCGGCGGAGGATGGCGTGAAGTAGTGCATAAAAACACATCAATTTTGTATGAAATGGGCCATTTTTGAGCATTATTCCATTGATAACGCCTTTCAACCAGGTCCCCAGTATTTTTAATTATCAAAAGTAAGTTCCTATCACCTTAGTTTCCGTGCCGCCAGGATAGAGAATAATTTCAAAATAACTTTTGTGAGTGAAAATATCAATGCTTCGCCATTAAATTGTTTTAGAAATTTAGTTTGAAAGTTTCATTCAATAATGCCATACATCCAGCCTTTTATTGCTGTGCTGCGCGGAAATCTCTATTGTGCTGAAATGAAGAATTAGTAAGTTTTGGAACAGATTTTAATTTTTTACATTGTTTCTTATGGGAAATATTGCATCGTTTAACGTTGTTTCACTTAACGTCAAGTTTTTCAGGAATGAGTTAACAACGTTAAACAAGGACACACTGTAATTAGTTCATTAGGTATTCCAGGAGAAGTGTTCTGTAAAATATTAATGGAAAGAGTGAGAGAGATTACGATTGCCAGAATCTGGGTGGTGAGGAGTAGATTTTGGCCTGGGAGGGGACATAGAGATCAGGTGTTTGCCCTTCAGCAAGTGCTAGAGAAATTTATGGATGTCCGAAAGAAAGTATGTTGTACATTTGTGGATTTAGAGAAGACATATATGACAGGGTAAGTAGAAATAAGCTGTGGAAGGATTTTAACGACTAAGGGGTGAATGAATCTCCATTGAGTGTTATGAAGGCAGTATGAAAATAGTAAGGCAAGAGTGAGAGTTATGGGGTCTTGAGTGACTGGTTTGAAAAGAAACAGCATAAAGCTGGAATGAGTAATGTCACCGTGGCAGTTCAATGTTTTTATGGATATGAATGAGAGATACCTTTAGGGATATCGTCGGAGTGATCATTGTAAATGTAAATGTGTCATTTCTATTTACTCAGATGATGCAGTGCTGCTGTCTGAGAGCCTGAAAAAATTACATGGGCTCCTAAATAACTTCTACGAACCAACAAGGAGGATAGATTTGAAGATAAATGCATCAAAGACGATTGTAGTTTTTTTGATAGGGGGAGTGGTAAGAATGATTGTATGATGAGGGTAAATGATGAAGTAATTGAACAAATAGACGATTTTGTGTATCTTGGACAAATGTTTGCAAAAGATGGATGGATGGATGAAGAAATTACAAAGATGCGCGAATGGCACAGTGAAAGTCTACGTTGTATGTGGAACATATCTAGGAAAGAGTGTGTGTCCAGAGAATTGGAAATTGCATTGCATAAAAGAATTCTCCTCCCTACATCATTGCATGGCAGCGAAACCTAGGTACGTCAGGATAAGAATAAGAGTAGGCTAAATGAAGTGCGAATGGGGTACCTGAGATGTGATTGCTGCAAAAGTAGGATAGATCCCACATGGCACGTAAGCTTAAGGCAACATTACATTAAGGCTGTGAAAACCTTGCCAACGTTGCCAATGCTGAGGTAATGCTGCGGCAGCATTAAAAAAACAAGGTTGTATTCGCAAGGTTAATTAAGGTTTCAGCAAGGTTGTCTCTATAAGGTTCCTCCCACCCATTCTTGTGGTGAACAGTTAGAATTTACGGCGCATGCACAAAAATTCAACCTTGTTTCCGTCAACTCTGCCATAATGCTATGGAAGCGTTGATAAAATGACGTTGTGATTTGACAAGGTTAATTAAGGTTTCAGCAAGGTTGTTTCCACAAGGTTTCATAAGTTGTGGTTTTGCCTTCGACCAGTGAGATCAAATTTCGAAATCACGGCCAAGCACAAGCACACACATTTCATAAATATATGGAGCGTTTAGCATACTAATAATGCAGCATGCATAACGAATATAATTAATGTCAAGTAATAGGATTCCTTACACAGTACAATGGAACTATTTTTCAGGTGCGGAGGTTCACTTTAGAGAGCGGCCACAGATGGTCGCAGACATGTGATTCGCCCATGAATATAGAAATTCGCCGTTGTTGTTGTGAGTTGATGTGAGTGTTCTTTGTGTTCTGTGTGTTGAAAATCTGAAGTATTTACTTCTATGTATATCATTAAAACAGTTGTTTTAAGTGCCCAACATTCGTATGTCAGGTAATGTGAGCTAGAAATAGGTTTATTTTTGCTCTGGTGGCATAAGTTTTCATGTACAATTTATGTGCAATTATCATGGTTGTTACAAAATCTGTATTTTTAAACTCTCTGACTTTTCCAGGTTTTCCAGGTGTTTGGCAACTTTTTCCCTGACCTTTTCAAAAATTAACTGTATTAGTAAAACACCAAAATTAGGTAGCAGTAATTATCCTGTGGGGACAAGATGTGTTTTTGATACAAGACACTACTTTCCTCCATATATGAATATCTAATGTTTCCTTATGCCTTTATCACTGCTTAGGAATTTTAAGGAAAATTTAAGTAAAAAGGAATTCTTGATATGTAACTGGTAAAATTGCTCTTTAAAAATAGGTATTTTAAAATAACATAACAATGTGAAACTTCCAGAGGGCTTTCCTACAACTATAAGTCATTGGGAATGTCCTGAGAGATTTCCGAAAATACCACAATAAGATAAGTAAAAAATGAGTGAAATTAAAAAAATAAATAATTTGTTCATACTATTGCAACAGTATGTGAGAAGGGAAGTCTTACTCTCATTTTTAATATGCATTTTTTAAATCGAAAATAAGACTTAAAAGTAAAATTAAGAATGAAAATGCATTCAGTACAGTGTAGGTAATCTGGTGCAGTGTAGCTTAGTGATTAGAAATAAACTAGAAAAAATATTGAAAGGGTAAACAATTATTAATCATTAACTAGAGATCACATTATTTGTAGTTATTATTAGATGCTAAAATATGAAATGAGAAGACTATCCAACAGCTATCAACCTACGGGGATGGGCAATTGGGCTTGTCCAGAAATATTTGTCCAGAAACAATGATAACATTAAAATAATAAATTAGAAATGGTTAAAATATTAATACTTAAAGGTTGACTCCTTACATTACAATGATACCAGGAAAAGAAACTTAGACTTTCCTTCTGGATAGTGAATCTCAAAATAATACATTCAATGAATGAAAAAAATCCATACAAATAAACTCAAGGATTGACTATAAAGGAATATGACAATGGGAATGACCTCGCGAAGGAAACTGACAACTGGAGATCAGATGAATATGAATCAGACAAAATTTTTATCCAGAAATGGTCCAGCCTCTGATCCTTTCTGTTAAAAGTTTTCATTATCTCCATAACTGTAGGATTGGTAATAATATTTTTGAACTCCTTTTCAATCTGATCACAATTCTGGACCGTTAGCCAGTTCTTTTCTTGAAAAATCTGTAGTGTTATATCATAGAGTAAGTATATACTTACTCAATGGTTATATCCAACCGCATCAGTGCACAGTCGGGAAAATACTTGATCAGGGATGGATCAGCAAATTTAATTCCTTTGCGTAATTTATACTTCAATGGTGACTTTTCAGTCAATTTTAAGCAAATAGTCTTAAAGTACACCCTGCATTCTTTCTTGAATGCAAATATTTTGGCATCTTTAAGATCTACACTGCGTAGCTCAGCTCTGACTGAATGTCCTAATTTTTAACGTTTCACTGGGGCTAGATTGTCACTAATTTCAATATTGACTTGGTAAATACTGCTGGCATTCTTGAGTATGTCTTCCTTCATAAATCAATCCACCATAAGACGAGTTAGTTCTGCGTACAAAAAGGGGGAAAATGGATCATTACTTTGGAAATAAAGGAAGGGCTCCACAAAGTGAGCAACATGAGAAAAAAAGCTAATCTAGGTCCCATGAGTTTGTCCTTTATTCCTCCGCACATTTCCTTATAGCTGCGTTCCTTTTGCCATCCCTCTCCTCAATGGCACTAACAAATTTCTCCAAATTTGGAAGAATTTTCAACGTGGTTTCTGCCACTTCTGCATTGTTGAGCCACCTAACTGGGCAGAAATTCTTAGGGAATGTACAACTCTCAGTTTAATATATTTAGTCGCTCCTCCTCGCAGGCATATCTTTGAACAAATAGCAAGTTCTAAGAAAGGGTAACAAATTCCATCCAGTGCCTTTTTCTCCAGTTTTAAAAGCATTATGTACATTATGAAGCCCACATGAGCCCATAGAGACAAGCAAGGGATCATCAACATCATGCATGGATTGAAGGTGTGCCTGCAGGTCTGTCACAAATTTGAAATTGACTTTCGGCCCATCCATTGAGACTTGGAGGAGATTCTTTAAGTTTAGACCAGAAAGTTCTTTCAAAATACCTTTCAGCTGTACTATGACCAAAGAGAGAGGAGCTGATATAACGAGTAGAAACTTCATTTTTTGCTTTGCTCCAAAAACGCAGACGAGTTAAATGGGAAGACTATGACTATGAAGACTATAAATTATTTATGCTTGATACGCGTCCTTAGAAATCGCTTATACGCTAATTTCAATCATTTGGCATATCGTAATATAAATCACGGGATAGTAAAAATGACGCGTATAAGGTTGAAACTTTAAGAAATGTCCAGGTCGCATCAAAACATTCCCCGACTTTTCCAGGTTTTCCATGACCACTTTTAAATTCCCTGACTTTTCCCGGTTCTCACGCTTTTCCAGGTGTGTGGCAACCCTGAGTTATGTTTTTGTTGATGGTGTCGTTACTCATTGTCCATGAAGCATATGCAAAGTTTTTCTGGAGGATTTCTACTTACAAGGGAAGGTAATGGTAATCGGCGGATCACGATCAAACTTCGTAGGCTGATAGAAGATGAAAATTCATTAAAATCCATTCATCATTCATTCAGTTTTTGGTAAAGCATCCATCAGGCCCTAGTTTTCGAGATATTTGCAACTGAAATTAAAAAAAAAAAACCTGGGAAGATGCAACCCTCCACACATAGTCAAGCACATTCTACACATTCCAGTTTAAATGCCCTTGCTGCTCCAGAGTAACTGGTCGAGTAGTAACATCTATGGCTACCAATATTTTTACTCTGGTTCGAATCTCTTGAGAGGCAAATTTTATTTTCCTTCTTAAATCGCAATTTTTCGCTTAATTATTTTATAAGTATATAAATTATACTATTTGCAATTTTAAATAATTTATTCTGGCCGGAATTTAAATGTTTACATAAATTCCAATCCTTCCCATTTCATTGTGCATTCATTCCTTTCACTGCCCTATTTCTATTTACTGGATTTTATCTAAATCAAATTATATGCGCCCACCTTTCTTTGCAGTAAAATTGTGCACTTATACATTCGAGTTACGTTATACATAAATGGTAATAAAGGAGGAATTATTGTGGCTTCAGCTTTGGGACTTGAGCCATATGCGCAAGGAGAAAAGCAAAATAATCACTATCTCGTGACCAGTGTTGACTCATCTGAAAGGAAAGGACTGAAATTCTTAAGCATCATGACATGGCTATAAGGGTAAACCAAACAATATTAGCCTTGTGCGTATGTGCCTGTTGCCATTTTCTCCTGCGTTTCAGTGTTTTTGCGATTCCTGTTGAAAGAAAGCTTTACCTTCCTATTTTCATCTTTATTTAAGTGAACACACGAATATTATTTAAAAGGGAAATGCAAAGTAATGCCGTGCATAAACATTCAGTGAAAAATTTGCAAACATTATTGGAAAAACAGCGATGATGATGATGACCTTTACATTTCACGGGCGGAGCACAAGAGATAGAGCATTATGCTTTTCATCACATAGTTTGGTTCTCTTGTCTAACTCATGGTCGTAGTCCCTTTACTCTCCTTCCACCCTTTGGTTTCTCGGTTTTGGTGCGGGGGTGCCTTGCCTTCGTTTACCAGTGGACGCAGGTGGGAAATCCCTTGAGAACCGTTACTTTCCGTTTCCAGGAAGTTCTTGCAATGCTTGTACAAAGGGATACGTTTATTTACTCGCGCCGCACTCAGTTAGAACAGCTCTAGGTTTGTTATTCGCCCGTGAAATTTTGCCGAGTGACAAGGAGATCGCAAGCTTAACTCCACAAACTAGCGACATATTATCTGTCATAAGTAAGTTTTGAACGTAAGACAAAGACGGCCACCCCTTTAACAACTCGAGTTTTAAGAAAAATAGTGAGAGGCAGGAGTTAACCAATGCGTTGCATTATTGTGGTGAGCTTCGACGACGCAAGCCAGTAAAAAAGTCTCTCTCCGTGCAAAAGCAATTGGAAGAGGCGAAATCGAGGGATACGGGTTCGAATCCTGTTCTAGGCGAATGACTTTTCCTCTGTGGAATATGTCACTTACATGCACTTGCGGGTGACCCCGTAAAAGTAACTACTGTGGCTAGTCCCGCTATCCTCAAAATTGGTCAAAAGAGCGAACACTTCATTGTATTCCATGTATAGCTACATCCTTTTGCACTGTGGCACTATAAGTGCACACTTTGGACTGCTTATTGACATCGTATGTCTAGCAGTCCTGAACACCTCGTTCCTATAAAGCCACCACAAAATCCACAGGGGAGAAGGATGCCTCGGTAGTTTAACTGGTTGAAGCACTCTGCAAAATCGAGGGATCTGAGTTCGAATCTCGGTCAAGGCGAATGATATTTCCTCTGTGGAACATCGCACATATGTGCAAGGATGTTTTTAACCTTTTCGATAACAAATCTCTCGAAAACTAGGGGCTAATGGATGCTTTACCGAAAACACGTATATAATGAATTTTCATTTTCTATCACCATGCGAAGTTTTATCACGATCCGCCGATTACAGTTGGAGGCCTTCCCTTATTAGTGAGATAGATTAATTACGAAGTAAGTGGTTTCGCTGAGAGATACGGATTTCATCACTCATATCGAACTCGTATAATTTGGCTAGAAGACTGTGATAGAGTTTAGTGAAAGGATAGGGCTATGCCCACTTGTCGGTGGTTTTTACTATTATTTTTCCATTGTGTGCCCATACCTATGTTCATTGTACATAATAATTCATCTATTAAATGTGTTGAAATGAGCCTGAATTATTTCATTATGAGGGAAGGCATTAGAAGATCTTCATGAGGTTGTATGTACAGGCACTTCCAATGAAAAGTTACCACTGCAGAGCCAAAATTTTCTAAGTCCGGAGTTTTTGGAAATTTGACAACGCTGCGTCACGGAGCCTCAGGAAGCTCTAACCGTAAACAAACCCCCTTCCCTCCTCTGCCCTCCTTTCCTTTCTTAGCGGAAGGGACCAATGGATTACTGACGGTCGGTCTTCTTCCCATACTTCTTCTCCGTGGAGGTTAGTGACAATGAGAGCAGCTGAAAAACGAAAGTTCACCTTCTGCCACACGCCCTCGCGGTGGCTTGCACAGTTTTACGTAAATGTAGATGTTAACCTGTTGATAAGTATTTTCAGATCGATTCAAATGTAGCATAATTGATGATCTAAATTTAAATTATCAAGCTTCCTAATATAGACCGAAGAAGTCGGTGGCATTTTGTGACCGTCTGCAGGTCTCCTATAAACAATAAGTGGTCGGGAATATGTCCTCATTCTTTGAAGAACGGAAAGAGGCATCGAATAACCAATTTGAGCGTAATATTAGTTGCACTTTGACCAACGGAAACGTCTTCACATGCTTACGGAGCTCTTGCAATCAGTTAAATCTGATATGAATAATTATTTAGTTGTGGATGCATGCGCATGCAATTAGCTGTATTAGGACATGTAACACTCATGCATATGCCACCTTCCACAATCATCAAAGTCCATTGCGGTCAATGTTTTTGAATAAAATAAAGGACGCAGGAGATAGTGAGTGTAAAAATACAGTTCCGAGAGCGGAGAAAGCCCTTTAAGTTTAATGGACTGCTAAGGAGATTTCATACGATTGGTTCTAATGCATAATAGGAATAGGCAAATGGGCAAAAGAGGACCGACCCACATTGGGCGGAAATCGAATAAATTAGGACAAAATTCCAAAATAGCTTAAATCTCAGTTTGGACAGCATCACATTTCCTGCACAACTTTTGTTACTGTAGTTCGTATGGTAGTTGTTATTTCCACTAGTAATTTAGCTGTCGCAATGCTTCCTTTCTCATGTAGACTCATGGAAGTTGCGAATGCCGTTTATTTAGCAGAGGTAAATGTTTTGAAATTTGGAATTTTTCTTCTTCGGTCTATCTTAGGAAGCGTGAGACTTTAAATTTATCTAATCGATTATGGAACATTTGAACCTATTTGAAAATATTGATCAACAGGTTAACATCTGCATCTACGTTATAACGTGCAAGCCACCTTGAGGGGGTGTGGCAGAGGGTGAACATCGTCAAATATGAACTACTTACAAGCAATTAAGAGCTACAATGTCACTACTTCATGGAGACATGGTACGGAGAAATAAGAGTCACGTATAACTAGATGGTTGGTATTTACTAATCCATGAAGCAAGTGGGGGATAGAAAGGGTGTAGAGAGGAATTTCCTCAGAGAAAAATCAACCAAACCGGTTCTAGAACCCGGAATCCCGTTTCCGGGCCAGATACTCTACCAATTATCCTATTCAGTGATACTTTACCAATATTCCTTCTCCCCTGTTGAGTTCTAGAGGCATTAACGGACAATATGCTACGTGCCTGCCGTACTTACAATATCACAGGCAAGCCGAAGTGGTTCACACATTGCCACTGTCCACGAAGTTAAGGCCGCCTTTAAACACTAAGGTATTACTAGAACAATCCTAAGGATTGCGAACTAACGGCGAATAACAGCCCTATAAGTTTAAGGGACCACCAAGGAGATTTATAAGATTGCTTTTAATGGATTATAGGAATATACGCATAGTGGCCGTAGTTTATGACCTCAGAATTTCGCGGGTGAAGAATAGAATCGTAAATAGGAGGTATTGCAACTAAAGATCTATATGCCGACGACTTGGGTGAAACTAGTCGCATGAGGAAAGTCTCCTGCCTGATGTCTTTTCTCTCTTCTCCTCTCAACCTAGGTCCTTAATCTCGCGCAGCTCCCCATATTGTATCATTGTCGCAGGGAGACCCTCGTCTCTTATCGCAGCAGATATTAGACCAGATTTTAGGGAAACGGCTGCATGGTCAATAACAGATGTGTATTGGTATTATACAAGCAGTCATCTAATGGGTATTGTTATTATTCAAATTACGAGTCTATACCATAAATCCTACGGCAAACTCGTGGAAATTACGACAATTCGGAAAGTTATTTTCTTCTTTTGAGCCTATTCCTAGTCTTAAAACATTGAGATCGCATATTTATAAAGCTTCTGACTACATTGATGTGAGAATAAAACATAGTAATGAACACACTCTGAAATAGCACGAACGTGAAACAACACCAATAAACCAAGGAATTAATTATTCAATTATTCATCGATTATTCAAGGGACACATTGGGGGGTGATAATGAAAATGATGATTTGTGATTTGCTCTTCTAAGTGAACCGACCGACCGTAGAAGTGAGTGAAGAAGACCGACCGTTAGTAATCCCTTGGGCCCTTCCGCTAAGAAAGGAAAGGAGGGCGGAGGAGGGAAGGGGGTTTTTTTACGGTTAGAGCTTCCTGGGGCTCCGCTAGAGGGAAGCCGTGACGCAGCGTTGTCAAATTTCCAAAAACTCCGGACTTAGAAAATTTCGGCTCTGCTGTGGTAACTTTTCATTGGAAGTGCCTGTACATATAGGTTAACCCTGTCATTGCTCCCTGTCCTCCAAGCTTGGCTGGCTCAGTGAATGTGAATGCAGGGATGTTATATGGCCATGAATGGTTCATCTAATCAGGTAAGTTTTATTATAGACGGCGAGGTAGTTTCAGTGAAGGGAGTACCAGGCCATTAAGCAGCAAGCAAGTCTGCAGTGAAAGGCAAGAAAGTTTAAAGTGAGAGTAAATGTACATCATAAGTCTATTACATAGTGTATTGCAAATTCAATGTAAGAGAATGCATTTAATGAGGGGGATAAATGGTCACAACCTTATGCTGAGAATGTTTTGAGAGCATGATAGGCATATTTTGAGAACATACTGAACATATGTTGCGCATATTTTGAGCGTATGCCCTCCTGGACATTTACATATGCTCAAAATATGCTTAACACATACATGTTGAAAATGTTCTAAGCATATGCTGAACACAAATTGCGATGCTAGAGTATGCAGCAATATGATTGTGCCTTTGGAACATTAAGAAGACATTTAACAATATTGGGAACATGATAAAATTGTGTAGTTTCCAGTAGTGCGTTCGTAATTATTCACAAAAGAGTTACATAATTGCAAAGTGTGGCTTGATTCAGTGATTTAGGCAAGTTGTGGTTTTTTTGAATTTTTTTTTATTTTTTTTTCTGTCGCCTCATGGCATTCAGCGTATGTGTGGTGGTGTCGTCAGGAAGCTACGTTCTAATATTTCTTGTTGTTATCCAATCTCTCAGTTACTGTTGGATTCAACCTTAACCATCGGAGTCAACAGAAGTCCTAAATTACTGTTGATTTTTTTATAATTATCATAGCTATGATAATAATAATATTGCAACAGGGTCAGTGTTCATATTGAAAATCATTTGTGTACAGCAGCCATAATGAAAACAGCACGAAAGTGTGTGTACAGCAGCCCTACTGTAAACAGTAAATGGCAGTAGGTTTGCAATATAGTTCTAACATACAAAAAGCAAATTTGTAGAAATAATGTTGCAACAACATTGCGATTTTAACCTTTCAATGGCATTGAAGAATTAACCTTGCAATAACACTGCTTTATAAACCTTGCAACAAGGTTGCGATTGTAACCTTACCACAACATTGTGATGTTAACCTTGCAGCAATGTTAAAAAATGTGTATTAGCAACCTTATATCAATGCTGCCTCAAGGTTTAACCTTAAAAATGTAACATTGCTGCAAGGTTGCAACCTTGCGGCTGCAACGTTACTGCAATGCTGATGCAAGGTTAATGTGCTGTCTGGGATAGGGTTAGGATTGAGTGGGTAATGAATGAAATGTGGCTTGGATACTCCAGTAATGGACATGTGTATGAAAGGAGTGCAACATCGTTGGTTTGACCACGACTAGCAAATGAAAGATAGCTGAATAACAAAACAGAGACATGATTGTAGAGTGATTGGTGTAAGAGGTAGGAGTAAACCGTGAAAGTCGTGAGTGAATGCAGTTTATAGGGAGTCCTAAGAGGAGGAATGGGTAGGCTACAGTCATATGTACATTAACAAAAACAATCAAAATTTATACTAAAAATATCTGAGATGCAGTAAATAGCCTGCTCCATGAGGAAGATCTTCAATTGGCACTTGAACTTTTGTATATGTGTGCGTGAATGTGGTCGAAGAGACTAAAGAAGGAATATTAGGAGTCTTAAGAGTATGTATGTATGTAAGGAGCATGTATCCATGAGTGCAAGAAAAGTAAAATATGTATGCAAGGATTAGGCATAATGGAGGAAATTATTGAATGGGAGCCAGTTTTCTAGGCCTAACAGCAACAACTACGTTCTTTGACTTTGCCTACCTCGAAATGGCATGATGGGTATGATTGTAGAGGAGGCTCAAGGAACTTGCAGCCAGGGCCCACATAGGGGACAGGAAGAAGGGAGGGGTCACATCCCAAAAGGAATGCCTGGAAAGAGGGCAAGAACCGCCGTGGACACCCCAACTGCCCAGGACCAGAAGAAGGCTACGACTTCAAAAGCCGGTCATTCCCAGGCAAAAACGGCAAGATGTGGAGGGAAAATGGCAACCAGCCCCTTGAGCTACCCTGATTCAACCATGACTGGTACGAAAAAATTGACCGCAAGATCACAAGAGGCCTGGGATGCCATTCCCTTGGGTAGGACATCTTTGAGGGGGCACACCAACTGAATGGAGCAATGGAGAACACTGCGCCACTAGCCTGTCAGTGGATTGGGCGAAGGGTGTGGTAAGCGAACCAGGCAAGATTGAGGGTCCAGGCAGTTGAAGCTGACTCCCTGACCAATAAGAGAAGACTGATGTTGTGGGTTGACTTTCTTAACCATGGTAACCTCACATTGGCAAGCCTAGCTTCCCTCAGCATCTGCGTGTTTCCTGAATCAGCTTCATACAGGGTGTCGAACAAAAATCTAGTACAAAATTCACGGATATCTCAAGATTTTCAAGGATAAAAAATACCACTTTTAAAGGATGTTTCAAAATATATATGAGCTATATTCGAACACAAATTATAAATTTTCTATTAGTTATTAAATAACAAAGAGGTTTTTAAAACATTGAAAAATTGTTTATATTATGTTTGAAATTTGCTTTAATTTATTACCCTCTTTTTCAAAGAATATCTCCTTCTCCAACTTCGCAATTTCTAAAATCCTTCTTTTTCGTAATTCTAATTCTTCTACTTGATATAAATTAAGTTTTTTTAATCCTTCTTTTTAATTTTGATTCATTTTTTCTGCAAATGCTGCTTTTTTATTTTTGGAAGCACTTTTGAAAGATTTTATCATTTCTTTACATATTTGAACATTACGAATGCCCCCTGTTGCATTTATAGCATCATAGATACAGCGCTGAGCAATCAAGCTATCTTCGTGTAAATATTCCACCAAAAATCCTTTATTAAACAAAAAACTTCTCTCAACTGCCGCCTTGGCATGATATAAAATAAAAATAGCCATAAAAAAGTTTTTAAAGCATCAGATGATTTTTCTTCTGAAAGCAAATAAATTAAAAATGTGTCTAGTCTGTCCTTTTTTATATCAAATTCTCTTCATTTTTTCACTGAATCTGAAGAAATAAAAGAGGTATATTCTCATCTAACACGATCAGCATTGATTGCGTTTATATGATTTTTATCAATAAAATAGCTGAGTTCAGCTTCTACTCATTCTTTTTGCAATATTTTCTAATTCCATCACGTAGGGTGAAAAACAACTTGCACCACGCGATAGTTTGAATGAAAGAGGAGACTTTTCTTTCAGTTATTGAAGTATACGTAGAATAAACTTTTGGCATCCAATTTTAAATAGCAATTTCTCTACAGCTTTAACACCTTTCAACTTGTGTATAATCGAAGATGCTCCAAATCCAAAATCCACGGAATCTGCAGGACATAACATTTCTTTATCTGCTAAATCAATTTTTAAAATATCAGGTACTGACTTAATATTTTCCATTACCTTTGACTTAATAATTCTATTCATCAAACTCAAGATTACATAAATTGAATAAGTCATTTCTCATGAAGGGTAACATAGGGCGGTCAGTATGATACCTCATTATATATGGCTATTTGTCTACAATACTGAAATTATAAAATTAACCTTTTCTTTTAAAAATTTATCATTTATGAATTTTTTAATTTTTTCGTAATTTTATGACCTAATAAATTGGCAATTATTCGGATGACTTCATTCAAATCTTCTGACGATGCTTATTTACACTATGCTTATTAAGGTATACTTGATGTATAAATGATTTTCAATACCTAACGCTTCGCTATGAGCGGATGTGTGGGGAGCTACCCAGCAAACCTTATATAGATGCTTAGTGGGGATTCACGGTTCGATCTCAGCGCCCGTAGACTTAACACGTACGTATGCTTATGGAGGTCTGATTGTGGATGAAAGGCGAAGTTCAACTGCAGGACCACTGTTTATTTCGTGGGCTCGGTGCCTGTATACGTTTCTGTGAGTGGTACTGTGATCTACAGTCTTAAGCTAATAAGTTTGAGATTTTGATATTGCATAATTGTACACCACTCTCTAGATTTGGATCCTAAATATTTATCTCATGCATATAAAATTGATTTTTCATTTTTCAGTGATCGGGTTATATAATTTCGAGGATGCTTATAGATTTTAGAAGAAAATTCAGAAAAATGGCATTTTTTCAAGGCGTTAAGGGATACAAAAAAAATCAAGGATAATTCAAGGTTTTTAAGGTTTTCAAGGACCATTCGACACCCTGTCATAGTAAAGCAGTAATAGGGCAATTAAAAATTGGCAAGACTCTTCAAACAACAATTGGCTATTAGCCTTGATGCAACATTTGAATACTAACCATGCAACAACATTTAAATATCAACCGTGCAACAACAATATTTAAACATTAACCTAGCTATGACATTAAAAAATTAACATTGCTGTTCTCACCTAGCAGTAACATTGCAGTACTAACCTTGCCACAGCATTGCAATGTTTACCTTGCTGCAATGCTACAAACGTGCACTTTCAACCTTGCTACAACGCTGCCACAAGGTTGAACCAGTTAAACCTTAAAAATGTAGCATTGCTGCAACGTTATTGCAATGCATCTACAAGCTAAATGTGCTGTCAGGGTCATATGACAAGTTTGGCTCATGACTGAATTATAATGTGATGGTATTAAATGTCCAAGAAGCAACTAATAGTGGTAGAGCGCCTACGGCGATGATGGAACTTGAGATATAAGACCTTGCTGGCTGGAACATATTCATCGAATGAAAAACATTCATGCACGTATCGCCCATGTCAAGTATGACATTAAAAGATCCATTTTAGTGAATAGCATACCTCTAAATCTTTCTCCGAGCACAAGCTTTCTAATTGATGTATTTTCTCCTCCGCATCGTGTAACTGCGATTCGTGACCTGGACAGAGAGTTTGAAAACCATGCATAAATATTTCAAATCGTGACGCTTAATGATCTACAACGATACTATCCATAACAAGCAATAATGGCTGTTCCCATTAACTTAAGACCAAACATCACATACCACATCTATCTTCTTTGGCCTCGGCAACTTCCGACAATACTTCCTTGGTGAAATTTGTTATTTGTCCTTTTAGTGATGACAGTCCTTCTCCCAGCCACGCCATTTCATATTTTCACATGTGTCACGAGCACGGGTGGAATTTTACAGTTTCAAATTAAATATTAAAAACTTTGAGCGCATGTCAAGTATTTATTTGTGTCAAAAAAGCGTAACGACATCCTAAATATTCGGCCAACGTTACTTCGGACAAAAATCTACTGCTACGAAATCTGCTCCACCATTATGTTCAAACAATTGAAAAACGATATACGATCAAAGTTTACGCGCAATTTATCACATGCTTGAACTGGGAGTAGTAAGCTCTAAAATCTAAAATATGATTTAATGTCACCATTAAAGTGTTTTTCGTTTATGTATGTGACACTTATACGTTACGTCTTACCTTATGCGGCCACTCTGGAATGTTGTTCACGTTGATCATGACCAATCATGACAACAAGGTAGTAACATCTTGGAGACGTGTTATTATCAGTTCATTGTCGATGGAAGGAGTGACACTCACCACAATTAATTAATTTTAATGCCAAAGGTACGTTAAGTTTTAGGTTTTCATCGTAGTTCAGTATGAATAATTCATTTGAACGGTTGCGTGAATAACAATTTGGTTATCTATATCTACTTCAAAGTGCTATTATTACATTCAATTTTGGTTATTCAAGAAGTTATTTCTTAGGATATTTTGTGAATTAAAATATGTAAGATTTTCCCGTTGAGTCTGATGCAGAAATGTTTCTGGGTGTTCCACCTGGTAATAGGCATTCCGAAGCCCTGAAGATGTAGAACAAGCCGTTCTTCTAAACTTTGGCAGATGTGAAGCCTATTACCCGGTGGAACACCCGAGAAACTTCTCTATATTGTGAATTATTTGTTCCTTAGTTACTTTTGAATGGACTGCATGCTAATGTAATACTGTACCGTTATAACTAGTTAGTTCCTGATTTCCCAGCCTGATATGTTCTCCCTGGCGAAAGTAGGTTATTGATATAGAAGTAGTTGAATTCACAATTAGGAGAGGTGTGGCCTATAATATGTGGACAGGCTTGGTTCCAGAAACTTTTCCACATGAAAAAATTTATATAATCTGTGTACAATTTGATTTTATGAACAAGGTTTATACAAGTTATGTATAATTATATGCGCGTATTCAACACCATTCCCAATTTATATACCCAGGCAGCAAATTAAACTTGCAGCAGCATTGCAGTAACGTTACAGCCACAAGGTTGTAACCTTGCAGCAATGTTACATTTAAGGCCGTGCACACACTTGACCACTTGTGGTGGCGACTATAGTGACCGCTGTCAGCTTCTAGTCGCTGCCACTAAATGCTCAACCCGTCCACCTGGGTCCGCCACTTTATTGCACTGTCTGATTTAATTTTGTAACCAAATTTCAACAGAGACTAGTCTACTGTCTGTGAATATGGAGTATTGCATGATTGCTATTGCATTAGTGCTTATAATACTCAAGTGTTGAAAGGGAAATGTACAACGAATTAATTGCCGTTACTGGGTACATACATCCCCTGCTATCTTCTCGTCTAAAACGAGTAACGTTTCCAGTCCGATTTTAATTTCCAAATGTTAGATGCGCTTCAATTCCGGATATAAAGACATCCACATCGAAAGTCTCCATGTCGGGCAATACACACGCACGCTCCACAGTTCTGGCATAGACTGAGAAACGCAGAGTGGCTGGCGGTAACAGTGGCCAAGTGTGCACCTGAAGTCGGTGTCTAGTGGCCACCACAAGTAGCGAGACTTGGCCTCAGCCTATGGCCAGACGCGGCGACACAAATCGCCGAGTGTGCAGAGCTGTAATTTAAATGTACGCAAAGTGTCAGCGGTAGCGTGTTGCGGCCACTAGTGGCTGAGCTGTGGCCGCGACTATAAGTGGCCAATTGTACGCATAGCCTTAAGGTTAAACCTTGAGGCAGCATTGTTGCAAGGTTGCTCATGCACGTTTTGTAACATTGCTGCAAGGTGAACATCAAAATGTTGTGGTAAGACAATTGTGTGAAATTCACAGTGAAAAAATCATTCGCCTGGACTGGGATTCGAACCCAGACCCCCCCGATTTTGTGCCGAGTGCTCTACCAGAAGACATCTCGCTCCTTAATGCCTCCATAAAATTCACTGTGAGAGATGACGCCTGGGTAGCTTAACTGGTAGAGCTCTCGGCGCGAAATCGGGGGGTCTGGGTTCGAATCCCAGTCCAGGGTAATGATTTTTTCGCTGTGAATTTCACACAATTGTGTGACCACTAGTGGGTGACTCCGTTAAAGTTACTGCGCGGCCAGGTCTGCATTTCTTTGAATTTGTTGTGGTAAGGTTAAAATCGTAATGTTGTTGCAACATTATTTCTACAATTTTGCTTTTTCTCACTCAGTGATTCAACCGGAAGGTTGGTTTGGATAGTTGAGGGTAGACCTCACCCCGGACTAAGCCACAGGCGTGTGAATTTCACACATTCAGGGTAGGGGGGCCAGTTCCCTACACCTCGCACTCCCGAGGATTTTTTTGTGTTCGGGGGCATCCAAAGGCTTCAGCCGGATTTGAACCCGGGACCCTTCGATCAGTAGCCAAGCACTCTACCCACTAGGCCACCACGCTCCCCTTGCTTTTTCTACTGAGTATAATATTAGGTCAATATTGCACACCTACTGCCATTTACTGTTTATAGTAGGGCTGCTGTACACACTTCTGCTGTTTTCATTAATACTGCTTTTATTATTATCATAGCTATGATATTAATAAAAAATTCAGCAATAATTGCGAACATCTGTTGAATCCTACGGCTACCATTGAATCCAATTGTTAGAGTTGAATCCAACAGTAACTGAGAGATTGGATAACAACTGATTAAAAAAATATTCTCATGGACCTCCGAGAGTTCTCATGAAGAGTAAAGAACTGAGAATGAAACTGAATTGCATTTATTGTTATGACAATTCGAATCTACTTTTTCATGAAATAATCTGATTTTTTTAATGAGTGGCATTTACAATTATTTAATGTTCCACAAATTGTTTCAATTCCTCTACCACCCCTTGCAATTTGTACCCATCTACCGAGTCTCTAAAAATCTGTGAACACTTTGTAGCATCTGGTGGACATCTGTAGCACTACCCAGGTACAATTTTTTTGTCTGTAACTAAACTGGAACAGGTCTGGAATGGGGGTGGAGCTAGAAGTCTGTAGGTTTTCTGAAACTGGGAAGAAATTGAAACTGCTCCAGATCAGTATTGTCTGTAACCGGTCTGGACACCATCTGGTCTGGAACTAGTCTGGACAATGGGTGGTCTCTGCTCTGGAATTTGGCTGGACATGGAGGGTTTTTCTTTTAGCCAGTTTAGCCTGGCGCACTCTTGCTGCGTAATGAGCTGGCACTCCCTTGCTCTCTCCACTGAAACTCCCTTGGCGTTCTTTAATAAAACTCCCTTGCCCACAACGCTGAAACCCCCATCCACTAACTCTTCCCTGCTCTCTCAAAATAAAAAAATTATAATTTGCATTTGAATACTATGAATGTGCTATTGCCTGATAAAATGCCTTAGCATGTTTATTTATCCTACCTAGTATCTACCTAACGATATTGTATGTATCTCACATGATCAGCTACCCTATGGCTCTACACGCATATTCTCGTGCCCGACATCGAAATACCAATCTCAAGAAAGTCTTATAAACCTGACCACTTCCGTGGGTTTATGTAACTTTGAGAAATAATTATTAAATGGCAATTCCATGATAGTTTGATGAAATATCATCACATCACAATAACAGTTATTTGGCCTTGTGATTGGGTCTTCCTTGCGAAATGGGTTGACAATTCCACTGTCACCACAGCTTCATTGTGTCACGGTGTTCACCCCCTAATGAGAATTGACACCTACTTCATAATAGATAAAAATAGAAAAAGATGGCACCACAATCTTTTTCTCTTTTCATCTATCATGAAGAAATTAACAAAATGTTTTGGGAGAGTATTAAAAATTTGGTAGGCACTTACTACATTTATGTAAACCAAAATTTAGCAGGCATTATAATTTCCATGCGTGAAAAAAAATGGTGGTGGAGTATTTGTAGCTGTAGGGTTTGGTTTTCCCCTACATATGCTGTTGGTGAAGTCTTCTCGGTTCCTCATCCAGGTGAGATATTTGTTTGCCAACGTTAAGAGAGCTGCCTCCTTCATCGTCTTCAGTGCTGTGAATTATTAGGGGTTTTTTGAATTCTTCAAGGCTTCATAGCCCTGAAGACAATGGAGGAGGGAGCTGTCGAAACGTTGGAAAACACATATCTCAGCTGGTGGAAGACCCAGGAAGACTTAACCAATATTTTCAGGCGCCTGGAGGTTGCTGCTGTCCATAATTGGTGGTAACTAAATATGTAGTATACATCTTCCTTACAAGTATGTCGCAGATGGACTTCAGATGAGTAATCACCCTAACTAACATGAGTTTTATACATCGAAATCCAACTAATAGCATTTATTATGGTGATGTATTTACTACTGCTTATTTTGTAAATAAATTATTTGGTATTCCCCTGATGCATGTACTTGGCATCATAATTTTGAAAAAAAGCACTATACTTTATGCAATGTGCTTTTAAAAAGTGCATTTTACGTCCTCTCAATGAACATTTTGTAAGATAATTCTGATTTCCTAAAACAACCTGGGGAATAAGAAATATTTTTTCTTCAAACGGTAAGCACTATGCTTTATGCGCAGATTGCAAATGGAAAAAATTATTATTCAAAAGAAATTAATCCCTTTTGCTAATGAATCTGGAAAGGTTAAATTTTCTAGGAAAATATGCATAAAAACTTTATTGCCATTAGCACCAAAATATCTTAAATTGCTAAGTAGCAGAAGGTACAGGATCAGGCCCTGCTTTAAATTTTAAGTAAACTCCCCCCTTCTCAAACCTATTTACCAGTTAAATATAGTAAAAAAAATTTTCACAATCACAGCGCCCTGGGCAGTCACCCAGGCCTTGTGCTGGGCCAGTATAGGATTGACAATTTTTTAAATATCCATGCACAGTGCATATTTAATGTTTTAATATTTAATAAATCCATATAAATGTCAGTGTCCTTTCCTACCGTATCAAAGTCAATGCAGCTCTATACTCGCTAAATTTCAACACACATGCCCAATGTGACATTGATGTCAAAGCCAATATCTAGTGATCTACTGATTGTATTTAGATAAAACTAATACAACAGCATGCAAGCAAGTTACTAAGGGCATTCTGATTTTATGAACAACTTATCTTTGAAAACAAATTTTGGGCAGATCCAGTGAATTCCTTCCTCCTTCAAAACCCTTGTTACCAAAGGACTCATTTAATCGGTACCTTTCCCACCTTTCCCAGTTTAATATTTTATCATGTATTAGCATAGCATAATATTTTATCATGTATTAGCATAGCAATCCATAGCATTTTTGTACTTGATGGAAATTGAAGCATGAGGTATTCATACTGATTTGATCACTTTCGTACATCATAATGGCAATAACATATGCAGAACATACAATTTAGAACCTCAAACTCAGTATTGTAACGGACGTCTAATCTCGTTCATGAAAACCTACCTTTGAGGGTGGGTGAATGGTTCTGCACGTAACGAGGTCCTGAAACTAAGGGAGGGAAAGTAAGGTGCGGGGATCTCGAGGCAGGGCGATGTCGAAATCGGGCAGGATTTAAATGCTAGCAACCAGAGGAACGGGGAGGGAATCAGAGACATGGGAAAGGAAACCTGGAGTGAGCAAAAAAAAACAGAAAATGTGAGCACAAAGACGATAGATTTATTTGGGATCTTTGAATAAATGACACTGAATGAATTATTATTGAGCATAGAAAATACATGAAACTTCAATAAAAACTCAATACTAATAGAGGAAACTCTCTGTAAAAAAAAGGAGGTTTGTAAGGGATTTTAACTCTATCAAACAAAACAAAATATTACCCTGTAAAAAACTTATTCTAACAAATTTACAATTTAAACGAGTGCTACTTGACTCTGCAACTCAAGCTTGAGGAGCACATGGCATGCAAAGCCATGGTGAATGATGAATACTGTGACTACATGACTAAAATGTATCTTTAGTCTGAGACCAAAGTTAGTTATCTTCTGGGTGATGATAACCATCACTGGAGGGTTGGAATTTGCGCACAGGGATTCACCCACGGGGAATCGACACGTGGTCGGGGAATTTGGGGGTGTCGATAGCAGGAATCTCTGTCTTACGTGCAGTGATACTGGTGATGAGAAGACGTTGTTGAGGGCATTGAATCTGGATGTGGATGGATTTGGGATGGATGGTGTCCGACGCGTGGCTGATCGGGCACGTGGATCGTGAGACACAGCTGATCTCATGCATCTGGCAGGGTTCAAATGCCAATTGTCTCGTCGGGTTGGGAACGGTTTCTTCGTAGCTTGTTCAGCCTGTTGGATGAGAGCCGGTCTTGAAGACGTCGTACTCAATGCCAGAGTGTCAGCGTCAAAGAGCTGGTTTTGGACACGTCTTGCTTTAGTGATCGTCAGAATCAGAGAGAGCGTTCAGGCGTTGGGCTTGCTCCGCCTACGCGTGGGGTCGCATGGGGTTATAGAGGGCCACCGTCTATTACGTGCACTACCTGTGGTCGCACGTAGCACTTATCGCTTGTGCTGTGGTCACGCGCAGGACCTAAAGGAACTCGCGGTGGACATGGGAATTGCACACACATATGATTCAACAAGGATGTTACAAGTCAGGAAATTTGAAACCCGTCTGGGAAATCAGAGAAATGTTAGGGAAAATCATCGAGCTGTGAGGGAAAAATTGGATAAGGGCGAAGGTCAATGAATTGGTCAGTGGCCGATGCACCCCAATTATACGTTTGTTCGCTGTTGCCAGAGTCGATGTTCCATCTTCTCGTCCACTGTTGTGCTGTGCTCAGGCGACCCACAGAGTACATTGTGATGCGACCTGTCCACGGCTGCCCCCTCCCCGCTCCCCCCCTTGCGCCAGCTGATCACTGAGCTGCTCGGGCCACCACGGGCCAGTGGTCAGAAGAGGTGGTCTGGCTGAACAAAAGTCAAAAATGAAAGTGGAAATTTCCAAACAATTGTTGGTAAAATGAATAAACTTCAGACTATATAAATACATAAAATATATTTCAGATAGAACATTATGCGGCCATTCACATAGGCTTGAAAACAACGACTTCCAATCCGCACCACATTTTTGGGTTTCAGCAGGCGGAAGTGCGTTTAAGGAAATCAGGTTTTTATTATGTTATTTTCTAACTTTTTGCACTCACATATTTGGGAAATGAACCAATCTCAATGCTGTATCCTTTTTAGTGAGATGACTAATTACTACTAATTATGACTAATTAGTCACAAATGACTAATTAACCAATACGTAATGCAGAGCAATTAGAATATTGTTTCGGAAATTTATAAATCGAGGCCTACAAAAAATGCCCAACGGTGCCCCGTCATGATATTTGCACTAATACATAGCATGGAGTTATAAGCATGGTGAATCGTGAACACAAGTGGACGCATTATTCCTAGATTTTAAGAAAGCTTTCGACACGGTACCTCACAACAAACTTTTATACAAATTACAGTCATGCGGCCTAAACGAAACAGTAGTAAACTGGATACGAGACTTTCTGAGTGATCGTAAGCAAAAAGTAGTTCTTGACGGAATTAGCTCTGATGTAGTTAAAGTGACATCAGGTGTCCCACAAGGAAGCGTAATCGGCCCCCTTTTGTTCATTATATACATAAATGATCTATGCTCTCGAATTTGCAGTAAAATACGTTTATTTGCTGAAGACGCTGTCATCTATCGCGAAATTAATGATCACTCTGACTTTGAAATTCTATCATCGGATTTAAACAACGTTCATGTGTGGAGCCAAGAGTGGGGACTCGAACTTAATCTGAGCAAATGTACGGCGGTACATTTCTTGCGGAGGTCGTCCAACTATCCCCGTGTATATGCTGTGGATGGCGTTAAGATAAAGGCGACAGATGAAGTTAAGTATCTGGGAGTTACGATTACCTCAAACCTATCGTGGGGAACACATATAAGAAATATTTGTGGCAGAGCTCTGAAGAAGCTAGGATTCGTCAAGCGTATTGTGGGAAGATTCTCAGATGAAAAAGTAAAAGAGAGGTGCTATTTCGCACTCGTCCGGCCACACCTTGAATATGCAGCAAGCATATGGGATCCGGTACAGAAAGACTTAATTCGGGAACTTAATAAAATACAAAGGAAAGCTGCGCGATTCGTCAAAAACTGCTACGGGCGTACAGACAGCGTTACACAGATGTTAAACGAATTAGGCTGGGAGCTGCTAGAGACTCGGAGACTACGCGCTAGGCTTAGATTACTTGAGCAATTGAGAATAGATATCTTTCAGAGCGACACGGAGAACATCATATTAGAACCCCACTATATTTCCAGGTCCGACAGAAACGATAAATTAAGAGAGATATTTTGCCGAACGGATAGGTATGGGAATTCGTTTTTCCCCCGAACAATAAGGGACTTTAATAAATGCAAGGCGTAATCTCATAGAGCGTTTCCTTTTTATATGTAAACGGCTGGTGTCCTAACACCCCCCGCCACACGCCTATTGAGGCGGCTTGCGGGGTAGTATGTAGATGTAGATGTAGATGAAGCATTCTGCGTAAAATTTATCTGCTATTTATCCTACTAGCTCCTTTTTGAATTATGCTTCAATTACTGAGGTAACCACCAGCCATGCGAACCGGGCTGCGCGTGCTGCACCCAGCAGCGTATGGTGGGTGACGCCTTGGTTCCTCAGAGTTTGAGAGACAAGGCATTCATTGTTCGATACGAAATACAGAAATTAATTCACTGTAAACTAACCTCCTTTGCCTCATTCTCTCCTAATCTCACCAAGGTCATTAGAGTCACAGCTTTCTACTTTGCTGGCTTTGGGTCTAAGCATAATGACACAATCAGTTAATGGGGAATGATAAGGATTAATGAAATGTAAATAGGAAAAAGATTCATCCGCACGAATTGTACCAACGGATGCTTTTTGTCGACACGCTTGCCAAGTCATAATCATGGTGTACGTATTTTGATTGTCGCCGTTTGGCGCCCACTGGGCGATGATACGAAATGCAAGAGCCAAACACTTTTTGATCAGCAATAATTGCCGCAACTCAACGGGGCAGGGCGAGCGTATAGTCATTAACTAGTTTTTCCTTACTGCGGATGGGCGCCGGTCGGGGGAGTGTGTCGCAGCTTGCCAAGTGAAATCAAAATAAACCCTGCTTTACTTCAGCTTTGTCGGTGGAGGCAGGCACCAGGCTTGCGAGCCTGATTTTACTCTTCAGTCGCCTTGGGCTTAGTAAGTAGAGTGATGATATTTATTTCGATAATAGTTTAAGCAATTAGTTGGCTCCTATTTATCATAGTGAGGTTGCTGTGAACGAAAGCAGAACGTGCTTTTCTCTTATGTTGTCTCTCTGTGTACCGTCAGGAATTGTATTTAGCTTGTTGCGTGTGTGATTTGCAAGGTTCGTACACGTTGGATTACTGTGTTGACACTTAATCTTTCGCATCACAGTTGCGTCATGTAACAATGGCTCAAAGGAAGACGTATTGCAATGCTGACAGGCAGTTAGAGCCAAAATTCAAGTTTCTAGTACCATCTAAGAATGTTGTTGGTTCGCCGTCTGATCCTAGGACAGTGTTTTGCGAGCTCTGTCAGAAAACTGTCCAGCTTAGTAACATGGGTCGTCAAGCTCTAGAGTCGCATTTCGGGCCAGAAGCACCAGAAATTACTAAGGAAGAAAGAGGAGTCTTATGGCATCAGGTTGTTTGCAACCACGACTCCCGTACAGCTGGCAGTAGATGGAGTTCAAAGCACATCTGTCAACCCAGATGATCCTGGTATGGTCGCCAGCGATGGTTGCCATCACCAACATCGTGGCTGCTCCTGGAATGTCAGATTCTGGCTCTTCGAGTAGCCCTCTACTATCGATGGGACGGGATGCTGCGCCGATGCCGACGCGCTCCAAAGAAGGTCTTCACGGTCTCGACAGGTATATTTTAAAGGATGAGGTGACGAAGAGTGAGATACTTTGGTGCTTAAATGTCTGTGTGAATCATGTCAGCTGGGGGAAAATGAGCAAATCTGTCCCCTAAAATGTTTCCCAACAGCATTATCACATCGAAGATGGAAATAGGGCGGCTAAAAATTGCGTTTCCTCTTGCACATGGACTTTTGCCATATTTTCATGATAGTCTCCAAAATGAGCCAGATAATGCTGATTGTATTGTCATTTTATTTGATGAGAGCTTAAACAAATGTGCTCAGAAAACTCAGATGGATATTGCCTTTAGATTTTGGGGTGGGCCGACAGATGAAGTTAGCATTAGGTTTTTCAATTCCACTTTCCTAGGGCGCACAAACCACTCTGATCTACTGAAGGCTTTCATTGAAACTGTTACAGAAGCTTTTCTAAAGAAAACATTGATGGTCTCTATGGATGGACCTAATGTGAACTTAAAGTTTTTGAAGGAACTTCAGGTTCATTTAAAGGAAACATTTGATGAGAATTGCCCAATTTTGCTACTTATGGGGTCTTGTGGGCTCCATACCCTACATAACTCGTTTAAGTCTGGCACCTTAGCGACTGAGTGGGATATAGTGTTGTACTTGAGGTCTACATACAATGTATTTAAGGATGGGCCTGCTCGAAAAAGCAATTATGTATTCCTTATGGACAGGCTCAGGCAAATTCCCAGAAAAATTTTGTGCTGTCAGATGGCTCAATAATGCCCATGTTGCTGAAGTAGCCATAAATATTCTTCCTAACTTGGTCAAATTTGTTGAGTGTGTCAAGACGGGTGGCAAGGAAACCAAAATATATTCCATGAGCTTCAAGGTTATAGAGAAGGCTGTAAAAGACTATGTTGGGACCAAGACTTGCCTTTTTTGTAAGTGTTGCTCATCTCACTGAGCCATTCTTAACCAAGTATTAAACAAATGACCCGTTCCTGTATACAGACCTCACTAACCTGATATCTGATCTGTATAAAATGTTTGTTAAAATGGAGGTACTAGACAAAGCAAGCAGTGTCTTTAATGTTGATATTCACGACGAAGGTAATCTATTCCCTGTCAAGTATTTTAAATTGCCTTTTTCAGTGAGTGGTGCTCTCAGTAAAGTGAAGGACAAGGATATAGGCCATTTTGCATTTCGAAAAAGATTGTGTGAAGTTTTTGCAAGCAATGTGTGATAAGTTGCTTGAAAAGTCTCCCTTGCAGTATAAACTTTGCAGAGCTATCACTTTCTGTGATCCTAGCATTGTGTTGAAGTCACTAGCTACTACCTAGTCGCCCCTTTTCCCCTTTGGCGGTTTGAATTTAAATTGTATCCGCGACCGTTTGATTTTATTCAGTAGCGGTCTCCATACTTGGCTGATGTACTGCCCAGAGTCACGATTTAACTTCTTCTCCTCCAAACTTATTTTGATAGCCTCTTTCATCAAACGATCCCAGTATCCATTTGAATGGCAAAGGATTTTGGTGCCGTTAAAATTGATGGAGTGCGCATTATCTAGACTATGCTCTGCCAGGGCTGATTTTCCGGGTTGAAAAAGTCTTATATGCCTCTTGTGTTCCTTGATCCTGGTTTCCACCGTGTGTGCAGTCTCTCCAATGTAGGCGAGGCCACACTCACAAGGGATGCTATACACTCCAGGCACTCTGAGGCCGAGGTCGTCTTTTACTCTTACCGATCTCTAATTTTCCCTGGAGGACTATGGATCGTCTGGATGTTATATTTTTGTAAAATTCTTCCTATTTTTCCCGAGACAGTGGAGATATAGGGTATGCAGGCTCTTCCTAACGGCTTTTCATGATCTTCTTTCGGCCGCATACTTATTCTATCGGTTCTTTTCAAGGCCAAGTGAAAATCTCTGTCCTTATATCCATTACGTTTGAACATAGTTTTCAAATGTTCCAATTCAGAGGGAAGACTTTCTGCATCTGATCCAACCACAACATCAATTAATATCTGGGCAGTAAAAAGAACTTCAATTTCCAGTTCCCAATGTGAGAATCCAGCAGTATCAGCTAGTTTAGGAATTGACTCTATTTCTTCTTTTGTTCCCATGTTGCGGATGTTGAACAGCTTAATTTTTTTTTTCCTGTTTTATTTTATTCACTTTCTGCATCTGCAACAATTTTTGCGCAATGTATCAAGGTAGTCAGGATGCCCTGCTTTTCTGAGGGATGGTGGTGACTTCTTCCATTGAAGTAGAGGTTAGTGTGAGTAGGTTTTCTGTACACACGTCGTCCAAGACTACCATCAGGCTTCCTTTCAATTAGGATATCCAAAAAAGGTAGGCAATTTGTAGTTTCCTCTTCCATAGTAAATTTGATGTTGGGATGCTGCTGATTCATGTGACTCAAGAAATCATCAAGTGTATTCCGTCCATGTTGCCAAACGACGAAAGTATCATCCACATACCGGAAAAAATGCCTCGGCCGTTGTGTAGCCGAATTTATAGCTTTTTCTTCAAAATCCTCCATGGAGAGGTTTGCAATAGCTGGAGAAAGAGGAGAACCCATAGGAACCCTGTCCGTTTGCTCATAGTATTTCCCATCATAAAGGAAATAAGTTGACTTAAGGACATGTCGGAACAGTCTAACAGTCATCAAACCAGGATCAAGGAACACAAGAGGCATATAAGACTTTTTCAACCCGGAAAATCGGCCCTGGCAGAGCATAGTCTAGATAATGCGCACTCCATCAATTTTAACGGCACCAAAATCCTTTGCCGTTCAAATGGATACTGGGATCGTTGGATGAAAGAGGCTATCAAAATAAGTTTGGAGGAGAAGAAGTTAAATCGTGACTCTGGGCAGTACATCAGCCAAGTATGGAGACCGCTACTGAATAAAATCAAACGGTCGCGGATACAATTTAAATTCAAACCGCCTTGAACGAGGCGGTCAACAATGGGTTTTTTCAACCGCCGTTGGCCAGCTATAAAAACCCCAGAATGGACCAACTCGGCAATCAGTCTCAGCCCTGATGACGATGAGGGAGTCGCTCGTCGAAACATTGGCCTTTGAAAAGCCTTACCCGGTGGCAAACCCAAGAATATTTTACTAATATTATTCGCCGGGAAAGCCTAAGATCTTTTATTTCTTGATCCTCTACTATGGTGTCTTCAGTTTCATATTCTCTGTCATCATCATCTTCAACATGAGGTAAACCATTAAGATCAGAAGAGTCGACCTCTTGGTCCACATATAAAGGTTCCTCATATGTATGGTTTTCTAGGTTTTTGAGACTTTGTACAGTGATTTCTGATGTATTTTCTTCTTCCAGTTGAAGGAATGTATTTGTAAAGTCTACATCTCTCGATACATAAACAGCTCTCTTCTTGGGATTCCATACTCTGTATCCATTATGCTCATAACCTACAAACAATCCTAATTCGCTTCTATCATAAAGTTTTTTTCGATGCCCAAGTTTTTTAGTGTAGACAACACATCCAAATTCTTGAAGATTGGATAAGTTAGGCTTCGCACCATACCACAATTCTGCAGGCTTAGCTGAAATGGCTCTTGACGGACTTCTATTCAGTTGGTATGCTGCTGTGAGTACAGCAAAACCTCACAGTTTTTTGTTTAGTTTGTTTTTGTGAAGCATAGCTCTTACTTTGTTCATTAGGGTGAGATTAACTCTCTGCCTTTCCATTCAGTTGAGGTGTATGTTTAATGGTATAATCCAGGACAATTCCTTTTTCTCTACACCAATTTTTTAATTCATGGCTTTGGTACTCGCCACTATTGTCACATCTAATTTTTCCTACCTTAAAATTGGAGTTGAAGTGTGTTTCAGCTTCATGGACATAGTCTTTTAAATATTCTGTAACTTCATCCTTGGTTTGTATTAAGTATACTTTTAGAAAGTGGGTAAAGTCATCAAGGCATGTTAGGAAGTATTCTTCTCTGCTGTAAGTTTCTGGTGAGATTTTTCCACATACATCTGTATGAATGATTTGCAGCGGTCGAGTGGCTGTAGTTCTCTGGGAGTTGAAAGGGTGTCTGACCAATTTAGCAACAGTGAAGGATTCACAGAATGTATTGATGTCACAATGAGTTAATTTCTCGCTCACTCCAGTACACAGATTAGGTATTTTTCTTAAATCACTGAAGTTGATATGACCAAGTTTATTATGCCACTCCATGGCTGTGTGTAATACTTCTTGGTAATTTTCTTTTTGATCATTTTCTTTTCCAAAATCAATAGTATATAGTCCATGCTCTGTTTTTCTTCCTTCAAGTTTAACATATTTTTGCTGATATTCAATTGGTCCATGTACTATTTTCACAGAATTATCATAAAATACCACTTTAGCACCACTTTTGGCAACTGCATTGACGGATAATAGATTTCTTGAAAGGTTAGGAATGTAAGCAATATTTTTTAGAACAACATTTTCTGTTTCAATGTCTCCAATCACAATGATGTTAGTGTCTGACCATTTTTGGCGCATTTAATGCTGGTTTCTTCAATTTGCCTTGTATTTTGCATCATGTCTCTTTCATAAGACGTGATCAGTACAACCACTATCACACACAAATTCATAGTCTATTTCTTTGTTTAAGTCTTTAGGTGTTAGTGGTGTTCCAACATAGTAGGTCACTTTATTGTTGTCATATTTTCTTCTTTCGTGTTCTTTTTTATATCGGCACCTTTCTTCAGGATGATTGTTTTTTTGCAGTATTTGCATTGAGGAAATTTTTTACCCATCCAACATTCTTGGTCAATATGTCCATCTTTACCACATTTGGTACACTTCTTGAGTGCTGTTGATTGCTGTGACTGACCTTGTTTCTTTGTATTTGATCTACAGTTTTTTCTGATATGGCCTCTATTTCCACAGTTATGACACTACATTTTCATTAGTTTTCTCAGTTTTAAATGCCACCTTATTATTAGTATAATTTGTAGTCTTCATATGCTCCTCTTCTTTCAGCAGTCTAGCTTTTACATTTTCACAAGTTTTTTCAGAACTTACAGTTGAGTCCCAGGCAGATCTGAAGTGTTTGTACTGTTCTGGGAGACAGAGCAATATTTTTGTCATAATCGTATCTTCATTGATTGTCATCCCTAGGTTATTCAATCTGAAAGCCAGGGTTTGAATGCGTGCAATATTTCCCATTAAATCATTGGCCTTATCATAGGAAAAATTGAAGAAGTCAGCCAGCAGTTGATTTCTAGTATGCTCTGTATCTCTTTTATAAATGCTCCGTAGAGTATCATACATCTCCTTAGCTGTCTTGCAGGTCAAAATGTGTGATTTTGCACTTGTATCAATTGTTCTTAGAATAATATGTTTGGCGCTTGCATCTTTAGTGATCCATGTTTTTCTTCCTTTCTCATCAGCCTCATAATCTGAGAGAGTTTCAGATCCAACCACAACATCAATTAATATCTGGGCAGTAAAAAGAACTTCAATTTCCAGTTCCCAATGTGAGAATCCAGCAGTATCAGCTAGTTTAGGAATTGACTCTATTTCTTCTTTTGTTCCCATGTTGCGGATGTTGAACAGCTTAATTTTTTTTTCCTGTTTTATTTTATTCACTCAGAGAAACACTCTGGGCCCATAACCTCTTGTTTATTAGTTTTTAAAATATATTTTATATCAGCACTTATATTTTATCCTCACACAACTTTTTTACACTTACTCAACAACAACTGTTTATATTTATTCAAATGTACATGACAACATATCTTAAATAGTACCACACAAAATAAACAAGCTTTGAGATGCAAATAACAACACTCATGGCACTCACTGTACGCACGCCTATGTTGATAGGTAACTGTGCTGACTATCTTGCTGATGAATGTTTCCTTGCATTGCTTCCTTATAAAATGAAAGGGATATTGGTCTTTAGTCTTAATGAATTAGAATTTCTTTTGCTGGAAGTGCGTAAATGCGCACAGGACTAAACCAATTGCTGGAGTTAGGAGTATATCCATAGAGATCATGATTAAGAAACTGTGTGACAAATCCATCATTTCCTCTCATCAGTTTCTTTATTCCTTTCACCGTCATCAGCAGTCTTCAACCTGAAGTTTTGTTTGCTGCAGCTCTCCATTTCATTCTTTCTTTCTGTTATAAGCGTTTCGTTCATGTCTCTCTCCAATGTAATGTGTCTCAAATGACTTATGTATTCCATCCTTGGTCTTCATCAGTAATTTTTCCCATGATCACTCCTTCCATTATTTTTTCAAGATTTTCATATGTCATAGATAGATACATGGATTTATTTGTCAGTGATCATTTTACAATGAAATAAACATCGTCAAGTTATAAATAAGACAATAACACAATACATTAAAATATTACTACACTGCTGAGCAAATCAAAAGATTATATTATTCTGTCAAAATATTCTTGTACAGAGTATAAAGGGTTAGTTATCAACCAATGCTGAAGTACCCTTTTGAAATGAGCCATGTTAGCCTGTTTAGCCTCATGAGGAAGCACATTGAAAAATCTAATACTAGCTATATTTAAATAATTATATGTTTTGGTTAGACGGCATCTAGGAATGTCAAGAGTATCACACATTCTCGTATAGTATGAGTGAGAGTCTCCTCGAACGCTATACCTGTCTAAATTTCTTTTAACATAACACACACTTTTAAAAATATATATACCATACACAGTCATGACTTGCAGTTGTTTGAAGAGGGGCTTACAATGTTCACGTGGCGATGAGTTGGTGAGTAACCTCATTACCCTTTTTTGGAGAATAAGAATCTCCTTGGTGGCAGTAGCATGTCCCCAGATTACAAGGCCATAGTTTACATGGCTATGAAAAAAAGCATAGTAGGCAGATAAAAGGTATTCTTGAGGTACCAATGTCCTAAGTTTCCTTAACATAAAAGTAGCCTTTGAAAGTTTCCCAGCAACAGATAAGCTATGAGCATCCCAAAGTAATTTACTGTATAGTTGAAAACCAAGTAATTTCATGGTAACGGGTGGATTTGCTGCCAAACTTAGTGAGAAGGACATAACTTGAGTTTTTTTTTTCGTTTAAAACAAATTTGTTTGCAGAAAACCATTTGGCAGCTTCTTTCATTGATGTCCTAGAAGCAATATGGGCACTGTCCTTGCTATTAACTTTATGGATGAAAGAAGTATCATCTGCATACAGTAAGGAGATACAGGGGATGTTTGAGGGCAAGTCATTGACCATGATCAGGAATAATAGGGGACTTAACACAGACCCTTGAGGGACCCCATGTTTAACCTGTAAGGTCTGAGATTTCACCCCATTGATCGATACACTCTGTTGTCTATCAGATAAATAGAATTCCAAGAGATTTAATTCGGTGTGTTGAAGCCCGTAATATTTGAGCTTCTCCAGTAGGATTGAATGTGAGACACAATCGAAAGCTTTCGAAAGATCACAAGCTGTCAAGGAAATTGAAGATTTTTCTTCAAATGAGCTGCTTATTATGTCAACAAGATGTTTCACTGCAGATGCAGTTGAGTGACCCTTGCGAAAACCAAACTGAGACGAGGAAAAAAGTTTATTCTCCTCGAAGTAATTGTACAATTGGTCCTTAATAACATACTAAAAAATTTTAGCGAAAGTTGGCACAATGGAAATTGGGCGATAGTTTGAAAAGGAGTCCTTATCTCCCTTCTTGTAGATAGGTATGGTTTTAGATATTTTAAGTGCTTTAGGAAATATGCCAGACTGCAGGCAGGAATTAAATATTATGGAGAGAGGTTCAGTGATACAGTCAATGACTTTGGAAATAAGATAATTTGACAAACCATATATATATGGGGTTTTTGACTTCTTCAAATGCCTAACAATTCTCTTAATATCCCTTGGCGTTACCCAAGTCCATTTGAATGTGCACCTTTTAACTTTGTAATTGTGAAGGTAGTGAAGAGCTTTGGCTGGAGTTGAAGTATGAGATATTAGGGCATCAATAGAGTTAATAAAGTAATTATTAATATCGTCTGGAGAGAAAGGTACATTTTGAGAACAGTTTAATTTCCCCAATTCACCATTAATAACCCTCCATGCCACCTTAATGTCACTCTGTGAATTATGCATTAGGGAACAGTTGGCGTTTTTTTTTTTTCATTTTTAATAGTTTCTCTGTAATTCTTTTTTATGATTCTGTATCGAACTTCATCATGTTTATTCATTGTTACAGTAAAACCCCGCTTTTACGCCCCCGGAATTTACGTTTTCCCGTGATTTACAACATTTTCTCCCGGTCCCAAAAATGTTTGCATCATTATAATGTATTTCCATCCCGCCTTTTACACTTTCAAAACCCGCCATTTACGACATTTGAAGGCAAGAAAGATGGCCGCTGGCGCACTTAAACTGGCGACCTTTCGAGCGTGATCAATGTTAAATATGGATAAAATACATGCTTAAACATGATGAATGAATGTTTATTTATTTGGTTTCCTTTAAAAACACAATTATTCGTTTGATGGTAGCGCATTACATCGATAGCATTGCTGAAAAGTATTTATTCCGGATATTGTAATGCTTGCGATCGGGATTCTCAAATTGGTACTAAGCCATACCAGCGAATAGATTTCTCTTCCCTGGCCGTACTAGCTGTTTAAACAGTACATTTAAATTGTAGCGGATGCCATAAATATATTTAATTAGATGTTATTTGGCCAACTACCGCTGTCATTGTGGCGATAAGTTAAAACGTATGTTAACTCTTGTTCTCATACTTCGCCGCGATCTTTTTCTCGTAACTCCCGCACTAATGCCATTCATCTCGTGTTTTTTTTTTTAGGTTTTTAGTTACTTCACCTTCAGTTTTAATTAATGTGCAATTACTTACGGCAATAGTGAGGAAACTTATTTTAAAATGGCAAACAAGCGTGCGAGATAATCGTTATCATTTGAAGAAAAAATCAACATTTTGCAAAGAGAATTGACTCTAATACGGGCACTCGCGTGTCCCTGACCGAAGAACTTGATATACCAGGTTCAACGTGGAAGACAACTGTAAAATCCCGTAAATGTATAGAGAAAAGTGCTAAGGACTGCGGCCGTATTGGAAAAAGACGTAAATACATTAAATACTCCAAGTATGATGAACTTGAAGGAATATTGAAGGCATTGTTTCAATCTTCCACCGAAATAATAAATTTTTAATGTGGACGAGACAGGTCTTTTTTTTAAATAATGCCACACAAGACCCTATAGACTTCAAAGGGGATCCTTGTCATGGGGCCAAGCTCAGCAAAGGTCGCCTTACTGTTTTACTAGGAGCTAATCCAGATGGCAGTGTGAGACTGAAGCCTTTTGTTTTTGAAAAGTCCAAAAATCCACAGTGCTTTAAAAACATTAAGAAAGACCTTGGCTACAACTTATGCAGCCAACACAAAGGCATGGATGACATAGACTATTGTTGAAGAAAAAATGTATGCCCTTGATGCAAAGATAAATATATGTAGGTAGACACCACCTCAAATCAAGTTAAGTTAAAATATGAGAATACTTTTATTTTTTGTTGACTTTTGTTTATTCATTTATTTATGTCTATTTGGTGACCCATCAAATATTAAACATCACCTGTTAATTTAAATGAAATTATTTAACATTAGGCTATGATTTTGCTTCTATTTCCTACAAATTACGATTTCCCTCGATTTACATTTTCCCGCGATTTACACTTTTTTCCTTCATCCCCGTCAAAAGTGTAAAAGAGAGGTTTTACTGTAGTTTATATAGTTTGTGAGACCTGATGACTTCGTTTCTTAAATTGTCAAGTTCAGGGGTGTACCAATTATTAAACTTCTTAGATTTGTTGCAACTAAGTAGCTTCTTGGGAAAATAATGTTCAAAAGATTGCAAGAAATAGTCGAAGAATAATGAAAACATTTCGTTTCCATCTTGGCTAATGAGGATAGAGAACCATGTGACATTTACAATGAGATGTTTTAAACTTTCGATTCCTGTTGGGGTGATGGGTCTCAACCATCTCGTAGTTGTGCCTCTAGCTTCAGTAAGGGGCCTTTTGGTCCTAGTGTGGAATGTTAAGGCACAATGATCAGACAGACAGGGGTCAATAACATCAATACAAAAGTTATTATTTGGTATGTTAGTAATAACATTATCAAGGCAGGAGATGCCTCTTGTGGGTTTGAAATTAGCATGCTGTGCATGTTTAAAGATTCAATTAGCAGGTTAAAAGCAATAGAATCATTCGTAGATTGACACATGTCTAAATTAAAATCACCAGATATAATAACGTTGGTTTCAAGACTTAACATTAATTTTAGTAAACACTCAAGTTGGTCACAGAAAATGGAGAGGTCCCCATTTGGCGAACGATACACTGATATAATTATGACATTTAGTTCCTTCATTATAATGGCAGAAGCTTCAAAATGTACGTCAATACAGAATCTGCTGATGTCAAACACTTTAAAAGCAATATTTTTAGAGACATAGATAGCTGTCCCACCATTCTTTTACTTGTTTACGGCAATAAATAGATGCTAGAATCAAGCCATCCAAATTGTACAAAAGTTTTTCTTCTTGGCGTAACCAATGTTCGGTTACTCAAAAAACGTCACATTTATCAGAGTTGATAAAAGCTTCAACTTCAAGGTATTTGTTTCTGATACACTGAACATTTAAACATATTACAGCCAGGTCACTTTCCTCGTTATCCCAGGCTTTATCTAGTCACTTTAGCTTTGGCTTAGTTATGCCAAGTTGGCTTCTGGTGGTTACACCCGACTGATTTGTCGAATCCTCGACCAGCAATGTTGATTTGCTTATAGGAAGAGGCACTTTTCCTGGAATCAAAGTATTTGTTGGAGAGGTGGGAAGTGATTGGGAACTTAAGTCACTTAAGTGGGTATTAGAACTGATTGATTGAGGTAAACTAGGAGGTTTGTCATAGAAGGTGTCCAAAACATTTTATCTTCTATTCTCTGATTTTTCATTAAATGTCTTTTCACATAAATCCTTTCAACCATTACGTTGCTGAAAATGGGATTTTGTAACAGACTACTGAGTTAGGTGAAGGATAGTAAACTTAGAATTTTTACCATATATGCATTTATGATCACTGAACATTAAAGTCTTAAAAAATAAAAAAATTAACTCACCTAACTGAGCAGCAGTCTCTCCTAATTTAAAATTAATGATGTTGTCTCAGGGCACATGTGGTGGAACTTATTTATTTATTTAATGCAGTCCAAAAACAGCACAAGGCCAATTACAAAGGACTAATAATGACAAAGAAACAATTAACAAACAGTAAACAAAATGTAGACAACAATGAACAAAACAATATTCAACAGTATTATCAAATAACAAACAAAATGGTTGTATTCATAGGGTTGAGAGAGGAGGAGTAGAGTGAAAATTACGATGGAGATGGTGCGAGATAGATGAGGGATGAAAAAAAGGATCAAAATTGGGAACACATTTTGAAAAGGAGTTAATGGAAGAAGGGAGTCTGAATAGAAAAGAACGTTTAGAGACAGAAAGAAGGCGTGGGGGGTGAAACAGTGAAAAAGGTCACTCGACCTCTTTGTGCGCGAAGGCACTCGAAGCAGGAAAAGAGAAAGAAGGTCAGATGATCTGTATTTGCCATTAATAATATTTATGAAGAGTCTCCTGTCATTGAGGACTCGGCGATCAGCTAGAGTCGCAATACCAAGAGAGGATCTAATCATATTGAGGGAAAAGTTGCGGAAAGGTTTGTGGCGGTAGCAGACAACAGACAGGAAAAAATTTAACGGGCGTTCAAGGAGCTTTAGTGAAGAAGGTGGGGTCGTAGCCCAGATTTGGCTGCAGTATTCCAGGACCGGAGAGACACAGGAAAAGAAAAAGGTGCGTCGAGCAATTAAATCGGAAACTTCTCGGTAGCGATGCATTATGCCCACCAACGACATAGCACGTGCAGAAATGGATTTTATGTGTTCACAGAAGAGCAGCTTAGAGTCAAAAATAACCCCTAAATCTCTCTTGAGAGGTGACTGAAGGAATATTATGCCCAGATAGTCGGTAATTATGACTCTGGATAGATTTTCGTAATATATAATATATATATAATATAATTACAAAACGTTACAAGTAGGCAATCGCCTGGTGGTAACATTAACATAAGCATAAGAAAATATATATGAAATTTTCAAAACACTTCCAAATAAACCATTACAGAATCGAGGAACACTTATTTCTAAAAATTTTTGCGCTAGCAGGAAAGATCTTAAAAATTTCTTCAGGTAACTCATTCCACTCCTTTATACCTCTATTTAAGAAGGATTGCTTCAGGGTATCAGTTTTCTGCTTTCTACATTTAATTTTGTACCTGTGGTCATTTCTTCCTATGTAGCAGGGTGAGTCTAGCCTTTGATTTATTTCATCCCAAGCCCGTTCTTTTGTAATAGCTTTGTATATCCCACATAACCTGTTTATTTTCCTCCTTAATTCAAAAGGTTTCCAACCCAGATATACCCCAGCATGGCTGTGACACTGTCACACCTTTTGTGCCTGCCTAAAACATACCTGGCTGCCTTCCTTTGTACTTTTTCCAGCTTGTATATATCTGTTTTTAAATGAGGATCCCACACTACCGTTGCATATTCTAATACCGGACGACCCATAGTCCTGTAGGCCATTTCTTTGGTTTCTTTATTACTCTCCTTAATATTTCTCATCACCCAGTGCAGAGATTTAAAAGCTTTTCTTACAACCTTATCGATGTGTATTCCCCAATCTAGTTTTGACGTAAAATTAACACCCAGGTATTTACAATCGTTAAAATTGTCAATATTTTCTCCGAGCAGAATATATGACCTATTTTCTTTATTTTTCCTTCTCGTGAATGTTATTTGTTTGCATTTATTCATGTTAACTTCCATTTTATTTACTGTTATCCATGAGGACAACTTGTCTAGATCATTTTGAAGGGTACACTGGTCCTCCTTGTTATTTATCTTTCTATATATAATACAGTCATCTGCAAAAAGACGAATTTTGGAGTCAACATCTACATGTATGTCATTTATGTAAATTAAAAACAATAACGGACCCAAAACGCTTCCTTGGGGAACTCCAGATGACACTTCAGTATCACCGGAGAATTCTTCACCGACTCTTACTCTCTGCGACCTTCCTTTCAAAAATTCTCTAATCCATATTTTAACCCTGCCATCTATTTGTAATCTCTCTATTTTTTCTATCAAATTAATGTGTGGTACCGTGTCAAAAGCTTTTTTGAAATCAATTATAACCGCATCAATTTCACTACCTTGGTCTAGGACTTCAGCAATATCTTGGCACAATCCTAGCAATTGGGTTTCACACGAAAAGCCTTTCCTGAATCCATGTTGGTATTGGAATAGCCAGTTAGTTTTATCCCAGAACTCCCGCAAGTACCTAGCAATGATTTTTTCAATTAATTTACACACTACAGACGTTAGGCTTACAGGTCTATAGTTTTCTACTCTAGTTTTATCTCCTCCCTTGAAGATAGGTATGACGGTTGCCAATTTCCAGTCGAAAGGCAAGCTTCCATTATTTAAAGTCACGAGGAAAAGTCTTTTTATGTAAGGAACTATTGCTTCATCACCTAGTTTTAATGCATCTATGGATACATTATCAGGTCCCGCTGATTTATTTCTCCGTTGTTTGCGTATTAATTTTAATATCTCACTATCTGAAACACTAATATAGTCAAAATTGTACTCACCACTGCCAGATAACAACATGCTATCATTGTAATCATTATTGGTAGCTAAAACGAACTTATTATTTTCAGCCTTTTCCTTATAGCTGCTGGCGTACCATTTATTTAGCTCGTCCGCCTTGACCTTGTTATCTAAAATAACTTTTCCATCTTCCCTAACAAGCATTGATATGTCATTATTATTGTCCCGTTCTTCCTAATATATTTATAGAATTTATTAGTATTTTTCTGGTCAAGTATATTCAATAGATAGCCTTCCCGGGCTTTCCGTTTTTCAGTGTTTAATCTACTAATTAGGGTTTTATATTTTACCAGATATCTGAGACTTAAATTTCTTAGTTTATACATGCGCCTCACTTTCCTCTTAATTCTTCTTATTTTTGCGTTATAATACTCAGGGTCGCCGTTGTGTTTAAGTCTTTTCCTTGGAACAAATTTTTCTATTCCAGCGGACAAAATATTCTTAAAACAGTCCCAAATTTCATCCGGAGTAGCACCTTGCCCTGCCCATTTCGGAAAGTTTTCTCTTAGCATATTTTTAAACCCAACCACGTCCCCTTTTACATAATTCCAGCAAAATTTATCCTTTATTTTCTGTGATATTCGCGATGACCATTCCAGTTCAATTGAGACTGCAGAGTGATCACTTAACCCAGGTGTTATCTCAAAGGTATGGTCACCCTCAAATGGCCTTAGAAGGAAGACATCCAGTATGTTATTACCTATCATTGGTCCATTCACGAGCTGCTCGAAACCCTCTTCAAGAATTAACCTATTAACAAGAGATTGAACCTTACCACCACATTTAACATTTCCATTCCACTGAGCTCCTGGAAGATTAAGATCTCCTGCTATGAGGGTTCGTCTACTAGGTTTTTCTGAGCATAAATCTGTCAAAGCCTCCAGCATGCTCATGTCTTCATCCGGTTTTCTGTAAACTCCAATTATATTAAGGGCTTTTTCACTTTCCTGGTTATATATATTTACACTAAGCATTTCGAAATCATCTCTCACCCATTCCAAGCTACTCAAGAAACTTGACTTGACGCAAATGAATACACCCCCTCCCCTGTCTGTTCTATCCCTCCTGTACACGTTGAAATCATCAGGAAAAATTTCTTTTGAGTTAATATCTTTTTTAAGCCACGACTCAGTGCCTACTACACAGTCAGGTTTACACGATTCAATTAATGACTGAAATTCAATTATTTTATTTTTAACGCTACGGCAGTTGACCTGAAGAATTTTTAAGATCTTACCTTTGGATTCAGCAGTGTAGACAGCTAAATCATTTCCTGATGAAGTTTCCGATGACTGAGAGTTTACTCCGCTGCAGCATCCACAATTTTGCTCGACAGCTCCATCTAATGGCTCCCTAACAACCGTAACACTTACACATGAGCACATGAACTTATTTCCCTTCCAGCTCTCAGCATAAAGTCCCTCAGAAATGTCAGAAATTGTTTTATCCGGAACATGGTCACATTTATTCCTGCCTTCTTTCACCTTAATTGGACCAGTTCCCATCTCATGCAACCAATGGCTGTTTTCATGCTCCCATATTGACGTCTCATTTTCGTCAATGCTGCTATAGACTGCCCTCCCGTCATTTACACATCCTTAAACCTGATCTAGTTTTTTTTACCATAGTAATGCACTACATTCTTCACCATTTCACCAAGTTTTTTCACTCCTCTCCTGTTAAGGTGCACGCCATCTCTTCCAAGATCACTCGAACTAACCCAACAATTTGGGTCAACGAAATATAAACCTAATTTTTCACAGACCCATTCCAAGCCCTCATTTACATAATATATCACTCTGTCCCTCACATCCCTTCTTTTAATCACTCCGCTAAGGATTAATTTAGCCTTGCCAAATTTTCTTTTGGCCACTGTGCACATGTCCCACACCCATCCAATGACATGGTCATAAGTTTTTGCGCTCTTGAGGTCATTTGTCCCCACGTGTATGAGAACGACTTCCTCCTCTTCCCCGTCCCTCATCCCCTCTATTTGTCTTTCCAGTTCCTCAGTCCTTATTCCTGGAAATCAGTTTATGACCTGTCCTTCTTCAGCGACCAAGTGTCTCAGCATGGAGTCACCCATCACTCTCACCCTAGCAGAGCCCATCACTTTCACTATTCTCTTGCCCTTTACCCTGTCCTCCCCTCCTCTTCCTCGCCAGTCCTTCCCCTTCCCCGTGCTTCCCTCGCCGTCCCCGCCATGGTCAGCCATCGGCTTGGGTTGGTTGACCACATAAGTGCCTTCCTGGCCATGAATCCTTCTCCTCCCAGTCCCCTCTCTCCCGGCTTCTTTCCGGGAATTGGGGTCTCCGTTGCACATGGTGCTGCAATCCACCGCTTTACTGGACCCCATACCCCTCGGCGTCCTCGGACTCCAAGCAGCCTCGCACGAGCCAGCCGCCGCATCCCTAAACCGCACACCCCTGCGTAGCTCCTCCACCGATGCTCTTAGTTCCTCATTCTCTGCAATGAGTTTATGAACTTGGTTCACCATTTCTTCTTTATCAGATGTCAGGCTTTCAATTAAACTTTTCGCTCCCAGCAGCTGGGCCCTGAGATCCTCCATTTCCTCTTCCCTCGCCTTCGCAGCACGGTGTGCTACCTCTGTCTCGCACCCTCCGCATCTCCAACCGTCGTGGGCACATTCCTCAATTGCGCATCCCGTGCACCTTAAGTGGAACCAAGCATTGCACTCTCCGCACTGGACTCCGTTTCTCAATTTACGTTTGCACTGAGAGCACTTAATTTCCACCGCGCTAGCAGCTTCTTCAGTCCGCTCCCCTCGCGTCATGTTTCACTGAGTTGACCCCTCCTCACTCAACCCTCAGGAGCGAGAGCTAGACACGTCCTCTCTCTACCACTGCCCACGATGATATTAATGGTAAAGAGAAAGGTAGGATAGTAGACTTGGTTGGATTAATTTTTAGACACCATTTCTTAGACCATAGGTCTATTGCATCAAGAGCCTTCTGCAGAGCAAAGCAGTCACTTGGGTAATCAATTTGTTTAGAAATGTTACAGTCATCTGCATACAACATGATTTTACAAGTAGTGGAGGAGATAGTATCAACTAGATCATCAATGTATAATGCAAAGAGTAAAGGCCCCAGGACACTCCCTTGCGGAACTCCGGATGTAACAGGAGCCATCATAGAATGTGATCCATCAATTATGATGCGTTGGTGTCTATTCATCATGAATGAAAGAATTAGAGCAGTTTACCACTTATTTTCATCATTTTTTAATACGACTGGTTTCAATGGATTTACATCATTGTCGAGCAGCAGTTCAAGTAATAAACAATGAATATTGACATTTTGAGGGAGGGCTGTTTGGAGGAGAACAAAGTACGCTTGAAAGTATTCAAAGGGAGGGGAAGGAGAAAGACTTAGTGGGGGAGGCTTCTATTGAGGGAATGGTATGGAAAGTAAATGTAAATGGGATTGAAATATGTTTTCATTCCTAGGGGGAATTTAATCGAGGCTTTGCTGAATTATTTCAAGTTGTTCTAAAGTATCCAGTTTTTTTTTCCTTTTTTCTTTTATGTGCAGTATTTTTGGTTTGAAGTTGCATTCCTGGTCAGTTTCTAGAATGTGTTTGGCAATCATTGAGGTGTCATTTCCATTCCTCAGGTTTCATCTGTGTTCTTTCAACCTTGTGGTAAAACTGTCCAGTTTCACCAACGTATACTGCTGGACATGAATTGCAGCTTACTTTTTATATACTCCCCTTTTGTCTTTTCCACTTTGTATTTTGAAGACAATGGCAACTTGGCAACTTGGAGAGGCTGTCTGAGGTGTATTGTCCAGGTTATGTCAAATGGCTCTTAACACCCCATTGCTCACAAATTATGTATCTAGTTTCCAGTCAATGGTTCTCAGTCTCATCAATATACAACTTTTAAAAAACAAAATATAATAAAGAACTAAGCACCATAAAAACCATAATTATGGTTATAACCCAAAACTGATGAACCAATTAATTAGAAGGGATCTAATACGAAAAACCATAAACAAAATAACCATCCTCACTCCAACATCATTCCCTGCCACCGGTAGCACATGCTGGTGAAAAATTCCTGCTTAGGCCACCTCTCCGGACTACGAATCACAAGCATCATCCCCAGAGAAAAATACACTCATTCTACACCTCATACAGCCTCTCCAAGCTGCTATTTAATCCGAAATACAAAGAAAAAAGGATTATTTAAAGTAAGGTGCAATTCATGTAAAGCAGTATATGTTGGTAAAACTGGACCGAGTTTTACCCTTATGGTTGAAAGAATAAAGAAAATGCCTGAGGGATGAAAATGACACCTCCATGATTGCCAAACACATCCTAGAAGCTGACCATGAATGCAACTTCTCACAGAAAAGACTGCATGTAGAAGAAAAAGGAAAAAAACTGGACACTAGGATTTCCCTGTTAGCTATGGGTGACAGGGACCCGTTAATTTCTGTGAATATACTGATTGATATGTTTTATATTGTTTACATGCCATCAGTGAAAATAACTAGGAGGAAAATAACACTGCATATTGAACTCAATAATGAGATGAAACAAAAGCTTATGAACTGCTGAACGAAACTCACTGTGCAAAAACTTTGGGATTAGTTCTTCAAGACACGGGGAAATGGGATGCTCATGTGTCAGATTTAATTCCTAAGCTGTTCTCGGCACTGTACTGCATTCACTATTTGAAATGTTCTGTTTCTACCAATGTTCTACTGATGCTTTACTACAGCTACTTTTACAGCAGAGCAACATATTGCATTATACTTTGGGGGTCTTCCCTATCAATTTTGGAAAAAATCTTTGTTCTGAAAAAGAGAGTTATTAAAACAATGCTTAATTTAAGTCCTAGAACATCCTGTAAAACCCACTTTAAAAAGTTAAATAAGCTCACCATCCCGTGTGTTTACATTTACAATGTGATTGTTTTTGTGAAACAAACATGGACCAAGTGGTAAAAAATCAGGATATTCATGTACATATATGACACTAGAAAAAAACAGGACATACATGTTGATCACCACTCGCGCTCACTTACATTGAATGGTCCTTGGGCAATGGGCACACGCCTCTCTACAATCGTCTACCTAAGAAAATTAAGGATGTAGAAAACACAAATACTTTTAGCTTGAGACTGAAGACCCACTTACTAGATTTGTCATGTTATGGTGTGAATGAATTCTTTGAAAGTTAAAAAGATAGATATATAATTATTAGTGAATTATGTTACACTGTATATGATGTACATATATCCATTGTCGGCCTTCACTTGACTTTTGTTCTGACATTGGGTGTATATTGTTGTACTTGTATAACCGACAGGACATTAAATATTATTATTATTATATTATTATTCATTTATTTTCTTGTCTGACAAATCCTATATCATTGTAATTTATTTGTACACATGATCTTTGGATAATAAAGGATTATTTGGATTATTAACTATTTATTTGGCTTTGCCGCTAGTGTATCACATTTTTTGTTGCTCACTTGCATAATTCTCTTGCTGTTTCAAATAATTCTTCCACTTATTTTCTTCCCCAATATGATATTTTTTTCTTATTATGTACCATTCAATTACCTACTCTCTCATTCTCTATTCAGGTTTTGCTTCATACTTCACCAACAGTTAACTATATAATTTGTTGCAAAGATTGGTAATTGGCCAGATATAGCTCCTATTTCTTATATTTGGTTAATAGCCCCATGGGCTGTAAAAAAAGCTTTATGTTTTAAGCTGTTGTAAGGATGGATAAAAAAAAAGAACCTGCTTCTCATGTGTCAATTTCTGACCATGATACAACAAGTCAAGCAATTGCTCAAATTAAAAGGGCCAGATTCTCAAGAGTTCAACAGCAACAGCAGGAAACATATAGGGAAAAGCAGGTATTATTGTTTTTTCTTATATCTTTGTTTAACCATTAAGGTCCGAGAAGCCTGTTTGTTTATTAGTTTGTTTAAAGACTATAATATGAATTCCTCAACCTTTAAATGCTGGATTTAAATGCCCCACAAACTATCTCACTGCCAGATTTTTGCCCTTAAAATTAATTATTGCATTATATCAGAAAAGTGTGTGTAATCGTGTGGCCATAAGGTCATCCTTATTGACGTAGCACCTTTAACGATTGGCAGTGCGTCCTTAGGGTAGTGTGACAGGTGCTGCTGCACTGGGCCCCGTGTTTATGGGGGCCCTGCCCAGGCTTGCCTCTTTCAGACGGCGTGGGGAAACCCTCCTATTACCCAAAATTACCTCCTACTTAGTACACACGTAAATATTTTGAAATCATTAGCCACTTTGTTGGCTAATTTCCTTCTTTCCGTGAAATATGCTTAAAAGATGCTAATATATCAATTAGCGAATGCAAAGTTAGGGTGGCCCCACGGCTTTTGTCTGCTTGGGGCCCCTCAATCCCCAGGGATGGCCCTGTCGATTGGATTGTCGACCAATGAGTGCAAGATCTCACGAGTGAGAAGATGCACGTTTCTCTTGCTCTTGCGAAATTTAGTGTTTCCATTAGAAGTTCACCTCTTTTTTTGTTTTTCTTCATCCTTGTTTGTGCAGTTTCATCATTGGAATCCTCCCGCTCAGTGGTGCATTCTTCACTATGAATTTACTTCAGTTATAGAAGATACAATTTTTCTGCATACACCTCTTGTAGTTTTCTGCATACCCCTCTAGTGGTCAGCCTTCATTACCCCATCGGTTTTGTCGTGACGATCACTTGTGCCCTCTGCGGTTACCTCAACACCGTTTCCTTGGTGAAGACCTCAAAACTAGTCATGAAATCATGTAGTGTGAAATCTCATTACCTCCTAGCAAAAACTAAAAAATTAGATAAAATTTTTATAGATTGTTTATACCATCCTCCTGCCCGTGGTATTTTTGTTTTGTCAACACTGGACTTTCTCCTCTCAACCAGTCCCTTGATACATACTTTTTTTCTGTTTTGTGGATTGTGGAAACATTCTGGGGTTCTTTTCACTCCAACTATGCCCTTGCCGGTCAAAGGTTCACAGGGAGGACCTCGACCTCATCCTCTGGTGTGTCCTCACCTCATTGTCTTCAGACGAGGGAAGAGATTTCTTCTAAACTTTTCTTTAGAGTGTCGCTGAAGGCTTTGTTCCTTATGTTAAACTGAAGACAAAACTATTCCTCTCCTGGTTTAAGGCTGAAGCAATCCACATTCTAAGTGATGAGACACATGCTTGGTGTCTTCACAAGGCCCTCCTGAATGAGGAAACATGGCGATCTTTCACTGAGTTTTGCTGATTCTCTAAATCTCTCATTGCCCGTGATTACAAGGAGTACACACTGAAAGGGAGGAATCAGGCGTGATGTTGTGGAATATGAACATAATAAGAACTGAGATATTACAATTCAGATAAAGTTTTAATCGACCCGGGTTTCGATGCACTGCATCGAAACCCGGGTCGATTAAAACTTTATCTGTGGAAAATTGTAATATCTCAGTTCTTATTATTGAGTACACACTGCATCTATCATTGTCCATTTCCTCATATCCAAAGAAATTCTGGTCTTTTGTTAATCAACGCCATAATTGTGACCGAATTCCAGACTCTCATATGGAAAAAGTAATGCTGTGGGATCTGATAGGCCTTAAATTCTTTTCAGTTTGCCTGTTGCCAGCATCCTACCTTCCCTTTACCCCTGACCACTCCTCCAAAGCTAGCTCCAATCTTTGCCTATCTCATTAAGCATGATGGACAGAAGCACTTATGTTAGTTCAAGTAATGCCTTTGTCCGTCAATCTGATTTTGCCTATTCTACTTACAGACTGATTTCCAGAAGGTTTTGAAATCCTAAATTCACACTGCACTTTCTCTCTCTCTATTTACCTTAAACCCTCTTGTTAACTCGCTGATTATCTCTTGGAACTTTCTACCACATTGGAATGCCACCAGTATTATTCCTATGCATAAAGCTGGACCCAATCATGACGTCTCCAATTACTGTCATATATCTTTACTTCCTATCCTTCCTTCCATTTGCAAGAGAATTCTTAACCAAATATAAGCCAAGAATATTCCTAACCAAAAGTATTAAATCGCATCATCTTTTTTATCTTCTGACCTGCATGGTTTTCTTCTGGACTTATCATGGACCTACTAATCTCACAGTCGTCCATCACCATGTGGTCAATGCATTTGAGAAGTCGGCCCAGCTTGATGCCATCTTCTTTAACTTTTCGAAAACTTTCGACTCCCTCAACCATCACCTACTTCTTCATAAATGCAGTCTGCAGTTTGGCATCCTTTGTAATTTTCTCAACCACGCATCTAGCTTTCTTTGTAACAGAACCCAGGGGGTTATACTCACTGGTGACTCTTATTCTTGGTCTCCTGTAACTTCAGGAGTACCAATCCTAGCATCCATGGGCCATATCTTTTTAATTTATTCATTTATGACCTTGCCTCCCAATTTATTTCCAATCTCATACCCCTCTCTGTGCCGTTGACTGCAAGATATTCAAGCAAATGTGTAATACCTCTGACTGTTATGATCTTCAAGATGCCTTAATGAAGATCCAGCATTGTGCAATCCAGTGGCGTAACTAGGACTTGGCTATGGGGGGGGGGGGGAATGGATCAGATTGAATAGCACACCACATGTTTATTCGTCATTTATGCAAATAAACTACTAATTTGAAGAAATTAGATAGGCCAAATTAAAACATTTAATTACTGTATCTCAAACAAGTTGGATTGCTGTGATATGAATATTTTTTTTATTTTTAGGGTTCTGGGGGGGTCCCTCATCCCCTCCCATAGTTACGCTACTGGTGCAATCCCTAGAAACCAAAGTAAGTGCAATGTAATGGCTTGTTCCCTAACAAATGCTCTCTTTTAACTTCACCAACTCCACCCCAATGAATTGTCATCAACAAAATGATCCCAGGTGTGATAACAGGCCAGAAGCTCAGCTACTGGAATCACATTTAGGATGTTAAAAGTAAATGCATATGTAGGTATGTCCCTGTTAGGCCTACAACAGCGTTTCACTGAATTTTCAGATCCCAGAGCACCTAAGTCTTACTGCTCACTATTGTCCTTCCTCTTGTTTCATTTTGCTCTATGTGGACTGAAATAACCCTAGCAACAATTTATTTACAATTGAAATTTGAAATTTATGATTTTCAACATTAAAGTTGATTTGAAGGTTTCCGCAGTGTTTGTTTGAATTTAAAGCTGTTTTCGGGCGTTCCTCCATGTGATGTCGATTGGTGACGACAGTTTCCCTAACCATCCTGCTGGCGTCTTCAGGTGCCGAGGCATTATTCTGGTCCATCTCATATGGCTGTATTTGAGTTGTGGGAATTGCTTTGATTGGTTTCCCACATTTCTTCTTTGAAGATTCTTTTCCAAGCATTTGGTAGATAGTATCCGTCCTCCCAGTCGTAGTTCCTTAAGTGTTTGATGATCTCAATGGCTTCCTTGATCAGTCTGTGGTAGTAGTGGATTTCTTTGCATAGAATCATCAGATTCTCGAAGTCCACCTTGTGGTCAGGTTCCGACCAAACATGTTTCGAGATGGTGTAGAGTCGGAACTGCTTCTCTTAGGTAGCTTGTTCATGTTCTTGTACTCTGCACCTAATCGATCTTTCCATTCGCCTGGTGTAGGATTTTCCACGGGAACATTCCAACTTATACACACAGGGTGTCCGGCGACCTGGAAAACCTTGAAAACCGGGAAAACTCAGGGAAATATTTTGTTCTGGAAAACTCAGGGAATACTCAGGGAATTTTTGTATTTTTCCGAAAAACCCTGGAAAATGCATGGCAGCCGATTTCCATTAAGGCAGAGAGAGAGGTTTAACCTGCGCCTTTGCTTGCATTATGCTCTCGGCTCAGCGTAGCCTTGCGCTCCCTGTTCATTTAATACTCTTTTCATAGCTGTGCGCCCGCTCTCAGCTTGTGCTTCGTCACCCCACCCCTCTCTCCCTATGCGCAGTCTAAGGGGCATAACAAGGCAAATTCCACACGGAATAATTCCCATGTAAAATGGCCGCTACGAATGGAATCGGAATTGATGCCGAAATCTGTCACCGGAAACAGAATTTCACGCGGAAATCAAGATTATGTTCGAAGAGTCGTACGAATGGAATTCTTGGTGTGGCCAAATTTACGAGAAATCTAAACGTCTGAGCATGCGCAGTGGCATTTCCCGCATTATACGAAAACCATTCGGTCGGCAACCTAAATGGATAATTGGGTATTGTTATATATGTAATTGATAATCCTTTCCAAATAATCTCCACCCTAGTCGTTTTAATGTTTGCAGAAATGTTATTGAAGGAGCGGAAATACATTTTGCGGTCACTGCGTATGGAAATCACGGCCCTCGGGTTCGTAGTCGACAGGGCCACTGTACAGGGGCAATCCAACCTAATTAAAATTTGTGAATTGTCCAACAAATACAATTTTGTTTTACATAATTGAATGCTTTTGGGCGTTAGATCCGTACCTATTACAAAGCAATTAATTCACAGTTTCCGAAATGTTCATGTAAAGTACAGTGAAGTCTTTTGGGAGAAGAGGAAAGGTACCAAGGCCTCAAGAGAAAAAGAATAAGAAAGAGGTACATACTGCAAAAGTTTCAAGAGCTGCAAACCAAAATAACGTAATTTCTTGAAAAGCCGAGAAAATTTTGTTGCTGAAATTGAATCGGAAATGCATTCATTGAAAAATGTCACACCAGTTTCTTTTTTTCCATGTTCTTTATCAAACTAGTCTGAATCTACTTTATTGTGTTCAAATTGCACCTGACTCAGAATTTTGTTGTCAGTTAACCGTTTTTGTTTATTTGTTGGTTGAAATAAAACCCGTAATACTCCACATTCCTTGTATACTCTTACGTTTTTAACTCAAAGTAGGGACCGAAATTTTTCGTTTTTTCATGTTTGCAAAATTATGCCGATTTTATTAGAAATTCATTAAAAATATGTTAGAAACAAAGTGCAGCAAGACCCTGGAAAATGCAAAACATTTGCCTGGAAAACCTGGAAAACTCAGGGAAAAAATAAATTGAGATTCACCGGACACCCTGACACACCCTCAAAGAGTGCGTGAGGGAGTTGTCCCTTGGCTTTGGTAGGTGGCTTTCTGGAGCAGTTGAACCTGGGTTGGATATTGGCCTTCGTAAGAATCCTAGCGATTATCTCTGTTGTTCCCACAACTTATGGCAACGAGGCATAAGCGGATGGCTTTTCTCTCAGGGATCCTTCTCTGGTTTTTCTTCTGTCATCTCTCCAAAAGGTCCTTTTCAGAACCATCTCTTTCCAGTAGCCATTTTTGCGTAGCTCTTTAACAAGGTGTTCCTTTTATTTCTTGAGGGAGTCTTCATCGGAAATGCTGATCACCCGACAGATGAGAGTTTTTAGCATGCATCAGCACTTCAGACCTGAAGACACCAGCAGGATGGCTGGTGAAACGTGGAGGAACGCCCAACTTCAAATTTCAACATTAAAGCTGTCTCCAGCAAACCCACTTTGCACGTGCAGATGTCTCAGTAGGATATCTTAAGAAAATTCTCTTCCCTCGTGTGTTTCCTCACATTGCTGTTGTATCCAAATACCGTACAAGTATCACAATACACAGTGCACTCCATACCTAACTAGTGCTTGATGCAATGCACGCTACGACAAAGCACTCAACCCAAACAATGTGTAATGACCTTGTGTTAGTAGTGTATACCATGCAATCTGACCTATTTGTTGTTTTTTATTGTTAATGACAGCCCTCCTCTTTTGTTTAATATTTTGCAGTTGAAAGCACGTGAAGCTCGAGAAGAGAGACGTGCTCGTCTAATGCCTACGCACAGACACTTAATAAATATTGTATCATATGATTTGGAAATAGATGCAAATATTGTTGAAGAAGGCATCCTTGATTCTCCATTGTATTTAGACATGATGGATAGCTTCCTTGTTATTGGAGGACGTGGAACTCTTATTTTTCATTATCAGGATGCAGACTTCCCACCTGTTGGTAATATCACTCACTCTTTATCTCTCGTCCTTGTCTCAATTTCTTTCATTGAAATCATCCTTTATTTCCTTATATGCACTTGATTTTCATCATTGAAGATTCTGGCCGAATTGCTGTGAATACTCCACGAGAGGGCACAATCAAGAGAGTCATGGTTTCAGATGGCACTGACATGCCAATACAAGGACAAATTGTAATGTGCTACCGCATAAAAAATAATGTAGATATTGATACAAGAAACATGTTGGAGGTAAAATTTTGAATAGAATGAAACTAATCAGTTAGTTTTGAAAATGGTCTCATGCATTTTCTTTTGATTATAATTTTAGGAAATTTTTTCCATTTGCTTTGGGGAAATCTCTGGAGATCCTTCATTCAATGCCATTGAATCGCTGCATAACTTCATCACCCAGATTAATAGGCATTCGATAGCGAAGGATAACTCATGGGGTGACTTTTTAAAATTGCCAATTGGTGGAAGAGTTAAAAAGCGGTTTCTGGATGATTATGATGCTTTTACATCCTTCCTGTCCAGTAAGTGATTACATTTAAAAGATTGATGTAGTTGTTTTGTAGGAATCATTAGCCTTTCATTAAACCCTTTGGCATTTGGGATTCACAGGCACAATGGTGGACCTTAAAGATAGAGTGCTGTTTACGAATATGGAAGAGCTGGACAAGTTAAATGTTTACTCTCCTCAGGCAATTGTGGATGTTTCCAATGATCATGAATTAGTTGCCAAAATTGAAGCATCTGTTTGTGCCTGGGGTAAAAAAATAGAAATGGTAAGACTAAGGAGTTAATATGTAAATACAATTTACCAGAACTTTTCTTCAATAGTGATGTAACAGATTAGGCATTACAACCTGTCATTGACATACAAACAATTTGCATTATTTCTATTCAATTTAGTGGCATTTAGTAATTTTATTACATCATATTCTATAAGGGGGCACTTCTGAGAGTAGATAAATCAAGTTTTCAGTTAAAAAATTTGGGTCTTTTTTACATGTAGTATTGTACTTTATAATTTGTAGTCTTTCTGTGAACAAGTTGCAGTGAAATCGCTACAGGGTCATTCCACTTGAAATTGAACAGGGGGTTGCCCTTGACATCTCCAGTTTTGACCAAATTTGCTGGAGGTATTCAGTTTTACTACATTGTTGGCCATGCCCAATTGTTTTGCAAAATATGCATCGGTTGCCTAGTTAAGAGAGTTTGAAAAATTGAGCTTCTCATAAATGTGTGCTTGATTTGTCTTTGATACCTCCGGACTTGTAATACTTATATCAGGGCACAAATGCTCGTTTGAATAGACCATTTTACACCAGGCACTTCATTGTGCAATTTGAAGTAGCATCTGTTTTTGTAATGCGAGAATGCAGGCTCAGAATTAGAGCAGGGGCTATTTTCCCAGCTCTCGTTTGTGCATTTGTGCATGCGATTTAGCAATTCACAATTTACACGATGCAATTTTCAATGCACATCAATGCCTGCATCAGATTGTGCAATAAAGTGCCTCGTGTAAAACGGCTTAAAGAGAGAGAGCAATGGTGCATAATATTATGATGTCATTAGTTAAACAATTTGCAATGAAGGCATAAATTTTTATTTTGAAAACTTCAAATGTATTTCTCTCAAAACACATACCCTTTTGATTTTGCTCATTTTGTAGCTAGATACCTCAGCTATGCATTGTTGAAGTTGTGCGATTGTAATTTTTCTTTCAAGGGAGAAATTAACTTTTGTCTTCATGTTCACTTATTACATCTATGTTTCATGGAATCCAAGGTTGTGGGGGATGGTGGTTTTATATTGGCTTGCAATCCAACACCACTTATGTATCATTTGAATTCAGAGCTAAAAACAAATATGTAATTAGAAAATCCCAAATCGCAACAACGCTATTGGTGCAATGTCTTCATATCGATGAATCCCAAAAAAAATTTCTCATTATTTTGATGTGTCTGAGGATTAACACATCATTAGTTTTGAGGCTAGGGAGTGCCTAATTTTTGTTGCTAGATTCAGTTCCTATGATTTTTTTCTGCAGCTGTCTTCTTGTTTCAGTTATTCTCATTTTTGAGGATTAAACATGGAACCATTATATATGGAATGAAAGGCTTTTTTATTGCTTCCATAAGTATATTCCCAAGTTATTCAGTCATGGTTCAATGTTCTAATGTGTATTTCTTCAAAATCTGTTACAACTGATTTGTGCCATTGATTAAATATTATTTATTTTTCTATGTAGGTCATCACACAAAGTGACTTAATGAGGAAAGAATCTGATGTTGGTCCTCTTGCCGAGTTGAACCATTGGCGGAAACTGTTGACTAAATTCACATCAATTGTAGAGCATATAAGGAGTCCAAAATGCTGTAACATGATTCAGATTTTGGAGAAAGTCAATTCGAAGTACCTTGCTGTAAGTACACACTGGTACCCCTTGCCTTAAGGCCCCCAAACAAGTATGAGTCTTGCTTGCGAGTCTGGCTCGGTGAGCCTAACTCGGGAGCCAGGTTCGTCAATTTCACCACACACGGGGGAAGGGAATCCAAGCGTGGCTCGGGATTTTCAGTAACTAGCATGAACTCAACCAAGCAGGTTGCAGCGGCGGTGATAGTATTGAATGAATGCGGTGTGTTTGGAAGAGTGAAGAAAGGAAGGAAGAGGGACTTGTGGGCTACAAACTGGTTGCTTGAGAGGGACAAATTTACGTAAATTTTATGAACTTTATCACGAGAGACATCAAGGAAGAATATAGAAACTATTTCAGGATGTCAAAAGATAATTTCAACCATCTTCTTGAAAGAATTTAAAGAGTGATAGAAAAGCAAGATACTGTGATGCAGAATGCCATTACGCCCAAAGCACACCTCGCTGCAACTCTTCGTTTTCTTGCCACCGCCTGGTCATTTGAAAATCTTAAGTTCTCCACCATTATATCACCTCAAGCTTTGTGAAAAATCATTCCAGAGACATGCAAGGTTATATACAACACATTGAAAGGAGATTACTTGAAGGTTAGAACATTTATTTTCAGAGAAACTTTATTAAAATCAGTAATGTGTAAGTCCAATTTCTGAGGGGGTATGTACAGTGTAGTTCGACGGGCCAGGAGTTGGAGTGGGGGATGGAGTTAGGGTTGAGTAGGATGATATTGAGGATGGTGTATTACTAGACACACACATACCAGATCCCCATTATCATAAATGGAAGTAGAATAGGTAACATGACTCTGAAGGCCTTTAAACAGAACTTCGTGAATTAGTTTGTCAGCAATATCCCTCTGATTGTCAGGCACATGACGTAATTTTGCTGCATATGTTTTCCCTAGGCCATCATATTCATCTTCTTAGTGGCTAATTATGTCCATTGCCTTTTTCATTAGGTTCTGATGCTGTATTTCCTCAGAATGGGCAGGATTGCAGTTTTGGTTCTCTTTATCTTCTTTTTCGGGGATGACGGTCGCAGATCCGAATTAAAGTTTTTTCCTGCATCGTGAGATGGTTTAGGAGTGCTACATTGTCATTCTTTGTCCTGAAAGAAAAATAATTTCAACTTAATCGTTGTCTTGGATGATGAATTGAAGTTCTAGAAACTGTGGAAATGGGTTCCTTGCTAGCATACGGTGGATCCCAAGCTAATGCGATTAGAATGATTGACGTTGCATTCTCACTACTACGTTTCTCTCTGTTAATTGCGTTCATCCACTCCTTCCTCACGTATGGTCTCCTCAGGGATTTGCACCATCGCTGTCTCATGCTCCAGACTTTCTCCCTCTCAGCGACACAAAGTTTTATGGCATAATGCATCCAATGTGTGGATTGTGACTTAAAATTACCCTCTTAAAGCACCAGATCGTTGTCATCATTGTATTGAATATGAGTTTTATTTTATACCGAAATAATTACACCTATTCAGTTGCATTGCCATATGGTTTTTGTATCATGATACATTGTTTTGGTCACATTTGTTACCGTTGCTGCATGAGTGGCTAGCCATAGTTAATCGATTTTAAAGTATCAGGCGTTAGTTTGTGGAAATGTGTGACAGACAGCATTATCACAGAAACACTTTGTAAAAAGTGGCAGAACCTTGATAATGGCTATGTTTGTCAAAACCTAGGTCGGTAGAATAAAACTTATTGTGGAACATTTTACAAAGTGTTTCTGTGATAATGCTGATAGTTAATAGATTTTATTTTGCTAACTTTATTAGGAATGATATAGTTTTACTCCTCTGCTTTTTTTCTTCTTCTAGTTTCCTATGTACCTCATGGAATGGTAAAGTATTGCAAAGGATTTTGATACAATGTGGAACTTCCCAAAATTGGTGCTGTTCAACCTGCCAACGAGGGTTCTTTCTATTTCAACTACAAGGGTTACAATAGTTTTGCTTTAATGGGACTTGTAGATACAAACCTGATGTTTATCATGGCCGATGTAGGATTCAACGGGAGAGTTTCGGATGCATGAGTAATCGAAGAAACTACATATTATAGACAATTGAAGAGAGGCACACTTGCTCTCCCTAAAAAAGGATAACGACGTGAGGAGTATGAACTTCGTTTTTGTGTCAAATGCCTAAAAAGAAAAAAAGAAGCCTTTCTTTTGCCGTTTTGAAACCTTTCCCTTGAAAAGAATCGACCCATGAAAAATGAATTTTCAATTACAGACTGTTCCGAGCTCGTAGATGTGTAGAAAATGCATTCGGAGTTCTAGCTGCACATTTTCGTATTTTTCATTCCATGAACGATTTACAGCCGTTAAAAGTGGATGATATCGTAATGGCTTGTGTCATTCTTCATAATTTTCTCCAGAAGGACCAGGGAAACCAATTTACTCTAGGCTCTATGCTTGACGAAGAAGATTTAGAAGACACATGTGTTGTTACTGGAGAAATGAACAACCTCATAGAAGTTTCGATACGCTTCGCAGTGTGCATCAAGTGACTCTTGGCACTAATGCATCGTAAAACAGAGATAATTATGTTGACTTTTTTAATGGACCTGGACAAGTGCTGTATCAAAACAGAATGGTGGGCTGTAGAGGACTACGATAATTTCATATGCTACAAAGGTGATCGCACAATTGAATTTAAGCTGGTATTTAAAAATAAAGTTTGAGAGAAAATCCATCAACCCTTTGCTTATTGCTATTTCATACGGTGAAACCAATTTAGTTACTTCCATCATGCTACTCACGACCTCTTGAACTAAAATAATTGCTATGCTTTTTGGGACAGGTGTGTGTTCAAACATTTAAGTGTGTAAATATATGTAAAAATTTATGTATGAATATGACGTTCCTTATATCTTGTTCATATTTATGTGCCAGATCTCCGGGAAAATATAAATAAATAAAACCAAAATGTTGATCTTTCAGAAATGGAAGTACCTGGCCTTAAAAATAACGGACTACTGCAATGAAGCGAGGGATAATGTGCGATATCTTTACTCGATAGAGAAATATCTTGAGCCTTTATACAGAGGCAGCCCAGCTGAAATGAGTGATTGCTTGCCAAGCCTCATGCATGCCATTCGAATGATTTATGGAACTTCAAGATTTTACAATACAAATGAGAAAATAACGGCTCTTTTTGTGAAGGTTTTGTAAACATTTTGGAGAAATAATTATTTGTTATTATTTATTTGACTTATATATTTTGAAATTAACAACCTATTTACTTATTGTATTAATTTACATTAGGTGACAAATCAGTTGATTACTTCATGTAAAAACTATTTAACTGATAATCAGACTGTTAAAATTTGGGAACAGCCCAAAAGGAAGATGCTAAACAAAATGGAGGTTAGAAATCAACCCTTTTCCTCTCGTTGTTCAAGAAGTATTCAAAATATGTATAACTTTCTTGAATCATTGTAACCATTAGGTTTATGCTGTGAGTATGACAAAATTAATATAATTGCTGTTTTCTATATTTTAGGCTTGCATGAAGCTATACCAGCATTATTACTCTTGCTACCAAGAAACAAAAGAAAAAATTGCAGCCTCTCCAGATGAAAAGGATATTGATTGCTCCAACATGTATATTTTTGGGAAATTTGAAACATTCAAGACTCGTTTGGAAAGGGTATGATGGATTTTTTTCATTTTCTCATTTACCCAAACTTCCTGGTACAACACTACCTACTTCCTACGTTGGTAAAAAATATTTGTTTTTGTTTTATCTTACTATTAATCCTCATTCCACATATTCCCTACTTAAGTCATCTCCACACCACCACACAGCATCAATAAATTTTCTTACCGTTCTAAATTTTCAAGTGAAAGTTTCAGGAAATATCTGCAGTAGAGCCCACATTTGCAGTTTCTGTACCTGTGGTTTCTTCTATCCACAGTTGACTTGGCTCAGATATAAGAAGTGAAAATTTCCTGAAATAAATGACCCCAAGTTTAAGTGTACACCACTCTGCTCCAATTAGTGAAACAGTGTCCCTTAGTGCATGATTCATTTCATGGTCCAGATCTCGCTCTGTGTGTAAACTGACAAAAATTGAACTTTGAAAAAAGAACTCTGGATGGCCCCAATCATGATTTAGTTCCATCTGTTCAACAAAACTGTACTAATACTGATCAGCAAAGTTATTTGAATGTGGTTGAAGTTGAGAATACTTATCTTCAATCAAATAATTAATAGAAAGCAATGAACAGTAAATTAAATAGTGAAAAAATATATGAAAAAATAAGAACTTAACTTTTGGCAAACTCTCCCATGAATGGATTAGATTAGATTGTTGTTGGGGGGGCCTTAGTCAGGAGCCCTGGCACTTAGACCTTTCTTGGTCCATTGTGCCAACCCCATGCCTGTCTCCCACTTGCAGACAGGGGACAAGAGCACCTCGGTAGAGGTATGGAGGATTGGCCCCCCCCTGCCTCAACCCAGTACCAGGTATGGAGGATGGGTCTCCCTCCAACCGGCCCAGTCTGGGTCTCCCTCCGGCCTCCCAGTATAGGTATGGAGGGAGTATCATCTCTCCATCCATGCCTGGTCGAGGTATGGAGGAGGGTCACCCATCCAACCACCGTCCGGGCCCAACGTTACTTAACTTCGGTGTTCTGATGGGAACCGGTGTTTCTACGTGGCTAGGCCCTTGCCCCTCCCATGAATGGAACTGAGCCAATCGTGTGGACGGTGCCGTTTCTGAATCTCAACCTGCAATAGAGCCTGTGACAAAGTCTTGCTCCACTTCTGCCAATGGAATATTGAAGTTGGGTGCAGTTCCTGAAACTCCAGAATGAGTGAATTAAATGCCATAAACTTCCAGAATATGTGAATGGAAAAACTTCCACATCAATTATTCCTTTGCACCTGAAAAGGTTTCAATACCTATGCATTACTACCTAGAGGATTATATTTTTTTCGGTGGCAAGTTCATATTTATCCCATTTTGAGCTCAAGAAGGAGGGGATTAGGGAAGTAGTGGTTGGGGGTGAAGGTAGGTGAAGATAAGGATGGAGAGGAAGAGGATAAAACAATGGAGTAAACAATATCTTCCATGGAGTTCATCTGGTGGCGGGCACAAAACCTTTGTAAAGAGGTGACTGATTAACACAATTTCATAGTTAATGCATTTAAATTTGTCTACATTCCACAAAGTTGACTTTCTCACCATGCATTTGCCTGTATGTATTTTCTTCATGGTCAACAAATTAATTCAAGAAATTTCCCGATTTTTCACCTTGCCAAGATATAGGTATAGCAAAACTTGGCGGCACTCAACAGTGGAGAGTCTGAGGTCACTGAAGGTTATTCAAGCATCAGTGAGCAGGTAGAAGGACTGTGGAATCTAGAGGCACCCTCACCCCCCCCACGTGCCTCAGAAGCTCTCCCTGATATCATGCTTTTCACATTGAGTGAGTGCCACCAAGTTTTGCAGCACCTGTACTTAATTTACTTGGTTTAATAGAGGTAGAAAAGGTATACACCCTTAATTTTATGCAGAATGATTAAAAATATATCTAATTGTATGTCACTGGTGGAGTGCAGTTATCCAAGTATACAAATGTTTGATAGGTCCTTTTAATGAGACCCTATTCTAACATAAATGATTTTTCAAATCAAAGTATGATGTATTTTCTGTGTTGGTCTTTGTTAATATATATGTACTGGGGCTCATAAACTCTTAAAATCATCATTTCAGCTGTCTGACCTGTTAATATATATGTACTGGGGCTCATAAACTCTTAAAATCATCATTTCAGCTGTCTGACCTGTTAATATATATGTACTGGGGCTCATAAACTCTTAAAATCATCATTTCAGCTGTCTGACCTGCTGTCATTGTTCATTCAGTACTCAGTTCTTCAGAGTTCTAAAATAGAAGGAATAGAAATATTTACCAAACGGTTTTCAGATATGGAAACATTTATTTCAAATAAGCGCTATGATGAGCTTGATCACAGAAAGCCTCTTTTTGATCAAGACTATCAAGAGATAAAGCGATCTATTGGGGATATTGAGAAGGATCTTAGAAATTTTATGGAGTACCATGTATCTCTCACCCCAGATATACATGAGGCTTTACGAATACTGGCAAGGTTTGTGGTAAATTTTGTTTATTTACTGTGTTAGTGTTCAATTTATCCTTGAATTTGAAATTTTTGTTTCTTTCAATAATATAGGTTTGAGAAATTGAATCTACCTTGCTTAAAAATAGAAAGTAAATTCTGTGAACAGCTTGATAGGCTTATGGAAGAAATAGAAATGGTTAGATTCAGATACCATGAAGAAAAAGTAAATCCCCCACTGCCTAGATATATGCCTCCAGCTGCAGGCAGAATCATGTGGGCAAGGCATTATTTGAAAAGAATTGAGGAACCAATGAGCATTTTAAAAGTAAGTACGTGGTGTGTAGTAGATGTTAATGCATTTGTATACTATTTCTGTAAAACTGTAGAGAATGGTACCCATCTCTTACTTGTGAATGGAATAAGGAGTAATCCATGAATGTCTTCAAAATGGAATTACATTATCTAATTTGTAGAATTAGAATTAGAACTTTATTGTCCATTGGCAAATACATTTGCATGGAGTCGTCATATTGAAAAAAAAAAAATAAGTAACAATACACAATGTTGTAGACCATAAAACAGGCAATGAGGAATAGATAAAACATGGAAATAAATTCTACTCATGTAGTACATCGCATTTAGCACATTACGAGGGTGAGGTGAAAAGTTCTCAGCCTGGCAATGAAAGACTGTTATTTTTATGTCAAAAATGCATTTCTTTTTCTACGTAGTCCCCCTTCATGTCAATTCAATGTTGTCCAATGTTTTTCAAATGAGTAGATTCCGTGACGGAAGTGCGATTCTGGTAGGTCTGCAAAATAACCATCTGCGGCTGCCATGGCATCTTCATTGGACTCAAAACGTTTTTCAATCACAATTATTTTAAATGTGGGAATAGGTTGAAGTCAGAGGGTGCCAAATCTGGTGAATAGGATGAATTTTTCAATAATTTATACTTAAAAACCCTCAGTTTTCCCATTGCCAAAGCAACTTTGTGGGCAGGTGCATTATCCTGTTTAAAGATGATTTTCTTCTTTTGCAACCCAGGCCCCTTCTCACATATTTTCTCATCCAGTTGGTCCAGAAGACTTGCATAGTGTTCGCCATTTATTGTTTTACTATTTGCAAGGTAATCAATAAGAAGAATCCCTTATGCATCCCAGAAAACACAGGCCCATCACCTTTCCGGCAGATAAAATTGACTTCGCCTTTTTTGGGGCAGGTCCGCCGGCTTCCACCCACTGCTTCGATGGCTATTTAGTTTCTGGCGTGTAGTGGTGGACCTACGTTTCATTGACAGTAACAAATCAGAGCACAAAATCAGTTTGATTCTTTTGAAAACGGTACAAACATTACTGAGAAATTTGTTTACGCACTTGCTTTCGGTCAGCATTTAACAAATGCGGCACTCAACATCCACAAAGCTTTTTCATGTTTAATTCTTCATGAAAAATGTACCATAGTCTTTCCTCTGATATGCCTATGGCTTCAGCTATTTCATACACCTTTAATCGCCGATCTTCCAATATCATATTGTGCACTTTCTTGATGTTTTCATTTGTGGTCACAATTTTGGGACGTCCTTCACATGGTTCATCTTCAAGAGAAGTTCAGCCACGTTTAAATTCTGCCACCCATTTCTTAACTGTTGAAAATGAAGGAGCAGACTCCTTATAAACCTTCACCAACTTTTTATGAATATCCGTTGGCGATAAACCATCCGAAACGAATAGATTTATGACTGCACAATACTCCAGTTTATCCATTTGAATGAAACACACACTACACGTCTACTTCGAAAAGTCGTGTCAACAATACTATGTGGCAGCTCAAGTTGAAATTTGAATTACATAGTTGGAAAACGTGTACGAACATAAAAAAACCAAATGCCACTAATGCCATCTCTGTATAAGGCCGAGAACATTTCACCTCGCCCTCGTACTTACATAAAACATAGCAATACAGATGAAGATAAATTTACAATATTTTACAAAAATACATGCTTCATGTATTCTTTAGTGGTGTAAGGTTCGAGTTGGTACCATTGGAGGGATAGGAGGAGTTACAATGAGAACGCCATCAATCTCCTTTCAATTAGCTTTTATTCGCGTGCACTCATCACTCGTCAACGAACAACTCTGCCGACGCCTTGCCTCTTCCGCCCGTTCGCGTGCTTCCTATTCCCCCACTCCTTCGCCCCGTGATACGCTCTTTTTGCCGACTCCGCTCCGTTCTCACGCTCGGGGGCGAGGTGAGGCGGGGAGCGGGGAAGGTGAGGAAGCGAGAGGCGAAGAACGTACTGCCGACTTGGCGACGCGTGGGCGGTGGGTGGCGTGAGGTGTAAAAAGGGGGGAAGGCGGGGAAGAAGTCCCCGACCCATTCCGCCATACTTACACCACCCCCCCCTCAAACGTCTTTTAATTCTTTAATTAAATGGCTCGCGAACAAGGCAGGAGTGCAAGATGCTTTCGGCAATTTACACAATTACATATCTTTTCCCAACAGCAAGCCTGGACAATCGTCAACACAAGGAAACTTTAAAAAAATAAGAAATACAATGAGTCCAGTACACATAAAAATTAATGACATATCTTTTGATGAATAGTGCAAAAATTGAAAATACACAATTGTCTCTGAATAAAACCATAGTTCTTGTCTACCATAATGAACATATTTTCGAAGAATAAAGGCCTCCACTATCACTGCACTAAACACAACAATGGAATACAGTCAGCAGGCAATTTACACCAAATACAATGCAAATACAAAACGATTCCCGAAGCCCAATAACATATATTTCCAATGAAACCCCCATCCAAAACATACATATTTTTAAATTCACTTTGTTAGACTTCACACAACTCAAAATACTCTCAGAACAAGCACAATCATCTGGACCTCATAGCTAGGCATTGAAGAAATTTTATTTCAAAAGTCAACTCAATTCATGCAAAATCATTAACACAGTAAATTTAATCTACTCGTACCACCACTACAGGCATTTAATATTTCTTTCACATTGCAAGATATATTTTTCTTTTACACTAACCCATTTTTCTCTCCCACCCTTATGCCCGGAAACTATTCCAACTCTCTTGATTCACCAAACCTTAAATGGCCTATTCTCCATAGGCCTCTCTTTGGCACACATATTTTAAACCATAGTGCCGCAAATAGGCAGTTAACGCCCCTAGCCAACAGGCTACAAGAACCAACACAATCACTGTACACATAACCATAATTTCACTTCAAACGACTTCAGCTCACTGGCGATTTTACGAAGACTTGTCGTCGTATCTCGCTCGCTGTTCTTCTCGTGCGGGAGGGGGAAAATTGGGGGGTCCGCGGGATCGGAGGGCGTAGGGTGATCTCTGCGGAAGTGGAGGGGGGGTAGGCGGCGATGTCCGTTCTTCTTCCGACGTACTCTCGAGGGCTGCTAGTGGCGACTCTACCTCGCTGATCCCTGGGGGGGTGCTCGATTCTCTGCAATACTCCGTGATGATATCTGGGCTCGATGCTCCTTCTCGAGGAACAGTGAATTCAAGGGGGAATGTTTGGGGGTTTTCACTCACACCGGGGATGGGTGGGGGCTCACTTTGGGAAGGGGGGGCTTCCACTCGCGTAGTCAACGATTCTTGAGGAGGCACAAGGGGGCATGTGGAATTTGTTAAACAAGGGAAATTTTTTCTAGGTCTTCCTCTCCCCCTTCTAGGCGATTGGTCAGGGCGGAACACACAGTCAGCTCCTCGACTTTGCTTTTCGCGCACTTCACTTACAGACGGAATTTCGTCGTCGCATTCCTCCCACTCACTACCGGATATTACCTTTCTGGGTCTCCCGCGCTTTCTCTCTCCTTGGGGTGGGGGCGGAATCAAAAGATGACTAGGGTGAGGTTTCACTCGATCTTGATGTACGATCACAGTCCTATGCTGAAGCTGCAATCTAAGATTGGAGGGGGAAAGTACTTCTATCACCTTATACGGTCCTTTCCAGGGGCTGTGGAACTTTCGCACTTTTCCCGGTTTAATAACTGGGTCCGTCAAGTACACGTAATCGCCCACAACATAATTTCTCCCTTTCCTATTGGTTCCTGACCCCTTAGCTTGTTCCTCCCGTGCCCTGCGATTATTCCGTTTACAATCCTCCCAAGTCGCCTGCAATCTTTCTTGTAGTTGTGACACAAAATCATCGACAGAAATTGGGACATTTTTCACGCAATCAAAAGGACTTTTCATTCTTTCCCCGTAAATCACCTCATGGGGGGAACGGCGTACGCTTCTATGCCAGCTAGAATTATATGCCGCAACTGCATAATCTACCCACATATCCCAGTCGTTATTTTTGCAATTCACATAGTGGGAGATAATTTGGGCAATTGTACGGTGTACTCTCTCGACCCTACCATTACATTGGGGGTGGAATGGGGAGGTTTGTAACTTCTTTATGCCCAACAGCCGACACACATTTTGGAAGAGTTCCGAGGTGAAGTTACTTCCCTGATCGGAAAGTATTTTTTCCGGGACGCCGAATTTGAGTATCCACTCGCGTACCAGGGTTACGGACACAGTTTCCGCGGTTTGATCCCCCAGGGGTACCATCACCAAATAACGCGAGAAATGATCGATAATGGAAAGTAAATAACGGTTACCGTGTTCCGTCCTTGGGAGCGGCCCGACAATATCTAGTGCAACGAATTGGAACGGTCGATCCGCCTCCGGCAGCGGTTGCAATGGCGCCTTCGTCTTCCCATACGGCGACCTACGCAGACATGATACGCATCCCTTGACATAATCCATACAATCCTTTTTCCAGCCCGGCCACCAATACTGACTGCTCACACGGTACTTCGTAGCATTTACACCCAAATGGCCAGAGAGCTTATGGTCATGACACTGCCTTAATATTTGCGTCCTTAACCCTCCAGGGACAACTACTTTGCGCACCCCTTCCTCCACTCGACACAGCAGGCCATCCTCCATTATAAAACTCTCATCTCCCACCCATCGCATGCACTCTTCGTCCGCTTCTTGTGCATTTTGGATATCCATTTCGTCCTCCGCCGTAATTGTTCTTACTTTACGGCTCAACCCATCGGCATTCCCATGCAACCTTCCGGGCTTGTAGCATACCTCGTAATCATATTCGGATAATTTCAATGTCCAACGAACTAGCCTACTATTAGGGTCTTTTAAACTAAATAGCCACTTAAGGGCTGCGTGATCCGTTACAATTTTGAATTTTTTGCCGTACAAATAACAACGAAAATGGCCCGTTGCCCAGATAATGGCCAGTAATTCGCGTTCAGTGGCGGAATAATTTTGCTCTGCCTGATTTAGAGTGCGAGACGCATATGCAACGGGATGCTCCTCCCCTTCGATTTCCTGAGATAAGATAGCGCCAAGGGCATGATTACTCGCATCGGCGGACAGTATGAACGGTTTCCGGAAATCAGGATAAACCAACACGGGGGTTCGGGTGAGCGAGCCCTTTAGGGTGTCCATGGCTTTATCACATTCATCGTCCCACTTGAAAGCCCTCCCCTTTTTAAGTAAGTTAGTTAATGGCTTCGCTATCGACGCAAATCCATCCACAAAACGACGATAGTAATTTGCTAGGCCAAGAAAAGATTGAAGCTCTTTAACACTAGTTGGTATTGGAAAAGACCGCACGGATTCTATTTTGGCCGGTTCTGGTCGGATACCCTCATTGCTTATGACATGACCTAAATAATTAACACTACTACCCGCGAAATGACATTTTTCCATTTTAAGTGACAGCCCTGCGTCATCCAACCTCCGAAAAACATCCCGCAACCTCTCGACATGGTCCTCCATTGTATTACTGAACACTATAATATCATCTAAGTACACCAGGCAGTTCTCAGGCTTAAGACCTCGTAAGACTCCGTCCATCATTCGTTGGAAGCTCGCGGGCGCATTTATGAGGCCAAACGGCATCCGGGTATATTCATACAGACCACTATCTACAATAAACGCAGTTTTTTCCTGCGATGTTTTTGCCATCGGAATTTGGTGGTAACCACTCGTCATATCCAAGGTAGTAAAGTACCTACAGCCCCCCAAATAATCTAAAGTCTCTACGATGTTTGGCAATGGGTAAACATCTGGGATAGTGACGGCATTAAGTGCCCTAAAATCTACGCAAAAACGATAAGCTGGACGACCATCAGCGGATTTCTTTGGGACGATTACAATTGGGCTCGCCCAGGGGCTAGAACTAGGGATTATGACCCCCGACTGTAACTGCTCCTGTACAAATTGTTCCACTAATGGCTTTTGGTGATACGGAGTCCGATACGGGCGACGATGTATTGGCCGAGCGTCGCCAGTATGAATATGGTGCTCTGTGACATTAGTAACAGGTAGGCAGTCCTTCTCAGAAAACAGCTCTTGATACTCGGTCAGTAATTCCACTAGGGGCCCCCTTTCCCCTTCCGACAAATGGTTCAACTTCCCTTTCAGATCCCAACTACTTGCTCCCCTTTCAACTCGTCCTACTCCCCTTTTTGGAATTTCCATGACTTCCACCCCATTCGCCAAGGCAAGCATAGTCCCTCTACGTAGAGTGACCCCCTCATCTCCAAAATTGATCGCCTTCACAAATATTCTGTCTTCTTCATCGAGTTTACATAATGTTCGTGCGACCAATAAGCTCTCGATTTCACTCAGTTTGGGTTCGATCATTACAAGTCCAGTTCGCCCTGCCGCTTCCCGGGAAACATTTACTCTAAACACCCTTTCAGAACGCGGAGGTAAGTACTCGGCGTCTGTAATAAGTACAGGGTGGTCCTTATCTGACGTAATTTGAAAGACGCCACACGTTTCGACCTCACCCTTAGTTCTTTCCAATGAAACACATTGTCCATCCAGCGTGAGCACCCCTTTAGGAATGTCTATCACACCTTTATAGCGACACAAAAAATCTAACCCTAAAATACCATCATAACTACCCACTGCTTCTACTACTTGCATGCACATTGGATATATGCGCCCACCTATCCCCAGGGGCACCGATTTTTCACCGTAATTCCATAGCGCCCGTCCCGCTATGCCCCTGATACGATAACGTGGCTTCTGCATTCCCCTCACACTGCACGATTCCCGCGCTATCAACGATATTTGGGCCCCCGTATCTACTAAGCACACATGCTTCTTCCCTTCAACAATTACCCCGATCACTAAGTCACAAGCTCCCGCACTAACCTGAATCGCAGGTATCACCACGTCTTTCAGTAGGGGCCGGTACCGGCGGGTCGACCGACCCCTTCTCCATTTAAATCATTTGCCCGGTCCGGGGCTCTATTTTTACACTCCCGACTAAAGTGACCTTGCTCTCCACAGTTGTAGCACTTACCGCGACGGGGGCCACGGCACTCTCGAGTCAGGTGACCGGGACGTCCGCAGTTGTAACACTCTCGGGTCGTCACCTGGAACACGTGTCGACTCGGCGATGGTGCCTGGGGTGTCCTCTCCGCCTCCCAGATTCGCACCGCCGTGGCAATGGCAGCGTCGAAACTCTCCGGGGTTGCGAGCCGACAAAGCCGCCCAATCTCTCCCGAGAGGCCCCTCAGAAAGGCATCCAAAGCCCGTTGATCGGCCTCGTACCGTAGGGTCTCCATTTGCTCCGCCGTACCGCTGATTTCCGCCGTCCGTGCGTTTATGCGTCGAACTCGATCGGCGAACTCCTCAATGTCTTCTTTCGGCTCCATACGGATGACGGCGAGGAGCTCTCGATGGAAACGGGCAGTCCTCTTCGACCGATAGCGATCGAGTATGAAGTCCTTCCATGCCTTATAGCTCGCTGCCTCCTTACATTCTGGTCTGCTCCGCTCATATGCGGCTGCTTCTCCACTTAGGCGGAGCCGTGCGGCAGCGAGCGTTTCCTCGTCGGTCCATCCGCTCAGAGACGCCACCTGCTGGACTCGCTCAAGAAAAGCGTGGACATCATCGCCAGGACGCCCCTGAAACAGCTCTATGGAGTTGAGAAGAGCAAATTTTGCCCTTGCGGGTGCAGCGGCCTCTTGAACATCTCCCTTGGCGACGGCTGCTCTCAACCGTTCATTTTCTAAACCCAACTGCTGTATCTTCTCTCCAAAGTCATCGATCACGCGTTGGAGGTCCACCTCTTCGCCGCCAAAACACCCGGTTCGCCATGTTGTCGAATTCCCGCCTATAGACTTTCTCGCACGGCTACGTCGCGTCCTACCCTCCGATTGGTGATTGGCACCATCCCACTTCTGACACCAGTTGTAAGGTTCGAGTTGGTACCATTGGAGGGATAGGAGGAGTTACAATGAGAACGCCATCAATCTCCTTTCAATTAGCTTTTATTCGCGTGCACTCATCACTCGTCAACGAACAACTCTGCCGACGCCTTGCCTCTTCCGCCCGTTCGCGTGCTTCCTATTCCCCCACTCCTTCGCCCCGTGATACGCTCTTTTTGCCGACTCCGCTCCGTTCTCACGCTCGGGGGCGAGGTGAGGCGGGGAGCGGGGAAGGTGAGGAAGCGAGAGGCGAAGAACGTACTGCCGACTTGGCGACGCGTGGGCGGTGGGTGGCGTGAGGTGTAAAAAGGGGGGAAGAAGTCCCCGACCCATTCCGCCATACTTACAGTGGTATAAAACAAGTCATGAAGCAAATCCTATACCTTGGTTTTGAATTTTTGAATGTCCAGGGATCTAATTAATAATGGAATTTATTATATAAATTGCATCGTGTGTGAGTGATACTGTGGAGTCTTTTTGAGGTTCTGTGGCAGTTCATGTGTAAAGAATCATTTGTTCTAGTGTTATAGCTATAATGGTAGTCCGAATTTTTTCCAAAGGAATTTAAGTTTTTGTGGATGAAGTTGATTGTTTCTAGAATGCATATATGCTAGGTATGTACTGGTACGGTATAGTATTCTGCGTAAATAGGTTTAGGTGGGGGTGTATAATGGAACTTTTTTCATTACTTCCATGATCTTTTCTGCATCTGAAAATTTTTTTTAACTTAGGAGAGGATCCCCAAAGGGGAATTCCATAGGATATCCTGGAGTGAATATAACCATAATATGTATACTATTTTTAAAACATCCAAGGTTGTGGCCTTTGATAGAACACGCATTGCATAGCACAAGGAGCTTAATTTTTTCATTAAATTGGTTGTATGTTCTTCCCAGTCCAGGTTGGAATCAATCAAAATGCCAAGAAACCTTTTTTGGGAATCCTCCTTTATGAGATACATAGTTATTTAATACAAAATTTACAGGCAATATATGTTTCTTAGAAGGATTAAACTTGATGAAAATAGTCTTGTCTGAGTTTAGAACTAAATTATTTGATTGTAATCATTGTGTTAGGTTACCTTGGGTCTGATTAATTCTATGCTGCAGTTGATTACAGTTATCACCCTTGTTTAACATATTTGTATTGTCTGCAAATATGACTGGTTCAGCTAGTGGGAGGAGATGTTCAGGTAGATCATTAATAAAGGTTAAAAAAAGAAGTCCGAGAATTGAGCCTTGTGGTACACCATAATTTAAAGGAAGAGGTTCTTAGAGGACAGTGTGTTTTTCTACCATTTGTTTTTTATTTTTAGATATGTTTGAAACCACCGGTTTGCTTGTCCTCTAATTCCTAGTTTATCTAATTTCTCAAGGAGGATTGAATGATTCACCACATCAAAGGCTTTCCGAATATCAATAAATAAACAGTGCACATGTTCTCTATTATCTTTGGCTTCTAAAATGCTCTCTGTAAAGGTAAATTATGCTTCAATGATGGATTTACCTTTTCTAAATCCAAATTGATATTTTGACAACAAAACATTACTTTCCAGAAAAGAGGTTAGCCTGTCATACATTGCCTTCTCTAGAACTTTGGAAAAAGCAGGCAATAAGGATATGGGTCTGTAGTTCTCCTTATTGTTTTTGTTTCCTTTTTTGAGAAGGGGTTTTACCTTGGCTATTTTGAAAACTTCTGGGAATTTTCCCTCTGCAAAAGACTGATTAAAAATATCTACAAGTGGTACTAAAATTTGTGGAGCACATTACTTTAGCACATAATCTAGCGGACCCGGCTGGACGACGGGTTGCTACTCTGATGTTTTCTCTTTCATAGAATTCATCGAAGCCAACGCTAGAGATCAAATGCTGTTTCACGTTCCGTCTTTTGCCCCTTAGCCTATTCACGACTCTGGGGACGGAAGCTGCCCTTTTCCCATACCCTTTTTACCTATCCTTTTTTTTCCTTCCTATTCCCGCAGCCCTTCCATGCCCTCGGTCATGAGCGAGAGCTCGCATACCGGGGGGAGTGGTGGTGCCCTGCGCGGAGGACCCGCTTATCCACTGCTTTAGCACATAATCTGGTATTCCATCAGTGCCAGATGAATACTTATTCTTTAGGCTGGAAATAATGGCCAGAAGTTCTTTTTGATGAACTGGATTAAGAAAGAATGATTTTAAGGTGATATTAGACTTGGACAAAGTAATATATTTAGGGTTATGATTATTATTGCTATTAGGTTGTTTCTCAACAACAGTAGTGAAGTATTCATTGAATGTATTTGCTATTTCATTAGGTTCAGTAATTTTGATTCTATTGTGAAGAATTTCAAATGAATTATCATTATTTACAGAATTGCTCTTTAGTTAATTTTTTACCACAGCCCACATTGCCTTGGATTTATTTTTTGATTTTTTTTATGATTGAGCTATTATGCATCATTTTGGCTTTTGTTATGACTGTACTAAGAATTTTACAATATTGTTTATATTTTAGTTTTATGTTGGGACCATTTGAGGTTTTACTTAGTTTATACAGCTCTCTTTTGTATTTGCAGGAAATATAAATCCCTTTAGTTATCCAAGGGAAATTATTAGAGGAAAAATTTCTGGTATTAATTTTTTCCATGAGGAAAGCTACATTGAAATGAAATGTAAATATTTCTAGGAATTTTTCCATTTTCATGTTCAGATCTGATATGCTTGTTACTTCCCCCCAGTCTACAGCCGACAAAAGTATGTTAAAAGTATGTAGTAATACTTCATTTGACCCATTGTGTACAAAAGACATTTTTTTAGACAACAGGTCTAATGAAGTATGTATTATTATTAGTCCATTCAGATGGCATTCATTGATTGCTCCTTAGTGGCTAGAGGTTGATCTTCTATCACATTGTAATTTTAATTTAGGCGAATTTGTGAATACATATATCACACGTGCTAAGCATATTAATTTTTGGTGTACCATTGAAAATCGTGTTGTCACAAGTCTAGCAATCACACTCTGACTATGATATTTGTCATCCTTTAAATGCAAAATAGTATGTTGTATGTTTAATTATCATAATTTATAGACCATGAAGTAAGAATCAGATGCTAGAAAAATAAAATTTAAACTTCCTAGCATACTTTAAGTCTGTCTCCTTTTCTTTAATGTACTCAACCACATTTTAAAGTCAAAATGAAAAAACTCTCCTTTAAAGTCGCTGTTGATTTCCATGCTGTTTGTGATTTTACCCTAAATCTTTTCTGGGCTCAAACTTAATAATAATAATAATACTTAGTTCCTTTATGACTTTTCCTGAAGATCAGACAGTCCAATCAAATTTTTATACCTAAAGCCCTTACTGCTATGTGTCTCATCAGAATTGTGGTCGGCGTTTTTGAGATAAATTGTATATTTAGAGGTCAGGATAAGGCAAGTCAAGGTATATGTACATGTGTATGTTCTAAGAAAATTCATACATAATAACACAGTGTACATGAGAGATGCATATGCACAGTCGAAAACTAATCACATCATGTGCACTTAAAACATGGAATTCAGCAAGACACTATGTGCCTAATATGTATAGCCTTTTCAATGAAATGTTTTTCACATATGTTTTAGATTGTGAGGTGTTCTTAATGACTTTTATTGTATGTATTCATAAATTTATTATAAATCTTTGCTTCAATTTTATATGTGCTCTTGTCCACTGCATGCCTAGTGTCCATCCATTTCTTTTATGGTGAATATGCATAATTTACCCTGGGAATGTAATGGTGTTCTTGGAGGTTTTATTGGCTTTTGTGAAAATCAATGCCTCCAAAATTAGTAACATGCATAGGAGGGTGAGTATTTTCTGTTTTTGTTAAGGAAAGGTTTGCAGGAAATATGATTGTGTAGAAACATCTGGGGAACTTGAGCTCTACGGCCTCTTTAAGTGACAAGTTATAAAAATCTCCAATGGCCATCATAAATTGGCACCACGCATACAAATTACATAACAATTGCTGTGTTGGTTTGTGGGAAAAAAGGGGCAAATCCACGCCAGTGACCAACCACAACCACTCGACCAGAAAACCCTCCTGTGGCGGTTTACGGGAATGTTTCTTCCTCGCCAGTGATAACCACAGACATACACACTCAACCCTAACAGGGATCCTTCAGTAGGGCTGATGGGACCCTGCTAAGGGTGCCTAAGGGGTTATGAACACAAGCACTCAAGAAATCACTCTCACTCAAACGGGGGCCCAACTTCTGAGAGAATCAGAGCTCAAAACGAGCATAGTCAAGAAACGACACAAAAACAGGAAAAGGGCGAGGGTGTACGTCGAATACGCATATGTCAGCCGCAAGGTGGCCCTCTTCAGCAAACTGAAGACAGTAGTCACTTGCAATGCAAGGTTGTAAGTCAGTATGATTGTGTAGACATAAAAATTGTTCTAATCGCCCTTTATTATGTACCATAAATATTCTTGTTACGTGAAAAGAGCTGCATTAGAATGTATTAAAAAGCAAGACTCATTTGCTAAATATTTTATTGCTCATGAAGAGCTAACACATCTCTACAAAGACAGGGAAAGACTGGCGAAGAATGACAATGTGCTCCAAAAACTTCGCCCAAAAACAAAAGACAAACAAAAATCGCACCGGCCACCGCTCAATTCAAACAACAGAAATTTAATGAATGACACAAAAACATAATAATACTCTCCCACTCTAACACCTCCCCTTGTCATTCAATTGAATTTCTTCAAGGCAAACAAGCAATTTACAACCAATGAATCAATTAAACAATCAATGATTAAGTAACAAGCAAACAATTAATCAATAATTAATCAATAAACAATTAAATAATCAATAAACAACCAATTAATCCTTTAACCCAAGCTTCTTTCTGATTTCAGTGGTTTTCTCACCAGTTAATGCCTTTGTGAACAAGTCAGCCTCATTTTCAGACGAAGGAACATATTCAAATTTAATAATACCATTTGCGACTTGCTCCTTGAGAAACAGATATTTTGTATTCAAATGCTTGGTTTTATCTGACACAACTTGGGTAGAACTTACATATATTGCACCCTGATTATCACAATACACTTTCAAAGGTTTCTCAACAAATTGTCTTTGTCCAATTTCTTTCAAAAAATTGTTTAACCACATAACTTCCTTTGTACACTCAAGCATAGCTATGTATTCAGCTTCAACAGTAGAATTTGTAATGCACTTCTGTTTTCTACTAAGCCAAGAAATTGCACATCCACCTAGTTTGATCACAAAACCACTTACTGATTTACCATCATCTGCATTACCAAAATCTGCGTCACAAAATACTTCAATTGTCTTACCAGTCCTTTCGTAACACAATTTCACATTTTTAGTCCTCTTTAGGTATCTCATAACTTTCTTAACTCTCTCCCAATCTTGAACATTGGGTTTTTCACTGTATTGACTCAATTTACCAATTGCAAAGGATATGTCAGGTCTGGTATTATTTGCTAAATACAATAAGCAACCAATAGCCTTTTGGTACAATTTTTTATCAAAAACATCAGCATCCCCTGGATACCTCTTCTCACCCATAGTCAAGGGAGCAACACAACCCTTGGCATTTTCCATTCGAAATTCCGACAATAAATTTTCAACATAGTTGCTCTGATCAACATACATCATTTGATTATCCGTAATTACATTCAAAGACAAGATATTGTGTACCTCCCCTAGGTCCTTGAATTCTAAGTGTTTTGACAATTCCTCCTTAAACCACTTAAGTCTTTCCTTAATTCCTATAGCTAAAATGTCATCAACATATACTCCAATTATTAAGTCCTTAGAAAAATAAACACAAGGTTCACACAATGACCTACTCAGGTTCATTTCTTTCAATTTGAAATTAAAACAAATATTCCAGTCTCGTGCAGATTGGTGCAAACCATACATACTACGTTTCAGTTTGTGCACATAGTTAATTTTATCCTTTGATTCATGGCAAAAACCATAAGGTTGCTCTACATAAACCTCCTCTTTTATGGGACTCTTTAAATATGCAGCATTTACATCATATTGTTCAACACTCCACTGGTTTTCCATTGCAATAGCAAACAAGACTCTAATTGTTTTTCTCTTAATCACAGGGCTATATGTGTCACCATAATCAATCCCTGCTGTTTGGCTATAACCAAGTGCTACAAGTCTAGCTTTGAAAACACATTCATTGTTCAATCCCTCCTTTATTCTAAAAACCCATTTAGTTCCAATTACCTTTTTATCCTTCGGTCTTTCAACCAATTCCCAACACTCGTTATCTTCAAATACTCTAAGTTCCTTTAGCATTGCATCTTTCCAATTTTTACTATTAACCCCTGATAAAGCTTCTTTAGCATTTTTTGGCAAATCTAAACATGAAGAAAGAGAAACTTTTAACATGTCACAACAAAAACACTTCGTTTCCTTTCTTTGTCTACCAGATCTACGGTATTCAGCTGTAACACATTCTGATTCTGCAACTCCCTCATCTGAACTGGAATTGCTATCCTCTGTCTCATTTTCTGAAAGATTATCTGGTATATTTACTGTAACCATTTTTGGCACGACTTCAAAATTATTCCCAATTTCACTCTTTTTGCTTTCTTTCATGGGAAATACATTTTCCTCAAACCTTTCATTTCTTGATAAAACAACACACTTGTCATTCAATTCCCATAACTTATACCCTCTTCTAGCCTCTAGATGTCCAAGCATAATACACTCCTTTGCTCTTGGTTCCAATTTATCCCTCTTAGAATTCTCAACGTAAGCCCATGCCTTACAACCAAAGACCCTCATACGGCCCAACTCATCATCTGATAGTTTTTTATTAAACCACAGCTCATAAGGTATTTCCCCATTAATTGCAGATGAACTACACCGGTTTTTTATGTAACATGCTGTACTCACAGCCTCCCCCCAGAAATCTAAAGAGACCCCTGACTGAATTAGCATGCACCTGGTTAAAGTCAACAACTGTTGATTCAATCTTTCCGCTACTCCCATTTGCTGGTGTTCCCCAGGCAAAGAAAATCTATGAACAATTCCATTATTCACACAAAATTCATCCCCATTATCAGACTGAAATGATTTTAAAGTCTTTTCATTAAGATTTTCAATCTCATTCTTATAATCAACAAACACGTTAAATACATCACTCTTTTGCTTTAAGATAGCTACTTCACTGTAGCGAGAAAAGTCATCAGTTAATGTTAAAAAATATTTACCTCCAGTCTTAGTCTCTGGTTTTACCTGGCATACATCGGAATATACACAATCAAGTACGCTAGTAGATCTCTCCTTTCTCTCTGGAAACGGAAGCTTCTTTCCCTTTCCTTTGTAACACACTCCGCAGCTGCTCGATGTTGCCTTCGGGATTATCCCTTTGTCTGGGAGATTCTCAGCATGCCCAAAACGTTGGTGCCATAACTCTCTTGTCACGGACTTTCACACTCACAGTTTGTGGTTCACACTGGGTGTCTGATCTGCTCTTATCCATTTCATACCATTCACAGTTGATTGCATACATATCATTATCAACTATTTTTGCACAAAATATTTCTTGATCATTATTCAATTTATCAAAGGTACGAATTTCACCATCATCAATTGTGTATCGAATACCGACACGCTCTAACTGACGCACAGAAAGTAGATTATCCCCAATCTCAGGAACCCAAAGCACTTTGTTTAATCTCAAGGTCCAACCACCATTCTCATCACTTATTTTCATTGTTACAGAACCCACTCCCTTTACTTTGCACATCACTTGCCTCTTTCCCACTTCCACAGTTCCCATTAAGTTTTCACTGAAATCCTCTAGCAATTCACGATATGGTGTAATATGACTGTTGCAACCACAGTCCACTATCCACCAGTTGGGGTCACTATTGCTCTGCTTGCGGCACTCATTTCCTTTTGACACTTGACAAGCTCTATATTTGAACTTCACAACTCCGTCACCCAAAGTTTTTAGTTCTGCACTTTCTTCCTCAGGAATATCTTCCCTGTTCACCTTTACTTCTCTGCTCTTGAACAACTGCTTTGCTGTCGCTGCCCCATTCGGAATTCCACCTTTCCTTTCCTTTGGACACTGATTCGAAAGATGCCCCTCCATTCCACAATTGTAGCAGATGACTGTTCCTCTCGATTTGGCGTCTAACGTTTTTCTGCATTCCCTCGCAAAATGACAAAACTCATGACACACTAGGCAGGATTTATCCCCACTATTGTTTCTTCCCCAATTATTTCTATTCCCTCTATCATTTCTCTTCACAAGCAGGCTTCTCAGCTCCTGATGTTTTCTAGTCTGCTCTTCTCTTTCCCTCTCCATTCGGGATTCCTCCAACAGAAGCTTATTGTTCACATTTTCAGACGTTAATTTTTCCTCATTCAACTCCATTACCTGAGCCAAGGAAGTATATTTTTCATGTTTCAACCCTCGCAACATGTATCCAGCCATGTCTTGATCGTTGATGTTCGATCCATGCGATTTCAGTCTTTCGCAAAGATTCTCCACTCGATTCAGGTAGACTATCATTGGCTCATCAGGTTTCTTTAGGCAATTTGCTAGTTCATCCATGGTGCTGATAAACTGCAACGGCGAAATCTTGAAATGTATTGCCTTCAGCCTATTCCAAGCATGTTTAGCCCTTTAATGCTTGCACACATCATTCAAATAGCAATCTTCTACAAACTGCGTGAGGTAGCACAACGCATCGTCGTTCTTCTCCTTTTCTTTTGCAGTCAAGTCTTTGTCATCATCATATCCGGGATCAATTGCTTCCCAAACTTTCTTTCTTACCAGTAAAGCTTTAAATCTTTTGCACCACGTGAGGTAGTTTCTCGGTCCCAATCTTTCAAAGTTCACCGTTTCCAGAGAAGTTGCCATCGCTCGAAAAAATTATTCTCTGGATTAAACTCTGCTAAACTCTGGGCTAAACTCTGTTAAATTCTGGGCTAAACTCTGGGTCCATAACCTATTAAAAAGCAAGACTCATTTGCTAAATATTTTATTGCTCATGAAGAGCTAACACATCTCTACAAAGACAGGGAAAGACTGGCGAAGAATGACAATGTGCTCCAAAAACTTCGCCCAAAAACAAAAGACAAACAAAAATCGCACCGGCCACCGCTCAATTCAAACAACAGAAATTTAATGAATGACACAAAAACATAATAATACTCTCCCACTCTAATAAGTATTGTATCTCATTCAAGAATGAAATAAAAATGATTCACTGATGATGTTTCTGCTAACACCATGTGACGAAGGGTTCTCAACTTATGGCGGACTGAGAAATATATGTATGTAGTTGCGAAAGTCATTCTTCTCATGTTTTTCAAAAAATAAGATTTTGCATTTGAAGTTGTGAAATATAATCAAACTGGTCGAATAAATTTATAAGGGCCTTTAGGAACAATGAAATCGCAATGCAATACATTCTTTTTATCATGCCATCACCATTCAACCAGTGGTTTTTGTGTAACAGTTTTGTATGAAAACAAAATTTCGGAGCATTTTTTAATTTTTTATATATTTTATTTTTCCTTCAAACTAAGGGGGAAAAATCTTCTTCTCCAATGGGATACCTGAAAATTTTGTCCAATTTACCACAACTCTTACAGGTCTTGAGATATGTCTCCAATGTCTTGGAGTTCTTCTTTAAGACGCCATTAGAAAACTCCAGGGAGCAATTGTAACAGCAAACAGTGAACAGAAAACATTGTAATTGTGGGGTAAACCAAAAGGTAGATGGCACGATCAAGGCTTGCAAGATGAGAAAAGCAGCTCCAACATGTAAAAAGAAATAATGCTTTAGGGGGGAGTGCTTCACGTAAATTCTTCCACTGGGTTAAGTTAGTAAAAAGTAGCAACGTTTTGACGGATGACTCGTCTATCATCTTCAGGTTAAATGTTGTTGCATTAAAGTACGATCTGGGTCTAATGATAAGTTGACTCCTGATTGGTTGGAGGGTGAAATTTGAAAATTGCGGCTACGGAAAGGAGTATTCATTCTATTTTTCTGAATTATCTTTAAAATGGAATTCCAAGAATTGCTGAGATGAAAGAGCTGAGCTGAAAGTGATAATTACTGCAATCATTCCGATATAAAATGGTGTGTTGGCTTGTGGTAGACGCTGTGTCCTAGCCTTCCATTATCCTTCCAGTGGACTGGCAATGGCTGGAGACGGAGGGGGCCCTCACTGATATTCAAGTGAAAGAGACGGACATTTTGGTTATCTTAGGTGTTTAATTTTAGTATCATGAATTCATCATCAATTTTTAACATTGAAAGATTGACACCTTGCCATTTATTATTCGTGACAATCACTGTAGCCAGAGTCATGAGAGCCATCAGTAATGAGAGAGATGATATTTTACGATTTTTTCCTTCATTCTAGAAAAGAAATTGTCAGTGATAACTTTTGATGCTGACGATTCATTTGTATCACTTTAAATGAATGTAAAAGGTCTCATATTATCTGTCTAGCTTCGAGTTGTATTGATTAGACTTTTCTGCCAAGTCAGTGATTTCATGGTTTGAAGTTTTGGCTGACTAAGTAAATCAGAAAAATCTTCCAATGACTACAAAATACTTTTAAGATTGCCAAATACTTAAAGTTAGCTTTTTAAATCCAAAAATGCAAGAGCTCTCCTGAAGATTTGATTTGATTATAGTGGATTTTACAAAAATCTGATGTTTTTAAGAAAAAAATATCATGGGCAATCAAATTCTCGATGTAGTGGCAAACGCTCGGCAACTCTTTCCAATCTGCTTGAGGTTTCTGATAATTTATTTGATTTTGGTGATCAACATCTTTCTCTTTCATCAGATTTTCCCATTTTCATGCGGGGTCACCGTCTTTAGCAAGGTTCAATAAATCATGATTTGGTTAAATTGAGGTGGATTTGATTTAGCTGCGTTCAGTTGACTGTGTCCAAGAATGCCTGGTTTGCAGTTGTTTCGGCAAGATTAAGGGAGGGTGCTGTGATTAGATGATTGGTATTGTTGGCTTAATTAACAAATTGGCCTTCTTTGGTCATGAGGGTGGGTAAATCATTCACATGCAAGAGGAATGAGAGAGGCCCTAATATTGATCCTTGAGGGACACCGTGAGTGATACATAATGTGTAGTTGGCACTTGTGTGTGATAATAATTTCATTGTCATTGAGGCACTTAAGCCACTCGCAGTGGTTTATGTTGCATATAAACAACATGATCCAATCTGATGTTATACCTGTTTTCTTCAATTGTTGTTGAAGATTCAGATATTCAACTGAATCAAAGGCTTTCGTTAGGTCACTAAAGAAGCCTATGACAGATAGCCTTTTGTCAATGACATCGTGGATAGTCTGCAGTAAGACTTACATTTGGGTTGTAGTGGATTTATAGGCATGGAAAAACTTGTTGGCACACAACAGCAGAGAGTTTGAGGTTACAGGGGGTGAATTAAGTATTGAAGAGGGGGCAGAGTTACTGCAGGGCTCAGGTGGGGACATCTAGGGAGAACCTAAACATCTTCATTCTTCCTCTCTTGCATGCTCCCTGACGTCTTTCTCTGTGAAAGCAAGTGCCACCAAGTTTTGCTACACCTATACCTTTGATAAAGCCATGTTGGAACTGGGATATTATTTTTTACTAAGGAAGATATATATTTTATATTACAGGAAAGATCTTTGAAAATGATGATTCAATAGCTATTGGTCTGTCATTGTTGAGGCCTTTTATGGATTCTTTTTTATGAATGGGAATTACTTTTTCCCTATTTAGCTGAGAGGGAAAGATGCCTTGGGATATCGATGAGTTGATGATGTGAGTCATGAGAGGGGTGATAACTGGAGCACATCTGGCTAGTAAATGGCTCTAAATTTCATCTGGGCCAACTGAGTGAGGGTTACAAAGTGGTAGAATACAGGAGTGAACTTCATTTTCAGAGTTTGGAGCGAGGGAGATGGAGTTGCTCAACTTGGTGTCACGGTCAAGTTAGAATTAAGAGTATGTTGATTTGTTATTGAATTTGTTATTTGGCTGTGATGCTGCATTGAAGGTGTTTGCTTCTGAAAAAACTACTAAAGGTATCAGCAGCTGACTGAAGGTCTTTTATTTCTTCATTATTGATGAGAAGGTGAATGTTTTTAATGGCATTAATCGATTGAGATTTGGTTTTAAAGAGCTGCCAGGAGGTTATGGTAACATTGTGTGACTGACTTGTTGATGAAGTCATCCTTTAAGTTTCCTTTAGCTTCCCTTATTTTGTTTTTATACTCTCACCTTGTAATTGTATTAAAGACCACCAGACAAATAATAGAAGCAGTCAAAGTGTGTGCTTGGCATCACCGTGTCCACGAGGTTAAAGCCAAACTTGGAGCACAAAGAAGGTTCATGCTCTTTTTGAGAAATTTCATCTGTGCTTCTGTGGCATCATATGTCTGGCACATCTTGCTCCTTTAAAGCCTACAAGAATTCACTTGGGAGAATGGTGCCCTAGTGGCTTAACTGGCTAAACCACTCAATGCAATATGTATCAAGAGATTCAGATTTGAGTCACATGGCGGGTGATTTTCCCTCTGTAGAATTTTTGCACTCCATTTACATCTACATACTCCCCTACAATCCACATGACTGAAATGCTAGTAATTAAATGTTCTCTTTTTGCTATTTTTCAGTTCAAAGAAGGAGTTCTTGGGGTCCCTAAGGCTAAAAAAGTCATAAAACTCTACAATGCAATGGCAATGGTTTTAGTTCACTATGAAACACTTTATCATCAAGCTTGGTGTGAAGAAGCTCAGAAAGTTAGGAGTCGTCTGCTTGGACCAGTGCTTATACAACATCCTAAGACTCAGAAATATGAAATTAATTTTGATAAGTGAGTTCTTAGTTTATTGAAGGCAGGTTTATAAATTTCCTATTATTCATATTGTATTTGAGCCAACCAAAGAGCAGTTTAAGCAGTTCATGTTGATGAAAGCAGCTTATGTTGCTGGCATGGAAGAGGTTGGCCTCAAACAAAGCTTTTAACCCTTTCGCTTCTGTGAACATAGGAGCTACGTTCACCCGGTGAACTGCTGTGAACGTAGGTAGCTCCTACGTTCCATTGGAAAGGCCATTCCTACTTACCATTCACTTTTCCATCGCACAGGGGCTGGGTATTCTCTGCAGTTTGACCACAGTGAAAGGGTTAAGTGATGTTACAGTAGAAACTCGAAATTACGAAGTCGACGGGACCGGAAAAATCGGCACTTCGTAATATCAAATTTCATATGAACGAGTATCTTTCAAAAACATAGCGATGAAGCTCTATTTTTGTTTCCTTAGATTAAGATGTACTCTCACGACGTACTTGCATGATTTACGAAGTTATAATTCATGAAAGTATATTTAAATGTGTATCCATGCCCACAGGGTGCACTCATTGTCAGTAGAACACAACTTATTTGTCGGAGTTTGATACTTCCTATTTTCGGGATTTCCACCGCATCGATCCAGCTTTCCGCGGCGGAAATCCCGAAAATCAGAAGAATCAACCTCCTTCCAAGCCCCGCCGAAATTTACATCACGAAAAACCAACTTTTCGTTATTTTTTTCCAATGAATGACTAGGCAATGTAGCGTCTTTGCACAATTTTCGTGCAGTTTGGACTAAGCCTATGAAGCTTCTTAGCGCATTTTTCTATATTATTTCCAAACTGGAGAACTCGTAACTTTAGCGTGGGCGATGTATAATCATCAATAATGTTGATTTATAATACATTAAGGAAGTGAGCGGCTTGCGCGATCATTTGCACCAGATATTGAAGACAGTGAAAATAAGATTCTCTCGCGGATGCTATGCGATGGATGCATGTTGTGTATTTTGTGCAAATACTGATATGCTCGTTAATCTTGCGAAATAACAACCGTTATTCTCCCTTGGATTCATCTTATTTATGCGTGGTTCTTTCCGATACGATGGAGCTTATAGAGGAGTCCAACTAAATATGTACTTCCTTTAAAAGTAGATTGTACATACAAGCCACGCACTTCAACGGCGGAGGCGATATAACTCCTTTAACACTTAATCGGCTACTAACGATGCTATCACTACAAATCAATAATTTTCGTTTTCCACTACCTATACTATGCGAAATCTTCATTTGTGGCTCTATTCAGATTAGGTCGCCTGCTCTTCATTCATAAAATCTCGGAATCCATTTAAAGAATCAATATTGGACTAAAATTTGGGATATTTTTTTATATTGTTTTCCCTCTGCTTTCGATCAAGCAAGGAGATTTCGTCTGAGCATTGCAGCTCCAGGTCAGGCTATGCACCAGGCCAGAATCAGCTGTCTCCCCCTCCTTTCCTCGTCATTGCGGGGGTTACTCACCCTCCACCATTCTCCCTCTCACAAAAACAGCTACGCGACCCATGGTCTCGGGGTATCATGCATCACTTGAGACGTTGATGTACCTGGCAGCCTAAGCCTTGAGATGCGCGCTAGGAATAAACATCGAATGAATCATCGGCTTTACGACGAACTGTCACATCTTATCTTCCTCTTCCCTTTACAATGACCGGCTGCGTCAGCGGAGAGGGAAGACATGCTTTTGGAGAGTGGGGGGCTTTTACTTAAAGGGTCCAAGAGTTGGCATGGGGGGCCGGCAGAGTCAGCGTGGGACATCGCATCCTGACCTAGTGTTGAAGGGGTGGGATGGAGGGGCCACTCGAAGGGGCCTGATCTCCTGGGGGGCCGGAACGGGAGCTTCGGTGTGAAGGTGATGGCTCGTACCAACCTTGAAGAGCGGGGTGGGGGGAGACACGGAGACTTGAGGGGAAATATGACCAGTATGTGAGAGAAGGGAAGCGTTTGATAGTTTCGCCGGAAGTGAGAAAGGTGATGTAGAAGAGTAAGCCGCCGTTGGGTTGAAGCGAAAGGGGAGAAAGGTACCTACACCATTTTCCGATACAAATATGCATGGGGGCTTGAGCGTTTTTTCCCTTTGATTATGCATGCGCCCAGCGCTAGTCATACTTTAGAATTAATGATCGTAAAAGTAACTGGTCGTACAATCCAAGCGAACTCGTTTTTCTCTGGTTTTCTTGGCTGTTGGCGACGAAAAAAGGGAAGGGAAGCCTTGCTTGAAGTCTACATCAAAACGTTCAATTAGGGCGGGAAATTAAACCTGATTCTTTCGATGATAGCTATTGCCAGCCGGAATAATTATACCTTGGAGCAAGGTTGAGTGTAATCAGTCTGAAATAGTGCGAAAAAAAGCTTCTTTGGGTTATATTTACGACTGAATCTACCGCTCGAACAATACAGAACCATGTCCGATACATGTCATAGTTTTGTAGCACACACGCGCAGAAAACAAATGCTCTACCAGGAATATTCAGCATGGATTAATGCTTGCGAAAATTGGTAGCAAAAAATGCCAGGGATCATGAGAGGAAAATGCTGGTTGTAGCACTTAGTCTCTCGCGGGCGAGTATATCCGCACACGACTAATTTATATTTTTTACTCGTTGACAACTCTGCGGAATCGTGGTAATAAAGCCGAACGCATTTTTAGTCCGGTTGGTTCCATATTTTATGTGCTACGATGCCTACGATTCAAAGTCGTTCTTAAGCTCTGGTTTCACTGGGGCGTCCAGCAGCCACGTCCAACCGCCGCGTATGGACGTCGCGGCTGGACGACGCGGCCAGGTGGTTTCATTCAGGCAACTACATCCCGTTACCGCGGCTGGGCGATGTGGGAGAATGTGGATTTAGTTCAATTACGAATTGGTTATCGCTTTATGTTTCCTGAGAGTGAGTTGACTTTAAGCTGAAATGGATGGTGAAGATTTAGTTTTGTTGGAAGACGAAGAAAAGGACGAGCAATGTTGCAAGTAGTTTCACAAAAAAAGAGCTGGAAAGGACCCGTAATATAAAATGCAGAGAGAGGAGAGCAGAAAAATCGCCGAAAATTGGAACTGCCCGGCTAGGCGTACGCGTCTCGACTGCTCTCGAAACAGTCGAGATGCAGACGTCGGGCATCAGCCGTCGAACTCGACGGTCGAGACGTATCAGTGAAACCAAACCCATTTGATATAGATTGGATGAGTACGGCAGTGACTTCCGGCTGCTGGACGCGGACGCCGCACGCGGCCGCGGGATACCCCAGCGATACCATACCTTTACTATTGGAGCATTGAAAAATGAAATATCGTTCAGGTAATACATTCAGTGCATAATGTATTCGGCGACGATGATTAATTAGATGTTAACCTCTGACAAGGAGCGCCGGAAAACGTTACTGTGATCCATCACTATTCGTATGAACGAGTAACTTTTACAAGTCGGGACCAAGATCGTGGTTCGTAATTTTAAAACTTCGTTATTTCGTAATATCGCGTACTTTTACATACACTAAGATACCCTTTTGGTCGGGACCGAAGATTTTGCTTCGTAAAATCAAAATTTCGTAATTTCGAAGTTCGTATTTTCGAGTTTCTACTGTATTCACTTTAAAATCAGTTTTGTTGACATATCAGCTTCGGTTAAGATAGAGATTCTGTGTACACCTGCCTTGAGCTGGAAATCTCTTCTGGATGGTTAAAAATATTTGGAATTTTCCACAAATAAGAACAACTTTATTTACAACCCAGATTTCAATGTACTACATCATCATCAGTAAGTACATAATTTAGTGCTTTGAAGCCTGGGTCATAATTAAAGTTGCTACTTGTGGGAAATTCTGAATCTTTTTATCTATCCATTATGTTCATATTGCATGCAATATTGCCTGAATATTCTTAATTTAAAAACCGTCTGTCTGTTCTAGGTGAATCGGGTATCAATAATGGTGAAGTATCCAACCTATGTAGTTTGTACTTGATTTTATTCTTGGTATGCTAAATTTCAAACAAATTCATGATAATGTTATTAAATTTCTTACATTTTCTTCTTTTCCTAGTGTAAAATTTCTATTATAGTGATCTCTCCTATGACAGGGTGTCCGGCGACCTGGAAAACCTTGAAAACCGGGAAAACTCAGGGAAATATTTTGTTCTGGAATACTCAGGGAAAACTCAGGGAATTTTTGCATTTTTCCGAAAAACCCTGGAAAATGCTTGGCAGCCGATTTCCATGAAGGCAGAGAGAGAGGTTTAACCTGTGCCTTTGCTTGCATTATGCTCTCGGCTCAGCGTAGCCTTGCGCTCCCTGTTCATTTAATACTCTTTTCATAGCTGTGTGCCTGCTCGCAGCTTGTGCTTCGTCATCCCACACCACTCTCCCTGTGCGCAGTCTAGGGGGCCGATTGCATAACAAGGCAAATTCCACACGGAATAATTCCCATGTAAAATGGCCGCTACGAATGGAATCGGAATTGATGCCGAAATCTGTCACCGGAAACAGAATTTCACGCGGAAATCAAGATTCTGTTCGAAGAGCCGTACGAATGGAATTCTTGGTGTGGCCAAATTTACGAGAAGTCTAAACGTCTGAGCATGCGCAGTGGCATTTCCCGCAATATACGAAAACCATTCGGCCGGCAACCTAAATGGATAATTGGGTATTGTTATATATGTAATTGATAATCCTTTTCAAATAATCTCCACCCTCCACGTTTTAATGTTTGCAGAATAGTTTTTGAAGGAGCGGAAATACATTTTGCGGTCACTGCATATGGAAATCACGGCCATCGGGTTCGTAGTCGACAGGGCCACTGTACAGGGTCAATCCAACCTAATTAAAATTCGTGAATTGTCCAAAAAATACAATTTTGTTTTACGTAATTGAATGCTTTTGGGCATTAGATCCGTACCTATTACAAAGCAATTAATTCACAGTTTCCGAAATGTTCATGTAAAGTACAGCGAAGCCTTTTGGGAGAAGAGGAAAGGTACCAAGGCCTCGAGATAAAAAGAATAAGAAAGAGGTACATTCTGCAAAAGGTTCAAGAGCTGCAAACCAAAATAACGTAATTTCTTGAAAAGCCGAGAAATTTGTTGCTGAAATTGAATCGGAAATGCACTCATTGAAAAATGTCACACCAGTTTCTTTTATTTACATGTTCTTTATCAAACTAGTCTGAATCTACTTTGTTGTGTTCAAATTGCACCTGACTCAGAATTTTGTTGTCAGTTAACCATTTTTGTTTATTTGTTGGTTGAAATAAAACCTGTAATACTCCACATTCCTTGTATACTCTTACGTTTTTAACTCAAAGTAGGGACCGAAATTTCTCGTTTTTTCATGTTGGTAAAATTATGCCAATTTTATTAGAAATTCATTAAAAATATGTTAGAAACAAAGTGCAGCAAGACCCTGGAAAATGCAAAACATTTGCCATGAAAACCTCGAAAACTCAGGGAAAAAAGTAATTGAGATTCACCGGACACCCTGTATGAAGACCCACTTTCTTTTCTTATGATTCTGTTTTTCTTGGATATTCCATTAGTTGCACTATTATTCTATGTGGCCAAATGCTGCACGATAACCCTGTTATATACATATATATATATTGGCTGAATACATATTTTTAATGATGCTGCATGACCCATATTACATTTTTTTTTTCAAATGTTGCTGCGTATAGCTATGTTGCAGAGGTAATTCGTGAGACAGAGTGCATGTGGAAATTTGGCTTGGAAGTGCCTGATGCACCTCAGGTTTTGACTGTTAAAAAGCAGCAACTGTTTTTAGCTGTCGAGAGAATTAAACTCCTCTTGGAGAGAAATGAAAAGCTTACAGTTAAAAGAAGTGTGGAGGATACATTTGAGTCGTCGGGCATAATGACTGAACTGGGAGTGAAGGAGGAAAGAGGTGATTCGGAAGAGGGAATTTCAGAATTATTTGAGCCACTGATGGGTGGTCAGATATCATCAATCGAAAAGGCGCTGCAGCCTGGCTCATCAGTGATTTGCTGGACATCGACAAACATGGAGGAGTATTGTTCTAATGTGCAGAGAGCAATAGGTGCTGTGGAAGACTTTTTGAAAGAGGTAAAGTTAATATGAAAATATGGGAACTTTTTTACCTATTTGATTATTATAATAACTTTTATTGGTCTCAGGACTAGTTTTAAGCAAGTTTTGGAAAAGTGACTACTATCGGCGCAAAAAGGTAGAACGCTGAACTTAAAGCATTTGTATGAAATTCCACCTGAGCTCCATAGAGTCGTGTAATATATCGTTTTACTCCTTGTTTATTTGACTAGAAAATTCATTAGTGGAAAAGTGTTTGTAAATGTAAACGCTTAGCTTCTACGGTCGAAAGAGTGAAGAAAAACATGCGGAAAACTAGGAGAACTGCGAAACGGTCGTCTTCTTCATCTCGTCACGGCCGTACAAGGAGTAAAACGATATATTACACGACTCTATGGAGCTCAGGTGGAATTTCATACAAATGCTCAAAGTTGAGCGTTCTACCTTTTTTGCGGCGATAGTAGTGAACAGCCATCACTATTTGTTAAAAGCATGAAGGTTATGAAAACCATAAATGAGCATAGCCTTGGAATAAATTAGACAAAAGAAAGTAAGATAATATCGAAGACCCTCTAATAGCGTTTATTTCTCTTAATGTGATTCTGTTAAGATGCAGGTTTGGTTATCTACCTGATTTTACAAAATGATCGTACTTCTTCGAAAGATACAGTTTTCGATGTCGCAAATGTTACATAATTGTACCTTCATCATTTGCTACATAGTTTCAAGGATTTGGAACAATGTTTGAAGTAGGAAACCTGTGGAAATAAACATTGTGATTTTAATCCATGACATTAGCAATGCATTCATAATTTCATTATGATAAACCCTTTGATCCAATGGTGATGTCTTCGGAATTGTAAGCATTTGATATTAAGTTTAGATTTATTGTTCAATTGGTCAAGAAATTTGATGTTGCATTGTACATGTTCTGCAATCCTTAGATCCCCTCTCCTCCAAGGTTTTGTGGGAGGTATTGGTAGGTGGGATGCATTGTGACGAGAGACTGTTGTGTCGCAGTATAGCTTTTACGTTTTTCTCATTCTCAACAAGTAATCTAATGTACAATGGAATTTAATTACTCATATCTATCACAGGGTGCCCACTTTCTGGAAAAACAGGGAAAACACAGGGAATTTCTTAGGGAGGAAATCACAGGGAAAACACAGGGAAAATCGGCAACCGATGCGCTAAGATTTGTTTCTGAGCTCCACCCGCAACATAAATTTTAAATTTCCAGAACTAAGGTAAGCTGCGAGCTCTCAGTTCAAAGAGAACAAAATTATGTTCTCAATTCTTGCAGAATAAAGAGCGTATCTACTCTCGCATTGTGGCCTTCTGCGAGGCGACCGCGGGTGTGTGAGTGTGTTTGTGTGTGTGCCTGTAGGGTTGTTGCGCAGCTCACCTCATCTGTTCTGTGTGTTCCGTCTCCACCACGGCCACGTGGGTTCCGGCGCATGAAGGAAGCTGATTTGCTGTGTATTCCAAATCCTTGTGGCCGTGGTCAAGACAGAATGGATAGAACAGATGAGATGAGCTGCTTAATAGCCCTGCTGGTGGGGAGACGAGAGCAGCGAGCTAGCTGTATGTGGAAGGAGTGGAGGGTTGCAGTAGCGTGTAGCGGCGGACTGCAGTTCCCCTATTATGTAACTTTTTCTCCAGGCGAGAGCTACGACTTTTGGTAGTATTCTTGCATTTGTGTCATATATTTTCGCTTTTTGCGATTATGTAACTTTTCTCGCTCCGCGCGAGCATCCTAGATTACGCCTACCTCTCTCACTGCCAGCTTAGGGGGTCGTAGAATGCGACTCATTCACCTTATGACAGTTTGTTGCTCCTCAACACCACTTTTCAAGCCTATGCTTCTTTCTTCTTTCACCTTAATGAATTTATATGTATTATAGTTATAACTAAACATGCTGAATAATCAATGATAAAGGTTTAGGACGAGGATTAAAAATGCAATTTTTGCCAAGTTCACACGAGTAGCAATGGGGCATTTTAGATCTAGGAAGGGTAACTTGAAAATATATCTTCATTGACATAATATAATCTTGGATTTCTCTTCTTTTTCTTTGTTATAAATATTTTTTCATTGAGAACTACTGATTGGACATCTAAGTTCTTTTAAGCATATAATGACACATGCAGAGAAAAATTGGTTATCTGTTACATTGAGGGGGTGTAGTGAGCGGGTGTCAATATGAGATATTAACTCTTGAATTGACAGATAAAGATAATTCATTGTTTCACTCACTGTATATTGTGGTAGAAAAAGATTAACGAGTCTCACTCATTAATGCTTTTTGCACACCAGCCAGTATTGAGGCAACTACAAATCATTGTTGCTATCTTAATATTTCTCAGACATGGGATTTATGCATGTATGTAATTACATGAAGAAAAATAGGATTGTCAGATAAACCAACATGCAATGTTAATGCATAGGGTGCTTTATTTTGGTAGAAAATTCGCTAAGGTGCTTTTTAAGAAACTTAGAGCATAAACTTATCATAAGCCATATTTTCGATTGCTATAATTAAAAATGGAGCTTAAAATTGTTTTTCTTTTTGGATATCTCAGCTTCGTTTTGAAATTTTGTGCAAATTAATTAATATATTATGCTGTTTTTTTAAATTAGCGCACGATAAATTGAATGACCGCCCGAATAATCTATCTGGGACAAATTTCTTTGGGGCAAGTTACAACATCAATTCGCAGTCATGAAATTAAATTTGTTACAAGTCAATGCATTTTGAAATTCATTAATTTTTTGTCATAAATTCTGCACAATAATATACTTCATTTCATATCATATTCTAACAGCCATATAACTTCAATTTAAAGTCGACAGCTGCCTGCTTCATCACGTGATAACTGTCTATGTTCTCATTGGCTTGGGAAATATTTAGCGGACTGTTCCGAAACTTTTCATACTTATAGTTTTCATGCGAGAATCTCGTTTTCTCGTCCGAGAAATCCTTCTGACCCCCCAGTTACATAATCGCACGAGACGAGAAGGACTGGGGAGGACTATGTGGGCGGCAATTCTAACCCCGAGTTAAATAATAGCCCTGCAGCGCGCATTTAGGGAAACTCGATACCGGTGCGACATTTATTTTGCAGGTGATAGTACAGCAGCGAGTGCAAGTATCTCAGACCTCGAGGGGACGGTGGTAGGAAAGGGCAAATCGCAAGCTATAATTAGTTATTTGATGGTGAATAATCTAAACTGAAAGCGTTATCTACTTATTTTTCACGTAGCTGGATTTTTTGCGGTAGGGTCTGTTTTCAGTGTTACAATGTTTTATTCTATTCTATTGCATTGAAAAACTTAATAAACTGAAATGCGTTTCTTAGGGAACTGCGGTTACCAGTGCTGCGTTAGATGTTTGTTGCGCTGACATCCAGTCGTTGACGGCTACGAATGATTCAGCTCCTCCCGCAACTGAATTTTTGCTCCCTTCCAGCACGGCAGCGTCCTCGACCTCCGCATCCACCTCTCAAGCTGCATCCACCTCGGGCCTTGGTTTCTTACCTGACAGTGATGTTAAGGCGACCGAGCTACTATGGGTTATACATGTGATCAGTACAAAAGAAAGCTTTAGAGCTCAATAAGGGGTATGCAATGTATTTGCCAAAATGTTTAAGGACAGCCGCATCACCCAAAGTATGCAACTCAGCCATACAAAGATGGCGTATCTGGAGTCATTTGGCGTCGCTCTATATTTTCACCACAAGCTTGGAGATGACGTGCTGTTCTCAAAGTATTTAGTGGTATGCTTTGATGAATCAATGAATAGAATTTCCAAGCTGCAACAAACGGATATTACAGTAGGTTTTTGGAATAATTAGGTGTCCACAAGATGCTGGAACTCATTGTTTCTCGGACATACAACCGCAGGGGACCAGTTGCAGGGGTTCAAAGAGAGCCTTGGAGAGGGAATTGTGATAAAGAAGCTGTTGCAGATATCTATGGATGGCCCCAACGTCAATTGGGCTTTCATCGGGCATTTGAAGGGAGAAATGAAAAAGTTTGATGAAGACCCGGATATAATTGATGCGGGATCATGCGGCCTTCACGTTCTTCATGGAGCATTCCAGCTGGCTTTCAGGAAAACTGGCTGGGACATAGACAAATTTTTTAAGGCAATACACAATGTATTCAAGGAGTCTCCTGCCCGGAGAGCTGTCTTTTTTCTTCAACAAAATGTGACACTTTTCCTTTAAAATGCCGCAACATGTGAAAGGGCGCTTAAGATACTCCCTCATTTTAAGAAATATTTCAAGGAAAAGAAAGTGGTTTTGCCAGACACTTACTCTGTTAATAAATCAGTTGAGATCCTTGAAGGTGACCTTCTTCCTAAATTACTTTTTTTATGACTATTGCCGTCTCATTTGAGCCATTCCTGAGAGAATTTCAGACCTCTAAGCCAATGTTTCCTTCTCTGCATGTTGCTGTAGATGAACTCACCTGGGAACTGATAGGGAGGTTCATCAAACCATCTGTACTTGAAGGTTCGAAGTCTACATACAAGCTCACCTGCATTAATGTCGATACTGCCGATAATTGTGTGAAACTTCAACATGTCAACATTGGAGTCGCAGCGCACCACGCGCTAAGTGAAGCTCGCGTCAAAGACATTGATGCAGAGAAATACCGTTCATAGGCCAAGAACTGCTTGGCGAAGATTGTTCAAAAAATCATTGAGAGAAGCCCATTGAAGTATAAGATCTTGAAAGCAGCTACATCCCTGGACCCCAGCAAAATTACCACGAGACCAGAGCAGTGTAAGACTGATTTCGACACTTGCATGGGGATACTTATGGCGAATTGCCATCTTTCCCCCATTACAATCAGATCGATCAGATCGCACCAGTGTCCAATACAAGTCGTTTGTCTCTCAGGCTAGCAAAACTCAGCTCGCTAAGTTCAGTCGTAGCAAATCGAGGCTTGACCACTTCTTTGCTGGACATCTTAAGGGCAAGGAAGAATTCAAAGATTTGTGGGAAGCTGTGAAAATCCTTCTTTTGTTTTCCCACGGAAATGCCTTTGTTGAAGCTGGGTTTTCGATTAATAAGAAAATGCTTGTAGGGAACTTGCACAATGAGACCCTGATAGCTCTCAGAAGAGCATGGGATGGTGTACAAGATGCAGAGGGTGAGCATGCTATTGTTGTTGACCAAGAAATGGTCTGCTACGCTCGCGGTGCTAGCTCAAAATATAAGGAAGCACTGGAAATGATGAGAAAAAAGGAGAGTGAATTAGAAAAGCTAAGCAGGTATGAGCGAGAGGAGAATAAAAGGAAGAAGGAAAAATTGGAAGACTTTGAGATGCAAAAGAAAGAGCTCGAAGTGAAACAGCGTGAGTTAGAATCAAAGATTAAGAAACTTTAGAAGAAGTGATATTCTTAAAATGGTTACCTACCTACCTCGTGCGAGTAGGAAACCATAGGGCTAATGTCAAACAGCTTTGATTTGATTGATTTAGAAACCAAAGATGGTAATTATGAGTTTCTTAATGGTTACCAGTACTTGTTTGGTTTTTAATTATAAGATGTTTTAACCATGATTATAATTTTTTAAATTTCTGTTTTGCTTTTATTATTCTTCCAAAAATGCCTTTCCTTCCTAAAATGATAACCTAAATGTTGATTTCATACATAAAAATATCACAATTTACTATTAACATTGTAAAAAATGGGCTTTAAAAAAGACAGGGAAAGTCAGTCGAAGACAGGGAAAATACAGGGAAAACACAGGGAAAAGAGGAAAAGAGAACTGGTGGGCACCCTGTATCAATAAAGTGTTTAATGAAGTCTCTGATTTGTTTGCAAGCTTCTCATTTTTGTCACAATTTCAGATGGCAGATGAACTATGGGCTTAACATGTTGCTATGTATTCTTAAAAAGTAAAAGCTAAGGATGCTCACGTTAAATATTTATAGAATGAGTGTACGGCGTCCTAACTTTTATGTAATTAAATGTAGAGTTTCTTGAATTTGTAATTTTATATTTAGCCGAATTTGTAATTTTATATTTTGCCGTTATGCACCGTTGCTACGCAATGGTTTTGTTTTGAAAAAGAATCAATACTCTCTGAAAGAGGAGACAATAAACATCTCTCGCAGACAGTGTCATTCAAATTGAGTTTTTAATTCAAGTTGCAAGTTTTAATCACAACGAGGTTTTTTCCTACTTTAAGTGTTTACATAGTTATGTCTTCAAAGTAACCATACGCTGGTTATAATGGGCATTATGTGCGGTAAATACGTGGCGTAGGGTTTACATCATCTGTTTTAAGTAGTATTTTAAAATCTATTGGTTGGTATTTCTACTGATCTTCATTTAGGATACAGCTATAGAGTAGGAAAATATATAGTTTATCTTTTCTCTGTGATAAAGCTGTACTGGGTTAATGACCTTTAAGGGGAAACGTTTTCCATAGACTCAAAATATTCTATTTACGTACATTAATATTTTTTGTGTTTTAATACTCTCAGGGTTTCCAGTTATCCAAAATGTATTTTGCACAAGCTTTAAGGAAAGCATTCCCATTTCTGTGATTTTTTTAAGGGATAACGTTTTTAAGACACCAGATTTTCATTCCTATGATTTCACTGCAAAAAGTATGAGACTATGTAGTTCTTTAAAGTTTATGAGAAAAGTGTGAGATGTCAAAAAGGTAGGGCTATCTGCTTGGTGTCTTACACTTATCTTATAAAATCTTTGTTTGTCTCTTGAAAATCTCAGAAATGGGATTGTTTCATACTTTTCTTCTTGAAATCTCAGCAAATGTAAAATACAAGGCATACGTCAGCAACTTTTTCTCATGAAGCCTCACACTTTTCTCAGATGTGTCTCACAAAAGCACAGTTTCTTCATTCATTCTAAGTTAGTTTTCACATATATCGCATATATTTTGACTCGGGTGAGGTGTTGATTTTTTCCAAGTTCATAAATGCACCCCTGTTACTAATGAGTTGACACTTCCTTACCACTGTATTGTTTTAGGGAAATCAACAACCCTAATCGCTTTCACACTCATTTACTGTACAATTCCAGGTAGTTACGAAATGAGAAATACAACTCTTGCCAAATACACAACATGACAACTACTACAACGGAAATACTGGAAGTACTCAGTAGATCAAAAATTTTGTTCCACATTAGTCAAATTACTTTCAATACGCTGATGTCATGGGTGGAACTAAAGTGGAAAAATCATCTTTTCATACAGAGGAGTTACAACCCTGATAGACCCCAGTTCCACACCTCTAATATCTCATGTTTTCATGTCCCCCCCTTTGCAGTCTAGTTACGGACCAGATACAGACTGCATTTCACCAATACAGTCCTAGATAATCCCAGTTACAGAAGAGAAATGTTTTCCTGGGTAGTTTGTTTTCATGCAGCCACCCCCTTCAGTTTGAGAGAGTATTGTCAAGTTTGGTTCATTGGTCTTCAAATTTTAATGCATGATTTGAATGCAGGGACCAAAAAAATTTTGTTGTATAGAGGATTTTGTTATACAGAGATTTCCCTAGTGCATAAGTTATGACCCATTTTAATAAGGACTAAAAAGCTCGTTAGCAAGTAAAGGACTGATATCTATTTATTAATTCACTTAAATAAGATATGTTACCCACATATATGGTAAATTTTGTCAAATTTACTTTAAAAATGTAAAATTTTGATATGGCTGAGGTTTCATAGTTAGGGAACAAGAAACACTTTTCAACTGTCTAATTTGGTCTGCTTTGTTTTATGGTTGCAATTACATGTTTGGATACAGGAAAACGAAACCTAATAATTTACCATACTTACAAATAACTCTACAAATGTAAGCATGTTCATGTTACCAAGAAAGAAACAATGTGAATTTGCATTCCTGAAATTTGGTAAGATATATTACCAAAATTAAATTTCTTGGTCTAATAGTCAGCATTCTTGGCACTTTACCAGCAGGGCTTAGAATTAGTTTCAATTAATGCTTGGCACATTTTGTATCGATGTTTATTGCCTGTTCATGTTCTACAAACAAGCACCAACTAATGCAGGAGTATTGCTTACTAAAACATCTGGTGTGATTAATAGGTAATTTTTTCCTTTACCAAACAGTTTTCTTCTGAAATAGAATATCACTAGACATGAACAGATCTAACTGAAAATAGTTCAGAGATTCTATTAAATATCAGAAAGCAATTTGTAATAGAAGTTATATACATATCGTATTCATTCAGCTATTTTGAAATTATAAATAATAAATTTACTCTGATTTTTCATCATCTAAAGAGTGCAAACCCCCAAAAAATGATTTTAAATTGTGGATTGTTGACTTTTCGAAAAAGCAACCTCGGGTTCCCGTGCCGTAATTTTTTAACGGTGCGTCCGATCTGGAATCTGACAAAACTTTCAGAGCAGACAATTGAATTTCCTACAAGATGCCACCCACCAGCCTTTATGGTGGCAAAAGGAATTCGTCAGAATGGAAAAAGAACCGACCGTTCGAAAGCAACGGATGGAAAACCAGAGGCCTGTGCGACTGCTGGGCGAAAAATCGGCCATTTTTAATTATTTTTTTTTCGGTGGTTTTTTGAAAAAAAAATCGCGTTTTCGCGGCGGAAAACCACAGGCCGGCGCCGGACGAAAAATCCTCCTTTTGGTCTTTCTACGCCTATAGTTTCCTCATCAGAGGGCCTCAAACTCGAAATTTGGCGAAAGATTTCCCGTTTTTTGTGGTTTTTCGACTCTAGCTCCTAAACTAAGAGTTCGAATTCAATTTTGACTAGCAGAGATTTTCATCCCTTCATGAGGTCTACAACTTCTTGCTTTCCGTTTTTTTCTAACCCTCATAGTTATCTGGCAAAATGGCGCCTTTCGTAAGATTCTCAACTGTTTCATTCCCTCATGGAATGAAACAGTACTCATTCATCTCTACTAATGGAGATATGACATTAAAAGTTGACACGCGTATGCGCAGTGACATGCACTTCAGGAATAACTAGCGAAAACCCGGACTTCTTATCCTAAAACCACCGAAAAAAATGTAAAATGGCGGATTTTTCGTCCGGCGCCGGCCTGTGGTTTTCCGTCGCAAAAACACGATTTTTTTCAAAAACCACATAGAAAAATAAAAATGGGCGATTTTTCGTCCAGTGGTCGCGCAGGCCTGTGGTTTTCCGTCGTGAAAACGCGATTTATTTTTCAAAAACCACCTAAAAAATTAAAAATAGCCGATTTTTCGTCCAGTTGTTGCGCAGGACTCTGGTTTTCCATCCGTTGCTTCCAAACGGTCGGTTATTATTCCATTCTGATGAATTCCTTTTGCTACCATTAAAATTGCCTAAAGATTGATACCTTTCGCATTTTCCTTACTCTCACGATAAACTCACTACAGTCCCTCAAAGTCGGAATTTATGAAGCTCCGTAGGTGAGTTAACTCGCTGATAAGTCGTATAAGTGAGGAATTTCCTACCATCGGACCGGAAATAAACTGTTTATAAAGGAGTTCGTCGTATAAATGAAGTTTCATGCGGGAGGTTGGAAATACATGGGGTCTTATGGGGTTATTTACCGGACCAAAAAAAATAACGTTGTATAAATGAGGTCGTCGTATATAAGAGGGTCGTATATCTGAGGTTCTACTGTACCCCCTTTTAAAAAAATTTAAAACGTCTATTTCGAGCGCAAATGATATCAATGAAATGGAGGATAGGAAATCACAAACTTCATTATTTCGTTCTAAAGAGGTAAAAAATTGACCCGGGACCAAAAATGTATTTCGTTATTGAGAATATTTCGCTGTATAGAGGTTCCTTGTACAGAGGATGAAAAAACATAACTTATGGGAAGAAAATCGGGACCGTAACTTTTTTCGTTGTATAGATAACTTGTCTTCTATAGAGGTTCGTTCTAAAGAGGTTTGACTGTATAGTTTTTGTACCTGATAAACAATCAGATAATTCATTTATGCTAATTAAGAATAAGACTGGTATAAGTACTGATCGTTGAGGAACACCAAAGTTGACTGGCATAATTTGTAGTGGGACATGTTTTGAGAGAGTTTGTCTGTCATATCACATTTCACCTTGTCAGATGAGTCTATAATGAAATACGTTGCACCAGTGCAACCAGTTGCTACCTTACAATGAGGAGGATGAAGACAACATATTTGACAATGGAGTTTACACTCCTGACAAACTTGATGTCAATGCATCCCATCAAGTATTTGAATTTGGTGGTGAGAATGGTGGCTTTGAATTTGAAGGTTTCAGTGGTGAAGATTTTTGTGACCTCAGTTATATTTCACTGTATTACTTAGTTGTTAAATGATGTCTAAAATAGCATTTTTTCTGCAAATAACATTTATCAACCATTCAACGGGGGCAGGTGACACTTAGTTGAACTTAGCTATATTTAGCATGGTGAAATGAAATCACTTGAAATACTCTTCTACTTTGGTTATTTCTTCCCAATCGATTTCAACGTCTATGAGTTGTTATTAATTAGTCAATGTTACCTTGATAATGATGTATTGATGTTGAAATCGATCAGGGAAAGGACCTAAATGGAATATGTAATACCAAGTGATTTCTTTTCACCATGGTAAGCATTTTATAACCATGTAACTATTTTTGTAACCCCTCTTAATTTTCTCACCAAATTTTTAGTTTAAAAATGCATAACGTAAAATGGGGTTACTTAAGCCCACTTCCCTCCTTGTTTGCACAAAAAATATGTTTGAATCAGTCAATGTATGCCCTGTGGTGTTAACCATTTCCCATGATACTTTTTTAGGTTCTGACCATGTGTTAAAGAGATTTCAAGTAGGTGTAAAAGCGTTCAGAAATAAGTACTTCAGGTTTGCAGACACGATTCAATCGATTGTATTTTCCAATAAATACATTCACACGAGGATACAACCTTCCTGCTTAGCAGAGCTGAGATAGAAGAGGCCTGTGTTAACAATGCTGGCTCCCGAGAGCCCGCAAAACAAAAACGTAACAGTATTCGCATTGAGATGAGGTACAGGCACTACGCGTATGACAAATCGCATGGTACACTAAGTATGAGAAATTGCCTGTTTCTCAACATGTGTCACGTGAATGCCTGATATATTGATACAGGAATTCCCTCGTGATTGTTTTTTAAGTAGGGCCAATACTACTCCAGCCTGGGGTTACTTCGTCCCACTCTTCATTGCTATGATGTTTGTTCTTACTGATGGATCTGTGTTGCCCCAAGATGGAAGTTAGCCTGTCACATTACACTCACATACTTTGAAGAACTATTTTCTTGTAAGCAAAATTTCTGAAAATAACAAAAATAGCAAATATATGAGGTTAGTAATAGTGACAATTAATTGACTTGTTTTAAAGGTAATATTGTTGTTTATTTTACAACTACTTACTCTTTTTAGAGTGTTGGCCGAAGTATTCCCATCTTACGGTACTATGCATGGAAAAGTACAGTATTCTCAATCCCTCTTTCCAATCATGTTAACAGAAGTATATTTTTTCTCTTCCTTTCAAATTTTAATCATTTTTATCTTTTCTCAGGTGAAAGACCTTCAAGATGCTCGAATATATGAAGTAATGAGACAGATATCAATTGTTGAGCTGATTTATATACCCAAAAATGAAGCTTTTAGTGTATCAGAACTCGTAGAGAAAAATCTTACTTATCGAGGGAAAGTAAAGATGGATCTTGAAGTCAAGTCCCAGGCAGCTGAGAAAGCAGCAATAGAGCTGGTTAATAAATTCTTAGGAGCAATCGATATGGATGTGAGCAAAGATGCCAAATTTGACTGGATGAACGTGGAATATGATCCTAAGAGGCCTAGAAAAGTAATTTTTAGTCATGAAGAATTAAGTGAATTAGGTAAATGTAAAAAAATAACCTTTTTTCCTCGGCTTTCAATACCAAGTCCTGAACCAATTTTTTCCACAATGGAAGTACACATTTGACACCTTAATCCGTGCAAGGTCGTGCAAATCAACTGAAGTCGCTGGGAATATTTTGGCTCCCTACCAAAGAGAGTGATTTCACTCCGCGTCCGAGAAAATTCTTTCTTCTTTGTCGCATGAAGTGACTATTCTCTCCCAGTATCAGCTGCATAAAAAAAACTAGTCTATATGCATAAATTTTCATTTTTTCGTGACTTTTTCTCATTTCTCTGGAATATTCAGGCAATCAGGCAACACAATCAAAGGGTTAATTTAAAGGTGATGGGGGGCTAGTGGGCAAAACATGAAAGGATAAGAAGTGATGAAAGTAGTAACGATGTTCTCTTAACTCAAGAAAATAGTCATTCTAATTGAGGAAAATGTCAAGCGATGAACATGCTCAATGGACAGTCATATCAAAAGCTTCCCCAGCACCAATTACTTTATTTGTCGTGAATATTAAAGTTAAATAATTTCTCACCAGAACTCACTTGCTACTATCCAGGATCTCTTGCTTCATTTTCTTCAAATTAAGCAGAACTTCAATCTTGATTCCACCTAATTGATAAATGTTGTAGAATCAAAAAGCAAAAAAGGTTCTACTGATCATCCATTCAAGAAAATGGTAGAGAACTAACCACAGAGGGTAAAATGCCACATAACATGTGATGGCTTTCCACGCTTATATGCTGATATCTCTACCCTTTCCTCCTCATCCGTGTCTATCAATTCATAAGAGAATTGCTTCAATGCCTTCACTTCCCTTTCCAGCTTAATTTTGTCAAAGTCTATTAACAATCATTGAAGCAAAGTCTTCTCTGACCTCTAGTCTTTGGAATGACTTCTCTTAGGTCTGGCTTTATACTCTCTAGTTAAATATTTTCCCAGTAAGAAAACTAATGCTACTACGTACTTCCGTTGATTACGTTCACATCATCTAACCAACACTGGGGCCGTATATCTCTGTAAATATACTGATTTATTCGATGTGCATTTGTTTGCATGCCGTTAGTGAAGGTAACTTTGATAGAAATGACAAAATATTCTGAACATTGAACGCAATAATGAGCTAAAACAAAAACATGTCGACCTCTCATCTGGAATTTCCCGGCTTCAATGCTTGCACTCAGACGGCCAGCTGAGGCAGTCAACACTGCTTGCCACTTGCTTCATGGATCCCATATTATATTACTGTATGAGTCCTGGATAGTTGTATTTATCCTTCTCTTCTGGCAGTTATTCACATCCATTGTTATTATCCGTGGGTGAATTATCTATTTTGCAGATTATCAGTGCTTGATTTTTTACTTTTCATCAATATTTGCTGAGGTCATTATAAAAAAATTCAAACAAACAAAGCATTTGGATTTCCACATTCTAATGCAATCAAGACCTTTTCTTGCCACTCAAATTCACCTTACAAAAAATAATTGTTTTCCTACTTGCTCACAAGGAACGTGTCATGTTTACTTAAGAATCGTTGTCTGCTGTTGTATTGCAGATAGGGATGAGCCACGGAAATACTTCACATTTTCACTTGAGGGACTTCTATTAGGCTTACTACATTTTTACTTTACGTAAATAAAATATATTATTTTTTATCTGGAGTTTTGGTCAATTAATGCTCATTACTCCACTGCCAATGTTTCACTATTTTTCATTAGCAACATCATGGCTATTTAATGACAATGAGCAACAAATTGTATGTGCCTGTCATGCTCACTTCCCACATCACATCTCCGATCATTTTCCTATTCTCAATACAGTTTCAATCAAATCTCCATCTACTCACAAAGTGATCAATAAGAGAAATTTCAGTGATGAAAATATTGCATATTTTCAATACATTCTTCAATCTCAGGATTGGTCTGAAGTATTTTATACTAATTCCTTTGAAAAAAGCTTTCAGGCCTTTTACTCTACTTTCCAATATCACTTCGATGTGGCTTTTTCGTAAGAAACCAAAAGTATCCATAATTGCTCTAAGCGTAAATCTTGGGTCACCAATGATATTCGTTATTACTCCAGAGTCCTTAAAAACCTTGTAATTGAATGGAAAGCATCAGGTAATGATGAATGTAAGGCACATTACAGAGAAATGAAAATCTGGTATAGAAAATTACTTGTTACTGCAAAAAGTACGTTTAATGACAACATATTATTTAATGCAAGCAACAAAACAAAAACCGCCTGGAAAATTATAAATACTGCCAGAGGAAAAAACAAAAATCACTCTCTAACTAGCATAAAGGATCCTACAACAGGCTCCCAAATAAATTGCATTGCCCTTGCTGATCTTTTCAATCAAAATTTTTCCAAAACCCCTAGCTTCATCCAATATCCCTTACAGACCATCATTCTACATTCCTATGTCATTCTTTACTAGTCCTTGCAGAGAATCTGATCTTAAGTCAATTATTACTAGACTAAGTCGCAAAGAAAATACTGGGCCAGATGAAATTACGGGGAAAGTGATATTATCTTGTTTTGATATTATAAAATTGCCACTAATACACTTATTGAATGAATCACTAAAACTTGATATTTTCCCAACACCACTAAAAAGGTCAAGAATAATACCACTCTACAAAAGTAAAGGTAGCATTGATGACCTGAATAACTATAGGCCGGTATCACTACAGAATACATTTTCCAAAATTTTTTGAAAGAGTCATGTATACACATAAGTAATATCCTACATGGAAAAATTTAAACAGATCAGTATGGGTTTCTTCAAGGGAAGTCCACCACGTCTGGTGTTTATCAAGCAATTGACAATGTATTACTCTCCATGGATAACAAACATGAAACCTTGGGGTTGTTTTTCGACTTCTCCAAGGCATTTGACCTGGTCAATCATAAGTTCCTCTTGCTCAAACTAGATGGTATGGGCATCAGAGACACCCCCCTCAACTGGATTGCATCTTACCTTCACAAAAAAATCTCAGACAGTAAACCTTTTGATGTATGGTACTACACATGCCTCTAACATTTGCTTATCCTCAGTGGGTGTCCCACAGGGGTCTATTGTTGGACCTTTTCTATTCTTGATATATATCAATGATTTACCTACAACTTTATCTTATACAAATAATATTACACCAATCCTCTATGCAGATGATACAAATGTGATTATCTTCTCTACTTCATGAAGTTGCCTGATTGAAAAAGCTAGGCAAGTTACAGACATACTTGGTTAATGGGCCAATGAGAACCATTTAATTGTAAACACTGAAAAAGAGCATATTTATTCATTTCTCCACCTCTAAAAATCCCACATCAAGCTTACTTATTAAGAGCTATCAAAAATCAATTGAGCAAGTGTCTTCTCTTCAGTTTCTGGGCGTATGTTTGAGCTCAAATTTTTCTTGGACCCAACATACTGATCTACTGGTTAATAAACTAAGTTCCACATGTTACTTACTGAGGCAACTTAGTGGTACAGTAAGAAAGGACGCACTCCTTAGTCTATACTATGGGGAATTTTATTCCCATATCCTAAACAGCATCATTTTTTGGGGTTCCTCTCAGCTTAACACATTGTGCATTTTCAGACTTCAAAAAAAGGCTGTCAGAATCATAGCCCTACAGACATTCATGCAGACCCTTTATTCAAGGAGCTGAGCCTTCTACCTCTTCCTTGCATTTACATAATGATCGCAGTGTTGAACGTCAAATCGAATATTGGCAGCTTCCTCCTTAATAGTGACCATCACATCACGAGATGCAAACACGATATACACTACACAAATATATAAGAACAAACCTCAACAAATTTGGCCCCAGGGAAATGGAGATGCAGCTGTACAACAAACTTCCTGCTAAAATAAAACATTATAATACCTTTAAAGTACAATTAAAAAGGTTACTTCTACAAGGGTCCTATTATTCTTTGTAGGAATACTTATGTGTGTAAAGGAAGGACTTGATGAAGTATTTTCGATGTGTTTTTTGTGTATTGGATGTTAGCTATTTGTGATTATATGTTTTGACTGATTTAATATGCATTGTTAATTTAACTTCTGTTTATGATTGACGTGCCTTATATCATCGGACAAATGTACCTTGGTCTTTGGGCAAATAAACGCCATTATTATTATTATCACCTATGTAAATGCACTCAGACTTTGAATGCTCGTATTTCTGTTAAGCAGGCTTGAAAAAAATTACTGCAATCTAGTCCAAGATCAATTCTGAGCTGAGCATTTATTTTTATGACTTCTTGCTGCTGATAATTGAATTTAAAAATATGAGCCAAAACGATAGTACTACCTTGAGGAAACTAACAAAAGCATCCTTTATATTTTGTTGGTGTTGGAAACATATTGGAATTTCATTACTTTTTCCCTTAACATTACTTTCAACCCTCATAAGGAATCTGGTCATTAATTAACAGTTAGCTGTGGCTACCAAATAAAAAATTATAATTTTTCATTTGTTGGCCTCTGGTCGCTGAAGGAGGTGACCATTGGAAGGATCAGAAATTTATCTTGGTTGAATGTGAAATATATTTCTTAATGGTAAGCAATTGGTCCCTTAAAAGATCAATCAATGGTCTGTTTTATAATTAATATTATTTAGAATGTCAGGGTCCAGTGGTGCCCATAAAAGGGGATCATGGCGTAAAGTGTGTCATAAAAATATGTAATTTGAGGGTGGTGGCGAGGGGAATCCAAGATTTAAAAAAATTCTCATCTACATCTACATATTACCCCGCAAGCCGCCTCAATAGGCGTGCGGCGGGGGGTGTTAGGACACCAGCCGTTTAAAGATAAAAAGGAAACGCTCTAATGAAATTACGCCTAGCATTTATTGAAGTCCCTTATTGTTCGGGGGAAAAACGAATTCCCATACCTATCCGTTCGGCAAAATATCTCTCTTAATTTATCGTTTCTGTCGGACCTGGAAATATAGTGGGGTTCTAATATGATGTTCTCCGTGTCGCTCTGAAAGATATCTATTCTCAATTGTTCAAGCAATCTAAGCCTAGCGCGCAGCCTCCGAGTCTCTAGCGGTTCCCAGCCTAATTCGTTTAACATCTGTGTAACGCTGTCAGTACGCCCGTAGCTGTTTTTGACGAATCGCGCAGCTTTCCTTTGTATTTTATTAAGTTCCCGGACTAAGTCTTTCTGCACCGGATCCCATATGCTCGCTGCATATTCAAGGTGTGGCCGGACGAGTGCGAAATAGCACCTCTCTTTTACTTTTTCATCCGAAAATCTTCCCACAATACGCTTGACGAATCCTAGCTTCTTCAGAGCTCTGCCACAAATATTTCTTATATGTGCTCCCCACGATAGGTCCGAAGTTATCGTAACTCCTAGATACTTCACTTCATTTGTCGCCTTTATGTTAACACCATCCACAGCATATACATGGGTATAGTTGGACGACTTCTGAAAGAAATGTACCGCCGTGCATTTGCTCAGATTAAGTTCGAGTCCCCACTCTTGGCTCCACACATGAACGTTGTTTAAATCCGATGATAGAGTTTTAAAGTCAGAGTGATCACTAATTTCACGATAGATGACAGCGTCGTCGGCAAATAGACGTATTTTACTGCTAATTCGAGAGCATAGATCATTTATGTATATAATGAACAAAAGGGGTCCGATCACGCTTCCTTGCGGGACACCTGATGTCACTTTAACGACATCAGAGCTAATTCCGTCAAGAACTACCTTTTGCTTACGATCACTCAGAAAGTCGCGTATCCAGTTTACTACTGTTTCGTTTAGGCCGCATGACTGTAATTTGTATAAAAGTTTGTTACAAGGTACCGTGTCGAAAGCTTTCTTAAAATCTAGAAATAATGCGTCAACTTGTCTTTTCGATTCACCAGATTTGAGAACGTCATGAAGAAAGAGCGCGAGTTGTGTTTCACATGATCTACCTTTACGGAAGCCGTGCTGACAGCCATGGAGGACGTTACGACTGTCCAGGAACGTCATGATATTGCTAACGACGATATGTTCGAGTATCTTGCCTATAATCGACGTTAATGAAATTGGTCGATAGTTCCCTGGGTCGTGTCTGTTTCCCTTTTTGAATATCGGTGTAACGTTTGCAATTTTCCAGTCTAATGGTATCTTTCCTTCAGACAATGACTTCTTGAATATTATGTCTAAGAACGGTGCGATCTGTGGCGCTAACTCCTTGAGGACACGCGCGGGTATTCCCTCCGGACCCGGAGATTTACTATTTTTTATCGACTGTAGCTGTTTAGTTATCCCATCGCATTGAATAGTGATTTCTTTCATCGGTTCCTCAGTGAATTGTATTTCAAAATTACATGCAGTATCGTCTGTGGTGAATACACTTTTGAAGTGGGAATTTAATGTGTTAGCTTTGTCAATATTTTCGGTGACAAGTTTGCCATCTTTATCAAATAACGAATCTACGGTTGAAGATTTTCCCTGAAGCTCTCTCGCATATGACCAAAAAGATTTCGGATTTTCTTCGAGTAATTCACCAAGTACTTTTTTCTTGAAATTTAGCAATGCAGAACGCATTGATTTCTTAGTTTTTGAGGAAATTGGCGAAGAGGAAGAAAAACAAATATTTCTGATGCACGGAAGAGCCATTGAGTGTGGGAGGGGGATGTGCACCACTGTCAGGATCTTTTCATTTTATCTACGAAGTATTCCTATCCACTATCTTTCATATCTTCCATTATATTGATGTCTGAAAAAGTTATTCTTTTGCCAATTTTATCACAGAAACTGAAGACAAACTTAAGGCTGTACACCAGTGCTGTATGGATTTATTTTTGCACTATAGTCAAAAGAATTTGGAAGCCCTTGTGAAAGCCACTCGACTCTCCCTGGAAAAGATGAGAAAGAGGACTTCAAAGATACGGTTGGTGTAGAAATTGTGTGCAATTATTTTAAAGGTGTATTTTACACACAAGAATAATGGCTAAGTTGTTTTATGGCTCACCTCATATTAAATCCTCTCCTTTGAATTTATACCTAGTATGCTAGAATTACACTGCTTTTTGTTAATTAATGTTCATGAATGATACCACTAATTTTAATTTTCGAGGGGTTAGCACTTGTGAAAAAAATTGCAGTATAGCTGATTCTTATAACTCAATAGTTCTCATACCTAAGAAGGGAGACTTGTCCAATTCAAATAACTACCGCCCTATACCTTGCCTCAACACTGTATAAAAGGTGTTCACCTCGATCATGAGCGACCTTATCCTCCACCACGTCCAGCCTGTGTGGGAGGAGGTGTACCAGCAGAGGGTCTCAAAGCGGGGAATCGCGGGATGCAAGGACAACCTGCTCATTGATAGGTGCATATGCCAGGATGCCATCCGGCATAAGCGAAACCTATCAATGGCCTGGGTGGACTACAAGAAGGCTTTTGACACCACTTCGCATGAGCTTTTGATTGCCATGCTGAAGTTGATGTAAGTCCACACAGAGGTAGTCTTGCATCCAACGCCTGTTACCACTGTGGAAAACGCACTTCGTTCTGACTTCAGGCAAGCGGTCAGTTTCCACAGAGTTGGTAACGTACCACTGTGTCGTTTTTCAAGGCAACAGCTTGAGCCCCTTACTGTTTTGTATTTCCCTCCTACCCCTGTCCCTTAGGCTGCGACGAAGTAGAGGGTACATGTGCGGTGTTCTAGATGACAGGAAGCATAAGGTCACCTGCTTATTTTATATTGATGACCTGAAGCTTAATGCTTCAAATGGGAAAGACCTTTGCACTGCCCTGGACACTATCCTGGAATACAGTGAGCCTGGGCTATAGGGATGGAGTTCAGATTGGACAAGAGTGCATCCATCGACCTGGCGAGAGGATGATATTTGGAAAACAAGGAAGACTTACAACTCGTTGACTGAAGCATCATTCATCGCCACAAGGGAAGTGGCTCACCGCCGAATACAAACAGACTCTCAAGAACATCTTAAGTTCTGAGCTGTCTGGCAAAAACAAATTTCTTCCCAGGAACATGATCACAGTTCCTATGCTGCTGCATACCTTCGGATGCATGAAGTGGAATGTCAACCAGTTGCAGAACTTTGATAGGGGAATGAGGAAGATGATGACCATCTTCAGGAGTCATCATCTGACATCTTTCCGTATCTCTGTTGCAATGTAGGTGGTAGAGGACTATTGAGTCTGGAGTGTCTCCACAACAGAGTTGTCCTGGGAACAGCATGCCAAGTTTGAAAAAGCAGGGACCCCCTGCTCAATTTCGTGAGAGAGCACAAGAGTGCGGGAGCAGGGGCATTTCTCTTCCAGGTGGCAAAGTGGTCATTGGATGAAACCGGTCTCGACTTCGACCTGTCATCCGATGGAAGCAACAATGACACGACCATCTTGTCATTGAAGGCAGACGTCCTCAAGCTCAAAATATAGAAAGCCGAGCAGAAGGCCATGCTCAAGGTGGATACCGATAAGCCCATGCATGGATGGTTCTATCGCAACATTGAAAAGCATGGGTTATCAAAGGAGCTGACGTTTGCCTTCTTACGCTCCGCCAGTCTGAAGTCCGAGACCTAGGGTTTTGTCCTCGCGTGCCAGGATGGTGTCTTAAACACAGTCGTGTACCGCCAATTTATATTCAAGGCAGAGGTCGCAGACACGAGATGCCGGGCATGCCGAGCCCAGCTGGAGACTTTGAGTCACCTTCTCTCCGGTTGTAGTTATTACGCCAAGTCAGCTTATTTAGCTCGGCACAACGCGGCCCTACCGGTGTTATACTTTCATCTTCGGCACCATTATGGCATCAACGAAACACCTGTGCTGCCCTGTGCCCCTGGAGATATTGAGTCCGTCATGGAGAATGATAAATGTACAATCTGGTGGAATTACTCCTTCTCCACCACCAGGCAGTTGGAGGTGACCAAGAAGCAAAAAGAGAAGTATCATATGTGATCTGGTGGAATTTCAGCATAATTGTGCACAGAAATGACAATTTTCTAGTGGAAAAAGTGCTAATTTTTTCTGTTGGAAAATTGCCATTTCTGTGCTTCATTAAGCCTCATATTGTTCTCCTCAACCACCTCACATGCCTCATGTTTGTGATTCAGTTTTCGGTTCTAGCTGAAACAAACATGGATGCAAAGGAGGTGGAAAAAACAGACGAAACATCAGGACCTTCTTATCAAACTTCAGCAAATGTACCCCGGACACTCCATTAAACTAGTAGTCCTCATCATAGGTGTGATCATTAGAGTTAAGGACTCTCTGCTAGATTCAAGATGGCGGATCTGGGTATTGCACCTGCCTGTTACTCTTGTAAAAAGGGCTTAGATTCGCAGGAGAATTTCATCTCCTGCTCATTTTGTGCCAAGATTTTTCACTTTAAATGTTCCTTGATCTCTGAAAAAAGTTTTAAAGCCGTGCGAGAGTCTCCAGGATTTATCTGGCTTTGTTTTTTTGTGTCGCCTCGATAACAGTCGGCAGATAGCCAAAATGGCCGAAGCCATTTCTAATATTCAGGACGAACTAGTCAAAATTAGAAAACTTAACCTGTCCTTAGTTCAACATATTTCACCAACAGTTCAAACCGGGATCGGCAATATGTTCTCGGCTGTAGTGCAAGAAAAAAGTAATACGTTCTCGGCTGTAGTGCAAGAAAAAAGTGAAATCCCCGCTCCATTGGTGCTCCAAACATCGTCTCCCGTCGTGGAACCACCTCTGCCTGAACACCGTGTCGACGATGTCAACCATGCCAACCATCATTCGGACGATAACGGAGGTTGGAAGTCAGCGAAGAACAAGAGGTCAAAAAAACATAAGCTCGTCATGGGCACGAGTTCTCCTTCCGACGAAAATTCCAAATTTCTAGGTGTCCCGAAACGGCTGCTCTTGTACATCGGTCGGGTTGAACTACAAACAACCGCAAGTGATATTGAAAATTATCTGTGTAAAAAATACCCCAAAGAAGAGTTCATCTGAGAGAGTTTCCGATCAGGGAAGCATTTCAGCTCGTTTAAGGTCAGTGTGCCATCAAACTTACGCGAAGTCTTACTAAACAAGGCAACCTGGCCCGAAAACGTTGTGGTGGGTAAATTTTTTCCTCCTCGCGAAGTTTCTCTCAGTTCTAGTGGTGGTTCGTTTGTTAATCAACTCACAGCTCCATCAGCTGTGAAATCAGCTTGTGCGACAGTTATTCCCCCGAATATAAGTGTCTGTGCCTCCATTTCCCAGCCTCCCGATATACCAGCCTCTCTCACTATTCATCCAACAGCTGGCTCTCTTGTGTCACCAATTTGTGATCCCCTTCCCCAAACCTCCGATAAGTCTACTCCTGTCATGCCATCAGGTTCCTGTTCTGGCCACGATAGAGTCACAAGATCGGCCACTGGCAGCTTGAAACCTAAATCGGCGTGACTAAATTCGGGTGACAATTATGAAATACCGACTTTTCAGTTGCCCACATCTGTAGGTGAATCCCACTGTTTGAATATTTTCAGCCACAATGTGCAATGTCTGCGTACCAAGGTGTTCCTACTTGATCACTTTTTACTTGAAAATCACTTTGATGTTCTGTGCCTAAACGAACACTGGCTCCATAGCTGTGAAGTAGATCTGTACCCCATAACAGGTTACCAGGTGGCCAGTGTTTTCTGCAGAGATACCTACAAGAATGGAGGTGTCTCAATTTATTTAAAAGGTAAAATTCCCTTTTCTGTTATTGATGTCAAAAAGTTTTGCATTGAGAAACATTTAGAAATAGTGGCAATATTTATGAAATCCGTCAAAGTTGTTATTGCCTCAGTGTACCGTTCTCCAATTGGTAATCTCCAGTTATTCTGTGATAACCTTGAACTTGTCCTTGAGCATTTTATGACCTTAGGGAATCATGTGAATATTATAACATGTGCTGACTTGAATGTGGATATGTCTATTATCTCCAGCAATTCTATAAAACTGTCTAACATGTTAAGTTCATTCAACCTCCACTGCACGAACCAAGGGCCCACCAGACTTTCAGCATGCCTGGACAATATAATTACCACCTTCGATCAGGCTGACTATCATACGAAAATCATTGATCCACTTTTTTCAGATCACTTAGCTTTGGAATTTGCCTGTGCCATGACTTCACTCTTTAATAAATTAGAAAAAAAACGTGTTGCACAATCACATGGCCCATAACACCTGAAGGAGTTTTGTATCTCAAAGAACTGCTGTCCAGTGTTACCTGGTTTGAACTACTTGTTCATTTAAATGGGGAAGTAAATTTTAATATTTTCTTTACTGAATTTTTGGGGTTCTTCGAGATGTGTTTCCCTAAGAAATGCCATCAGAACAACAACAAAAGTAAGCATAAAAATAATTGGTTTACCCCAGAGTTAGAAGGTATTAGAAATAAAATTATCTCCTTACACAGGTCTTATAAGGCACACTGTGATGGAAATGACAGAAAGCTACTGTTACAATTACGCAAGGAATATAATACACTTATCATAAGAGCAAAAAAGGATTCCAACAACACAGTCATAAACAACTCTGGAAATAAAATAGGGGCAATGTGGAAAATAATAAACAAAGAAACAGGAAAAATTAAAGGCTCTCTGAATCAGTCAATATCCCCGGATGCTTTCAACAAATTCTTTATAGAATCTGTGGAGGATATCGTTACCAACACTACTGACCAAAGTAAGGCTCTTCAGCTGCTAAGAAAAAACTCTGAAAGCAATCACCAGTTTCATTGGAAATGGGTAACACCCTGTGAAGTCAAAAAAATTATAAATTCACTTAAGATCTCAAACTCTAAGGATATCTATGGCCTTTCTAACAACCTACTCAAGAGTTTAAAAGATAATATTTCTGAACCCCTCTGTATTATTTTCAACACGTCTTCAATCTGGGGTCTTTCCTACGGCTTTCAAATATTCAAGAGTGATCCCCATTCACAAGAAAGGAGCTTAGGATAACCCTCAGAATTATCGTCCAATCTCAGTGATACCAGTTTGTGAAGAAAGAAAGTTTTTGAAGTTCTGATCAAATCCCAACTATATCTTTACCTAGAAAATAATAGTCTGCTCTCCTCTTCTCAATATGGTTTTCGTTCAGGAAAAACTACCACTCAGGCTTTGGAAGTGGTTGTAAATAAAATCATAAGCTCTCTGGAAGAGCAATCTAACCTCTTGTTAACTCTCTGTGACCTTTCCAAGGCCTTCGATTGTGTCCATCACTCTTTACTTCTCAAAAAACTGGAATTTTACGGAATCTCTGGTTTAGAACTCACACTTTTCCAGTCTTACCTCTCTGGAAGAACACAATGTGTTGATCTGGATGGCCAAAAATCTTCTTCTATCTGTATTCAATATGGAGTTCCCCAGGGTTCTGTCCTGGGACCATTACTTTTTTTAATAATGATTAATGATCTCCCCAATAACCTCCCATCAGACTCAATTCTGTATGCTGATGATGCAACAATGTTACACAACTGCAAAAATTTATCATATGCCGATGGCCTTCTTGACAGCAATTTAAAAATAGCCACTGAATGGTTTAAAACTAATGGTTTTTTACTAAACAAAGATAAAACGCAAAACCTTATCTGTAGCCTAAAATCTCAAATGCATGAGGTGCACACAGTAAAACTATTAGGATTCCACCTAGACTCAAAATTAAACTGGACCACACACATTTCGGAGATTACTAAAAAACTTTCAACATCACTGTATGTACTGAGAAAGCTAAGCTTTCTAATCCCTTCAGAACATCTAAAATCCATTTACTATGCTCTTTTCAACAGTCACTTGAATTATGGGCTTGAAATCTGGGGTAATGCCCCGGCTGTGTAATCAGTTTTCCTGTTACAGAAAAAAAAAGCTGTGAGAATAATAACTCATTCTTCCTTTACTGAACATTGTAGGCCATTATTCAGGAAACTGAACATAATGACAGTCTACAGTCCGTATGTATATAGAGTACTTCTGCACGTGAAAGCTAACCTCCAGTCTTTTACAATAAGATCAGACATACATAGCCATGACACACGTAAAAACAATCACCTCTTTGCATGTCAAAAGAGACTAAAAAGAACACAAAATTCCATCTCTAACATGGGCATTAAGTTTTTTAATCATTTACCGGAGTCTGCAAGAGGAAGCAGTACTACAAAATTCAAATCTGTAGTACACTCTTGGCTGGTATCTAAATCATTATACTCTGTAAATGAGTTTTTCACTCATGCAGCAGACATGGTTTTTTGAACTATCCTGTACTTTATCCAGGTTGTATTATGTAAATTGTAGCCATTATGTTAATTGTAATGTCATGTATGTCCTGTGAATTGACGAGGTCAATTGTAAACCATTTACTTAACGACCAATAAAGCTATTATTATTTATTATTATTATAGCATCAAGTGTATTCTGTCCTGCGTGAAACTGGTGGAATCTCTTGCAGCTTGCATGCAGAAGGTCGTCATCTCCATCTGCTGCTGAGAGGGTTTAAATTCAGTTTACGTGTATATGATCATTAGCTTCAAACTAATGCATTTTTTACTTAATACAAAGAATTTGATTATACATGTGAGCACGTGGGATAGTTAAAAGTTTCAAGTGTTTGAAATGCAGTTAACAAGAAGTTCTTGAGGAGAGATTTAAGATTATTCTTATGGAGCATTTTTGGCCTCTGTCATTGTCATCAATATCTATCCCACAAGCCTTATTAGGAGAGGGATGAAAAAGTTATTTTTTAGTTTTTAGTACACTTGAATATAAGCATGGTATTTTTTAAAAGTATTTTTTACATATTATTATTTAAAAATCATTTATAAAAAAATTTGGAGAGGATTGGACAAGCAACAGATCCTTGAGTCACTCCAGTTTTGTCTAATAAGGGGTCAGATATGCATTTTGTTCTATTATGGGTAAAGAAAATCCTTTGATACCTATCACTGATCCAATTAGATCGATCCCCACCTCAGATCGATTAACATATAACAAAACCTCGGATGCCCATATTCTGGCATTGAATTACATAGCAGCACATGATCTACTGTGTCCAAAGCCTTCGTAAAATCAAAAAATGTACCAAGGGTGCATTTCTTCTCATCCTTTGAATTGAAAATGTAATGCAGTTAACTGGAAAATGGATGAGGCAGTGGATATCTTTCTTCTATATCCCCACTAAGAGTTAGATTTCAATCTGTTACATTCCAAGAAGGGTATTCGACGGTTTAAGTAAATGTGTTAATATGATGAGGATATGAGGGATATACATATAATGAGTGCATAGAATCCAATTCATTGAGTTTTGATATCCCCCTAATATTTTTATTATGTAAAAGATCAATGCCTCCAAAATTTTACTTTTAGTCATTTCATACTCTTTTTTCACTAATTTTATAGCATTGGGCGAGAAAGTGAGCCAGGTGAATCAGAACCTTATATAAAAACTGAGTTGATTCTCCTAATTCCAAATATTGTAGTCCAACCAACTCTAGATGACATTCAATGGGGAATGAATTGTATTATTACAAATTCCATCGAGAGTCATAAAAACGTTATACAGTGGGGACAGAAGAGGAAGGAGCTGCCAATGAGTGATTCTGATCAATCAGTTATAGCAATAAGTAAAGCATCACTGACTGAATCTGAATCCAAGCTGTCATCAAAAACTGAGACTGGTAAGTTTTTAGTATTGTCAATGAGTGTGCCGCAATATACAGGTTCTTTTATTTTCATCTGTTACTGTGTTCATTCGTAGGTTTGGCTGATACTTCAGATGCTGCTGATAGATCATACTATCAAAGTGTTGCGGATCATAAAGATTCAGATGCTGCTGATGGGCCTACATCATACTATCGAAGTGTTGCAGATCATAAAGAGACTGTACGATGTGTGATGATGCTTCAGGGCTTAATCACATCTTTGAGGTCTGATGTTGATGAATTATGTGTGGTAAGATTCTTATATTCCCTTTGCTCTCAGATTTATTTTATCCATCTTGGTGTACTATACTCTGATATTAATTTTTGACAATTTTTTTCTGAAAGATGAATTTTTCCTTGTACAATATAATAAATGCATTAACCCTTAACCGGTGACGTGCGGTCTGAGAGACCGCTGCGTTTTTAAAATTATGATTATTTTCCAAATGACTATTTTAAAATGTCTATAATTCTCGTTAGCTTCATATTTTTGTATAATAAGGATATAACACTCTTAAAATTTTACGTTTTTATTATTTATTTTGGTAAATTTGCAACTGAATTTGATTAGCGGTCTGAGAGACCTCACGTCACTAAATTGGAAAAATCAATAAACGTAATGCTGTTGGAAATTATTCAAAAAGTTGTTAAAGACAATTCGTAGTGATTTTTCAAGTATAATAATAATAATTAATAATTTGAAAGGAAGTATTTTTAGTTACACAACGTGGATAATAAAGTACCTTATTTTTCTAAAATACATTTAGTAAGAATAAATAACTATTCAAGTCGTTGCTTAAGGCGAACGCAAAACAAATGAAATCCGGTTTTTATTGGAAATATCACGCATATTGTTCTTTATATGTTAAGCTTCTTATAGATTTTATAAATAATTAAAATAAAACTGGCTTATTTCTCGTACCCCTTGCAGGCAGTACGCATGTAATGTATTTTGTAAAAATGACGGAACCCATTGAACCCCGAAATTTCGCGCGCCCACGCCTGGAGTGCAACATTCATTTGTGCCTTTCTTTTACGTTAATGTGGTGTTTACAAATAATCTCACATGGTCCCCACAGACGATTATATCCCTTTAAGTATTTGGGGACAGAACATCTAAGCATCGAGTTTTATCACCAGAAGAAATAAAAAGGGCCTGGGAAACACCGAGAGTAAAATGTCGAAATGCTAGTGCCATTACGTCTACATATGTCCGAAGCGTATTTTTGACTATTTTTGTCGGCTATTTTTTTTAAGCAGCCAGAGAAACCCTTGAGTGTGTAGTTTTTGAAGTAGTGCGAAAATCTGTTGACTTCCGCCGTCCTCGATGTGTTGACTATACCAGTGATTGTGCCGGCTCCAGTGATGTCAACTCCCTTTCGAGCCCACCGTCCTACCTCCGGGCGGTCGCCTGACACAATGGCACGCGCCATACGTGAGAGGAGGGTATGTGTGGGAATTACCAAAGAATGGAGGGTAGATAATCCTCGGTTTTCTGTATTTCTAATCCTTCGCGCACTAAAGGCAAGAGTAGCATAAAGGGTTCATGAACGTAGCCTGAGCGGTAGCCGCCCGGCAAGGGGATGGTCCTTCGCCCATCCACTAAGCGAACGGCATTAGAGCTTTTAGCGCCACTTGAGGAGTATTATGTCATAGGAAGTGATCACGATAGAAATACAACTGATAGTGAAGGAGGGAGCATAGATGATGACATAAGTGATGTAGTGAAATTTCTCCCCAGGCAAGGACAATTTTTTTACAGGAGAAATCGCTATAAGTGGTCATCAAGTGAGCCAAAGAAGAAAATTCGTACACCCTTCCATAACATGGTTACTCAGAAACATGGTTTGAAGGATTGCATTACATCACTAGGTAAGGATGTTGAGCCTCTTGATTATTGGTCTCAGATTTTTGATGAGCGAATGTTGCAATTGATTTTGCACTGGACAAACACAAAGCTTCAAGCAATAAGAGAGAAGTATAAAAGGGATAGCAGGCCGGAGTTACAAAACGTTGATTTGATGGAATTAAAATCCTTTCTTGGTCTTTTGGCTTATTCTGTAATTTTCAAATCTAATGATGAAGACATTTGCAGCATATTTGCCACAGATGGCACTGGCAGGGAAATTTTCCGATCAGTAGTGTCAGGACAGCGGTTTACTTTACTTCTTACGAGTCTCCGTTTTGATAACCCTGCGGATCGAATGACCCGATACAAATCTAACCCAGTAGCTCCAATTTCTGAGTTATTTTGCTCTCTAGTAAAAAACTCCCAACGCTACTATTCTTTGGGAACGGTAACTTGCGTTAATGAAATGTTAGTTGCCTTCAGGGGCCGATGCCGTTTCAAAATGTATATTCCTAGCAAGGCCGCCAAGTATGGTTTGAAAATGATGTGTTTTACTGACGCCGAAAACAGTTATCTGTTTAACGCGTATTTGTACGCAGGGAAAGACACAGATGGGATAGGTTTGTCAGAGAACGACAAAAAGCTATCAAAACCAACCTAGTCAGTTCTTCGTCTCTCTGAGCCAATCATGGGGTCCCACAGGAATATCACAGCAGATAATAGGTTCACATCTATTGAACTGGTAGAAAAATTAAAAGAAAAAGGGCTGACGTACGTTTGTACAATCAGAAAAAATAAAAGGGAAATACCTAATGATTATGCGCCATCCAAAGGGCGCATAGTGGACTCTTCACTTTACAGATTATCGGCCAACATGTTTGCTTGGTTCCATCAATGCACTACAAGGTGAGTGACGATATAGAGTCAGGGAAAGCAGAGGTTATTGCACTTTACAACGCGACTAAGGGTGGCATAGATACTTTAGACAAAACGTGCTGTAGCTACACATCCGGCCGAAGGACAAGGAGGTGGCCAATGGCAGTATTTTTCAGAATATTAGATATTTCCTTTGTCAACTCCTTTGTGCTTCAGCTGTCTGCGAAAGATAGGAAAGATATAACACACGATTGAATTTCATTTAAACGATAGCTGCAGATCTTGTTAGACCCCATATGAGAAGGAGAATGTCAAATCTTAGACTCCCGAGACAGGTACGATTAAGTATTGCGCAAATGCTCCATCTACCGTTGGAAGAGGCTGAAGAAGTTGAAAGGCTCGAGAAGCGGAAAAAATGTAGACTGTGCCCGCCATACAAAAAACGGAAAACCTCTTTCTTATGTTTCCGATGCAAACAGCCTGTGTGCTTGGAATGCACGAAGAAAATTTGTAAAGACTGTGTGGAAACGGAGATATGAGAGCTATTGTGTAAAAATGAAATTTTAATCGCCTGCAGAATGCATCAAGAAAAGGAATAAGCGAGACAAATTCAATTGTTTCTTATTATTTAGCCTTCCTACTTCAACATTTAAGGCCTTATTTTCAAATCTGGCGAAATATTGATACTTAAAAACGATAATAATAACTAAAGTGTTTTTGACATCAGTTTTTTGATCTTGTTTCAAATAAATATTTTTACCGAAAAATTGGTTCGTATTGGTTATGCATAAAATTAAATATAAGTTTTAAAATAGTTAAGCAGATAAATAAACATTAAACTAAGCAATAAAAATGGCGTTGCAACATTTTATGAATATTTGATTTATTGCGGTCTCTCAGACCGCACGTCACTGGTTGTGTAACAAAAATTGCACGTCACTGGTTAAGGGTTAAGTTTATTTCTGCTCTAATGCTACTAGTATGTGTTCCTACAAATGTCCTACATATTTACACACACACAATTAGACCCTCGCTAATCCAGACTGTATGGGGTGAGGAGTTGCCCAGATTATATGGGGATTTCTTAAAATTGGAACATTTTTGAAGTTATTATAGTGCACCCTCTGTCACTGAAGACTTATAATTACTTTCCAAGATGCAAGAGGCCCCTCTGAGTAAATATGGTGGCTTGAATATGACAGTCATTTTGAAGAATATGTATTTTGCAATATTCTGGAATAGTAAATGTGAATATTGAATTTTCAAGTTTATTGTAACAAAATAATGGCTACATGTTTGAAGTTATTGTAAATGCAGTATCATTCATTCTCTTTCTCGAAATTGATATAATTAAAATTTAAGTTATTGGAAATTTAAAAAAATGTATTTAGGGATTTGCGAGTACTCAAAAATTCAAGTCGAGTCTAGTACCAACTACGAATTTCGAGTATTTTTACAAAAGTCAGGTCGAGTCGACAGAGCTGCCGAGGCAAATAGGTTTAGAAATCTGCCAACAGGAAGCGCTATCATAGTAAACTTGCCTAAAATCATCATTTCACGGAAATGTTCCTCTGCTATGAGAAGTGATACGAAAATGACCTTTGATATTAGTTCTAGCTGCATCCTTTATCTTTCAATACGGATACTTCTCAAGTACTTAAGTTTAATACAAGTCTGTAGTAGTGTAGAGCAAAGAGGATGTCAAGCGCCTTTGGCCTCAGGCCTTCGCGCCGAGCGCTTTCAGCAGTCCAACGAACGGCTGCGTGTCCTTGGCCTACCTCTCGCTCTCCCCTTCACCGCCCTGGGTCTCTCTCTCTCCCCCCACCCTTGCCTTGGCGCTCATCGGAGGGTCGGAGTGATGCAATATTTTTTTCTCGAGTCAGCATCACGTTTCAACTATAAATGCGTCCTTCTACTCAATGATTTTCTTCTACTCCGCTAGCCTTTTGAGTTTAAATTCCTGTTTCTTCTCGATGTTTTTTTGACCCATCGCATACTGTTTGGACTTCGGAAATAATTCCAATATGCATTTATTGTTAATCTCTCTGGACTCTCCTAAACTTCTCTTCTGGTATTGACCCCTGCTACGTTTGGTCATTCATCTCTGGACTTTTTACCGGCCTCTGCGTTTGATTGGTAGTAGGGCGTTCTTTGGATAACCTGAGCCAACCTCAGCCGTGTTTTGTTCGTTTATAGTCCTGCGTGTCATCTTGGACTTTTCTCTCAGCATTTTGGGACTGATTATTTTTACATTGACGCGTGCTTTACTTTGGCTGTCTTGCAGCATCCTTGTAACTTCGGCTTTATTTTGCCCTTTGATTATCGTTGGCTTATTCTCCACCGTCCCTTTTGAGACATTCACTGATTTTACGCCCAAAAATACATGAAGAACATAAGTATTTTCAAGAAAATGAGTGCGGGGATGAATTTTTAGAAAATTTTTCCTAAGATTACTCTATGTCCTTCCTTTCCCCAACCTCCCAATCACGTCGCCATAAAAAATCATCGTTTTAAATAAATAATAAAAAAAATTCTGAGCGATGGCTCTGTTTGAAAGAGAGCGAGAGAAGAGGGAAAGCGTGCAAATATTAGGCACTGAAGAGGAAGAGGCTTCTAGAGCTCAATCTGCTAAACAATCTATGTTGGGTGGGAGCCTCTGCTAAAGAAAAATAATTTCAAAGTTCACCTTCAGAATCTGAAGATAGCTCAGATGAAGACAATTTACCGCCTTCTGTAGCCTTCCGTGGGTTGATGGATGTGAAGATACACATCTTCCAGGTTTTACTCCGTGTTGGTCCATCTTCTTCGGAAAAAATGTTTTGCCGGCATTGCAGTCGAAATTCGGCATTGAGTCTACCACTTCACGACTGCAACTTACTGAACTCAATACAATGGAATGACGATACCTCCTCCCTGAGTGAAGCCAAAAAATTGTGCATCAGGCCATCTTACGAAGGACCTTGGAGCATTGCGCTCCATGAGAATGCATGGGAATTTTATGCATCTTTGAACATTTTTCCCTTGGATCATATAATTCGGATTGAATTGCGATTTGGATGATTAGTCACTGGGATTTTGAAGTACAGGTTAAGCACGTCTAAAAGCACTATGCTCGCATTTGATGTTTCCAGCTGTTTCCTATTTAAAATACATGGTCCGAGGGGCTTCCCAACATGGCCAAACTGGCTTCAGCTGTTCCTATGCACGGTAAATGGTGATACTAATTCCATTGTATTGAGTTCAGTGCTGCAACTTCACGATGGCCAAAGTTGAAAGTTGGCGTAGAGTTGACCGCTTCACGACTGAAACGCCGGCAAAACCATCATCCGAAGATGATGGACCAACGCGGAAAACACGGAAGACCTGTATCTTCGCGATTTACCACCACATTCGATGAAGAAATTCCCGGAATTCATATGGCACTCTACGGATCTGAATCCGGGAATTCATGGATGAGATCACCAAGATTCTAGATGCGAGGCGAGTGCTAGGAAAGATTCTGCAATGCTAGATTTTTCTGTTAATTGTTTTTTCAGTGGATCTCATGAAGTTTATCGTGGACAAAACCATTAATTATCGCAAATATACCAGCGAGAAATCTCCAGAGAGTGCGTATTCTCGGCTCAAAAGTTGGATAGATACTGACGATGAACAATGAGGTAAACATAACATGTTCATAGTAAGTAAGGAAAACAATTACGTTTTGTATGGTGGATTTGAGTGGCAAGTAGTAGATTGCTTGTAGTAGATTGCTAAAATCCAAATGTGTTTTTTGATTGAATTCTTTATAATTACCGCAGAAAATATCTATGAAGAGTAAAAAATCATGCACGGATAATCTGCAACACGGATAATACATGCACGGATAATTGGGAGCTCACTGTATATATAGATATGTTTATATAATTGAATATGAGTATGCATGTGTGTACATGTATATGTATGTAAATAGGGAAAAAATGTATATATCTGGCAAAAGTGTGGTTGCCATATTATTATAATGTCATGGAACCCGCTGACAAGTCCTTGGGACTTAGCGGGGCCTAAATTGATATGTAAATAGCATTAATATGTATTAAATGCATTAGTAAAAACATTGATTGAAAAACGTTTAAAAAAAAGTATCTAGAGATTTGGAACATGCGAAGAGAGAATCATAACTCTGATCTCAAATGAGGTACATTTTCTTTTCAAGGCATTGCCGCAAAATAATTTCTATTTGAATAACTTCGTCACTCGTAGCAGAAGGTGCCTGTAAATTATGCAACCCTGTTGTCGTAAACAAAAAATCATACTCGTGATGGCGATAAGAGAGAAATAACCACTCGCTACAACCGTCCAACTTCGTAGGTTATTACCATGAGACCAAACTTTGATAAAAAATCACTCGCTACAGCCAGATTCTCACTATATAGCACACTCGTAATGACAGACTTCTACTGTATTAGGTATTGTTAGTCTGCTTGTTGTCTAACTTTAATTGCTACGACTACTCTGGGCTCTTTCTAGGAATTTTGGATACACAAGTTTTTAACCCATTGCAGTCATTAAATAAAACTTGACAAATTAAAAGAGGTTAGTTCATTTCAATTGTCCAATTGGAACTGTTCAAGACACATTAATTTTAATTCATCTCCTGATTCTGTCACAATTACAATAAACATTCCTTATCACATTTTCCCTTCTAAATCAAGCCATATATTCAGAAGAGAAAATGCACTAGGGGATTGGGACAACGAAAATATGTTGGTGCATTCATTATTATATTGCCTGGTTGGGAAATTGCCATAGTTCATACAACTCGACTCAATAGTTGCGAGTAATTACAACTCGACTCAAGATCAAAAAGTACTAAATAATTTTAATTCATCTCCTGATTCTGTCACGATTAAAATGAACATTCCTTATCACCTTTTCCCTTCTAAATCAAGCCATATGTTCAGAAGAGAAAATACACTAGGGGATTGGGAAAACGAGAATATGTTGGTGCATGCATTATTATATTGCCTGGTTGGGAAATTGCCATAGTTCATACAACTCGACTCGATACTCGCAAGTAACTACAACTCGACTTGATACTTGACTCGAGATCAAAAAGTACTACTCGCACCTCCCTATATACATTCCCTAAACATTTTGAAATTACTATATGTCAATAGCACAACAACCCAGTAATTGTGTCACTGTATGCCCAGCTGCTGATAGGTAGACAGACTGTTGCACAATCGAAAATTTGACTCCATTTATGGCTCTGTGAATTCAGGCGTGACCGTGGAAATTCATTTTCATTTATGAAAACAACTATGTATTCATGGCACATTTTTACCCTCTGATTTCTTGGCTTTACCATCTTCCTCATCACCAGTGTCTTCGTCCAATTTTAATTATATGTTTCTTATCTCTTTCTTTCACCTTCTGTTCAAATTATATATATATATATATATATATATATATATATATATATATATATATATATATATATATATATATATATATATATATATATATATATTGTCACCTATGAGCCCCCCCGCGTTGGTAAGCCAATTTGTCAGCTTCGTCACTTGGTCGGCTCGGAGGTGAAACAAAGAAGGGGAGGGGTAATGATGGGTGGAAAATCGGGGGGGGAAGGAGATGTTCAGGGACGGGGAAATGGGGGGGGAAGGGATAACTGCTAAGCTCGTCGTGGCACTTGGTGTGGGGTGGGTTCTCGGTAGGTGTGAGGCATTAACGATCAACGATCGGGTGGGTGGACGAAACACAACGCGTTTCCACGGTCCCCTTTCTTTTGACTTTGGACGGGACGACGTGAGGAAAGGATGGCACGACTGACAAGAAAAAAAACTCTCTCGAAAATAAGATTAACAATATACAATTTATTCACTTCAGGCGAAATACGCGAGAACAAACACAGAAAAAAAAACAGCCTTGTAATGAAAAAAAAACGATTCAACTAATTGTCTGTGAGCTCACACCAAACAAATTATTTAAAAAGAACAAATCAAAAGACACTCAATCGTACATATGGTGATCCCAACAGCTCAAAGTATTGTAATGGGCACCCTAATAATATTTTTAAGCACGGCACTGCGTCTTATATTTGAGATCTAGTCATACACTAGTCTTCACACAAAATTTACCCTAAAAACAATATGGTTAGAGTGCAGCTTCTATGGTCTGTACTTCTTTCATGTAGGTTTGCTGAAGCACTTGAACATGCACACGGGAAAAGGGAGGGGTGAGACAAAATGATACGAGTGGGAATTACCTGAGCACTTTCTTCTTGAAGGGGAGGATTGGGACAACTGGGTTTGGTGGAGGCATGGGCGACTAGATTTTGGACAGTACTTATCGTGGGCAGGAGGAAGCACGGCTACTGGGCAGACACCTTGCGATTGCGACCACTTGTGTAGGGCCTGGCTGCGGGATGCGGAACCTCTTCAATATTCAGGTGGCGACTTCTTTCCTTCCAATTCTCCTTGGTCGCTACACCCTTCCCTTCCGTCGATCAGACCGCTCCAGCCTCCGCCTTTCTCTCCTCGCTCGCTTCCGTCTATCTGCCAAGGATTTACGCCGATTGCTCCGTCCTCCATGCCGTATAACTTTCGCCACCTTCCTCCAACCAGTCCTCTCCCAAATCAGTCGTCAGAATTTCTCCTCTCTATAGCGCGTGGCTCACGACTTATATACCTTGGCTGGGTTGAAGAGGGGGGGGGGGGAAATAAGGGAGGTGAGGGGACGTAGCTTCGCCTAAAACAAAAATCACCCAGGGCGCACTTGACTCCGGTGGCGACGCAGCTCACGCCGGTGACTTCGGGGCAAAAAGGGGAAGGGGGGGGGACAAAAGCACTTAGTATCCGGCCGTCTCTAAACTCCGAGGTCGCTCGCCGGTTGTTGAAGGGGAGGGGGGGAAGGTGAAAAAACTGAGGAAAGGGAGGGGGGGGGAACACTCACATTCACTCACTCAGAAATACACGCCACAAACAAATCTAACAATGAAAAAAAATAGAACCATCCTTTTCACTCTGGATACCCACAACCTTGTAACTCTGTCCAAATGGGACCGGTTACAATATATATATATATATATATATATATATATATATATATATATATATATGTATATATGTTTCTTCTACCGCCGATGATGATGGCTTGACCATCGAAACGTCCAAGTTTTCTTTTGTGAGTATCCTCGATTTTCTACCAAGACATTATATATATATATATATTTCCCCTCTACACCTTCGTCTCCCCTTCTTTGCCCTCCCATACCTCAATCTCTATCCCTTTCCTCATTCTTACTCTCTACCTAGAGAAAGATGGAAGCTAGTTTCCATCGAAATATCGGAAGTTTTAATTTGTGAGTGTTATTTTTTCCGTTTCTATATTTTTATCGGCCACCCTCTTGGCATATTGTATATTTATCACCCGAGTGATTCTCCTAGAAGTTATATATATATATATATATATATATATATATATATATATATATATATATATATATATATAATATATATATATATATATATAACTTCTGAGTATATATATATATATATATATATATATATATATACTCAATCATTCGAAAAATGACGCTCAAAGGTGCGAATAAATTCATACATTCATAGGAAAATTGAAATGGATAGGTACACATAAAAGGACGAACACAGGGTTTGGTGGGGAAGATGAAAATGAGTCAAATCCAGACAGAAAAAATTTCAAAAAAATCCCGGCTAAGGTGAAATTTTTTCTGTCTGGATTTGACTCATTTTCATCCTCCCCACCAAACCCTGTGTTCGTCCTTTTATGTGTACCTATCCATTTCCATTTTCCTATGAATATATATATATATTCATAGGAAAATGGAAAAGTACATAAGTATCACTTCTATGTACTTTCCGTTTGCTCCAATGGAAGTCAATTGGAAAGTAACTTTTGGAGAGCAATTGGAATGCAAAATCTTTTTCATCTGGGAAGTTAAGAAAAAATTATTAATGTCCAAAAAAAATGTAGACTAGCATCTAATATATACATACAGTAAAACCCCCATACAACGAACACCCATACAGCGAAGTTTTAGGAAAACTCCCTATTTCGAAGTAATTGGCCCGGTCCCGGACCCTTCCAATGGACAATACACGCAAAAAAACCTCCCGTAACGAACCTCTCTAACTATGAAAACTCCGTACATCGAAGTCTGCGCTTGGGCCCAAAACATGAAAAGTGCCCCTCTAGAACGAATTATTGAGAAAAAAACGTAGCATTCTTCATTTACAGGTAATTTTTCCATAGACATTTACGTAATAAGCAGGAAGTAGAACCGCAGTGGAGAGTACCACGTCTTAAACCTTCCGCTCCGGGCTTCGAAAATGTTCCCATCCGAGACCTACAGAGCAGAGGGCGTGAAGGAAACTTGACGCTCTCGCTCAGTGAAGGCCCATTTACACGTATCTTATGGTGGGAACCGGCAACTCTGACGGTTCCCACAATAAGAAACGTGCAAGGGAAGCCAAAGCTCCGCTCCGCATTAGCTGAGCCGGGTGAAAGTTGGGTGGATGAGTAATGAACCAAGAGGGGAGGTGGGAATACCAGTCAGTTCCAGCAGGCCAGCCGTAACCCAATACAGAAAGATACTCTGAAAAGATCAGATCAGGGGGGCTATTCTCCACTCTCACTCATCCACCCCACCTCATTTGCAAAGGTGCAGGTGGTGAGGATGGAGCTCAATTTTCCCTTTTTAAATCGTATCAGATTACTTTCCCGTATTGGGTTACATTCCCTGGACCCCTTGAATGGGAGGAGCTCCATGTTTTCCTCTAAAATGGTTTCAAATTACCTTTCGGTATCGGATTTTATTTTGGGAGATGGGATTTTATATGGGTGGACAGTTATCATAAGACCATCCACCTGCCTGTAAGGACCATGTTCATTCCCATTGCGATAAATTTTTTCATGCTTATTTTCTTTGTTTTTCCTTCGTGGAATTATATGTTAAAATTTAATTTTTACTTTTCTATTCAAAGTTTTAAGGAGTGGAAATATTTTTTTTCGCGAATACCAATGGGCTTATTTTTTTCTTTCCCGCGAAGTCAACGTAATTTCTTTGTTTCCCCATTCTTTCACCACGCAAACTTCATTTGTTCCTTCATTTGCAAGACCTCCTGTTGATATTATAATTATACAATAGTCTACATAATTGTTACATCATTATTTATAAGACCCACGATCAAAGATCCCCTTTTTCTTGTTTTGTTTTGCATTGAAAAAAGGAGGGGAAAATGTGATCGGCTTATCTACTAATTTCTGTAATCGAATCACCATTTCACGATCTAAAGACGTACAAATAAATACATTGTAATAAGGCTCGTGTTTTAAATGGTGAGTGACCACTTGCAGATTATTTTCATTATTGTATAATTATGATATCAACTGTAGGTCTTGCAAATGAAGGAACAAAACGAAAAAACAGAAATTTCGCGGAAAAGAAAAAAAATAAGCCCTATGGTATTCGCAAAAAAAATATTTCCACTCGTTAAAAAAAAACTTTGAATAGAAAAGTAAAAATCAGATTTTAACATAGAATTCCACGAAGGAAAAACAAAGAAAGTAAGCATGAAAAATTTGTCGCCGACGGGAATCGAACACGATTCCCCGCACCGCAGCCCCGTACGCTAATCAATGGACCACACCCTTGAAGCCGTAGGATGATAAATAGGGATTTCATATCAACTATATATGTTTAAACGCCTTTTTTGTTAACTATTGGATTTATACGCCCATATGTGGAGTGATTCGTGAAAAGCATTTGGAGTTCTATATGCATACGAATTTTCATCGAGATCTGCGACCCATTTATCGGACACTCCCCTTGTTAGGAGGGCGAAGTATTCAAAACTTCATTGGTTGGTGTTCAACCAATGAGAGCCAATTTTTATCTACTCTGTCCCCATCCCAAAGGAAAATCTGGAGTAACCTCTCTACTCTATCCAAATATTGCTATTGCCGTCTTAACCTTGATGGATGTGGTCTGTTAACCGGCAAGTGGTGCGTTTGCTCGAGGTCGCCCTAATATTTGCTCGATTGCTTGAGGATACCTTTTTTCCCAGAAATCGCAGCCGAAAATGAGGATGCGCCTCTTTCACGAATTTTTTTTCTGCCAGCCTTCGAGCCTCGGTCACGATATGAGCGGCGGGCTGCAGAGCAGTATCGCGGCAGGGCGGTAGTGGCCACGAAACGAGCAGTGATTCGACCTAAGATAAGTTCAGAATCTGAAATGGCAGTACATACTGTCATAAGACAGAACGTTCTCGGCCGACATTTTGCCACAGAATGAGAAGAACAGCACAAGAAAAATTTAATACCTGGGATTGGCGTCGAGCGGCACCTATGCCGCTCACGTCTATTATGGCTGGGTTCGAGTGTGTTCCATGTCAAACATTAGGAACATAAAACTCAGTGTTGCCACTCTATCGCTCGCCTACAGCTGCGCCGCTCGTCCCTGGAGAGCTGAGTGACCTTGGTGCTTAGCGTGAGTCATCAAGGGGAGGGTATCATTCGCTCGCTTGTTTACGGGGGACGCAGTTGCCTAATAACTTGAAAAACTTGTTGTATGACAAGGCAAGGGTGTGGGGTGCAATTGGGGAACAGCGATTGGCCGCGCGACAAGTGCAAGCACTGGAATTTTCCACCCCCCTGACTTTCTCATTTTCTGTCACCGGACAACTTTGAGTGACTCAACTGTATGCACTTGCCTTAAGCTCAACTGAGAGAATTCTGTGAATGCTAACATTTGTACATGCGTCAACATAGGTCAGTGTTGTTCCAAAATGAACAAGGGCAAAAAGTTGTGGTCTTTCACGGTAGTTGAAAAAATTTAAGTGCTTTAAGTCATCAAAGACGCTGAGGATGTAGGAAACTGCGCTGCCGGACTCAGGCATGATGTGCCGGAAGATCGTGCATTAGAAGATGGAGGGAGGATAAGGTTGCACTATTCCATAGCAATAGGGGCAGAAGGTCTTTTCGGGGAAAATCTATGAGCTGTGACAGGACATGCGTGCGCGTGCCGCCATACTGCGACGCCCGTCTCACTAGTAAGTCAGCCGTTTTTATGTACCTAAATCATGAATTTTTTTATTTTGTCATTCATTGAAGATTTTTGTTGGACCATATGGAAATATTAACTGCTTTAAATTCCATAGACAGTTATGATTTATTTCAAAGTTTGACTTTTTCAAGTTTTGATGTCGTATCTACGCCTTATCGTTCGTTTTTTACGCGGCTGACGCTTGGGTATTTTGCATTTAACGTGTTTGCATTCCCACTCGTATTCGTTTACAGCAAAATATAATTTGTAAAAGTTAACCACATTTTAAAAGGCGACACAGCGAGTATGACTTGTGCATTAGAAAAACGGTGGGGGGATTCGGATTTATAAATCAGAGCTCGATGCGACTGCCCGCACTTACCAACTAAACACGAATTGTAGCGAGGTCGGATTTGTTTTGTTTTAATGAATATCAATTACTCCACACATTCCAAAGGACAATAAACAATGCAAGCATTGTAGGGCCTAGGCTACAAGTGAATACTTTCCTCCGAGGTCCATACATGCCTATGAAAAATGCCGCGAAAATTATAAGAGAATATCGCAAGCGGCTTTGATAATGGCCGAAAATTCGAAGTTAGTCCCGCAACACCTCGCAATAGGAGAAAAAAAAGCTCCAAAATTTTTTCTTCAACTTCGACGCATAGAAAGAGGGGTGCGCCTCTTACACGCGTTAACGGCATCGTCAATGCATTATCATCTGAGATTGCCATTGTGACCTCAGAGCATTGCCGACTGCCAAGTTTTTACTCGTGGTAACTAACTCGCCCCACCTAACTTCCATCGTCGTTTATCGATATCTAGTATATTCTGGTCACGAACATAGATATTTACCGGTATTTCAATGGGATTCCGACAGTGCAATTTATTTTGGAAGTCTAAATGGCAATATGTGCTCTTTCAAGCAAAATTGCTGCATAAAACTGCCAATTGATATTGACTTGAATTATAGCACTCTAAGAATAATATCGACTAGACACTTAGAAAAATTATGGAGCACTTTAAAATACGTAAACCGTAGGCATTAATTTTGGCGCTCCTTTACTTTCCGACCGTAACTAAAGTATGCTAAGAGGCATAGAGCAGAATCAACGAAAAAAACAATAATTTCAATTAGAAAGACAGATTGAAAGTGACACGGTGATAGCCACGGTATTTGATGGTAAAAAATATAAATTGTTTATCATCACTCTAGGAAAGATTTTAATGGTGAATAAAGCAAGATTGAGATATTTACTCAACTTGCATCGTAAAGAACGCGGAACACTTATATGCCCCTGTGGAGACGCAACCCGCACACCACCTCCATACATCGAAAAACCCCTACATCGAAGTCATTTTTCCGGTCCCTACAAATTCGTTGTATGGGGGTTTTACTGTATTTGGAAAATATGTCATAGTTTCAAAATGTGACTCCACTTCGATCTATAGGCCAGATTTTGAAACAAATGATGTGGTATGGAGATGACAACCTCACTTTTCTTTTAACATTTGGTCACGTAGACATCAATTCCCATCTCTAAGAGCAGTATAGTTTTGTATTTTTTATTTCTACAATATTTAAAAATATTGTAGAAAAGTACAAAATTTTTTACTAAATCATGAATAAAAACATTAAAAACTACGAAGTGAAGCCTGCCACTGTCAAGTTTATTCTTTATTAATGCTTAGAAAGGACCAGGCTTAATTTTACTGAACACTAATGATGCAGGCTATAAAACTACATTGCCTTGTATTTGCAGCGAAATAACACGACGTGACGGAGCAACAAAAGGTGTAAGAGTTGCTATTGGAATACTTTTCTTTGAAAAATCTTGTTAACCTTTTCAGTGCTAAGCACTCACTGTAGAACGCAATACTCCTGAGCATTTAAACACCCCCAGCCCACATTTTTTTCTATATTTAAACTAGTTTGCACGTACAAAGCATATATGTGTGCGTAGCGCTAATGGCACTGCTTTGCTCAACTGCATATATGAGTGTGTAGCACTGGTGGCACTGTCCGACCGAATGCATGTATGGGTTCATAGCAGTGAAAGGGTTAACTACTAAAAGATGTTTTATTTTTCAAATTATTAATGTTTGTCAGATGTTAATGAACATATGCACTAAATGATTCCTTTGTGTTTTGCATTTCAGAATTATTTGACTTATTCATATTTATGGGCAGAAGATAGAGAGGAACAGGTGATGAAATTTGTTGAAAAGAGACCCATTGTTGATCTTATACTTGAAGAATTCCAAAAATATGAGGACCTAGTGGAAGAAATTAATAATATTCCTGATTTTCACTCAGTTGGTCCCCTGGTGATACTTACTGGTACAAACATCTATTATGAGTGTTGCAATTCTGATCAACTGACATTTGATTTGAAATGCATTTCCAGACTCTTTACCACAGATCAGACAGACAGATCAGAAATACATTAAAATCCCTATATAATGAAATACTCATAATAATATGTTCAGCCTACTGTGTGGTGGTAAAAATATATAATCTGTGTATAGAATGCGAACACTTTTTAGTAAGGATTGAAAATTGGGATTTTATCTTTTATCCATGACAGTTATTTGTGAGTAATAATTCAGGGAGTATTATAATTTTTCAGGGAAATTTAAGACTGCATTGCGTGCTGAAGTCTTAGCTTGGAAGTATTTGCTGGGAAAACATCTTAGTCATTATTACCATGAAGTTTTAGATGAGCTTCATGATTTCATCAGTGAGCACACAGCCACACTCCAAAAGCCAATAACTGATTTGGAAGACGTACGTTGTGCAATGGCATGTTTGGATGAAATAAGAGAGAATTATATCAGAATTGACATGGCCATTGGACCATTAGAAGAAGTGTATGCCATTTTCAATGCCTACAGCATTGATATTCCCAAGGCAGACTCTGAGCGAGTGGATTCCATCAGATATTCATTTCAGAAGATGGTTGAAAGTGTGAGCTTTTTTGCAAGTTGGTGCTGTGAAATGGGGCATTATGGCCAAATTAATGTTTTAAGCTACCTTTTATATTTTACATTGCTTGAGATATATCACTCATTTCTTAGGCTACGAAAAGTCAAGTGGAATTATGTGAGATACAGGAGCCATTTAAACTGGAGCTTCTTAAATGTGTGGATCAGTTCCGTCAGGATGTAGAAGACTTTGATAAAGATTTTATTGAAAATGGGCCATTGGTTGAGGGAATCCCAGCCCGAGAAGCTAGTGATAGGTTAGTGTTGTTGCCTGGTACCACTTTTCCATAAGTTGTACAATGATATGCTATGCTTATACAATTGATGGCGTTTTAGTGTTGATTGTTACCATACCTTCAACTGATGTGCTTGATTTTTCTTCCCTCAGAGTTCTATTATTTCAGTCGCGTTTTGATGACCTTTGGCAGAAGTATGAAACATATAGCGGTGGAGAAAAGTTATTTGGGCTTGAGATCAATGAATATCCCATTTTGGTCCAGCGTAAGAAAGAGTTCAACTTACTTCAGAAGCTTTATGGTCTGTATAATTCTGTCATGCGAGCCATTGATGGGTATTATGATATAATATGGTCAGAAGTTGACATTGAGGCCATTAATGCTGAGCTTCAAGACTTTCAGCTGCGGTGAGTTATTACATTGTAATTAATTCATATTTATTTGACCAAGGCCATGGTATTTTTTCCCTGCTTTTAATATGATAAGAGTGACATTGATGCCTTTAGTCTCAGTGACGTATTCCATCTCTGCAATACCATATTGATAAGGGATTCATACGCAGATATATCTGATCAAAGCTTACATAACAGGGACCAAAAATATGGATATTCACCCGATAACAAAGAGAGTATTTTTCACAATATGTATGAACAAAATAAGGCGCTGATATCAATGCAAGTGATCTCTAATTTTCATTTTTAATTATTTTCAAATTGCATATATTCCTTTTCCCTAATTTATCATTCAAAACAGGCCATTGACTTCACACTAAATTTCTCCCAAACTAAGAATAAGTGATAAGATGTATGTACCAAAGACAGGACTAAAATAAAACAAAAAAGTGGATTTTGCTAGGATGAAATAATAAATAGGTAGCCAGCAGTTCAATAGAACTTTGTCCTAACAGGAATTATTGCAACATAAGATTTGATATTACTCCAAGCGAAGGAGGAACCAACCAAAATCCACCCGTCTGATTTGATGTAAAACGTATTTGTCCTTAAATACATAGTAATGTATATATAGATCATTGACCAGATCCAAATTTTCAAAACACATTAAATTCCTTTTCATCTGCTATGCACAATAAAAACTACACAACCAAAGTTATTAATTTTATTTTTCATTATTCATACTTCTGCAAAAAGGAAATTTCCTTCAGTAGCTTCGGAGATTGCAACAAATGGGTGTGATACAAATTTCACCCTTAATAACTTGTTAATGCCCTATATCTGTTAGCACTTCTAAAATACGGTCTAACAGTAGCGGGGACAGTAATGAAAAATAAAGGTGTGATACCACCTATGTCATTGTACTATTAATAGTAGTACCATGACCAATGCTTGTCGACAATTCGATATCGATGCTCAAGCAAAACGACAAACTCCTTTCGTTCAAGCATCAGCCGCATCAACCTAGTGTTGCCAGCGGAGTCACCCTAAAAGGAGGCCCATCCCCTCCCCCCAAGAGTGGAAGCCACCTGGGTCGAAGAGAAAATGGGCGGGGATAGATAAACACAGATAAAGCAAAGGAGAGATCTTCTCGGGTTACTTCATTCTCACTGATTTAGTATAAGCCGTAATATGAGCTCCCTCTAGACTGACACTGGGAGGCCGGAGGGAGATATACCCAGACCGGGACGGTGATAGAGAGGACTCCTTCCATACCTGTACCGGGAAGTTTGGGGGTGGCCCCTCCTCCATACCTCTACTGTGGTGCTCTTGTCCCCTGTCTGCAAGTGGCGGGGAGGTTAAACGTGGGATGGCACAATGGACCAGAACGCCCTCGCACACCCATACAATCTACCACCTATGTCATCGTACTTCTAATAGTAGTACCATGACCTATGCTTATCGACACTTGAAAGATAGGATAGTTGGGAACAGCATTTTTGGTTTCCGAAAGGAATTTACGCTAGTGTTATATATTCCAGATAATAATAATGTTGTCTTACTTTTGTCAAAAATTGCATTGAGATGATAATAGGATCCTCAAACGAATAAGCCTGATGTCATAATGTTTTATACAGTATAACCTCTACTTAACGAAATTCAAGGGACCGATAATTTTCCAGTTCGTTCATCGGGAGTTCATTCCTCAGAGGTGTTTTGTACGTTGCATCACTCCAGGGGCAACGTAAATAATCCACTTCTCGATGTATGTACCTTGAATTTCAGGGAATGTGGTTGTCAGAACTCAATTAAAGGTAAAATTTCCACAGAGGATCGCATACTTTTATCCTTACTGCTCCCTTGCCTTATAAAAAAGCGTAGAATAACAACGAACAGGTCTTTCAGCAAGTCTTGCTATTTATACCATTTACTGCGATTTCTAAAGGCCGGGTTATGATTGGCGTGAACGTCAAACTTTAACCGTGAATTGTTTTCCCGTTGACACCATCCTGTTACGATTGCCGTCAACTGGAATGTGCGTCGGTAACCTTTGATTGCCTTCATTCATCTTTGCTTGGATGCAGATATTTACACGTAGCCAAGAGCCAACATCTGTTGATTTGTTTACTATCTACAAAAGAGCGAGAACATGGATGAGTACGAGTATTATCAGCTTGTAAATGCTGTGATAATTGTAGTAGTGGGTAAGAACCTGTGTATTCAGCTTGAGGGTGAAGTACGCGTTGAAGCCAATCGTAAACCTGCCTTAACTTCCCAGCCATTGCATAACAAATATGCTAGAGTTGGCAAGAGTGGATTCTTATTCTTCCACTTTCAAGAACTCGGTCTGGTTTCACTGGAGTGTCCAGCGGCCACGTCCAGCCGCCGTGTCTGTATGTCGCGGCTGGGTGGTTTCATTCAAGTGTCTTACGTCCTGTTTCCGCAGCTGGGCGATGCGGGAGAATATGTATTTTCTTAAAACGCGGAGAGAGGAGAGCAAAAACATCACCAAAAATTGGGACTGCCCGACTAGGTGCCCTCCTCACGATTGCTTTCGAAGCAGTCGAGATGCAAACGTCAGGTGTCAGCAGTCAAACGCAATGGGTGAGACGTCTCAGCAAAACCGTGCCCATTTGATATACATACATTGGATGAGTACGGCAGTAGTAGGATGCCGGATGCCCCAGTGAAGCCACACCTTAACTCAATACGGTCACGTTCACGATGTATTTAAGGTTTTAGAGAACTGCTTCGTAAATAAAACATGATACGACGTGAGCTCCAAATGTGTTAATTTGAATCGACTTAGTTACCACGGAGAACTTAAAATGCTTGCTTGAATGAAAAACTTGCGAACCCTTGTAGAAAAGCAAACCAAAGGAATACTGGGATAAAATGCGTTAGTTTCACCTCATTAAAAAAAAGACTGCTAACACCGGCAATCATGTTAATTCATGAGAAATTTGAGAACTTGCACCTTAAGGTCAAAAATAGTGACTGCCCTATCCGAATAACCATTCTCTTTTAAATATAATGGTGATATAAATAACTACGCAATTACTTACCTCACCGCTGTGAATTACCGTCGATCATTCAGAGAAAATTTGTTTGCCTGGATGAGGGTGAAATTAATAAACCATGATGCATTTTAAAACAAGTTTATTTCAACTACTTTCTCTTCAAATAAGACAACAAATATGACTGTTTCTGCTTCCCCTTCATTTCCTTAAAAATTGCACTTTCCACTTTCCGGAAGGAACTCATTAAATTTTCCCTACATTTGGAACACATAATAAATTTTTCTAAATTGTCCAATGCTGAACTGACAGGCACTGAGTTTGGACAGTCCATTTCCGGTCCATCATCTTCCTGATCTTCCTCCACTCTGGCGTCTCAGGCACATCCTCAACTTCTTCGTCGGCACATGTGTCTACATTGATGTCCACTGTCACGTATTCATCAAATGATGCGTTGACTCGCATCGTCTGCGCCAAGCCCACCCAGAACTCGCTGTCCATTGAGTCCTCTCTCAAATCTTCACACACGCTGTCGAGTGAAAACCCAGCTTCACGGAAACAGTGAACTAGGTGCGACACACTTCCATGCTTCGCACAGGCGCTGCATACCCTGCAGAATGTTCCACTTTAGGAGTTCTACACTTTCAACACTGTCCAACTGGCGGACTAAAAACTCCATCAGCATGCATCGGTAAATACTCTTCACGACAGAAATTACCCCTTGATCCAGCGGTTGCAGCTTGCTTGTGCAGTTAGGGGGAAGAAAATAATATGCACATTCCTCAATGTCAGCCCTTCCACACTGTGTGCTGTACACCTGTCAAGGAATAATACTATTTTCCTGTTCTTTCCCTCCATACGTGCATCCACTCCCGCCAACCACTGCCGGAATAAGGACAAAGTCATCCATGCATTTTTATTACTGGAATATGGACAGGGCATTGTTTTCACGTTCTTCAAACAACGGGGTTTAGCATAATTGCCGATAACGAGCGGTGGCAACTTCTCCAAGCGATCACTATTGGCGCAAAGGATGACCGTAAAATGCTCCTTGCTCATCTTCCCCCCATGGCAGGCATCTCCTTTCACATTCAATGTGCGATCGGGCAGTAAATTATAAAAAAAGCCTGCTTTGTCTGCATTCAAAATATCTTTAGGGCTGTAGCCCACACCAATCAAAAATGGCAGCCTCTCCCTCCAGCTCTCTTCCACGACAGGGCTAACCGGAGCCTCTTCCCCACAGATTTTTAATGACGTCACATTCCAGCGTTTCTTGAACTTGTAGAGCCATCCATTTAATGCCACGAAGTTTTATATACCTAACTTCGGGGCCTCCATCCTTGCTGCTCCTACAGGATCAGTCCTGATATCGGAATCAACTTGCACCGTGACCAGGAAAACCAGTTGAAGACGTTCAGGTCCTCATTTACATTAGTCCTCAGTTGTTTCCGATCCGGTCCCTGCGATACTGCATTCATAATATCAGACCGCTGAGAGAGAATGGTCGATAGTGTTGACAGCCGTATTTCGAATTTATGGGTACCTTCTTCCTTCTTCATCCCCTCGTCAACCGCTTTGAGGATATCGACTTTCTCTTCCAGAGAAAATCGCCGCCGCTTAACTCCATGATCCATGGCTGAAAAAATTAAATTAAGATTAAGTTTGTGAAGACATCGCACAATTTCATTTGAAATAGTCCTGAGCAATGAGAACAGTATATGTTGGCTTTCGTCCCGCCATCTTACACATTTTTTTGGAGACATTTTTGCAAGATGGCGGAGAGCGAAAAAAGCAATTCTCAGATTGGAGACGTTCGAATTCCAAAACATAATGTTATTACAGCAATAATAAAGATAAATAGGATTATTGAGTTTAGCGAAAGGGTGGAGACTAAATTACGAACTTACCTTGCAAAGAAGTAGATAAATTACCAGACGTAATAATTGCCACTTAGAGCACAACTAGGTTTCCCTTGCAAACATTGAAATTGTGGACACACGAAAAAGAACTGCTCTTGAAAGTGTGACACTCGAGAACAACCAGGTTTCACTCGCAAAGATTGATTATAGACTCACGATGATGAACTGCAGTAAAACTCAAGAACGCCGACCAAATCACTAACCACACCACTGACAAATGACGCAAATTACCGGAAATGCGACTAACTGGATAAACAAAAAAGAAGGAGCTTTCTGATTGGCTTGTTCATACGGAGTCTCTGATTGGTCCTTTTCACTTTCAAAACAGCAAAAACCTCAAAAATTTTCAAAATTAACCTTTTTTTTAATACGTTGAGAAGAGGTAAATATTACAAGAAAGGAATAAACTTTCATTTCGTTTATCAGGAGTTTTCGTAAAGCAGGCGTTCGTACATTAGAGGTATTTACTAATTCATTTAAATAGGAATTTTGCAGGGCCAATAGAATTTGTTCGCTCATCGGAGTACTTCGTTTAGTGGGAGTTCGTTAGGTAGAGGTTTTACTGTAACTCCACAAAAGGGGGGGGGTAGATGTTTCAGCAATCCATTTGCATTTGCAATCCCTTTGCAGCATCTCTCGCATTTCCTATTGACGGCCCTTCACTATATATTATTCACTCTCTTGAATATTATTTACAAAGCAAACTCAGGCAAATCCATTATTCGTAGGGTGTACCTATCCATCTAACATTGCGAAAATATTGACTGGGGACTAAGTGCTAAGAAGAGAGAAAAAAATATTCGATTGTCTTTGCGACTCTGGATACGCAGAATATTAGGTCATTCCAAGAATTGTGAAAAAGCCAATACTTCTGTTGACGTTGGATGTCTTCACTGAATTCAAAAAAGATATGGTACTTTTTTCACAGATTTTTATTTCAAGTCGACCGGTTTCGTCGCATAGGCAACATCATCAGGTACATGAATATTGCAAGTGGCAGAATATATACAATTTTTTAAGAGGGGGGGGGGGTGGGGGGTTGGTGTGTGAGGGAACGTGGATGACTCGATGGGAGAGGGGTGGGTTGGTGGTGGTGGTGGATGTAGGCTAAGTGGACGCTTGGTCAGGTATGCTGTTCACAGCGGGGGTTGTGGCGTCAGGTATTGAGAGTCAGGGGAATATCCAAGAGGGGGCAATGGCTCACAAAAATGTTCTCGTTAGCAATTTTTCCTGCCTTTAATTGCTTCCTAATCTCCAGCTCCTCCAAACAGTCATTCTTCTTCCCTTTCTCTCAAAGTGAAGAATCTCCGGGACAAAGTCGCTCTTGTGGTCACTTTCCCGTAGATGTTTGGCAAAATGGGATCTGTTTAACTCACCGTTTCCTAGATGTCTTCTGTGTTCGTCTGCTCTCACTCTGAACGACCACCCAGTCTGGCCAACGTAGCGACTTTGTCCCGGAGCGACGGAGGACTGGCCAGCGTAGCGACCAACAAGAGTGACTTTGTTCCGGAGATTCTTCACCTTGAGAAAAAGGGAAGAAGAATGGACTGTTTGGAGGAGCTGGAGATTAGGAAGCAATTAAAGGCAGGACAAATGGCTAACGAGAACATTTTTGTGAGCCATTGCCCCCTCTTGCCCCCTATTCCCCTGACTCTCAATACCTGACGCCCCAACCCCCGCTGTGAACAGCGTACCTGACCAAGCGTCCACTTAGCCTACATCCACCACCCCACAACTTCCACCCCCCTCCCATCGAGTCATCCACGTTCCCTCACACACCAACCCCCCACCCCCCTTACCACTGCCTCTTCCACCCCCCTCTCCCTCCTCTTCCCCCCCCCCCCCTCTTAAAAAATTGTACATATTCTGCCACTTGCCATATTCATGTACCTGATGATGTCGCCTATGCGACGAAACCGGTAGACTTGAAATAAAAATCTGTGAAAAAAGTACCATATCTTTTTTGAATTCATTAGAGTGGATTTTCACAAAGTGAAGCCTGAAACCATCGAAATGTCTTCACCGCCCATCTAAAAAAAAATAGGAAAATGAAGACTATGAAATACCTGTAAAAGACCAATCAGCCACAATGGGTAGAATATTATGTTGTCAATGGAGGCAGGCGATACTTTGTGGAATTTAGTTGCACTGAACATGTTAAATGAAAGACTTTGTACTATTCCACGATATGATGTATATTTTATTCCTAAACCTTTGTATATTGTATACCTTGACAATGACGCTAAGAAGTTGAAATAGATTGGGAATAAAATATACATAATATCGTGGAGATGTATACCTTGACAATGACGTTAAGACGTTGAAATCGATTGGGAATAAAATATACATCATATCGTGGAATAGTACAAAGTCTTTCATTTAACATGTTCAGTATATTATGTGGCCAAAATGTCAGTATACAGTAAAACTTCGATTTTGCCTACTATGATTTTACATCATTCTTGTTTTCACATAGTGATATACAAGTCCGGCCGGGAACATAGGGAATTTAAATGGTAAAAACTTGATTTTACGTAGTTTCTTGGTTTTTCACAGTTTTTTTTATTTTACGCAGTGCAACTTCAGTCCCTAAGAGCAAAATAATGTAGATTTTATGTAGCATTTTCGGCATTTCAACTAGGGATGGTCGGATTGGATACGTTGGATCCAAATATCCGAGGATATTTCGTTTTACCAGATACTGAAATCTGATCCTAAATCATTCCAAAATATTGGCTCTAGATCCGAAGTATTAAAATTCACACATCAGCGAATGTGTCCTGAAAATGGAAGTGAAAAGAGGTCAGAGTTCTGATTCTCTCTTTGCATGCGCCGATGCACTACGATGCTAGTTCTATTAATGTGACTGGTTTCAAAGCTCTCTCAGGCGCTACGAAACATAATTTCAGGTTGAGGAAAAATCATGAGGAAGTTCGAAATCTACACCACCCCTACGAGCTTAAGTTTTAAATTGACCGGCTCTCCTCATTTTGTTTGAGCATTAGCCGCATCAACCAGTGTTGCCTGCGGAGTCACCTGAAAAGGAGGCCCATCCCCTCCCCCCAAGTAATGCACTGGCAAAAATTTTTGATCTAAGCTTAATACGCACATTTATCTCTTTAATATGGTTGAAATCAGGTATGTTTGAAGTAACTTCCAGTATAGCCCTATCTTTACTATATCGAATTGTGAAAACTAGTTTTTATCTGCCAGCAATCCATCAGGGCAGTGTGAATGCCGACGGTCTGCAAACACATTTTTAGCGAGGTATCCCACCCCTGCATGAGTTTTCAATTCCTTTTGTTTACATCATGGCAAAAGTCTCTCAGAAGCTGCTCCTTGGACTCTCCTCCATGCTGTCAGAAGAATTGCTCGAGCATGGAAGAATGTTTCAGAGGAAACCATAAAAAATTGCTGGAAATCAGCAGGCTATGGTGAGACAGAAGTTTATGTCGCTGAAGAGACCTCATTTAGGCCCTCGAATTCAGGATCTCCTTGCTAATGTACTTGGGCAACTCAATCAGGTTTGTCCAATAATGCCAGTTATTTCACCACTCACCTACAATCAGATACATGAAGAGTTGGCTACAAATGAAGAAACAGTGAGTGCAGAATGTACCAATCTGCCAGCTTCTGGTTTAGTTGAGGGAGACAGTGACATGATAGATGACAGTGAAGCAGTGCTTGTTCATTCTGCTCGTAGTGATATGAGAGAAGCTTTCAGAAATGTGTACAATTTTTGCTATGCACACCCATAGGTTGCAGAGGGCTACGTTGAAAATCTGAATGCTTTAGAGACAGTTGTACATATAATTTTTGATAATGGGATGCAACAAACTAAAATAAGTGACTACTTTCACCCAAAATGAGTGATTTCATAAATATTCAAAAATTCTGTTTAAATATTCCTTATTCATAGATTAAAATAATATATAGGACAAGGTTTATTAAAAATAAAATGTAAGAGGCATCATAAATAACTACATAGACACCTTGCATTGCTGTCACCTCTTCATAAAGTATTGATTTTTCACACTTTGATTTTTCACAGTGCTCTTATTTTGGTCCCGCCAGCTGCATGAAATCAAGGTTGTTCTGTATACGATTAATAAACAAAAATGCATCGCACTGAAAATCAGAAAATGTTGCATTTTTTATGTACTCCATGAAACATTTTGCAACTTCGTTACTTCAAATTCAACATATTTTGTAAGTGAAACATTTTGTCTGCCAAAAGTGTTTAACAACGATTCTTTGAATAATATAGTAATGCCTGTCTTGCTGCAGTCCTCCTATCACTTTTTTCCCTGCCCTGTGTGTTCTTGCATAACAAAAAAGTGCGTCCCATCTCGGTTTAAAACTATGATACGTAAACTAGAGGAGGAAGCAGAAATTGATCTAAATCCCAGACCAGCCGCAGACTCTGTTGCGAGCGTTGTGGCTGTTAACCGGAAGTAGGACCGAAACTCGTCTTTTTATAAACAGCAAAATTCCTTTGAAATGCATATTTTTCATATAAAGACAGAAACAAAATAATACTGTTGCCCTCGGATATTATCTTATATGCTGTATTTCAGAATTTGGTGCACAATGTTTTTGAAAAGCAGAAAGCAGGACAATTAGGCTTTATTGAAAAAAGCTGGCTGGGCACTCGCATATTAATAAAAAAGCAGGACATGTCTGGCGAAATCCAGACGTCTGGTCACCCTACGTGAACATGAGTATTATGCTCTTCCAGAGCGACTGTGCTTTTGTTGTTTTTTTTCTATTTCAAGTTTTCCTTTGGTATTTGGATATATTTACGTTGCTTTAAACATGGTGAAATGCCAACTTTTGAGCCCTTTAAGGTGGTTCCACCGTAAAATGACTTAAATGTCATTTTATTCATATTCTCTCTACTTGTAGAAAAAGTTGTCCTCTATCTGATATGAACAATAAAATAATACCTTTCCATGCTATATTACTCTCTAATTGAACTTGAAATTACATGGTGTTCAATGGGCGAATGAGAGAAACACGGGGAATAAAATAGTATTTTTCCATAAAATATAAATGCTATTTTTGGGGAAAACTATTTATATGAAGGAAATAATCCAGAGAATTTGAATAAAAATAAAATATAGGCATCTTACCACCTTATTTTGTTAGTTATTAGGGAATTACTGCCGTAATTGAAGTCAAAATGTTGTAATTCGTATGAAATGGAACTGCAGTCGGCTCCTATGGCTGGAAAAAAGTGCTCATTTAAAATGCATTCGTGGATTAATCTGCAAATTTTGTTCCTTACTTTTGGGTTTCTATATTTAGATAATGCATTTCATCAGTGAAAGCAGGATTTTTTGGACAAAATTTAAAAAATGTGGAATTTAGTATTTGTTTTGACTCAGACAGTCGCGGCGGAACCTCCTTAATTTAAAAATGGTATTTATCTTAATTTAGATGCAAGAAATTGCCCAAGGGCATGAAAGATTGGCCTGCCTTCTTAGATCTGAAGAAAAAAATTGATGACTTCAATGAAACTTGCCCACTCTTGGAATTAATGGCAAATAAATCCATGAAGGAGCGTCATTGGAAACGAATTGCAGCTGTTACTCATCATGATTTTGATATCGATTCAGAGTCATTTACTTTGCGAGACGTGATGGAAGCTCCACTTTTAAAGTATAAAGATGAAGTTGAGGTAATTATGCTCTTCCCTCTTTCTTATCTTAAAATTGGTGATTTTTTGGTCTTACATATTCTGAAGTCAACCGTATATGACAACTTTTGGTGGAACGTCATTTTTTGAGAATTAAAATTAACAGATTTACTTTCCACTTTTATTTAAATAAAGTGGACAGTACTGCATATGTTAATTATATAAGCTCAGTGGTCTGAGCATTGGGCAATCTTTGTGGTCTGAGCATTGGGCATGAGGAGACATCAAAAGGTCCGTGGTTCGATTCCCGGCCTAGTCAAATTTTTTTCACTAGTGCTGTATCTCCATCATATCGGGAAGGATTCGCCACATTCTTCACTGCTATGATATAAAAACTATTCACCGACCACCACCAAAATTATGGGATCAATTGGTGAAGGCTAAGGATCCCATTGGCTTGAAGGTGCCAGGGGTCTATCAAATCCCCTGTGAGTGTGGTGAAATCTATGAAATGGGGAGGCAATGCACGCAATTGAGACCAGGCTAAAGGAGTATTCGAAGGAAAATGGAGCCCCCTACCTGGAGTGGAGCTCCTAAGAAACCTTTCTGCATCTGATTCCCTGTGGAAAACATTAGATCTTCAATCACTCATCTTTCTTTGTATGGCCATAGAAAGAGTCTATTTTGTCACTCATTTTGAGTCATGTCTCTTTGAATCCTTTCACCATCTTATATTTAATCCCTGTACAGTAAATGATTTAGCAAAAACTAATTTAAAAATGTGACATTTTTTAAAGGATATATGTATAAGTGCTACAAAAGAAAAAGATATTGAAGCTAAGCTGAAGCAAGTGATTGTGGATTGGAGTGGGGTGTTCTTACAGTTTTCACCTTTCAAAGTGAGAGGGGAACTCCTTTTGAAAGGTGTAGAGACTCAAGAAATTATTGCAACACTGGAAGACAGTTTGATGGTCCTTGCTTCACTACTTTCCAACAGGTAGGTACAAGCATCTAGTGTAATGCTGTGAAATTGTAGAAGCTCTCTGGCCTCTCCAAGTAAAATTCTTCATTAAATATCTTGTTTCTTAGGTATAATACCCCATTCAAGAAAGAGATTCAGCTTTGGGTAAACAATCTAAGTAATACTTCGGAAATCCTTGAGAATTGGTTGATGGTTCAGAATTTGTGGGTTTATCTTGAAGCTGTGTTTGTCGGTGGAGATATAGCAAAACAACTTCCTGCTGAGGCTAAAAGATTTCAGGTACATCAACTTCTGTCTTTTAATCTGTGTGATTTGTTTCGAATTACTCAGGTAAACTTCTATAGTTCCTGAAATAATTTATTGAAGTCGCTGACCCAGGTTTTGATTTACAAAGTCATTATCAAGGCAGATTGTGATTATTAAATAGGTTTCCACAAACTAGCATTTTAAAATTGATATTTTAATACGTTTTTAAAAAGAAAAATAGCAAGTATTTATAAATGGCACTTCACTCCACATTTTTAATGAGAAAACTAATTTCTGTGAATTATACGTTTATTTATTTATTTACTAAAAGGTTGTTAAAAATACAAGAAGTAAATAAACTAAATATGCTAAATATTTAAATAACAGCAATAATACTGAGGAACACTGGTATGAAAGCCTTGAATGGCTCTTCGGTTATGGTATTAGCTATTTATGTTGTGTTTAACTCAGGAGTATCTAAATAATAATCATTCCAATGCATCAATAACCAAAATTATATCACATAATGTGCCAATGTTGGCATACTCAAAGCCTCGTAGACTCGTAACCTCAGAGACTCAGAGCCGCAGGAGACTCGCGGTCGAGCAAAGATTAGGTTTGATTTGAAGTGTTTAACCTTGTTCAAATCTAACCTAAAAGACCACAAAACCCGGATCCCACATTCACCACCACCTGTCAACTATCCCAACCCCCCTCCCTCCCCTCCTGCAAACAGCCCTATCCAATCCCAATACCAAAACCCGACTCCCCCCCCCCCCACCCGTGTAAGTCTTAGCACTCACCCCACCTCCTCTCCCGGAGTATATAAAGAACCCGAACTGTTTCAGATATATGTATACCTTGACAATGATGCTAAAAATATACATCATATGGTGAATAGTACAATGTCTTTCATTTAACATGTTTACATAAAATACCGATTATTTCAAAGTCTAGAAAAGGGTCACTCATACTATAGTTTAACCCAATATGATCTGTGTTATTATGCGACACTTCCCCTTCTAGCCATGTTATGACTGAAGACAATCACCTCGGTGGTGGAACCTGGAAAAGTGGCAAAAAAATTTTAAAATAAAATTTAATACATTTCGTTTATTGACATGTAACTTTAGAGAATTTCCAGTCTTGTGAAAGTTTGCTGCATTTACGTGCTCTGAAGATTTTAAATGTTTTCCAATTGAGTCTTTGCCAAGCAACCTGACAATTCTAGAATTTGTACATGACCGTACTTTTATCGATACAATAAATCCATATTTTTGATACTGGGAAGCCCAGTCTCTTGCCCTTAATTTTGCATTCGGCATCTCAATAACTCGTCAAAATCACTTGAAAGCACAGAAACCAAGAATAAAACTAGGATACTTAACAGTTGTCACTGGAAAACAAACAGTCATTTGACAGAAATGGCCAAAAACTAGAGATCCAAACAACAAAATCAATCTTGTTGCCACGCAATAAATAAAAATATCGACAATTATCATGATGTCGTAGTTGGCCTTGATTGGTGCTTTAAAGCTAGCTATGCAAACATTGAAATGGAACAACCCCATTGCAATAAGGTCGTTCACTATGATGCGAAATTGCAATTTAATACACGAATTCGGTAGATGGATTGGAAAATAGATTTTCGATGGAGACAAAATTCTTCTATATTCAGCCACTCACTCTTAAATCAAAAACAAAAAAATTTGCGAAACTTGCCGCCCACTCAAAAAGTTCGTGACAACATCAGAGATCCGGTTCAGTTTGTAATTCGCTCGCTGGAAAGCGAGGGAAGGGGAATGCTGCATAGCGCACAGCGTGATTAGACGGAGCAGCGAGTGACTTCAAAACTTTTCATGTTGGTTCTTTTACGTTAAAGGGTTAAGAACCCCGATTTTTCGCCGCCGATAATTCGAAAAGCAGGCAACGGATCAAAAAATGGAAAAATACGTCTCTCTTCATTTTTCAAACTATCAGAATTGGCATTTAAAAAACTCTTGGCGAACAAGCCCATTGAAATGAAACAACTCAAAGCGGCTATTCACGCATGCACAGTCCGTATCGTCTTCAAATCCGTAGTCAAGTCTAATGAACAAATCAGAAGAAAATAAAAAAATCAGAAAAATACATGTCTCTTTAGTTTCAAAACTATGATTAGCATTTAAAATCTCTTGGTGAACGATCCCATTTAAATGAAACAACTCAAAGCGGCTATTCACGCCTGCGCAGACCGTTTCATCTTCAAATCCGTAGTAGTGTTATGAACAAAGCAGACACAAAATAAAAAATCGAAAAAATACGTATCTCTTTAGTTTTCAAACTATAATTGGCATTAAAAATCTCTTTGTGAACGATCCCATTTAAATGAAACAACTCAAAGCAGCTATTCACACATTGTGCAGTCCGTCTGGTCTTCAAATCTGTAGCACAGGGATTCCCAAACTATGTTCCCCGGAAGGCTAATGGGTGTTCAGAGTAACATATAATGGCTTTATATGCTGCTACCTAAACGCAATAGTTTAATTTATGTGAATTACACATGGTGTTCCGTTAAAATTTCAAGATTTACGAAGTGTTCCATCAGAGGAAAAGTTTGGGAAACCCTGCTGTAGCAGATTACTTAGAATAAATGCACATATTGGTTTTCCTTTGTTCGACTCACCTCGGAGCAGAGAGCCACCGATCATAGATGCCGATAGATGGTTATTCCACTAATTGTAAATAGAAAGCACCGCGGCATGACGAGCTGTGTATTGCTGGTTACCGCCGTAAATCGAAAGCACCCGATCACATCCTCCCGCGATTGTTATAGTAACACCGGTTATGCTACGATGAACTGCAAACTTCCACATACCTCAGGAATATTTGCACGTGAGTTTGTTTAAATAGAATTGAGAAAATTTGCTTGCAATTTTAATGTTTTTCTTGCGTTCGAAATGTACTTCCAACCATTTTCTCATAAAAAATGAAAATTGGCGTTTTGGGGCACAATTCGCGACATTTCGCGAGTTCAAAAGTCATTTCCCCAGTCAGTATGGAGTATGTTGTAACTAACTACCACTCCTAGGACATTTTTGCCTAAATTCTCAAAATTCGCGATCGCGAAATTTTCCTATCCCTAGCGTACAGGCGAATTCCCTATTCCCAGAGCAATGACATCAAAATTTCTAGCATGAGATATCATAATTTAAAAACCATTCAAAGATAAATAAACCATTAGTCATTGTATTAGAAATGGAGATCAGAACAGCCTGTAACAAAATCACCACATTCTATTGTGCAGGAATTGGAGAATTGATGTGTTTTAACTTTCTTCCTATTCCAGTTCGTATTCCCATCCCTTTTTCTTGGCTGGTGTCCTAATGAATTTGAATCTACCAGTTCATTATATTTCATTTGCTCTTAACATTGTAGGCAGGTGGTTTATGTATTAATAAAGAAAGAAAGAGCCCTTTGGCAACTTGCATAATGCATAGTATGTAGGTCTAATGCAAGATCCGAAGGGCCTGAGCAATACTTCTTTGGAGAAAAACACCAGAGTATGACTTTTCAGACTGAATCATTAGGGTTTTAGGAAGTGAGTAGTGGCAGTGTACCCACCTAACTCTTTTGGTTTCAGAGTAATCAGTAGGGTGGTCCAAAGTAATTGAAGGTCGTCCCAGAATTTTCTCCTTATTTTACAACTTTTACGCTGGTATAAGTACTGAGTGTGTCGAAAGACATTCCTGTAGTATTTTCCATTACCCACAATCACAAATTGCATCTTAAATTACATAAGCCTGAGCTTTCCCTGTGCCTTGAGAGGCTATGGATATCTGAAATACCTGCATGACCGCTTTGCCAGACACTCTTGTTGCCACACAAGCTATTCTCTCCTCTTCCGTTAATTTCTCATCTCAATACGCAACCAGGGTATCACAGTTAATCTAAAATTTGTAATTGGCTGTGAGAGTTACAAGGTGTTTTGAGGTTGTTTAGCATAAAATTTGGGGGTGACGTGGACATTTTGAAGATTAGATATTTTTGGGCCACCTTAAAACATAATCAGTTTAGTCCATGAATCTTTAAGTAAGGGTTCACGCACGAATGGAGAGTGAGAGGTGTGGAAATAAGTGCTAGACATGAAAGCATTGTGTACTTATCGTAAATGAAAAGGAAAACTTAGTTTTTTTTTAATTTTTATGATAAAGTGAACTTCCACAAGGTTGAGCCTGAGACGATGGAGCATTGTATACTCTTTGCTTACTTGCCATTTTTTAAGAATTGTGCCTACTTAATTTAAATTTCCTGTGTTTGTTATTTCTTTAACATTACCTATTCTTGGCTAAATGTTGGAATTTGGAAATTATAATTATATTAATTTTTTGTTAGGGCATCGATAAAACATGGGTGAGAATCATGCTGAGAGCCCATGAAAGGTCGAATGTAATTGACTGCTGTGTTGGTGATGAAACAATGGGCCAGCTTCTACCTCATCTACTAGAACAACTGGAAACCTGTCAGAAGTCTTTGACTGGGTAAGATTTAAGTTAAAGAGAAGATCAAAGAAAAGGGTGTTGTCAAATATTTAAAGGGAGGATGTAGCCCATCACCACAATATTACATATTATGCTGTGTTAATGAAAGTACTAAATGAAATGTACACTCACTGATCATATGATGCCGTGTCATTGATATTTGAATCGGTAGTTTGTCATTGGTAAGTGAAGTCAGTTAATGGATGAAAATAGAAATCCTAGTTTATGGAAGACAGAAGCTAGAGGCAGACAGTGAGCTATTTAGAGAGGTGTTAGAACAACCCAACCACTGCAATGATGTCCATTGGACATCCATTGGATGTCCCGGCTGACATCCATGGACATCCATTTGATGTACTCTGGATTTCCTATGGATATCCAAATGTCCCACTTGTGGACATCCATAGGATGTCTATTTCAGGATTTTGAAAGGATTTAGCAATTATTTCAGATTCTTGGTATGTACAGGGTGCAAACCAACTGCAGTATGGTAATAAGTTAGAAAAAGCCTCATTTCCCTAGCAAAAATACTGTAGAGGGAAGCGGATACGAACCGTCAACGAAGCGGATATTTAAGTGTGCACGAAGCGAATCGGAATGTGAACGAACCGTAACTAAACCATCTCCGAAGCCTAGCGTATGGAAGGAAGTGTTCCAGAGCCGGAAACCTATAGCTGACGAAAATGTTCACGAGTCGGAATATCGTATTGCCTCTCCACTGACTTTGCTGCTCGCTCCAAATAAAAAGAAAGATTAATTACCATTTATCATTTTGAATGTGCTATTACGATTGCGCAATGGCATGTTGAAGTATGTCATATTATTCTACCTCATAGCTTCCGAACGTTGAGGAATCTGTTTCACATGAATATCAAACTTACGACTCGACGCACCTATTTTTGCACACGTTATTGTAAATTCAGCATTGAGAAAGGCGTATATGTGTAGTCACGTGAATAATTGTGACTTTGAGAACATTAATCATTAAATGATAATTCCGTGATAGTTTGAAGGAAATACCATAAAATCTTGATCAAAGTTATTTGCCATTAATTAATGCCAGATAACTGTTATCCTATGTTGCCACATAGTATAAATATGAATGCAATATTACTGCGAATAAACAAGATTTTCCAATTCCCGCACGTTAGCTTCAGCGTCGTAGCTAGGGGCTGGCCAGGCGGGCGGCTGCCAGGGGCGCACTTTGCAGACCCACAGCTAATATTACCTCAATTTATGTGGTGTAAACCAGTACTGTCGTTTCTTTTATTTCTAATAGGAATTTATATTTTTTACGATTTATTTTACATCATGTCCATTTGATATCATTCTGTGGCCTCCGTATGGATGTCCCTATAGGGACCTTCACAGGATGTCATTTGAATGACATCCAATAGACATCCAAAGGATGTCCATAAGGGACTTCTGGATGTCTGGATGTAAAATGGACGTCCATTGGACATCATGCAGTGGCTGGGAAGTGGAATCTTCACTTACCTTGGACAGTGCATGCCAAGGTATGGATGAAGTTGGACGGATATCAAGGGAAAGCATAAATGATGAAAAAACACTGTTTTGTTCAAATAAATAGGATTTCCAATAAGGAAGCAGTAACTGAAACAACTGGAGTATATCACTCTGTGGCTCAGAGACATGGACCATTTGAAAGTTGGAATGCGAGAATGTCTTTTGAAACTTGGTGCTGGAGGCAGATGCTGAATATCTGGTAGGTGGATTGGATCAGGAATGGGGAGAATGTGCAGAAGAGAAGGAAAAGAGAAGACCATATGGAGCACTATGAGGATGACAAGGTCTGGATGAATAGGCCACACGCTGAGAGAATAAATTTGTAAGGAACATAATATAACAGAATGTCCCGTGAGAAATACCAAGAGACCAATACACTGGCTAGATTATTAAAATGGGATTTGAATTAAGTACACGAAGGAGCTAGGTGGGGACAGAGTGAAATGCAAAGCTGCAGTCAGTCAATTTTAGTATTGAATGACTAATGGTGATGATAATGCAGTTATCTTTGAAGTCTCAGTGTGATATCATCACACTGAGACAGCAAGGTAGCCATTACACTGATGACGACTGCCTAGCCATGGAAACAAACCTGATTCATCCCATGGTGATGATAAGTGCCAAATGAGTGTTTTAAATTGTGTGTGTCCAACTTAGCTTGGTCGGGGGTTCCTCCAGGTGAGTACTAACTTGAAGCCAGTGCAGATAAGGGAAAGGGGATACGACAATCTCCGTCTGCACTTGGAGAGAGAGGTTAATGGGGAGGAGAAAGGGGACACGACGTAAGCCGAAGATTTTTGATTTCCTCAGACTGTAACTGGTGCTCAACTGCCGGTCACACTGTCCTCACGAGAAATTGGGAGATGGGATAGGATTAGGGGGAAAAGGAAATGGGGGATGGGAAAGAACACAGAAAGGGAATGCTTTAGGGACTAGGGACCTCCTCACTCTACTTGCTAGCACACTCGTGGCCGAACTCCTTGGCACCGTCCACAACACGACCCTCTCTCTTTGTGGCTGGTCAACTGGATTTATATAGGCTGGACGTGAGTGGCGACCCCTCTCTAAAATGCAACGAGGCAGGCGCTTTATATAGGGGGACTCTGAAATTTACAAAATGTGAGCAAATTCTTTTGTGACAAATGGGAAAAAATACATCAATTCCCCAATCCATGGATCACATGGTTTGCCCGGCTCTCTCGTGATCTCATGGCTCACAGCTTTCCCACTCACATATCTACGCCAAGACTCCATTTGATTAGTGAGCGTATATTTCATGTGGTAAAAATCTGATGGGTAAAAATGGCTTGCATTTTATTATATTGAATGGTGGAGTGTAACTGTTGCGCCTTCCAATGAACACATCTTACTTATTTTGATACTTGCACAGGTACTTGGAATCCAAGAGGCTGCTCTTCCCTCGCTTCTTCTTCATCTCAGACCCTTCTTTGTTGGAGATTCTTGGGCAAGCGTCAGATTCTCATTCAGTTCAAGCCCATCTTCTTGGTCTATTTGATAATGTAGCTGAGGTGAGTTGATGATATGTTTTTCTTGATTGAAATTAGAACCATGAAAGCTGTTTTCTTCCTGCTATAATATATTCTTTTTCCAAACAAGGTCGAATTTCATGAGAGGGAATATGATCGCATAATAGCTGTTTTGTCAAGGGAAAAAGAAAAAATACCATTAAAGAAAACTGTAATGTGCACTGGAGGTGTGGAATTTTGGTTGAATACCCTTTTAAAATCCCAGCAAGAATCTTTGCATGAAGTCATCCGAGACATGGCTTTGTCTTTGAGTGATCCAGATTTTGCTATGCTGGAGATGATAAATTCTTTTCCTGCCCAGGTAACTGCCCTTTATATTAGTGTTCCATTGTTAATACCGACACTAGACACTGTGATTATCATAATAACAAAGAGTCATGATGTGGACAAATAATGAGCAATATTAATTTGATTCAAATTACAGTAGAACCTCACTTATAAAACTTTCAGCGGACAGCCAAAAAAAGTTTCATAAGTGAGGAAGTTTCACAACAGAGGTTTCATAGTAAGGGAACATGAAACCATTTTCAACTGTCCAATTTGGTCTGCTTTGTTTCATGGTTGCAATTACATGTTTGGATACTGGCAAATAAAACCTAATAATTTATTGTACTTACAAGCAACTCTACAGATGTAAGCATGTTCATGTTACCAAGAAAGAAACAATGTGCATTTGCATTCCTGAAATTTGGTAAGATATATTACCAAAGTTGAATTTCTTGGTCTAATATTTAGTATTCATTGCACTTGACCAGAAGGGATTAGTTTTAATTAATGCTTGGCACATTTTGTAATAATGTTTGTTGTCAGTTCATCTTCTTCATACAAGCACTAGATTATGTAGGAGTATTGCTTACTAAAAAATCTGCTGTGATTAATAGTTAATATTTTCCTTTACAAGCTAGTTTTATTTGAAAACAGAATATCACTAGACATGAACAGAGCTTTAACTGAAAATAGTTTTGAGATTCTATTAAAATATCAGAAAGCAATTGGTATTACTGTAGGACCCTGCTAATCCGACCTCGGATGGTCCGACTCCTCGCTTAGTCCAACCAGCTTAGTCACTTATCGGTTTTTGTTTATGTATCCGGTCCGTTCAAGTATACTCCTGTCCATGACATGGACGTAATATTGACGATGTGAATCAGTAGACCAGTGTTACTGTGCACTGGATGTGATTTTATTATTGTGTGTTCAGTTGCATTATGTCAACTAAAAATGCAAACACGTCACACTGTCATTAGCAGAGAAACTAAATGTACTTGAAAGGTTAGACAAAGGCTAATGCGTAGAAAAAGTTGCAAGTGAACTAGGGGTTGGCATGACAACAATTAAGGACTGGGGAAAGAACAGGAAACATCTTGAAACGTTCACAGTGTATCATAGTGAAACGATCATAGTGTTTATTGTATTTTATGGTGTTTCATGAATCTAAACTTTGTTTCTCTTCATTTATTGAAAGTATTTTTATTGCAGTATACTTTTATTTATGATTTACAGTTATATTAGATCCGTAAAACCATAGGTATAGCAATATTTTCTGTTTAAACTACAGTTTTATCATGTAAATAAATGTGCTCCTCTGATAATCTGACCTTTTTTGTGTTCCGACTATGCTCTCGGTCCCGTTGGTGACGGATTAGTGGGGTTCCACTGTGGAAGTTATATATGTATTGTATTCATTCAACCGTTTTGAAATTATAAATCGTAAATTAACCCTAATTTTTCGTCATTTAAAGAGTGCAGCCCCCAAAAAAATGATAAAAAATGGTGGATTTTTTACTTTTCGAAAAAGTGACATACAGTTCCCGCGCCGTAACTTTTTAACAGTGTGTCCCATCTGGAATCTGACGAAATATTCAGAGTGAAGTATTGAATTTTCTACAAAATTCTTTCTTTGTATGCCCTGTCTTTGTATGCCTCATAGTTTTCTTACCGGAGGGCCTCCAACTCGAAATTTAGCAAAACATTTCCTGTTTTTCGTGGTTTTTCAGCTCTAGCTCCTATACTAAGAGTCAGATCTCAATTTTGACAAGCAAATATTTTCGGCCCTTCATAAGGTCTACAATTTTCCCGCTTTCCATTTTTTCTAATCCTCATAGTTCTCTGGAAAAATGGCTTCTCAAATGTTTTATTCCCTCACATCTCCACTAATGGAGATATGACTTAAAAATTTGACGCACGTATGCACTATGACATGCACTTCAGAAATTAGTAGCAAAAACACGTACTTTTTATCCTAAAACCATGGAAAAGAATTTAAAATGGCGGATTTTTCGTCTGGCAGCGGCGCAGGCCTGTGGTTTTCCATTGCGAAAACATGGATTTTTTTCATCCAAAAACCACAGAAAAAAATTAAAAATGACGAAGTTTTCATCCAGTGGTGGTGCAGGCTTCTGGTTTTCCGTTCGTTGCTTCCGAATGGTAGGTTTTTTCTCCATTTTGACAAATTCCTTTTGTTACCATTAAAATTGCCTAAAAATCGATACCTTTCACATTTTCCTTACTCTCACGATAAACTCCCAACAATCTCTCAAAGTCGGAATTTATGAAGCTCCGTAGGTGAGGTAGCTCACTGATAAGTGGTATTAGTGAGGAATTTCCTACCATAGGACTGGAAAATAACTATATAAACAGAGTTCATCATATAAATGAAAAGTTTCATAAGGGAGGTTGGAAATATATGGGGTCTTATGGGGTTGTTAACTGGACCAAAAAAAACTGTGTATAAATGAGGTCGTCGTATATCCAAGGTTCTACTGTATATGTTTCCAATGATTGGTTTATCTGAAGTGTCCCAGTTTTTGTGCTGCTCTTGAGATGATGCATTTTAATAAATATTCATTCCAGAAGAGAATAATTAACTCTAACTGAAAAAAATGTCCCTTACAAACCATTCCAAATACAGTAGAAATTCGAAATTACGAAGTCGATGGGAAATTGGCACTTCGTATTGTCGAATTTCGTATGAACGAGTATCTTTCAACAACATCGCGATGATCACTGCAATTCGCCGGGAAAGTGTGAAATCTTACTCTGTGGTAGTTTATTTATTTACTTCTGGCATAATCCAAATTTAATTGATGGAAATTGACAGGCATAGTGTGTCAATTTTGGTTTCCTGTGATGATGTGATGCATTCAGAACCATGAGATCACAATAGGAATTTAGTATTGCCAAAACTCTGGATATGTTGAATCATGTTTTCGACAAATACTTTTGTAGATTGGCCTCCTTGGGATCCAAATGACATGGACAAGAGATTCAGAATTAGCATTGCGAAGTGCAAGGATGGATAGAACTATAATGAAGAGTACAAACATGAAGTTCTTGGAGTTGTTGAATCTACTAATTGATCAAACCACCAAAGACTTGACTGTATTTGACAGGACAAAGTTTGAAACACTGGTTACAATTCATGTTCACCAAAGGTAATGTCTGCACTTCTTATTCTTCATCTATTCTCCAGTCTTTGTGTTCCTTGGGTTTCCTAAAAGGCACAGAGCAAAATGATCTTGGCAAGATATTGTGAGTGATTCAAATGAGATAATTTTATCTGCTTTAAAAATAAACAAACATTTGGTTTCGAGAGAAGCTGGATGAAACTGCACGTAATTTTCCTTTTACAGGGATATATTTGATGAATTGTGCACGCTGCGCATTAAATCTGCTCTCGACTTTGAATGGTTGAAACAAGCACGGTTCTATTTCAATGAAGATGATGATGTAACGTTGGTCAAAATTACCAACGTAGATTTCATTTATCAAAATGAATTCCTTGGTTGTACTGAACGTTTAGTCATTACTCCATTAACAGACAGGTGCTACATAACCTTGGCTCAAGCTGTAGGTAGGTAATGATTATTTTTTAGTAGATATAATAATAATAATGTTATTAGCCTTCAATTTTACAAGGCAAGTCAGTAAATGAATAAAATGATAGTATACAACAAGGCACAATACACATAACAATCATAACACAGTCTTACATAAAAAATTGACCTACATATATGTACGTGGATTGGAATACCAGGCTTGTAATAATGCCTATAATGTGAAGGCACTTTTGTCGTTTACAAATTCATTTAATGAATAGAAAGTCTTTTTACAAAGAATTTGTTTTACCAGAGAAGAGAATTTTTATTATCTTTTATTGTTTTGATTGAATTTGGTACCTTATTGAAATACCGAATTCCTGTGCATAGTCATTTTTTGTGGGATATACTGTTAAAATTATGAGGATGTCTGGTTTGGTATTTGTGACAACTCAGATGTGGTGTGTACAAATGAGGGTTATTTTTAACAAATTTAATTATATTAAGTATGAAAGAGTTAGAATTCTATCTTTGATGAAATAATTTTTGTAAGATTCACATGACTTCAGGCCATTTAGGACCCTTATCGCTCTTTTCTGGATCGTGAATAGTCTCTCTATATGTGCAATTGAGGATTGTCCCAGCTTGTATACATACATGTTACTCATTATTATCTTCAGGACTGTTTCTCGACAGAAGGCATTCATCTGTAAGGTTTTCAGGAGATGTTGTTTTTCTTTGGTTATGGAAGCAGCGTCAGATAGAGAGCATGCTTGGTGGAACAGGGTCTTTATATATTTAATGAAGTGTTTTATAATAAAAAATGACAACCAGAGGAAACTGATGGCCCTTGAAAGGACTGCCGAGGAGAGCCCTAAAGAAAAAACTAAAGGCATATGCTATCCTGCCTTACGTCACCGGAACCACAGAAAAAATCGCAAGAGCTCTTCGCAAATACAATGTCATGACGAGGTTTAAGTACATTACAAAAACGGCAGACATCCTCCTCAACTCCAAGGACCACCTCCCGGAAGACATATTTGGAGAAATATACCAAATCAAGTTGCTATGGTAACTCCTACATCGGCCAGACCTCAAGAGCACTAAAATGCCGGCTCCAAGAGCATAAGAGGGCCGTGAAAAACGGGCAACTCCACCAGTCGGCAGTCGCAGACCAACAGTGGAGTGAGCCAACGCATAACATAGATTTTGACAGCACCATATTATTGAAAAAAGAAGCCTGCTATTTCCCTTGAATGATATGGGAATCAATAGAGATTGCGAAAACACCGCAAAATTTTAACCGAGAGGACAGTTACTACCTCGCCAACATTTGGAAACGGCTCTTCAATAGTACCGATCAATCACGATGCACGAAAACGGTATAACATAAAAAGGACGGACCAAACCCTGTATCGACAATCCAGCGAACCTGAGGAAGCCAGCTGTAACACTGGCAAAATATTGTCAATCAAAAATGGATAAACGCAGATGGAGACCCGAAAAACCATTCTCTTCATAAAAAAAAATCAGCAGAAGTCTTCACGAAATGGTAGCTTAGGTCATTATTTCTCCTATCGTGCAGTTGTTTTTGTTTTAACTGTTGGCAGCATTTCCATAATGTAAACAATTCTCTTTGGTTAAAACTCATGAGCGGCACCACATGTTATACTCACTGCCGTGCACTCAGATTGGTGGAAGTTCAAATTCTTATACTGCTGAGAGATGGAAAACTGACGTGATAAAATAATGGGATGTAGGACAGGGCCACTATTGTAGCCACTGTCCCTGAAAAATAGTCACGTCCCTAAAAGCTTGATACAAAGTGTTCTCTTTGCATCATGATTAATTTCTATGGAGTCACGCCTGAATTCACCGAGTTGGTTATCCATAATGATTTTATTTGCTACGAATCACGTTTTGTTGCATTGCAACATCTTCAGGTGAGTTGTCGGGCCATCTTTGAGTAAATTCCACAAAGTTACGCCTCAAATTGTTAACTTTATTTTATTTTTGTGTTACGTGCCATCAACAGAAAATTTGTTGTAAGTCTAAGGTGAAATAAAATAACTAATTAATGAAATGTAGAACGTTAGATCTGGAACATCTCGGCGATATCCATTTGAGATGAAGTTTCTCTTTCACACTTCTTAATGTGGATAAAAAGTTCCCAAAATCATAGAGCGATTCGAAAATCACATTTCAATTATGAAGTCATAACATGAGATTCTATTTTTTAGCTTATCGAAGTCTGTAAATGAGGATGCCATTAGATGAAATGGTTTTCAACATAAATATCTCTCAACACCCACGACAAGAAATGAGGGCAAAAAAATTACACATAGATAGATAAAAAATAATAATTTTATTTCTTACTCGAGTAATTTTTTGCAGAACAGAGCTCTAAGCACTAATCATCAAAGTTAAAAGAGACTTGGAAATGAGTTAATGATTTTTTCACGTTTTTCAATGATCGATAAAGCTTCCCTAAGAACTGGGCAGGCGAATTGCTGTCATTGAAAGCAAAGGCATTTCCTGGGAGTGAGGTAAATAGTCGTCCTCGTAAACTAAAGGATTGATATAGATAACCGTTAACGGTGGTACTATTTTCTTCAGTATGATTCTCCACGACCTCCACATTATTACTCCACCTGACAAAAAGCCTTGCTCTTTAGAACTGAAAGCTTAGTATATCACGAACTGACTGCGACATGGAATATATGCTGAATCATGCCCCATTTGTCGTCAATCAATGAGTACAGTAGAGCATCGATTATCTGTCATTCTGTTATCAGTCCGGCGGATTATCCATGCATCATCCCGCAACATTTTCCAGACTCATTATAACTTGATCTCCAAGCTTGTATTCAAGAAGCGTATGTACAGTTCTTTACCCTCTCAACTGATATTGATGGTGATTTTGGTAGATATATAAATAGGTGAAAATTGAAAATCCTGTCAGAAATACAAATGTGTCTGCGGCGCAAATAGATTCTTTGTGTCTCAGTTGCTTGGCAGTGTCCATTTACACTTTCAGCAATCACGTACGGTCTTCTCTAAGAACATGTGCTCTTCAAAGTAGGTACATTCCATGGATCGTTAACAAAAATGCCATGCAAAATCACCTCAATATTCTGAACTAGTTAGTTTGCACAGCACCCATTGAATGATGATGAATATAACAAACACTTAGATTTAAGATGGTTTTCATGCTGTGTTCACTAAATTATTGAAACTCCTTATTTGAGGTACTCAAATTTTCCAAGCGGAAACGCCCTTTGGTAAAAATAGCAGCATTTTAAAATTTAAGTGACTGTCGCTCCATCTAACTCGCTGTGCTCCCCGGAATTAATGAGTGTATCTCTTTAGAGAGTAAGAAATTGCGTGAAAATATTTTTAACAGAAGTTACTGTGGAAAACGGGGAAATTAAAAGAACGGAATGGAAAGTGTAAAGTGGTCTTCGAGAAAGATGAGCACTTCGTACTGGTTCAACAACTGGAAGGAAATAACTTGAGTCACGTAATGCCATATTCAGGAATAGGAGTCAGTTTAAAAGCTGCAATTACGGAAGTTTTGGATCGTATGGATTGCGGTCAGCTCGTAGTCATAGGATGTGACGGAACCAATACCAATACAGGATGGAAAAGTGGAGTCTTAACCCTCATCAAGAAACACTTGGGCCACCCTCTGCAATGGTGTATTTGTTTGCTGCATGGCAACGAGTTGCCCCTTCGCCACCTGGTCCAGAAGTGTGACGGGGAGACGTCAGGCCAATCAGGCAAGACAAGGTCTGATCGGGCGCCAGCCACAGATTTCTGAGACACTACCCATGTACCTTTTAAAGCCAACAAAAGATAACTGCCAGAAATAACAAACCAGCATGAGCTCAGCACAACCAAAAATACGTGCTCGATATTATTCAGGAATTCAGCTCACCTGAATTGCCAGAGAACACTGACTCACTCACGTAGGTGCACAGTGGCTGACAACTCATTGCATTTGTACATCACAATGATGAAACCAATCGCTTATCTGAAGACTCTGGTCAATTTTATCTTAAACGTTTACTCATCTATGTGGTTCAGGATAAGGCAGAAGTCATCTTGTGCAGGAGGTGCGAGGCACTTCTTTGCCATGATTCAATTATCTCGGTACCTAGCTGTAAAGCACTGGGCAGTGGTAGATGAAGTGCTGCAAAGTAACGCCTTTTTTGCCCAACCGGAGAATATCCTCCTCTCCATGATGACCGACTCCGACCACAACATCAGAAGAAAGGGACTTCAGATGCTCCTTGACACGCGGCACCACGCTGCAAGTAATACATACCCCAATCGTGTAATACCCCAATACATAAACGTACCTTTGGGTGGGTTGACACGGGAGGAGCTCGAGGTACAGCCACGATCAACGTGGTGAGTTCTGGGTCCTTCTACTAACGAGAGTAGGGCGGGCAAAGAGCTGTACACACACTTGTATGAATACAAGCTCTGAGATTGAGTTCAAATTAGTCTGAAATCATGTTAATCAAGAGATAACAATTCTTTGCCCTTATTTACTTTCCTATTTCAGTCAGAGTTGCCGGAAGGTCACTTGCAGGGCTTCACAAAAGCAAAAACAGTAGTAAAAAGGTTTGGCGCTGTGCAGGTTGCGTACCTGAAAACGCCTCAAATTTCAAACTAAATCCGGAGCAGTGAAAAATTGAAATATTGAAAAAATTATTTTTGTCACATGTTTCTAGACTGGGCACCCGTAATTTACACTACACCCATCCGAGATCCGAAGAAAAAAGTACATTTCGCTGTCCCCTAATTTGTATTGCAGAAGGCTTTGTTGGTTACCTAGAAATTCACAATCTGCTCTCTACCAATGAATTTGGCTACGGAAAAGGAAGGTAAACTGAACAAGTCTTGTTTAATACTGTTGATCACATTCCGAAACATTATGTAATGAGAGATGTAAAGTCGTGGGTATTTTTTTTATCTGAGCAAAACTTTTGAGGTCATCAATCATGAGAAACTAATCTTAAAATGCCAATTTTTGCGCATAAGAGGTGTTGCACTAAATTGGCTGAAGACATAATATCTTGCTCAGCGATATCTAGAGATGAGCCACTCTGAACATTACTTTGTTAATTTTCGTAAGTACCATGGTATTTTTTGTACATAATTACCGCGACCCCTGAAAATTACTGTAGTTTTCGTTAATTTTCAGGAAAATTCACCTAAGCTTGATGTAATTTTTCATACTGATTCATTCCAATCATTCTTTTTGCCTAGTCTATACACATTTCCTTCATGTTTAATTATAAATTAAGGCATGTACAAATCATTTTTGTAATATCTTACACTTACATCACCATATATATACTATTTGATTGTCAGGCATGTCGATGGGTGGAGCTCCAGCCGGACCAGCAGGCACTGGCAAAACGGAGACAACCAAAGATATGGGAAAAGCATTGGCAAAATATGTGGTTGTTTTCAACTGTTCGGACCAAATGGACTTCCGTGGACTCGGAAGAATATTTAAAGGTCTTGCTCAATCGGGATCGTGGGGTTGCTTTGACGAGTTCAACCGAATTGACCTGCCCGTCCTCTCAGTGGCTGCTCAGCAAATTAGTATTGTACTGACTGCAAAGAAAGAGCATAAATCTTCATTTCTATTCAGGTGAAGTCATTAATGAACCATGTTTACGAATAACGCTGTTACACTACACTGCCTACTTTGGCACCCTAGTATCATATATTGTTGTTGACTTATAAGATGCACAGGCATGTGAAACACCCCCTAGTTTTTGCTACATGTTTTGGGAAATTTAAGTAAACTTTTCATTTCCCTTCGGGGTTGTTGACCTTTAAACTTAGAAGTGTGTTCTCCCAGATGATTTGAACCAAGATGGTGGCTTGGAGTAATCTTGGATGTTGTTCTATTTATTTTAACAAGTCTGATACATAGTGAGATTTGAACTACCCAGCCTTTGGGGCAAAGTCAAGGGTATGCTTATTTCCAATAATTATCTTCCAAAAAAATTACTGGCATGTATTTTTGGCATCTACACTAATATATAAAAATGGAGTGGTGTCTGTCTGTGTCAGAGTATGTTTCTCTTCTTGAAAAATACTGAACCAATTGAGCTGAAATGTTGCATGAGTCTAGCGTATATGCAAAGGAGTGCTATTAGGACTCTTGGCAATTCGGAATTTGCAGCCAATGGGGGATTTCTCCGCCCCTGGTAAATTTCCTGGTAAATTCAAAGAACTGCGGAACTGGCCGTGCAGTAACTTGAACAGAGTCACCCGCTAGTGGTCACACAATTGGGTATTTTCCACGTACTTCAAACTACCGATATTCTAATTCTGTTACTTGAACTTATTGCATTGGCTAAAAGTTTTCTTATCAAATTGTACGAATTTCGGTTTTAAAAGCTAAAGAAAGTTGAAGGTTACGAATGCTCCCGAGCACACTCCGAAAACAACCGAATGATCTGTGACATCATTTTCGCTGTTTACATTTAGACCCAGGAGTTTTCTTATGCTTACGGTGGAAACTGGTGCGGTGAAATTAGTTTTGGACGTTTTTCTGTGTTTGATGTGACTTTAAATGGCATATGTAGATGGTGTTTGTGCCACAATGTACAAATACATCGGTGAAAACACCGAACAAGAAATGCATTCACGCAATCACGACATTGAATGTTTGAAATGTCATCCTTGGATTCCTCAATATCCACCTGCACAATGCACCTGCACAACCTTTACTTCGCACTTTGTATCCTGGACATATTCTTGCAATGACTGTTCACAGTGGTCCATCTCTCTTCACTTAGACGTATCCTATAGCATTACCACCATAACTCTCTAGAGAATCTTTATAATAAAGCAACACTTAAATTAAAATTTGAATAGACATTTAGGAGATGAGATTCTATTTTTAGACATTTCAAATGCAGGGAAGCCACTTATAGAAACCTCTACAAACAATCACAAATTAACGTCTTAAGTGTGTTAAGTATTTGCAGTGTAAATATTTGGCATATTATGTTGATATGTTTCTAAGGTACTGTTTGTTTATTGTTGCATGGACTGTTATGGACTTTGAGAAATAAAGAAGAAGTATTATAATGATTATGAGTGTATTGGAAAAAAATAATAAAGCTCATACACCAAATACATAATTATATGTATCAAACATGATATAAAACAGAAAAGACGATTTTACAAGCAAACTTTAGGCTTACATTTTTTGGACTTAAGCTCAACGAATTTCCGCAGCATTAAATCGCTCGTCCTTCTTCATTAAAACGCCTACCATAAACATATCCACTTTGGGTAAATTATCTTATGTGGTTTTAATAAAACCATTGCACGCCATAGTCTTTGTTTTCAATGAAAACTCTTTAAATATACGGTAGATCTTCTACAGTTACTCACTTTCTCCCTCACAGTTGTCTATCGCTCAGCGAAAATGACGTCAAGCCAATCAGATTTCGTTTCGCAGCCGCGTAAAAAAATTTGAAATTTCGACTATTTTAATCTTAAATATCTCAATTAATATTGAATCAGTTTTAAAACTATTTTCACTCCGCAAACTTGTTTGAGTTAAAGTAACAGATAAAGACCCGTTTACTTAAATTTAAAATTTTGGAAAATACCCCATTGTGTGAAATTCACAGTCAAAAAATCATTTGCCTGGACTGGGATTTGAACCCAGACCCCCCGAGAAACTCCTCGGATAAATAAACTTGCTGTGGAAATTTACAACGTGTTTCTGTGGTCATGCTGTCTTTCACACATTTCCACAAATTATCACCCGATATTCTATGAAATCTCTTCGTATACAGGGGCGGATTAAGAGGGGGGGCGAAAGGGGCGGCCGCCCCCCCCCCCCTCCCCCCCCCCCCCCCGTAATTCCCGGGAAAATAGAAAAGACAGTAATCATTAAGGTGGTTTTCCAATGGAAGTTTTTATTTCACCAGCTCAGTATACAATGTTTAAATATTTTTGGAATTTGGTGTAAAACCCGGGAGACCTGCATCTTCACAAGAATGGCATTCTTTACATCGTTTGTAAACGTTTTTCAAATGTGATTAGAGACCTTTACTCAATAATTTATCATTTCTACTATGTAATAAAGCCACACCAAAACTACGTTCCAAGCGCTTGATTTCTTTTAACTTTCCGAGGGAGGTCCGCCCGGACCCCCGTTTCGTTGAGAGGTATTGCATACCCCCCAGGTGCTGCAGAAAGTAGTGAACCGCCCCCCCCCAAAACAACGACCTTAATCCGCCCCTGTTCGTATAGGCATTGTAAGAATGTTGAAGGTTTAGAAGAGCTATTAGGTCTTATAGTAGGACTCTAATTAAACTCCTATAGGACCCCTAACTTTCTTATAAGAAACGACTATTATAGGGCATCTTGATTTGCCATAAGACATAGGACATTAGAAATTTGCAATCTGACCTTTGGAAAGATGAGTGAGAAAACTGTGAGTTTTCAGAATTTAATTACCTGGCATGTCATTGCCGAATGCTCATCGTCAGTATTCTCCAGGTCAAATCTAACCTTGAAATTGACCATATAAAACGCAGGATGATCTTATATGGATTTATTTGGAGAAATATATGCATCTTATGAGCCAGGAAATACACTATTAACCTGTCCTCCCCTATTTTAGCATATTCTCGTGATTCATTATCATTACTTTCCTAAATCTGATGGATTATTATGACTCTGTATATACATTCTTGTTCGCTACAATACAATTTGTCTTCCTTGTGCTAGTGATGGTGACACAGTTTCACTGAATACGGAGTTTGGGATTTTTATCACCATGAATCCTGGGTATGCTGGACGTCAAGAACTGCCAGAAAATCTCAAAGTCATGTTTAGAACAGTCGCAATGATGGTTCCAGATCGACAGGTTTGTTATATTCCTACATTGCATCTCAGTTGACACAAATTAAATGCAGACACTGTTGTAATATGTTGTAATTTCAATTGTTTCTTATTTTTATGCCATGTGTTCAACACATCACATGTCTCTGTCATTTTTTATAATTGTTGTTTTATGCTGAAATGCATATTGTGATACTCTTATTTCTGTGGTTCACTTCGGTATAAAACTTATTAGAAGTTATCATTGAGATAGTCATTGTTAAAATAATAGTGTTTACCCATTAGAAATGTATTCAGGTGACTCTTCAATGAGGAAATATTTCTAACATTTTTAAGAGATTGTGGAAGTTTATTAAAAAGTCATATACCCATTTATTTTGTATCAATTGCTGTCTTTTCCAAGTTAATAGGAAAAAGGTGTAGATTATTTTTGTTTCTGGCTGAATACTTATCCTCAAAACAGAAAGGGAGTTGTGGTATACAAAGTATAGATACATGGTGTGAAGGCAGAAGTTTAAGAGATTTAAAAATAGGTCATAGGAGGGAGGAATGAGAAGGCTTGCCTGTTAGAATCCTTTCTGCTCTTTTTTGGATCTTGAATGTACCCCATTAAGGGATAGGTACCCTATGTAAGATGTGAATAAAATTCTCCAAAATAGGTACAGTGGAACTTCGATCTATCGTTTTTCAAGGGGATGGACAAAAAAAACGATGAATGTGGGAAAATGAATAATCCGGGAAATAATTGCCAGGGCGTCCAGCGAGTGGAAATTTACGGAAAATGTCATTTTTCTCGGGAATGATACAGGAATGTTCCGTCAAAGCTGGAAATCTTTAAATTAAAGTCAATTATGTGCATACACTAAATAAAACTCCCATGTCGGCGGTCTGAAACGATAGTTGGGAGTTTTATTGATGTACAGTGAACTCTTGATTATCCAGTTTAATTTCACTGTTATTTCTTAAAGTACTCCTAACTTACGGAAAACAAACAATATATTATTATTTTTGCACATAATACGTCAGTTTATACTGCCCTGAGGACTAGCCGAGGCTCTCTTCACCCAATCGCGAATCCTTTTAGCGGCAACTACAGTGAACTCCCGATTATCTGTGTGCATATTATCTGTGTTGCGGATTATCCGTGCGTGATTTTTTACTCTTTGTCGATATTTTCTGCGGTCAATATAAAAAAATTCAATCAAAAAACAAATTTGGATTTTTGCAATCCAATGCGAGCAAGACATGTAAGGCCATTCTTTCATTTCTTAAATCCACCTTATAAACCGTCATTGTTTTCCTCACATGCTCACAATGAACAAGTTATGTTTACCTCATTGTTCATTGTCAGTATCGTTCCAACTTTTGAGCCGTGAATACGCACTCTCTGGAGATTTCTCGCTGGTATATTTGCGATAATTAATGGTTTCGTCCACGATAAACTTCATGACATCCACTGAAAAAAAAAACAAACGGAGAAAATCTAGTATCGCAGAATCTTCGCTAGCACACGCCTTGCATCTAGAATCTTGGGGATCGCATCCATGAATTCCCGGATTCAGATCCGTATCCGCCTGGATTCCGGGAAATTTTTCTTTGAATGTGGCAGTAAGTCTTGAAGATACAGGTCTTCCGGGTTTTACTCCGCGTTGGTCCATCATCTTCGGACGAGTTTCGCCGGCATTGCAGTCGTAAAGTAGTCGACTCAACGCCAAATTTCGACTGCAATGCCAGCGAAACATTTCGTCCAAAGATGGACCAACGCGGAGAAAAACCCGGAAGACCTGTATCTTCACATCCATCAACCTACGGAAGTCTACACAAGGTGGTAAATCGTCTTCATCTGACAATGAGCTATCTTCAGATTCAGAAGGTGAACTTGGAAATTATTTTTCTTTAGCAGAGGCTCCCATCCGACGTAGATGGTTTAGCAGATTGAGCTCCAGAAGCATCTTCCTCTCCCTCCTCAGAGTAATCTTCGGAAAAATTGCCTAAAAATCCATCCCCACGCTCATTTTATTCCAAAAATACTTAAACATCTTTCGTTGGAATGCTATTATTAAAAAATACATTTGTTCTTCATGTATATTTGTGCGTAGAATCAATGAATGTCTCAAAAGGGACGGTGGAGAATAAGCCAACGATAATCCAATCGCAAAATAAAGCCTAAGATACAAGGATGCTGCAAGACAGCCAAAACAAAGCACTAGTCAATGTAAAAATAATCGGAGTCCCAAAATGCCAAGAGAAATTTCCAAGATGACGCGCAGGACTATAAACGAACAAAATACTGTTGAGGTTGGCTCGGGTAATCCAAAGAACACCCTGCCACCAATCAAACGCAGAGGTGGGTAAAAAGTCCAGAGATGAATGACCAAACAAAGCAGGGGTCAATATCAGAAGAGAAATCTAGGAGTCCAGAGAGATTATCAATAATTGGTGGCACAGTGGAATTATTTCCGAAGTCCAAACAGTATGCGATGGGTCAAAAAATGAGCAAGAGGAAACTAAGAAAATCAAACTCAAAAGGCTAGCCCAGTAGAAGAAAATCATCGAGTAGAAGGACGCATCGAGAAAGAATAACGGTAAAGAAATCTGTATAGGCAATAAATCTAGCAGCTGTGGGTAATACGATACTCCAGAAGCACTATCGGGAAGCTAAGGGATAACCATGGCTAAGCTAAGGGATAACCATCAACTCCCAAGGCCAACGTGCCTGGGAGAGGGAAATCCTCAAGCTCACAAGCTGTCAGCAGTAGTGATGGGTCGGTCGTGAGAGATCGAATTCCGAGAGCAAGTTCTCTTAAAAGAAAGATCGATGAACGACTTCTCTCCAATGACCGAGGCGTTCATCTTCACCGATCGCGACAGGAATGATTGTATGACATCAAATATCGATCACGAGACTTGAGACCGACCAAAAAAATCTTGAGTGAGTTTTATAACGAGAGATTCCAGAGTTACTCGCTCTTTCGTGAGATGTAGGCAGTTATTCGATGCTCCGCTCGGTTGCGCTAACAAAGACGCAGCGTAATAACAGTCAACAATTTACATCACGACATAAATATCTTGCATTGAGAGAGTTTTACCAGTTTTGCTGGCTCGCTTTTTAGTAGAATAATAACATCTTTAAAAATGAAGACCGAATCCGTTACACTGTCGGCAAAGAGACAGCTGGGTTAAGATTCAAAAGGAATGCAATGGAAATTAAACATGATCCAGGTACTTATCCGTTTGTTAATTCGCCAAGCAATGCATTATTTGTTACTGCGTTGGCTATGTAGTGCCGTTATTTATACGTACAATAGGTTAATCGTCACTTGTAAGTAGTATAGTACAATACTATATCCCTATGAATTGTTTTCCTTTGCCGCGACGAGTCGTAAATTGTGTGATAATTAAATATCTGAGTCTATGACGTGATCGCTTAGAAATCAAACCTGATACCCATGCCGCTGTATTATATATATACCGGCCGTTTATATAAACAACTGTGATTCATATTGCCAATGCATTTTAAAAATTCAACTCCGCTCCTCTCTCTTCAATCACTTTTTCTAGACTTTGATGGTGTTGCTGTCAATCAAGAATGTTTCCAGTACTTCATTGGATGTCCGTTGGTTTTCCCTTCGTCTGAATTTTCTTCCCATATGTCTTCCGAAGTACCGTCGTGTTAAAATCACCGGTGAATTCATCCAGCATTGTTTGTTTTTGGAATGCAGTTTGCTTTTGGTGTTCTTTCACATATTTTTAACTGCAATCTCATCAGCGAATCCTTTTTTCGGAGAATAAAATTTCGTATGTGCCAATAAGTCTCCTTTTCATTTAGAGGAATGGTATTTGAAGAACTTGATTCAGGGAATAATAGCGTGATTCCAGTTGATATAGGTTAGATCCAAACACCGTTCGAGACATGATAACTGCAAATTATGATTACCCACAGGTAATTTGATTCATACTTTCATCATTGTACTTTTGTAGTGAATAGTAAGTTTAAAAAATGTACTTAGGCTTGATCAGTAAATATCAGTATGAGTTTCCGGAATTTCATTTGCATTTGCACTGAGTGCAGCTTCAATAAACGTTACAATGTAAATATCGTAATACTGTAATTGGTTGTAAGCAAAAAATGAATTACATGAGTGGGCCATTACATCAGCCTTAGGCATCCCATTGAAATGGGCAAGGAGTTATTTCAATCAAAATGTACTAACATGTTTAGTAAGGAAATATATGACTTCATACCACCGATGCTGTGTCACTTTAGAAAATGGCAGAAATGCTGTATGTGAGCAATTAAATAAATAAAGACTATTTATGCGTGCAATAGAGCATCATATACTGTAAAATAGTGCTGGAAATTTGTAATCATCGTATCATCCATCAAAGTGTGTATTCGAACATGGCTTGTACACAGGAGCTTAGACCATATTCATTTAAAATTTAATTCCTTGGAAAGGACAAATTAAAATTTCTGATAGTACTAATTACTCATTGCACATCCAAAATCCCTGGTAAATATTAGCAGGTCAGGTCTTGACAATTAGCAGGAAAATTTAGAAGGAACCTGCAGGAAGTTAGCAGAACATTCATGAGGATAATCAGAAACCTATAGTGGCAAAGAAAATCTTATTTTAGTTTAAAAACTGATGCCTATCTTAAACATTGGTGGAGTAATGCAATTATAGCATTGGACTGTTATCAACGTCTATTCATTCCACATTCACTTTAATTCTTATATTTGCCTGACCATGACATTTTACCACCATTATAATGGTATACAGATAGCTTAACAGACATATATATTTCAGTGGTCAGTTACCACTCCACCCTTCCTGCTTCAAAAATTTCTTTCCTTAAAATGTTTCAATTTAGTTCTGCGCATCACATCCATTCATTTCAATTGCCTATACTTTTCCTACCTCTCCCAACGAAGCAAACCTTTCCCTTCAAAAGTGCCTTTCAGTACCTAATTTCCTATCTAATTACCTACTATCTGACATAAAGTGGACTCCTAAATTTCCTTCACTGTGATATGTAACTTCAATGCCTAGTCAAGTATCTCTTAACTTCTCTTCTATCTTACTTTCATTATCCTTCTCGAGAGCCACTCCTCATATAACTTTAGTCTAATCTCACCCTCTCAACATTAGCCAATGGTTTAGATCCACCGAAGGCTACAACCCTTTATAAAACCTTCCAAACCAACCTTTTGTTTGCATCCTATATCAGGACTTGAGGCATTACATATCCCCCATAATTCTTGAATATTGCTGATACAAGACATTTAATATCTTGAGTAGGACACCTCGTTCCACTAAAATTCTGCCCCAGTTACAACTTCATTCCACTATTTGTTTTTTGCTATTTGTCTTAAGCCTCTAATGGTTTCTACTCAATGACCATTCTCAATCTATACTCTGGAGTGAGCTGGCAAGCCACTTACCATGAGGAAAAATATCCACAGATGCTGAGTGGACTATGTTCCCTTCGTTCCTGCTCTTCGTCCAATCTGGCATGTGTGAGCCTAACAGCTATAATTACCCTTGTTAATTTCTACTACAGGTAAACAATACATCATAGCATGTCCTTTGATAACAGTTGATTAATATTCATAAATTTACCAAAGATCATGACAATAGGAGTCGACTTAAGACTTAATCATATTGGGGTTTCAAGGAACATATTCAAAATAAGCCAAGTAGTAATTGTAAAAAACCTACACCAACATTTATTTCACTTATTGATTATTAAAAATAAATGGATCTATGAATGGTTGCACAACCCTTAGTTTTCATCACCCCTGATGACAATGACTGAGTCAGACATCGAAACGTCGGCCTACATGGTGACCATCACCCGGTTGGAAACCCGAGAAAGCTTCTTAGGTTCCTCATATCAGTGAAATAAATAATATTAATAATATGTAACAGCATTCATTAAGCATGAAGCATTATAGATCAAATCCATTTTGCTCTAAAATTTTGGTGGTACGAAATCCGGACCACCAGCCTCCACGTGGCGTACCTGGCAACGGCTCTTGCCAGCTAATGGTGGGCGTCTGCGTGTGGGGCTAACCACCCTTCACGCAGTAAAACTGGTTCCCAATAGGAATACAGAGAAAGCCACCCACAACCGGCCCCTCTTGGATGGGGGCCCTAGTGGTATTGGGTGTGGCAATACAAATACCACCGTAACGGGAGCCCGGATGCAGTGGACGGAAGCCCTAAGGGGCGACCTCCTCGCATGCCATGCTGCCAGCGAGCCCGAACGCAGGGGGTATATGGCAAGGATGCACTCTTTGTGGTGTGAGATGCATCCAGAACACGACCACCTATCGCAGCAGAATCTGCGCGCTTATGCCAACCACCTGCGAAAAAAGGAAACTCTCCACCAACCGCCAGTTCAGAGGAACACACCACCGGCCAGACCACTCTCCCCGACACAGGCAGCCTCTGCACCACCTGAGGCTAGAACGGCACTCATGCCGCAGTCTATGTCAAATGGAGATGAAGCTGGTCAGGCCGTCGCTGAACTACGAACGCGGTTGTTAAGCACAATATCTTATGATGATGGACAACCTAGGCCGAGAGACATCCACCGGAAGATCTCTCTGCGGGGTAACCACCTGCCCCAGTTGAATGGTCTTATCGACGAAATCCTAACGGAAACGTCGGACCTTTGGACGGTAAATTGCGTGGTCTATGCTGCTGCCAAAATTATGGCTCACTCCCAAAAGAACACCTCTTGGGAGGACAAAGCAGCAAAGAGGCTTGAACAGTTGGAGGCCAAGATCACGCAGGCGAGACAACAGGCGTCGAGAATTCAGTGTGTGATGGAATACATCGCATCTGGGCGAGCTTTCACTCCTAAAGTTCGGCGCATAGCGCGCAGTCTCAGGTACAACCATCACACGCTGAATAAAAGCGTGCTGCTTACCATTAAGCAGCACGCGGTCGATAGAGTACGGGCACTCACCACGGCCCGGAAAAAACTCCTGAAGAGGAGTAGGGGCGTGAGAGAAAATGCCACCTTTCTCCTTCAGCCGTCCCGTCTCTTTCGACCACCTCCGCCTGTTGTTGAATCTCCGCCACCCGTCCAAGAGGTTGAACGTTTCTGGAAGGAAATATACGAAACGTCGAAGCCATTCAACGGAGACACTCCGGCCATAGGCCTCTTTAAAGAGGTTTGTGACCGCCACCTACAAGATGTGGATGGACCTCTTTCAGTCACCGAAAGTGACGTGAAGAAGGCCTTCTCTGGCAAGAAGAATTTCTCGGCTCCAGGAATGGATGCCGTGGATAACTTCTGGTGGAAGAAATTTACTTCCACCCACCAACACCTCGCCAGAATCTTCACGTCCTTTCTAAATGGTGGAAAACCAATTCCACCTTGGCTGACTGAGGGACGCACGGTTTTAATACCTAAGAAGGGAGACTTGTCCAATCCAAAGAACTACCGCCCTATAACCTGCCTCAACACTGTATATAAGGCGTTCACCTCGATCTTGAGCGACCTTATCCTACACCAAGTCCAGCCGGTTTGGGAGGAGGTGTACGAGCAGAGGGGCTCAAAGCGGGGAATCGCGGGATGCAAGGACAACCTGCTCATTGATAGGTGCATATGCCAGGATGCCATCCGGCATAAGCGAAACCTATCAATGGCCTGGGTGGACTACAAGAAGGCTTTTGACACCACTTCGCATGAGCTATTGATCGCCATGCTGAAGTTGATGAAAGTCCACCCTGAGGTTGTGTCCTGCATCCAACGCCTGTTACCACTGTGGAAAACGCGCTTCGTTCTGACCTCAGGCAAGCGGTCAGTTTCCACAGAGTTGGTAACATACCACCGTGGCGTTTTTCAAGGCGACAGCTTGAGCCCCCTACTGTTCTGTATTTCCCTCCTACCCCTGTCCCTTAGGCTGCGACGAGGTAAAGGATACATGTGTGGTGTTCCAGGTGACAGGAAGCATAAGGTCACCCATTTGTTTTATATGGATGACCTGAAGCTGTATGCTTCTAATGCGAAAGACCTTCGCACTGCCCTGGACACCGTACTGGAATACAGTGAGGCTATAGGAATGGAGTTCGGATTGGACAAGTGTGCATCCATCCACTTGGCGAGAGGAAGATTTTCGGAGATCAAGGAAGACGTGCAACTTGTTGACGGGAGCGTCATTCGTCACCTCGAGGACGATGACAGCTATGAATATCTCGGCGTCCCCCAGCGCCGAATGCAGGAGGTTACAGCAGTGAAGGAAAGGCTCACCGCCAAATACAGACAGACTCTCAGGAACATCTGGAGTTCTGAGCTGTCAGGCAAGAACAAGGTTCTTGCCACGAACATGTTCGCGGTTCCTACACTGCTGTATACCTTCGGATGCATGAAGTGGAACGTCAACGAGTTGCAGAACCTCGATAGGGGAACGAGGAAGATGATGACCATCTATAGAAGTCTTCATCCGAAATCTTCCGTCGCCAGATTGTATCTCCCTCGCAATGTAGGTGGTAGAGGACTATTGAGTCTGGAATGTATCCACAACAGAGTTGTCCTGGGTACAGCTTGCCGAGTTTTGAAAAGCAGGGACCCCCTGCTCAATCTCGTGAGTGATCACGAGAGTGCGGGAGCAGGGGCGTTTCTCTTCCAGGCGGCAAAGAGGGCAGCGGACGAAACCGGTCTCGACTTCGACCCGTCATCCGACGGAAGCGACAATGACACGACCATCTTGTCATTGAAGGCAGACGTCCTCAAGCTCGAAATAAAAAAAGCCGAGCAGAAGGCCTTGCTCAAGGTGCATACCGATAAGCCCATGCATGGAGGTTTCTATCGAAACATCGAAAAGCATGGGCTATCGAAGGAGCTAACGTTTGCCTTCCTACGCTCCGCCGGTCTGAAGTCCGAGACCGAGGGTTTTGTCCTCGCGTGCCAGGATGGTGTCATAAACACACTCGTGTACCGCCGCATTATATTCAAAGCGGAGGTTGCGGACACGAGATGTAGGGCGTGCCGAGCCCAGTCGGAGACTTTGAGTCACCTTCTCTCCGGCTGTAGTTATTACGCTAAGTCAGCATATTTAGCTCGGCACAACGCGGCCCTATGGGTGTTATACTTTCATCTTCGACACCATTATGGCATCGACGAAACACCTGTGATGCCCTATGCCCCTGGAGATATTGAGTCCGTCGTGGAGAACGATAAATGCACGATCTGGTGGAATTACTCCTTTTCCACCACCAGGCACTTGGAGGCGACCAAGCCTGATATCGTTCTCCTCGACCACCTCACACGCTCCATGTTCGTGATCGAGTTTTCGGCTCCGGCTGAAACTAACATGGATGCGAAGGAGGTGGAAAAACGGACGAAATATCAAGACCTGCTTTTCGAACTTCGACAGATGTACCCCGGACACTCTGTGAAACTGGTGGTCCTCATCATAGGTGTGCTCGGTGGAGTTAAGGGCTCGCTGCTAAATAACATCAAGTGTATTCCGTCCTGCGTGGCACAGGCGGAATTACTAGTTGCACGCATGCAGAAGGCCGTCATCCTGGGGTCACTCCGTTTACTGCGGACGCATGACCCGAATGCAGCGTAGCCACACATCCGATGGACGTCGGACGTGGCTGCGATTACTGCCCAACCCCTCTCGAGTCTTCGGCCATTATGACGGCAATGAAACCTGATGCTTGCCGGGGACTCGGAGGGTCATGTTACAACTGTAACAATTAAAATATTAATAATATGTAACAGCATTCATTAAGCATGAAGCATTAAAGATCAAATCCATTTTGCTCTAAAATTTTGTTATAAGTGAAAAATCATTGATTACCTACCATTGCTTTATTATCCATCCATGACCCTCTTCTCCATTAACTTCTTCAATTTATAAAAGGGTGTTACCAAAACTATGAGTGCATACTTGACTTAAATTATGACAGATATTTATAAGCATAAAAAATAATTTTATTCTGATCAAGTTGACTTTAAGTCACACAGGAACGACATCTGTACACTTAAGTTGACTGCTAAGTAATTGAGTACCTGGATAACTTGAGGCACACAACTTATCACATGAAATTGTTTGCTCTCTGCTGTTAGTGATGTCTGTTTGGATTTGGAAACTGGCTCTCTTCTAATAATTTACTCCATAATACCCTATATTGGCATATATCCTTTGCCTCTATTGCATTCATACATTACTTCATTCACACTCTCTCCTATTCTTAAGACTCCTAATCTTCCTCCTTTAATGTCTCTTCCACCACATCATGAACCCACAATTTTTTCCATCTTCCTCTTACGCTATTCACTCCTCAATCACAATCCTGTTCCACTACTCAACTCTAATCTATTATTTAAACATTGCCAAACCCACAGAGAATAATCCTTTCATAAAGTCCATTACGGTAGCATGAAGGAAAATATATTTTCAAAATGTCAAAAGAAAATTAATAAAAAGATATTAGCTTTAGTTCCCATAAGTATCCAGTAAGTATATCAAGCAAAAATCATCATGAAATACACTCAGAATCTTTACTCTTAATAATCCAAGATGGTATGTATATTGTTCTAGCAAATTCAATGATTGCATGAGGGAAATAAACATTTGTCACAGTATGCACAGCTGATTTTTCTTCTTTGAATCAAAACTAGGTATGACATACAACTGTTATCACTCATATGATATGTAAACACTACTGTTTTCTGATTACAGTTCTATAATATAGAGAGAACTGGCACAGTGGATATTGGTCTGAAGTTATTGATGGCTATAACCATTGATAAGCACTAAACCATTGTGAAAAATGATAATTGATCAGAGGCTATTCCTTGCAAAGATAATAAACATATATATTGAGGTCAGATATTTAGTAAACATTCTTATAACCTGATTGTTCCATGCATTTCATAAAATCTACAGAGTAAACTAGTTATAATTTTGCCTAGATATAGTATTCCCTACCTGTTACATGATATAGTCTAGTAAATGGCAACTAGAGTAGCATTCAGATAGCAGAGAAACTCACTGACGCTTACATATTTTATTGCATTGGTGCTTCTTAATGATAGCAGCAATATCATCTAGAGGAAGAACGAATGTAGTGGGTTTAAAATTAGCACTGTCAGTGCCAAACAATTTAAGAAGATTCATCACATCCTGCAATCAGTTTTTAAATCCCTACTCATACACATCATAATAACAAATATTTTGTGTGTATTAGGCATTTCTTATAGGTAGCTTAGAAGCAATATATGTTAACACTTACTGATAAGAATTGGATATGTATAACTGTTGAATACCCTGTAAGACATAACTATAATAATCAAATCGTTTTCGTAACCAATTAACATCTCCAATGTACGGGCAAAAGCATTTTGTGAGGGGGAATTAATATAGCACTAAAGATTCAATACTATAACAAAGTGCATTTTTACTGAATATACATTTTATTGAAAGGTACGCAGGTACATATACAAACCATCATTTAATAATATGCTTTTTAAACATTTAGAATCTATGTGGCATTGCGAAAAACATATTTACTGGACATCAATATAATTGACTAGTTTGATTAGTTAAATAAGTGACGAAGTGCATGGTGAAACCCCAACGATTTTAATCGATGGCAACAAACGAAGCATGTTTTGTAAGGAGCGTTTTACATTAGATATAAATCACTCAAGTGGCTGAAAAAATTCATATATTTCAACAAATATTGAGAATAGTAAACGTGAAGTCCTAGTCAGTTCACTTTGGCACGAGAAGAAAACAACATCATGACAGAAGCAACTTCACAAAAAAGCAATCATCGTAGGACTGATTGTTATTATTAGAATCACAGATATATATATATATATATACACAGCGAATGTCTTGGACTCCTCTATTTGCACTAATACTCTGAATTTATGCTTTATATTTACGATGGAAACAATAAACGACGAATATTACGTTAACCTATGAACAAATCTTCGATTTTGGCATTTATTAATATTGTAAGCACTCGACGATCACGAGACAGTATTTCAGAAGCACAGTAACTAAATTATAGATATATAGTACGATGTAAACAAACCTTTTCCAAAGTTGAACGTTCGCTTTTTTACATGCAATTCACTCTTAGACAAACACAGCAGCAAACTATGAGATTATTTCAGGGGGCACTGTAACTTAAAAATCTACGACGTAAACAAACAAAAACCCACCATTAACTTCACTATATAGGCCATTTTTGAAGCACTAACTCTTGGTAAATTTACGACATAAACTATAACTTTAGCATAAGTTGAACATACACTTTCTTCGTGTAACTCACGTCCAGAAACACAACGCAATATTCTGCCATTTCAGAAGCACAGAAACTTTTATAACCTCCACGATGTATTTCCTGTCATAACACATCCATTAGGAGCGTAAGTCTACCTAACACAAATAACCTTTAAATATAAAAATATCACCACAAGAACACACGCAATACATCACAGCACATATAACATTTGTAATCACTGAATTTCCATAATTGCATTGTCACTTAAATACATGATAAACCATCGTTTCAATATTCTCGACAAATATTACGTCTCGTGAACAAGTGAAACAGACTGTAATTGAAAATTGAATTTTAGTGCTACAGTCGGATAATTTGCTTTAAATTCTTACAGCCAAAAGAAAACGTTGATCGCTTCGAACTACATACCAAAATAAAATTTCACTACTAAATTACTATTAATCATTGGTTTCTATAATGAGTTGTTAATAATTTGTGGTCCATAAAATGTCACTCTTCAATAGTTTTGTAATCAAGTGGGATATTCCTAATATTCTTCGTATAACCATTATTATTCCTAATATTCTTAAAATCACAAACCAAGAGCATTGTGTAAAAACAAAACAAACCTTCGCACGATTGCACAATTGCGCCTTCAATTGTTTTCAAAGAATTACCCACAACTCAACGGAAACCGGCACTGAACGAGGTAGCTGCACTGAAACTCTGTGCCTGCTCTGTGCTATCAAGAGCAAAGCTGTACACCTCGGTCATGCTTACAGTATGAAACTCACGAACGACCAGATTTTTTATCTATCACGATTTTCCTGAGAGATCATTGATCGTAGGCAACTTGGACTGCTCACTAGCTGGAAAATCGGTCTCTCTGATCGACGATCGAAGATTGAATCACAAGCAGGAGTGACCGACGCGACCGAAATCTCTCAAAAGACCGACTTTGCCCATCACTAGTCAGCAGGCAAAAGATAACAGACAAAAGAAAGGCCAGAAATACGAGCGAGCGCCCTGTCCCCAGGTTAAGATAACTTCTAAGAATCGTGTAGAGCCAACAAGAGTTCGTCAGAGCAATCGGTGACATAACAAGCCTCTCAAAACAGTGCAGCGAAGCTAAGTTTCTACCCCCGAATGTCACTGCCATACTTCAGCCAATGGATCATGGCGTCATCACGTCAATGAAAAGGAATTCACGTGTTTGTATTTTCAGGACGCTAGCCAATGAAGATGACAATTTATTGAAATTTTGGAAGACAATGGCAATATTGGATGCAATTAACGGTGTGTCACAGGCTTGGTCCTCAGTGAAACCTGTTACACTACCTAGTTCGTTCTTGGCGGAAACTTTTGTTTAACCTCGAAGGTGATTTTTGGGGATTTTCAGAAACTGAAGTGCACGACTCAGAGTTGGGGGGTTTAGTGAAAACAATGAAAGGATTCGAAAATGTTGATGCGGAGAACTTTTTCCTATAGGAAATTTTTTTCCTATAGGAAAATTATTTTCCTATAGGAAAGTGTTTGAGTTCCCATTGTCAAATTACTGTGGGAAAAAAAATTCCTATAGGGCATTTTCAATAGGGATCATTTGAAAACAAAATCAATCTAGAAGTCCATCACTCATCGTCTCGTGCAAAAGTAGAGCAGACGACAATGTACATGTAGCACATTCCTTTTAGTAATCAAGGAAAAGAATTATTTTATTTAGGTATATAATTCAAAATTCAAGGACCAAAAAAATTGGGCTTCGAATTATTCGGGTTCGAACTGAACATCTGAAAATTAACGAAAAAGATCCCTTATTTTCTGAGATAATCACCATACTCCTATATTCTTCGATAAAAAGGCAAAGAATGTGCACTAAAATGAGGAGTTAATGGACGAAATTCTTCACGTTTCTCAGATTCAAGTGAAAGTTGGAGAAGTATGCAATATCAGACGCGATCACGCGGAAAAAAAAACAAAATTAATGTTTTTGGGTATGTATCCAGTAATATCACACAAGGTGATTTTGCCAGGTCACCAAAATTTTCACCGTAGACCGTAGTCCTTAGCGTACCGCCGCAGACCTTTAAATTTACCAGCCTGCAGTCTGCCCATTTCCAGACTTTTCTAAGATGAAGAACTGCTGCATCATCATCCATGCCCACTGGAAGTCCCTTATCAGTTACGACCTCGAACCAAAAGTATCACACTTCACCAATTTCACTCATCGCTTTCCCACGCCCTAACTTCTCACGTGGCTTCCAATAGTGGAGGGGCTTGGGAGAGGGGAGAGAAGAGTAGGGGTGGAGCATCACGTCAAGGTCAATGACGAAACCCAGAATCCCTTAGCCCTCCAAAAGAAGCTCGAGGGTCCCCAAGAAAAATTACTGGATGTGTTGGACAGACACCACCCAGAAGTAGTCCCTATATCTTCAGTATTCCTTACCTCGTGATTCAGATTCGAGTTTGGGGAGATGGGACAAGAGTAGATGGGAAAAGTGTAAACAAAGCTGAGAACCATGACTCATCAGTGATTCGGGGCAAACTAAAGAGTCCGGGGATGCACGTGAAGCGAGATGGGAGGAGCGGCTACCAAACAATAGAAGTGCTTATGCAGGGAAAATGGTTAAAGGATATCGCACCATCCAAAAAATAGTACTCCACCGCTACTACAGCAGATGAAGGATGAAAAAATATCTCGTGATGGTACCAAGCGAAGAGCACCGTCATTTCCGTGATTGTCGACTTCCTGGCAGTTTTCCTCTTCTTGGTCTCGTTACCACATTTATCTATTTGCTCTCTGATCTCGTCCTTTTTCGCAAAAATTGAATTTAATGTGCTAGCCGACAACCCAAGGCACTTTGCTATGTCCACACGCTTCTCCCCCTGATTTTTTTATACTTCTTCTACTATTATGAGACGATCTCGCAAAGTTCTTACTTTCCTCTTTGGATGAGTCATGATCCGAAGAAAAATTAAATGAAACTTATAAACAAACAAAAACTGACAGCAGTAAGTGAATGAAAACAACGGATGAATGCACACAGAACCACTTGCAATGAAATGAACTCGGGGAATGAGGCTATCACGGTCACGGAGTCGACTACAAAGTGCACAACGTGATTGTGTGACTGTATCTCCAACGTATTAGTCTTAAGAGATGGCAGCGCAAATAAAACAGTAAATTTTTCATTTTATTTTTTTTTCAAACGCAGTATGCGGGAAATGTTGCGGCGGGACCGTGATATATAAACGATCGTTGTGGGAAAACGATACTTCGGAGAACAATGCATGCGGGAATAAATAGCTTTACCGAAATGGAGCTTCATATGGGACTAAGAACGTGCGAACGATAGTAGCGGAAAAACAATTCTAGCGGGAACGATAGATCGAGGTTCCACAGTACATTGTAAGTAGAGTAAGTATACATGATCTGAAAATGTTATAGTATTATGGTCTATTTTACTCTAATTTTGTATGGAATTGTAATATGGGGATCATCATCCTCATTTAATCAGGTATTTTTAATTCATACCTAAAAAATAATTAGAATCATGTGTAAGCAACATTATCATGCACATTGTTGTCCTCTTTTTAAATACTTAGGAATACTAACTATATCTTGTGTATACATTTATCATGCAGTAATTTATGTAATGACAAACAAGAATGACTTTATAATGAGTAATAGTTATCGCACTTGTTACAACATACTGGAAGATGTAAAGATATACATGTGAAATCATTGATCCTGTCTATGGCAACCAAAGGGCCAACATCAATTTACACAAAATTGTTCAGTAACCTACCTAATTATTTAAAAAATGAACACAGAATTCCTCTGTTCAAGAAAATTTTATTTGCATATCTGGTTGTCGAGTGCGATTACAGTGAAAATGAATATTCATCTGTAACTTAAGTGTATAAAACTTTGACATCATATTTGTATTTTTAATAGTTAACATAATTGCTTTCTTGATTGACGTGTCTTGTACCCCTGCCAAATGTATTTCAATACTATCCATTGTGTCTGGTGAGTAAAGAAATATAATAATGATAGCTAGCTAACACACCTGATCGGTAATTGGGAGATATGGGTTCGAATACCAGTATGATTTTTTCATGGCAAATTTCATCCCTTTGGAGTGGGTATATCTTTGCACCTGTGCAAATGACTGCATGTGTTGTCATTTTTGTATATCGCTGGGATTATAATATTTAGTGTTGTAATGAATGCTACTCTCATCATTGATGTTCTCAGCACCAATACAGTAAACCCCCGCTTAACGATGGTAATCCATTCCATAGCACCAATCGTAATGTGAGTTCCATCGTAAAGTGAATCAGTATATTACCAGACGATGGATCAGTTTAACTACATAGTCGCCAGTGCATTCAGTGATACACAATACAGTATAGGTACGAAAGATGCTGGAATCAAATGATTTAAAATGTTATTTAACCTATATTCAAACTTTAATCAGTTGTTGTAAATTGTCAACACATCGCATATCATTGCATGAATATGCAAGACGCACCTCGCCTCCGTACTCACCGTTTAACTGCGAGCCAATCTTAGCAACTTAATATTTAACTGCATTTTCAAGCAATGGGAAGTAAACATGCAATAGACTTTATTCAACTTTAATTATACCTCTGCTTACTACTCAGCATCGGCAACTTTCTTTTGGTCTCACACCATCATCTCTACATCGCAATTACCTTAAGGATACCTGTAGAAACGCATCCATAGAAAGTGATGTTGCGAGCTTACTAAAGGTATGTACACAAAATTAGGCATTGAGTTATGACAGAAATAGGCCAAGTATGAGTAAGAAGTATCTTATAGTAATGCATAGATTACAGATGGATCAGTCAGTAACCTTTCCACAAATAACAATTTACATGTGCATCACTGTCTTGGTATGCCTGTCATCCACTTCCGAAGATCTTCCTTCTCCTTATACAGGGTGTCTGGTGACCTGGAAAACCTTGAAAACCTGGAAAACTCGGGGAAATATCTTGTCCTAGAAAAACTTTTTGTATTTTTCCAAAAAACCCTGGAAAATGCACCGCATCCGATTTCCATTTAGGCAGAGAGAGAGGTTTAACCTGCGCCTTTGATTGCATTATGCTCTGCTCACAATCAGCGTAGCCTTGTGCTCCCTGTTCATTTCATATGCTTTTCGTAGCTTTGTACCTGCTTGCAGCTTGTGCTTCATCACCCCAACCCTGTCTTCCTTCGTGCAGTCCCGGGGGCGATTGCGTAACAAGACAAATTCCACACGGAATAATTCCCATGTAAAATGACCCCAATGAGTGGAATTTGAATTGATGCCGATGGTATATCTGGTATATCTCTGTCAGCGGAAACAGAATTCCGCCAGGAAATCTTGATTCCCTTTGAAGACCTGTACGAATGAAATTCTTGGTGTTGCCAAATTTACGAGAAATCTAAATGTCTGCGCATGTGTGGTGGCATTTACCGCAATTATACGAAAACCATTCGGCCGACAACCTAAATGGGCATTGTTATATAATTGATAATCTCAACCCTCCTAATTTTTGTTTGCCGAAATGTTTTTATACATTTTGCGGTCACTGCATGTTGAAATCATGGCCCTTGGGTTTGAAATCAACTATACATGGGCAACCCATGCTAATTATAATTTGTGTATTATCCAATAAATACAACTTTGTTCTAATTGAATTCTTTCGGGTGTTAGATCCGTACCTGTCACATAGCAATTAATTCACAGTTTTCGAAATGCTGATGCAAAGTGCAGTGAAGCCTTAGCGGAGAAGAGGAAAGGTTCCCAAGGCCTAAAGAGAAAAAGAATAAGAAAGATGTACTGCAAAAGGTTCAAGAGCTCCAAACCTAAGAAATGTAATTTCTTGAAAAGCCGAGAAATTTGTTGCTCAAGTTGAATCAAAATTGAACTCATTGAAAATAATCACACTTGTGTCTTCTTTAAGTTACAAGTTACTAGAATCATACTTGTCTGATTTTAGTTTATTGTGTTCAAATTGCACCTGTCTCAAAATTTTGTTGTTAGCTAACAGTTGTTATTTGTTGGTTGGAATAAAATCCGTAATACATACTCCACAATCCTTGTATACTCTATTATTCAACTCAAAGTGGGTACGTAATTTCTCTTATTTTTCATTTTGGCAAAATATGCCGATTTTATTAGAAATTCATTAAAAATATGTTAGAAACAAAGAGCAATAAGACCCTGGAAAATGCAAAAATTTGCATGGAAAACCTGGAAAACTCAGGGAAAAAAGAAATTGAGATTCACCGGACACCCTGTGTATACCAAACCAGCAGCATTGGTATTGATCTCCCGGTCAAGGTTATCCCTTGAAGATTGAATATCCGAATAACAAAAGAGAGGCCGCAGCAGAGGCCCTTCACTCAAAGCCCTTTTCTCAGAACAGCTGACCTGGCTCTTTGGGGCGGGGAGAGTTATTGGGGGTTGGTTGTTTACTTTAGGGACCCACAACCTTCTTAGGGGCATCCATACATCGAGAAAGAGAACTGGAAACACACAAGAAGAACACTGAGGAAATAAAGTGCTAACATGAGTGCCCTCATCGTGTTTCTTCATTATCTCCTGCTTCATTTTATTTGTTATTTTCTGCTTGAGCTGCACTTTTAGGGGGCATGGTAGCAACAGAAATTTCCCACAATAAACCACCTACTGGTGGTAAGTTTTGTTATCAAATGGTTAATGCTGTTGGAAAAGAACAAGGTGATGACTAATATTCATATTTTGGTTGAGAGCATCAGCGACCTAGATGGAAGTGTGATGCAGATGGTCTCAGTATCAAGGTGCGAGGTCACAAAGGGCGTGAATTTCAATGCAAATTTTGATAAGCAATAACAGTTTTTCACCACCATTCACTGAGAAATGTTACGATATAATTTAGGTTGTTCCATTGATGTGATTTATTATCTAGCAACAAATGTATCCATACAGTAATCATATCGCTTTGTTGGTAGGTAATTTGCTCTTACAATAAGTTACTCTTCCGCAGAAGTTCTCATATTTTTCCAAGTTAGTAAACAAAATGATGTGTCTATAATGGCTAATGAAAGCCTTTATTTGAATTATCATTGATGTGATCTTGACTACGTAAGGAATGTTGTGTTCTCTTCCTGGCGCTGATTGGTGGCAGCGCTAGTCACCGCAACATTTGCTTGATTTGCTCTAGTCATGGAAACAGCTCATAATAAATAACACATATCATTAAATATGTAAATATTGCTATGATAAAAAATGCAGTCCGTTAGCAAATAAGGCTTAGAATACTGAATGAATAACAAATTATGGCCGCAAAAAATTGTCGAATTGGGAAACTTTAAAGGGCGCATTCAAAATCAGCGAGCTTTGAATTTCCTAGCATGCAGATCGTAAAGTGAATCCATCGTATAGCGGGGGTCCACTGTATATACTTTGCATTGTTTAGTGATTGATTTCAGTTTTAAGTCTGTGGTTCTCTTGATAACTTGCTTTAATTCTTCAAAATGTGTAAGTTGAAAAGGTATGAATTATGGTATTATTTCCTCAAAAAAAGTAATATCTATGTATAAATCTCTCAAAAATACTTGGAGAGACCTCTCTCTTTTGAGGAATTAAACTATTTTAGATTTCCTGGAACACAATAATTGTAATTATTCTTTTATCTTTTATTTGAATTACAGATTATTATGAGAGTAAAACTCGCCAGCTGTGGTTTCAAAGACAATATTAATTTGGCGAGGAAATTCTTTACTTTATACAAACTTTGTGAGGAACAGTTGAGCAAGCAGGTGCATTATGACTTCGGTCTTCGTAATATTTTGTCTGTATTGCGAACTCTTGGTGCTCAAAAAAGAGCTCGACCAAGTGAAACTGAAGAAACAATTGTCATGAGAGTTTTGAGGTGAGTGATCAGCATTTGGTTGGAACTTAACTTGGTATCTCTTTACATTTAGATGCCACGTGAAAGGAAATTTTTAATTTTCAGTTTTCTGAAATATTTTGCCAAACCTATATTATTCCCCAAAACATTTTGGATTACATGAATGTTATGAATTTATTTATGATAAAATATTGTGTAGGTATTCATGATAAATGATTTTTTATTTCTTCTTCTTCGTGCAGTTAATATTATTTTAATTGGCTTCACTTAGGAGATACTTGTATGAAGTAGATTGGTTCTTTAGGGAGCCTGGTTTCTAGTGTGGTGGGCTGCAATAGAGGGGTAGGTTATGAAAGGTAGGGTTATATGGGGAGTGATGAAAGGCTGGAGAATGTTTGAACCTTTATGGAGAAGATAATTCAAGGATTGGTTTGGACAAAGGTTTATTAAAAACTTGCTTCCAAAAAATACTTAACCGCTTCCCTGACGTGCTTCCGAGATCGTACAAAATCTGATGCTCCTGAGGATACTCGGGCAAGTCCTCAATGTCCATATCTTTCTCTTTGCACCCAAATATTCTCTCTTGACCCTAGTGGTTTATGTTCCTGCCACCTTGTGTGCTGCTGTCTTGCGTCTGGAGCCATTCACGTGGCTATTGGCGTTTTTTTTTCAAATACATAGTGATTTACGATGTTAGAACAATGTTCATTTTTAGTAATATTTCTAGCGAGGGAAGGGTCAGAACATGATGTTCTGTTATGTACAGCGGGGGTATACCAATCATTCCGTTCTCTTTCAGGGCAGGCAACATTTTATTTCCTCATTTTTTTGTATTTGATTTCTCGAGCGCTGCCCACGGCCAGGGGTGACCAGCCCCTCCACCCATGGCTTGCCGGTTGGTCCTATGTGCTCAAAATGAATCTCTCTCTCTCTAATACACCCACTACAAAAGAAAACAAAACACACTCAATATTATTGCCTCATATAATTAAGCCTCAAGTACGTGGCTAAATGGACTTTTCCCCCCATTGTTGGGACAACACGCAAAGATAAAAGAAAAGAAAACTAAGACATATTTGTGGATTGGATCTAAACCATGTTAGATTTTACACAGAACAAATATTTAATATAAGACACTGTCTCCAGCGTTACTCTGTGGAACTCCTTCATTTTAATAATAAAAAAGCACTTGGTTGTTATTCCACACTTTATTTTAAGGAAACGACCCAGGTTTCAGCATATCATACCAAAGATATCATATACATAAATATAATTAATATAATTTTAAGTCATTTTTAAATACTTGTAAAATCGTTTACGTGATATAGGACTGCAGTCATATCACCCTTACATATTTACAAAAAATATTGAAAGTTTATGGTTTTTATTGATTTTTATCGAACTTTAACAGCAATGCATGACCGGAAGATATATAAATTAAATTTTATTTTATTCTTTATTGTCCATACCAATGGCAACTTTTGCGTGCTATAGCATTCCGAAATAAAATACTTTATTTTTTTCGAACCACCCTACTGTTGAAGTTGTCTTCATTTTTGCTTATGTCAATGCATTTTGCATGGGAAAATGACAAACATCATTAGCCAAGCGCAAGTGACCTAACCTATGGATAAGATATACAGCCGGCCAAAAGAATGCATCGTCACTTACTGACCTGGAGAAGCCGACTGCAACACCGGTGAAACTGTCATCCGAAGAATGATGGACCTACGTGGAGTAAAACTCGGAGGACCTGCATCTTCACATCCATCAACCCGGGGAAGCCTACACAAGGATAACAGCCCTTTGGTTCACAAGGAGCTTAACACTCCTGAGTAGATAACAACCTGATGCAACCTTAGAACACAAAGAGTCAATATGAGCCTTTCAACTAAGGAATTCATCATGGTTGTTACAGATCAGGGAAACGTCAGGGACTTTGAAATGGGTAAGGGAAATCAGGGAAAAGTCAGGGAATCTCGTCCATGGGGTCAGGGAAAATGTAATTGATGTCGCACGATTCAAAAGAACCGCTGCGCTGCCAGCTGGCTGAGCTGGCCTGGGTCAGCCGGGCACCAAACTAGTTCGTCTTTCCATCGCACAATGCTCCGCTGAGCTGAGGAACGTTACTAGCCATTGCTAGCAATTTTTTTTTAAAGCATTGGTGAACAAGATATTAGAAAAGTTTCCACTTCAGTACAAGATTTACAAGGCTATCACGTTTTGAGATCCGGAGTTGATAGTGAAATCTGAAGATGCAGCTCTTGCTCGCTTCCATAACTGCCTCTCATTGCTGCAGCTAAGGCAGTGGTTCTCTGCTTTGAGTGTGACTCGCTAGAAGCTGAGTTCAAAACTTCAATTAACAAACCTGCTGTCTCTGTGTGCTTGAAAGAATATGACCGAGACCACACCCGTCTTGATCACTTTTGGAGGCGCATTTTAATGTCGCAGAAGTGCTCTGAATTAATGGTACATTTGATCCACATGATTTTACTATTGAACCATGGAAATGCCTTTATGGAGAGGGGATTTTCCATAAACAAAGAAGTCATTATTGAAAACCAACTCCCACAAACACTGGTCATGCAAAGGCAGGTGTACGACACCGTGAATTTGGCCGGCAGAATTCTTAATGTGGAAATTAATGACTAAGTGATTTCAAGAGTGCGACGTGCGCGATGTCCAGAGTATGAAGATGCGCGAAGGGAGAGACCGAAAGAAGACAAGGAAAAGGTACTGAAGAGAAAAGATGAACGAATGATTGGGGAAGAAGTTCGAGAATTAAGAGCCAAGAAAACCAAACTTATGCTAGAAAACCAATTGGAGTGCAACGCTATCAACGAGAGGCTGAGAGCACTATGTGGCCGTGTGATTTCTGTGATGTTGTGGTTAGGTATGTTCTATATCCACATCCCTGAATGTAGACTTTTTATTTGATGTGTCAATTTAAATTTGACACCATATTTTGACATTCATTTGTCTGTAATTAAGTTTACAAAGTTACTGTTTTTTTATGTGCTCATTGTAAATACTTTTTGTTTGATGTGTCAATTTAAATTTGACACCATATTTTGACTTTTATTTTACTGTAATTAAATTTACAAGTTACTGTTTTTTTATGTGCTCATTGTAAAGAAATAAGTTGTAAAAAGAATTTACATATGTATATGTTTTTGAAGAATTTTGTATTTTATTGACTCTTACCCTTCAAAAATGTTATGTAACGATCGAAAGGAGAGTGAAAAAGTGAGGGAAAATGAAGATTTTGGTCAGGGAAAAGTCAGGGAATTTGAATTTGGGAATCTTGTAACAACCCTGTTCATCAATGTATACACCAAGAAACTTAAAAACACTAGAACTAGCCACTAGGTACCTACCTTATCACACATTTTCAGAAGGGGACAGGACAAGATTTTCTTTTGAAGGAGATGGAAGTGAATAAAGATACATTTCCTTTTGATTGATTGCCACATAGTTAGCATTACAGATCACTTCGTCTATTCCCTGTTGAAGAATACTAAGATCATCATGATCTTCATAAAACAAATGACACATCAGCATACACAACTAATTCTCCGGAGCAGACATAGGAGGGTAGGTCATTTATATACAATATGAAGAGAAGGGATAATCATTAAGCATAAATCATGAGCCCCATGAGAAATCGTTTTGATATGCAATAAAATATACTTTAACAGGGTGTCCGGCGACCTGGAAAACCTTGAAAACCTGGAAAACTCAGGGAAATATTTTGTCCTGGAATACTCAGGGAAAACTCAGGGAATTTTTGAATTTTTCCGAAAAACCCTGGAAAATGGATGGCAGCCGGTTTCCATTGAGTCAGAGAGAGAGGTTTAACCTGTGTCTTTGATTGAATTATGCTTGGCTCATAATCAGCGTAGCCTTGCGCTCCCTGTTCATTTCATACTCTTTTTGCAGCTGTGCGGCCGCTCGCAGCTTGTGCTTCAAGTGTGTGCAATTGCATAACAAGGCAAATTCCACATAGAATAATTCCCACGTAAAATGGCCGCTACGTATGGAATCGGAATTGATGCCAAAATGCGATTGTATATCTCCTTCAGCGGAAACAGAATTCCGCACGGAAATCTTGATTCCGTTCGAAGAGCCGTATGAATTGAATTCTTGGTGTTACCAAATTTACGAGAAATCTAAACGTCTGGGCATGCACAGTGAAATTTCCCGCAAGTATACGAAAACCATTCGGCTGGCAACCTAAATGGATAATTGGGTATTGTTATATGATTGATAATCCTCACCCAATAATCTCAACACCCCTCATTTTAGAAATGTTTTTGAAGGAGCGGAAATATATTTTGCGGTCACTGTGTGTTGAAATCACAGCCCTCGGGTTTGAAGTTGACAGGCCTTTGTACAGGGTCAACCCAAGTTAATTATAATTCGTGTATTGTCCAACAAATACAATTTTGTTCAAATTGAATTATTTTGGGTGGTAGATCCGTACCTATAGGTACACTTTGTGATATATCAAAAAGCAATTAATTCACAGTTTCCAAAATGCTCATGCAAAGTTCAGTGAAGCCTTAGCGGAGAAGAGGAAAGGTACCAAAGCCTCAAGGGAAAAAGAATAATAAAGAGGTACTGAAAAAAGTTCGAGCTGCAAACCCAAAAAAAAACAATTTCTTGAAAATCCGAGAAATTTGTTGCAGAAGTTTAATCGGAAATGCACTTGTTGAGAAAAATCACACCAGTTTCTTACAGTTAACCGTTTTTGTTTATTTGTTGGTTGAAATGAAACCCATATTACTCCACATTCCTTGTATATGTACTCTATTATTTAACTCAAAGAAGGTAGGTTCTTGACGGAATTAGCTCTGATGTAGTTAAAGTGATATCAGGTGTCCCACAAGGAAGCGTAATCGGCCCCCTTTTGTTCATTATATACATAAATGATCTATGCTCTCGAATTAGCAGTAAAATACGTCTATTTGCCGACGACGCTGTCATCTATCGTGAAATTAGTGATCACTCTGACTTTAAAACTCTATCATCGGATTTAAACAACGTTCATGTGTGGAGCCAAGAGTGGGGACTCGAACTTAATCTGAGCAAATGCACGGCGGTACATTTCTTTCGGAAGTCGTCCAACTATACCCATGTATATGCTGTGGATGGTGTTAACATAAAGGCGACAAATGAAGTGAAGTATCTAGGAGTTACGATAACTTCGGACCTATCGTGGGGAGCACATATAAGAAATATTTGTGGCAGAGCTCTGAAGAAGCTAGGATTCGTCAAGCGTATTGTGGGAAGATTTTCGGATGAAAAAGTAAAAGAGCGGTGCTATTTCGCACTCGTCCGGCCACACCTTGAATATGCAGTGAGCATATGGGATCCGGAGCAGAAAGACTTAATCCGGGAACTTAATAAAATACAAAGGAAAGCTGCGCGATTCATCAAAAACTGCTATGGGCATACAGACAGCGTTACACAGATGTTAAGTGAATTAGGCTGGGAGCTGCTAGAGACTCGGAGGCTGCGCGCTAGGCTTAGATTACTTGAACAATTGAGAATAGATATCTTTCAGAGCGACACGGAGAACATCATATTAGAACCCCACTATATTTCCAGGTCCGACAGAAACGATAAATTAAGAGAGATATTTTGCCGAACGGATAGGTATGGGAATTCGTTTTTCCCCCGAACAATAAGGGACTTCAATAAATGCTAGGCGTAATTTCATTAGAGCGTTTCATTTTTATATGTAAACTGCTGGTGTCCTAACACCCCCCGCCACACGCCTACTGAGGCGGCTTGCGGGGTAGTATGTAGATGTAGATATTTCTCGTATTTTTCAAATCCGCAAAATATGCCAATATTAATAGAAATTCATTAAAAATATGTTAGAAATGAAGCGCGACATGACCCTGGAAAATTCAAAAATATGCCTGGAAAACCTGGAAAACTCAGGGAAAAAAGAAATTGAGATTCACCGGACACCCTGTTTAAGTAAATTAAATGTATTCCTTTGTGGGTATGCCTTACTGAATGACATGGAGGAACCCTTATATTTAATGTTCTCAATGGTGTAGAGATATTATAATTGAGATATCCTTCAGTAAGTAAGTATCTGTATAGGGAGTTTTATTTTACATTTATATTGCTACCCAAGAGTTTCTTTTATATGCACTGTTAATTTATATTGGGATTGCCGAGTTGGAGATACTGAGGTGTATATCTCACTTCTAGCATTCAAATATAATGATTATCAAGGGCTGTAATATCACTTTTTTAATAGTACATAACTATCTTTTTCTTTTTTCAGTGTAATTACCCAACCCTCTAACCTGCTTGTTATTTAAAGGTCAATTGTTTTTTTTTCTAATTCAGGGATATGAACATGTCCAAACTTGTGGATGAGGATGAACCCTTGTTCCGGTCTCTCATTGAAGATTTGTTCCCCGGCATCAAATTGACTCAAGCTTCTTGGGACACACTGCAAACGGCTATAGGACATCAAGTTAAGGAAGCTGGATTGATTAATCATCCCAATTGGAATTTAAAAGTTATACAGGTTTGGAATCCAATGTGATCCATTTTATAATTAGATCTATCTACCTTAATGGCATACTTATTTGATTTTCATTGAAATCCTGAAACTCTCCAATTTTCCAAAACTATCTTTCAATGACAATTTTTTTACGTATTCAAGTTAAATAATTGGTTTTGTTTTAACTCCACTTCTTTCAGATCACCAATAAATAAGTTCCTTTTGGTGATTGAAAACATTTCTCTGGTCTTATTACAATAGGACGACAGGAAGAAGTGCTGAAATGCACTTTAAGAATTAATACATATTTCAGTACTTTTGAGTTTTGGCAGATTTGTGGTCATCCCCCCTCATCTCCTCATTTCATAGCCAAGGTGGAATATTTATGTCAAATGCTCAGTACCCAATGCATAATCAGTGTTGTTAGAACCAAAAAGTGAATGCTTGTTATGTCATTGTTTGCATCCACATGAGGTACTTTGAATGTAACTGGTTCTTTGGTAGGTTTCTCTTTAACCTGGATCTGCCCAATGAGACATAAATGTCACGCAATGTATTACTTCACATTAATCACTCTTTCTACACTTCTACATCAAATTGTTAGTGCAGAAATGAAAGCCCTCCGTTTCTACATGGGTAGTTTCGTTAATTCCCTGTTAGACGTCACATATAGTCTTGTGAGGACTCTGTTAATTCATCTTCTTGCATTGAACGAAATCATGGACATTTGCTTTGAGTAAGTGGTCATGATATTGCTACTACTGTTTTTGATAGTGGTTTTTTATAGTGTTAATGAACAAGGTAATTTGTATATTGTAAATTGCATGGACATTTCTATCATTTTTTCGATTAGTAGCATGCTGTGTGTCATTCTAAAGTTTGAGCACTACAGATTGAAATGAAAGGCTGGATTGAAAATCTGACTTTGGTATGCATTGTATTGTGGGTTGGTAGTCAGATGTATGTGTCGAGTCAACAATGCACCTTCATCGTCCATTTGGCACTTGTAAATCCATCATAACTTTCAGTCTCTAAGATTTCTGAGCTACACATTTATTCCAAGGGCAGGTTTTTTTTCTTCTGAAAAACATAATTATTTCAATGACTGCATTAAACCCCCTGTGCCATCCCTACAAGCCCGTTGTTGCAATTATGCACAAAATCTCCACACAAGAGGAGAACTTACTGTTTTAGTATTTGTTGATAGGCTAGCGTACCACCCACAATGACTTTTCAATGACAATTATTACATTACCCACTATTTCCGAAGCTCAATAAATGTTTTCCACATTCCCCAAGGGTCAATAGATTTATTCGTTCCAGGACATGTTTTACATGTATAGAACAAGTCACAAAGAGATAAATATATTCATTAACATAGAACACACAAGTTGTCTTCACATTAATAGTGACATAAACTCCTCTGTGGAATAAAAAGCACCTTCTACTAAATATTGTCGTAGCCTTCGTTTAAAAAGGGGAAAATTTAGAGATTTCCCTCAGATCTCTAGGCAGGCGATTCAAAAATTTTACACCTGCATAAATAAGGCTTTTGCTAAATAGACTCAGCTTATGTGGGATTGTTCTTAAATTTTGTGATCTTCTTGTACTTTGGTCATGGGCATCGGCATTCATTTCAAGATTAAATATTTTTTTGTGCTGACAGACAAAAACAATGGATAGAAAAATATACGGGCATGGTACCGTGAGAAGTTTTAAAATGTGTCCTGCAGCTGCTTCTGCTAGGAATATTAACCGTTATCCTTATTGCCCAATTTTGAAGCTGAAAGAGTGCCAAAGGACCGTGATATACAAACAATCTTTGTGGGAAAACGATACTTCGGAGAATGATGCATGCGGGAATAAATAACATTACCTATATGGAGCTTCATACGGGACTAAGAACGGCGAACGACAGTACCAGGAAAACAATCCTTGAGGGAACTTTAGATCGAGGTTCCACTGTACCTTAGTAGAAGCAGAGATGGCTATGCAGTGATATGCAATATATAACCTCTCTATCTTCTGTAATGAGTAGAAAGATTTACTATCCCATCACTATGAGTAGCAAGATTTACGACAAATTACCTAAATCTTTGAAAGATGAGAAGGCACCACGAAAGTTCAAAGCTAATTTAAAGCAGTACCTATTGGGTTTATGTTTCTATTCTATGGATTAATATTTCAATTCATGAATTGATGTTATTTTTTTGTAATTTTATAGTGTTATTTTATCTCATGTGAATATTTTTACTATTTTTTCCCATTATATTTTCACAGGTCCTATATGTAAATACATATCCTCTGTGACCAATTAATAATTTTGTTATTAATTTATTTCCGTTATTCTTAAATTTGAAATTACTTCCAATAAGGCATTTGTACTTGCACAGAACGCTGTTTGGAATGACAAACCAAAAAACTGTTAATAACACAAGAGACAAACATTTCATAAGTTATGCCAAACCCAGCATTTCATTGTTTAAAAGATCATTTCTGTATTTAGGGCCCAAAATTTACAACTTTTTGCCATGTCATATAATTCATGTAGATATCTCACATGTATTTCTTCAAAGGTTAACAAAATGGTTGTTGCAAAAAGAGGAAGTTGAGGCATTCTTGTGCTGAATTAATATCTGGTTTTGAATTATCTTGAAAAATTGTTCACATTGTGTTGTTTTTTTCTCTCTAATTCTTGCTGTCTTATGTTTTGGGGTATAAGTTCTTTTATCCAAAGGTTAATGAAAAGATTGTTGCAAAAAGAGGAAGTCGCTGCATACTTGTGCTGAATTAATATCTGTTTTTGTATTATCGTAAATAAAAGTTTTTAACTTTTTTCACTTTGGTATAAGTTCTTTGATGAACTCAATATTCTCAGGCTTTACTTTGTGAAAATACATATTTACAGAGTCAATACTGTAACGGTTCAAGCCGTTACGCTTTTGTTTTCCTTCCAACCTCTCCCTCACCTCCCTCCTTTTCCTTTCTTTGTGTGGCTCGCTGAGATGGGACGAGGTGTGAGAGTGGAATTTGGTGTTGATGTGTTTGCGTGTTTGAGAGGTGGGACAAGGTCGTATAAATAAAGTGAGACATAGTGGAGTGAGGTGTAAGAGTGATGCATATAGGGGATGGTTGACTTCCAAGCTGGGAGCGCTCAGTGAAAACCCCTCCATGTGTGTGCCCCCTTCCCCTCAGTTTTCCCCTTTGCGCAACGTCCCCTTCCCCATCCAACATTCATACATAAGGCGATCGTGGAAGAAAGAAAAAAAAAGACTGCACTGAGCGACATCACCATTCGGAAGTGCTGCTCTTGACCTGGGAGCGAATTGACTTGAAAGTGCTGGAGGCCAAGAGGTACTTGCAAAGTACTACGTCCATCACGTTTGGACCATCCCAGAGAGATTTTCAACATTCACGGAGACCATGAGTGGCACGTTGAGCCTGGCGTCCGCTGTAAGCATCGGAGGATCAAGTTTGGACGACCAAGTGCCTGGCCATGTTGCTGTCCCATGCCGAGAATCCTGTGTCAACGGTCACGTAAGGTTGCCGATCCAACAACCCCCCCCCCCTGTTTTAGCCTCCAAGCCATTAAGTCAGTGATGGGCCCCACATTGTGACAGTTTGCTTCCTATTGGCGAGTGATTGACGCCAAAATATCTAATTGCAACAGGAAAAGAGAGAAAAGGGAAGGACTGATATTTACCTCCCTCACCCATAGTTCATTTATATGTGGACTATTTAATTATTCCGCCTGTGTGCGAGAATTAAGCCATTTTTAGTGGCTTCAATTGAAGGGTATTACTGTTTAAATGTTTAAACCATTATTACTCATCTCATCTTGAGCTACGCCCGGCCGGGCAGGGGGCTACTTAAATAATGAAGTAAATACGTAGGCAGAAAATCCGTCAAGTTGACGGAGGTTTAATTAAATAAACAAAGGATTACAACCAGAGGCGTGGTGGTGGTGTGTGACACTGGTTGACCGGTAGGTGGGAGGGGATAAAAGGCGGATTAAACACAGAGCGAGGACGACGGGCTGGCAACGAGGAAGACGGCGGCAGCAGCTGGACAGCATACGCCCGAATCAGAAGATAGAAGCCGTACCGCGCTGAAGTGCGCGACCCTTATATACCCAGGGCTGGTTCCAGGGAGCGAGAGGGGTAGTCGGAGGTTGGCAGACGTCGGGTCTAATGCCGGGCCGGTCCACTTTAGACCTCCGGCCCTGGCTACCCGAAGCACGGCCTCCAGTACGAAGAGGCGGCTGGGCCCCTTTTGATGAGGCTGCCACGGCTCATCCTCCCCCATTATCCCCGCGGCGTAATTCCAGTGCAGCCTTCATATCGGTCCCCCAGAATGGCTTCCTTCGCTGTGGAGTACTCCTGAGCTTTTCCGTGTCACGTTTGCGTCTCGGCGAGCGGGAGCATGGTTGTGGCAAGGAGGGGAGGGGTTTGAAATAGGAATATTGTACGGAATAGGTAATAGGTTACGTATCTGCATCACCACTTTCACCAAATGCCTGCATTAATACAATAAGAAGGAACAATAATTTTGTTCAATGGAGGCAATAAAGAAATAATGTTCAACCACAGCACAATGTGGCGTAGCCAGTAAACAAAAATATATATGAATAATAACAATTTATAACCCTTTCAAATAACGAGGGTCTAATGGTACTATTTGCCCCAAGTATTACGGGCATTCCCGAATGGAGAATTACATAGTACCTAATGAAATTTCATCGATTCCAAACAATTATTATATGACTAAGTACGTACAAATTAAACAGCGTAACACGAATTCCCTGATTCCTTATTATGCCAAAAAAAAATCACACAGAAGAAAACTCGTCCGCCAATCATCAAACTAGTGAATGGTTGTTCAAGCCACTCCAAAATGCATCAGACTGCATTACTCAGCAAATTGGATTTAACAAGGAATTTTCTTCCCCGGGTAAGAAATTCTTTCAGAATTTTCAATCAATTTCGAGGCATCCTTGTATTTTAAAGTCACTACTTCCGCGAGGTGTAGCAGCTCCAACCTAAAGAAAAGGGAAGGAAAACATGACCCCAACAGACAACTGTCCTATGGGGTCTGGATGGCTTCCAAGAAGAAAATATACGCCCAAAAAGGCCACGCGGCGAGGAAAAAGGAAAAGTTCAGGGGAAACAAAACACCCCGAAAACCGAACCGCGACCAACTCAAAATACCTTACCGTATCCTTGAGGCCGCCCGTCGAGCGCCGGTTTTGTTAGGAGGAGGTAAGAAGGGGTCAAGAGCAGGAGAAGGAGGGGTTGGGTGGTCCTCAGATTGATTCCGTGGGCTTCCCCCCAGGTAGCTGATAAGGCTTTATTTGGGAAACATGACACCGGCGTCTCAGTTCCCCCGTCTTTGGGTTGCTAAGCTCAACGGTGACCGGACTCACGAATGCCGTAATGACGCATGGGTCAGACCATCTCGGTAATAATTTCCCCCATATTTTATCGGGGGCGGAGCTCATTGGGTGGAGTCTATGAACCACATATTGACATATGGTTGCTTGCCCCGGGTCAAATTGTATTTCGTCGCAACGGCTCTATTGGCCTTCCTCAACCTTATCAACGCTTCTGCCCATTTTTCCGAGAGACCCTTATCCTCGGTTTCTTTCCCCAGCCTAAGGTCGACGTTCCATTGCATTCCCAAAGGATGGTTCAACTCCCGCCCGAAAAATATACTGGCCGGGGAGCAGTCTGTAGATTCGTGCGAGGCGGAGTTAAAGGCAATCATTAGCAACGGGCAACCTTTGTCCCATCTATCTTGAGAATCGTGGTGGTATATCGCTAAGGCTGACTTTAGATCCCTATTAAATCTTTCGACCAACGACGCCTGAGGGTAGTAAGGTGACGTGGTTACATGTTTTATCCCGTAAGCAAAACACATTTGCTTGAATTTCGCGGAGAGGAATGTAGGGGCGTTATCGGAGACCAATATTTTAGGAAAGGCGAAATATGCAAAAACTCTCTTAGTTTAATTCTGCACCGTGCTTTCGGCAGTCATATTCCTAACGGGTAGTATCATTACGTACTTGGTAAAGCCATCAACAATTACCATTAGAGACGTGTTTCCTGAACGTGTTCGCGTTAGAGGTCTGACGAAGTCAACATATATTCTCTCCCAAGGTTGTTCAGCCACTTTGGCTGCGTGCAAACCCACTAGTATTTCGTGCGGGTTTCATCTTCTGGCATAATTCACATTCCCTCACGTATCTTAAAACCTCGTCACGCAAATTAGGCCAGTAAAACTCCCGCTCGATTCTATTTTTCGTCTTATGGAATCCTAAATGCGCGCCCATCATTGAATCGTGGAAGTAGGACATCACCATCGGCCGCACGCGCCTAGGTACATATATCCAATTGCGCTTACTTCGCCCTGAGCTGTACACCAATAAAGTCTCGAATGATTTTCAAATTTCCTTTATCCCGCCCACTTTGTACCTTCCTCTTTAATTCGCAACATTCAGGATCCTCCTTTTGGTGATCCTTCAACGACACGAAAGAAAAGGGGGACTCCTGTAGCACGCAGTGGCTGGAGTCAACAGGGGACGCACCCTCGATGCACCCCTCGTCAAATATCCTTGACAGGCAGTCAGCTACTACGTTCTCGCTGCCCCGAATGTGATTCACTTTGAATTTGAAGGGCGCCAGTCTAAATACCCACCTCCCAATTTTACCCAGCTGCTTAGGGTGTCGAAACATCCAGGATAAGGCCTCATTGTCGGTATACAACTCGAACACCCGTCCTTGTAAATATTTTTCGAATTTTTCCACACCATAAACGACCGCCAAGCACTCAGCTTCATAAACTGAGTACCTTTTCTCGGAATCCGTCAACGTGCGGCTGCCAAAGGCAACGGGCGCGAGATGCCCATCTCTGCGCTGTGAGAGTACTGCGGCCACAGCGTTACTTGAGGCGTCGGTGTGTAAGGTAAAAGGCTGAGGATGAGGCTGCCACGGCTCAATCTTATTCATTCATTTCATGGAGGGTTTATTTGCACGTTTAATTGTTGAATCGCAACGTCTCATGCATCACTAATCATACCATCATTTCATTAGTGAGTAGAAGGGTATTCTTGTTTGTGATATCATTTGAATCAATTCTTGAGTATAAGGTTGTTTTGTTGAATGGTAAACTAATATTTTGTTCAATCTTCCCAACTTGGCGAGCCAAATTACCCATAAACCTTTGTCCTAATTCCTATCTTCACCCAGCCCCAGCGGTATAGCTAGGGAAACTAGAATTAAATGCAGTCAGTAAACTACCTGCAGAGGCCTGTTGTGGAGAGGTCTCAAATTTTATTTCAACAGGTGATGGAGTTTCTGCCCCACGTATCTCTGAGGAGGGAGGGTACGCGTGGGTTAAGTGTAATCCTGTCCCGTTCTCAAGTCCGGGAGGGTGGGACCAGAAACATACAAACTTTGTGAATTTCACAATGGATTTTATTCAATACGACTGGTTTCATCCCACAGGTGACATCTTCACCTGAAGATGTTGCCTATGCGATGAAACCGGTCGTATTGAATAAAATCCATTGTGAAATTTACAAAGTTTGTATTGACTCTGTCATACTATAAGTTCTTTGTTTTGTTTAAAAATAAAATTGTATTTTTGTGTTCACATGTGCCAAAGTTTGAAAGGGTGTCATATACAGGTCCCCTTTTTGACACTCAATACATCTACATATTTAAATATATGCATGAATATGTTATCCAATTGTGTAATTCTTCTGGAGAAATAAATTTAAATTTCAAATATACCTCTCAATTTACAGTTATACGAGACTTCATTGGTGCGCCATGGCTTAATGACAATGGGTCCAACTGGAGCTGGAAAGACATCCTGCATCCACCTGCTGATGAAGTCATTGACAGAAATTGGACTTCCTCACAAAGAAATGAGAATGAACCCTAAGGTAAAGGTGCCCTTTGGTATCTTTGAATTAAATCCCTTTTTTCAAAGGAGTGAATTGTAACTGTGGTAAAGTTTTCTATGAGCCATTGGTTGACATTTATCAATTTGCTGTTACCATTTACTAGCAAAAAAGACAATTTAAAATACTCATATATGTACATGGAATGATGAGTTTTATTTAATAGAAATTTCTGGAAACATTAGTGGACCGATAATTGGAAAGGAATTGTTTCTGCCAAAAATTCCTCTTTGGGGTCACTCCTCATCAATTCAACCACAAAGCAATCGCATTGACATACTCTCAGGTTTTGGTGCACTAGGCTGGTTTTATTCTTCCTCCAGATTAATAAATGGCATCAAATATTATTTGTCTAGCTCCACTAAATTTTAGTTATAGCCTCTCAAAATGTAGGCTTAATCTCAGTTTTTCCCTTTTTCAAGGCTTCCTTCACCAACTGTATTTTCTCCTTGAACAAATATTATCTCCTTTACTAATCAGCTATTTTTAAGGATGAGTTGATTCCAAATGTCGATTCTCGATTCCACCGATTCTCAGGCTTAGAATCAGTATCGAGAATCGATCGCCTAAAGTCGATTCCGATTCCATATAGATAACTATTTTAAACATAGACTATAAGCTGAGGATATATTTGCTAATTGTCATTAAATACACTTTTTGTGTGACTTAATTGCCTTTGTTATTTTATTCCAGCCAGTACTTGAATTTAAATAATAGTCATACGCTACTGGTTTTTCAATATCCCACCTGTTATTAGCAATAAGAATCGATGGAATCGAGACTCGGGAATCGATTTGAAAGAATCGCAATTGTAATCGGAATTGAAAAAAAGTGGAATCAACTCATCCCAAGCTATTTTTAAAAGTGTTTTACTACGAGATCAATCAAAATATAAAGATGTCAGTAAAAATATTCCTGGACCCTTATATGTGTTTAAAAAAAAATCTTTTACATTGTCTAAGCAGCATTTTTGTGAACAACTGAATCACAAATTAATATTTTAGGTGTGGATAACATGACATCTGTACTTTTCAGTTCAAACGGTAGTTAATTGTCCATCTCTCACTAAGTTTCCATCTCTCACTAAGAAATGCTGTCAGCTAAAAATGACTGTCAAAGAAAAAAGCAGAAACATGTCATTTTAACTTCAAACAAAAAATTGAAATTTGCTAGAGACAACAACCAGGTGAGAATCGGAATATTCTAATGCAAGAACTCAACATTGTTTTCTGAGATGCCTGCAACAATTATGGCCTCTGCTATGCTTGAAGATAGATTGTCCAATGATGACAAGGATTTCAAACGATGACTTGTAAAAGGAAAAATTCTAAAATTAAAATCATTTGTGATATTTAATATTAGAATTAGTGGAATGCTCAAGTGCCATCCATCCAGTTAAAAACATTTTGTGCAATGAACTTGACAAATGGCTCTGTTGCAATGACATTAGACATGGATGAGGTAATTGAATGGGTACTGAGTAGGGACAAATGCAATCCATAAGAAGGCGAAAGTGATAATGTGAAAAACCTCACAGCTCAAGTCTCATGGCCAGTTGCTTCCCAAGGATTTGAAGACATTATAAAATTTGTAGAACGGTGAGAGTGCTTCACTGTCCAAATGATAAACCAATTTCACTTTCAACATTAAAAGTTTTTAGAAGAGAAAAGGAAGGCATGCAGCCAGCTTGACGGATGAGATTTACTTCAGGAAATTGTCAAGTGAGCATCTCCTCAACCCTCAAAAGCCTCCATATTACGAAAACTTCAAGTTACGAAAACCTCCGTGTAGCGAAGTCATGTCTCGGTCCCGGGACCGTTGCATATACATGTAAAATTACCTCCGCTAACGAACCTCAATAATTATGAAACCTCCATAGTATGAAGTCGCCGCGCAGGCACGAGCATTGAAGTGGATCTCCTCTGAAGATAAGATAATATTTTTATTACTGCTGGATACATTCAGTAACATAGTAATCGTCAATTTGAATATACAGACAACAATCAAATACAAATATAACAAAAAAACATTGAACACAATATAAACAAATTGAGGTGAGGAGGAAATTTAATCACCTAGGCCTCCTCACAGCAGGTGCATTGATTGTTAAAGAAATCACAGACACTGTAAAATGGTCTGCTTAAGAGGTACTTTTTAAGTTCTAATTTAAACTTAGGTATAGAGCATATTGCCTTTATGTTTAAAGGTAAATTATTAAAAATTATAGATGCTGCATGGTGAGGTCCTTTTAGGGACAGTGAGAGATGATGGCTATAAATATGGATATCATGTGTACTGCGAGTATGGTATGAGTGGAAACTACGATTATCAGGAAAGAGATGTGGATTTTGTTTGACAAAAATAGCACAATGTAGGATATATAGTGAAGGTAGGGTTAAGATGCTGTGCTTCTGAAAAAGGGGGCGACCGGGGATGCGAAATGGTAGCTGTAGCATTGCCTTCAAAGCTTGCTTGCTGAACGAATTTTTAAAAAATGGTGCTCTCGGTGTTTTGTCAGCGTATTATTATCTATATATTGTTAATGAACAGATATTCTACAGCTACTGCATGTTCTCTCTTTCTCAGTCGTAGGCTCTAAAAGCATTGTAAATGAGCTATAGTTGAATATATTTTCCCATAGTATAAGTTTAATGATTGCTTTTGGAGTAGATTACAAGTAAAATTACAATTTGAAAAAGTAATGATTGCCAGTAAAAGTAAATCAAATGTAATTGTTACTGGTAATCAATTACTTCCCATCACTGTGTATATGTTTATACATACACACATGTATGTACACAAAATATTAAACTACCTTTGCTTGTGGATTCTATTGTTCTTAAATTAATAATAATAATAAATTTTATTAATCCCAGGACGTTATTTTTACACGTATGGGACATGTATACAGGACAAGCTGATAATATAATTATTCCTTTCTACATCTCACAGGCAATCACTGCCCCTCAAATGTTTGGAAGGCTTGATGTTGCCACCAATGACTGGACTGATGGAATATTTTCCACTCTCTGGCGTCGAACATTAAAAGTAAGTCATAATTCTAGTCATGGAGGGAAAGATCCTTATTGTGCATCTCATTTTCCAGTTTTTTTGTTTTTTATCATGTACTCTCTCAATGTGCCCATATGTTGCCTAGTGGTAAATACTTTGTTCTCTTAAGTACATGTGACATATTTAGTAGGGATGAGCGGGATCCCGAAACTGCGGGAATTCCCAAAGTTTTTGGCCTTCCTGAAGTTCGAGATGGGAAAGGTCTTTCCTGAAAATACTGTTTCGGGAAATGTTTTTTTTTTCCAACTTTGCTTTGCAACAGGCTTTGCAATTTAAAGCAATCACGTGTTGTTTAGCGCATTTACGATAAGTACAAATGAAACAAAAGTGAATCTATAATATTCCTTGTGAAATTTTAGAAGAGAGTGCAATTTTCCCTCAGGATCAAAACATTTTCGTATCATGAAACTAACTTTTGTATCCCATTATTAATTGTGCCTATATTTTGCATAACTTCAGAAATTTCAGGGGCAATGATGAAAGGCGAATGCACACATGCGCTAAAACTGTTATAACTTCTCCATTAACAACAATAGGGTAGAGATATGTCACAACAATATAAATCTAACATTAACATATGTAATGCATAAAAAATGGATGGAAAAGGTCAAGAATTAACAGAGAAATGATGCCATGATAAACAATAATTTTTAAACATTAGAATTATTATTTTTTTTATATCTGCGAGATGGTTTTTTTTTTTTTTTCATATTTTTACTGGTATTTTTTAACTCTTTTCTCTCCATCACAAGGTACATGGAATGATTGTGCCCTCCTTAGATTCACGTGAAAAAATTGTCGAAGTAACCCCTGCAGCAGCGTGCAATTTGGTTAATAATAAGCATTTCTAGTACATGAATTATACTGGTTTTACAATAAATGTGTTAAAGATGTTAAAGTACTCAACGGTTGTTCTGGGAATATTTTTATAAATAAAAGAAAAAAAGAAATGAGTAAAAAAAAGAAAAATATCAATTCTATAAAAGTTTAACAACAAATATCTCAAAAACCGGCAGATAGATTTTGTGAAAAATTCATACATATAGTAACAAACTATTACCGAGTGCCTTGTAAAGAGTTACCATCTCTTTTCTACTTATATCATGTTCGCTATTGAACAAAAAATTGAGTCACAAAGGTCATAATTCGAACGCAGTTCCTGGGAAATTTGAAGTGCATGCATTGCTGTATATTAAAAAATAATAATCCGTTCATTGTTTACCGCCTTGAGAAAGAGCCACGACAATTCGAAGCCCATCCTATTCACGGAAATATACTTCTATTTAAAAAAAAACACATTTTAGGCCTCTCGGCATGTGACCTCTTTTCGGCCAAACAAGAATCCCGAAATTAGCTCCAAAAGTCTCCCAAAGGGGCTGATTGAAAATCCAGAAAATAGGTAGAAAATTAAAAAACATTGTCGTTACTGCCATAACTGTATGGGAATGGGTAATGTACAGAGACTCCGTAAAATATTCGAAAGAAAAAATAGTTGACAGTACTGGGATTCGAACCCGCACCATAGACCTAGAATAGTTAGTCCAACGCCTCTAACCACTCAGCCACGGCTTCTGTTATCTTATGCTCGCATTTAAAAGGATTTATACGGAGGGAAATTCTTTAGTTGCGGTTTTCTTTCAAACCCGGCTTCAAATGGAAAAAAGCCGTGACACTTTTCCCGCAATCTCTCTCTAGTTTCAGAAAATAATTGCTTCATTTGCGTCCCTAGCATCACTCACGCAATGTCTCCTTGTCAGAAAATTGTTAAAATATGCAAGTACGAGAGGTTGAGCTTCTCTCTTAAGTACAAAGAAATGACAAAGTCTGCAGGCTCACACAACGGCGTTACCCGGTCGCCGTCTCGCCAGCAATAGAGGGCGAGCTCAGAGATGAGTCAGCTGAGGAGGGGGTCTATCCACAAGGACGAGGTGGAATGGGTAAGGTCAGGAGGTTGGCGATTGGTAGCCTTGGAGGGGAGGAAATAATGGGATGGGTGATAGATGGGGTGGCATTTTTTAATTGGAGCGCCAGGAACTGTTTTCTGGCTTCGACCGCAGAATACAGGATCACATCCTTTGTGCCTTGGTCAGAATGACCGCATTTTTGGAATCCTTCCTCACTTTAGGGGCTATATAAAAGATGCAGCACTTGGTGAGGGAAAGGCATGGTGGAAGGCATTGCAGAAGTCACTGGCAGGAGTCGCTGCATTTTGGAGTCGTACGCATTTTGGCCGTCGTTGGCGCATGTGTTGTTAGCGCGCATGATGGGGCACACCTCGGGCAAGTCCTTCGGCTAAGTCCGGAGGGTAAACAGTCCGTAGAGGGGAAACTGTCCAAAGAGGGGAATTTGGCAACAAAATATTAAATTCCTTCGTAATTAAAAGAAAGATTAACTATCTTATCTTTATTTCTTTCTTCTTGCAACAACAATTAACCCTTTTCTCTTTCTTAATGTAATTAGATACGAAACAACTTAAAGATCGCGCCAAAAACAAATGAGCGTCGATATTTCCGAGTGCGCATCATGTTTGCGTATGTTAAGTTGCTCACCTCACTTTCAACACTCCCCCTCAAGTTAACATACATAAAATTATTTCAGTGTTTTCAAACAAATTACAAACAGTTATCACTCATTGAACAATAGCACACAAAATATAAGATTAATGAAATGAATCTGACAACACAAATACAATGAAAAACACCTTAGAACCAACTAAAACATGATTCAAGTTCAAAAGGTTAAAATTTAAAGTTTAACATATTCTTCAACAGTCAATCAGGACGAGAAGTAAACATCAGGTACTTGAGACAACTTAGATAAGGCTTTTCAGACAGTATGTAGTTTCCGGCCAGCTCTCTTGGAGGATTAGATTCCATGGGAGTTCTTACTGCATGGCAATTCTCCATCTGAAACTTTGACAATAGCCTTTGAACATATGCTTTTTGAGATAAAAACATACCTTGTTCTGTTCTCACAACATTGATGCCAAGAAAATATTTCAAGGCACCCAAGGTTTTGGTTTGGAAATTAAATTTTAGTTTGTTCTTGACAGACTCAATCGAATTTCTACAGTTTCCCGCGACAATGATGTCATCCACATAAACAAGTAAATACATGACTGCTTCCTTATTCTTCTGTACATACAGACAGGTGTCATGCTTTGACCGAACAAATCCCAGGCCTCTGACGCATTCGTCAAATTTCTTATTCCAGGCGTGAGGAGCTTGTTTCAGGCCATAGAGAGTTTTTTCCAGTTTGCATACAAGACTAGAATCAGATGCACATCCAGGGGGCTGGGACATGTAGATTTCCTCAGTAAGGTTGCCATGAATAAATGCACTCTTGACATCTAACTGATCTGCAATCAGAGATTTATGATTGATGACAGACAACAGGGTTCTTACAGTGACAATCTTTGCTACTGGTGCACAGGTTTCATCATAATCAATTCCTTTAGTCTGTTGGAAACCTTTGACCACTAGTCTGGCTTTGTAGCTTTCTACTTCCCCTTTTTCATTTGTCTTGACTCTGAAAACCCATTTGCTGTCAAGGACTTTCTTTCCTTCAGGCAGTTCTGTTAACTTCCAAGTTTTATTCTCTTCTAATGCCTTTAATTCTTCTTGAATAGCCTTCTTCCACTCTTCTTTTTCCCTTCTATTTTCAATTTCCTCTATAGTGGAAGGCACATCTTCTACATAAGGCATTGACAGAGCTGCAAAGTCTTCCAAATACTTTGGTTTGTTTCTAGCACGTACAGATCTTCTGAGACTTTCCGTTTCATGTTCTTCAGCTTCAGTTTCTTTAAAGCTTTTTTCTTCTGATTCATCTGCGTCTTGTTCTAAATTCCAAGAAGACTCTTCTTGTTTCTCATCAGTCTTGTAGAGTTTGGTTTCATCAAATATTATGTCTCTTCCAGCAGTTATCTTGCCTTCACTCGGAGACCATAGCCTATAGCCATTAGGACAGTAGCCCACCAAGTAATACTTTTGTGCCCTAGATTCCATTTTACTAGTCAGCAATTCCTTGGGGGTTTTCAAATAGGAAAGACAACCAAATACACGAATTTTTCCAAGGTTAGGTTTCTTGCCTATCCACATTTCAGCTGGTACTTTATCCTTTAAGACAGAGGTAGGACATCTATTCAATATATATACAGCTGCCAGCACAGCTTCAGGCCATAGATTCTTGGGTAGTCCAGAACTCAAAATCATGCATCTTGCCCTTTCCAGTAATGTTCTGTTGAACCTTTCGGCTACTCCATTCTGTTCTGGGGTGTAGCGAATGGTATATTCCACTTGGACTCCCTTTTCTTCAAAATATTTCTTCATTTCAGTGGACACATATTCTCCTCCATTGTCACAACGAAATCTACTTATATTTAAATTGAAATGAGATGTGGCCATGGCTTCATAGATTTTGAAATACTTGAATACTTCACTCTTCCCTTGCAATACATAATTACAGTGAAGTGAGTATAGTCATCAACAAAGGTCAGTATATACTTTCCTTCATTGTAAGCCATTGGCTTGATTGGGCCACAAACATCACTGTGTATCAATTGGAGTGGTCTGGTTGCTCTTGTTCTTTCTTGATGGTGTGGTTGCTTTGTCTGTTTCCCTTCAATACATGTTTCACATCTTTCCTTGGGTTGTTCATCAGTAATTCCATCCACTAATTTCTTCAGCTTTAGAAGACCAGACTGAGAAATATGGCCAAGTTGCTTGTGCCATAATTCCTCTGCTGAAGCACTTAGGTAAGCAGTGGGATTTCTCTTCATCTGCAAGCAATACATCTTTCCAACCCTGATTCCTTCTATAACAATTTTCCCATTCATTTGAACTTGCACCTTTTCATCTCCGAAAATAATTTTGAAGCCTTGTCTTTCCAAGGACATGGCCTTGTCTTTCCTAATGGACAAAAGATTGACTCGTAGGTCAGGTACATAAAGAACATTATTCATATTTATTGGTGTTCCTTTGTCATTTTCCAGTTTTATGTTGCCTTTTCCTAAGCATTTCATATTTATACCTTTCTTGGCGATATGAATTATGGTTGGAGTCTCAAAGGACTTAAAATTAAGTAGTAATTCCGTCTGATATGTTTGGTGATCAGATGCTCCAGAGTCAGCATACCAAATAATATTCCCATTCTCAGCACATTCTATACTTTTCAGGGCAGTAATTTCTTTCTCAAGACATTCATCACTTTTCAGAGCTTCCAATCTGTTACACTGAAAGCTGTAGCCAAAACAATCAGAGTCTTCCTCCTGATTACATTCCTGTTCACTTACTTGTGCTTCTTTTCGATACAGCTTAGGACAGTCAGAACGCCAATGTCCTAATTCACCACAGTTATGACAGGGAAATTTGTTAACTGGAGAAGCATTACTTGATGAATTTGATGCTTCACTCTGCTTATTCCCTCTTCCAATTCCACGGTTACTTATTCTTCCTCTCCCCCTGAAACCACCTCTTCCTCTGTGACTAGAGTTCGAAGCAAATGCTACTTGAGGCTGGGAATTCTGTTTTGGTTTCTGGGTTCGCAGAGCTATTTTGCTGCTTTCTTCCAGGAGCCTACTTTTAACAAAAGATACAGTTATATTTCCTGAGCAAATCGTTTCAATGGCAGTACTTACTCCATCATATTCTACTGGCATTGTCATTAGTAGATAGACACATTTTTCCTCTTCATTGAGCTTAGTTCCGGCTGATTCTAATTTCCTCAATAGCTTGTCTATTTTTAAGAAGTGGTCATTGATTCCTTCTTGAGACGGTTTGAACTTCGATGCTGGTGACAAGAGTTGCTTCATTACGGTTATCCTGGAGGTTACACTTTTCCTTTGATAAGTTTCCTCGTAAACTTTCCAAATATCATATGCCGTATCTTTTCCCATCGCATAGCCCAGGTGACTCTCTGCAACTTTGGTGATGATCGTGTTCTTGCATTTTTTGTCTTTCTTAAGCAACGTTTTATTTCTTTCCATTCGAGCCGTTTTCTGTGATGGCGATTCCTTTTCCTGCTCTTCTTCCAGTATAATACGATTCAAGGCTACATCCAAAAGTTCCTTTTCATCAAGCAGACTTCCATTCTGTATTTCCAATTTTTATAATTTGTGCCATCGAACAAGGGAATTTTATATCATTCTTCTTGGTTTTCCATCGTGATTACTCTTAATATTCCAATGTATATGTCTTCTAGTTAGTGGCGATGTCCTGGGCCCATAACCTATTAAATTCCTTCGTAATTAAAAGAAAGATTAACTATCTTATCTTTATTTCTTTCTTCTTGCAACAACAATTGACCCTTTTCTCTTTCTTAATGTAATTAGATACGAAACAACTTAAAGATCGCGCCAAAAACAAATGAGCGTCGATATTTCCGAGTGCGCATCATGTTTGCGTATGTTAAGTTGCTCTCCTTACTTTCAACAAAAAATGGGGTGGGGGTGTATGAAAAATGCCACACTATTAGGGCAGTCAATGAAGACCCAAAAACATCAAGCTTGGGAAATAATTAGTGTAAAGCTGAATTTTACCCACTGATAAGACTACTACCAGAGGAACATTTTTACAAAAGTCCCCCTAGAGCTCCCCCCACCCTCCCTCGAAGTTTCAAAATACCAAAATTTACGGAACACCATTTATCTCTGTTTCTAATGATCACATCAAGTTCAAATTTTTTCTGCTTTGTTTTTTAATAACTGTTCTACCATATTAATACCTAACATATTTATGTTAAACTTAATTGTTCGTGATAATTTTACGAAAATATTAGGAAAAAGTATTTTTTTTACTTTAAAACTTTTTATTTTTGCGCTGCTTAATAAAATACAAAGGAAAGCTGCGCGATTCGTCAAAAACTGCTACGGGCGTACAGACAGCGTTACGCAGATGTTAAACGAATTAGGCTGGGAGCCGCTAGAGACTCGGAGGCTGCGCGCTAGGCTTAGATTACTTGAGCAATTGAGAATAGATATCTTTCAGAGCGACACGGAGAACATCATATTAGAACCCCACTATATTTCCAGGTCCGACAGAAACGATAAATTAAGAGAGATATTTTGCCGAACGGATAGGTATGGGAATTCGTTTTTCCCCCGAACAATAAGGGACTTTAATAAATGCAAGGCGTAATTTCATAGAGCGTTTCCTTTTTATATGTAAACGGCTGGTGTCCTAACACCCCCCGCCACACGCCTATTGAGGCGGCTTGCGGGGTAGTATGTAGATGTAGATGTATAGGTTTTTTGTGCCATATTATGTAAAAACCCTTCCTATAAAGTTATAGCCTACACTTTTTTGAATCTATTGATGTAGTTTTATTTATTTTTGTGTGATGATAACGCTTGGGAGGTGGAGAAAGCAAAAAGGTAGGGCTCTTTCCCGATTCCCATCCCGAAATCATCAAGAAATTTTTTTCCTGTCCCGTCCCAAAACCAGAAATTCCTTTCCCGCTCATCCCTAATATTTTATTAATCAAGTACAATGAAAAGCGATGTGATCTTCACCACTAGATATTACCTGATTTGAGAATTATTTGTATTCCTTGCTGTGAGGTGAATTGTAGTAACATGTGATTCTATTTTCTTAGCAATGGTTAAGAATATATTTACCAAACAAATCAAATAATGTGGATAACTCTGATCACTATTTTTAATTAAAGTAAAATTAACCACAAATCATTGAAATGGTGCCATTCTAATTTCAAAATTATTGGAGATTGTGAACCACTCTGGGTACTATGTAAATAATTTTTTCTGCACTTGTACATGTGGTGAAGAAACTTAAATGCCTGATTTTTCCTGATTATTGACATGGGATTAATTTATGGTAGAAACTTAGGAATATTTCATTGATAACCCATTTGCTATAGTATTGTATTTTAATTTAGGCAAAAAGTTATAATGTACCATATTTCCTGACTACATAAGTGTGAAGCACGAAAGTGTGCAATAATAGATATTTCCTGGCTCATAAGATGCTCTTGTTTCCCCAAAGAAATCCACAAAACATTGTCCTGGATCTTACATGATCAATCTGTTGGTAAGATATGGCATAAATACTACCAGATATATGAGATTTTGGTAACGCTGTTCTAATTATCTTAACTGAATTCCAAAGAATTTCCATTTATTTTACTTTTCCCAAAACATTAGGCCAAAACTAGGGTAAATCTTATATGATTGTGCATCTCATAAGTCAGAAAACACAGTACCTCGAACTTGGCCAAATACAGTGGACCCCCACATTAAAATGGTTTCACTTTACTATCTGCATGCTAAGTATTTTAAAGGGCGCTGATTTTGCACGTGCTCTTTAAAATTTCCCCTTTCGACGATCTTTTGCACCCATAATTTGCCATTCATTCATCATTCCAAAGCTTATTTGTCATCAGACTGCATTTTGATTAATACCAACATTAACATATTTTATGATATGAGTAGTTATGAGCTGTTTGCTCGATTAGAGCAAATGATTAAGTGATAAGCGCCAGCGTAATAGCTAGGGTCATGAACGCCCCTGGCAAGATTTGAATTTTGCACCCCCCAACACTTATTTTCTAGGAAGAGAAACAAGACAATAACTTTGAAAGTGTAATTTGAGATATGCATACATTTAAACATAAAATTAGTTTTTACTTACTATTATGTAGGAAGGGAAACAATACAATACGAGTTTGTTCATTTAGGCATTATAAAATCTCTTAAAAGTTTACTTTTCTGGCTTTTTCTGAGGCCAATTTGTCAATAATATGGTTTACAATAATACTTTTTGCAATTTCATACTCAATCGTCTGTATAGCGAGATTACTCAAACGTTCTTGACCAATCTGCGATCGTAAATAATTTTTTATTAATCATAATTTGCTGAAAGATCTTTCAAAGCTGTCAGAAGTCACAGGTAGTGTCAATGCTAGGCGAAGTGCAATGCCTACATTGGCACAACTGGTCACTTCAGCCATATTCTTCATAGCAATTAAGAAGTGCAATGTAATCTGCATTTTTTAAATCAGGCATGAATGATTTTATTTGTTGTTTGTAGCTTTCAATCTCTAAACACAACTCGTTGGCATTTTCATCATCTTTCTTTAATTCTTCAGTGGAGGTTTCATGTAACGAAAGTCCTGTTAGGAAACCAAAATCCCCATAGGCCCGCAGGCTGTGGGTCTGCACAGTGTGCCCCCCTGAGGGTTGCGCCCCTGGAAGCCACACACCTGGCCAGGCCCTAGCTACGATGCTGATTAGCGCTACCACCAATCAGCGCCAGGAAGAGAACACAACATTCCTTACGTAGTCAAGATCACATCAATGATAATTCAAATAAAGGCTTTCAATAGCCATTATAGACACATCATTTTGTTTACTAACTTGGAAAAATATGAGAACTTCCGCGGAAGAGTAACTTATTGTAAGAGCGGATTACCTACCAACAAAGTGATATGATTACTTTATGGATACATCTGTTGCTAGATAATAAATCACATCAATGGAACAACCTAAATTATATCGTAACATTTCTCAGTGAATGATGGTGAAAAACTGTTATTGCTTATCAAAATTTGCTTTGAAATTCACGCTCTTTGTGACTTCGCACCTTGATACTGAGACCATCTGCGTCACACTGCCATCTAGGTCGCTGATGCGCTCAACCATTATATGAATATTAGTCATCCATGCGAAGTGGTATTCTCGATGAAGGCCATACTTCGCACCTCGTTCTTTTCCAACAGCATTAAACATTTGATAACAAAACTTACCACAAGTAGGTGGTTTACTGTGGGAAATTTCTGTTGCTACCATGCCCTCTTAAAGTGCAGCTCTATCAGAAAATAACAATTATAACAAAGCAGGAGATAATGAAGAAACGCGATGAGGGTCCTCAAGTTGGCACTTTATGTCCTCAGTGTTCTTCTAACGTGGTTTGTGTTCTCGTACTCAATGTGTGGATGCCTCCAAGAACGTTGTGGGTCCCTAAAGTAAACAATCAACCCCTTATTACTCTCCTAGACCCAAAGAGTCAGGTCAGTTGTTCCGAGAAAAGGGCTTTGAGTGAAGGTTCTCCCCTTTGCTGCTATCTCTATTGTTATTCGGCTATTCAATCTCCAAGGGATGACCTTGACTGGGAGAATGATATCAATGCTGTTGGTTTGGCATAAGGAGAAGGAAGATCTTTGGAAGTGGAAGACAGGCGAGTGGAGTCAGCAATACACAATTATTATTCGTGGAAAGGTTCCAGACCGACCCGACTGTGGTCTTATGTTTTACCATGTGCTACTTCTCGCTCATACTTAGCCAATTTTTATCATAACTCAGTACCTAATTTTGTGTACGTAATTTTAATAAGCTCGCAATTCCACTTTCTACGTATTCTCTTATAAATTCAGTTGGGTAAGGTAATTGTGATGTAGAGATGATGGCATGAGACCACAATATAGATGCCTAATAGTAGACGTGGAGTAGTAAGCAGAGGTATAATGAGAGTTGAATAATTTCTATTCCACGTTCTCTTCCCATTGCTTGAAAATGCAGTAAAATATTAAGTTGCTAAGATTGTCTCACAGTTAGATGGCAAGTACGGAGGCGAGGTGGTACATATTGCATATTCATGGAATGATATTATATGTGTTGACAATTTACAGCATCTTATTAAAGTTCAAATATTGGTGAAATAACATTTTAAGTCATTTTATTCCAGCTTAATTCATACCTATTCTCTATTGTGTACCACTGAATACACTGGCATTGATGTAATTAAACCGATCCCTCGTCCAGTAATATACTGGTTCACTTTACTTTATTACAAACGGTCCAGTGGAATGGATTAACATTGCAAAATGGGGGTCTACTATGTTATCATGGCGGCAATTTCTGGTTTTCTTGAGCATTACTTGTGATTTCGGATATGATTGAGTGCAGTACACATTTTTTTCAGGTGTCTAATCCTGCTTTCTCTTTCTAGTTGCAGATTAAATCATTTGACATAGTTTATGCATTGATATTTTCCCTCTCAAAATATAATTTGATATTTTTTTTAAAGGTCAAAAAAACGGATTATGTTTGGTTAGTTTTGGATGGTCCGGTGGATGCAGTTTGGATTGAGAACCTCAACTCTGTCCTGGATGATAATAAAACTTTGACTTTAGCCAATGGTGATCGTATTGTAATGGCACCCAATAGCAAGATATTGTTTGAACCTGATAATGTTGATAATGCTTCCCCTGCAACAGTTTCACGTATGGGAATGGTCTTCATGAGCTCCTCCGTCCTCACCTGGAGTCCTATCATCAAGGTATTTTTTAACCTCTCAAGGGTGACATTTAACTGGGCATTTAAATTCCGCAGCATGCATTATTTCTGCTTGCTCTGAAGGTTTTGAGATCCAGAATTTGATATTTTTAGCGTGTCAATTTATCTTTGAAAAATTCTGAAAAAATATGTGCCTTTAAAAAATGTGCAAGCTATTTTTTCATTGCACTTACGTTTTGTCAAACCCTTTATTCAGCTCATTCTATTTTTCTCATTATTTTGTCATTCTATTTTCTCATCATTTCTCATTATTCTTCATTCTATTTTTCTTTATAAATTGAACTGCATGTGGTACAGCTCAATATAGGGACCAAGACGGAGAGATTGTGTTACTGAGCAGCTTTTACACCTCTATCTTGTTTGTTTTCTCTTCCCATTTTTGTTACATACAACACACTTTCTTCTTCCAGCCTTGAAAGTTTTTTTTTATTATCTTGAATAAAATGCTGTGCTATCAATCAGAATTTGAGATTCCATAAAAAAACAGAGATTCGGATTCGATAAACTTTGGTTTCAACCTATTTCTAGTTTCTTTTTATCTCCTATCAAATTTTCCATCAATATCGTGTACACAAAAAGTGGGAACGTGAAAAAAGGTTCATTACTGAATTGGTCATGTTGAAATAAATGATGATGACTGAATCTTGTCTATCCTGCAACTTATGCAAACATACGTTCGCCATGGTATTGAAGATGATGTGAGGAATAAGTCCAAGGATAAGAATTGAATTCTCTTCGAAGTTGGGTAACGATGGAACAGGATACCCTATATTAAGGCATGGAGTAATGAAAAGACACATGCGTGGTTTAGATTAGATTGTTGTTGGGGGGGCCTTCGTCAGGAGCCTGGGCACTTAGACCTTTTCTTGGTCCATTGCGCCAACCCCATGCCTGTCTGCCACTTGCAGACATGGGACAAGAGCACCTCGGTAGAGGTATGGAGGACTGGCCTCCCCCTGCCTCACCCCAGTACCAGGTATGGAGGATGGGTCTCCCTCCAACCGGCCCGGTCTGGGTCTCCCTCCGGCCTCCCGGTATAGGTATGGAGGGAGTATCATCTCTCCATCCTTGCCTGGACGAGGTATGGAGGAGGGTCACCCATCAAACCACCATCTGGGCCCAACGTTGCTTAACTTTGGTGTTCTGACGGGAACCGTTGTTTCAACGTGGCTAGGCCCTTGCCCCCTACATGGGCGGTTACTGTCTCTGCCAAAAGTTCAACACATTTTGACGTAGTTCTTGTTCAACTCACTGTATGCTGTTGTTGTTTTTTAGCCTGGTCAGGTGGAAGTCCTCTGAAGGTCAGGGAATCGTCTCTCTAGGAGAACTTTGGGAGGCACTGAGTGCGGCGAATGTGGAGCTGGGAGAGATAAGGGTCCAAATGAAGGACAAGTCAGTGGTAAGGGTTGAAAGCGTTGGAGGCCGAATTTAGGTATAGAGGCAAATGATGAATTCAAGAGATCCATTCTCACCAAAGTTATCTCATGGTTCTCATGTGGCAATGGTTGCATTTGCTATCAATCGTCATTTTACATTTCCCGTTGGACAATGCTTTTCCCTGCTGTCGTCACAAGCGAATTATCCCCATCTGTGGCTGGCAAAGAATACCTCCGCAATAATTTTATTTTACTTTAGTTACCAACAGCCTCATAAAGCTTTATTCTTAGACACACATGGTACACAATGATTGTTCTTCATTAGTGAAGTCAAATTTTTGGAAATTTTGTACGCCAGTAAAAAGTAACTTTTTATTCAGCTTTTCCTTGAAAAAATTTCAATGTTGTGAGAAACACTCCTAGAAGTGCTAATAGATGTCACGCTTAAATAATCATTGTAAAATGTAGCTCCAGAATTCAGCATATATTAAAATACTATGCTTGAATACTGCAATCTACTCTTTATTTATAATAATATTGCAGCAACTGAGAAATCCTGAAAACCATATAAAATTGAAACCAATATTAGATAAAAGAGAAATTTACTTGACAATATTTACCAGATGTTGTTAACATTAAGAATGAAGTATCAAACTTTATTTTAAATTACATAACTTTTTCACACACACACATTCATTTTTTTCCACACTACTTTCCCGGGCGTGCAAATATTGGGAAAGAATAACGAAAGAAGCGATATTGGTACAGATAAAACAAAATAACATCAACAGTGACAACGGCTTCGACTTAAGTAGGACTTGGCGCCCAGTAATTGATGAAATTCAAAGAACATGTAACGCTCCCACAACAATATATAACTGCCAGCATCCTCGCTCAACTCATTATCCTGATGACGATGGCTGAGTCAACCATCGAAACGTTGATTAATTTAAATAATGTTACCCGGTGTGAAACCCGAGAAACCTTCACTTATACATAACTTTTATTTTTGCTAATGAGGTAAACATTTTGAACACTTACGAGTCTCTTATTATTTAATTACGATGTAACCCAGTGGAGTTCAGGTGACTGGAGTGCTGGCTTCTATGCTGAAAGAAGGGGAAATTTTTATATGAGGAGATTACTAATGAACAGCGCTCCCTCCATTGGATGTGATGGATGACTGTGGTTTCATTGTCGTGTCTTGATTTAAGAGCACACTAATGTCGGTCAAACCCTCCCTTCAACTCTGGGTGCTAATGGGTTACTTTAACGCTGATTGTTTCTGGGTTGAAAATCTAGATCTTCAATACAGTTGAGTGTGATGTCTGAAAGGTATTGCTATGCCACTTTTTACCAATAATTTCTTTACTGTTTCCATCTGAATTTTTTTAAATCATGCTAATGGTTAGCAAACTAATCTAATTTTGGACTAGGATCTGTAAAGTTACAGTTACACCCATGTAGCCTTTCATGGTCTAAATTGACTATTTCATGTGGAACAGACATGAATTCATTGATAATTGGTTATGTAGTCATATTGAGAAGTGAGAAATGATCCCACAATATTGGCATAATGCTGTAAAACTGAGAAGCCAACCCATGTGCAACCCAACCACCATTTGTCAACTACTTGCCTGTTAATGCAAAGTAATTGAGAGCAATAGAAAAAGTATAATGCTAAATTATAAGAGCCCACTGTTAATTCTTCTAATGATCTATGATTTCGATTTCGGAACTTTGATTAGTGACTTTGTTTTAGCAATTAGCAGCTGCTACAATAAAATTTCAGTTTTGCAAGGAATATTATAAGGGCCAGCATATGATTTATTTCCTTAATTTAGAAATGTTTAATATTAATTCAGACTCAGTGCATGATTGAGTGAAAAATGATACTGATGGGAATACATTTGAGCTAAGTGAACTATCAGAAGGTTTGAGAATGGACGATTCTGCAGCAAAATATATAAAAAGATTACTTTCATCATAGTAATTTGATGTTGCATAGTTGCCTCAGTTTTCAAATCAGAGTGGACATAGTTTGAAGTTTTCCTTTTAGATGGATTGATGATGCTCCAAAAAGTGTTAGTCTTGTTAATAGACGTTATAATTGTCTCATTATTATAAGTTTGCTTGGCATGTTTTAAATGTTTTCATTTGGTATTTCAATAGTTTTATATTCATCATGCAATGCATCGTCATTGGAGCCACTGATAGTTGCAGAATAGCCTATAGTGTAAATGGTAAGATAAATACTGTAAGCCACTAATGAGCTCTCATTTGAGGCTGGGAAAGCAGTATTAAAACAATACAGAAATGTATTGCAAAAATTCTGAAAACTATCATAAAAGAATTAAGCTTGATAAACAGATTAGGAGTCATTTGAAGTTAGCAGAACGTAGAAGTAGGATAAGTTAGAATTTGAATAATCCTGTTTATAGTGGATGTATTTTTAAGTTTTTTTTTAAATTATCATTAGTTGATGAAACTGCAGTTGTTTACAGAAGAGGATAATAGTCTGGAATTTGAGATTTAATGACTTTCGTTTGTAAAAGTTCCAAGTTGATGTTCATCAAAATGTTACCAATAAGAGTTTGTGTGTGAGAACATGAGAAAGTTTTAAAATGTGGCTATGGAGAAAAATGTTTTTATTGAGAGAGTTTTTGGTTGGGGGCTGATATATTGCACCAAATTCACCATTTAAGAGGAAGGATTGAGGTATATTAGTGCAGTCTTTCAAGGGCTTAGAGGAAGAAGAATCAGAAGGTAGTTCCACTGTAGAGAAATCTGTGAAAGATCATAGTCCAGGGAGTTCAATTAGCAAAAAGATGTTGCCAAAAACATTTTTGGAATAGCTTTTGAAAAAATATGACTTCTGTTCTCTGCACTTTCTTTATCAAGGGAGAATCGCACTCAATGTCATCTAATGCCCCTGGTATCTCATGGTGACTACTTTCAATCTAATTAGATTTCGTAATTATAATTTAGTCTATTAGCAAATCATTTCAAATCACATATTTTCTAATATGAAACTCTTATTCATATAGGGGTGGCTGAAAACTCGTCCAACTAACGAGGCAGATATATTGTGGAATCTCTTTGATCAAATTTTTGAAGATTTGCACTTATTTGTACAAATTAAACTTAGTGCCAAGATGAAAATTTTGGAAAGCATGTATATAAGGCAGTGTGGAGACTTATTAGATGGTTTAATACCATCACCTGAAGAGTCAGGTAAGTGTCTACAGCCTTTTTAATGTGATTTTATTCTCTTCTGAAGTCAATGCAACACTCACTGTGTAAATTTTTCAGGACCTGTTGAACAATTTCACTTGGAACGCTTATTTCTCTTTGCACTCATGTGGAGTTTAGGGGCCGTGCTTGAATTGGATGACAGGGTGAAAATGGAAAGTTTCATTAAAACACACCCATCAAAATTGGATTGGCCTAAGGTAATTGTTTGTCTATGAAGCCTTTTTAGTGCTTTAGCCTAGGGTAAATTCATTTCCATTGAACATGCGATTTATTTTTTATCAAATGAAGATCATCTTTTAATGTAGTTAACATGAAACAACTTTTAGAATACTATGACTCTCTTACAAAACCTCATCGTCCATTTACATATTTGTTGCTCAATGCTTATGCAGAGCACTGATGCACTACTGTGTTACTATATATATTTCATGTACTATGAGGGAAAAAAGTTTCCCAACAAACGGAGCGTCACCACTATCGCTCTCAGGAGAAAATCGCTTTCCTTTCTGATGGCATATTATTCTTAGGTCTCGGCTACGACGAGGGAAATTCAAACAGTAAGGTGATGGACTAATCGTCCGAATCGGTGATGGATTCCCGGCTGCTCGCATGACCCGAGTGGGTTTCGCACTGGCACCAAGAACGGAGGCTCATTAGATAACCTTGAATGCATTTGAAACGTTCCTTTGAATTCTCTCGTACGGCTCAACTAAAACCAAGTAGTGATAAACAGTTTTCCTTAAGCAAAACTCCGTAGGTAAGACCACAGGAAGCTTATCACTAAAAGACTAATGGCAGTTGGTCGGTAGGTTATGTGGAATGTGGATTTGAATTCATTTGCTTTTGAAGACACTATTTCTCTGTGATAACTTCCAGGGATATTCAAAACATTCCATTAAGTCCAGGAGAGAGGGGATAAATCGATGAGACAGTTGAAGTAGTCTCAACTTCGCTCAAATATCGAGGGCAATGGATTTGAATAGAAAGACAATATATTGCTGGCTAAAATGCTAGAGGGAGGGGATGAGATGATGACAACACAACAAAGAAGCGAAAAACCAAGATGCATGTCTCGAGATGATAATGGCAGCATTCGTAAGCATCGTGCTGACAAATCTCTTACTCTTGGCGGGTTGGCTGTGATAAAGAGGACATTAAACTTAAAAGAACCTGTATGATGAGAAGCCACCTCCATGAAGCCGGTCTGAGATGTTCCAGTCTAGCAAGAAAGCCAGAAATTAGCAAAACTAAGTAAATGGCAAGGTTAGAATTCGGTCATTCGTAACGGGATCATATTAGAATATTGTAACTTTCATCAATGATTAAACATTAGAAGTGTTGATTATGTACATATTTAGCAATTAAGAACATGCAATTGTTGGTAAATATGACTTTATTAATTGATAGTACTTTTTAAAACATTTCCCTATTTAGAAAAAAGTTATATTCCTCCTGTTTATCACGTATCATCCAAAAAACAACTAGGAAAAATATATCTGGGCATATATGTCTGTGTTTTTGGAGAGCCATTTCTTTAGCCGGGCCGTTGTTGCTTTTGAGAACACCACCCTGAGTGACATCTAAGGATTACCTACGCCCGAATCTTTCATATTTTAATCACTTCCATACATAAACGACGTAGTACCATAATGCGAAGAAATAATATATGTTCAGGACACCTCTCCCATCCACAGTGCGCGAAACTCGGGAGATTTTTCGATGTGAATCCTTCATTGAGTGAGTAAGTATACTTGAGTTGTGCAGGGGGTTGGTGGTTTTAAGGATACTTGAAAGGTTTGGGGTGCGTCTGCAGGTGAGGGAGGGACATTTGGGAAGATTTGGTGGTAGTGAGATTGTCGGAAAGGAGAGGAAAAAGGCTTTTAAGGGTTTGTTTGAGGCATCATACAATTGTACCATGGTTTGAGGGAATGGATGCCAGAGAAGTAGGCAGTGCATAAGGAAAGGTTTGTTTGATTATTTTTTAAGGATGATGGGTGATGTCACAAGATGAATATCGCCTGTAAATCGCCTTCAGTACTAATGAGTTCTCTTGTCGCTGAACCGTTCTCTCCGTGGACAATACGGAACGTCTGTCCTCCTGTTGCCTCTCCATCTGAGTATCAACCCTTGACTGTCTGGAACCCCACAACCCACGGGCCAATGAAATCTCTCTTCTCATGTGACCCACGGCACTTGGGAGGTGTGGTCACGTGGAGGATGGGCTTGATGAAAAAATAAAATGACGCGCATCGCCACCACTGACCGGTTAACCTCTACCGTCAACTCTCCCCTCACTCAAACGCCCACATCCTCACAAAACTCAGCAAAATACACCCGACGAGTGGTAAAATACCTGTTGTTGGTCAAACCTTCCCATGCCAATGGGCACAAAAATGATAATGGGCCTTAACCATTACAATATTAATCATTTTTCAACCTGCTCTATTTTAGATCAGTCACCCTTATTTATTCTAACACACAAAATTGCATCATCTCCTTAGCTTTCTTAGATTTTGATGAAAAAAATTTCTCTATTGACAACTTCCTCCTTCAGGTTAAACCAGGGGAAACAATGTTTGAATATGTGGTGAGCTCCAGCGGAGAGTGGGAGCATTGGAAAACCCGTGTTGAGGATTATGTCTATCCACCAGATTCTGTCCCTGAATATTCATCTATATTGGTGCCGAACGTGGACAATGTTCGAACAGCGTTTTTGATAAATACAATCGCCAAACAAAACAAAGCAGTGCTTCTGATTGGAGAACAGGGAACTGCAAAAACAGTCATGCTGAAAGGTTACATGTCAAACTATGACCCTGAGTATCATTTAAGCAAAAGCTTTAATTTCTCTTCTGCCACAACACCTAATATGTTTCAGGTGAGTGGAATGCATTGCATTTTTGTTCTCTCACCACTTATACTGTATGTGAGCTCTTCTCGGGTTACGCAATGGGTCAATTTCACCATTTTATCCACTGTTTCGATAAGTGCCTCACTCATCAGGGCTGCTGAGGGGCTAATTGTCGCCCTCCTCCCATGCTGATTTTCCCAAGCTTTTTTTACTGCACCTAGAAAGGGCTTCCGTGTTGAGCTGAGTTGGAAGTCTGAATCCCGGTTGAAGGGGGGTGAAAATCAGCCAATCAGCAGTCACCTGAGCTCCCCAGATGGTATATTAGTTGGTCAGTTTTTGACGCAAGATGGTATATATACATATGGCGGCCAATTTTTACTGAGAATTGTCATAACCCTGATAATGATGATGATGCATATCAAAACATTGGATAGATGAAAAAATTGACCCGTTTGTAACCCAAGAAGAGACATATTATTTTTATTTTATATGTACATACAGGATATCAATATATATCAATAGAATGGCTCTGATTAATTTTTTAATAAAAATATGATGAGTGAAATTTTTGTTATAATTTCTAAAAGTCACATTAAATTTATATAAATTTTTTATCAAACATTAAATTTAATTTCAGCGCATCATTGAAAGCTATGTTGACAAGCGCGTTGGAACTACCTATGGTCCTCCAGCAGGGCGTAAAATGACTATTTTAGTTGATGACATTAATATGCCGGTGGTGAATGAGTGGGGTGACCAAGTGACGAATGAGATTGTGAGGCAGCTGATGGAGGCTGGGGGATTCTATTCTTTGGACAAACCTGGCGACTTCTCCTTTCTAGTCGATGTGCAGTTTCTGGCTGCCATGATACATCCTGGGGGAGGACGAAATGACATTCCACCACGTCTAAAGAGACGATTCAACATATTTAATTGTACACTTCCATCCAATACATCCATGGATAAAATATTTGGTAAAATTTATATTGTGAATATATTTGATAAACTTAACCTGCATTTTATGTCAATTTTTTCTATTTATGTTACACGGTGAGCTTGAACTAAGTGTAAATGAAATGTTTTCGGGAATGGAATTTTCTTTTTCTACCCTTTAACTACGTACGTGTTTAAACGTTTTCCAACAATAATCAAAATAATCCCTCGGTCTGTTTTAAAATAAAATCGATTTTATCATTTTTCATGGTGAAAATACGTTTTCTTTCCACGCAGGACCATTGTCGAGGATGCCTAGATGCAGTTATGCCTCTTGAAAATGTTGAAAATATTGTGTTAAAAATTACACTGAATGAAGAAAGATATAGAAAATAAATTAGTAGTTAAAATGATAAAAATAATGAGGTGAAAAGGGTTTCTGTCACTTTTTTTCATAAAATGTGCGGCAGGTATATTACACAAAAGAAAATTCGATTAATACGTTGAAAAGACCAAATTACAAAGTTTTTTCATACATCATTCTAATCTGTTTTTACATTGAATCTTGTAAAATAATGTATGCACAATGAACATTTAAGTAGCTAAGAAATCATTACATAAATAAAATAGAGATTCTTCTTGAATAGTCTAAAGATGCAGAGCGTTGTACTCGCAAACTGCCCTGAGCAAATGTTTTTTATAGTCTGAATGCATCGTATTCACTTTGTGCTTATTCCAGATGGTCTTGAAATCAAAATGGACTGATTCCATGGCCTGCTCACTATACGTACTCAGTCCAACTTGAGCTTTTTCACAAAATTCTTTCACATGATAGAAAACAGCATGCGCTTTGGGAGTCATTGAAATGTTCAAATTTAAGTAACTTTTTTGAAATTTTTCAATTATTTGTATTCGAAATTTTTGTCTAAAGCTTGACCAAAACAGGCTTTTACTACAGATCGAAAATCAGTGACGACCTGAACAAACTTTAAACATCCTAAAGGACAACTGTTTCATCACTTGTCAACTTTTACAAGTAGTTTTCTGCATGAATCGCTATTTAAATTTAACCCACCATTAGTTATTTTGTGCTGGACATTAAATGATTTTGCCCATGATAATGCAATGGCATTGAATTACGTCAGCACATGATTAAATATACCATTTACCATACCCAGAAGTAAATTGAACTCAGGTGGTGGAATCACGTCAAGAATAGATTTATTTAATTTACCATTAAGAATTGTAAGGTGAATGCAGCTCGTAAACTGTTTCGCTAATTCTTTTTTTTCCTCCAGCGTTGAACCATCTCAGACTATTTTCTTTTATGCTTTCAACAGTTCTTAATGTTCCACACACATTCAGTTTATCTTTTTTTCCATTACACCAAGTACATGGACATGTACCACTTGAAGACATAATACCAGTCAAAATATTGGCCAATTTAATGTCTGTCGCAATCGTTCCATCAAAATCATTAATACCTATTGTAGACCAAATCTTAAATACGTTTTCATAGTTTTCTTGAGTACTTTGTGCCAAAAAAACTATAAATAGTCTTTTCACACCTGAATCTCGGAAACGCTTAGGTGCAACACCATCCTAATATTTTTGTCGACAAGTGTCATCGATATCTGTGTCGGTATCTAACGATTGAATTGACATGCAAAGCTTGATAAAATTTCCCCCACCATCTATGCCAAATTTTAAATGAACAATAGATACAGCTCTTGCGAAAGCTTATGTCATTCAGATGTACAGAAGAAGATGTCGTGGAGGGGTAAATTTTGGTGGAAGGGGTAGGGGAAAGCAAAGGCATGGCATTTGTGCCATGCATGAGTTCATTTAAAAAATGGAATTTGTATGATGCGGACAACACAAAGGCCATGCATCCGAACGCCATAAGCTTTCGGGAGAGCTGTACTTTGCACCGATCTCTAACATACTCAATTAAGCCATCTAAATCTTTGCAATATACACCATAATTTGTAGCATCAGAAATTGTATTCCTTTTGATATTTTTGAATTCAAACAGTTTAACATAAAAAAATTCATCTACACTATGAATCTCAGTTGAAAGACTTTGTTTTAAACCAGGCTCTATTATACGCCTTTTATTAGTTGTGACCCTAATTATTGAAGCTATTCCAATAGTCGTATTAAGAGAGAGATTAAATCTTGCTGGTATTTTTTTCATGTCACTCGTATTAATCAATGGTTGAGATGAGTCCTCTGTTTTTGAAGGATTCACCTCAACTTTTAAAGGCTTACCGTGAAGTTGGGAGAGAGATATTATAGAATTGTTTCCTGTTTTATTGTCAGCCTCAACTTGTCTTTTTAAAACTGATGAAAATAAGTGAGACTTTACCGTAGAAGAAGATTTCTATATGATTTAATTCATATTATCTATGAAAGTCAACAAATTACAACTATAACGTTTTCCTTTTGCAAGTATAGAGAAACAAGTTTCACACTGTCATCAAGCAGATTTTTTATCATTGCAATCAGCAACATCTCCACCTAGAAAATTACCTACTATAATTATTTTTTTAATAACCACTTTTTTCCAGCAAAATAGTGTTTTAAAAATTTCCATTTTATTTTATGAATTATATACACTTATTTTCATAATTTTCTAAAATTAAAGTTTCTATTTCTTTTAAATGTCATCGTTTTGCAATTCTTTGTAACAAAATTATTAATTTGTTGTTTTCGTGCTAAGGTGCAGATCGTGCATTCACATCTTGCATCACTTGTAGTATATCGTGTATGTATGGGTTCCTTAAAATGCTTCAAATTAGGTACATTTATCGTATTCTGTGAGCCATTTTTTGCTTGATACAATTTGTTCAAGCATGTATTTGCAAATTCCACTTGGTATGCATACATTAGTAGCATTATACTAAAAAACAGTTTTCACAAAAGATTCTATTTTTCCATCAAGCAATATACCGTATTTCTCCGAACATGAGCCGCACTTTTTCTCCCGATTTTGGGTCCTCAAAATCGGGGTGCGGCTTATATTCAAGGTGCGGCTTAAATTCGAGAACTTTCTTAAAAAATCGTAAAAATTACTGATTTGAGAAAACCAGCCATTCAGATTCACGCGAGGCCAGCAAAACTCGTTTAAGCAACAGGGAAAGTAAGAATTGACGCTGAAGAAAGTCAAATTGGTGCACCATTTATTCATATATTAATGGATAATGTAGGTAACATTGTGTCACAGTTACATAGGTAATGTAAAAACAGATATAAAATTCTAACTCCTAATACTGTCGGTAGTACGGGATGCAATAAAAAAGGGCGCGGCTTAAATTTGCGTATTAACTTTTTTCCCTGTTTGAGAAACCAAAAAACCCAAAAATACGGGGTGTGGCTTATATTCGGAGAAATACGGTATGTACCATTTTCTTTTTAGCTGTTTGACTTTCTTTTTTTGAACAAAATAAGCAAATTTTCCTTCGATTTTCATCGTGTGTTGCAGGTTGATATTTAGACATTCTGAGATGTGTACTCAATGAACAACAAAATTTTTTTTAGCAACTTCAAGCTGCTAAGCATATTTAACAATTTGAAATCGAACTTAAATGTTAAAATAAACAAACATGTTTACTAATTTATCACCAAATAGTCTTAGTAATAATTATAAAAATGCTTTAAGTCTATGGAAGCTTCTCGTTCGTAAAAAATACATATTTTCACAGTGATAATCGGTAAATGATAAAATCTATTTTATTTTTAAACAGGCCGAGGGGTTATTTTGATTTTTGTTGGAAAACGTTTAAACATGTACGGAGTAAAGGGTAGAAAAAGAAAATTCCATTCCCGAAAACAATTTATTTAAAATTAGTTCAAGCTCACCGCAGTTAATTATTAATATTTTTCTCTCATTCTAGGTGCCATTAGCATGGGTTACTTCTGCCAATCAAGATTTAAAGAGGATATCATCTCACTTCCCAGTGTTGTTGTACCTCTTACTAGAATTTTATGGCAGAGAATAAAAGCCAAAATGCTCCCAACTCCTGCTAAATTTCACTACATTTTCAACTTGAGAGATCTTTCGAGAATTTGGGAAGGTATTTTGTATGTTAAGGGTGAAGAATGCCAAACAGCTCGTGACTTCCTCAGTTTATGGAAGCATGAATGTACCCGTGTCATTTCTGACAGGTATGCTTCTCATTTTTAGTTTTTTTATTAAAATGTTTGCTTTATCTAAGTAATGGCTATGCCAAATGCAATTCCAAATTTCATGACTCAATTGTGATGATTGGGATTCTTGAATCCGATATGGGTGAGAAATTTATACCGTATTTACTCGTGTAAGCCGCGCCCTCGTGTATCCCGCGCACCCCCTTTTTCGGGCAGGCTCGTGAGGAAAAAAAATATTTTTTTCAAAAAATCAATTTTTTTCCCTTGAGCCTGCATCATTTTCTCATAACATGATTGCACGTTCTTTAATAGAAATTCTGTGCCAAAGTTAAGTGTTGAAGTACATCTTTCTCATGAATTTAATGCGTTACGTTTTAATATCGTCACGATACACAGCCCGTTTTATGGTGCATATTTTTTTCCTAACATCACACAATAATCACAGTTGTATACAATCACATCATCCAGCTCTAGAAATGGCATCTGTTCGAAATGAAATATCAAGCTAAAATAATTGCAGAATTATATACAATTTCAACCCATGATCATTCGATTACGGAAATCCATCGGCGAATCAACAAATAAAAGCAGAATGCCGTCCGTAACTGATAGATGCTTGAAATGTGATACGTTTGGTTCGTCTTCATAGCTGATAAGTGACTCCCAGCGGGCAACGCCCCCCCCCCCCCTACTTTTAGATACCACCTGCGTGGTTAAGTTAGAGCCACCACCAAGTTAGAGCGTGGGAAAGCGATGAGTGAAATGTGATACTTTTGATGAAATGTGATGCTGACTCAAATATCGCTTTACTCCGACCCCCTAACTATGAGCGCCGAGGCGAGGGTGGGGGGAGAGAGAGTGGTGGACGGGAGAGGAAGAGGCGGGCCAAGGACGCGTAGCCGTTCGCTGGACTGCCGGAAGCGCCAGCGCTCGGCGTGAAGGCCTGTGGAAAAAACCGCTGGACATCCTCTTTGCTTTACACGACTATAGTAATTGTATTAAACTTACGTACTAACTTGAAGAGTATCTGCATTGAAAGATAAACGATGCAGCTAGAGCTTATATCAAAGCTCATTTTCGTATCACTTCTCATAGCCGAGTAGCATTTCCGCGAAATGATCGATTTTAGGCAAGTTAACTAATTTTTTCTCCGATGTGGTTGATATCAAGTACGCACAAGTATGTATCAAGCCCTATGAAATAAGTTCTAGCAACATCCTTCCTGCGCCAAACGGTGAAAACAGAATTTCTTTATCTATTAGCATGGCGATGTAAAAGTCAACGGTCTGAAAATGAATTTCCTGGCGTGGTATCCACTTCCATAAGTGAATGATGCTTCGTATAAAAGGGAAGTAGAAACAGATTAGAGTTACGATTCTCTCTTTGCATGCGCCGATGCACTATATTATTTATCCCATTGATGTGGCGATGCGTTTCAAAGCTCACTAGGGCGCTACGCAACATAATTTCAGGTTGTGGAAAAATCATGAAGGAGTGCGAAGTCAACCTCACAGCTACCACCGGGGTAAGGGTACAATTTGAATCGACCGAAATAACAGCTCCCTCGTTCGAGCATCGGCCGTATCAATCTAGTGTTGGCTGCCTAGGCCCCTGAAAGGAGGTCCAACCCCTCCCCCACTAGTGAAAGCCACCTGGGTAAAAGCGAAACTGGGCGAGGGTAGATAATAACAGATAAGGTGAAGGAGTGATCCTCTCGGGTTACCCCCTTATCTTTCTCGCTGAATGAGTCCCTCGCAGATGAATGTCGTCGCGCCCAGATATAAGGAACGAAGAACTTTTTTCTTGAGGGATCTTCTGGGAAAAACCGGTTTGGACACGCCAATTGTTCAGATCTGACTGAGGTATCACCCTAAAATCTGACAGCTTTATTGTTTCCGGCTGAGTGATTCAGAGGGATAGCTGGATGGAAGGACTGCCTGTAAGGCAATTTCCACAAACCCTGGGAAGGATATTTTACCATTCGTCACGATAACCTAAATATAGCCTCGTATTGCAGGTAATAATTATTATCACAAAACGATTGAATGAATGGCTCTATTTGATGCGAAGGCAGCTTGACACATGGAAGTCGATTTCCATTGAAATGTAAAGAGTAGCAATATCTCCAAATATATCACTACTTGCAGGGCATCTTTCGGCTTTCGTCTTACTTCCGAATCATCCGTAAAAATTTATGACGCAAGTAAACAATTAACATTGCAAATTGATATATCGAGATAATATTGTTAAAATTCGTCGCGGCAAAGAGGGGTAGTACCAATCCGCTAGTTGCTACACTCCGCACCGCCAGCTGCAACGGCAAAATAACTTATCCGGTGGCGTCAAATTTGACATTACTTCACACATTTGAATTTTTTGATTGGATATGTATGTTCGTAAGTCAGATGATCGTAAGGCGAGGACTTACTGTATTCACTTTGGAGAAACTAACGACTGGAGTTTAAGGTAAAATGGTGCGCGGCTTACATGAAAATCTAGAGGATTCGTGTAAGCCGCGCACCCCCATTTTTTCACAGGCATTTTCGGAAAAAAGGTGCGCGGCTTACACGAGTAAATACGGTAATTGTAAATAATGCTACATGAATTACCAGTGGAAGAAATGCTATGCTTCCATGAATTTGGCTGTAAACAATAATGGAGGGAAAGTTGAGACACAAATATGGAGAACATGACCAATGACTTCTTAAAAATTCTTGATAACCAACTTCAAACCAGTTGTCCACTACATACTTAAATAGAGTTGCTGCAAAACTGCAGTTGATGCTCACTAATCACTTTCCATGAGGAAGAAGACCCTCGTGGGTAAAAACAGTGCCTTGAATAGGAAAATCTCACTGAAAAATATATTTTTTGCAGTATTATTGGTAACTAAAGGCAAATATTCAATTTCAAACATCTTGTTACAAAAAAATTTTGATAATTTAGCAGTCATCGTAAATAATAGCATACCGTAACTGATAGCATGGAAAATAAAAAAATTGGAAAAATTTGACATGAAACTTCAAACTCATTATGTGCCGGTAAGTCGATTGCCATGCAGCTATCGGCTAGTAACACTAGCCTGGAAGTAAGGAATCACTTTATTACATACATTACTTTATTCTTTCTTTTAATTTGTGGCTGTCTTTGCCTTCTGGTACTTTTCATTTTTTGGAATACTTAGCCAGCTATCGTCAGCTGTCTACTGTGAGGCGAGTCGATCATTACCCTTAAAAATGAAATAACGCTTCTCTTTCATGCACAAAGTAAGTGCTAGAGTATAAATGAATAATTATTTGCGTGTTGGCTGACTTACAGGCAGCATTGAGCAGCTAAAGAATGATATATTCAGAATTGTATTGTGGTATAGTTAACGAAAACGATATAGAAGGGCTCACTGCCTCACAAGATGGTGGTAATCTATGACTTATAGAAAATGCAAAGTAAGGCAGTATTTCATCTCTTACTTTAGTTGAAAATAATTAGCATCAGTCATGTATTCCTTTTTACGTGTGAATATAAATACTTCGCGGGAACTTAAAGAGCACTAAAATACATTTAACCCGGTTTTAATGCCCAGAAACCACTTTCATGCGGCCAATGTTTAAAAAATTGGTTCTTCGCTATATGTCAGTGCAGATTCTTATTTTTTTTGTTCCAATTCCAGTTTCAAACTCCAGAATCGAGGACTAAAGAACTGAACCGTCCCATCCGTAATTATTATTGGTGGAGTTGAATGGAAGGCATTCATTTTGGAGCAACCCTCGTGTATACTATTGCATTTAACTCTAATTTTTCTGTTTTTGCGAGTTAGTCATTACATGTTTGTGAATGAAAATTTTAGACATTTTGGAGCAAAGTTTCCATTCGAGCAATCCTCAATTTATTTTAGGTTCACCAATGCTGATGATAGGGAGTGGTTTGAAAGGACCCTGTTGAGTGCTGCCAAGGAACAGCTGGGAGATCTGTATGAGCATATGCCTGAAGAGCCCACATACTTTGTCGATTTCTTAAGAGAGCCTCCGGAACCCACTGGTGAAGAGGGAGAAGAAATATCATTAGATCCGCCTAAAATATATGAAGAAATCCCTAGGTAATTTCCAATTTTGAGCTCTGAAAACAATCTTTAAATATTAGCTGGTTGGTGATGATATTACAAAATGTTTCATTTTGCAGCTTCAAATTCGTCCGAGAAAAAATTCATCAGTATATGGCAAGCTATAATGAATTGGTTCGAGGTGCTAAAATGGACATAGTCTTCTTTCATGATGCTCTAGTCCATCTAATGAGAATATCAAGAATCATACGTACCCCACGAGGCAATGCTCTTTTAGTTGGAGTTGGGGGTTCTGGCAAGCAGTCTCTCACAAGATTAGCCACATTTATAGCTGGCTACAAAGTATATCAGATAACCCTGACACGGCAAGTATAATTGAGGAATTTTATTCACTTTTTATCTATACTGTGGACTTTTTCTCTCCCAGTGTATTAGTTTTAGAAGTCAAGAAGAAAGATAAATACCACAGGATGTTTCTACTCAAAAAGTAAAATTTAACATTTTATTTCTCAATTAAGCATAATTTTAAATTCATGAAATATTTTATGCTTCAAAAAAGTAGATGAACTTTCCAAACAGTTCATGCCCAAAAATGGGAGTAATGCTACTGGACAGTATCTTATTAGTGTGTTTGTTTAATTTTTTAACAATTGAGATATGGTGCTTACTACCAAGTGATAGCATTGATTCAGTCATATCTAGATACCATCCTATGACGAAATGGATACTAGTATCCTTTGGCACCTTTTCGTCACCGGATACTTTGCATTGACAAAGAGTGTGCAAATGAGGTAACGAGGCGTGCAATGTCACCTACCAACTGTGTACGACAGGATACAACTGCTAGGTGCTTTTTTACTGATTAAACCTTTACTTACCATAGTCGCACAATATCCTACAGACGCAGTCGCAATCTCTTTACTACGTCTGTGAAGCCACATCAACAAGGCGACAACATGTTTACAGCCTCCTATAATTGAAATTAATAGAGAAATAGATAATTAGATTGAGCCACCTACCAGCATGTTGAACATGATTATGTTCGAACAAAAAATTAAACTTCAAATATTGACAGCAATATGCTCCTCCCAACAACACCATCACTATTATTAGGCTTCTGCATCTTGCTTGATTTTAATTTTATGTAGCTGTAAAAATTGCCTTTTTAACATTGCTTAACTAGAGAACATGTTCCTAATTCCTTATTAAACAAGGCTATTAATACATGTTTCTGGTGGGTAAACTTAAAATTTTAAATTGCAAAAAAGAGCCCTTAGTGCCGTCACCGGAATAAACAAGCAAACCTATTGCAAGCCATAATTTGTGAAACCTGAACATACTATGTCTCTCCTGAATTTTAATTCTACAAACTAAAATTACGAGCAGTTGTATGATTTACTTTTAAATTCTTATTTTCGAACCTACCTTATATTGTTTGGACTCATAAGGCTAATGAAACTATTTATTTACTACTAGCGGAAGGTACCTGATGAAATTCAACGGGTGTGAAAAACTTTGCACTTATTTTATAAGAAAACCACAAAACCTGAAGAATACTGTCAGCATGGTCATTTGAGGAGTTCGTACCCTATCTTGTATGTTGTGATCGTTGTAATTCGTTCATTTTCCAGGTGCACGGAGAGATGAGTGACTATTGGTCCTCTTTAATGCACAGGAAACCCAAAAAGGGGCCATGCAGGTTTATTACTACTTAAATAGCATGCAGGTTGATAGATGGTCACCTCATCCCTCCGGTTCTCTTGAGCAGTCTTCTGAGTGATTAATAGCTTGATTGATTCCCTTGTGTACATCAACATATTTGTATTCAATGACTTAATTGAGTTGCTCAATTCAACGTTGATATGTGCGTAGAGCATCTGAATAATCAGGATTGGAGAGTAGAGTATAATTCAGCGGTTGACAATGTTAAAAGGAACATTTTCAGCTGCAGCCATGTTTATTTGTCCTATGAATCCTTCATCACCCGGACTGCGCCTTTGGCATAAAGGGTAGCCATAATCATTGGTTTATAAATCATAATCATCGGTTACTAAATTTGAAATCTATGGTGATCAGTCTTAGTGCACTTGCCGATCTTAATGCACTGATGTCGTTCATTGCACAGAATATCCATTCTTCTTTCAGGTATAAAGCATGTAGTGACGTCATTATAATTTCTACTATCTTAATTGTTGTTTCCGCCATCTTAATTGTAGGATTGAAGTTTCAAAACAGATGGTTATATATTTGAACCAGATTTATAGCTGGTTACCTGTTAGTAGGTTTGGTTAGGATGAAATTTGTGCGGATCTTAGCGGAATCCGAGAAACACCACAGGGAGATTCTCATGAGATCGCTGGTGGGCATGTCTTTGAGCATCCAAGTCTAAATTTCGTCCTTTTTATTGCAAGGACTTTACTTTATATTAACCAAATATGTTATATAATTATGTTATTCCTAGGTACATTTTCTCTCTACATGCCAAATTTCAGCTCAATCGGTTCAGTAGTTTTTGCGTGATTGACCAACTGACAGACACCATTGCATTTTTATGTATTAGTATGATAGTTAATAATAATAATACATCTAATAAGGGATAGTTAATAATAATAAGGGAACGAAAGTCGGATCACCAACCTCCCTGTGGCGTACCTAGTAACGTCTTTTGCCGGCTAATGGTGGACGTCTGCGTGTGGGGCTAACCAACCCACACGCAGTTATACTGGTTCCAAAGAAAGATACCAGAAATGCCACCCACAACCGGCCCTTCTCGGATGGGGGCCCTAGTAGAGTTGGGTGTGGCAATACAAATACCACCGTTACGGGAGCTCGAATGCAGTGGACAGAAGCCCTAAGGGGCGACCTCCTACCATGCCATGCTGCCAGCAAGCCCAATCGAGGGGGGATATGGCAAGGATGCACTATTTGTGGTGTGAGATGCATCCAGAACATGACCACCTATCGCAGCAGAACCTGCGCGATTATGCCAACCACCTGCAAAAAAAGGAAACTCTCCACCAACCGCCAGTTCAGAGGAATACACCACCGGTCAGACCACTCTCCCTGACACAGGCAGGCTCTCCACCACCTGAGGCGAGAACGGCATTCGTGTCAGAGAGTCAAATTCGTGCCAAATGGGAAGGAAGCGGGTCAGGCCATCTCTGAACTACGATCGCGGTTGTTAAGCACCATTAACTATGATGAAGGACAGCCAAGGAAGAGAGACATCCACCGAAAGATCTCTCAATCTCCCACCGAAAGACCCCTCTGCGGGTAACCACCTGCCCCAGTTGAATGGCCTTATCGACGAAATCCTGACAGAGATGTCGGACTTTGGATGGTCAAGTGCATTGTCTATACTGCTGCCAAAATTATGGCTCACTCCCAAAAGAACACCTCTTGGGAGGACAAAGCAGCAAAGAGGCTAGAACAGTTGGAGGCCAAGATCACGTTGGCGAGACAACAGGCGCTGAGAATTCAGTGTGTGATGGAATGTATCATTTCTGGGTGAACTTTTATACCCAAAGTTCGGTGCATAGTCGCATCCTTAGATACAATCATCACACACTGAATAAATGCGTGCTGCTTACCATTAAGCAGTATGCGGTTGATAGAGTACGGGCACTAACCATGGCACAAAAAAAGCTCTTCAAGAGGAGTAGGGCCGTGAGGGAGAACTCCACCTTTCACCTTCACCGTCTCTTTCGACCACCTCCGCCTGTCGTTAAATCTCCGCCACCCGTCCAAGAGGTTGAACGTTTCTGGAAGAATATCTACGTAACGTTGAAGCCATTCAACGGAGACACACCGGCCATAGGCCTCTTTAAAGAGGCATGTGACCACCACCTACAAGATGTGAATGGCCCTCTTTCAGTCACTGAGAGTGACGTGAAGAAGGCCTTCTCTGGCAAGAAGAACTTCTTGGCTCCAGGAATGGATGTGGTGAACAACTGGTGGAAGAAGTTTACTTCCATCCACCAACACCTCGCCAGAATCTTCACGTCCTTTCTGAATAGTAGAGAACCAATTCCACTTTGGCTGACTGAGGGATGCATGGTTCTGATACCTAAGAAGGGAGACTTGTCCAATCCGGAGAACTACCGCCCTATTACCTGCCTCAACACTGTGTACAATGCGTTCACCTCTATCTTGAGCGACCTTATCCTCCACCACATCCAGCCTGTGTGGGAGGAGGTGTACGAGCAGAGGGGCTCAAAGCAGGGAATTGCGGGATGCAAGGACAACGGGCTCATTGATAGGTGCATATGCCAGGATGCCATCTGGCATAAGCAAAACCTATCAATGGCCTGGGTGGACTACAAGAAAGCATTTGACACCACTTCGCGTGAGCTTATCATTGTCATGCTGAAGTTGATGAAAGTCCACCCAGAGGTAGTTTCCTGCATCCAATGCCTGTTACCACTCTGGAAAACGCGCTTTGACAGTTCCAGGTCTTGCTTTGGTAAAATCCCTGGTCCCTGTTGATGTTGTTGGGTTGGAGTCGGATCTCGAAGGCCTCCAAGGTATCATTCTATCCCAGTATCCTATTTTCCTTTCGAGCAGAGCAGTTTCCTCCCAATGGATGGAGTGATTGTGGCGGATGCTGCGGTCAACCACATCCAATTATTCTGTCTGCCTGAGTCAGAAGTGACACTGAGGCTCCTTCAGTCAGATCTCTAAGGTTCTCTCAGTCGCTGCAAAGTGGACTTTGCCACATTCGCATGGTACCTATGCGATAAACTCCTGGCACCTGGAGACCAATGGGATCCTTTGCTTGAACCAGCCGGTCCTGTATTTCTGTCCGTCCATATCCGTATACATATCCGTAAATACGCAGCATGCAAAATGTGCAACATATTTGGCATAGAGCATCTATAAAATCGTGACGTCATTTTGGGTTCAGCCAATGAACACGAGTTTTCAGCGCTCGGTACGATTCAAAAATTTCCTTCAACTTTGATTATTGATTGTGAGATAAATATATTGAAGGCAAGGGAAATAATATTACTGTGCCTTATCAATAAATAAATAACTGATATTAAAGTTAATTTTCAATCTAAATTGTATGCATATTCCCTATTAAAAGTATTAGTAAGACTGATCAGTAGTATTATGTAAACCCGTGTACTGAATGTTAGCATAATATAAACTTTTTTTGTTTCTGGTTTTGGCCTTGCATTGTTCCCCTAACTACTTTCTGGGCTTCGCCTAGCAGCCTGGGGAGCTCGCGGGGTTGTAATTTGACCTGGGACGAGAACAACACTCCGTACCACACACTCTGGAGGTGACTTGCGTGGTATTTCGTGGATGTGTTTACCAGTATTACTTAAAAGGGAAGGTCACAAAAGTTTTTATGTGGTTAAATGTTGAGAATAACACTCTAGAATTTGAAATCCATTTGTCAGTAAAATGTCAGTGACATTTTACTATATAATTTCCCTGAAAATGAGACCACTAATTAGAGTTCGAGAGGCCATTTGTTGATGATCCTCTGGACATAGGTACTGGGTGAAGGGGCGTGGGTACCATGTGCCGGTGCAGGGGGGCGGTGGGGGGTAGAGTCTTGGAGGGAAACAGAATGGTGCGGGCTTAACCTCACTGGTGCTGGGTGGCATCATGACGGGCACGGCTCAAATTTCACGGGACTCAGAAACGCAACGAGATACGTAGAAACTGATGAAATTTTTGTCTAACTTTTCTTTACTGTTTCACTACTTTTGCTTTACTATTGCTCTACTTTCGCCTTACTATTGACATTTATTTGCGTTCGGTAGGTCAATTTTCCCGCCCATAAACTTAGTTTCGAAAGGGTTCTTGACAACCAGCAGTGACAGGTTCTCGAGATGTGAATTCACATTCCACATTGATCATTTTTAGAGGTGGAAAAAGTTACTTGTCTTATTTTCGATCGAAAAATAAGTGCCATCTCAGTGTACAAGCCATGTCTGATTGAAATATTTTGTATCCTGTACGATATGGATATCATTGGATACAATGATGCGGATACCAGGGGATACAAAATATCTCATAAAATTCCTTTTGCCCCTTGCAACAAAATATGCGCATGTGTTACATTTGTTATCTAAAAAATGTAATTATTACAAACTTGAAATTTATGCTCTCATCCTTACCAGAACTAATGCCATAATATTCTTAAAAATGTCCTTCAAGTATTCCATGCGGATAATTTTGTACCTTATTCGTACGTGGATGTGCTATCTGGGATCATTTTACAATTAAAGCTAATACGGTCGTGCTCTTTTTTCAGGTGTAGAGTCAACAATCAAAATATGTCCTTTTTAATTGTTTTGTAGGTTAGTTGATATTTTAAACAACCACTGGTTATAATTAGTATTTCTTTTTGTACATATACCTTCCACTGCTAAAAATACATTGAAAAATAGCATGCAACCCTATTTGGAGCCTTGAAACATTTTCAAGAAGAAATGTAACTGTATTTTCTCTCTAACTTTTAGAGCATATAATGTTTCAAACTTAATGGATGATCTTAAACATCTGTACAGAGTTTCTGGCTTTGAAGGTACTGGAATATCATTTATATTCACTGATAATGAAATAAAAGATGAAGCATTTTTGGAATATCTAAATAACGTTCTCAGCTCTGGCGAGGTGAGTAGTTGTGTGTAATGTTTTAATATAAATTTGCTGGAATTTTGAATGCCTATTTCTTCTCTTAATTTTGACTCAATGTCTTTGCTAAGGTGGCCAATTTGTTTGCAAAAGATGAGTTGGACGAAATCCAGTCAGAATTGGTGCCTGTTATGAGAAAGGTACAACCAAAAATTCCCCCATCTAATGACAATCTGTACAGTTTCTTCATATCCCGAGCAAGGACAAATCTTCATGTTGTCCTCTGCTTTTCTCCGGTGAGTGATTATTACATAACTTGTATTCCGGTTAATATTTTGCTGTAATTGAGTGGAAAGGATTCCTAATATTTCAATCCTTATATTTTAATCTCATAAAAAGTCTGTTTAACCAGTCAAATGTTTTGACAGCTTCAATGAGGACAAGTATTTTGCTTTGTACTTCAGTTAAAAAGGTACCTACTCATAAGCATTGAGTTGTATTCCATCCTCTGCTGTTTGTGCTAGTAGGTCATCTAAGGTGGCCGTTAGTGCTCACCTTAACCCATGGCTTTTATTTCCAAAGAATCGTGAGTGAGCTTTGGAAGGGTTGGGGTCTGGAAACTTGAGCTTTGAAAAGAGCGACATGGATGCTCCGTTGGATGTTATTGTTCTTTGGTGTGATAGTTTGATCCTGGTCAAGTTAAAATATAGGTGTCTTGATGGAAAATGATTATGCATTTGTAAATAAGTAAGAAAAACCCTGGTTGGGAGAGTTGGTCACATGGGGAGTTTAGGAGGAGGCTTACTTGGTAGGTAGCCTTTGTTACTGTATAGGCTTTAGGCTTACCTAATTGCGTTTAGCAGTGTTCATTGGTGACCTGTTTCAAAAATAATTTTACATACCTCTGCAATGAGTGCTCCTTGTGTAATGGCATTATGTTCTGGTCCTGAGGATACACGAATATAGAACATGAAGGATTGAAAATGCTACTGGTCAAAAAACAGGTAAGGAGTCCAATTTAAATGCAAAGATGGTAACTGCACTTAGGTAACTTACTGAATATTTCAATGGTAAATACTGTACCATTTTGGGACCCTAGCAATAAGGTTTTTGTAGAGCTATTTTTTTTGTTGAAACATAGTTCCAACCATATTTGTTCATTCTCGAGGTTACCACTAGGTGTGCTTGATGGCTTCATTCTATTTTCGGGCTACTCGATCCCATTTGTAGCTTAGTGGGCAGCATTTCACTTCACATATACCAGCTACTCCTATCTGACTTCTGCTTCTGCCTTGGGTGTTACCATGGATGGTGATGAGATGCCGAACTGAGATATCTTCCAGTGTGAGTTTTCTTCCTCTATACCGAATGCCCCAAATTTCCATCTATTTTCTCTGGACTTGGATGTCGTGGAATGGCAGACAGTTCCTTTCTCCCAGCTTGAGATGCTGATGGCAATGATTTCCAATGCTCCTCTTTGGGAATCGAAATTTTTTAAATTAATTCCCTTACTTGACATTGAGTTTTGGCCATCTGGTCCTTCTTGAGCTTTCGTACGCCTCAACATCCAAAAGCAACCAGATTTTCTTTTCATATTCTTCCCTTGACATTAAAACATTGGTGTTTCCTTTGTCCAATGGAAGGACGAGTATGTTCTTATCAGAGGTAAGCTCATTTCAGTTCAAGTGTGAGGCAGTGCAGGCCTTAATAGCACTCATCCTGGCATCAAATTCACTTTGGAGAAACGACCACTTCAGTGCCGAGCTGGTGCTCTCCAGTGTCACGAAACTGCGTGCTAAGGATATGAAATGGGGAGGGGCAGCTCTTATGTTAGAGAAGAGTGATTCTTTTTATGCTTCTAGGTTTTAGTTTTGAACTTCTCTTGGGGGGCAGCTGCCTCTCGCTGAGTACTGCTGTGAAGCCTTATTCATCTCACTTCTTATCCGAATGAAAAGGGTTTACACTAAACACAAGTTCCAATCTCACTTAACATTTTTCTTGTTGTTTGTGCATTGGTATTTGGATAAATTTTCCTTGCTGGCTGACTTTTTTCTTGTGCAAAGATTTATGAAGATTCGCCTTATGAAATCCATGTGATTTTGTCATTCACCAATTTTCAAAGTGAAATAAATATGTTACCGTTTGAAAGTTGAAATAATACACTCTTGTTAATAATTTTTTTAAATATGAGGTATCCAAAGAGTAAGTTTCCATAGTTTTAAAATCCAATTTACAGTAACGCAGGCGTTTCCCGCGTGCATGGGATTTTAGCTTCAGCGTAGTGACATCGCTCGCATCACGTTTGGTGTTTGTGAACCGCCCGATCATCAGTTGTGAGCCGATCATCATGGAGACTCCCCTTTGTTTTGCCGCAGGGTTTAAAATATTCGTTTTTGTTAGTTACCAAGCAATCTACTAATTATTACTGGTCTTATATTTACTTGCTTCGTGAGTTTAATCGCATATCTATTACCCAACTTTTGAACCCCTTCCCGCTGTTCAATCTTTCCCAAATTTTGCATACATTTTTAATATTGATGACAGTACTTGAATCAATCATTATATTCCCTAATTACCAAGTAAATCTACTAATTACTGGTCTTAAATTAACTTCCTTCGTGAGTTTAATCGCATATCTATTACCTAATTTTTGAACCCCTTCCCGTTGTTCAATCTGTCCAAAATTTTGCACACATGTTTAATCTCGATGACAGTGCATGAATCAGTCATTATATTCACTAATTACTAAGTTTATCCACTAAAATTAAATGGTTTCAATTTTATATTTCTTTATCCTAACATTTCGTAACCCGCATTACATTGTCTACTCGCATTAAGCGATGTTGCAATTCATTGTAACCATCATTTTAGCATTTATATTGAGAAGTAATGCTCGTAATTTAAGTTTCAAGGAACCGTTGCACAATTAATATGAAGACGAAGTTTCAACTTGCTTCGCGAGTTTAATCGCATACCTATTATGTACCCAATTTTTGAACCTCTTCCCATGGAACCGTTAGACATTTTACATAATTTGTAAAATTAATAAAAGTGTGAAGACTAATAAGTAGAAAATAAAAATATATAAAAAGACACTTTTTAAAAACTGGTCTTATTTCAAAATGCACTAAAAAGTAAAATATGAAAATGCACTAAAAAGGAAAAAATAAAAATGCACTAAAAAGTAGGAAATAAATTTTAGATTGAAATTTACAAAGTTAAGAGACCTTCTATTCCAGATTTATAAATATATTAAAGTTGAAAGTGAAAATGAATATTTGTTTACTTTTTCTGCATGATTTGTCGATGATTATAAGGCAAGAACGTATATTAATCGTACGTCTAATTGATAATCATGATTATAAGAACAGGGTGCAAAGTAATCATGATGATCAACTAGATGATCAATCAGACTTACGATTATACGTTCTTACGTCATAATCATTGACAAATTACGCAGATAAAGTAAACATATACTCATTTTCGCTTTCAACTTGAATTTATTTATAAATTTGGAATAGAAGGTCTCTTAACTTTGTAAATTTCAATCTAAAATTTATTTTCTACTTTTTAGTGCATTTTTATTTTTTGCTTTTTAGTGCATTTGTATTTTTAACTGGGGTGTGGGAATGGAAAAAAAATGCCTCAATGGAATGAAATCATTTATGTAGTCTTATATTTTTTCATTGCTAAATTTGTTTGTAATTTCCTTTTTTTTCATTCCCAACTTAGCTAATTTCAATGACAAAATATGATTAACAATAAATTTTATTTACCATAAAGAGTACATATCACCCCACTTGTATTTGGACCACTTCTTTCTCCCCTTTACAACTATGCAAATGTGATAGTCCCATTCCTTAATCTTCTCAATTCATTTCTTCTTCTTAAATCTTAATAATTATGCATATGGTTTTTTGTTTTAATTTTTTCTGTCCTTTTTCTTCTTATAAATATTATTTTTTCTTTAGGTCGGAGAAAAATTTCGAAGCAGGGCTTTGAAATTTCCAGGGCTCATATCCGGTTGCACTATGGACTGGTTTTCAAGCTGGCCTAAAGATGCTTTGGTGGCAGTGTCTGAGCACTTCTTGGCAGACTTCCCCATCATTTGCACGGAAACTGTGAAAGATCAAGTTATCCAATTTGTGGGTGATATCCATAATGGTGTTGCTGATAAATGCCTCTCATATTTTGATAGGTAATGTTGCCATGGCATTCTATTTTGATCTAATTCTTTGATTATGCATAGCAAAGGAAATATAATGTTTATTCACTTTCATGGTGCACTCATCAGCTTCAAACCATCATGTGTCACCATTGCCCAGCAATACGTTTATTTATATAGGACGCAGACTTTATGCCTTTGCAGAGGACTCAGACTGTATACCTTAGCACTTGGTCCAATTGTCATCAGTTATATGTACTTAACTAATATGAACCATCATTTCAAACTTTTACTCTCGTCAACGTGCTAGTCGGGCTGAGCAGAGTGTTTTCTTTTGGGCTCCACCTTGAGTATTGATCTCTTTGGAATCACCATTTACTTGCTTGTTTGGAAAGTACGCTGTAGCCTTGGTGATTTATTCCTTGCATGGGAGACGACATGGAATCGGGAACAACTATTAATTATATGTGTCAGACCAAAATAAATAGGTGCCTATATCAGTTCTTTTTATTCAGCTTTTATTTAACTCATTTATTTATATAACTCATTATTTCTTTGAGTACAAGGTCTTTGAAGTTGAATTGAATCACTGTAACTTTATGAATTCACGGTTCATTAAGAAGATCCCTACTCAAAATGAGATGGTGGATTTTTGGTTATTAAGAGAGAATTTGTAGGTATTTCAGTCATCAGATATTTTCTGTTAAATCATTACAAGGCCAAAAAGATGTAACCACATTCACTTAGAATGCATGCATTTCATTCAGTGAACGAAATCAGGTAAGAAAAATGTGGCAGGGTACTTAGCGTCGTTAACTGCATGGCTAAGAAAAAAGTTAACCTAATTTATGTGGTGAACCCCACCACAAACGCACCTCGTTTCCCAATCACCTTATTTACTACTGCAACTATTATTTCCAAGCGAGAGAAATGGTGAGTCCAATAGCGGATGTTAAGAGAACTAATAACTCAAGGTGGAGCCTGATCGGCCCAACTAGTATGCCGGTGCAAGCTACTTCGGTGCATTCCTTCCACTCAGACATTTGCACCTAGACTAGACTTTATTCGACTCAGGTTTCCTGTTGCTAAACATTCCTCCTCGTCGCCGTGTGTTGATGTTAAGGTATTCCAGCAAAGGTCGCAGCCAGCATTGTGTGCCAGCCCTCGAACTTTTCATCACCCTGCCCCATTCAAAATTCGTAAAATGGGCCAGGGTGTGTGTTTATGTATTTTTGGAAATTGTAGTAATCAATGACAGTAATTTACTGCTTCAGGCCTCCACGTTTTGCTCAATTAAGAGTTATAAGATTCTCAAAACCCTTTAAACTGTTAACACTAACACCTGTGATCACAAAACTCCAATCGAGAGGATAGCGATGCTTTTTTTAGAGACCTGATCAATACCCGCCAGAACGTGATTTTTTCTCTCATATATATTTTCTATTAAGTTTGGCATTATCTGATGTCTTTTACCTGTGACCATATGAGAACCAATAAGGGAATTAATTTGTAAAAAAAATATTGGAGATATTATTTTTAAATTCAGTGGTCTATCAACCGTGAGATTTTAAAAGCATTTTTGTTCAGAAGAAAATATTTGCTATTTATATTTTAATTTTTCTTCACCACAGGTATCGTAGGCAAACTCATGTAACTCCAAAATCCTACCTCACATTTTTAGAAGGATATAAGAAAATATACACTGATAAAAGCAACAATACAGCTGTCCTAAGTAATCGCATGACTGTTGGTCTCAACAAGCTACTTGAAGCTAAAGAAAGCGTGGATGTATTATATGAAGAACTAAAAGATAAGAGAGTTGTAATTGTAGAATCAAGCAAAGTTGTTGAAAAGGTCAGTTTTTTAATCTTCTTTTTCAACTTCACATCATTCTTTAATCTAGTTTTATATTTTGTTGAGTTTGGATTTTTTATATTTTTAGCATGCAGAAGATTAAGAGTTATAATCATTTAGCATTTTAATTGCTAAACAACTAGTGATAATCATACAATTTTTCACTGGTGCATATAATTTAGTATTGCATAGGTTGCAGCATCACTGCATTATTTTCAGGTGAAAGAAAGTTAAGGTACAAGATGGCTATGAGTGTGCACATACAGTTGTCTGTGCCATAAAATGGCCCAGCACATATGTAATCTTTTTCATTAGAGGCAGAGGAATTTTTTGGAGCAAGACCTCAATAATAGGAGTGTTCTCTTTATACTGAATGGCAGAGAGAGAAAATACTTAATTGGCATAATTTTCCTGGCTGTTCTATCCAAAACTTACACTTTCCTTATTCCTAATATTGGCCTGGTCATTTATTCCTGCTTTTTGAATACTCGGGCGGCCGTATTCATAGATTTCAACTTAAACCTGGGGTTAGGAGGTTTATCTCAGTCCGGTCTAAGCGTGGTGTGGAACTGTTTTAGAAATTGGTATTCATCAAGGTGTATATAGAGACCATCTGTCTATACGCCTTGGTTATTCATAGCTTGAGTCAAGGGAGATAGCCTCAGGGATAAACGCAGCTAGACCCTGCCTTCTACACGAGGATGGAATGCTTGGCAGCACCACTATTCATCAAGTCCATGGGGTGTCTCCCGAGATTTTTAAACTGATACTTGGTGTCTTGTGAGGAGTTGTGCAATATCTACAAACCCTTCCTCCTCAATGTTTCCTACTATTTAGGGAATTCACACTATTGCTTGCTTACAGATAGCGTATGTGCATGCAAATATAAATGAACATCAATATTGAGAATACTGGTATTATTTAGCTATGTATTTTCGTCTAAGTATCTGTGATGTGGGCACGTAGAGCACACACTGTGGTTCCACTCAAGTAAAAATCATGCCATTTGCTTTAAGGTTAGCAGAATTTTACACATTTAACAGCAACCTGTTCTATATTTGTAGTAAAAACTTAAGTGGTTATCAGCAAACTGTTAAGAATAAACCTGTATTTCTTAATTTAAAATTGCAAGGGCATAATGAATGATAACAAAATATCAGCCACTTACCACAAAATTTTTTGAGTTATTTGCAGAAAAATAACGGAGCCGTTTCCCACGGCAAATAGTACTGGCATGCACTCCAAAGAGACTTTATTTTAAAAATGATGAATTTCTTATGCGTACATTTTGTCATAAATTTAAGAGTGTGTAGTTTGCATTATCTATAAGCTATTTAAAAATAAATTTACCATAGTAAATACTCACCATAATACTTTTTTATTTAATTTCAGCAAACTCTTCTGTTGTGAAGGAGTTTTCATCATACAGTGTGAAAATGAGTCAAATTAAAGACTTATGTATGCATATTTATAATAATAATAATAAATAATAATCAAGGGTACGAAAGCCGGACCACCAGCCTCCCCGTGGCGTACCTGGTAACGGCTTTTGCCGGCTAATGGTGGACGTCTGCGTGTGGGGCTAACCACCCCACACGCAGTAAATCTGGTTCCAAGGAAAGATACCAGAAATACCACCCACAACCGGCCCTTCTCGAATGGGGGCCCTAGTAAGGTTGGGTGTGGCAATACAAATACCACCGTTACGGGAGCTCGGATGCAGTGGACAGAAGCCCTAAGGGGCGACATCCTTCCATGCCATGCTGCCAGCAAGCCCAATCGAGCCTCTTTCGACCACCTCCGCCTGTTGTTGAATCTCCGCCACCCGTCCAAGAGGTTGAACGTTTCTGGAAGGAAATCTACGAAACGTCGAAGCCATTCAACGGAGACACTCCGGCCATAGGCCTCTTTAAAGAGGTTTGTGACCGCCACCTACAAGATGTGGATGGACCTCTTACAGTCAACGAAAGTGACGTGAAGAAGGCCTTCTCTGGCAAGAAAAATTTCTCGGCTCCAGGAATGGATGCAGTGAATAACTTCTGGTGGAAGAAATTTACTTCCACACACCAACACCTCACCAGAATCTTCACGTGCTTTCTAAATGGTGGAAAACCAATTCCACCTTGGCTGACTGAGGGATGCACGGTTCTAATACCTAAGAAGGGAGACTTGTCCAATCCAAAGAACAACCGCCCTATAACCTGCCTCAACACTCTATATAAGGCGTTCACCTCTATCTTGAGCGACCTTATCCTCCACCACATCCAGCCTGTGTGGGAGGAGGTGTACGAGCAGAGGGGCTCAAAGCAGGGAATTGCAGGATGCAAGGACAACGGGCTCATTGATAGGTGCATATGCCAGGATGCCATCCGGCATAAGCGAAACCTCTCAATGGCCTGGGTGGACTACAAGAAGGCTTTTGACACCACTTCGCGTGAGCTTATCATTGTCATGCTGAAGTTGATGAAAGTCCACCCAGAGGTAGTTTCCTGCATCCAATGTCTGTTACCACTCTGGAAAACGCGCTTTGACAGTTCCAGGTCTTGCTTTGGTAAAATCCCTGGTCCCTGTTGATGTTGTTGGGTTGGAGTCGGATCTCGAAGGCCTCCAAGGTATCATTCTATCCCAGTATCCTATTTTCCTGTTACCACTGTGGAAAACGTGCTTCATTCTGACCTCAGGCAAGCGGTCAGTTTCCACAGAGTTGGTAACATACCACTGTGGCATTTTTCAAGGCGACAGCTTGAGCCCCTTACTGTTCTGTAATTCCCTCCTACCCCTGTCCCTTAGGCTGCGACGAGGTAAAGGATACATGTGTGGTGTTCCAGGTGACAGGAAGCATAAAATCACCCATTTGTTTTATATGGATGACCTGAAGCTCTACGCTTCTAATGCGAAAGACCTTCGCACTGCCCTGGACACCGTACTGGAATGTAGTGAGGCTATAGGGATGGAGTACGGATTGGACAAGTGTGCATCCATCCACTTGGAGAGAGGAAGATTTTCGGAGATCAAGGAAGACGTGCAACTTGTTGACGGGAGCATCATTCGTCACCTCGAGGACGATGACAGCTATGAATATCTCGGCGTCCCCCAGCGCCTAATGCAGGAGGTTGCAGCAGTGAAGGAAAGGGTCACCGCGAAATACAGACAGACTCTCAGAAACATCTGGAGTTCTGAGCTGTCAGGCAAGAACAAGGTTCTTGCCACGAACATGTTCGCGGTTCCTACACTGCTGTATACTTTCGGATGCATGAAGTGGAACGTCAACGAGCTGCAGAACCTCGATAGGGGAACGAGGAAGATGATGACCATCTATAGAAGTCTTCATCCGAAATCTTCCGTCGCCAGATTGTATCTCCCTCGCAATGTAGGTGGTAGAGGACTATTGAGTCTGGAGTGTCTCCACAACAGAGTTGTCCTGGGTACAGCTTGCCGAGTTTTGAAAAGCAGGGACCCCCTGCTCAATCTCGTGAGAAATCACGAGAGTGCGGGAGCAGGGGCGTTTCTCTTCCAGGCGGCAAAGAGGGCAGCGGACGAAACCGGTCTCGACTTCGACCCGTCATCCGACGGAAGCGACAATGACACGACCATCTCATCATTGAAGGCAGACGTCCTGAAGCTCGAAATAAAAAAAGCCGAGCAGGAGGCCTTGCTCAAGGCGCATACCGATAAGCCCATGCATGGATGCTTCTACCGAAACATCGAAAAGCATGGGTTATCGAAGGAGCTGACGTTTACCTTCTTACGCTCCGCTGGTCTGAAGTCCGAGACCGAAGGTTTTGTCCCCGCGTGCCAGGATGGTGTCATAAACACACTCATGTACAGCCGTATTATTTTCAAGGCGGAGGTTGCGGACACGAGATGTAGGGTGTGCCGAGCCCAGCTGGAGACGTTGAGTCACCTTCTCTTCGGCTGTAGTTATTACGCCAAGTCAGCTTATTTAGCTCGGCACAACGCGGCCCTACGGGTGTTATACTTTCATCTTCGGCACCATTATGGCATCGACGAAACACCTGTGCTGCCCTATGCCCCTGCAGATATTGAGTCCGTCGTGGAGAACGATAAATGCACAATATGGTGGAATTACTCCTTTTCCACCACCAGGCAGTTGAAGGCGACCAAGCCTGATATCGTTCTCCTCGACCACCTCACACGCTCCATGTTCGTGATCGAGTTTTCAGCTCCGGCTGAAACTAACATGGATGCGAATGAAGAGGTGGAAAAACGGACGAAATATCAAGACCTGCTTTTCGAACTACGACAGATGTACCCCGGACACTCTGTGAAACTAGTGGTCCTCATCATAGGTGTGCTCGGTGGAGTTAAGGGCTCGCTGATGAATAACATCAAGTGCATTCCGCCCTGCGTGGCACAGGCGGAATCACTAGTTGCACGCATGCAGAAGGCCGTCATCCTGGGGTCACTCCGTATACTGCGGACGCATGACCCGAATGCAGCGTAGCCACACATCCGATGGGCGTCGGACGTGGCTGCGATTACTGCAAAACCCCTCTCGAGTCACCGGCCATTATGACGGCAATGAAACCCGATGCTTGCCGGAGACTCGGAGGGTCATGTTACAACTGTAACAATAAGAAATAATAATAATAATTTTTATTTGTTCTGTGGGATTTCTACAAATCATAGAACACGTCATAAATACATGTAATTTAAACATATTTTACATGTGCTTCAAACTCAGTCAAGGAATAATACCTTTTCTTTACCAGAAATGTACATACAGTAAAACCTCTCTTTTACACTTTTGACGGGGATGAAGGAAAAAAGTGTAAATCGCGGGAAAATGTAAATCGAGGGAAATCATAATTTGTAGGAAATAGAAGCAAAATCATAGCCTAATGTTAAATAATTTTATTTAAATTAACAGGTGATGTTTAATATTTGATGGGTCACCAAATAGACATAAATAAATGAATAAACAAAAGTTTAAAAAAAATAAAAGTATTCTCATATTTTAACTTAACTTGATTTGAGGTGGTGTCTACCTACATATATTTCTCTTTGCATCAAGGGCATACATTTTTCTTCAACAATAGTCTATGTCATCCATGCCTTTGTGTTGGCTGCATAGGTTGTAGCCAAGGTCTTTCTTAATGTTTTTAAAGCAACCTGGATTTTTGGACTTCTCAAAAACAAAGGGCTTCAGTTTCACACTGCCATCTGCATTAGCTCCTAATAAAACAGTTAGGCGACCATTGCTGAGCTTGGCCCCATGTCAAGGGTCCCCTTTGAAGTCTATAGGCAGTGGCGTTGCGAAGGGGGGGGGGGGGTCCGGACCCTGCCGAAATATTAAGACATTAAAAAAAATAAATTAAGCATGGAGCAGGGGAAAGTCTACAAATAATAAATTATCATATCGTTGTTAAGGTTTGTCCTTTTGTTTAAATAATAAATTATCAAACGATACGTTTGGGATCGGCCGCTTGGGTAGTGTAATAGCGGTGTTTGTATAGCTGGCCGAGTTTCGACTGTGGACATTCTAGTTTGCCCTGTTTTTCAAATATTTTCCCCTGGTTTTGAACCCCCCCCCCACCCCCCCGAACGAAATTCCTGGCTACGCCACTGTCTATAGGGTCTTGTGTGTGGCATTATTAAAAAAAAGACCTTTCTAGTCTACATTAAAAATTTATTATTTCGGGGGAAGATTGAAACAATTTCTTCAAGTTCATCATACTTGGAGTATTCAATGAATTTACGCCTTTTTCCAATACGTCCGCATTCCTTTGCACTTTTCCCTATACATTTACGGGTTTTCACAGTTGTGTTCCACGTTGAACCTGGTATATCAAGTTCTTCGGTCAGGGACACGCGAGTGCCCGTATGAGTCAATTCTCTTTGCAAAATGTTGATTTTTTCTTCAAATGATAACGATTATCTCGCACGCTTGTTTGCCATTTTAAAATACGAGTACGTTTCCTCACGATTGCCGTAAGTAATTGCTCATTAAATAAAACTAAAGGTGAAGTTACTAAAAACCTAAAAACACAAGATGAATTGCATTAGTGCGTGAGTTACGAGAAATAAGAAAAAGATCGCTGCGAAGCATGAGAACAAGAGTTAACATACGTTTCGCCACAATGACAGCGGTAGTTGGCCAAATAAAATCTAATTAAATATATTTATGGCATCCGCTACAAATTTAAATGTACTTTTTAAACATCTAGTACGGCCAGGGAAGAGAATTCTATTCCCTGGCATGGCTCCTGAGTACCAATTCGAGAATCCCGATCGCAAGCATTACAATATCCGGCATAAATAATTTTCAGCAATGCTATCGATGTAATGTGCTACCATCAAACGAATAATTGTGTTTTTAAAGGAAACCAAATAAATCAGCATTCATATATCATGTTTAAGCATGTATTTTATCCATATTTAACATTAATCACGCTCGAAGGGTCACCAGTTGAAGTGCGCCAGCCGCCATCTTTCTTGCCTTCAAGTGTCGTAAATGGCGGGATTTGAAAGTGTAAATAGCGGGATGAAAATACATTACAATGATGCAAATATTTTTGGGACCGGGAGAAAATGTTGTAAATCACGGGAAAACGTAAATTCCGGGGACGTAAAAGCGGGGTTTTACTGTAGTTCTTTCTTAAATTTTATAACATTATCAATTTTCTTTATTTTGATAGGAAGATTATTGTTGACTGTCGAGAGCCTGTATGTGGGACTTTTCTTATGCTGAGCACTATTATTGGGAAATATATGCATATCACAATTTCTTCTTGTTCCATTGGAATGCACATTATCATTCTTTACAAATCATTCAGAGTGTGTTTTTACAAATAAGGCACAATACAATACATACATACATGGAAGAGTCAGAAAGCCATTTTCATCAAAGACAGGCTTGCAACTAACTCTAGGTTTTAAATTGAAAATAACTCTCAAATTCATAATTTATTTAATTAGTTACTTCAAATTTAAGACGTATTAAATAATATTTTTGCTTAATGCTTCTTACAGCTGCTGTATGAAAGGGTTAAATATTAAATTTGAATATGGCGTCTATAATGACTAGTGAAAAATCTTGCTTAAACTACCTTAACACAACTTTCCAGTTGCTCCAATAATCAACATTGGGGAAAATAGAAAATGAGCGATTATACCCTGCATTTGAATTGATATGGGGAAAAATAATTTTAAATATTTTGGTCTACTAAATCAAAAATTTACAATAAAAAAGTGTACCAGAAGAGTGTTTTGAGAAATATTTATTCTCTGCTCACATTAAGCGTTGATTGTTTTTTAGCCAGTTATGACGTCCAGAGGAAGAAAATGTTGAGAGAATGAAGTGTTGTGCGTGATAAAAATAAAAGGATAGGATGGGGCAACTCCGGAATGGGGATGAAAGTAATTTTCACACACAGCTCTTTATATTTGTTGGTGACCTCACCTTATTAAGGTAGGGGAGAGTCGAAAAAATAAGGAGCTAGAGAGTGAAATGCGTGTACAAGACTTACCCCAATACGTGGGGCCCACTGCCACATTGACACGCCGGTTCCCGTAAGATCACCAAAGTTAAGCAATGTTGGGCCAGGACGAAGGTTGGATGGGTGACCATACATACCTTCACTGTGGCGCTCTTATCCCCTGCCCACATGTAGCAGACAGGCAATGTGGTTGGCACAACGGAACAAGAAGGTATAAGTGCCCGGGCTCCTGTTGAAGACCCCCCCTACAAACAATCTATCTCCCCCATACAGCACAGGGTAGAGATATACTCGTGTTGTATTGGTCAAAGTATCACGTTATAGGCTAAAAGTGATACATATTCAGCATAAATGTCGAACTCGCAGTTACAGAAGAACCTTGCATGTAATTTATAATATTCATTTATCCACAGTGAATTCCACTCCCTAAGATAAATACATAATAATAAAAAAAAGTTAACATTAAAAATAAACGACAATGCAAAAGGTTATGGTCCAGCTAGTCTGCTGTTCTTCTACGTCTTATCTTTTTTATTATGCTGCTATTTCATGAACAATTAGTTATTTAATGCTAAAAATACATTTCAGGACATGTTAGTGCCATGTGTTTTAAATTGAGAAAGGTGTTTGTTGGTTGTTTGAGGCATGTTGTCAATCAATGTATTTTGCCATACATTGATGATTTATGCATTCCAGTAAATCATTGATACAACGTGCTCAATACTCGTCAAGCGTCAATTGTTCGCATAATAAGAAGTAGTGGACAAATTTCCCTCAACTTTCCAAGGGAGGAGGAGAACTCCGTACTACATCGTACAACCGTATATCTGTACTAGCTTCTTCCCAAAATATGAAGCCTGAATGGAGTAAATATTGATAGTTTTTGCGAGTAAATAAGACCCTCATAAGTGCCTTAATATAAAAAATGAGTGGGCTCAGCAGCCGCTTGACAATAGTAGGTTCACCGGTTTGAAGCTCTCATAAAATATATTGTGACGGACACTCGTCCGTGCTTTTGGGGTGGTTTGGATCGATTTGATCTCAGGGTCGTGGGCGACGTCAAACCAACGAGTTTTGTTTGGACAACTCAGGATGGGTAGAAGGGGGGTGGATTGAATGAGGGAATAATCCATGCCGCATTAAAGAAATTGGGAATTCCATTCAACCAAAAAAAAAAAAAAATTATTGAACAAAGTTAGGCAGATTAGATAAACAAAAGAAGCACGTACTTCCGAATTTACCGTCCGCATTGGGCGGATGGAATTGCGAAACAAAACTCTCCTTTGAAATATTTTGGGGTTAGTGGGATCTTAACTCTAAAACATAGACACATAATATTACACTCTAAAACAAAAATAGAACACTCGTTCCCACTTTGGAAGCACTTCGCTTGGATATCCTGTGAAGTTAAACAATTTGATATTTAGGGTTAGATTGCCAACCCTTGATGCCCAAATGGCCAAATGACATGAATGAAACTCTTTGATACCAAAATTTAAGTTGTCCGTTGAATTAACAATTCTTAATCGTCTCCTTTGTAATGAAGGTGTGGGGTTGAGAGACCGCGCTGGGGGATGAGTGAAATCACTTGAAGGGGGGGAGCACGTGGCCCGGGTCGATGCCTGGGAAGTCTAGGGTTTTTTGGTCTTACTTCTCTTTTTTGTGGGGCCAGGAAAAGCTGGTCTTCTGCCGGGTAGGGTCCGCAACTCTCCCGTGACTCGGGAGTCCGTGCGGATGTCACACGATTAAGTCTGGAAACAGCATGGGTGGCGTTGTCTCCTCTCGTGCGGAAGTTCTCGTAGAAAAAAGACCAGAATTGGGTCTCAAATGCCTATGTTCGCAGCACTAGATCGCAGGAAGCAGCCACCGCGTCGTGTCAGTCTTCCAAATGCGTCCCAATTGGGGAGGGCCGAAGATGTTATCGCCTCCAACGTCTAGCGGAAAGAGCGTCCCTCTTGCTCAACTGACCGCTCACAGGAGCTGGCGGTTAGCTGATTCATCTGCCGCGCCCCTAGGCCAACAAAGAGATGGGTGAAAAGCACCCCCCACGTCATGCCCGCACAGAAACAAATCTTCCACGGAGCGAGTGCACGTTTATCTTCTGGGATTTATCTCTCACCACCACAAAACACTGTTACACATAACAAAATACATTCATTTTAACAATTTCATATAATCAGGGTGTCCGGCGACCTGGAAAACCTTGAAAACCGGGAAAACTCAGGGAAATATTTTGTTCTGGAAAACTCAGGGAATACTCAGGGAATTTTTGTATTTTTCCGAAAAACCCTGGAAAATCCATGGCAGCCGATTTCCATTAAGACAGAGAGAGAGGTTTAACCTGCGCCTTTGCTTGCATTATGCTCTCGGCTCAGCGTAGCCTTGCACTCCCTGTTCATTTCATACTCTTTTCATAGCTGTGCACCCGCTCTCAGCTTGTGCTTCGTCATCCCACCCCACTCTCCCTATGCGCAGTCTAAGGGGCCGATTGCATAACAAGGCAAATTCCACACGGAATAATTCTCATGTAAAATGGCCGCTACGAATGGAATCGGAATTGATGCCGAAATCTGTTACAGGAAACAGAATTTCACGCGGAAATCAAGATTCTGTTCGAAGAGCCGTACGAATGGAATTCTTGGTGTGGCCAAATTTACGATAAATTTAAACGTCTGAGCATGCGCAGTGGCATTTCCCGCATTATACGAAAACCATTCGGCCGGCAACCTAAATGGATAATTGGGTATTGTTATATATGTAATTGATAATCCCTTCCCAATAATCTCCACCCTCCTCGTTTTAATGTTTGCAGAAATGTTATTGAAGGAGCGGAAATACATTTTGCGGTCACTGCGTATAGAAATCACGGCCCTTGGGTTCGTAGTCGACAGGGCCACTGTACAGGGGCAATCCAACGTAATTAAAATTCGTGAATTGTCCAACAAATACAATTTTGTTTTACATAATTGCATTTTTTTGGGCGTTAGATACGTACCTATCACAAAGTAATTAATTTACAGTTTCCGAAATGTTCATGTAAACTACAGTGAAGCCTTTTGGGAGAAGAGGAAAGGTACCAAGACCTCAAGAGAAAAGGAATAAGAAAGAGGTACATACTGCAAAAGGTTCAAGAGCTGCAAACCAAAATAACGTAATTTATTGAAAAGCCGAGAAATTTGTTGCTGAAATTGAATCGGAAATGCACTCATTAAAAAAATGTCACACCAGTTTCTTTTATTTACATGTTCTTTATCAAACTAGTCTGAATCTACTTTTTGTGTTCAAAGTGCACCTGACTCAGAATTTTGCTGTCAGTTAACCGTTTTTGTTTATTTGTTGGTTGAAATAAAACCCGTAATACTCCACATTCTTTGTATACTCTTACGTTTTTAACTCAAAGTAGGGACCAAAATTTCTCGTTTTTTCATGTTGGCAAAATTATGCCGATTTTATTAGAAATTCATTAAAAATATGTTAGAAACAAAGTGCAGCAAGACCCTGGAAAATGCAAAACATTTGCCTGGAAAACCTGGAAAACTCAGGGAAAAAAGATATTGTGATTCACCGGACACCCTGATAATTCATACATCAATACTAATCTAGGGACGTACACAGGAAAGCTTAGTCTCTGCAATTCATAAAAATAGGAAAATGACATCTTTCGAGCGAGGACACGAGCTGCCATCACAATATTATTGTTTTTTTTAGTTAAAACATTTTTTTAACCTCAGAGTTTGAAATATTTGAACAGGCATGTCACCGTAGCATGAGGTAGACAGTCTTACTCGTGAAAAATATCTAAGCTACGAGCTCGTACACGGTCCCTATCATTCATTGGTTGTCAACACTCTGGTTTACACAAGAAAAATGGATAATAGACCAAATATAAACTACTTTTCTACTAGTTTGACACTTGTAGAATAATTTTTTCAGCGAAATTTCGAACAGTTTTACGTCATTACTAACCTTGATGTCTGTGCAGGCTGAATGCTCGGAAATCCGTTGTGTGAATTGTTTAAGAGTGACAGCGGTGTCAGCAGTGTTGGAGCTGCCGTCTTCAAGTCGAACTTCGACTTGAAGATTCCAGCTACAGCGCTTGTCATACTGTTGTCACTCTTAAACAACTCACGTGATGGATTCCCGAGAATGCAGCCTCTACACGTTTCACACATCATGAAAGCCTTCTCTCTTACTAACCTTGGTGTCATTTGAAGCCCTTCATCCCTATCACATTGAAATAATCTTGTTTATCTGATGAGTGCAAATAATCGCTGTAATAAGTGTCTTGAACTTATGCACATTGAACAGTTATTAAATGGATTAAAGAAGAGAGTAGATAGTGTACATACTGATGTACGATAGTGAAGCCTGTGTTTTTGTGAAAAATGGTCCACCTGGTCAAGCTGTCATGTACAATTTGTACATAAATTTAATGAATATTGCCGTGGATTTTGGAAATTATTTCTATTTTGCATATTTTAGATACCTATATCATAATGGTACCTATACAATTCCATCACAAATACATATGTTTTCAGCCTATTAAATGAACTGTGGATCCACTCGATATGATTGAGTGTGCATGTATTGGCTTCAAAATTCCCCTGTACTATCTTTATGTTCTGATTATGATGTCCTTTTGCTTGTATATTATAATATAACAGGTGTTGGAAGATGTGACAGCTAAAACTGAGGCAGCTGAAGCTGTCAAAGCTGAAGTTGAAGAGGTCAAGGACCAAGCTCTCTCTCTTTTTACTGAAATTGAAGTGGTGAAGAAGAATGCTGAAGGAAAACTAATAGCTGCTTTGCCAGCTCTTGAAGCTGCCGAAGCTGCATTGCTGGTGAGTTAATAAATGCATTTTATGCTATCTTTCAAATAGAGTGGAAATATTCAAAACCCTTACACTCTATGGAGTGTAGGGCGAGGGTAGCACTACCCTTCCCTTACACTCCATGGAGCATAGTGCAAGGGTAGTGCAACTCTTTGCTTACACTCCACAGAGTGTAGGGTGAGGGTACCAGTACCCTTACCTTACACTCCGTGGAGTATAGGGCGAGGGTAAGCTGAGGAGTTTTTAGTGGGTGTAAGGGAAGAGTAGCGCTACCCTTCCCTTACAGTGTATGGAGTGTAGGGGGAGGGTACCAGTACCCTTCCCTTTCACTCCATGGAGTGTAGGGTGAGGGTAAGCCAAGAGGTTTCTAGGGAGTGTACGGGAAGGGTAAGCGGACGGTAACTACCCTTCATGGAGTTTAGTCTCCTTCCTTTACACTCCACTTACCCACCATGGAGGGAATATTTTTATCAGGGCATAATACCATTAGTTTTGTTTGAATTCTAATTACATTATTAATGCTTGACATACCAAAGCAAGCTCTGTTAAGCTATCCTGAAACATTTTTCAAGTGTTCTTTCCAATTAATGTTCTCATCAACCATTATCCCAAGAAGTTATAAACATTATTGCTAATACTTTTGGGCCAGCTTTTTGAAGTGTCGAAAGAGTATTGTTTTTATTTTGAGTAGTCTTGAAATTGATTATGCTAGTTTTTTATTTATTTAGTTTTTGGCCATTTGCTGCCAACCACTCATCTAGCTGTTTCATGACATCCATTTTTGTACTCGTTAAGTTCTCAATGCATTTTTCTTTAAGAAGGCATGTGGTATCATCAGCATATAATAAGTCACCTCTGATGTTTTTCGGTAAGTCATTAATGTATATATATTAAAATGTAGTGGGCCTAGCACTGACCCTTGAAGAACTCCTGAAATCATGTTCTCCCATTTTGACATGTATTTATTACCATTACTAATTATTTCTGTTTTCTGTTTACGGTCTTTTAAAAATGTTGAAAACTAGAGCAATTCTTTTTCTCGCACTCCATAGTGCATACATAAATTTGTTTTTCTAATAGAAAATTGTGGTTAATACTGTCTAACGCTTTTGACTGATCACATATCAGTGCAGCTGTGTTGTATGATTTGTCTATTGATTGAGTGACTTTGTTTATGAAGTCTGTAAGGGCTGTTTTTTGTTGAATTACCTTTTCTAAAACCATGTTGTTGATTAGAAAGAATCTGGTTCTCTTCTGGTAGTTAATTAATTGCTCATAGACAGCCATTTCAAATACTTTTGAGAAACTGGATAAAAGTGAGACTGGACGATAATTGGTAATTAAGTCATGATTCCCTCCTTTGTAGAGGGGTTTGACCACAGCATATTTTAAGTCATCAGGAAAGGTGCCGGTTTCCAAAGATTGGTTAATTAGTGAGGGCAATGGTTTGCTCGAATGGAATTTTACATTTTTTAGCACAAAAGTCCCTGTTAGGAGGTTCCCCCCTGGAATGGTTCCGAGGGGATTTTGGGAGGGGAACTGTTCCGGGGGGAACCACCCTGGAACCGTTCCGGGGGGATTTTGGGAGGGGAACCACCCTGGAACTGCTCCATAGGGGATCGGTTCCCTGATGTTCTATGAAAAAAAACCTATAAGCTGCTTCTGGTGATACATCGTGGAACTCCACCTTTTCCCCCTGCATTTTGATGGTTAAAAAATTACCTACAATTGATGCATCGGGTGGAATGGATCCTTTTAAACACCGAATACGACACTCTTGGAAGACACTCCATAGCTATAATAATAATCTTTAAAAAAATGTTGAAAAACTGCTTAAAAATTCAACAGTAAATTAAGACATCTATTACTTCCTACGGCTACTGTTGAATCCAACAGTTACTGTTGGAATCAGCAGAGATTGGATAGTTCAACAAGAAACATTCATTGACCTCCGGTAGTTCCACGAAGAGTAAAGAACAGAATGAAATTGAATTGAATTTATTAGCATAAAAAAACCTGTCAAGCCATTAAACTCAGAACGTAGCTTCCCCACAACACCACCACACGTCCACTGAAAGACATAAGGCGACAAAAATAAAATATTATAGAACCACAGACTTGTCTGAGTCACTGTATCAAGCCACACTTTGCAAATAACTCTGGTGAAGAATTACGTACGCACTGCTGGAAGCTAAACAATTTTATAATGTTCCCAATATTGTTCAATTTTTTCTTGACGCTCCAAAGGCACAATAACATTGCAGCGTACAGTACTCCCTGAGAAAACAGAAGGCCAAAGATTACCCATCGTTGCGTAGGTGCAATGAAAATCAGGTTTTATGAATCATCACTATGGATGCTGATTACTATTTCCTTGCGAAGTGCCTGAAAGTACATGTCGATAAAACTTAAAACATGTTGTTGCAAACTTTGTTTCTTAAGTTCCAATGAGTATGTTAAATTCTTACCTTGTTCTTTCAATGGCAGAAGAAGAATATTCCAGAAATATGTCAGCCTCAACCATTAGCTAATCTTTCCTCCTAATATCACGTTATAAACGTCCTTATAAACTCGCTGACATAAATCAAAATACGTAGCGCTAACACTGCACATATACCATTATGTATGTAAGACGCCATTTTGAACACCGATTAATCGCTCGCAAGAAAAATCGATCTCTCTCTCACTGGTCGAAACCAAGACGGCGAATTATGAAAGCAAAACTCATAGCGGGCGTTAACATTAAGGAACATGAACATTAAGGTTCCCGGGTGGTTCCCCCTGGAACATTAACATTCTCGAGTGGTTCCCCTTGGAACATTATCGTTCCCGGGTGGTTCCCCCTGGAACAATAATGTTCCAGGGTGGTTCCCCCTGGAACATTAACGTTCCCGAGTGGTTCCCCTTGGAACATTATCGTTCCCGGGTGGTTCCCCCTGGAACAATAATGTTCCCGGGTGGTTCCCCCTGGAACACTAACGTTCCCAGATGATTCCAGGCGGGAACTACCCTGGAACAGGGGGGAACTACCCTGGAATAGGGGGGAACCTTCTAACGGGTTGGTATACCATCCCATCCAAAAGACCTTTTGTTTTTTTTTAATTTTGAAATAAGCTTTACAACAATTTCTTCATTTGTTGGGTGAAAAACAAATGTGCTATGGTCTATATACCTAGCTGTTTTATATTGATGCCATTTTACTCAAGGCTGCTTTAACATCTACCCTGGTACCTAGGTCATGAGTAACATTAACAAAATAGCTGTTGACAGAAATAGCAATATGTTTAGGCTCTGTAATGTTTATTCTATTTTTCCTATTTGGTTGTTTTTTTTATTTGGTATACCCAATCCATGTTTCACTACTTCCCATGTTGCCCTACTCTTATTTTAGCACTATGTATGTAAGAGTCATTTGCCATCTTTTTTGCCTCTTTTATCACTCTTCCAAGTATTTTCCTATATTTTTTGTACTTGTCTATGTCAATTGGATTGTTTGAGATTTTTGCTCTAGCATGCAGGTATCTCATGTACTGGATATCCTAATTCCCTGGGTAATCAATTTTGAGGATGTGGGTTTTCGCTTTTTATGACTTGATTTAGTACCTAATCGATTGTAGTGCTAAGTCAAACAAATTAATCATTTGATTTAAAAAATTTTTGTAGTTATCATTTATATTATTGCATGCCAAAAGTTCTAGCCAGTTTGTTTGTCCAACAAGATAATTAAAAGTATTCACATTTCCGACATTGTATTTGATGAAAATGTGAATATGTACTTTACTTCATTGGTAGGTAATGTGCTCTTACAATAAGTTACTCTTCGGTGGATGTTCTCATGTTTTTACAAGTTGGGAAACAATATATGTTTCTATAATGACTAGTGAAAGCCTTAATCTGAATTATAATAGATATGATCCTGACTATACATAAGGAATGTTGTGCTATTTCGATGGTGCTGATTAGTGGCAGCGCTAATCACCGCAACATTTCCTCAATATGCTCTAATCACGCGAATAGCTCATAATTAATAACATGTATGATTAAATATGTAAATGTTGCTATGATGAAAAATGCAGTCCGTAAACAAATAAGGCTTAGAATGCTGAATGAATAACAAATTATGCGGGCACCAAATCGTCAAAATGGGAAATTTTGAAGGGCATACACAAAATCAGCTCGCTTTGAAATTCCTAAGCATACAGATAGTAAAGTGATCCATTGTAAAGTGAATCCATTGTAAAGCGGGGGTCCACAGTATATCCAAGTTTTTGTGTTGATTTGTACATACTTGGCTGTTTGGGTTAACTCACCTCTTTGTATTGCAGACAATCAAAGCATCTGACATTGCCACCGTGAGAAAATTGGGTAAACCACCATATTTGATAACATTAATCATGGATTCTGTGAATGTACTATTCCAAAAGAAATTGGAACCTGTCAAGCCTGATCCTGAGAGGCAGTTCTTTGTGGCATCCTGGAATGAATCATTAAAGGTATCTAGTATACATTTCTTTTTTTCAATTATTCATTATTTTTCTTAAGCCTTATTTATTCAGTTGAAAACCTCATTAGGATTTCAATTGCAAAATTGTTGGAAGCATGGTGGATAAAAGTTTGCTTGCCTAAAAAGACATATTTGGGTGGACAGAATTTGGTGTTCTCAAGCTTTTAAAAGAAGTGATGTTGTGATGGTTGTTTTTATAAGTAATTCTAATAAAATCTCATGGAGGGTACGTACAAGTCCTTTTAAACATGTATGCATCTATACATGCTTTGTCTTAAAAAGATTTCCCCCAAAAATGTTCTCTCACAAGTTTACCAGATTTCCCTCAAAAGGATTCTACTCCATAGGTCTTTTTTCATTCACAGTTATTTTGTCTACCTGCCTGAGATTTCGGTCACTCTATGGAAAATAATGAGCATAAATTATTATAATAATACCCTTAACACATTTGATTCATTATTTGCATCACTAAAAGATCTTGGGATTATTCTGAGAAAAAAATCGTGAGTTGTAACTAGTGATTGGGAATCCAAAGCAAGGATCCAATTTTCATTTTATTGGTTTTTGAGTTTTCTTAAAAAATTGATCATTTAACAAAAATGCAGAAAAAGCCTGTAAAAAAATTAGCTTTATCTAGTGCTCAAAAATCAATTATTTGAATTTGGTTGATAATCAGCATAGAAATTGAAATTTTATGAAAACAAAAGATGTTCCAGTGCCTGTTCTGTTGCTAACAGATTTTGCCTTAATAACTTTCCCATGATATGTAGTAGCATTAAGGCGAGGCCTGCTGTAAAGGCCAGGCATGCAGCGGACTTGGCTCACACTCTTCTTCCTGAGCTGATCTCCTATGCAATTAGAAGGACCGTATTATATTAGACCGACTGACTTTCGATCAATGCCTCCTCCTCTTGCTGGTGCCATAAGGACAGAACGTTGAGTCTGACCTGCTTGCGGTTACCTCCTCTCCCTGGTGCCACAATCTTAAGGGCATATCATTCACTTGGACCGGCTTGCAGTTGCCACCTTTCCCTATTATTTCATGTCACCACAGCTATTAAGGATAATCTGTTAATAGATGACAACGATGTTTCCTACTTATATAATATAATATATATTTATTAAACGGGTTGATATAAAACCCTTTATAAAGTTATACATTGAGTACAAGTATTAAGGCAACAAGGAATAGCAGCTTTAAAGTAAATAAAGGCACATCAAGGATATGAAGGTAAGCTTCAAAATAATAATAATAATATATTTTATTTGTCCGGCAATTTGTTGTTACAAATATAGGACACATCAAGGTAATACACTACATAATGCACATAATACAATACAATTGCAAAAAGTTAAAAATGAAGAAATTCATCAATAGAGTAAAATAAATTACTCAATAGGAATTCTCGGAGCTTACATTTGAAGAGGACCATAGTCTTTGCACTTTTAATTTCGCGAGGAAGCTTATTATAAAGCAATAAAGATAACAGAGTAAGAGAAAAAAAATAGATATGACTTAATCTAACAAGAGCATCAGACATTCACAACTGAGAAAGGCAATTTTAAATAAGAATATGGATATGATATAATAATAAAAGAAGGCAAACAGTCGAGAAACATTGCTTCTCACATATCTTTTGAAGGTGCTTGAAGAAGAAGTAAAAAAGTCAATGTCCCTTGAGATTTCATTAGCATCTCTCATAGCACGGTACAGTGGCATGTAGAATGAATAGTTGATCCATATTCCCACCTGAGTGCCTACATTTAAGCGTCAATTTTTCCCGTTCATAGTCCCAAGTGATAGGCAGACCCATTACAAGAAATATCCAATAAAACATCTGGTATTTGAGATTGGACATTTTTGTTATTGTTCCTCTAAGTTCCTCTAAAGATTGAATGATTGCAGCAAAATCTAAGGAAGAACAGAAAAAGGCACGTGATGAATACAGAGAGAAAAAGAAAGAATGAAAAATTGTTGTGAAAGAAAACAGGGAAAGTTGATTTTGAAGGCAATAAAAAGTTATTTTGAGAATGGGTATGGAGGGCGAAGCTAGGCTAGGGGAATTAATGCAATAAAGAGCAAAAGCAATTTTTTTTTGCAATACTCTAATGAGTTAGGCAGGTTTCCAGGTTTCGTCCGCGTAGTCATCCTTATTGGTGGTGACGTTTCACCTACTGTGCCATAGGTGTCCTTAGGCCAGGCTGAAGTGGAGAATGCATTGAAAGCTCCGGTATTTTTCTGGTTCAGTGGGAAACGTCACCACCAAGAAGGATGACTACGCGGACGAAACCTGGAAACCTGCCTAACTGCAAACCTGAACGCTGCAAAAACCTACGCCGGAAATACTATAGTGACTTTCCTTATTTTACTTGGCTGTCTTTACTCTCTAAAGTCTACCAGTCAGCAAAATTACTCAGAATATGCTCAGCATATGCTGTCAGCACAGTGGAATATGCTTAGAACATGACAGATGGCACTGCTGAGTATATTCTGGCACATGTGCTAAGGATGTGCTCAGAACATATACACAGCACTAGCTAGTTTATGCAGCACATGCTGAGAATGTGCTCCAGGCACATGTTCAGCACTAGTTCTCTCCATATGTGCTTAATGAATTAACTCAGCACAGGTTTTACCAATTATAATCATACATCCTCAGTCACAAGGCAACATTATTCATTAAAGGCAAATATTAACAAAAAAACTCAAACTCAATCGTTAATCAGTTGATTTATCATTTACCTAGCTGCAACTCGTGTTATAAATGTGATAAAAACTAGAATTAGTGGAGAAACTTGTTGTCTAGCTTATAAATCTACCATCAATACCTTTAGGTACCTGCGTCATTCATAGTGCAATGCCATCATTCACTAATGTCACGTATTTAGACATGGTTAGGCTATGTTGTTGTTATCCCTACAAATGATATTGCAAGAAATAATTTTTACAAGTGAATACCATGAGAATTTACCTACAAATACCATCCCATTTCAGTGTCTGTTAGCAGGAATTAATTAATTGCTACCTAAGTATTTGTTATTGTTTGCCTAAGGTTGCATTGAATGCTACCCATGTTTCATAAGATGTTCCCTGTCCAATTAACACGTTGAGTGAGGGTGCTACTCATGAGTGATGCATGCAGCACAAGTGACTGGCGGTTGTCTCACATGAGTGATGGCAATTAGTTATTTAAAGAGCGGCATTGAAAATTTTAGGAACTGGGATATGACAACAATATGTTACATGCACTCAATCAATGTGTTAAGAACAAAACATTCTGTGCACATCCTCCATACATTCTCATGGCATATGCTCATCAGTATATTCGCAGCACTTGCTCTGAACATTCTCGATGCAGATGCTCGGGGAACATAAAACCATTGCATCAAAGTTGTACCAATACATTGACTCTCGGAAATTATTCTGCATTAGAATAATTGTTGTACGTATAGTTTTTCACCATGCAGGTAAAGAAACAGCTACTCTTGTTATGCTTTTAAGTAGTGTGATGTTATAGGTTGTAAGGAAAGGACATTGGGGTTGAAAATAACTCCACCCACGTAAATTTCTTTAACTTTCTATTATTTCTGCTGAGTGTATTCTTCCTTAACCCATTCGCACTGGTGCCTCACGAAAGAAAATGCTTCCCCTGTTAATACCATTAGCGTGAGCATTTCCTCTACTGCTCCTCTGTACGAAGCTCTCTCATGACGACAAATCTAACGGGTATTCTGTTCATCCGTCTTAATACCTCAGTTAGCGGGAAGCTGCTCCCTTGACTCAGCCGCGGGGCTTCCCCCTCCCTCCGACCCATTATACAGCTTCCCTCGGAGCAAGAGTCCTCCGTCAACTGACTGCATTGGAAGTGGTTTATTGAAACAAAAATTCATTGTGTTCTTCAAAAATTTAAACTCTGAAATTCATTCCTTGTATTTCAATGGGGGCTTTTAATTTTTAATCAAAATTATAGCATTATATTAACTGATTGTATGTATTTTTGTCATGGATAAAAGGAGTTTGGTATGAGAACTCCGTTATTAAAAAGGCTAGAATTTCATTTAAAAATTGCAAGCACTCAGCAAAACTAGGAATTCATTTTCAAGTCTAAATTTTTTTAGTGTACTAAAATATCTATATACATACATATATAAAGAAGAATGTTTGTCTGTCTGTTTGGTTTTCATACAAATCTACAGTTTTACTCTGATCGTGCTGACATTTTGCAGAATAATAGTTCAAGACGTGAGGGAAATTGTAGGCTATTTTAAAAAGATCTCAGGGCCCCATAAAGGGGCCGGCCCTTTGGTACGCTACGCATTGGGTTTTGTGTATTGGTTTAATTTTTTGCTTTTTAAATTACTTCTGCTTAAGAAAGAGGGTTCGGATTTTTTTAATTGGATGGCTGAATAAATGAAGTTTCTAATTCTTTCAATTGATTTTCTTTTACGTTTCGTATTTGTCTGAATATCATGTTTTTAGCTGAAAAATCTCACATTTTTCACTGAAATCATCAATAGCATATTTCCTTGGCAACCAGAGATTTGATTTTCAAAGGATATTCATGCCTCTAGCATTTAAATATCATTTTTTCCTGCAGGCCCATGTTAGCACGTAGAAAGAAAATCTGTATAAGAAGGGCCCAGAGTCCCGAGGGCCCCATGATAATAATGGGGGGGTAATGGATAAATTCATTGTGCATTTACAGCAAGTATTCTCTTGTAAGGAGTGAGGATGGGAGAGGGGACAGGTGGCAGGAAACCGGGGAGAACACACCAAAGACCGGACTGGGATGGAATCCCCTGATTCCATGAATCTCAAACGGACGGGGACGGTCTCACCAACCACACAGGAATGACAACACCCACGCACAATGCAAAAGTTCCGAGCTTTATTTTGTGCTCTATTACAATTGCGAGCCCTCTTACTCGCACTGGTCACCCCGACCGATTATCCCCCTCCGCCACTGTTCCTCTTCCCGATCACACACTCTCGGCTCACCGCCACTCTGTCCTTCCACCCTCTCAACTCTCGACGGACTTCTCGTGACGACACCGGCTCACAGTGTCAGCCTCGTTCTCTGGCCTTCTGCCGGGTGGCAGCGCCTCCTGGCCCCCCTCGGACGACCATAAGCTGACACTCTTCAATGTCTATTCTCAAAGTAGCTCTCCTAGGGGCACTGCATGTATATGAGAGAACACTGACGTAGTAAACGATACACACAAAGGAATTAAATAGACTACACACTCACAATTAAATGTGCGAAAATATTTACGTGCAGCGAATAGTAATGACAATAATGGCTGTTGCTACAACAAACACGGCGTTGTTTATTATCATTTAATACTCAGATGTATTACACGTAGTGGAACCGTCTGCCTCTCATTATGATTTTGAACTGTTTTTTAGACCAATTCCCGTATTCTCATCATAAACATTACGAGTTGTTTACACATGTTTAAAAGTGTTAAAGTGCAGTTAACTTACATTCACTCATTTTTGGGTTACACGCGAGCATGCAAAGGGACCAACAGTCACTCAGCTCTCCATGCACCTGGAAAACGGTCACCGTGTCTACTACAATGAATGCAACATACGAGATAGGTTATGAACTCCTCAAATGACCTTGCTGACAGTATTCTTAAGGGTTTCTGATTTTATTATAAAATAAGTTCAATGTTTTTCACACCCCTTGAATTTCAACGGGTACCTTTCGCTAGTTTGTTAATATAAACCAATGCAGTTACAATTAGTTGACCGTGAATGTATGCTGTGAGGGGAGTTGCTAATTATTAAGAGGGTCGTGATCACTTACCAAGGGAAGGGTACAGACCCTTGCTAAACTGGGTCTCATGGGTTATCAGCATACCTGGGTTTTATTGTTTCGGCGGTGGTCACTTCCCTTCACCCCTTGTCGGCTATAACTGGCATTCATTCTTTTGCGTAGAACAATCCTCAAAGGCTATAGTAGCTGACATTCTGCAGGAAAAAGTTTATAGAATGATTTTATTCCATTTGCTCTGCAGCAATTTCTTAGCACATGCTCCATATGTCCTCCCCAGCCACCGCAGGATGTCCATTGGATGTCCATTTGGCATCCATACATCCTGGATCCCTCAGGGACGTCCATAGGATGTCCAATGGATGGCATAATACTGACATCCTTATTAAGTCCATTGACTGACATCCACTGGATGTCCAAAATGTAGCCATTTGATGACATCCATATGAAGTCCACCCCAGGATGTCCATTGGATGTCCATTTGAGATCCATACATCCTGGATCCCTCAGGGACGTCCATAGGATGTCCAATGGATGTTACAATAATGACGTCCTTATTAAGTCCATTGACTGACATCCACTGGACATCCAGAAGGTAGCCATTTGATGACATCCTCTATAAGTCCACTGAATGTCATCCATTGGATATCCAGAAAATGACATCCCTATGACGTCCATTGACTGACATCCACTGGACATCTAGAAGGTAGCCATTTGATGACATCCATATGAAGTCCATGAAATGGTACCCAATGGACATCCAGATGATGGCAATTTGATGACATCCTCTAAATCTCCACTGAATGTCATCCACTGGACATTCAGAAAATAACTTGAAAACCTTTTCGATTAGAGTAATTGTTAGTGAAATGGCATTTAAGTCACTCCACAGCTAGCACAAGGGATATGTTCTCCAAAAGACATTCCGTGGGTAGGATAAATCTTAAATCACTTTTTTCTTCATTTTTTCGAGGTATTCTGCACCATCTCTGCTTTCAACATAATGCTTTTCGGAAATTAAATTATCTCCAAAAAGTAGTATGCGGAGACTGAACGATAAAAGCAATCATTTTAATGGTTCCTGACTTAATTGCAACCAATACCGTTAACTAATGTGTGAGTGTGTCTTCCTTCAATCAAGCAATCACGTGTATTTAATTCAGATCAAAACTGAATATAAATCAATAACAGAGTCGAGATAACAGAATTAATTGCTCCGGATGTCATCTCAAAAAAATTATTTATGATTATCAAGGATCGCCTATTTCTCAACAATGCCTGGTTAATGTGTTAGTTAGGTATGGCTAGAGTCACAGATTTACGTAATAATAATCATTCGATTAATCGTAACTGTTGCCGCCACACAGTGAGCGAACAACCCTTAAGTACACGTACACCCAGTGGATCCTAAATGACGACCCAAACATGTTAAGGAATTTAAAACGTACATTCTGAAAATCATGACAAAAACTTGTGGTTTTGAAAAATGCGGGCCCGGGTCGCAGCGCCGAACAAATGAAGAACGTTATTTTTATTACGTTTTGGCGGTTTGGCAGGGACGCCGTTCGGAGAATAGAATTTTCACGAATAATACACTACTCTCAAGGAGCCTACACTATGTAGGCTCCTTGAGAATTTTCCTGGTTAACTGAGTTTCTGGTTATCACCTGTAGCTCATATAAACATGGATACTAGATGTACGTCAACAAAGTTTTTAGACACTGCATGAAAGTTTTACTCATCCATTTTGGCATTTACGCGAGTTGGGATCAGACGTGCCTGTTGCTGAAGTACCCTCCAGAATTTCAAAGAAGGCACCAAGGAGTCTATATACCCTGTATGTAGTATCCCTGGAAGGCACATAGAAATCACTTCGCCAAACTATAGAAGCAAGGTAAGTTGTTTTTCTTATTTCTTTTTATTACGCTGAACACGATAGCCCGTCTCTCCATCGCTGCATAAAGCCGTGTTTACACGATGCATTTACCCGTGCAAGTACGTGGCTGGACAGATGCGTGAACACATTCACCAAATTAGAACAGGGCCTATTTTATGTCCACGCATTTACGCAATTTTGAGTGTTTACACGGTGAAAGTTTGATGGTGATTGTGTTCACGCATCTACCCGCGCGGGTAAATGCATCGTGTAAACACGGCTTAAGAAATCGTGCCCCTTGTTAGATTAAGTTCACCATGTTCATTGTTGTGTAAGCGTTATTCTTTCTCTGTACCACCAGTTACTTTTTATTGTATTTACCGGTGTATTTTCACGTTTTGTGGTATGTACTGAGAAGTGTTCCACCTGTACCGTCTAGTATCACAACTTTTGTATGGTGTACAGAACTCATTTGCTTTTATGAAAAGCCAATCTCTAAGAGGTGATTTCTGTGGTACCTAAATTAGTGGAATAGATGAGAAAATCAGTGAATACAATAATTTTTTACTGTAATTTGCGTTGAATGTGTAGTTCAATCGTGAACTGATTAATCGGTTTACATAACCATTGATGAACTATAAGGGCTACTTAGTGCATAGTGGTGCTGTAAGCATCATTGCTTAAGAATATATGTTGATCAGAAATTGTTTTATATAACCTAACATTATATGCTCTGTTGATTTGGATATTGTAATCATTACAAAATCTATTTGGGTATTGTATACTCAAATACACTATTTAAAATTATTTCTGATTTTACACAGTGGTTATAACTTGTATTTCTAGCTGGGATCCGAGCAGCATGTCCTACTTCAACAGAAGATTAAGTGAATATCGAAGTGGGTGTAAGTTTGGCACAGGCCCAAGACTGAGGGAGGAAGATCTCAGCAGCAAATGTGTGTGTGATGTAAGGACAATAGAGGAAAGAAGAGAAGTAAATGTGTGGAGATGTGATGTATTAACTCTCTCATTAATAGTCTCAATTTAGGTGCAGTCCAATCAAAAAATGTGCAAGATTCTTATTTTTTCATTATATACAAATACTAATCACTCAGGGCTTCGCCTAGTGCCATTCTTCACTGTGTTTATTTGCTATTCAGTCAAAAACATCTTCATAAGAATGTATGTAATGAATTAATAACTTTTTTACTTTAATAAAAGTCATATTATTACTGTACCTTAGCATTTTAATTTCATGTATTTTATTCCTGTGAAATTTTTGTTCTAACACTAGGTAAGAGGATCAAGCGAACTTGTAATAATACAGTTCTTATTATGGGATATTCACCATAGGATTGACAATTTCTACTATAACTAGCTTGTTTGAATGATTTGACTGCTGCCATGGGTCTTGCAGAACATAAGCTTCTCTGTATTTAGCTGAAGAATTAACAAATTTACAAAAAGTTCCTAATTGCTGTTCATGTTTAATCACCTGCTTTAAGTTACAGTGAGGATTTTATACCATAATTTACACTTGGTTAACTTTTATCCATGTAATTCAATTCTCTCTGAATTACATATGTTCTCAATGGTATTACAATAATTAACTAAGCTTAATTCCTTACATATTGTCACGATTCTAGTATTCATTGGTGCACTGCATTCGATCTCATCTGATAGAATAATTTCAGCAAATATATTTGAGTTTGTTGGTATGTGGATTTCATATAATTTTCATATGCTGTACCTAGGTTGATTTTATGCCGAGCCTATGTCAGCTTGATGCCGGGCATTTGTCGGCTTCTGTTGGGCCTATGTCGGGCCTGTATAGGCTTGTTGGCCTGATCTCGGCTTGATGTCAGACAGGTTTTAGGTTGATATCGGACCTATGTCGGCTTGATGCATATTTTGGCTTGTGTTGGGCCTGTATAGGCTTGTTGGCCTGATGTCGGGCCAACGTCGGATGGTAATGTCGGCTGTAGACTGGCTAAACGTTATCATTACGATGTCGGGCCGACCTACAGCTGGCATATGCCTATGTCGGGCCGACATTGGAATGCTACCTGGGTGGATTTTCCAGACATCCAATGGATATCCATGGATTTACCCTGACATCCAGGTGATCCAATGGACATCCATTGAATGTCCCTGCAAATTATCAACATCCATGCCTGAGCCTAAAATGGACATCCCATGAAGGTCCACAAGTGGGACATTCACAGGATGTCCATGGGATGTCAAATGGATGTCCATGGATGTCAGTGAAAATCCAGGTCATCCAATGGACATCCAATGGATGTCCCTGCAAATCATCAACATCCATGCCTGAGCCTAAAATGGACATCCCATGGAGGTCCACAAGTGGGACATTTGGACATCCACAGGATGTCCATGGGATGTCAAATGGATGTCCATGGATGTCAGTGACATCCATGAATGGACATCCATTGGATGTCCAATGGATGTCATTGCAGTGGCTGGGTCATAACATAGGCTCAATAGCATTTGCTGAGCCGGTGCTCAGAATGTTCCCATTACGCGTGCTTGGTAGAATATTCTCTGCAGATTCTCATAATGTTCTCGTCGCTGTTGATCAGGAGAGAACCTATTAAAATTCCATCACAATTGTGGTAAAATATCAACCTTTGAATACTGAACTTTGCATATAACCCTAGTGGCAATGTTGCATTCCATATTTTTCATGGGATGTGACAATTGCTACTGCTTACATTGCTATGTAACGTGGGTTACACTGAGTTGTGTTATTATATTGCTAATTACTTAACTTATAATTTGATATCAGTCTTCTAAGGGTCCTGCTCAGAGATATTATATACATAATAGGAAAAAACAACAATGTGTCTTGGAATATTTTAAAAACACTTATTGATATTTTAAGTTGCTATGCATGAGTTCAGAATATTTTCATAACAAATTTGGCAGTACATTCTCAGAACATAATCAGAATAGGTATTCTCATAGCAAGCAAATGTTCATGCAAGCATACAGGATCATAGCTAGGGGCTGGCCAGGCGGGTGGCTGCCAGGGGCGCAACCCTCAGGGGGGGCGCACTTTGCAGACTCACAGCCTGCGGGCCACTGCAGCGCACTGGGGCACAGGCAAACAACATTAAAACATGATGCTAACTCACATTTTTAAAAAATTGCACTTGATTACGATAGGCGCCCCTAACTTAACACACAGAATCATTGGCCATTCTTCCACTATCCGGCACACGCCGATCAAAGCGGCCGGGCTGCACGCCAGAAAAGAAAACTTTTAAGAGATTTTATAATGCCTAAATGAACAATCTTGGTATTGCATTGTTTCCCTTCCTACATTATAGTAAGTAAGAACTAATTTTATGCTTCAATGTATACATACCTTAAATTACCTTTTTAAAGTTAATGTGTTGTTTCTCTTCCTAGAAAATAAGTCTTGGGGGGTGCAAAATTCAAATCTTGCCAGGGGCGCTCATGACCCTAGCTATGAATCTTATCAAAAGTGAAACAAATATGTCAAACAGTTATAGCAGGATCCCAATTGACCCATCAACATTTAACTTTCACTTTATAAATAATATTGACAATTTGCTTGCAAATATAAAAAGTCCAGCAAGTAATGCCGAGACTCTAATCAAAAACTATCCTATTGATCGCACTATATTTCAGTGGGTCTGGGTCACTTCAAGTGATGTAATCCAAGTTGTTAAAAAATTCAAAAAGCTGTGACATCAATGGCCTCTCAAATGTTGTGATTAAGTCAGTTATACACCTTTTTCTCATCCTCTATCATTATTAATCAACGCTTGCTTTCAATCTGGTTACTTTCCAGAGGCATTCAAATTCTCCAAGGTGATACCAGTATTTAAAAGAGGTGATAAAACCTTGCCACACAGCTATAGACCTATCACCAATATGTCAGTAATTGCCAAAATAATTGAAAATATTGCTTTCGGTCAAATCCTCAAACATTTTGAGAGTCAGAACTTGTTCACTCCCTCTCAGTATGGCTTCCGCCCTGGAAAATCTACTGAACTAGCAGCGGGATCAGTAATTAAACAAATAATAGATGCTTACGAAAATAAACAATGCCTGTCCCTTACCTTATGTGACTTAACCTCAGCTTTTGACTGTGTTGACCACTCCATTCTGAAGATGAAACTTCAGTATTATGGTTTCCAAAACAATGAACTTAGTTTCTTGTCCTCCTATCTATCAGATCGAAAGCAGGCTGTCTACTGTAATGGCCAGTCTAATTTCCTGACTGTGAAACATGGAGTGCCACAGGGTTCAGTCCTTAGTCCTCTTCTTTTTCTTGTAATTATTAATAATAATAATAATATTTATTTGTCCAGAGATTATACATACGATATATACATAATATAATATAGGACACGTCATTATCTTAAGTCATATATGTAAGTTGAGCATTGAGACATGTAATCATACAAAAAAAAAAAATGATCTTTCATTTAATGTTTCTACAGATAGTGTGATATATGCTGACGATACAACCTTTTTACAGAAGTGTAACGATCAAAGTGTAATGAGCTCACTTTCTTTGAGAACTTTAACTGAGACCAACTGCTGGTTTGCTGCCAACAGCCTTTTCCTTAATACTGATAAAACTCAACAACTTCTATGCAGTCTAAAAAGTATTGAGTTCGACATTGATCCTGTGAAGCTCTTAGGTTTCTACATTGATGGAAAACTGACATGGAAAATTCATATTTTAAACATTAGTAAAAAGCTGTCTAGAGCCCTATACTTACTTAGGAAATTAAAACATTGCATAAGTGATGACTACTTAAGGTCAGCATACTATGCATTTTTTCACAGTATAATTACTTATGGTATCAGACTGTGGGGGCATGTTTATGACACTCAATCAATTTTGATATTACAAAGAAAGGCATTAAGGATCCTGTGTGGTGCAGGCCCTAGAGAGACATGTCGACCCCTATTCAAACAAATGCATATTTTGACAATCTATGGCCAGTATATACTCCAAACTTTATTGCATATTAAACAACATTCATACGTACTCTACCAGGTCTCAGATTCATGCCCATGACACCAGATCAAAAAATAATTTAGAAATGGACCCTTGTAGGCTAGTAAAGACCTACAATAATTCTGATAACTTGGGTATCAAATTTTTCAACAGGCTTCCATTTAATGCAAATTAAGTCACAAATGAAAGGTTTAAGTCTGTAATTTATGTATGGCTCTGTAATAACCCATTGTATTCCATTCAGGAATACTTTGACCTAGACTTTAATAATATTGTGTTGTGATTTCTTATTATTAAATGTGTATGTACATGATATATTATTTTAGCTATTCTGACGACATTTTCATGTATTTTCTTAACATGGCATGAATTAATAATGATATTATTATTATTATGACGCTGCCAGCATATGGTGGTGTGAACTTTTGCTGACTGTGGCTGCTAGAAGCAGCATTCCAAGTGTTCTTGCACTGCAGTCATATATATATAATGAGGTTGAAGTTACTGATTATTCTCCACAAGCTTTATGATTGCAAACTGTTATAAAATTTACTGGAAGAGCTACACAGTATGAGAGAAACTTTTCTCCATTCATGAATACAAAGATGCTGGTATTTAGAAATATTTAATCTTTTGAAACATAGGTAAGGCTAGGAAATATTTGTTCGTCCACATTAATGGCTGAGCTACACTCGAGGAAAAGATGTTAATATTATGTCTGTGCCTAATGGTTGAGTGCAATCAATTCCTTTGGAATGCCTGACACAAATTGTGGGCTAGAAATGGGTTAGCAGAGTGATGACACTCACCATCATGCAACATATGCAAGGGTGGAACTTAACCTGATATATAAGGGAGTGGTTTGAGTGGTTTAATTTTGCTCCCAACATTTAAGATTCATCCCTAGTGGTTGTAACACTGATCCCTTTGAGTGTTTTTATTTGTCCATTTTCACGATGGACGAATGGTATCTCATTTCATTTTGTCCTGGGTCTGGGTATTGAAACTTTTTGTTCAATTTCAATTGTGATTATTGCAAAAAAAAGTGTGTACTTAATGCAATTCATTACATCATTGGCTCATGATTATTTATCAATGAAAACACACTGGATAAATGAGGAACTGAATAATTAATTCCTGAAAATATATTTTCTCTATCTACACCCCAGCCACTGCAATGACATCCATTGGACATCCAATGGATGTCCATTCATGGATGTCACTGACATCCATGGACATCCATTTGACATCCCATGGACATCCTGTGGATGTCCAAATGTCCCACTTGTGGACCTCCATGGGATGTCCATTTTAGGCTCAGGCATGGATGTTGATGATTTGCAGGGACATCCATTGGATGTCCATTGGATGACCTGGACATCCATTTGACATCCCATGGACATCCTGTGAAGGTCCCAATTGTGGACCTTCATGGAATGTCCATTTTAGGCTCAGGCATGGATGTTGATAATTTGCCGACATCAACCTAACACCTGCCTGACATCAAGGCGAGATCAGGCCAACAAGCCTATACAGGCCCGACATAGGCCCAACAGAAGCCGACAAATGCTCTACATAGGTCCGACATCAAGCTGACATAGGCTCGGCATAAAATCAACCTAGGTACAGCATATGAAAATTATATGAAATCCACATACCAACAAACTTTATTTGCTGAAATTATTCTATCAGATGAGATCGAATGCAGTGAACCAATGAATACTAGAATCGTGACAATATGTAAGGAATTAAGATTAGTTAATTATTGTAATACCATTGAGAACATATGTAATTTAGAGAGAATTGAATTACACGGATAAAAGTTAACCAAGTGTAAATTATGGTATAAAATCCTCACTGTAACTTAAAGCCGGTGATTAAACATGAACAGCAATAAGGAACTTATTGTAAATTTGCTCATTCTTCAGCTAAATACAGAGAAACTTATGTTCTGCAAGACCCATGGCAGCAGTCAAATCATTCAAACAAGCTAGTTATAGTAGAAATTCCCAATCATATGGTGAATATCTCATGATAAGAACTGTATTATTACAAGTTCGCTTGATCCTCTTACCTAGTGTTAGAACAAAAATTTCACAGGAATAAAATATATGAAAATAAAATGCTAAGGTACAGTAATAATATGACTTTTATTAAAGTAAAAAAGTTATTAATTCATTACATACATTCTTATGAAGATGTTTTTGACTGAATAGCAAATAAACACAGTGCAGAATGGCACTAGGCGAAGCCCTGAGTGATTAGTATTTGTATATAATGAAAAAATAAAAATCTTGCACATTTTTTGATTGGATTACACCTTAATTGAGACTATTAACGAGAGAGTTAATAAATCACATCTCCACACATTTACTTCTCTTCTTCCCTCTATTGTCCTTACATCACACACAAATTTGCTGCTAAGATCTTCCTCCCTCAGTCTTGGGCCTGTGCCAAACTTACACCCACTTCGATATTCACTTAAGCTTCTGTTGAAGTAGGACATGCTGCTCGGATCCCAGCTAGAAATACGAGTTATAACCACTGTGTAATAAAAGAAATAATTTTAAATATTGTATTTGAGTATACAATACCCAAATAGATTTTGTCATGAATACAATATCCAAATCAACAGAGCTTGTAATGTTAGGTTATATAAAACAATTGCTGATCAACATACATTCTTATGCAATGATGCTTACTGCACCACTATGCACAGTAGCCCTTATAGTTTATCACTGGTTATGTAAACCGATTATTCAGTACACGATTGAACTACACATTCAACGCAAATTACAGTAAAAAATTGTTGTATTCACTGATTTTCTCATCTATTCCACTAATTTAGGTACCACAGAAATCACCTCTTAGATATTTGCTTTTCATATAAAAGCAAATGAATTCTGTACACCATACAAAAGTTGTGGTACTAGACGGTACAGGTGGAACACTTCTCAGTACATACCACAAAACGTGAAAATACACCGGTAAATACAATAAAAAGTAACTGGTGGTACAGAGAAAGAATAACGCTTACACAACAATTAACATGGTGAACTTAATCTAACTAGGGGCACGATTTCTTAGACAGCGATGGAGAGACGGGCTATCGTGTTCAGCGTAATAAAAAGAAATAAGAAAAACAACTTACCTTGCTTCTATAGTTTGGCGAAGTGATTTCTATGTGCCTTCGTTGAAATTCTGGAGGGTACTTCAGCAAAAGGCACGTCTGATCCCAACTCGCGTAAACGCCAAAATGGACGAGTAAAACTTTCAAGCGTAGTGTCTAAAAACTTTGTTGACGTATATCTAGTATCCAAGTTAATATCAGCTACAGGTGATAGCCAGAAACTCAGTTAACCAGGAAAATTCTATTCTCTGAACGGCGTCCCTGCCAAAACCGCCAAAACGCTATAAAAATAACGTTCTTCATTTGTTCGGCGCTGCGACCCGGGCCCGCATTTTTCAAAACCACAAGTTTTTGTCATGATTTTCAGAATGTACGTTTTAAATTCCTTAACATGTTTGGGTCACCATTTAGGATTCACTGGGTGTACGTGTACTTAAGGGTTGTTCGCTCACTGTGTGGCGGCAACAGCCACGATTAATCGAATGATTATTATTACTTAAATCTGTGACTCTAGCCATACCTAACTAGCACAGGCATTGTTGAGAAATATGCGATCCTTGATAATTATATATAATTTTTTTGAGGTGACATCCAGAGTAATTAATTCTGTTATCTCGACTCTGTTATTGATTTATATTCAGTTTTGATCTGAATGAAAGACACGTGATTGCTTGATTGAAGGAAGACACACTCACAAATTAATTAACGGTATTGCTGTTGCAATTAAGGCAGGAACCATTAAAATGATTGCTTTTATCGTTCAGTCTCCGCATACTGCTTTTTGGAGATAATTTAATTTCCGAAAAGCATTATGTTGAAAGCAGAGATGGTGCAGAATACATCGAAAAAATGAAGAAAAAAGTGATGATTTATCCTACCCACTGAATGTCTTACTTTTCTTTTGGAGAACATATCCCTTGTGCTAGCTGTGGAATGACTTAAATGCCATTTCACTAAAAATTAATCTAATCGAAAATGTTTTCAAGTTATTTTCTGTATGTCCAGTGGATGCCAGTCCATGGACGTCATAGGGATGTAATTTTCTGAATGTCCAATGGATGACATTCAGTGGAGTTTTAGAGGATGTCATCAAATGGTCATCATCTGGATGTCCATTGGGTACCATTGCATGGACTTCATATGGATGTCATCAAATGGCTACCTTCTGGATGTCCAGTGGATGCCAGTCAATGGACGTCATAGGGATGTCATTTTCTGGATGTCCAATGGATGACATTCAGCGGACTTATAGAGGATGTCATCAAATGGTCATCATCTGGATGTCCAGTGGATGTCAGTCAATGGACTTAATAAGGATGTCATTATTATAACATCCATTGGACATCCTATGGACGTCCCTGAGGGATCCAGGATGTATGGATCTCAAATGGACATCCAATGGACATCCTGGGGTGGACTTCATATGGATGTCATCAAATGGCTACATTTTGGTCGTCCAGTGGATGTCAGTCAATGGACTTAATAAGGATGTCAGTATTATGCCATCCATTAGACATCCTATGGACGTCCCTGAGGGATCCAGGATGTATGGATGCCAAATGGACATCCAATGGACATCCTGCGGTGGCTGGGCCATGCTTCATGTTTATTTATTGATGTCTGAATGCTGTGATTAGGTGAGATGAAAAGTGTAAAATAATCAAAGCCTTTTAATTTTTGAAAACCAAGTGTATGCCCTAGGCCAAGAATAGTGACTGTTTTGGAGAAAAAATATAACTTTGTATTGGTTATGGAGTCTTGAAAATCTTCTTTCAGGTCATGAATGATACCAAATTTCTGTTTAATTTGCAAAACTTCCCAAAAGATCAAATAAATGGTGAAACTGTTGATTTAATGCAGCCTTACCTGGATTACCATTTATACACCTATGAAAATGCGAAGCAAGCTTGTGGAAATGTTGCTGGTTTACTTCAGTGGACCATTTCAATGGCTACATTCTATGGGATCAATAAAGAAGTTTTGCCTTTGAAGGTAACACAAGTTTTTCTTAGTGGAGTAGAATAATTATTATTAATAATAAATAATAATAATATTTTTATTACACCGTTAGCAATTATATGCACGGTTTTGTCAAGAATTTAGGACAGGACATATACTCACAGAAATTACAATGTAAAAATGAACATATATGTACAAAGTTGTTCAAATACGATCACTTTGAAATTCTCTTACATCATAGTAGCATTTCTTCATCAGAAATTCTGTGACTCTCCTTTTGAAAATCACTGGAGAGGTAATGGTTTTAAAGTAGTTTGGCAATTTATTGTACAGTATTGAGGCTGAGTGATAGTTGCCGATTGCAAAAAGGGAGTATGAATACTGACTGGCATGTGTGCTATTGTTAGAACGGGTGGAGTAGTCATGATATACAGAGTTTATTGGGAATTTATCAGGATTTTCTTTAACAAAGCAAACACATGACAAGATGTAAATAGAGAGCAATGTTAGTATATTTACTTGAATTTGGCGTTGAGGATGATGAGTTCCCTGTGTGCCGCTCTCCCTGATGCCTCTGGCTCTGCTTGGCGTACAATACAGCATGCTCTTCTTTGGACCTTGCTGCCTGATTGTATCCTTCTTGCAGCTGCCTCTGCTTGACCAGGTCCAGCTTGATTGCAATGATGTTCTCTAGCACCATCCGAAACCTGGGGCCTGTACTCCAACATCCACAGCACCAACACTGCGAGCAACTCATCATATCCATCTTCTTGCCAATACTTTTCAGTTCCACATCAACTATTGTGAACCACTGATACCACAGTCCTCCATACTTGAGTGCGTTCCCAAATTTATGTCAAACAGCTGATCTATAAGGGTGATGTATCTGTTTACACCCTTAAGCTTGTAAATTTTTGTTGCGGCTTGTCTCACGTAGCCTTGGCTGTCATGCACTCCGTGACTTTCATTTTTGGTCCCTGATCGAGCATCAGATATATTTTTCCTCTAGCACACTGAGACTGCATTTTGTCGTGTACTATCTTATCAGAGGCAACTTCATCTGCCATGTACTCTCAGAGATCCTCGTGGAGCTGGTACATTTCCACATCCATCTTCCATTTTTCATAATTAGCCGATCATTGTAATTTTCAATTTGTGAAATGAGCCTCCATACTTAATTTTGTTAGTCATGTTGGATTCCATTTCGATATGTTTTAATCAATCTAATAAGAACATGCCAACACGAGGCATAACTCCCCGTGAGGTTAGCTCATTCACAAACAGTCCAAAAAAACTACTTGATGATCACAAAAATATTAGTTTCACTGGTTGAGCATTTCTATCTCTGCACACTGGGCCCATAACCTGTTGATATTATTTAGTTAGTGAAGTGATTACTTAGGATTGCGAACAGAGAAATTAAGACACAACTTGCTCGGTGTCTGCTTAGACCGGAAGTGAGTTTTTATAACAAAAAAGTGTGTATGCATGTATAAGGTGGTACGAGGTGCTGCCAACTCAAGCCTGCATCAGTACTGCCAACACAAACTAATGGCAAACAACAGATAGCTAATACAGCAACTGGATAATGATTGAACAGTACTCTTTAATTTTCATTTCTATTAACAGCCATTTCTTTAGAGATGAAGGTGAGCCCATAGGGGCTGAAGGGGATTGAATCCAATGAGAAATTTTGTGAGATGAGAAACTCATGTGACATGTTATTGATAGAGTTCTGGTTGTGAGTTGGTATGTTTGCATTAATCCACCCTTCTGTAAATTTCTAATCTGAACAGGCTGATTTGGCTGTGCAAGAGGCAAAATTGAAAAGAGCATCCCATGAATTGAAGAAAGCTGAAATTATATTGGAAGATAAGAATAAGGAACTTGGCATCGTCAAAGCTGCTTACGATGCTGCAATGTATGATAAGAAGGTACCTAATATATTTTGTCCCTTAGGTGTATTCTGTTGCATGCTAAGGATGAAGTAACTTAGTATTTCAATCGTTATGCCTTGCCTGCATTTGTCATAATTGAAGTCCACATCAATGATTCCCTCAGTGATCAATCTGAAAGTTGATTCAATTTGGTGAGGGAGGAGCTCTCCGAGTGCTAAGTGGAAAAGCTTAAGTTATTCCCCTCTTATATTTGATGCAGCACATCTGGTATCATAATGATCTCATGTTTGGGTCTCAAAGAGGCTTCCCCACTAATTTTAACCTGGGATTCTCTTATGCCTGTAACCAAATGCTTTACCATCTGGTATTTCTCCCTCCCAGCCTGATGACATAGGGAAAGCATAGATAGTCCATGGCTAAATTTTGAGGGGGTGTTGGAATAAATTCATATATTAAAATTATTGAAGTTTAAATTAATAATACTTAAGAAAGTTATATCAACTTTTAAAATATTTACGGTTTCCTGTAAAACAATTTCCCACGTTGTGGCTCATACTACAGAAATAATCAAAAACCACATATAAATATCTACAATTTCATACAAAGTGGTCTGTTCCCGATGAAAACCCCCCTCATTAAAATGAGGAATTCATCAATGGCCAGGTCTTCCTCTCTGAAATTTCTTGGCAGTCATCTGAAAGAAAATCTCGATTGGAGTCTACACATAGACAACATTAATAAGAAATTATCCACGGGCATATTCGTTATCCATAGGATGCAGGATATTGTGTCTATCAACACTCTGAAGCTCCTGTACTCAGCCAAAATAGAATCCCACTTAACTAATGGCATCATCTTCTGGGGAAACTCATCCTATGCTACCAAAGCTTTCTCACACCAAAAGCAAGCTTTGAAAGCTATGTGTCGGGTTCCCTATCGCAGTCCTGGACAGCCTCTACTCAAAGCATTAGTAAGCTTAACCCTTCCATCTCTGTTCATTTTAAACTGTGGAGTTTTCATTAGGCAGCACCCATATCTGTTTCCAGCAAATGGCGACTTCCACCACTGCAACACCAGACACAAAATGGACATCCATATCCTGGATTATAACCTTTCTAGAAGCCAATTTAAGGCACACATCATATGGCCTCCATCATATATAATAGACTTCCTCCGGATATAAAAAGTATATCCCCAATCACACAATTCAAAAAGTCCCTGAAGACTTTTCTAATAAACTTTTTATAGCCTAAGTTCATTTTTGGATGGTTTCTAATCTCATGAACATACTACCTCCATTTTCTTTTTTCATATTCCTTGTACATATGCATATACTTGGTTCTTGTCATTTGATATGTATGTTGTGCATCTTAATGCTCCTTGACAAGCTTAATGCATATGTGTAAGGCAAACAGTGCAAAATGTAAACTACATATTACATATTATAAGTGTTTCTGTAAGGGTTTGCTTGTTTGTTTTAGTTAAATGCTTTGTAAGGGTTCCTATTTCCTCTGTACCTTTGACAATGTTCTATTTATGTCTCTAGTAGTACCAAAAGAACAATAAATCTAAATATAGATGGGTATTTATTTCAACAAGAATATTTAATAAAATTCTCCATGTACAGTAAAATCCAGTAATAATGCACCTCAGAATGATGCAGTTTTGGATGTATTGCAGGTCTTAGCTTGTCCACCAAAATGATCAGTTTGTTTTCATCTTGTACTGGCTTTTTATTGAAATTATCACAACCCATTTAAATGTTTCATCCTCCTATTTACGAAAATAAAATCACACCAGGTCTATCTTTGTCCGGCTGAAACATTACAACCAAGGTATTGTCTTCCGCGGCCCTTGGTTATCTACAGTATATGCTAAGAATACGAGATTTCTCAACAGCTGGGGTTTCTCTTGATTATCCGCATCTACTATTCAAGCACAGTGAAATTTTGCCAATTGCATCTTCTCACCACTCCGATTCAAATTTACACGGTACTCAAATCTGTGCCAAGCTTCGCCCACTGTGGAATGCGATTCAATTTTCTGTGGTTACCTTTGGTAACTATTTCCTCAATTTTTACCTGAAATATCAAAATCTAGTATAAGAAACTCACCGAAGTTAACTTTTGATTCCACTTCACCACCAGATTCAAGATGCTTTTTAACCAGTTTTTTATGCTATCAATGATGTGTCACGGTATTTTCAACAACAGTATACTTAGTATGGCCATATTTTGCACTGTGCTGCATGTTTTGTGATATTGTTTATTAAATTGTTTGTCGATCACGCTGACGATTATTTCTGCACAACATTCTCTCTTGGTGAAGACGCACACAATTTCAACTTTCATTGACACTCCTTAGGTGTTAGCCGTCCTTACCATCAGAAACTCCCGTGATGAAGGTACATCTTTTCAGATTAATCCAAGTAAATATAATTGGATTCTTGTGAATGAAAAAAACATCAATATGTCTTATTACACTTTGTCACTTTGTCCACTATAAAACTGCAATTGAAAGTTAGAAAAGCAGCTAATCAGTAAACATATTAATGCCATCCGACAAAGCAAGGATGGTAGTTGTTGTCTATGTCATATGATCGTGACTATCATTTCTATTTCAATACTTTTTTTTGCTAAATCAGTAGATTTCATGAAGTAAAGATATTTAAAATATTGGTTTGGGTTGTCTTAGGTAACTAGCCGTATTTTTATGGCCATGATGATGATGATCCTTTCATGCTTTGATGTAGATAATGAGATAACTGAGATTTTTAACTCGTAACATTGCTACTTTCCACATAAATGACATTAGTTCCATAGCATGTCAGACAGCCTTGTAAATCATGTTCAGCATCAAAATTGTAAAAAAATAGATGCATTAGTTAGTTAAAAAGTTAGACGATGCTTTACTTTCTTTTTGAACAAACATATAAACTGGGGAATACTTTGTACGTTTAAGAAAATAAGTCAGAAGTAAGATTAGACACGGCACTTTATACCATCGAAGAAGTGTTGGTGAATCTGCTCCTCCAGGTAATTTTCATCATTTGAATTGAAATTCTAAATTTTGAAGAGTGGAGAGAACATTCTCATTGCATTTATGTTGAGGAAGCTAACAAAAGTTAACTCAAACCATGCAATTACCACTTTATATTTCTTCTTAAGGTGGGGCTGGTGGCTGCCTTGTATTATTATATTTTTCATTTTCAAATGAGGGTATTATTATTATTATTATATTTTTCATTTTCAAATGAGGGTAATAACAATTATAGCTTTAATAGGAAGTAAGCTCTCACGAAAGGTTCCTTTGTTTCACCTGTGTAATTCATTTCTAATGGCATTAATATGAAGATGACAACTGTGGACGTTCTATCCTAACTTTATTAATGTTATAATTTATTGATAATGTTTCCAGTACGTTTATAATTAAATAGGTATGTAAGTAACCAAGATACATCTTTTTCTTTACCGTCGTAATACATCCCACAAGACTGGTGAATAATTAACCTATCTTTAATCTCTTTTGTAATATTCTGTTGATAAAATTTCACCTTAAGGTGAATATTAAATATTCTGTTTGAATGCTTAATGGCTAATATCAATTGATTTTAACAGCTACTGGAAGATGATGCCCAAAAACTTCAAAATAAGACAGATTCAGCGCAGAAACTGTTGGAAGGATTGGCAGGAGAAAGAATAAGATGGACTAATCAGTCTCATTTATTCAAATCAATGACAGAAAAACTTGTTGGAGATGCTATCCTTCTTACGGGATTCCTTTCATATTTAGGTGACTCAAACTTTAATTAGTAAAATTTACTTTTGTAAGATGATTGTAAAATGAGTTTAGAGAGTATAGGGATGTGCGAGTAGTACTTTTTGATCTTGAGTCGAGTATCGAGTTGAGTTGCAGTTACTCGCGAGTATCGAGTCGAGTCGTATGAATTATGGCAATTTCTCAACCAGGCAATATAATAATGCTTGCAACAACATATTCTCCTTTTCCCAATCCCCTGGTGCGTTTTCCTTCTGAACATATGGCTGAATTAGAAGGGAAAAGGTGATAAGGAATGTTCATTTTAATCGTGACAGAATTAGGAGATGAATTACAATTAATGTGTCTTGAACATTGCCAATTGGACAATTGAAATGAACTAACCTCTTGTAATTTGTTGACAGTTTTATTTAATGACTGCATTGGGTTGAAAACTTGTGTATCCAAAATTCCTAGGAAGAGCCCAGAGTAGTTGTAGCAATTAAAGTTAGACAACAAGCAGACTATCAATAGCTAATACAGTATAAGTCCGTCATTACGAGTGTGGTATATAGCGATAATCTGGCTGTAGCGAGTGATTTTTTACCAATGGTTGGTCTCATGGTAATAACGTACGAAGTTTGACGGTTATAGTGAGTGGTTATTTCTCTCGTATCGCCATTACAAGTACGATTTTTCGTTTATGTCATCAAGGTTGCATAATTTATGGGCACCTTCTGCTACGAGCGACAAAGGTATTCAAATAGAAATTACATTGCGGTAATGTATCACCTTGAAAAGAAAATGTACCTAATTTAAGATCAGAGTTACGATTCTCTCTTCGCATGCTCCGATGCTCTAGGTACGTTACTCGTCCTATTGATCTGACGATGTGTTTCAAATCTCTCTCAGGCACTATGCAACATAGTTGCGGATTGTGGAAAAATCACGAAGAAGTGTAAAATCTACTTCACCACTGCCACCGGGGTAAGGGTAAAATTTGATTTGACTGAAATAACGGCTCCCCTCGATTCGTTCAAGCAGCGGCCGTATTAACCCAGTGTGGACTTTCAGCTTTTGCCGTACTTCCGAATCATCCATAAAAATTATGACGCAAGTAAACAATGAATATTGCAAATTGATAATGGCAACATCCATTGTTTACGTAAGGCGAAGGAGCGATCTTCTTGCATGAATCCCATATCGTTCTCGCAGAATGTGTCCCGTGCTCATAAATATCTTCTTGTCCAAAAATCAGCAGTGAAGTTTTCTCATCCTAAGCGAGAGGGCGGCCTATGGAGGTGTGAGAGGGGCATGCAGGGGAATTATATTTCAATGCTTTTTGAGTCAGCGAGCCTCGGAGCAGCAGAATGCAACCCCGGGTGGTGTCAAAAAATCACCCAAGCCAAAATGCAATCCGAGAAGGGGAAGACACTGTCAGCCTGTGCTCATCACGGAATGATTTACCACCGTCCTCCCGAAGCGAATCCGAAAAAAGTATCTTGTGTCAGAAGGGGTGGGGGGAGAGAGCAAAGATGAAGAAGTCGGCTGAATCGGAGGCCCAGGTAGGTCTCGGTGCTACCATCACAGCAAACCGCCAATGAAGAAGTGGGACATGCTTTCACGCCTTGAGGGGTGTGGATACCATTAAAATTGTCCTAAATAATGGTCATCCTGTGTTGTGGCCGATGTTGGAACCAGTTGGAACCATGGAAGTTGGCTGCTGAGGCTCCCGAAAGGACACCCCCCTTCCCCCAACTAGTGGAAGCCACCTGCGAAGTTAGGGCGTGGGAAACCGTGGAGTGAAATGTGATACTTTTGGTTCGTGGTCATAACTGATAAGGAACTCCCTGCGGGCAATACCCCCCCACCCTCCCCCAAACTAGTCACCTGAGAAAGGCGTAGGAAAGTGATGAGTGAAATGTGATGCTGACTCAAGGAAAAAATATTGCATCACTCCGACCCTCCGATGAGTGCCGAGGCAAAAGTGGGGGGAGAGATACACCCGGGGTGGTGGAGTGGAATGCAAGAGGTAGGCCAAGGATGCGTAGCCATTCACTGGACTGCCGAAAGCACTCGGCGCGAAGGCCTGAGGTCAAAGGCGCTTGACATCCTCTTTGCTCTACACTACTACAGTACTTGTATTAAACTTACGTACTTGAGAAGTATCCGTATTGAAATACGAAGGATGCAGCTAGAACTTAGGTACATATATCAAAGCTCATTTTTGTATCACTTCTCATAGCCGAGGAACATTTCCGTGATATGATCGATTTTAGGCAAGTTTACTATGATAGCGCTTCCTGTCAGCAGATTTCTGAATCTATTGGCCTCAGCAGCACCATCGACTCAACTCGACTTTTATAAAAATACTCGAAGTACTCGAGTCGAGTACCTACTACTCGACTCGAATTTTCGTGTAATCATACATCCCTGTTAGAGAGACTATAATGTGTCCTCTTGCTTCAATTGGCATGATTTTGTAATGGTTCATAAACTCTGCATAAATAGTTCTTGCCTTCCCTCCTGCTTTACGTGCCAGGAGTAGTGACTGAAGAACATATCTCACACTGATATGCACCATATATATGCTGTCATATACCCTATAAATCTCTTGACAAGTATTGCTTTCTTTTCATTATTTGTCATTAGCTTATTATACATGCCATCCTTTATCATTCATTTTTCTGATCATTGCAGGTTATCATATTAGTACCTACATATATTTCGACAAAATTGCTTATTTTCACTGCAATTAAAAAGAATAAGTTAGGTATATTTATTATTTTTCACCACCTAATTTCCCTACTGTATCCTAAGTGTTAAAAACAACTTTGAACTATCAACTAGTGTAATGATATTTAAGTACCTTTAAAAAGTATACAATGTTATAAGAATTCCATGCAAATGGACCATGTCTGGAATGTACTGGTAGTAAAAGGGATGTTCGTTGAGGGGTTTCGTGGTCAATGGAGAAGGTACAGTTCTGTTCAATAAAATCATACCACCGAAAATATTTAAGTCCCGGGTTTACTACGATGTGACAACGTGGCTGAACCACACCTCCCTGAGAGGCGGAGCAATAACCTCTCCAAGCGGCCCTTCCTCCCCGTAGCTGGGCGAGTTGAACCACCCACGGAAGGAAAATTTTGACCCTCGAAAAGGATTATTTCCGAGGGGAGGGTAAGGGTTTCTTTTCTTGTGATGTGTGAATAGGGAGAAAAGGGAGAGATCTGCGAAGTTCAGATGTGCCAAGATCAAGATGCAAGCAGCCATGGAAAACAAAAGCCTATATTAGGTCTCAATCCCCGAATCAAACTAATTGGGTTCAAATTATAAAATTCCAAACCGAAGTTATTCCAATCTCTACTTATGTAACGTGCGAATGTGGGAAACCCTACTTTGGACAGACATCGAGAGCTCTCAAATGCCAACTTAGGGAACACCAAAGGGACATCAAAAACAGGCAGCTATGCAAATCAGCTCCACCTAGACTTCAGTTTTCGCTAGAGTGTTAGTATTTCTTGGGGGTATTAACTGTCACTTAAGTTCACTCCCGCACTACACAGGAGGGTGGGTGAGGTATCTAGGGAACGGACGAAGAGTGGAGAGAAACCTGATGTTGGAATGAACCTAATCCTGACAAAAGTAGTCTATAGTTCAATGTTTCATCCGATGGTCATATGGTAACATTTAAATTCCTATCCACATATTACTCAAGTAGAGATCGGAATAACTTCGGCTCGGAATTTTATAATTTGAACCCAATTAGTTTGATTCGGGGATTGAGACCTAAGATAGGCTTTTGTTTTCCGTGGCTGCTTGCATCTGTCGTGTGCGAGGTATCTTGGCACGTCTGAACTTCGCAGATCTCCCTTTTCTTCTTACTCACACATCACAGGAAGAGAAACCCTACCCCTCCCCTCGGAAATAATCCTTTTCGCAGGTCAGAATTTTACTTCTGTGGGTGGTTTAACTCACCGAGCTACGGGGAGGAAGGGCCGCTTGGAGAGGTTATTGCTCTCTCAGGGAGGCGTGGTTCAGCCACGTTGTCACATCGTAGTAAACCCGGGACTTAAAAAATTTTGGCGGTACGATTTTTTTGAACAGAACTGTACCTACGTCATGGAAAGATTAGAAATGACTGTTAGGAGGAGGGGAAATTGAGTTGTGCAGAGAATAAGGAATCCACTCCTGAGAATGAATTTAGAGGATTTTTCCATGTACAACAATGAATGCTTGATCATTGATATTTTTTATTTCTTTGTAAGGTCCAAAAGAAAATAGGTTTTTTTTACGGAAGTTCTCATGCAAAAAATATGCAATCTAAGCCTTAGTCAGTGAATAATTTCTCCTGTAATAATGAATAATTGACATCATTCATGGTTTTAAATTAATTACCCCTCAATTGATCAATTATCATGAGTAATTTGGTGAAACCACATTCATTTGCAAATGTCACCCGTATTAAGTATGTATTTAATTTCCATTTCTTTTCACTTCTAAATCTGCAGCAGCTCCTGCTTTAAAACACCTATTTCACCGAAAATTCACTTTTTTCCCTTCCCACTACAATTTTGAACTCCTCCGGCAGTGAAGTTCCTCTTTTCAAGAACTACATAATGCCCTTAATTTGAGTGCGCTCTGCCAAAATTTCCCCAGTCCATGCATACCCCCCTCCCCTCCCTGCTGGTGTTGGACAAGTTCACTTGAGCCTTACTTCCCCTGGCAGAATGGCCCTTTAGCCATTCCAGGGAGTATATACGAATATCATTTAGGGCAAAATAAAGTACAAGATGTAATAGAAGAAAGGTGATAATGCAATAACTTGAGTAAAGAAGAAGGACAGGTGCTCTTTAAAGTGATAAGCAATATGATTAGTCCGAAAGTGAGAAAAGCCAGGGTAGAATTAATGAAAAATCAATGCAAAAAGGTGCAAGGCAATCTCTTACAAGGAAAAGTTGAAGCTGCTTATGGAACTGTAATTATTAACTTTGAAGATAGACGCATCAAAGCTAATGTTATCGGGGGGTTAAGAACATGAAATTGAATAAAAAATGTAGAAACAGCAAATCTATGGAAAGAGTGTTCAGTGAAAACTGTCCTTGCGACACATATCCAGCAAAATTAATAACAACAATAATAGCATCAAGGGGTTGAATTCAGAGAGATGCAAGTAATAAATCTAGCTGTTTAAACTCCAAAACCAGAACTTCTTTATTGTGTTTCACTTCCTTCACACTGGCAGAAAGAAAAAAAATACCAATTTCACTCATGGTCATGAAACTGCCATTTAGACATGAAACAATTAAAATTAACTAACAAAAATTAACACCATTACTCATGATAACTAACGCTTCTTTCAACTAAGGAACCTAAAGGAACTTTGTGGGGGAAAAGCGTTGAATAGATAGATTTTGCTGGATGAAAACACTGTAGATGAAGATGTTATCGATGAACTTCCCTCAGAGTTGCTTATATGTATGCAGTAACTAGAACCAAGGGCATATTACATGTACTCGGGTAAAAATTTGTCCCTTAAAACCAAGCTGTTTCTAGGCTGAAACTGCTGAGCATGCCAAAACTGGCTTACACTGCCTTGCTTCCGAAATGTGAAAGGAAGGTCAACTGAAACTCCTCTGCCTCATTCCCTTGAAGCACAACTGCTTCTTCCTTGCTGCTCTGGCCCTCTATAAAACTCCTCTACCTCTCCCATGCCAAAAGCTTTTTTTTACTGATCTGCTGCTGCATTCACGCTACCCCATTTGCTTGTTTTGGGACCCAAGCTATTGAGACGACAGACTTATTTCTTGCTGTGGATTTAGTAAAACAATATTTGCTGCATACTGAAGATACAGGCGTAGAAATGTATTCCTTATCTTTTGCTGTGCATTTACAAATTTTAAAGGAAGGTTCACCATTATTATTGATGGAGCTCTGGTATACAGGCACTCAGAACTTTTACAATAGTTTCTTAAAAACCATGATAGAATTGCAACAATTACCCTCTTGGGTGTATCACTATGATATTCGTGCGTGTATATAAACACTTTGAGTGCTGTGGATGTAACTGTACGTCTTCTGAATTCTTACGATAAATGCGATGGACGTACCTGGACGTCTTTGTGTACAATAAATTGAACGGCAGCCGGAGGTAAGGATACGTCTACGGCCTTTCTTTGTGATGTTTCTTGGACCATGTAGTACATTATAACGACGCTAGATGTCATAAAAAGCCTAAATTGTATAAAGCGCTCTAATACAGAGCTTTAAAATTGTACGCGATGCAGCTAATCTGTGATTCTGATGTTTTAGTCGCCATATTGGCTCGTAAAATGGCTAGGAAGAGGCTGTCTCACGACTCAATTGTAATGAAAATTAATCGTGAATGGAGTGATAGTGAGTCGGAAAATGATACTGACGACAGTGATGATGATCCAGATTTTGATTTGGCTGCATGTGAAAATGATTCAGGTGTGAAATTGTAATTTTATCGTCATCTTTTCGTAGCATCCCGATGAGCACCTGTAGCCTTCCTTTTTCCTTGGCTCATTTTATACATTCTTATTGTATGATTTCCATTTTACTAAATGTTCTGCGCTTTATTTTACCAATGTACAGTAAAACCCCCATACAACGAACAGCCATACAGCAAAATTTTAAGGAAAACTGCCTATTTCGAAGTCATTGTCCCGGTCCCGGACGCTTCCATTGGACAATGCACGCAAAAAAACCTCCCGTAACGAACCTCTAACTACGAAAACTCCGTACATCGAAGTCCGCGCTTGGGCCCAAAACATGAAAAGTGCCCCTCTATAATGAATTATTGAGAAAAAAAACGTAGCATTCTTCATTTACAGGTAATTTTTCCGTAGACATTTACATAATAAGCAGGAAGTAGAACCGCAGCGGGGAGTACCGCATCTTAACCCTTCCGCTCCGGGCTTCGAAAATGTTCCCATCCGAGGCCTACAGAGCAGAGGGCATGAAGGAAACTTGACGCTCTGGCCCCGTGAAGGCTCGTTTACACGTTTCTTATGGTGGGAACCGTCAACTCTGATGGTTCCCACAGTAAGAAACGTGCAAGGGAAGCCAAAGCTCAGCTCCGCGTTACCTGAGCCGGGTGATAGTTGGGTGGATGAGTAAGGCACCAAGAGGGGAGGGGGGAATATCAGTGCCAGCCGGCGAGCCGTAACCCAATACAGAAAGGTAATCTGAGATTTCTGAGGGCCTATTCTCTAACTCCAAGCATCGGAGCTTTCTGGCGGAAAGATGCTTCAATAAGCTACTTGCTCCCATCGGTATTCTTTATCATGGAAGCTACCGGAGAAAGTGCAAGCAGAAGCTACCCGTAGCTTATTAGGCTCCCACCCGTATTCTGTAAATGCCACGAAGCTACTCCCGTAGCCCCAATAAACTCCCACGGTAACCTCACGAAACGCGGCCTCCGAATACCCTGCTTAAATATTGGTCATTTTATAACGCTTATCTATCTATAGTTATCCAACGCACGGGTATGTTTCTTAAATTTACTAAAGGCGGATTCCTATCACTTTCACTGGGTTACTTTGTCATTTTCACCATTTGCCGTATTTTTCACAAAAAGATATTAACTGGAGTGACGGAAAGCCATATTTACCTTCGGTAAGTAACGTGATTCCAGCCCATAATGTGATACTTATTGGGCCGTGGTAGCGTGTATCACCTTCGCATTTCTTTTGAAAGCTTCATTTTCGTATATTATTTAAATGATTTGAAGCAACTAGTAATTGACGAAAGCAAATAGCACGAATCATATTGAATCATATCATCGACATGAACCCTCATTCCTGAATATATTTACGAACAATCTTATTTTAATTGATCAAAACAGCCAAGATGGACGTCATGCTTACGTATTCACGAGATTATGTGAGCAAAAATAAAACATTTAATAATTTTGCTTGCATGATTTTTAATGCGCGGAATTTTTCACTGAACACGATGCACTAACATCTTCACCGTCTAAAACGACCTTTTCAGGTTTCACCAGTTTTATCCACGGAAAAACATTGAGACGAGCTTTCCCATTGGTTCTAAGAATGGCGTCACCAGAAATGAAGTTTCCGCGGATTTGGTTTTAAAATGTTCACATACCCTCCTTTCGCCAAACCTCTCTCCACTTCCTATTACGTTCTTGAGAAAGCTCCCGAGAGTTAAGGAATACTGTTGGTAGCCAATTATGGCAGCTTATTCGAAGCTACTGCATCTCTAGCTTCGAGATAGAGAATACCCCCCCTGATCTGATCTTTTCCGAGTATCTTTCTGTATTGGGTTACGGCTGGCTGGCACTGACTGGTATTCCCCCCCTCCCTTCTTGGTGCATTACTCATCCACCCCACTCACTCATCCACCCCACCTCATTTGCGAAGGTGCAGGTGGTGAGGATGGAGCTCAATTTTCCCTTTTTAAATCGTATCAGATGACTTTACCGTATTGGGTTACATTCCCGGGACCCCGTGAATGGGAGGAGCTCCATGTTTTCCTCTAAAATGGTTTCAAATTACCTTTCGGTATCGGATTTTATTTTTGGAGAGGCAGGTGGACGGTAATCGTAAGACTGTCCACCTGCCTGTGGACCGTGTTCATTCCCATCGGCGATAAATTTTTTCATGTTTATTTTCTTTGTTTTTCCTTCGTGGAATTCTATGTTAACATCTAATTTTTACTATTCTATTGAAAGTTTATTTTTAACGAGTGGAAATATTTTTTTCCTGAATATAATAGGGCTTATTTATTTTCTTTCCCGCGAAGTTAACGTAATTTCTTTGTTTCCCCATTCTTTCACCACGCAAACTTCATTTGCAAGACCGCCTGTTGATATCATAATAATACATTAGTCAAAATAATTGTTACATCATTATTTATAAGACCCACGATCAAAGATCCCCGTTTTCTTGTTTTGTCGTGCATTGAAAAAAGGAGGGGAAAATGTGATCGGCTTGTCTACTAATTTCTGTAATCGAATCACCATTTCACGATCTAAAGACATACAAATAAATACATTGTAATAAGGCTCGTCGAGAAAGGCACGTGTTATAAATGGCGAGAGTGACCTCTTGCAGAAAATTTTAATTATTGTATAATTATGATATCAACCGGAGGTCTTGCAAATGAAGGAACAAATCCAAGTTTGCGTGGTGAAAGAATGGGGAAACAAAAAAATTTCGCGGGAAAGAAAAAAAATAAGCCCTATGGTATTCGGGAAAAAAAATATTTCCACTCGTTAAAAAAAAAACAGAATATAAAAGTAAAAATTAGATTTTAACATAGAATTCCACGACGGAAAAACAAAGAAAATAAGCATGAAAAATTTGTCGCAGACGGGAATTGAACACGGTCCCTCCGCACCGCAGCCCCGTACGCTGATCAATGGACCACACCACCCTTGTTGCCCGAGGCTGATAAATAGTTTTTATAACATCTATAATTGTTTAAACGCCTTTTTTTGTTTAAACTATTGGATTTATACGCACATATGCGGGGTGATTCGTGAAAGGCATTCGGAGTTCTATATGCATACGAATTTTCATCTAGATCTGCGACCCGTTTATTGGACACTCCCCTTGTTAGGGGGGCGAAGTATTCAAAACTTTATTTGTTGGTGTTCAACCAATGAGAGCGAATTTTTAACTACTCTGTCCCCATCCCAAAGGAAAATCTGGTGTAACCTCTCCACTCTATCCAAATACAGTAGAAACTCGAAAATACGAACTTCGAAATTACGAAATTTTGATTTTACGAAGCAAAATCTTCGGTCCCGACCAAAAGGGTATCTAAGTGTATGTAACAGTACGCGATATTACGAAATAATGAAGTTTTAAAATTACGAACCTCGAATTTTGGTCCCAACGTGAGAAAGTTACTCGTTTATACGAATAGTGATGAATCACAGTAACGTTTCGGCACTCCTTTTCAGAGTTAAACATCTAATTAATGATCGTAACCGAATACAATATGCACTGAATGTATTACCTGAACGATATCTCATTTTTCAATGCTTCAATAGTAAAGGTGTGGTTTCGCTGGGGCGTCCAGCAGTCGGGAGTCACTGCCGTTCTCATCCAATGTACAGTAAGCCCTCAACATACGAACGAGATGCGTTCCGAGAACTTGTTCGTAAGTTGAAAAACGTTAGCCAGGCATAGAAAATTGTAGTTACCGTATTTCCTGGCCCATAATATGCACTTTGTTTGCTCCAAAATGTGCTCTTAAATTGTTCGTTCGTCCTCTAAGACACAAGCTGATTCGCCGGGAAAATACTATTTAGCGATGGTCAGATCAAATCGAAAGATCCGCGGGTATTACGTTTCTCCGGATACTGAAATCGGATCCTAATTCTTTTTAAAAAATCGGATCTGGAACAGATAAAAATTACACTGGGGAGTGGATACCATTAAAATCGCCCAAAATAACGGTCATCCTGTGTTGCGGCCGATGTAGGAACTAGTTGGAACCATGGAAGTTGGCTCTCGAAAGGATGTCTATAGGATGTCCTCGAAAGGATGTCCCAACTAGTGGAAACCACCTGAGAAGTTAGGGCGGGTATGCGATGAGTGAAATGTGATACGTTTGGTTCGCCGTCATAGCTGATAAGGGACTCCCAACGGGCAACGCCCACGAGAGAGAGAAATGGTGGGGAGAGCAAGAGGCAGGCCAAGGACACGTAGCCGCTCCCTGGACTGCCGGAATCGCCAATGATCGGCACGAATGCCTCTGGAAAAAAGTGCTGGACATCTTTGCTTTACATGACTAGAGTAATTGTATTAAACTTGCGTACCCACTTGAGGAGTATCCGCATTGAAAGATAAACGATGCAGCTAGAACTTATATCAAAGCTCATTTTCATATCGCTTCTCATAGCCGAGAAGCATTTCCGCGAAATGATCGATTTTCGGCAAGGAAACTAATTTTTTCTCCGATGTGGTTGATATAAAGTACGCACAAGCATGTATCAAGCCCTATGAAATAAGTTCTAGCAACATCCTTCCTGCGCCAAACGGCGAAAACAGAATTTCTTTATCTATTAGCATGGCGATGTAAAAGTCAACGGTCTGAAAATGGATTTACTGGCGTGGTATCCACTTCCAAAAGTGAATGATGCTTCCTATAAAAGGAAGTAAAAACAGATTAGAGTTCCGATTCTCTCTTCGCATGCGCCGATGCACTACGTTATTTATCCCATTGATGTGACGATGCGTTTCAAAGCTCTCTCGGGCACTACGCAACATAATTTCAGGTTGTGGAAAAATCATGAAGGAGTGCGAAGTCAACTTCACAGCTACCACCAGGGTAAGGTTACAATTTGAATCGACCGAAATAACGGCTCAACAACAATCTATCTATCTATCACGGCAGGGCGGTAGTGGCCACGAAACGAGCAGTTATTCGACCTAAGATAAGTTCAGAATCAGAAATGGCATTACATACTGTCAGGAGACAGAACGATCTCGGCCGACATTTTGCCACCGAATGAGTAGAACGGCACAAGAAAAAATTAATATCTGGGATTGGCGGCGAGCGGCACCTATGCCGCTCACGTCTATCATGGCTGGGTTCGAGTGTGTTCCATGTCAAACATTAGGAACATAAAACTCAGCGTTGCCACTCTATCGCTCGCCTACAGCCGCGCTGCTCGTGTCATGGCCGAGGCAAGTCCCTGGAGAGCTGAGTGACCTTGGTGCTTAGCGTGAGTCATCAAGGGGAGGGTATCATTCGCTTGCTTGTTTACGGGGGACGCAGTTGCCTAATAACTTTGAAAACTTGTTGTATGACAAGGCAAGGGTGTGGGGTGCAATTGGGGGACAGCGATTGGCCGTGCGACAAGTGCAAGCGCTGGAATTTTCCACCCCCCTAACTTTCTCATTTTCTGTCACCGGACAACTTTGAGTGACTCAACTGTATGCACCTGCTTTAAGCTCAACTGAGAGAATTCTGTGAATATTAACATTTGTGCATGCGTCAGCATAGGTCAGTGTTGTTCCAAAATGAACAAGGGCAAAAAGTTGTGGTCTTTCACGGTAGTTGAAAAAATTAAAGTGCTTTAAGTCATCAAAGACGCTGAGGAAGTAGGAAACCGCGCTGCCGGACTAAGGCATGATGTGCCGGAATCGTGCATTAGAAGATGGAGGAAGGATAAGATTGCACTATTCTATACCAATAGGGACAGAAGGTCTTTTCGGGGAAAATCTACGAGCTGTGACAGGACATGCGCGCGCGTGCCGCCGTACTGCGACGCCCGTCTCACTAGTGTGTCAGCCGTTTTTATGTACCTAAATCATGATTTTTTTTATTTTGTCATTCATTGAAGATTTTTGTTGGACCATATTGAAATAATAAACGCTTTAAATACCATAGACAGTTATGATTTCTTTCAAAGTTTGATTTTTTCAAGTTTTGATGTCGTATCTATGCCATATCGCTCGTTTTATACGCGGCTGACGCTTGGGTATTTTGCATTTAACGTGTTTGCATTCCCACTCGTCATCGTTTACAGCAAAATATAATTTGTAAAAGTTAACCACGTTTTAAAAGGCGACTTACAGCGACTATGACTTGTGCATTAGGAAAACGGTGGGGGGATTCGGATTTATAAATCAGAGCTCGGTGCGACTGTCCGCACTTACCAACTAAACACGAATTGTAGCGAGGTCGAATTTGTTTTGTTTTAATGAATATCAATTACTCCACTCATTCCAAAGGACAATAAACAATGCAAGCATTGTAGGGCTAAGGCTACAAGTGAATACTTACCTCCGAGGTCCATACATGCCTATGAAAAATGCCGCGTAAATTATAAGAGAATATCGCAAGCAGCTTTGATAATGGCCGAAAGTTCCAAGTTAGGCCCGCAACACCTCGCAATAGGAGAAAAAAAGCCCCAAAATTTTTTCTTCAACTTCGAAGCATAAAAAGAGGGGTGCTTCTCTTACACGCGTTAACGGCATCGTCAATGCATTATCATCTGAGATTGCCATCGTGACCTCAATGCATTGCCGACTACCACGTTTTTACTCGTGGTAACTAACTCGCCCCACCTGAATTCCATCGTCGTTTATCGATATCTAGTGTATTCTGGGCACGAACATAGATATTTACCGGTATTTCAATGGGATTCCAACAGTGCGTTTTATTTCGGAAGTCTTAATGGCAATATGTGCTCTTTCAAGCAAAATTGCTGCATAAAACTGCCAATTGATATTGACTTAAATTATTGCACTCTAAGAATAATATCGACTAGATACTCAGAAAAATTATGGAGCACTTTAAAATACGTAATCCTTAGGCATTAATTTTGGCGCTCCTTTACTTTCAGACCGTAACTAATTTAAGCGATGAGGCGAAGAGCAGAATCGATGAAAAAAACAATAATTTCAATTAGAAATACGCAGATTGATAATAAAGCGTTGATAGCCACGGTATTTGATGGTAAACAATAAAAATAGTTTATCATCACACTTGGTGAATGATGAATAAAGCAACATTGAGATATTTACTCGACTTGCATCGTAAAGCACGCGGAACAATTGGCTGCCCCTGTGGAGGCGCAACCCGCACACCACCTTCATACATCGAAAAACCCCTACATCGAAGTCATGATTTCGGTCCCAACAAATTCGTTGTATGGGGGTTTTATTGTAGTTAGTGAAGAGGGATATGAGGCTATAACAGACAGTAGTGACAGTGCTTCGGCAACACACATACGCCCAGGGTCATGTCAAGCAAATGGAGAGAGAGATGGCAGTAGAAGAGGAAGGCAACGGGCCGAGGCCGCGGGCGAAGACCTGGGAAGAATCCACTTCGATCAGACTCCCAGGATGGCTGGACAGAAAAAGATAGTTCCCCAAGGGTGAATACGTTTATGGGTGCCAATGGTGTAAATCCTGAAACTCATTTGGATCAACATTGCTCGCCACTAGACTTTTTTGCACATTTCATTGACAAGGATCTTGTAGATCTCATGAAAGAGCAAACAAATTTATAAGTTCGGCAGAAAATACAACATAAAAGTAATCTCAATCAGATTCCCCTTAAAGTAGATTAGCAAAGTGGAAAACAGTTTCGCAGGGAGAAATAAAAAAATTTCTTTCCAATGTTATCCACATGAATGTTCCTGAACGATATCGATATGAAAGATCATTGGGGTACAAGTCCTGTGGTTTCCTGTAGCTCTTGCCCTAATTTAATGTCAAGAGATAGATTTTTGTCCTTGTTGGCTAATTTCCATCTTAGTGACAACCTACTCATGAAAAAGAAAGGAGAGCCAGGGTATGATCCGTTACATAAAGTTCGTCCACTGCTAGAAATGTTTCGTGAGAAATGTAAATCTTCATATCAAGTAGCGGAAGATATTACAATTGATGAAGGAATGTGCGCATACCGAGGTAGATTGTACTTCAAACAATACATGCCACAGAAGCCTAGCCGCTATGGCATAAAATTGTATATGCTTTCTGAATCTAAGACAGGGTGCGTGTGGAACTTTGATGTATTTTGTGGGCAAGAAAATGCAATCACAGATGTTATGTATCTGCTAGACAGTTTGGTGGGGAAAGGTCACACTCTTTTCACTGATCGCTATTACACAAGTCCTAAATTAGCAGCTAAATTGGAAAATGTACAAACTGCCCTTGTAGGAACAGTCCAAAAAAACAGGATTGGTATGCCTCGTGCACTGAGGAATCCAATTCTACAAAAAGGAGAGCAGATTTTTCGTAGGAAGGGTAATATGTGACTGTTATGCTGGAAGGACAAAAGGGAAGTTTACATGCTTAGCACAAAACACAAAGCTACTATGGTTACATATAATGACAGAAGAGGACGTGAAAAAATCAAGCCAGCAGCTCTTCTCAGTTACAATGCTAAGAAATTTGGTGTTGACCTTGCGGATCAGCGAATGTCATATGGTGTATTCAAACACCAATCCATGAAATGGTGGAGGAAGTTGGCTTTCCACGTGATTCTCATGTGCCTTACCAATGCGTGCATAATGTACAATCAGGTGAAACCAAAAAAAGTTTCAGTAGTCGATAATATGAAACAGATTGCTAGCGACTTGGCAGTTTTTGAAGAAGATTCGTGCGACAATCCCACTCGTTCTGGAGTCAGTCTGTCATGACTTACAGGAAGGCATTTTCTAGAAAAGATTCCAGTGCCAGAAGGAAGGAAGAAAAAACAGTTGAAGTGCAGAGTGTGTGCAGAGAGAGGCAAATCCAAAACTGGCACAGTCATTCGGAAGGACACAACCTGGCAGTGCAGTTTGTGTAAACTTGCTATGTGCATTGAACCACTCCAAAAAAACTATAAAATTTAACGATTGTTCTCTGGTGTTAATTAATCTTAGAGTTAACAAATTTCTTCCTAGAAAAAAATAGGACACTTTTATTTGATGTAGTAAGAGAACTTCAATTATTTTTTTTTCGAAAAACATCTTTTTAAATGTTCATAATAATAATAATAATAATAATGTTTAATAAAATACGAAAATAAAATACGAAATCCGGACCACCAGCCTCCACGTGGCGTACCTGGCAACGGCTCTTGCCGACTAATGGTGGACGTCTGCGTGTGGGGCTAACCACCCCACACGCAGTAAAACTGGTTCCAATAGGAAAACAGAGAAAGCCACCCACAACCGGCCCCTCTCGGATGGGGGCCCTAGTGATATTGGGTGTGGCAATACAAATACCACCGTAACGGGAGCCCGGATGCAGTTGACGGAAGCCCTAAGGGGCGACCTCCTCGCATGCCATGCTGCCAGCGAGCCCGAACGCAGGGGGTATATGGCAAGGATGCACTCTTTGTGGTGTGAGATGCATCCAGAACACGACCACCTATCGCAGCAGAATCTGCGTGATTATGCCAACCACCTGCGAAAAAAGGAAACTCTCCACCAACCGCCAGTTCAGAGGAACACACCACCGGCCAGACCACTCTCCCCGACACAGGCAGCCTCTTCACCACCTGAGGCTAGAACGGCACTCATGCCGCAGTCTATGTCAAATGGAGATGAAGCTCGTCAGGCCGTCGCTGAACTACGAACGCGGTTGTTAAGCACAATATCTTATGATGATGGACAACCTAGGCAGAGAGACATCCACCGGAAGATCTCTCTGCGGGGTAACCACCTGCCCCAGTTGAATGGTCTTATCGACGAAATCCTAACGGAAACGTCGGACCTTTGGACGGTAAATTGCGTGGTCTATGCTGCTGCCAAAATTATGGCTCACTCCCAAAAGAACACCTCTTGGGAGGACAAAGCAGCAAAGAGGCTTGAACAGTTGGAGGCCAAGATCACGCAGGCGAGACAACAGGCGTCGAGAATTCAGTGTGTGATGGAATACATCTTATCTGGGCGAACTTTCACTCCTAAAGTTCGGCGCATAGCGCGCAGTCTCAGGTACAACCATCACACGCTGAATAAAAGCGTGCTGCTTACCATTAAGCAGCACGCGGTCGATAGAGTACGGGCACTCACCACGGCCCGGAAAAAACTCCTGAAGAGGAGTAGGGGCGTGAGAGAAAATGCCACCTTTCTCCTTCAGCCGTCCCGTCTCTTTCGACCACCTCCGCCTGTCGTTGAATCTCCGCCACCCGTCCAAGAGGTTAAACGTTTCTGGAAGGAAATATACGAAACGTCGAAGCCATTCAACGGAGACACTCCGGCCATAGGCCTCTTTAAAGAGGTTTGTGACCGCCACCTACAAGATGTGGATGGACCTCTTTCAGTCACCGAAAGTGACGTGAAGAAGGCCTTCTCTGGCAAGAAGAATTTCTCGGCTCCAGGAATGGATGCCGTGAATAACTTCTGGTGGAAGAAATTTACTTCCACCCACCAACACCTCGCCAGAATCTTCACGTCCTTTCTAAATGGTGGAAAACCAATTCCACCTTGGCTGACTGAGGGACGCACGGTTTTAATACCTAAGAAGGGAGACTTGTCCAATCCAAAGAACTACCGCCCTATAACCTGCCTCAACACTGTATATAAGGCGTTCACCTCGATCTTGAGCGACCTTATCCTACACCAAGTCCAGCCGGTTTGGGAGGAGGTGTACGAGCAGAGGGGCTCAAAGCGGGGAATCGCGGGATGCAAGGACAACCTGCTCATTGATAGGTGCATATGCCAGGATGCCATCCGGCATAAGCGAAACCTATCAATGGCCTGGGTGGACTACAAGAAGGCTTTTGACACCACTTCGCGTGAGCTTTTGATCGCCATGCTGAAGTTTATGAAAGTCCACCCAAAGGTAGTGTCCTGCATCCAACGCCTGTTACCACTCTGGAAAACGCGCTTCGTTCTGACCTCAGGCAAGCGGTCAGTTTCCACAGAGTTGGTAACATACCACCGTGGCGTTTTTCAAGGCGACAGCTTGAGGCCCTTACTGTTCTGTATTTCCCTCCTACCCCTGTCCCTCAGGCTCCGACGAGGTAAAGGATGCATGTTCGGTGTTCCAGGTGACAGGAAGCATAAGGTCACCCATTTGTTTTATATGGATGACCTGAAGCTGTACGCTTCTAATGCGAAAGACCTTCGCACTGCCCTGGACACCGTACTGGAATACAGTGAGGCTATAGGGATGGAGTACGGATTGGACAAGTGTGCATCCATCCACCTGGCGAGAGGAAGATTTTCGGAGATCAAAGAAGACGTGCAACTTGTTGACGGGAGCGTCATTCGTCACCTCGAGGACGATGGCAGCTATGAATATCTCGGCGTCCCCCAGCGCCGAATGCAGGAGGTTGCAGCAGTGAAGGGAAGGATCACCGCCAAATACAGACAGACTCTCAGGAACATCTGGAGTTCTGAGCTGTCAGGCAAGAGCAAGGTTCTTGCCACGAACATGTTCGCGGTTCCTACACTGCTGTATACCTTCGGATGCATGAAGTGGAACGTCAACGAGTTGCAGAATCTCGATAGGGGAACGAGGAAGATGATGACCATCTATAGAAGTCTTCATCCGAAATCTTCCGTCGCCAGATTGTATCTCCCTCGCAATGTAGGTGGTAGAGGACTATTGAGTCTGGAGTGTCTCCACAACAGAGTTGTCCTGGGCACAGCTTGCCGAGTTTTGAAAAGCAGGGACCCCTGCTCAATCTCGTGAGAGATCACGAGAGTGCGGGAGCAGGGGCGTTTCTCTTCCAGGCGGCAAAGAGGGCAGCGGACGAAACCGGTCTCGACTTCGACCCGTCATCCGACGGAAGCGACAATGACACGACCATCTTGTCATTGAAGGCAGACGTCCTCAAGCTCGAAACAAAAAAGCCGAGCAGAAGGCCTTGCTCAAGGTGCATACCGATAAGCCCATGCATGGAGGTTTCTATCGAAACATCGAAAAGCATGGGCTATCGAAGGAGCTGACGTTTGCCTTCCTACGCCCCGCCAGTCTGAAGTCCGAGACCGAGAGTTTTGTCCTCGCGTGCCAGGATGGTGTCATAAACACACTCGTGTACCGCCGCATTATATTCAAGGCGGAGGTTGCGGACACGAGATGTAGGGCGTGCCGAGCCCAGCCGGAGACTCTGAGTCACCTTCTCTCCGGCTGTAGTTATTACGCCAAGTCAGCTTATTTAGCTCGGCACAATGCGGCCCTACGAGTGTTATACTTTCATCTTCGACACCATTATGGCATCGACGAAACACCTGTGCTGCCCTATGCCCCTGGAGATATTGAGTCCGTCGTGGAGAACGATAAATGTACAATCTGGTGGAATTACTCCTTTTCCACCACCAGGCAGTTGGAGGCGACCAAGCCTGATATCGTTCTCCTCGACCACCTCACACGCTCCATGTTCGTGATCGAGTTTTCGGCTCCGGCTGAAACTAACATGGATGCGAAAGAGGTGGAGAAACGGACGAAATATCAAGACCTGCTTTTCGAACTTCGACAGATGTACCCCGGACACTCTGTGAAACTGGTGGTCCTCATCATAGGTGTGCTCGGTGGAGTTAAGGGCTCGCTGATAGATTATATCAAGTGCATTCCGTCCTGCGTGGCACAGGCGGAATCACTAGTTGCTCGCATGCAGAAGGCCATCATCCTGGGGTCACTCCGTCTACTGCGGACGCATGACCCGACCACAGCGTAGCCACACATCCGATGGGCGTCAGACGTGGCTGCGATTACTGCAAAACCCCTCTCGAGTCACCGGCCATTATGACGGCAATGAAACCCGATGCTTGCCGGGGACTCGGAGGGTCATGTTACAACTGTAACCTTAATAATAATAATAATGTTTTATTTGTCCAGAGATCAAGTCGTTACAAAGGTTACACTGATATAGGACACGTCAGGTTAAAGAAATTAAATACACACAGTGGATACAGGACGCATGTCAAATGTTGTTATAAAATTCATCAATGGAATAAAACATTTTTTATTTCAGATACCTTAGTAGATTAGTCTTAAATTCAGCTACACTTTAATAAATCGTTTGGTGAAAATATTGTACATTTATAGTATCGTTTTAAAGCTAAAGCTATGAACCACAAAACAAAATAATTTTTATATAATTTGACTTAAAAACTTTTTCACAAAAAATTTCCAAATAGTGCTCAAATCATCAGTTTTTCTGTAAGTAATTCTAATTTAAAGCCCAGCACTCAAAGTGTTAACGTACATGGGCGACAGAAGTGAATTTTTCCTCATGCATTTTGCTGTACATATCTGTAAACTAATGTGAAAAGAATTGTGTTCGTTTTATTTACAGGACCTTTCAATCAAGAATACCGGGTTTCTTTACAAAGGAGTTGGGAAGAAGGAGTGAAAGATAGAAACATACCTCTAACTGATGATCTTCAAATAATAGAAAATCTTGTGGATACTGCAACGGTTTGTTTCATATAAAGACCATACAGTTTTGTAATTAATAGTATATACTCTTCTCCATTATTTTTGTGTTTATTTTAGATTGGAGAATGGAATCTACAGGGCCTGCCAAATGATGAACTTTCCATACAGAATGGTATAATTGTCAGCAAAGGAGACAGATACCCACTAATGATTGATCCTCAAATACAAGGGAAGCAATGGATCCTTAACAAAGAGAAAAATAATGAATTGACTGTAAGTACACACAAAAATACAGGTAATTTTTCATGGTTAAAATATTTTATTTATTCATCTATAATAGGATCGTTTAAAGTCATTACTTGAAACTGCAGCAGTGTAGAGTTGTACTACATCGTCAGAGGCTGAATGTTTTGGAAATTTATTGACTTAAATTTGTCAATGAGTAAAATAGATAAAATTTCGAGGTTTTCTCGGGATTCCCACCGGGTAAGGTGATTGGCTCGTACCGATATTTCGACAGATAACACCCATTGTCTTTAGAGCAATGCTGTGAGGGACTCCTTGGTCTGCACCTATGTGTTTGTGGGTCAAGTCAGCTCTGATTGGCTGTTGTTATTCCTCCTTTCTTCCCGCTATTATTCTTCAGAGAATGGGCTTCCATGTTTGGCTTAGCATGTAACCGGAGTCACCATTGAAGGTGTTCTTTTCTACCGAGATTTCTGTGGCTTCCTTTGTCAGATGGTCCGAATACCAATTGGCCTTGGTGACAAGTTGGGTATCATCAAAGGAGATGATGTGGTCTTCGGTCAGGCTGTGCTTTGTAGGTTTGTTGGCTTAATAAACATTTACCATGTAGAACTTCTGGTGAAAAACAGATTTATTGAACAAAATGAATACTGTTACGAGATAACACATTCCGCACATAACGAGACCGACCACGAGGCTCTCCGGTGTTCACCCACTCAAACCTATGGATCATTCACACAAGGTGTCCATACAAGGAATATTTAGCACACACAAACACTCGTACCAACATGCTTCACCAAGGCAGATTTCTCTGGGTGGAACATGGATCTCCTGTGTTCCTTTAGCCAAGTCTCTATCATGCTGTCTTGCCGAAGTATGAAGAAAAAAACCATTTGCCAAGGCTTTCCTCCCCTACATTTCAAATGTCGCAGGGAAAATCTCCAGGATCCTGGCAAAACAGAATATCCAAACTATTCACAAGCCACTGAAAAAGCTGCAGGGCCATCTAGTTCTAATTAAGGATGAATAGGGACTCAAGACACCCGGGAGTTAACCGAATTCCATACTAGTGCAGGAAAACTACTTAGGTGAGAGAGGCCGCATGATAGAGATTCAGCTAAAGGAACACAGGAGATGCATCAGATTGTTCCAACCATAAAAATCTCCCTGCGAGCACAGGTATATAAGCAAGGACAGAAAGAGGCCCTGGCATCAATACTCTGAAGAACATTGAAGACCTGGAGTAAATTTGACCAACGAGAACCAATCGACTGATGGACTACTGGATAAAGAGCAGACTTTTCAATTTTTCAGTTTTTTCCAGTAACATGACACGGAATAGATTCCTAGGGATATAGGATGGGACGGTGGATGGGATAGGGATGGTAGGATTTAAAGCACTAATGACGAAATAGGAAGTTTAATTATGTCACCACAGGACAAACTTACCAATCAACCTACATGAAAATGTTTAGTGCTGCAGTGTATAAGTCAACCCTTTCATCGCAAAGCTATTTCCCCAAGGGTGTTTCTGTGGGTGGAATAACACAACAAGGGTATTGTTTACCAGGAGATGGTGATGCAAGCTGATAGTCATCTGCCCCTGGAAAAATCATACGTTCATGTCTCGCATGAGTCTTCTAGACTTATGGGGTTAATTAATCTTTAACATCAACCAAAACAAAAGTAAGTTCTATTTTCCAAATAAATTTAGCAAAGCTAAAATCTGACACACCGCAGCAGGTTTTGGAGATTCGAGCGTTGGCACTAGAGGGTGCACCCCACGACTTGGTAGCATACACCCACTGTTGGAGCTGCATCTCGGGGACTATGCAGCAGAAACTGAAAATATTCAAGTTGAAACACAGCAAATGTATAATTAGTCCTTGTTAAAAGTGATGAAAAATGGGGGTTTTATATTCGGACCTTTACGGTACATAGGGAAATCCATTTTGTGATGGTGTGATGATGCAGGTACTTAGGGAACCACATGCTTGGCCTTCTCGATATTTCCCTAATCCACCGGTCCTGTGAATTCTCTCATCTGTTCTGAGTTAATCGGCACCGAAGAACACCTGAATTGCCTCAGCGACATCCCCTTGGGAGTATTTGTGGGAGTCCCTTTGCGGGTCAACTACCCTAACCCAGTGGTTATGGAATGTTAAGACTCTCAGGGCTGGCTCTGGGTCAGGAACCATCTCCCAGACAGCCTCCACCTCCCACCCCACCAAGAAAGGGTTGATGGTCTCTTTGCGGCTAGGGTGAGACTGGGCTTTTATGAGCCATTGTGTGGGTGTCGCCAGCCGGGGGTGTGGGGTTGGAAAGATCACAGATATTTGGAGATCCCTGCCTCCCAAACACTGCTCACCCAGGAAGATTCAGCATCCAATTCCCTTCGGCCTCATCTGTGTAAGGCTCAAGTGAGAAGAAAGTGTACAATGCAAATCAGCTTGGCCTAGTTGTTAATTAAGAGATGCTCCCCAACCTTAGCCGTCCACAGTGTTACTTGGGAATAATGAAGACTTCACGACAATGCAGGGGTAAGTTAAATGATGGCCAAATATCAAAAATTTTCCTCAGCAAGCTTTGGCCTACCTGATGCATGCCATAACTCGTTACATTTTGCCAAAGAAGGGTGATGAACTCTTGAATCACTAGAAGTCTTTGCCAAAAACTTATGGGCAACACTCATCGCAGTTTAACTTGAGATGAACAATGTATGCACATGTGAGGAAGTATGAAACCTTTTTGAAATGAGAGGAATAACTTTGTAATTCCACATATATGTATTTCACACTCAACCAAGGTTTCAATGTTGTACGTCATCATCAGATACAGTTTTACGGGAGACATATCTACATTATGAGCAAAATTGGGGAAGGAGAGGAAGGGGGAAGTTTCTGAGGGTGATAAGGAGAAAATCAAATAGTAAGTGGGGGGAAAAAGGCTCAGTATTTAGATGTAAGTTATTAAAGATGTGGATTGCTAGATGGAAAATTATTTTGCAACAGAGAGATGTGCTGGGAGGGACAGCCTGGAAGTCCCAGACATTATTCTTGAATTTATGGTTAATGTTCCAAAACCTATTGATGCATACTTGTGATAATAAATGTGGGAGTGTGATGTTTCTGTTATGACACCCCAGTCGTAGTCCTTAGAAGTGTAAACTGATTCAAGCATCTATAATTTCAGGTCACTTCTCTCAACCACAAGTATTTTAGGAACCACTTGGAAGATTGTGTGTCTCTTGGACGACCATTATTGATACAAGATGTTGGAGAAGATTTAGATCCTGTCTTGGACAATGTTTTGGAAAAAAATTTCATCAAATCTGGCTTAGGACTGAAGGTAAAAAATGGCTTGTAGTCTTCTATTTTGTTATCATGCTGTATTATATTGTCACTTGTGACATTCTCCTCTAAGTCCCAGGCAATCATCAGGTTTCATTACTGTTACAATGGACAGAGACTCTAGAGGGGTTGGGCAGTTTCAGCTGCCTCGCCCAATGCCCATTGAATAAGTGGCTGTGCTGCATTTTGTTCATCCTTACGCAGGAAATGGAGTGACCACAGGATAACAGCCTTCTGCATGTGTGCTGCAAGTGATTCCACCTGTGCCTAGCAGGATGGAATGCACTTGATGCTATCTAGCAGCGAGCCCTTAACTCCACCGAGCACACCTATCATGAGGACTACTAGTCTTGAGGGTACATTTGCCTAAGTGGAAATATCAGATCTTGATATTTAGTTCGTTTTTCCACCTCCTTCGCATCCATGTTCGTTTCAGCCAGAGCCGAAAACTCAATCACGAACATGGAGCATGTGAGGTGGTCTAGGAGAACGATATTATTGTACCCCGACTGTATTACGCATTATTGTAATACTGGATTGTATTGTAACACCGTACGCTGGATTACGCATTTGGGCTTTTTCCATTGTAGCGTAATTCATAGCGTAATTTCCTTCTTAACGGACAAACAACTCCACGAACAGTATTTCTGGGATTTTTCCATAAGCTTTGTCACTTCCTTTTAAAATGACAAACAACGGGTCTTTCCATTCCCTCTTGACGTCAATAGCATAACTTCCTTTTAACTAACAAACAACTCGATGATCTGTACTCCTAGGTTTTTTCCATAACTCTGCCACTTCCTCTAAAAAAGACAAACATCGTGTTTTTCCACTTGCTCTTGACGTCAAGACATACAGCGGTAATAACAGGAAGAGACGTTCCCCCCCACCTGCCCCTCAGGGCAGCGTGAGGGGAAAGAGCTGTCCATCTTTTAGTCGTCCATCTTTTAATTAGTAAAAAGGAACCACCCCTTCTTTTTGGAGATATTTGACAACCTACAGACATCAATCACCAAATCTTTAAATATTCCGACCTATTGACACCTGGTATAACTTAAGGTGCCACAGGTAGATATCCCAAATAAGCAGACTCAAAGGAGTCCACTTATTTGTACGGAAGGAGGGGAAGTCGGGGCGGGGACCCCCACCCCTCCAACCCATTAAAAGACCCCGCGAAGCACGGCTTTGAGCTCAGTAGTGTTTTCGAGAAACCTAGTATGGACCATCTGACCTGTGACTCTACGCTTCTCTACGACGGCCACGCCCTAAGGAACGACCGCGCCGCACTCTGCACCTCGACCCAAGATCCAACCCTGAAGGACGTCAGCCTAAGCCGAGACCGTCGACTCCGCTGTATCTTCGCAATGTAAGCCAGTGTCCAGATAAATAAATGCAATATCTAAGATTTTGGTGTTGTTATTAATCCAACGTCTCCTGCCAGTTGATATGCCATCCTAAAATGAGTTACGAACCCGTGTGATCCTATCGAGGACACGACAATATCAAGCTTGGTCGCCTCCAACTGCGTGGTGGTGGAAAAGGAGTAATTCCACCAGGCTGTACATTTATTGTTCTCCACGATGGAATCGACATCTCCAGAGGCATGGGGTAGCACACGTCTTTCGTCAAGGCCATGATGGTGTCAGAGGCGAAAGTATAATGCATGCAGAGCTGCATTGTGCCGAGCTATATACGCTGACCTGGTGTAATAACTGCAGCTAGAGAGAAGGAGACTCAAAGTCTCTGGCTGGGCTCGGCACACCCTGCACCTGCTTATGTTCACAACCTTTGCCTTGAATATAAGGTGGGGGTACATGAGGGTGTTTATGAAACTGTCCTGATACACAAGGATAAAACCCTCGGTCTCAGACTCCAAGTACATATTGTAGTAAGTCTCAGGTGACCGGCAGAGCATAGGAAGGCAAATGTCTGCTCCTTTGATAGCCCATGCTTTTCCATGCTTCGATAGAAACATCCATGCATTTACAGCACCTTGAGCAAGGCCTTCTGTTCAGCTTTTTTTATTTCAAGCTTGAGGATGTCTGCCTTCAATGACAAGTCAATTGTCGCTTCTGTGGTATGACTGGTCTAAGTCTAGACTGGTTTCATCCACTGCCCTCTTTGCCACCTGGAAGTGAAATGTCGCTCCTGCACTCTCATGCTCTCTCACGAGACTCAGCAGGGTTCTGTTCTTTTGAACACTCAGCATTCTGTACCCAAGATAACTCTGTTGTGGAGACACTCCAACCTGAGTAGACCTCTACTGCCTACAGTGCAAGGGAGATACCATTTGGCGACGGAAGATTCAGATGAATATTATGTGATGAAAATTGAACCGGTGATCTTACTCTGTATTCCTCAATGGCAGGGCCATTGCAAGGAAAATTGGCCAAAAATATTTTTGTTGAGGTAAAAGATTCAGCATTTGTAAATGGCATGGCTTTGAATCCAGGTTCCAGAAAGGATATAATGTCATCATTCTCCACATGGATGAATGCGAGCTAAATGGAAGCTTGGAGGTCTTTTTTCAACTCCTGCATACCAGTGCCCTGGGGGGCAGGAGCTTCTAAATGGTGTGTGATTAAGTTCACAAGAAGGATTACCTACAAAAATACACCTTTACTCAGTAAATGCTGCAGTCAGTACCTTCAATCCTTTGTATGTAATATGATTTGGTCTTATGGCAATTTACACTATGTCTATATTTAAAGCATTTATCAATATTTTTTTAGTTAATCACCTCTGAAACAGATGATTTTTCTTCGCTAAGTTGCGATGTGGCTGTTTCAGAAATTTCTAATATTTCTACTGCCTCTTCAATTGTCCTCTAAACATCAGTGGTTAATTAAGAAGCCATCCTGATGCCACATGAATTTGTGATTAGCACAGTAGCATTTTGTTCATGCATTCTTTTTAACATATGGAAAGAACTGTTCCATCATGTGGGCAATGGGAGCGACATCAGCAGTGTCCCTCCCATTATCCCTCACTACAGTAACAGTTTTATTGTAGAGTCCCCGATCACTTAGCACCTGGCTTAAAAAGGTTAGGAGGTTATTTTCTGAGTGGCAGATTTTTAATAATGGAGTTACCTCCAAGCTCTTCTGAAGATGGAAACCTAGGTCTGATTCTTTATAAAAGTGAACTGTCGTAGCTAAGTAATCATTGTTACTCACAGATGTCCACAAATCTGTAGTTGCAGCTACAAATTTGACATCTTCCAATTTTGCTCTCAAATTCATCACTGTTGTTTCGTAAGTCTCTGGACTTAATTTATTTGAAATAGTTTTTCTTGAAGGGATTGTTTAGCAAGGTTCTAAGTGAGCAAGTAGTCTCCTGAAGACTGTGTTTTCCTCTCCCCTAAATGGCTGCAAATCCAAGCATATCAATTCTGTAATTAATCGTGTAATTGTTTTAGCTCTTTGACCTTGCTGTTTAATTATTTTTTACTTTATTTAAGACCTGTGCCAAATTGTTATAGTGGTATGATGTTGGCTTAGGCCCAGGTTTAAGGAACTTAGGATAATTAGCTCTCGAAGGGGAGGCAGTTGGTGAAGATGTACTTTCCAGAGAGCTGCTGGTGCCTACAATGAACTTCAAGACTTGAAACCAGCACTGGATTTTCAGCTGGAAATGTTTCAGCCATTGTTGCAACTTTACCAGTTTCAAGGGGATCACATAAGAGGTGCTACCCAAAAGTTCCCAAAATTCGTTCGTCGCATATGAATGAGTGCTGATATGGCAAAATCCCGGTTGCTACTTTATACAACCTTTGTGTATTAGTGAGCCAAGTGGCTACATTCTTGGTGAACGTGTTTATTATTTGTGAGAATTTTCTCATTGTTGCGTGTTACTTCCATTGCGATTTTGCAATAATGTATGTGAGAAAGCGCACATGCATAAACCTAGGGAAAACCACTGCAGAAACCAATCAAATGATGAGGCAAGCATTTAGAGACAATGTTTAAGGCCAGACCCAAACCTACAAGTGATTTAAACATTTTAAACTGTTGGTAGTTTAGACAGATATTTGTAGTATCTAGTCATTTGTTTTGTGATAGTGCTGCTGGTGTTACTTGTTGGAATGAGTTAATTGTGTGTTATAGAAGAAAGAGAGTATCAGTGTAACGAATAATAGAAAATGAACAAGTTAAAGACAATAACACTTGCTTTGTCACTACCGCCTGAAATAAATTACAGATGACAACAACAGGTATTATCTAAGTAGCAGTTTACATGAGTGAACATAAGTAAAATATAAATAATATGGTTAACAGCCATTAGGGCCGCTGTAGTTTCTGCTTCGAGTATTGGAAGTTCTTCGTCAAACGCCCATATCTCTGTTAGTCCAAGCTGATATAGCCATATTCCCTCATCCCAGAGTCGTTCTAGCCATGTTTTATATGGTGTGGCACAATGTTTTATTAAGAAGAATGGGAGTTTTCTTATATAAACGCACCATGAAATGAAGCCGGTTGCCTTTGATATATCTTTTGTTCGGATCTTGTGCAACTCAGAAATTATGTAGTGTATACGTCGTAAAGAGTGTGGTGTTAGTCTAAGTGTCATGTCTACCTTATTTATTGTAACACCAAGGTACTTTATGCACGTTACTGGAATAAGTTGACTTTTTCTTGTTTATTGTAATTCCTAGATCCTCTGGAAGGAATTTCAGCATTTATGTCACTTGTTCACTTTGGGTTTCCATCATAACTAGCAGCCAATCGTCGAGATCGGCGATCATGCACATAGAATTTGAGGTATATATCACGAGCCACAGTTCTAGCCCAGTGCTACATGATGGCTGGGGCTAGAGCGTGGCCCATTGGTAGTCACGTCCACGCATAATAACTGTCGTCACATATGATTCTGTAGAATCTTTGGTGCATTTTGTTGATGTGAATCTGCCAGAAGGCATCTTAAAAATCTATTTTGCAGAGCACAGGATCAATCGGAATTGCCTCTAAGGCTTTAGCTGAGTCTTTGAGTGTTAAGAACGGTTTGTGGTAAAACTTTGTCCACACACTAAGGTCTTGAATAGCACGTGACCCTCTGGAGGCCTTGGAAATAATCACTCATGGGAATGCACAAGTGGGCCTGGCCATTGCCAGGATGCATCGTTGTAATAGCACATTGATGCATCAATAGGGTGACCAGACATCCTTTTTTTTGCGGACATGTCCTCCAATTTACGTCTCTGTCCTCTGTCCGTGAACAATTTTTAAAATTGTCTAAATGTCCTCCTTTTTATTAATTTGCTATATTATCGTATGAATGTATGTATCTTTCATTTCATTGAAGGTGAAAGATGTAGTACAAAATGTTCGAAAAGAGGGGTACGATAAGGAAGCAGATTTATTTATGAATGAAGCAGTGATATTATATAAAGTATGTTTGGAATATTTGACAAAATGGGTAACATATTTTGATGATTTCAGTTGTTTCATGTGGATGAGTTTAACGAAAATGGAATACACTGATGTTGAAAAGAGTATTATGTATTTACAAGGGAAAGGTATTCACATTGATGCTGCAAAATGTTTTGATCAGTTTTGTAATCTGAGTAAATTTACAGAGAAGTTTTCAGATAACAGCGAATATCTTAAATTAACTTGTAGTCAGAAATGGGCAAAATATTTCAATGATAGTGAAAATATTGAATGCTACTCAGAGCTTCTTAAAATTGCAGAATATTTCTCTTGTATCCCAGGTGACAATGCTAATTTGGAGAAGGTTTTCTCATTGATTTCATCTCAATGGATAGGTGAAAGAAATAGATTGCAAATAGAATTTGTGAAAGGTCTATTAATGGTGCGTTACAATTTTAAGGAATTCTCTTGTCAGGACTTCTATAAATATCTGTTGGACAGACCTAAACTGTTTGCCATAGGAATATCACCCTCAGATAAATAAAAAATAATGTGTAATTTCATGTTTTAATTTCAGAATAATATAAATTTTCAGTGGCAATGTTCTAAGTTTATTAATGTAATTAATACATTTTGAAGTTCATAATAATTTTTATCGCGTCTTATATGGTTTTATTACTTTTAGATTTGTCCTCTTTTTTCCCTTAATGTCCTCAATTTTTTCCTTTGTTGTCCTCTAATTCACAGTACTGGATCTGGTCACCCTATGTATCAAACTATTTCCGGTGTGGGTCTGGTTGGTATAAAGAAATATGGAGTGTCTTCCGGTTTGGGGATGTTGGCACCATCACGAACTAACTCCCGCTCAGAGGCACTTTGATATGGTAATCGTTTGATTACGGGGAATTCTTCAATGGTTTCATGTGCCGTGGGGACAGGGGAGAGTGTTTATGGGGCACTTTCACCGTCACTTTCACCATGAGCACTTTGCGGGGCCTGGGGAGACGGTGGGTTGTATGGCTCACCACCATCGCTGGTACCCATGGGTTCATCATTAAATCCAGGGAAGTTGCTGGGGAACTCGCCTCTCACTATAGAGGGAATGGAGGGAGTGGAGGAACCCACCTATGATGGTGGTGAGTGGTATATTCAGCATCGTCCAATGCCTCAGTGAACGACGGTGGTGAGGTGGAGTTGGAAGATTGCTCATCTGTTTCCTGGAAGAGGAACCCTGTCTTCTCTTCCCCCATCTGTGAAAAGCTGCTATGATGGCTGCTGTCGCCCGCTTCCATACTTTAGGGGTGCTGCAGCAGGCTAAACTTGTTGCACTATCACCATAGGCTGAGGGAATGGCACATGGTTGGCAGGTAGTCGTAGCAGCTTGTTTTCCGCAGTTTCTGTGAGCTGAATGGTAGATTCCCTGCCATGGTGTAGCACTATCGCTAATACCCACAAGCGATTATATAATGCATTTTTAGTGTGTTCAGGTAGGGTTGGCCACTCCGAAGCCATGGATAGGAGTCTGTCCAACTCGTGCAGGTCTCTCCTTGTGAGGCGTTTGCTCTCCCATTGGTCACGGACTGAGTCGAACAACAGGATGCATTCCTCTTCAGGTGGCATCAGGATCCAACTAGCTGGGGGGTCACTCTTCAGGGTCACAAAGGTCAGGTCTTGTGCCGGCAGCAGCAGAGGCATTTGCAAGCCTGAGCTGCTGGCAGAGGCTCCAGATTGCCTCTGGTGGGACCTGAACTCTTGGCTCAAAGCCATCAGCTGTTGATGTATGGCAATGGTCCATGCTGGTTCATCGGCCATAGGCGGTGTGGGAGAAGGGGAGTGCGAAGTACTGGAGGAGGCTGCACTGCCAATGGCCTGCTATGGCTTGTTCTGCCCACTAAACCATTTCTCCTTGTATGAGTTAAAGGAGGCGATCAAGGAAATACTGGGGAGGTGCGGTTGTGCATAGGGAGAGAGATCTGGTGGTACGTCCGCTAAACTATAGGCGATCCAATCAACTCCATCGCATTACCTAGAGATCTCTCTCTCTATCTCCTTATGTATTCAATTTAGGGATGAGACGATTCCAAATGTTGATTCTCGATTCCACCGAGTCTCAGACTTAGAATCGGTATCGAGAATCGATCGCCTAAAGTCGATTCAAATTACATCGATTCCAGATAGATAAACACAGTAAAATTTCGATTTTGTGCACTTTGATTTTACGTCGTTCTTGCTTTTACGTAGTGATATGGAAGTCTGGCCAGAAACATTGGGAATTTTAATGGAAAAACTTGATTTTACGTAGTTTCTTGGTTTTACGTAGTTTCTTGGTTTTACGCAGTTTTTTTTTATTTTACGCAGTATAACTTCAGTCCCTAAGAACAAAATAATATTGATCTTACGTAGCATTTTCTGGATTTCAACTAGTAATGGTCGGATAGGATACATCAGATGCAAAGATCCGCAGATAATGATTTACCGGATACTGAAATCGGATCCTAATTCATTCTAAAAAATTGGATCTAGATCAGAAGTATTAAAATTCACACTTTAGTGAATGTGTCCTAAAAAAGGAAGTAAAAAGAGGTCAGAGTTCCGATTCTCTCTTCGCATGAGCCAATGCACTACATGTCTAGTTCTATTGATGCGACGATGCGTTTCAAAGCTCTCTCGGGTGCTATGCAACATAATTTCAGGTTGTGGAAAAATCACGAAGAAGTTTGAAATCTACCTCACCCCTGCCAGAAGGGTAAGATTACAATTTAAATCGACAGAATTAACGGCTCCCCTCGTTTCGTTCGAGCATCAGCTGCATCAACCCAGTGTTGCCAGTGGAGTCACCTGAAAAGGAGGCCTATCCCCTCCCCCCAAGAGAGGAAGCCACCTAGGGCAAAGAGAAAATGGGCGAGGATAGATAAACACAGATAAGGCGAAGGAGAGATCTTCTTGGGTTACTCCATTCTCTTTCTCGCTGATTGAGTCTAATTGTAAGCCGTAATACAAGCAGAGAGAGGGGAAAGAAACTGTCAGCCTCTCCTTATCATGGAAAGATTTACCACCATCCTCGTGAAGCGAACCCGAAAAAAGTATCCAGTGTCGGCAGGGGTGGGGGGAGAGTGAGCTACGCAGTGAAGACAAAGAAGTTGGCTGAATCGGAGATACAGGTTGCCCTAAGCACTGCCATCGCAGGAAAGCTCCAATGAAGAAGCAAAATATGTAAGATTTAGTGCTTTCCCGGCGTATTAACTTGGTGAAGCTTTCTCGGGTTTCCAACCGGGTGATGGTCTCCACGTAGGCCGATGTTTTGATGTCTGACTCAGTCATCGTCATCAGGGCTGATGAAAGGATGTCAATGCTGCTTTGTTTGTCGACTTATATATCCTAGAGTCGTGAGTTTCGCGGTGCTTGATTGGCCGTGGTGGAGGGAAAGGTGTTGGAGCCTCCTGATTGGTTGCTTTGATGTTTGTTCTTTCTGGCCTCTTTCACGTTTTTTAGTATAGGTTTCCAGGCATTACTGAGTCTCTGTCCCCCTTGGTCCCTGTTGAAGTTTTGGTTCTCCATCCGAATTTCGATGGCTTCTTTGACTACTCGTTTCCAGTAGCCACCGGAGCGGGCGAGTAATCTTGCATCTTCGAATTTGATGGTGTGGTCCTTGGAGATGCTGTGTTCTGCGATGGCTGATTTCTCTATTTGTCCTAGACGAAGGTGCCGCTGGTGTTCTTTCAGCCTGGTTTCGATGGTCCGTCCAGTGTCCCCAATGTAGACTTCTCCGCAGTCACACGGAACATGGTAGATGCCTGGCGTCTTTAGGCCAAGTTGGTCTTTGGCTGTAACGAGTAGTTCTCTGAGTTTTCCGGGTGTTTTGTGGATCACTTCAATCTTGTGCCTCGCCAGTATCCTGGATTTTTTCCCTGAGACTGAGGACACATACGGTAAGCAGTCTCTTGCTAATGGTTTTTCCTTCTCCCCCTCCGTGGTGCGCTCCCGTGGATTGAAGGCCCTTTTAAGAAAGAACAAACATCAAAGCGACCAATCAGGAGGCTCCAACACCTTTCCCTTCACCACGGCCAATCAAGCACCGCGAAACTCACGACTCTAGGATATATAAGTCGACAAACAAAGCAGCATTGACATCCTTTCATCAGCCCTGATGACGATGACTGAGTCAGACATTGAAACGTCGGCCTACATGGAGACCATCACCCGGTTGGAAACCCGAGAAAGCTTCCCCAAGCAAAATATGGTTTACGCTTTACACAACAGCTCAAATTGTATCGAAAATGGCTGGCTGGTGGTATCAAGGAATCACCCAAGCCGTAATAAGAGCCGAGAGAGGGGAAAGAAATCACCCAAGCCTCTTCTCATCACAGAATGATGTAACACCGTCCTCTCGAAGGGAACCCGAAAAAAGTATCCAGTGTCGGCAGGGGTGGGGGGAGAGTGAGCTATGCGGTGAAGACAAAAAAGTCGGCTGAATCGGAGATACAGGTTGCCCTAAGCACTGCCATCGCAGCAAACCGCCAATGAAGAAGCAAAATATGGTTTACGCTTTACACGAAAGCTCAAATTGGATCGAAAATGGCCAGTCGGTGGTGTCAAGAAATCAGCCAAGCTGTCATAAGAGCCGAGAGAGAGGGAAGAAACTGCCAGCCTCCTCATTACAGAATGAGGTAACACCGTCGTCCTATCGAAGCGAACACAAAAAAAGTATCTGGTGTCGGTAGGGGTTGGGGGAGAGTGAGCTGCGCTGTGAAGACAAAGAAGTCGGCTGAATCGGAGGTCCAGAGGTACCTTGGCACTGCCATCGCAGCAAAGCTCCAATGAATAAGCACAACATGGTTCACGCTTTACACGATTGCTTCAATTGTATGGAAAATATTAAAATATTTTTTATTGTAATGAGAAAATATTCTTATGAGAAGGTCATAATTCAAAGAGAAAGGATCGTTTCTGGTCATAGACTTTTTTGGCTCATTTGTATGAATACAGTCCATCTCACGGGCAAGTAATGAATGCACTGGCAAAAATGGTTGATTTAGGCTTAATACACGCATTTATCTCTTCAATATGGTTGAAATCAGGTATAATAAAAAAAGTGGAATCGACTCGTCCCTAATTCAATTAACATTAACAACAATTTTAATGGTCTGCTTACAATATTTATATCTCCAGGTGAAAGTTGGGGACAAAGAAGTAGATGTGCAGCAAGGTTTTCGTGTCTACATAACTACAAAACTTCCAAATCCAAGTTACACTCCTGAAATATCTGCCAGAACTTCCATCATAGACTTCACTGTCACAATGAAAGGTGTGCATATTATAGCTTTAATGATCATTAAAATTAATCATTAAAATGAATGAAGATGTAAGTGTTGTAGCATAAGCCATTGATATTGAATTTGACGATTTCTGGCTCAATTTTGTAAAACCTAATGATGTTAGCTGAGGAAAAAAACTTTCTATATATCATAGGATTACTGCTTCAGTAAATTGTCTATGTCATCAGGTGAGACAAAGATAATCTGAAACTTCCCAGTGAGAGCATCCCTCTCCCTACCTCACTTTGAAGTTTCAAAGCTTGTAAACATGGCCCTTACATCTGCCCCCAACATTTTCCATGAGAACAAAGTGTATTTATGTTAACCACAAAAACAGCTGCTAGGCCTTTAATATTTTATAAATAAGGAGGGGGGAAACTAAGGAGTGGACCCCAGCTCAGAACGCCCCTTCCCAAATTTTTTAAGGAAACTCCTGCCACTGAAAATAAAAGGAAGAATGAAAGAAATAAAATGTGGGTGGGTCTTTGATCCACTTTATTTCGTAGAGAGGTCAGTACGGTCAGCGGTAAGCAATTTGGTGAGCCTAGTAAATGGAATGGGAAGGGGAAACAACTAAAATTCCTTCCTTTTACCATGGCATAGGAATAACTCAACCAACTCAAGAATTTTTAATCCCAGAAAATGATATATTGCTATTGGTTGCTGTACATTACATAGTAACAAAAATTTAACTCAACAGAATATACCCTGATGAGCATGAAAGATAAATTGTATAAGGATGAGCGTGATACAGTGCTAGACTAAATAAGAAAAGAACAAATTGACATGAATTACAATGGTTCCCTTGTATTCCTTTTGATGTCATGTTCAAGTAATAACAAGCTTACTGCGGAAGGGAATAATTAGAAATCACGTAAAGGACGAACTGACGGGAGGAGTATCTCACAATTTCTCTGAGCCAGTTTACAGGACCAGTTCCTTATCCTCAGTTTCAAGGGGTGCAGTCGGGGAAACAGGACTTTCAGACGGACAAAGAGAGAACTTTAGGGTCGGGGGATCGCTGTCCAAACAAGAGCAGAAATATCATACAAGGGTGGGGAAGGGAGGTGAGGGTTGGTCGCGGCAGTGACTTTCTTACTGATTCGGTGGAATGGCTGTGATCTGGTCGACAACGGGGAGACAAAACTGGAGCTCCCAGCATTGTTTCTTGCCGCTCTCCGAGGCTGCGGGTCCTTCAGAAGAAGGGAGGGGAACATGCTTCATACTCCATGGATCCACCACAGCTGATACTTGATTGAGTGGCCTGGGGTGCACTGCTCCAACCGATGATGCCTCCAGGATTTGGAGCGGGGTTGGTTAGGATCAGTCCCGCCCTATGACCACGGATGGAGTACAGGATGGGCGAGTGTTTTCCATGAATCACCACAGGTTTCCTCAAACTTCTGCCTCATGGCTGTGTATTATTCTCTGCCTGTGTGCCTCTTCAGCACAGCAACTTCTACTTCTGCTGTCCGTTTCACCAGCTGTTCGTGACCCCTGTGTCTGCCTCACATGGCCCTTCCGTATGTCAGGACTGCCTCTATAAATGCCTTTCTTTTTTATTCCCCTCTTCTCTTCACAGGACTACGTCCCTTTATGTGTGCTCCCTGAGAGGCGGAGGGGAGGGAATCACTTGGGAGGGAAAATGGTACTAGCTGCTCAGTCACTTGCTCTGACCGGTCAGCCCTTTTGACCGTGCCCTCTGGGTTTTTCCTAATTCTGATCCAGTCGCGCGCACCACTCATTCATTCCTGCAAACCTCGGTTGACCACCATGACTGTGTTGACGTGTAAATAAGAAGAGAAGGAACTTCTACACATAATGGGCCTTGCCCATTACAAAATATTACATATTATGAATGTTACTGTGGTAACATTCCCCTCTAACAATGAGTCCCCGGCAAGTATCAGGTTTCTTTGCCATCATAATGGCTGGTTACTCGGGAGGGGTTGCCTCTTGTATATTGACATTATTGGTGATTAAATCCCAACTTTATGAGCACTTTGAGCGTCACAATATTTTCTCCAAATCTCAGTTTGGATTTCACAAAGGTTTTTCTACTTTTTCAGTGGTGAGGCACATTGTTGATGTCATTCTAAACCCTTTTGAAGAAAAATCTTCCATTGCCTTAACCGCATGTAATCTCAGCAAAGCATTTGATTGTGTCTCTCATCCAATCCCTATTCAGAAGTTGCAGCACTACAGTATAACATTAAAGCTCTTTAAATTGTACCTGTCTGATTGTTTTCAATGTGTGTGCATCAACAAGAATCAATCCTTATTAGAAGTCTACATTTAACACTTGTTTATTTCTTCTGTTCAGTGTACAATCATGACACCAATGAAGCCGTAGCTCTACACTTGACTGAGTATGTACAACTGCTAGGCTCCGTAGACTTATCACACAAAAAAAAACATGTTGTCAACCTCTCTTCTATTGGCCGGCACTACCAACCAACTTATTTTAACACTTCCCCTTGACGGACATTAGGTAAATTAAAGTGTTACACATATGGATGAATTAAAACAACACAAATACTACTCCTGAGTAATAAATTACCAATTAATGAAACAACCCTATCCAGTTATCAATACATCACCTTTATCAATTCATACCAAATAATTTGACAATTTCTTCTGGCAGAGGTTTAGTAAAAGTATCAGGAAGGTTATTCTCAGATTCAACATATTGAAAATCTATCATACCAGATTGTACCCTTCCTCTGATTGCATGATACTTTACGTCTATATGTTTCGTGCGGTCAGACAGGATTTTATTCTTTGCAACACACCTTATTCCTAGATTGTCCACTAGGATTCTTATCAGTGAAGACACATACTTCTTCTGGTTTAATTCAATCAAAAATTGTCTTAACCACAACACTTCTTTAACAGTTTCGTACATGGCTATGTACTCTGCTTCCACTGTTCAGGTAGCTGTCACTCTTTGTTTCTTACTCTGCCACATAATTGGAGCACCTGCTAGAAAAATCACTTAACCACTGATACTCTTTCTGTCCTTCTAGTCATTTGCCCAATCTGTGTCACTGTAACTGGTTTATTTTTCCTGCAAAAGAATAAACTGATACCTTCTGTCTTGATTAAAGAGCGAAAAACATGTTTCACCAAGTTCCAATCACTTCTGATAGGATTACTACATTTCTGACTCAATTTACAAACTGCAAAGGCTAGGCCTAGAACAATTTGACAAGTAGAGTAAACTACCGATTGCTAGCTGATTCACCTTTTGATTAAACCGTTCATCTGCATTTTCACCTTCATGGATTACATTAGAACCTTCTATTAATGGTGCAGAACAACCCTTGGCATTTTCCATTTTGAACTCTCAACACTTTCTTTATATAATTACTCTGATTTATATTAATCACATCACTTTCTCTTGTTAGACTCATGGATTACAAATTACTAGGTTGCCCTAAATCTTTTAATTCAAGTACTTTACTTAACTCATACTGGAACATTTTAACTTTACTGTCTGTCCCAATCACTAGTAAGTCATCCACATGCACCCCAACAACTAGGTGATCTGCTGTGTAGACACAGGGTTCTGAAATAGACTCCCTCAACTTCAAGTTTTTAAGGAAATTATCAATGTGCATGTTCCACTCTCTGCCTGACTGATGAAGTCCATACAAACTTTTTTTCAATTTGCAAAGAAACCTTTATGAACACATTCCCTGCATAGTAAACCCCTCTGGTTGTTCAACATACACTTCATCATGAATTGGACTCTTTGAATAGGTACAATTTACATCTAAATGACAAATTTCCCACTAGAATAAAACGTAGTCTTCAGAAACTTTGTGGTATTCCATCACAACAATTTATTACAGCGAGGAAACTTTTACAAACCACATAACACCTGATGATGACGCTTAGCCGTTGAAACCCGGGTCGTGGTTGAGTTTATTGTTATGTGGTTTGTAAAAGTTTCCTCGCTGTAATAAATTGAATTTCCCACTGATTTTCTACTGGTAATGCAATGAGAATTCTTATTGATTTTCGTCTCAACACAGGGCTGTAGGTGTCATAGAAGTCTATACCTGGCACCTGTGAATAACCTTGTGCAACAATTCGTGCTTTGAACCTAACAATTTCACCATGTTCATCACCCTTGATTTGGAAAACCCACCTGGTTCCCACATCATTCTTGATTACCGGTCTTTTGACGATTTCCCACGCTTCATTTTTAACCATATTCTGCATCTCACCTTCCATAGCCTCCCTCCACTTCTTTGCACATGGGCCAGATAAAGCTTCTTTAACAGTTTTGGGCACTACAATTTCCCTTCCTTCCCTCACCTTTTGTTCCCTGGCCTGCCTCCACATCTCAGTACCTGGTCCCGGCAATGCCTCCTTCACCTCCTCATCATCATTCAGGGATGCTGAAAGGTGGCATTCATGGCAATGGCTGGCTGCTCTCTGTGGCCTGCTGCATCTCCTCAGCATTGTTGCCTCCACTTGCTCCCTCACGGTCTCGGCTGGTGGGGACTGGCTCCCTGGATGGGTAGGATGTACATTAGGGTGGGCCGAAAAACACGAAAGTGTCCGAATTGAATCGTAATAGCGCGGTAAAGTTGTTACTCGTCACCCTGATCACAAAGAAAGAAAAATTTTTGAAATCGGACCTTGTCTTCCGGTCGCACATCTCGTTCGAAGTTTTGAAAAATCGTAAAAAATATGACTTTTTTAGGGATTTTTTAAAATGAGTTACAGTGATTGGATTACATTCAAAATCGGTATGTGGCCTCTTTTAAAGAACTTAAAAAAATATGTAACAACCCTTATCTCATTCTTTTAGGGGGAGGGGGAGTCGCTCATCACGTTCAAATTATTGAAAAATCGTAAAAAACATGACTTTTTTTGGAATTTTCTCTTTATGAGTTGCAGTGATCGGATTGCGTTCAAAATCGGTATGTGGCCTCTTGTAAAGGTCCTTTGTCTTTTAAGAAAGACATAATTCCCGTTCCCCCCTTCTTTTATGGGGGAGGGGAGGGGCATGTATCGTAAAAATTAGTGACCTTACGGTAGGCCTACGCTTATTTTTGAAAATTTGTTTTTCTTTTGAATTCGTCCCTTCAAAATGGTTGTTTTGGTGAGAAAACAAATACATTTCAGGCTGGTTGATGTACGACTACCCATAGCCGTGTCTAAGGGGTCCAAGTGCAGGTGCACTAGAATAAGCGGATTTCGATGCCAGACACACGTCTTTACAGTAATTCACTGATTGTAGAGCTCCGCAGGGGCGAAAATTTTAACCATTTTTCTGTATCTTGAAGCCATCATGGAGTAATGTTAATTAATTGTCGGCCTCGGTGGCGGCGGGGTAACGTCCTCACCTTTGGGTTAGCAGGGCAGGGCAGTGGTGCACCTGACTCAATTAACATACTTCTTACCATCCTTATCCATTATTATTCTATCCTGCCTCTCTGCAACCCCATTTTATTGTGGACTGTGTGGTGTGGCTTTTCTATGATGGATACCACAACTCATTAGATGCTCAACTCATATGGTCATTATATTTATAAATGTGTATGTGAAGTTAAAGTAAACCTCAGCTCCTTGGAGACAGGAGTCAGTGTTCATCACCACTTCACCAGGAAGAAGGACAATTTAGTGGTGCCTCACCGTAGATTGTCCAAAAGTGCCAATTCATTTAATGTATTAAAGTTTGGATTTTTTAATGTACTCCCCCAAGAGGCTAGGCATGTCAGTCTGACAGGGTTGAAAATGACTATTCATCGATAACTTTTGTCTAAAGCATTTTATTCTTTGCAGGAATTTGTCAAGAGTGATACCTCTGATATCAAATTTTGATTCCTATGCGTGCGTGTTTTATTTGCTGTTTTTGTGTGTGTTTCCTTAATGTATACTTGATGACTATTGCAATATATTCTGCTTAATGTCAAATAAATTATTATTTTTATTAATCCTAAGTAGGTGTATAATTTATGATGATAATAATGATACATGGAACTTCATATCCATATGGACCAGTTCATAGTTAAATCAATTGTTACAATTATCAGCTTTGTGTAAGGAGCAGGGAGTTTTGGGGATTAAGTTGTATTATTTTTGCCATGGTTAACTTGTCAATTGTCCTAATGTGTACACATTGCTAATTTTGACTCAAAGGACTGGAGGATCAGCTGTTAGGACGTGTCATTTTGGCTGAGAAGAAGGAATTGGAATCTGAAAGAGTTAACCTAATACAAGATGTCACAGCCAACAAAAGATTAATGCAGGACTTAGAGGATGAATTGTTGCTAAGGTTGACTTCTGTTGAGGTACAGTCCAACTTGAAATTCCTTGTACCTTGGTAACATTAATTTTGGAACTTCTTTGCATATTAACTTCCTCTGCTTGTAGTTAGACACTTTCAGCCTGGAGCCTGAGAATCTATTGAGCTGCCATATTTATTTAATTTTCCAAAAAATAAGAAAGCCTTGGGTTTTCAAGTGAGATCACGTCCCAAGTTTTGGTAGTTTTTGATCTTATGCCTCTCATTTATGTTATATGTTTTATATATGTTAAAAATATTAGAACTGTTACCATATACAGTTAACCCACGTTAGTTCGAACCCTCTTAATTCGAAATATCGATGAATTCAAAGTTGTGAGCTGTCCCCGGCAAACAGAATAGGAAATTGCGTACTCGATGGTACGGATAATTCGAAATACGCTTAATATGTAACTCGAAGTCATATTTTGTCCCATGACACCCCAACGTATCGTTTATTTTGGAACGATTCACCGGGGCAGCGCACTTCGATGGTTGGCACAAATCGGCAAAAAGTTGGTAGAACGCTCAACTTAAAGCATTTGTATGAAATTCCACCCGAGCTCCATAGAGTCGTATAATATATAGTTTTCCTCCTTGTTTATTTGACTACAAAATGCATTCATTGAATAGTGATTAAATGTAAACATTTAGCTTCTACAGTCGAAAGAGTGAATAAAAACACGCAATAAAACTAGGAGAACAACGAAATGGTCGTCTTCTTCATCTCGCCACGGCCAAAATATTTGATTGGTGCTCTTCATTATTTTTTTATGAAGAGAACGACTTCTCCGCATTATAAATATTATTTAAAAATTAAATATTACCCATTCTTTGATTTTTAAGTAAGAGAAAGAATATCAGCATTTCCTGAAAATTACATGAAAAGTTTTGCAATTTTTTTTCATAAAGCATACGAAAATTCGATATAAATATACTTTTCTACATCTCGGAAATTGAAATCTAGCTTTCGGCCATTTTAAAAATCAAAGACCAGGTAAAATTTAATCTTAAAATAATATTTGTAATGCGGAGATGTCGTTCTCTTCATAGAAAAAATAATGAAGTGCACCAATCAAATATTTTGGCCATGACGAGATGAAGAAGACGACCGTTTCGCCGTTCTCCTTGTTTTTTGTGTGTTTTTCTTCACTCTTTCGACCATACACGCTAAACCATTACATTAAAACCCTTTTCAATGAATGCATTTTGTAGTCAAATAAACAAGGAGTAAAACAATATATTACACGACTTTATGGAGCTCCGGCAGAATTTCACACAAATACTTAAATTTCAGCATTCTACCTTTTTTGCGCCGATAGTAGTGCTTATTTCAAAGTCATTGTGATTTTGGTACTTAACGCTTTCTTGAGCATAAGTTACTTTTAAGTGTTGCCAAGCTATTTTGAGCATTTCCTTATGCTTCTGGTGCCAGCAGCTGTTTACCCCAATCAAATATCCCTCGAGTACATAAACATCTCAGACACTCCCTCCCATAGCTTTTTATCTGGGGCTTTCACACCATGACTAATACCTTCTCCTCTCTTCCTTCCGCACCTTCCTTCCTCGAGTGATGACTGTAGGATCGCCAGCCATGGTGGAGTAGTATTTTTTGGATGGTGCGATATCCTTTAACCATTTCCCTGCATGAGAACTTTCATCGTTTTGTAGCCAATCCTCCCATCTCGCTTTGCGTGCTTCCCCAGATTCTTTTGTTTGCCCCGAATCGCTGACAAGTCATGGTTCTCAGCTTTGTTTACACTTTTCCCAACTACTCTTGTCCCATCTACCCTAACTCAAATGTGAATTACGAGGTAAGGAAGGCTGAAGATATAGGGACTATCCATTTTGAGTAAAACACTTCTTTTTCAAAATAGATTCCACAAAGTCAAGCCTGAAACAATCAAATTAAAGAGGGACTACTTCTTGGTGGTGTCTGTCCGACACTGCATCATATTTTTTTCTCGGATTCCCTCGAGCTTCTTTTGGATGGCTAGGGATTCTGGGGTTCGTCGCCGACCTTGACGTGATATTCCCTTTCCCTCCCATCTCCCAAGCCCCTAGTGGAAGCCACCTGAGAAGAGGGCGAGGGGAAGCGATGAGTGAAATGTGATACTTTTGGTTCGCAGTCCTAACTGATAAGGGACTTCCGGTGGGCAAGGATGATGATGTATCAGTTCTTCATCTTAGTAAAGTCTTGGGGGAAATGGGCTGAGGGCAGGCCAGTAAAGTTAAAGGTCTACGGCGAAAATTTTGGTGACCTGGAAAATACACCTTATGTGATATTACTGGACACATGCCCAAAATCATTCATTTTGTTTTTACTTCCCGCGTGATCGCGTCTAACAGTGCATACTTCCCGAACTTTAACTTGAATCTGATAAACATGTAGAATTTCCCCCATTAACTCCTCATTTTAATGTATATTCTTTGCCTTTTTATAAAAAAAATATAGCAGTACGATGATTATCTCGGAAAATACAGGATCTTTTTTGTTAATTTTTGGAAAGTATGTTTAGTTTGAACCTGGATAATTCGAAGTCCAATTATTTTGGTATCTTGAATTTCGAATTAATGAGGTTTTACTGTATTGGAAACAAAGAGATGTAGGGTAGCGTTTCTTAGCACGGAGTGGCCTTGAACTCATCCATGCATGTGCCCCAAGTTTCAGCATCATAGCTCATGTCACTTGTTTATAATAGTGCTTTTAAAAATGTATATAGTATGAGTTTTCACATCCACCATGCCAGAGAAAGTTGACCAGAAAATCTTTATCACATTTTGCCAAAGTTATTGTGAAATCTATCCAGATCCTTAAGCTAGGTTTTGGAATATATGTATGTATATACAGAGTGTTTTGTAATGACTCTGTAATATTTTAGGATATGATTAAGCAGGTCAAAATAAGAAAAAAATTCAATTGGATATGTGTCCGCACCGTTATTCAACTGTCTGTTGGTATGCGTTTTTCATGTAAACCCTGCTAAATAAAAAACTATTTAAGATAAAGACTTGATATTTTGTGTAGCTGTTAATGGCAATGTTTTAAACTAGCATACGGTATTTAATTATTTTCTAATTCACCATTTCAAAATGGTGGACAGTCAAACTTTTCAATCCTTAATATCTTTGCACACAGTAAATCGTATTAAAAAACTGCAAGTATGAAAAAGTTGCACCTTTTATTTATACATAAAATGGTATCAATAATATTTTCATACCTACTACAACAATGAAATGGTCAATAGATTTTCAATCCAATGTCAAAGAGTTTAATGGACACATACAACAATATGGTTTCAATATAATTTCCACACCCTCTACAACAATGGTCAACTGATTTTCAAACCAAACGACAAAGAGAGTTTAATGCACTGCTGTTCTGTGGTCTCCTAGGTCACCTGACCTCATTGCTATGGATTATGTATTTCTTTTGGGGCAAAAATATAACAAGCTGTGTATGGCCAGCAGATCAACAGCCGGGAGCTGTTGGTAGACCTAATTCAAGATGCAGCAAATGAAATTACATAGTAACAATCAAAATGTACTGGCTAGAGTGTACGAGTCTCTTCATAGGTGTTGTGAGAGCTGTATTGCTACAGGAGAGCTACATTTTAAACACCTTCTTTAATTATGCTGTTCTGTACTTTATTAATTTAATGAACGATTTATGTATAAAATAATGCATTTCCTTTTATTGATTGAGTAAATGTAAAAGTATCAACTTGTTTTTGTTTTGAAATCAATTATGGTTTATTGTTGTATATGTGTGTTAAAGATATTAAGGATTGAAAGGTTTGATTGTCCACCATTTTGAAATGGTGTTTTAAAAAATTAATTCAATATTGTATGCTAGTTTAAAATATTGCCATTAAAAGCTATACATAATATCAAGTCTTTATCTTAAATAGTGTTTTATTTAGCAGGGTTTACGTGAAAAACACATACCGACAGACTGCTGAAATGGTGCGTCTTCGGACACATATCCAATTGATTTTTTTTTCTTATTTTGACCTGCTTAATCATATCCTAAAATATTACAGAGTCATTACAAAACACCCTGTATGTTGGGAAAAGTGTATTTTCCACACATTAGTTTATGAGAGATTCAAATGTTGCCCACCCTTCACAGTATAGACAACTTTCTCGCTCAACAGTTGGGCCTCTATTATTTATCATATGCATCAATTATATGCTATTTAATTTAATAGACAGTGCCAATTAAGGCTACCTCTTTGCTGATGATTTTGGAATTAACCTCCTTGGTGAATCTAACAAGGGCATTGGCTTTATGATTGCCAACGAATCTTACATGTTCACAGATTGATGCTCTGCTAACAAGCTTTATATAAATCTCAGTAAGACACAACATATTGTCCTCTCTAAACAGCAAGTTTGTGTGTAGTGACAAAACAGTTGATTTTTTAGGCTTTCAAATTGATCCACAACTGAAATTTAAGACCCACCGTAACAAATTAGCAGGCATAGTTTCCAAAGGAATGTTTCTGATCAGGGCACTTAGATCAAGTCTGGATGAATAATTCTTAAAAAAAGACATTTATTTTGCTCTTATCCACAGCCGTATAAGCTATGGTAGGTCCCTTATTGTAGGCTTCTCCCGCTAATATCGTATTAGGGTATTTAGACTAAAGAAGAAATCTGTTCGAGCCTTGGGTAGTGTCCCGAATGGAACTCGCACAAAGCCTCTTTTCGTCAGAATGAAGATTATATCCCTTCCTTCTATGCATACATTCCAGTCCCTCTTGTATATTTAAAAAAAAAGTAAAAGTCCTATTCAGATTACAATTCTGTGTATAACCATGACACTAGGTGTAAAAATAATTTTAGAACAGAGTATTGCAAATATAGTGCTAATTAGTACCTAAATGGATTTGAGAGACATCCAATGTTGCAGTTTTTTACCTGTAAGCATGCCAGAGATTTGCCCATTGATGAATGTACACATTACATAAACGGTGTATTGGTACAAAAGTGTATTTAAATGGTTGACAAATTTTTTTAACTTAAACTGAAATAACCTTACTTGTGTCCTTTTTTCTGTTAATCCTTATGACGAGGGTATACATGTAACAATGCCCTAAGCTAATAAAAATATTATTATTATAAAACCCAATAGCCCTTAAGACCCCTAACAGCGATATCCTCATTTCAGCAATTGTCATCCCTCTCATGCCAAACGTTCCTTCCCATAATTTATCCATCAGAGGTCATCGAATTTACAATAACCCGGAGCTCCTTGACCTTTTCCTAGACAACCTTCACCAATCTCTTCTCCAAAGAGGATATCCTAAAACCCTTTTGCTTTAAAAAATCCTCAAAGCCTTACCAACCTCTACCATCAATTAATTCAAATCACAATAACCTTTCCATTTGTACCACATTCTTCCCAGGCGAACAGTCCTTAAAACATCTCCTAAAAGAACTATTTATATTCTTTCCAACTGTCCAACCAGCAATAATTTATTCCCTAAATGTTCCTCCGTTGCTCCTGAACGTCCCCCAAACCAATCAGATTTACTCAAGGCCACCAAACTTCTCACTAAATCAGTCATCCACTCCAAAACTCATGCCACCCCTGGTAGCTGCCCAAGATGCGAAACATGCTTACATCTTACAACAAAATGACCCCCCAAAAAATTCATAAATAGTTCCCTTCCTTCCATTCCCAACCCGCCCCCCCTCACCTACCCCTTACATAGTTTGCATCTCACTATGTGAGCTATGTCCGGCCTTTTACATTGGACTTAATTGCACACCTCTGAACATAAGAATAATTAACCATTGTGCATCATGCATTCCCTCTTAGGATGGGCCAAAATTAGGTTTCGAAGAATTTTTTTTGTGCAAAAATAACGTATACGATATTTAGAGTCAGTCAGCACTCGGCAACCCGTGCCACAGGCATGCCAAATTTGCAATTTTGGAAGAGGTGAGAAATGTTTTTTTCTCTATGCTCAAACAAACACAAATTGTAAATGTAGACATATTTACCCTTGGAAAGGTAGGTCTATTCTCCCATTGTGTACACTTTGAAAGGCTAAAAATTAGCAAATGGCCATTATCATTAGCTAAATGACTGCTATAAAAACATTTCTTGCCCCTGGTGGCTAGGCAGCACGCATGACTCGTTTTTGTGTACGTTAGCTTTTGAAACTATTTACCTAATTTGACCATTGTCTTTTTCAGTTTGCATCTTGTAAATACAGTAAAATAAAATTTAATAATTCATTTCATCAAAGTGTCTGAAATATTAATAATATTCTCCGCTCAATAAATATTAACCAAAAGATTTCAATGACAAAATGTTCACAAATGTTTTGCTGCACTACAATGTTGGCTTTCTCCTTGCAATGGTTCCCCTACCAAACATTTATTCGTCAAACCATTTTCTGCAACACAACACCTGAGGTACAAGTCTGAGTATATTGGTTATGTTGGCAGATTTGTTCAGTAATTTTTTGAGTAGTCAATCAAAGAATTTCAACTTAGTGACTGTGTTGCTATTCCTCACCTTTTGGCGATTCTCTATTAGACATTCCAAGTTTCCTTGATTCAATATTACATTAGTCAGTTGTATTCTATTATGGGATTAAAGAATGACATGTACACTTTGATTAGTGAAAAGGGTCAGAGGAAGGGATTTCCCTTCAAGAGGTCAAAGCACTTCATGGGCTTCTGTGCCACAATCAGCAAATAAAGGAGAGAGTGCCTTTTGCAGCACACGGAATGGTCAAGGAAGCACAAGTTTTTTGGACCTAAGTCCAAAGAGATTTATTTTATAGATTTTGGAGATTCCCACACTAGAATCTGGAAGTCATTCATTGTCGGCTTTAGCTGCATCAACTAGAGATGGGGGCCACTCTGAGAATTACCTCTGTAATTTTCGTAAATTACCGCGGTAATTTTCATAATTTACCGCGTCCCTTGTAAATTACCGTGATTTTCTAGACAATTCACCATTATGTTTGAGATAATTTTTCATACAGATAAATTCCCAACATGTTCTTTTAAGTCAAGTTCACATTTCCTACGTGTTTAATAATAAATTGAGGCATGTACAACTCATTTTTGGAATATTTTACTTAAATTATAACGTTATTTAATAATGTATTAGAGTATTCTTCTTGAAAATTTCTCATACTTTAACAAAAGAAAGCCAAATTATGTATTGCTGCCGTAGTTCTTTTTACAATTTTAAAAATTTCAAATAGATTTATGTTGTATGAGGTATGGTTTAAGCATCGATATTCCCTTCCTAATGCTATTGGCTTTCTTAATTAACCATACGTTTGCTGTCAAATCCTTAAAACTAAAAAAATACTGGAAAATTATGGTAATTTTCGAAAATTACTGATACTACCTCATCTAATACAGGTAGTTCGTATGGCATATGATGGTGTCACTTTATATTTTCCTGGACATAATCGTTGTAATGCTTATTTACTCACACCCGGCTGCTAAATATAAAAGTTTTAGGTTGTTCTCACGGTGCCTACATTCTAATAGAGAGCAACTTGATAGTCGATAATCTATACATGCTGTGAACACATTAAATGGTCCTATAAGTCGTATCATACATCAGTGAGACCTTCCTCGATACCAGATGAACCCCTTTTCATGTTGTTTAAGAACCAGTGGCCAGAAATCAATGAAAACCATTTTGAGATGGGACTTACGGATCCTGAAATTTTCTCTGATTTACAGCAAGACTGAGACAATATGCTTTTGCTGAAAATACAGAATGTTACATAGGCGTATGTACCTGTTAAAATATTACAATTTTAATCTTAAATCTTTTTGCCACCAGGCACTCTTAATAGGGTGTCCTTATGGTGGCTAGGGGTTTTTTAACGCTTGAAAATCTTGATGTGAACAATGCCCTATGTCACCACCCAAATAGGGGTGTATTAGCAGATTTTGTATATTTGTAGTCCTGCATTACATACATAGAAGTTTGATTTTCTGCATCACTAGCTATTACAGCTCCAATGTAGGACTGGAAATTTCTTAGGAATTTGTGTGAATTTAAGTATCAAGATCCATGGGTGTCTGTATATGCTGTGAAGACATTAACTAATCATCTATGGTATCTTCTAGACAAATCAGGCATATTAGCACTTATGTATTCATTAACCCTTTCAATGGGAATGACAGCCCAGGGCCGTCATCCGCTCCCAGCCACTGGCACGGATGGCAGCCGGGGCCTCATGGCCTTGGGCCTCACATGAATGGGCTTAGCGGGACTACGTACTTCCCTTTCGACTTGCTTCCTTTCCTCCGCTCTGCAGTTGGTTTCTAGCTGTCGTGTCGTGTGCTTCGTTTCCGCTTTCGTCGAAAAAAATAATTTCTGCAGTTTTCCAAGTTTGTGTTTTTTTGCAGATTTTTCAAGTGATATGCACTTTGGATCATTATTGTGGTGTTTTGTTTTGCTATTAGGACTCATTAAAATCGGATTTTATTTTTTGAAAGTCATTATTAAGTGTTTATGCACGCTAAAATTTTGCTGTGATACTTGTGGATATTTTTACTGTGGTTCGTCGTTGCTTCCTGAAGTGCTGAAGACTGTGTTTTTCTCAACGGATTAGCCTTTTTACTCAAAAGGTAAGCATTAGTTTACTTTTTTCGCGTGTTTTTCTCTCATTAGAACAAAACATTTACACATTTTAGTGTTGTCTAACACTAATTTTTTTCTGAGCTACCAAAATTAGTTCTCGTAATAGTTGTAATTTATTTGACCTCCAAAAGTAATTTTCTTCCAAAATTAAAAATTTTAATTCTTTCTAATGCTTTCGTTTTTATTTATATATAATGCATTATCATTAGTTTTTTTGCTTTGATTTCATTTGTTCACTCCTACTTGCATTGGGAACCAAAATATGATTTTATTTCATTTTTCTTCAGGGTATTTCCCTCCTATTAGAAGATGAAGAGAAGAGTCTCACAGGCCACTAGCCAAAGAGAAAAAAACCTTGCGACGAACCCGGATGACAATGAAATACCCGGTCCTTCTGGTCTTTCTGGTAAGCAGTATTAATCTACATATTATTGCATAATAAAAAGAGTAAATTATATTGCAAAATAAAAAAAGTAAAAAAATTATTTTTACAATTTATAGCCTCGCAGAAAAAGCAACTGAGGAAAACACTCGGAGGATGAAATACAAGCTCTAGCAATGGATTCGTCGGATGACAATTTTTCGAGTGGGTCTTCATTCCTTTTTGGTGCCGACACGTAGAGAAGTGACTCGGAAAGTGGCGATGAACCCTGCACTGCAGAGGCGGCAGGGGGTACCGTCTGAGGAGGCTTGGGCCCCTAATCCCCCAGTGAATAGGAATACCCTTGCCTTTTGTAGGATCCCCTGGTCTCCAGAAAATTCCATGTTGCTCGACCGCCAAAGACTACTTTTCCCTTGTGTTTACCGACGAGTTCTATGACCTTATTCTAAGTGAGACAGAGAGGAATGCGGAGTGCATTTTTCTGGAAAACCCATCGCCCTGTGCAAGGATTACCGACTAGAGGTCACTAAAAAGTGAAGAGTTTGAGATTTGGTTTGGCCTGCTCTTCCATATGGGGACGGTTCGTACCAATAAAATCTCTGACTATTGGAAAAAGACTATATTTTTTAGTTTCAAGCTATTTCGTAAATCAATGCCGAGGGATCGATTTCTTGGGATATTGCAAGCCCTCCATTTTGCAAAAAAACCCCGAAGAAAATGACCCTGCTCCAAGTGATCGCCTATATAAAGTCAGACCACTTTTAAATTGTTTTGAGAAGTCAATGGCTACTTGTGTTTCTCCCGGAAAGGCATTATGCATTGATGAATCAATGTTGCTTTGGCGAGGGCGATTAAATTTTCGGCAGTATATGCAGGGGAAAAAACATAAACATGGGATAAAGATGTTCATGCTATGTGAACCACCAGGGTTAGTGCATCGCATGATTGTTTATGCGGCCTCTGGGGACAAAGATGTAGGTGGACGTGGACATGGGGACAAAGTGGTCCATAAACTTTTACAGGATTTTAATAATAAGGGGCATAGCGTTTTTTTGAATAGCTATTACAATAATGTTCCCCTAGCTAAGGATCTGTTGAGGTGCAGTACATACTGCACGGGCACCCTCCGCATGAAGAGAAAAGAAAATCCGAAAGAGGTTTTTGGGCACAAGCTGCCAAAAGACCAAATTGTTGCTCGTTGGAATGAGGAGGGGACTTGTGTCTTCCGCTGGAGAGATAAGAGAGATGTGGCCCTTATTTCCTCCGAGTTCGGATGCAAACTTGTACCCTCTGAAAGGTCGGGCAGAGGTAAACCAGAGGCTGTAGTACAATATAATAAGTTTATGGGAGGTGTTGATCACTGCGACCAGTTGCTGTCGTACTACACTTGCCAACATAAGTCCCTCAAATGGTATAAAAAGCTTGCAATTCATCTTTTCCAAGTTATGCTGGTAAAAAATTGTATTTTGTATAACACATACAGTGGCAATAAGAAAAACTTATATGATTTTAGAATGGAGCTCATTGAGTCCTTACTCTCTAGAAAAATAAGTGCCTTGCCCCCATCGCCCCAACCAAAAAAGGGTCTCTCCCACTTTCCGGCGATAGCAGGTGCGGGAGTGAAGGGAAAAAAACCGCAAAAAAGATGCAGAGTGTGCTACTCCAAAGGAGTGCGGAAAGCTGTGGCATACATCTGCCCTGACTGTGAGGGTGAGCCCGGACTTTGCTTGCGTCCTTGTTTCCAAGAGTTTCATGAAAATAATTACAAATGTATAAAGCACTCGGCGCGAAATCGAGGGATCCGGGTTCGAATCCCGGTCAAGGCGAATGATTTTTCTCCTGTGGAATATCGCACTTATGTGCACTTGAGGGTGACTCCGTAAAGGTTACTACCGTGGCTAGTCCCGGTTTCCTCAAAAACGTATCATGTTTTCTTTTTGCGCAAAAAAATATTTCGATGTAATTTTTTCTGGGTATATTGTGTATTTTACTGGAATAATTTTTCATGTTGTAAATAATTTTCCAGATGTTAAATACCAGATATTTACAGGATGTTTACTGCTGCTAATTTTGCTAAAATAAATTACTTTTTCAAACAGAATATCTTAAATTTTAAAATTACACGTACCAACCCATTGTTTATATCCGCCAAGTCAAAAATAGTTTTGTAAGTTAGCAAAATTTTCCATAACGAAGAATTACTGAATTTTTAAATCCTTTTGCATGCTTATAAAACATTTAAATTGCTTGATTATTACAGAAAGTACATTTATCAATTTTTATTTTTTTAAAGTGACCTTGAAAGTGAAAAAAAGTGAAAAAGACAATAGTAAACCTGCTAACATAAGCCATTGCAATGGTAAAAAAAGCTAGAAATGCCTCCCCATATGGGTACCTTGACTCTGAAAGAGTAAAAATGAGGCAACTAGTACAGTCGAATAGAGAAAATTAGGAAGTGAAATTATGTTGATAGGGTGTGCTAAGAAGCGCTCACTACGGTAGAAAAAAGAAAGTGGTGGGAAGGAGAGGCATCGGGAAACACAGGAAGAGAGGATGCAGAGGGAAAAAGATTATAGAAATTGATAACCAGGGGTATTTATTGTTGCAGAGTATTGCGGCTAACCAAGTGGACTTTTAAAATACAACAGCTAGAAATAAATCCTTCTTACGGATAACCCATGTTTGTTGCATGCGGTAGAGATTCAGATAGGATTTCTCAGTGAAAACGAATGGTTTTCTAAATATTATGTACCGTGGCTGCTGCTATTTCATGGTAAATAGCTACCTGAACAAACGTGCAGGATTGAGTGGATGCTTTGACCTCAGATGGTAATTACAATTTCGGATCAGAGACTTTCGATTCATAAATTATTTTTTGTTTTCTTAAAAAAAAAAAAATTTCTGAACATGGATACACAAGATTTTTCGTGCAACTTGGTTGAATGAAGATGGCTAAAATCATATTTTTCATGGTAAAATATAGGAAATCATTTGAATAAGGCAAATGCCATCAAAGTAGCTATGTCATAACGAGAATCTAAAACATGTATGTTCATAATATTCAGCATTGTCAATAATAATCAAATTGTTAACGTTCCTACAGAAAATCACTCAAATATTAGATGTAAGTGGATCAAACACAACAAACGTATTTTGATTCAAATGTCTTGGAATAAATGGACCCAATATCTTTTACCATCGAGAACTTAATTGAGATAAATGTATCTAATGACAAGATTTTCTCAAAAATTTCAGCAGGGGAAAGGATCGCGGGATTTGCAATTCGGGTTGCATACCATACAAAACCCTCCTACAGCCATATATGTCATAAAAAAATTTATTTATTTTTACGGAAAAAAGGGAATAATGATGATTAAATTATAATATTATTGCTGAATTATGCATAAATAATTGTGTATTGCAAAAAAAAAAGTTTCCTATTCCGGCAAAGTTACCATCTCACAGTGCCGCATTGAAAGGGTTAATGTCAGTGAAAATAAAAATAATAATTGCAATACCCCTTAACGATGGTGAAAATTCTAGCGATGACGTCACGTCCTCACTTCAAGACCGCTGATACTTTCCAGTTGCCTCCAAAAAGTCTATCTGATTTTATTACTCTCTTTTTCTTGAAGATGCGTTGTAAAGATTTGGAGCAAATGAGGCAGGGTTTGTAAAGAGGTCGACCACTCTTTCTGGAATGACCTCGGGGAACACAAGCAAGAAGGTTTTGTTTTCAAATCTTTGACTGCAGTAAGTGATGTAGCTAAAAGAGCTTTCGTCCTCAACTCGACATGCTTATTAAACAAATGAACAAAAGATGAAGTATAAAAGTAGTCCTGTCATCTGGTGATTGGTCATTATAGATAAAGCATCCTGATGCAAACACAATTGCATTAAAATCTCAATGTTGACTTTTTTGTATTATCTTTTGGTTAATCTTTGATGTTCAGAGAATATTATTCATATTAAAGACATTTTGATTATATGAATTATTTTAATTAAATATAATTATAATTTTTATGAAGAAGATGGAAAATCCAAAGGACAGCGAGTAAGTTAGGAAATATGTATGTATGTAGTTGCAAAAGTGAACAAACAGGAATGTGTGCCCTGCATGTTGCCTAGCAACCAGGTGCAGGAAATGTTTTTATAACCATTATTTAGCTAATGATTACTAATTCTAATGATGATTAGCAGTTAACTAATGTTTTAACCTCACAAAATGTGCTAAATAGAAGGATATATCTTTCACAGGGTAGGGACGCCTTAACTTCCTCCTTAATGGGACGTATTTTCACTTTTGTGCGTATCACTTGCTCGCCATCAAGTTCCTAACGCCCTCAGCAGCATCTCCTAATGTCGTCATCCAGAACTCTCATCCTCTTATGTGCTTTCACTTCTCCCACCTATCCACCCATATCACTTCCGTCTTCTCTCAGCATGCTGCCCCTTCATCCCGCAACACCCTCTCCATCCATCTCTTCTGCCTTCTCCCAATCTCCGCCACTAACCTCCGCCGCCTTTCCTCTCTCACTGTGTCCAATGCCTCCTCGTTCGCCTTCCTCACCTCCCAACTTCCATACTTCTCCGAGCCCATGTCTCCAGTCCACTACCCCCTCTCTGCAATGATCAAGTTTCCGACCCACACACCGCTACGCCTTAGTTTTCACCAATCTTTTCGTCTCTGTTTCAGAAATTTCTGCCCTTTCCCCATAGCAAATTAGCAAATGATTCCTGTGTTAAACACATGCTATATGATCATGGAATCTATGCTAAGAGCACACACCTTCTCCCATGTGGATTAAAATTGATGTATGGGCAGTGTAGGTCACACAAATCATTGAAGGTTTACGTACAATTATACATTGAAGTATTAACCCGCTAGCCGCTGTAAGGGCTGATGACAGGGGGTGTTGATTCAGAAAGAAGGGAAGGCAAAATAAATGAGATTGGGAAAGGTTCGAGTAGCCACGTAGACACACGAGTAGAGCCGAGTGTTTTGTCTGACAGGTGTCTCAATTATTCACATGAGTACAAGAAGAGCAGTGAGCACAAATAGCCCGACACCCTGGTGTTTTGCCTCTGCTCACCAGTCGTCTTCAGAGAAAAGACACCATCCATCCACGTGCCAATGTAAACCTTATTTCCCCTCTCCTTTCTTCCGGGCCAATTTTTCCATAAATCGTGAGATAAGGGTTATTTTGATGTATTTTTATACTGTTTATTTACAAGATGTAAACTCCAAAAGATAATGGTTATGTTAGAAAATAGTTTCAAAAGCTAACAACCGAAAAACGAGCCATGCGTGTTGCCAAGCCATCAGGGGCTGGCAATTTTTTTAATAAGTCATTTAGCTAATGATAACAGCCATTTGCTAATTCGTGAGCCTTTCAAAGTGCAGATAATGGATGGATAGACCTACCTTTCATATGGTAAATATGTCGACATTTACAATTTGTGTTTGTTTGAGCATAGAGAAAAAAAAACATTTCTCACCCTCCAAAATTGCAAATTTGGCACGCCTGCGGCACGGGTTGCCGAGTGTTGATTGACTCTAAATTTTGTATTCCTTATGTTTGCATTAATAGGAAAAAAATAAGCTTCAAGACCCTTGATATTAGAAAGAAAACTAAATATCTGAACATTTTGGCCCACCTTACTACACATGCTGCCTCCCATAGTACTTGACAATGTTGCCATAATTCTGTCACCCCCCCACAGTCACTTTATTAATAATAATAATAATTTTTTATTTGTTATGTGGGATTTCTACAAATCGTGGAACACGTCATACATAGATGTGAAATTAAACAAATTTTACATGTGTTTCAAACTCGGTCAAGGAATAACTCCTTTACCAGAAATGTACATAATTCTTTCTTAAATTTGATTACATTATCAATTTTCTTTATTTTGGAAGATTATTGTAGACTGTTGAGAGCCTGTATGTGGGACTTTTCTTATGTTGAGCACTATTATTAGGAAATGTATGCTTATCACAATTTCTTCTTGTGCCATAGGAATGCACATTATCATTCTTTACAAAGCATTCAGAGTGCGTTTTTACAAATAAGGCACAATACATTACATAAATACATGGAAGAGTCAGAAAGCCATTTTCAGCAAACACAGGCTTACAACTAACTCTAGGTTTTAACTTGAAAATAACTCTCATGGCACTTTTTTGTAAGGCAAAAATCTGTTTAGAGAGGGTGGAGTGACCCCAGAAGATAACATATTAACATAAAAATCTTGGGAGCAAGCAGGCGTATGGCATTTCAACACTCTAAACACACCTGGCCGTGACTGATCCCATTAATGTGTAAACCTCCTCCCCCCCCCTCCCAACCTTTTACTTTGTATCATTTCATCCCCATGCACGGTTACGTCTGCACTTCCTCTTTTCCATTTTCCCTCCCTCCCATACCCCTCTCCTTCACTTCTCACTTCCCCTCATTGCCCTGTTCTCCATTTCCCCTCCCTCCCAAACATTTCCTCTTCTTTCTTCCTTTACCTCTCACAGAAGAAAGTGGGGATGACCCACCAAAATAAACAAATTATTTGTGTATTTTTTTGTTTTTTTTTTGTACTGTGGTGGTGTACTATGGTGGTTTTTTGCATTCATGCTCTTGACAATATGACCATTTTGTATGTATTATATTTTATTTTTAATTACACAAAATTTAAAAATTTTCGACTATCAAATGTCTTTGTCAGGAAGAACTGAGAGCAGATACAAATATAGAAACAAATACTAGTGGGAAACTATCACTGGATGGTTTTATTAAATTTAGATGGGGAGATCATCCCATTATTTTCAAGAGAAAAAAGTTGAATGTGGAGAGGAACAGGGTGTGAGGTGGGGGGGGGGAAGGGGTGGGGAAGGGGTGGGGGGGAAGGGGTGGGGGGGGGGGGGAAACAGGGAGAGGAGAAGGGGAAGAATGGGGAGGGAGAAGAGGAAAGGGAAGTGGAGGAGGGCGAGGGTAAATTAGGGGCCTAAATGCAGCAAGAACACTTCTACCTGAACATGCCTCCTGGATGAGGGGTGAAAAGTTGTCTATGAAGCAACCAAAGGCGATGAAATGTGATAATGGAATGAAGCAAATAAAAACTCCCAACACTTAGCCAGCGCTATTTGATGTAAGATGAATGCATTTCTGTTTATGACCAAGTGGTCGGTCTTGGTGGTTTGGTTGCTTTTTGTCCATCAGTGAAGTGTTACTATGGTCTTGTTGGTTTTCAAGATGTTTTCACACTACACCATTCATGCCTTCTTGACCACAAGACCATTGGCATTGATTTATCACTTAGAAAACCTCAACATGAATACATTCAACATTGCCAGTTTGGCAAATGTAGATTAATCCTTAATTTGCCTTAATTGTTAATTCTCTTTCAATTAGGGGTCACTGGTTGAAGATGAAAATTTAATTCAAGTACTTAACAAAAATAAAGTCATTGCAATTGATGTAACTGAAAAATTAAAAAATGCAGCAGCTACAGAAATAAAAATAAATAGTGCCAGAGAAGAATTTCGACGAGTGGCCAACCAAGGAAGTGTGCTTTACTTTCTCATTTGTGAAATGTCCTTGGTGAATTGCATGTACCAAACTTCATTAGTTCAGTTTCTGGAAATATTTGACCTATCAATGCAAAGGTAAATGTAGAAATCTTGTAGCAACTGATGAATTGGTGTATAATTTTATTTAATTAGATGAGCAGCTGTTATAAATTTTCTACCACCTCTTGAAGGTTTAGCGATCAATCTTCATTAACCCTCGGCGGAATGCCAAGATGGGGTCAAAATGACATGACTGTCGTAATTTCAACTTTTCAGTGCTTTAACCATTTCGCACACATGGGTGAAATTCCGACAATACTTCAGGTTAAGATGTTAAGAAGTCTTTTGAAAATCATGTGATATTCTTAGATATTTTAATTCCTTTGTAAATATGAAAATACCAAGATGAAGCATGTCAACCAAAATGTGCGTTACTACAATGTACATCTTTTGATATAGATAACAAACTCTTGTAGGATTTCATGCTTTCCTGGCAAAGATGTATGTCAATGATCTTTTGGGGGTTTACACCGGGTATTTAGGTCCATGGCGGCCAACGTTTTGACGCTTGAGTAGAGCATCGTCCTCAGGGCAGAAGTTAGTCACTCACCTCTGCCCTGAGGACGGTGCTCGACTCGAGCATTAAAACATTGGCCGCCATGGACCTAAATACCCGCTGTGAACCCCATAAGATTGCTGACATAATAAACTCTTGTTTTAGATTCATTATTCCTTTATTTGGCATTGTTTTAGTAAATAAAGACATAAGTATCTTTAAACTGTACACATAGCTTCTGTTGTGAACAAAAAACATAGTCCTTACAGGAAATATATGTGGGTCAAGTACAGGGCCGGCTTAAGACAAAATTTTCACCTGGGCGAGAGAGTATTCCCCTTCCTGCTTATCAAACCCATTCACCAGTTAAACGTTGTAGTAAAAAATATTTTTTCACCATCGTGGCGCCCCGGGCAGTCGCCGGGCAGTCCTTAAGCCGGGCCTGGTCAAGTATGACCCGATCTTGGCGTTCCGCAGAATTTGAATGATCTTGGCGCTCTGAGGGTTGATATTACTTAGGTATGAGACTATCAATGAATTTTGAAATTAAACAAATATATATAATCATATATATAGTCACATATATATATATACTGTAACGTATGATATGAATTGTGTTGTTGATGCTGGGTTGCTGGGGGGTTGTTGATAGAAAAGAATGGGGGATTGTTGGGGAGAATTGGATTTGGAAAGGATGCTGGATGCATCAAGAAAGATTGTAATGGAAAGAATAAAGAGTTTTGAACGAAAATAAACGTCTGACGTTACAATACCTATATACAGTAGAAACTCGAAATTACGAAGTTGACACCGGAAAAATCGACACTTTGTAATATCAAATTTCGTATGAACGAGTATCTTTCAAAAACATCGCGATGAAGCTCTTTTTTTGTTTCCTTAGATTAAGATGTACTCTCGCAATGTACTTGCATGATTTACGAAGTTACAGTAGAAACTCGAAAATACGAACTTCGAAATTACGAAATTTTGATTTTATGAAGCAAAATCTTCGGTCCCGACCAAAAGGGTATCTAAGTGTATGTAACAGTACGCGATATTACGAAATAACGAAGTTTTAAAATTACGAACCTCGGATCTTGGTCCCGACGTGAAAAAGTTACTCGTTTATACGAATAGTGATAGATCACAACAACGTTTCGGCGCTCCTTTTCAGAGTTAAACATCTAATTAATGATCGTCGCCGAATACATTATGCACTGAATGTATTACCAGAACGATATCTCATTTTCAATGCTTCAATAGTAAAGGTGTGGTTTCGCTGGGGCGTCTGGCGTCCGTCCAGCAGTCGGAAGTCACTGACGTACTCATCCAATGTACAGTAAGTCCTCTACATACGAACGAGATGCGTTCCGAGAACTTGTTCGTAAGTTGAAAAACGTTAGCCAGGCATCGAAAATTGTAGTTACTGTATTTCCTGGCCCATAAGACGCACTTAGTTTGCTCCAAAATGTGCTCTTAAATTGTTCGTTCGTCCTCTAAGACAAACTGATTCGCCGGGAAAATACTATTTAGGGCTGGTGAGATCGGATCTAAAGATCCGCGGGTATTACTTTTCTCCGGATACTGAAATCAGATCCTAATTCATTTTAAAAAATCGGATCTGGATCAGATAAAAAAATTCACACTGGGGAGTGGATACCATTAAAATCGCCCCAAATAACGGTCATCCTGTGTTGCGGCCGATGTAGGAACTAGTTGGAATCATGGAAGTTGGCTGCTGATGCTCTCGAAAGGATGTCTATAGGATGTCCTCGAAAGGATATCCCAACTAGTGGAAACCACCTGAGAAGTTAGGGTGGGTATGCGATGAGTGATGAGTGAAAGGTGATACGTTTGGTTCGCGTTCATAGTAACCCCCCCCCCCCCCCGAGGTATCAGACCACTAGTTAGTCTCTTGTCGCCGACTCGCCCTTAGTCTCTTGTCTCTTTCGCCCGTCGAAACGTCCCGTAAATTATTCTGTGAGTGTCCTTTTATTTTCGTGTGCCTGTGTTTTCAAAGTATATTTATATTTGTGTTTTTATTCGCCGAGTGCGTTTTCTCAGAAGATATTATATATATATAATATCAGAAGGGCCTACATGCCCGAAACGTCCCAGTAAGTCCTCTCTCTCTTTTTACTTTTCTTTCCCCACCCCCTGTCAAGTGTTTTTATTATATATATATATATATATATATATATATATATATATATATATATATATATATATATATATATATATATATATATATATATACGAGTTCGTGGAAAATCACACACGCGATAATATAAATAAACTATGCCACAGGTGGGGCGGAATGAAATATAAACACATAAAAAAGAACACTCACACTATAAGTTGATATTTCGGTTGCTCTAGAACCTTTCTCAAAGATAGGTGGATACAGGATGATGGATAGGCAGGGAACAAGAGGTGGGGTGAGATGGGAGGAGAGAGGGGTAGGGAGGGAGAAGAGGGGAGGGGCGGGAGGGGGTCAGAGGAAGAGGGAAGGGCAAGGAGGGGAAGAGGCGGGAGGGGGTCAGAGGAGGAGAAAGGGATGTGGAAAGGAGAAAAGGGGAGGGGCGGGAGGGGATTGAAGTAGGGGAAAGGGGAGAAGGAGCGGGAGAGGTCAGTGAGCGCGATTTAATCATGTGTTTATATTTCATTCCGCCCCACCTGTGGCATAGTTTATTTATATATATATATATATATATATATATATATATATATATATATATATATAATCTTTGGAAGTTTTCGCCAATTGGCCACAAATATATAAATTCAAACTTACAGGAGGTAGGAGAAAGAGGAAAAGATAAAGAATTCGTTCTTACGGAACGTTTCAAACCAGTTGGTCCTTCGTCAGCTCTAGAAGTGAGCAGTTAGTACTGCCCTGGGGAAGGGGAAGGTAGGGGAGGAAATGAAGGAGGGGAGGGGAACTAGGAGGGGAGGGGAACTAGGAGGGGAGGGGAACTAGGAGGGGAGGGGAACTAAGAGGAAACAATGTTGCACCTGGCTGTTTTCGGATGAGAGAAGTTTCAAGCAGGGAGAATTATAACAATGTTGCAATACTGAGGGCACTAAATATTGAGGGTCAGTGACTAAGGGGGGGGAGAAATGGAGTGTAGGGAGGGGAACTGGAAGGGGTATTCAATGTGACAATGTTGTGTCAGCTAATCAAAGGAAAATTTTGAAGTAGGGAGGAGTTCTTGAAGAGTGAGAAATGCAACAGTGTTGCAAGGTAGAGGAAAATTATAATTGTGACAATAGGGGGCAGAGGTATTCATGGGATTAATGCAATACATTGATTCCGGGTGGGGAAAAAGCTTTACAAAACCAGATCACGGACATCTCAGTATTTCTCAGCTGTGTGTTCGAAGTATTGGCGGGAAGGGTATTGAGGACGGAAAGAGAAAAGCATGAGTCGAATTGGAGTCCATGTTTTGAGGTGTGCCTAGGGACAGGGAAGTGGGGAGGGGAAGCTCGGTGGCCGTTCATACGGATAGATAGGGGCGTGGATGTTTCACCGATGTAGAAGGCGGGGCACTTATTACACTGCAAAAGGTAAACTACATTGGAGGATATGCAGCTGCCATGGGAGGAAATGGGAAACGGGATTGGGGTATTGGGACTTTGGAACACTGAAATATTTCGAATTAAAGGGCAAGTTTTGCACCTGGGTCTATGGCAGGGAAATGAACCGGGATCTTTGGGAGGAATCAAAGTGGGAGTGGGTTTGGAGGGACGTAGAATACATTTTAGGTTTGCTGGTCTTTTGAAAGTGATAGTGGGACATTTGGGAATTAAGTCAGCAGTAAGGGGACTGTCGTGCAGAATGGGGAAAAGCGACTTAAGGACAAGGTTTGCCTTATGAAGTCCCGGAACGAAGGTAGTGCAAAGGTTCAAGGGCGATTTAGTGGTAGTTTTAGGGGGTGGAGCATAGGGCGTGGTGGAAGGTAAGATGCGTCGCTCAAGGAGAGAGGAGGGATATCCACGTTTAAGGAGGGCAGTTTTAATATTGGCTAGGTGATGGTCAAGGGAGTTTTGGGAGTTACAGATGCGGTGCACGCGAATAGACAGGGAAAATGGAATGGCACTTTTAGTATGATAGGGATGGCAGCTGTCGAAATGGAGATATTGTTGATTATTGGTTGGTTTAATGTGCAAGGACGTCAAAAACTTGTTATTAGACAGGGAAATTTCAGTATCTAGGAAAGTTATGTGGGTGCAGGAGGAGGTAGAAGTGAAAGAAATAGAGGATTCGCAAACTCCGGTCTGATCCCAGTATCATCATTTCCCCAGCAGACAAGGGCTCATGCGTTGTTGTCATGAATACCTCTGACTACAACGTGGAGGCCTACCGCCAACTCAACGATGCCAATTTCTATAAACCTCTCTCCCGCGACCCTAATCCCAACTATCAAAAAATCATCTTGTCCTTCCTAAAAACTCACGGCCCCAAGGAAGGACTATCATCGAAAGACATTGCCATTATTTCTCCTCCCAATCCTAGCACCCCCAGATTTTATCTCCTCCCCAAAGTACACAAGGCAAATAATCCCGGCCGGCCCATAGTGAGTAATGTTAACTCGCCCACTGAAAGGATATCGGCCTTAATAGACTCCTATCTGCAACCCATCGTCTCGTCACTTCCATCTTTCATCCGTGACAGCTATCACTTTTTAGATCGCCTTCGTGCCCTCCAGATCCCCCCGCAAAGTAATATTTTAATGGTCACTATTGATGCCACCTCCCTTTATACCTCAATTCCACACTGTGAAGGCCTCAGTGCATTGCAACATTTCCTCTCCCTCCGTCCCATGCCCCATGCCCCCTCTACGGATTTCCTCACAAACCTTGCCCGATTTGTCCTCGAAAAAAATGCCTTCTCCTTCAGAGATCAAATCTTTTTGCAAATCCAGGGTACAGCTATGGGCACAAGAATGGCTCCTTCATACGCCAATTTGTTCATGGGCCAGTTGGAGGAAAGATTTCTCTCCTCACAACCCCTCAAACCGATATTCTGGGTCCGATTCATTGATGATATCTTCCTAATTTGGACTCACGGACCCGAATCCCTCTCTTCCTTCATTTCCGACCTAAATTCCACATCCTCTATTTCTTTCACTTCTACCTCCTCCTGCACCCACATAACTTTCCTAGATACTGAAATTTCCCTGTCTAATAACAAGTTTTTGACGTCCTTGCACATTAAACCAACCAATAATCAACAATATCTCCATTTCGACAGCTGCCATCCCTATCATACTAAAAGTGCCATTCCATTTTCCCTGTCTATTCGCGTGCACCGCATCTGTAACTCCCAAAACTCCCTTGACCATCACCTAGCCAATATTAAAACTGCCCTCCTTAAACGTGGATATCCCTCCTCTCTCCTTGAGCGACGCATCTTACCTTCCACCACGCCCTATGCTCCACCCCCTAAAACTACCACTAAATCGCCCTTGAACCTTTGCACTACCTTCGTTCCGGGACTTCATAAGGCAAACCTTGTCCTTAAGTCGCTTTTCCCCATTCTGCACGACAGTCCCCTTACTGCTGACTTAATTCCCAAATGTCCCACTATCACTTTCAAAAGACCAGCAAACCTAAAATGTATTCTACGTCCCTCCAAACCCACTCCCACTTTGATTCCTCCCAAAGATCCCGGTTCATTTCCCTGCCATAGACCCAGGTGCAAAACTTGCCCTTTAATTCGAAATATTTCAGTGTTCCAAAGTCCCAATACCCCAATCCCGTTTCCCATTTCCTCCCATGGCAGCTGCATATCCTCCAATGTAGTTTACCTTTTGCAGTGTAATAAGTGCCCCGCCTTCTACATCGGTGAAACATCCACGCCCCTATCTATCCGTATGAACGGCCACCGAGCTTCCCCTCCCCACTTCCCTGTCCCTAGGCACGCCTCAAAACATGGACTCCAATTCGACTCATGCTTTTCTCTTTCCGTCCTCAATACCCTTCCCGCCAATACTTCGAACACACAGCTGAGAAATACTGAGATGTCCGTGATCTGGTTTTGTAAAGCTTTTTCCCCACCCGGAATCAATGTATTGCATTAATCCCATGAATACCTCTGCCCCCTATTGTCACAATTATAATTTTCCTCTGCCTTGCAACACTGTTGCATTTCTCACTCTTCAAGAACTCCTCCCTACTTCAAAATTTTCCTTTGATTAGCTGACACAACATTGTCACATTAAATACCCCTTCCAGTTCCCCTCCCCACACTCCATTTCTCCCCCCCCCCTTAGTCACTGACCCTCAATATTTAGTGCCCTCAGTATTGCAACATTGTTATAATTCTCCCTGCTTGAAACTTCTCCCATCCGAAAACAGCCAGGTGCAACATTGTTCCCTCTTAGTTCCCCTCCCCTCGTAGTTCCCCTCCCCTCCTTCATTTCCTCCCCTACCTTCCCCTTCCCCAGGGCAGTACTAACTGCTCACTTCTAGAGCTGACGAAGGACCAACTGGTTCGAAACGTTCCCGTAAGAACGAATTCTTTATCTTTTCCTCTTTCTCCTACCTCCTGTAAGTTTGAATTATATATATATATATATATATATATATATATAATCATGTATTTATTAATAGCTACAAAAGTAATACTTACTTCACATCTTTTACCTCTGTTGATGGGTCTGGTAAAGTAATTACAGATATGGCCACTTTAGCATCTAAATTCAATGATCACTTTGCCAATGATCTAAGCAGTAAAAATACTCCCGCACTAGTACCACTTACCCCTTTGCTTCTTCTCATAATTCCCTTTTCCTCTCCCCTTATACAGAAAAAGAACTTATAATTTCCTGGTAACATACTGTTTTAATGTAATTAAAGATATACTTCTATTCCTAATCAATGAGTCATTAAGACTAGGTTTATTTCCTGAACGATTAAAAACATCAAAAGTAATTCCTCTGTATAAGTCAAAAGGTAATACCTCCGATCTAAATTCATACCAACCAATTTCAATCCAATCTATATTTTCTAAAATATTTGAGAAGGTATTTTTTAATAGATTCATATCATTTTTGGAATGCAATAGGCTTTTGTCTTCTGATCAGCATGGTTTCCGTGGAGGGAAATCCACAATGTCTGCTGTCTGTAATGTTATTAATCATATTCTGTTTGCTTTGGACAGTAAATTAGAAATTGCTGCTATGTTCTTCGACCTCAGCAAGGCTTTTGATAGTGTGAATCACCCACTACTCTCAAAGAAACTTGATGGTCTTGGTATTCGCGGTATTGCTAATAATTGGATTGAATCGTATCTGAGTTATAGATCCCAGCAAGTAGTTATCAAATTAAATGGTAGTTGTACCCCTCACATAAAAAACAGGTTACTCAGGGTGTCCCACAGGGTTCCATTTTGGGGCCTATTTTGTTTCTAACCTATGTTAATCTTATATTCTTTCAAACATTCTGGGTGCTCATCCTGTTCTGTATGCAGATGATACTAATGTTCTTGTTTCATCAACTGACCTAGACACTGTGTCCAATCAATGTAAATTAGTATCTGATAATCTAAGTAACTGGTGCTCTAACAACCTCCTTGATCTTAATGTTGAGAAGTTCCAAATTGTCTATTTTAAAAATAAGAACAAAACAAACTGTGCTATTAGTGTTCAAGTTAACCAAAAACCAATTCCCCAGGTGGATAGTGTGAAATTTCTTGGGCTACAGCTCGATGCTTTGCTGACTTGGGAATCTCATATTAATAATCTTACCAACAAGTTAAGTGCCAAATGTTTTTTAATACGATCCATAAGATCCACTGTATCTCAAGACGTGCTGATAGCATTATACTATGGGCAGATTTACTCCCACTTAACATATGGCATTTTATTCTGGGGTTCCTCACCCCATGCATCCAGAATCTTTAAAATGCAAAAAAGAGCTGTGAGACTAATAGCAAATTCTCATTATCTTGCCCCTTGCAAACCAATTTTTAGAAAGCTGGGCCTTCTACCTTTTCCTTGTGTTTATATTTTACATGTGTTGTTATATACTCACAATATAATATTAACCAATTTAATAAAAACAGTGCTGTACACAATTACTTTACTAGAAACTCCAACGACCTACATGTACCATATGTACGCACTACAACTGCATTGTGTGGTCCTAACTCAATGGGTCTTAAACTGTACAATGCGTTACCCAATGAATTGAAATGTATTAATTGTTTTTCTATATTCAAGTCCAAAATCAAGGAAATAATTCTCCATAAAATGTACTATAAAGTTACTGATTTCATTAATGACCGAATTTAATATTGTTTTAGTGTTTTTTCATTCTTGTAATTTGTTAATTAAACTGTAACATGTCTGACCTGTCCTATATCATGTACTTGATCGCTGGACCAATAAACTACTATTATTATAGGTGTATGCTTTTATGAACCATGTAGATATGTTAGTCCTAGTCTGAGGTGACAGAATATGGGGACCACTCTACTGTTCCTGGGAATTTTCTCGTATATGAACTAATGTAGCTAATGAACTGTGCAGTTCATAAAAACTTGATGCACTTGCTCCAATGTTGTTAATTTGTTTTGTTTAGATCGAAGAAGTCACCCGTCGCAATGAAAAGGACTGGCTTCATCATTGACTCCTTATCTTATGAAGTCTTCAGGTACACCTGCCGAAGTTTGTATGAAAATCATAAATTCCTTTTTGTACTGCTGATGGCTCTCAAAATTGATCTGCAGAGAAGTAGTATAACTCATCAGGAGTTTGAAATATTTATAAAAGGTGAGTGTTTTTCAGTTTCTATTGGCTTACTGTATCTGAATAACCAAGGAATTTCAACACGATGGCTAACCCCTTTCTTATACACATAAGGCTGGATTTACAATGGCTGCAACCAAGTTATTGACTTAATTTGTGTTTTCATTGGATTTTCTTTGATTCATTTGACAATCTATCACAACTATGTTGATTGTAGTGTATTACCATTGAAAGAAATCCAAGATGCCAAATGGCCATTTCACTGGGAGCATTTCATCAAAATCAGATCAACTTAGCCTAGAAGGACTTGTGGAAGAGTGCTTTTTGCTATTGTCTCATTTAAATTGTATCACAGGTCTATTCTAAAAAGTTGAAATGAAGGAACTCTGGTGGACCATAAAAGATTGTGACTCTACACACATATAAACATATACATTTGTTCATTTTACAGACCACCCAGTCTCTAAATCTGAAGATATATGTATGTATACCAATTAGAATTGTCTCAACATTAACACTTTTTTTATAAAGGTCAATTTTAAGTGTGAAATACAAAGCCAAACAAAGAAGCTATGATGAGTGATACCAACCTTTTTGATTATTTAGGAGGTGCTGCTCTGGACTTGCAAACATGTCCAGAAAAGACGACAAAGTGGATTACTGACATGACGTGGTTAAATCTCATTCAGCTGTCATCTCTTACTATGTTTCAAAAACTTCCGGATAAGGTGGGTAGTATGAGTTTGGTTTGAAATTGAAAATAAGGTAGACCCTCGCTCATCCAGACCCCCGGCCATTGTCAGCACAGGCCTCTGGTGTGTAATGCAGGTGGATTACTAAGGGGTCATGAGGTACAATCACTGAGCTGCATCATCCGAAATTATTTCCTAGACTACTATTCTTAGTTGATATTATTAACTTGTCTCTAAAGTTGAATGCCTAGTAATTACCCAATTTTCCTATTTGAGTGTGCTAGTTTGGCTTGGCAAAATTTTGCCAACATTTTACTTAAGTAGTTGAATACTCCTTGCTCCGTACTCTTGCTACGTGTGAAAAAGTTCTACTATGCGAGAATTGTAAACGACCGTATCACCATAAATGCACAGGCTTGAAGGAAATTGCGTTAAAAACCCTGGAGGATTCTGACGGTTTGTTTTGGAAGTGTATTTACTGTCGTGTTGAAGGCGCAAATAGGCTGTGCAAGATGGAAGACGACATTGAACTTTTGAAAGCAGAGATTATTAATATGAAAGACAAGGCTGATCATCACCAACATTTAGTGAACGAAAATCGTGAAAGGAAGGTAAGATTTGATGATGAGGTCGCCAGAATCTCTAATCCTGATCGTGAAATTCGTGCCGAAAATGTGGGAGACGGCGTCGTATCACAGAGGCTGGGTAAAAATGAAGATCGGGAAGTATCTGAAGCTGCCTCTAAAACCTCTGAGGCCAACACGAAAGTGATGAAGAAGAAGAAGAAAATGTCCTCGTCACCGGTAAGAAATACCGATGATAGGGCATCACATCCCAACCAGCAACAAAGCTTTCGTGAAAAGGATAACGATGGTTACACTCGGGTCCAGCCACGGAAGAAGAAACGAAGCTTCTTCTCCATCGGAAAAGGTGAATTCAAACAAGGCAGCGTGGGACTACGAGCTGCGAAAGTTACGTCGTATGTGTACTTGGGCCGCCTGCCCGGTGATTTAAATGAAGATGAAGTGATATCTCACGTGAAAAATCAATTTGATGTTACGTGTGTTTCCTGTGAAAAGATTGCCGTAAAAAGTATAAAATTCAGTGCATTCAAAATTGGTGTTGACTATGGTGACTTCAAAAATGTAATTAATCCACTTTTTTGGCCCCATGGTGCGATTATCAATAAATTCTACGAACCCAAAAGTGTTGAAACTAAAGAATTGGGTACAAATGGTGACTCTCTCAAAACGAAGATGGCAACAAGGAATTCTAAAAAGGAAAGTGATTCTCAAGGTAAATTAGGGTGACTAGCTCGCTCTGAAAATAATTTCCCAGTACAGTTTAAAGTACTAGTAATAAATATTCAATGCTTGAGCAATAAAATTAATGAATTAGAAATGCTTGCTGAACTCGAGAAACCGGACTTTATTTGTCTATGCGAGCATTGGATGAAAGAACTAGTTGTAACTATACCTGGCTATGTTGTTGGAGATTATTTTTGTCGAAAGTACCACCGTAATGGAGGTGTTGTAATATTTGTTAAAACAACCATACAGTTATCTAATATGTCTCACACTGTGCAGAATTTAAATCTAAACTCTGAGCTAGAATTCGAATATGCAGCAGTGAAGTTCTCTGTGTCTGATAACGATTTTATAGTATTGTCAGTTTACCGATCACCTGCAGGATGCTTCAATACATTCTTAGGAAAGTTGGACAGTTTAATATATACAATTATAAACCAAGCATCAAGGCCCACAGTGATACTGACAGGTGACTTCAACACTGATCTATTAAAGGATGGACATAATCAGCGACATCTTTTACAGATGTTACACTCTTATCACATGACTCCCTTGATAAGTACCCCGACAAGAGTCTCAACCAGCTCCAAAACACTCATAGATAATGTTTTCACAGATTACAATGAAGTTAACACATCCAACATAGTTTTCGATCCAGCATTATCTGATCATTTAGCAATATCCTCAATATTCCATGTTACCGATAAGCAAAGTCGTATATCAGATACCATCAGACAACAGAGGTTCTTTACCGAATCAAATATAAACTATTTTCTTGTTTTACTGACTCAAGAGGATTGGAAGGACATTAACTGTCACAATTCTTTAAATGACAACTTTAATTCATTTTTTTCTCGATTTATCTACTACTATAATTTAGCTTTCCCTTTGCAAGTTGTGAAAAACAGAAGGGTTAATAACAAGAAATGGGTCACTGATGATATCCGAAATCTATCCAGAATACTCAAATCACTGTTTTTACAGTCCCAATCCACCAACGATGCAGGGGTGCATCAGAAATATCTAGACCTCAAGAAAGAGTATAGGACCTTAATTAAGAAATCGAAAAAGGAGTTCAATGATCAATGTTTTAGAAATACCACAAACTACTCTAAAGTTGCTTGGGGTATAATAAAAAACAATACTAACACTAGCACCTCGGAACTTCCTGGTCAGGTTAATGATGACAATGGAATTACAATTTCTGATCCATTTGAGATATCCAATGCATTTAATCACACGTTCTTGTGTTTTCCTAAGACACCCCACCCTACTCAAAGTGTACCCTACCAGGCTAGTAAGACATGTAATTCAATCTATCTCAAGCCATGTTCTGAGATCGAACTGTGTTCATATCTCGCCAAAATTGGCAAAAAGAAGTCTGCTGACATAGATGGTATAACTGGGAAAATACTAAAAGACTGCGGTTCTATCATTCTAACACCCATACTGTCTCTGATAAACCAGTCAATGGCTGAAGGAGTATATCCTGATGCCCTAAAGACATCGAAGGTAGTCCCTGTATATAAAAACAAAGGTGACAGAAAAAACCTAAACAATTACAGACCCATCTCCATAATACCCCAGTTCGGCAAATTATTTGAACTTGTATTTTATAAAAGGCTAATGGATTATCTGGACAGTTACAGCATAATATCTCCCCATCAATACGGATTTCAACCTAGAAAGTCAACGGAACAAGCCCTCTTCAATGCAGTTGACTACATTTTACAAGAACTAAATAACAAAAATAGGGTAATGGGAATTTTCTTCGACATGAGCAGAGCCTTTGATACTGTAGATCACGACATTTTACTAAACAAGTGTGTATCACTGGGCATAAGAGGCACTGCATACAACTGGCTTAAGTCTTATCTTGATGACCGAAAACAAAGGGTAGCTTATAAAAAAGATGGGAAAATTTACCTCTCTAGTTCTCACAAGGTCAAAAAAGGAGTACCTCAGGGGTCAGTGCTGGGCCCTTTACTCTTCCTAATATTTATTAATGATGTACCAAGCAGAATAGTAACTGGATTCATGAAATGTGTAATGTATGCAGATGATGTCAACATTTTAACAAATAATAAGAACTTAAGTACTGTACTTGAATCATGTCAATCCCTAATGAAAGACATGCAAACGTGGTGTGTCAATAATAACTTGATTTTAAACAATGCAAAAACTCAAACAACATTGTTCTCTACACGGCATATCCTGGACTATGGCGAGTTATGTTCAAGCCAGAATATAAATTTAAATATAGTGGAGCAAATTAAGTTTCTTGGAATATATGTTGACTCCAATCTTACGTGGGGCTCACACATTATGTACCTTAATAAAAAATTGAATTCAGTATTCTACCTAGTCTCTGTGCTGAAATACAGTGTAAGCTCAAGAGTTCTGTTAACTCTGTATTATGGCTTGTTTTACTCAAGGCTTACCTACGGTATTGTAATCTGGGGATCAACTTCCCTATTGAAAGATGTATTTATAATACAAAAGAAGGTGGTACGAACAATATGCAATGTAAAATATCATGCCCATTGTCGCCCACTATTTAAAAGTCTAGAAATGTTAACTGTACCGTGTGTGTATATATTTTATTGTGTTGTTTATGTAAAAAAACATGGTGAAAGTTTCACACGGAATGACACTATCCACACTTATGAAACCAGGAGAAGCAGAGACATTCATGTGGAATCTAGAAACCTAGCACTTATATCAAAAGGTCCACACTCCATGTGCACGAAACTATTCAATAACTTACCTGCCACTATAAAGAATATTGAAAAATTGACAGTCTTTAAAAAGGCTGTCTCATTATACCTTGTGCAAAAGTGTTTTTATAGTGTCAAGGAATATTTATGTGATTTGTAACTTCTTATTTTTCTTTTTTGACGTGCCTTATACACTTGCTAAGTGATTGTATCCTGTGTCAATTGGGCAAATAAAATATATTATTATATTATTATTATTATTATTAATAACCAGCGAGGTATGCAAATGGTACATGGTGGAGCAAAATTCATAAGTAATATTGCTGGGATCTGTTTTTGTCTAATATCAATCCAATTCTATAATTCCAATCATGCACACTAGAGAGGATATATTGATCGCAATGGTAGCTGATCGAGACTTGTTTTCATAAGTAAAAATGTAGTTCTTGGAGGAAAATTCTAACTCTCCATCCATGAAAGTTAGCTCTCTGAAAACTGGCAGTTTTTATTTGGGAAAATATCTTTCGCAGTGTCACCATGAAGTAGAGGTGGGAGAATTACTGTAATTTTCATCTGAGGTCAATTACCACCACCACGTGGTATATTACGGTCATTTTCGAAAGTTACCGTAATTTTCCAGTATTTTTTTTGTTTTAAGTATTAAACAGGAAATGTAGATAGATAGATAGATAATCATTTTTATTATCGTAGACCTCCAAGGTCCATGAGATAATACATTCACTTCATACAGATAATATATAAAACAGAAAAAGAAAAAATAAGAAAGAAAAGTAAACAAGTCAAATACAAAAAAGACTGTAGTATTATACGATATGGTGTAACAGCACACATAAATAAAACATTTGCAAGTAATATTTTACAATTTTTCCCACAATAACTATTTCAAGAGATGAAAATCATTGCATATAATTTAGTCGATAACTTTTTCCTTTAGTAGATACAAATAGAGTTTCTTTTTAAATGATTCCATTGATTTTACATTTTTTATTTCGTTTGGGAGCATATTCCAGCAACGTGAGGCGGTGACGATGAACGATTTATTTAATGCTGTGGTGCGATGTTGGGGGATTTGGAGATCAGATGAATGAGATCGAATGCAGCGGTTGTGCACTTCTGTTTTTAGGGTGAAAAGTTCGAATAAGTATTGTGGATATCCAGTAGTGATTATTTTGAAAGTGGAAATCAGGAGAAAAAATTGCCGTCGCTCTTTGACTTTAAGCCACTTAAGTTTTTTAAAAGATTCGCTGATATGGTCCCATTTACGGAGGTCATATATGAATCTTATTGCGCCGTTCATACCAGCCTGAAGTTTCGAGTTATTCCCATCGTCAATGTTAATAAACACTGGACAGCAATAATCGAGATGAGGAAATATTAGGGTTTTTACTAGTGTAGTTCGTGTATTGATAGATAACATTTTTTTAACTTTTATTAACTGATGGAGTACACTATAACATTTCCTCTTGATTTGTAAACACTGAGCTTTCCAGTTTAAATTGTTATCCAATATTACACCGAGATCTTTTACCGTTTCTTCGAAAGGGACTTGATGCCCTCGCACCCGTATTTTCGGGATGGATAAAATGTTTACCTGTGTAAGTAGTTGATTATTACCGATTATTATCGCCTTAGTTTTGCTTTCATTAATTTTCAATATATTATTATCCGTCCACTCTGTTATTCTTTCAATATCCTCATTTATAAGTGCTATTGCAGATTCTAGATCACCAGTTGATGTGTGACAATAAATCTGGAAGTCATCTGCGTATAGATGATATTTACAATGGTGGACACTGTTCGGTAGGTCATTGAGAAACAAAGAAAATAGCAAAGGACTTAACACAGAGCCTTGAACTACGCCAGTTCGATTATAGACCCAGTTGGATAATGTGTTATTTTTTCCTACCACAGCCTGGGTATGATTGTTCAAGTAGGATCTAAACCAGTTCACCGCACTCTGGGAGAGCTTATAAGCTCTTAATTTTTTAAAAAGAAGTTCATGGTTGATTGAGTCGAAGGCTTTCGAGAGATCAAAAAGGACTGTATAAATATAGATATATAAAAGGACTGTACAAATGTATGGTTAAATAAGAAAGCCAATAGCAATAGGAAGGGAATAACCATGTTTAAACCATACCTTATACATAGGGATAGGAATTTTTCGGTGGATTAAGAGGGAGAAAGCGGTACTTTGAAATTAGGAATTCAGTACTTTCAAAAAGACATTTCGGTGTTTTCACAGTGACCACAAATTTATATTTATACATAGACACATAAAATACCGATTATTTAGAAATCTAGAAAAGGGTCACTTATACTATAGTTTAACCCAATATGATCTGGGTTATTATGCGACACTTCCCCTATTATGGGGGGGGGGGATATTTATCATGGCCTGTGATGACGGTCGGCGTGATCGAGTGATCATGTAAGGCACCGTCATCGCACGTACGACGGTCATGGGCTAAAGTCACGCACTTAGATCTGAATCGAGTTTCAAAACTTTCTTTCTGTGGGTTGGTAACGATAGAGAATATGAAGAACCAATGAAAATGGGTGGCACATTCTTAAATAGGAACAATTATAAATATAATACTTTTAATCTTGAATTAAATTTTTTAATGTGGTATATTATTTTATCTTGTGCAAATGCTTTTTATGAATAATAAGCTTTAACATGTAGCTTACTTGCTCGAATCAATATATTCCACATATTCTATAAAATTACTTACAATAATATTATGGCAAGAGCTGTGAGTCTTCTGCTGTAATAAGATTTGAACATTAAACTTTAATAGTTATCCAAGTTGATAATGTCAACAATCCCAAGTATTACATAATGTATGGAGTTTCCTCTTTCCCCGTACCAATATTGTGATAGTACTGAACCTTATTAGTAGGGATAGGAATTGTTCGGTGGTTTGAGAGGGAGAAAAGCGGTACTTTGAAATTATGAATTCGGTACTTTCAACAAGACATTTCGGTGTTTTCACAGTGACCACAAATTTATATATATACACATAAAATACCGATTATTTCAAAGTCTAGAAAAGGGTCACTTATACTATAGTTTAACCCATGCAACACTTCCCCTTCTAGCCATGTTATGACTGAAGACAATCACCTCGGTGGCGGAACTTGGAAAAGTGGCACTAAATTTAAAAATAAAATTTAATACATTTCGTGTATTGACATGCAACTTTAGAGAATTTCCATCCTTGTAAAAGTTTGCTGCAGTTACGTGCTTCAAAGATTTAAAATTTTTCCAATTGAGTCTTTCCCAAGCAACCTGACAGTTGTAGAATATGTACATGACCGTACTTTTATCGATACAATAAAAACCATCTTTTTGATACTGGAAGGCCCGGTCTCTTGCGCTTAATTTTGCATTCGGCATCTCAATAACTCGTAAATCACTTGAAGGCACAGAAACCAGGAATAAAACTAGGATACTTAACAATTGTCACTGGAAAACAAACAGTCATTTGACGGAAATGGCCAAAAACTAGAAATTCAAACAATAAAATCAATCTTGGTGCCACGCAATAAATAAATGTATCGACAATTATATTGATGTCGTAGTTGGCCTTGATTGGTGCTTTAAAGCCAGCTACGCAACCATTGCAATGGAACAACCCCATTGCAATAAGTCGTTCAATATGATGCGAAATTGCAATTTAATTCACGAATTCGGTAGATGGATTTGAAAATAGATTTTCGGTGGAGACAAAATTCTTCTATATTCGGCCACTCACTCTTAAATCAAAAACAAAAATTCGCAAAACTTGCCACCCAATCAAAAAGTTCGTGACAACATCAGAGATCCGGTTCAGTTTGTAATTTGCTCGCTGGAAAGCAAGGGAAGGGGAATGCTGCATAGCGCCCAGCGTGATTGGACGGAGCAGCAAGTGACTTCAAAACTTTTCAAGTTGGTTCTTTTACGTGAAAGGGTTAAGAACCCCGATTTTTGATAATTCGAAAAGCAGGCGACGGATCAAAAAACGGAAAAATACATCTCTCTTTCTTTTTCAAACTGTATCAGAATTGGCATTTAAAAAACTCTTGGCGAACAAGCCCATTGAAATGAAACAACTAAAAGCAGCTATTCACGAATGCGCAGTCCGTTTCGTCTTCAACTCCGTAGTAGTCTAATGGACAAATCAGAAAAAAATAAAAAAATCGGAAAAATACGTGTCTCTTTAGTTTTCAAACTATAATTAGCATTTAAAATCTCTTGGTGAACGATCCCATTGAAATGAAACAACTCAAAGTGGCTATTCACGCATGCGCAGTCCGTCTCATCTTAAAATACGTAGTAGTGTTATGAACAAATCAGGCCCAAAATAAAAAATCGGAAAAATACGTGTCTCTTTAGTTTTGAAACTACAATTTGCATTAAAAAACTCTTGGCGAACAACCCCATTGAAATGAAGCAACTCAATGCGGCTATTCACACATGCGCAGTCCGTATCGTCTTCAAATCTGTAGCACAGGGATTCCCAAACTATGTTCCGCGGAAAACTAACGGGTGTTCCGAGTAACCTATAATGGCGGGGCGGATTAAGGTCGTTGTTTTTTTTGGGGGGGGGGGGCGGTCCACTACTTTCCACGGCGCCTGGGGGGTATGCAATACCTCTCAACGAAACGGGGGTCAGGGCGGACCTCCCTCGGAAAGTTAAAAGAAATGAAGCGCTTGGAACGTAGTTTTGGTGTGGCTATATTATAAAGTAGATGTGATAAATTATTGAGTTTAGCTCTCTATTCACATTTGAAAAACGTTAACAAACGATGTAAATAATTCCATTCTTGTGAAGATGCAGGTTTCCCGGGTTTTACACCACATTCCAATTATATTTAAACATTGTATATTGATCTGGTGAAATAAAAACTTTCATTGGAGAACCACCTTAATGATTACCATCTTTTCTATTTTCCCGGGAATTACGGGGGGGGGGGCAGCCGCCCCCCCCCCGTAATCTCCCCCTTAATCCGCCCCTGCCTATAATGGCTTGATATGCTGCTACCTAAACGCAATGGTTTAATATATCCGAAGTCCACGAGCTGTTCCGTTAAAATTTCAGGATTTACGAAGTGTTCCATGGGAGGAAAATTTTGGAAACCCTGCTGTAGCAGATTACTTAGAATAAATGCGCATATTGCTTTTCCTTTGTTCGACCCACCTTGGAGCGGAGAGCCACTGATCATAGATGCCGATAGATAGTTATTCCACTAATTGTAAATAGAAAGCACCGCGGCGTGACGAGCTGTGTATTGCCAGTTATCGCCGTAAATTGATAGCGGCGATGTCATCCTCCCACGATTGTTATCGTAACACCGGTTATGCTATGATGAACTGCAAACTTCCGCATACCTCAAGAATATTTGCGCGCGAGTTCGTTTAAATCGAATTGAGAACATTTGCTTGTAATTTTAATGTTTTTCTTGCGTTTGAAATGTACTTCCAACCATTTTCTCATAAAAAAAATGAAAATTCGCTTTTTGGGGCACAATTCGTGACATTTCGCGAGTTCAAAAGTCATTTCCCCAGTCTGTATGGAGTATGTTGTAACTAATTACCACTCCTAGGACATTTATGTCTAAATTCGCAAAATTTTCCTATCCGTACTTATACAACATTAATGTATTTGAAATTTTTTAAATTGTAAAAAGAACTATGGCAGCAACACGCAATCTGGCTTTCTTTTGTAAAAGTATGAGAAATTTCCAGAAGAATATTCTAAAGCTTTAATCTTATAATGTTATAATTTAAATAAAATATTCCAAAAATGAGTTGTACATGCCTCAATTCGGTATTAAACATGCAGGAAATGTGAACTTGGCTTAAAAAAACATGTTGGGAATTTATCTGTATGAAAAATTATCTCAAACATATGTGAATTATCTAGAAAATACGGTAATTTACAAGGGACGTGGAAAATTACGAAAAATACGGCGGTAATTTATGAAAATTACCGAGGTAATTTTCAGAGTGGCCCATCTCTACCACGGAGTAGTGCATGACGTTTTACTCTTTGTGCTTCATCCTAGAAAAGAAATCTGTTCAACAGCAATAATTTCTTTTCAATCCTTTAAATTCACTTAGCCAGTGCTACTCAGTTGCGTCACCTACTTGACTTGAGTCGTGGGACAATTGGGAAACTGTGATTGGAGCGACCTGAAATTGATTAGCTGCACCCACACGCTCTGCTGAGCAGGATTTGCTTTGGTTTGTGTGCTCCAATGTCAAACTAGTTAATCTCGTCCTGCCAAAATTTTGATTCCACGTACACTAGGCTAGAATTCATCTAGAATTGAAACAAGCAAAGAACAAAAGTGTAAAACGTTTTCTCCACAGGAGTTGAAACTTCACATGATCACTCTAAATCGATTCCTGTATATGACATGGCATGTCAATTTCCATAGTTATCTCTCATTAACAACATTAATGGCTCAAGTTGAACAAATTCCACAAAAAACGTCCATCTATGATTTTCCCTGAAAACCCTTAAACATATTCAAGATGCTTTAGTAATGCTAAGAGCTCACTTATAGAATAAATACCTATTTTTCTCCATGAAGAAATTTAGCAAATTTTAACTGACCAAACTTATGTTTGCTTTGTACAATATTTACATTCATAATGTTACAAAATGGTGGATACTTTTCATGATAAATCTTTCCACTATGCTGTAAAATAGAGTGTTTATAGGAAGTGCTGGCCCAAGCCATTTAACAAGCGTTTAATTTCAACCATCAATTGGAGTGCAATTTCAATCACAGCATCCAATTTTCATACTTTTTGTCCACTTTTCACTTTCATTAATAAGTCACAACTAGACAGACTAGCCACCCCTACAACCAGCCTTCGCCCACGTTGCCCATGGCTTTGGCCGACACTTTATTTATAGGCCAGGGTAAGAAAAGTTATTCATGTCACAAGACTTTGGAGCATGAATCCCATTGGGATAATATGTAACTAGGGTAAACTGCCCGGTAATGGACACCCAGCCAGTAATGGACACAGGCGGACAAAAATGCTCACAAATTCTGTTTTTTTACTGCTTTTGGTTTGAATTTTGCACCAAAACATGCTGTGATACATGTGGTTGGTAAAATAATAGAATTTGATTAAGTTAAGTTGGTAAACATCTGACAAAAAAATATTTAACATGGCCGTTACCGTGTAAAGGGTGTGTTTGCTGTCTTTCGTGTTTAGGTAGGTAGTTATTTTAATCTGATGTTATTCATTCAGTATGTTGTTTATTTTCATTTAAAATTTAACCTCTACATAAAATATGAATTCAATTTCCATATTTTTGATTCACATTTCCAAAGTAGTGAATTTGAAGCACTTTATAGGGGGTGTCCACTACTGGCAGCCTAGTTTAACTTGAATTCCAGAAATGGACCCTGGTGTGTCCATCTCTGGAAGACCAATTCCAGTAGTGGACACCCTCGGAAAACCTTTTCATTCAGTTAATTCCCTTCTTTATTTAGTTTTAATTCAGAACAAAAATGAACAAAAATCATTCTAAAAGGGTTTTCTTTCGCTACACGGAGCAAAACATGAACAGAGCCATAGAAGCAGTTTCATTTTCATTGAAGTTCGATGCCGTGAAGACAGTGTCCAGGAGCAAATGGTGGAAGTGCAATTGGGTGTTTCTTTTTTGACAGAATTAGAGAAAAGTATCAACAATGAACTGCTATGTAGTTTCAATGAATGCTTTCCAAACAATTGGCAAGGGAAGGAAGATGCAATTTTACTGTACAACCTCTAGAGATTAAAGAAAATAGGACAGCTAACAACTAATGGTGCATCTGAAAGTGAGTGTGTTTCCAAGACTGATGGACAAAGGGAAGTCTCAGTTTCTTCTTTCAATGATGATTGTACTGTTGAGACCAGTGCTCAAACTTCTATGAGTGAATCAGAAGACCTACAAAAATTCAAATCCATTGGAACTCCCTCTTCATTTAAGAAATGCTTTTTCTACCCCAAAATTGAAGAAGAAAAAAATTTAGAAGGAAACAAGGCCCAAACCTACCTTCCGTTGTTACATCAGATTCCTTTAAGAGTTTTCTAGAGACGAAAAAACGAGTAAAAGAGGAAAGGGAAAGAGAAAAACTGATGAGAAAGCAGGAAAGAAAAAATAGAAAGGCAGATAAATTTAAGGAAAAGAAGAAAATGATTGAAGAGAGTGATGAAGATAAATCTTTTTTGGTACATGACGAAACCGATACTTCCAAGCTTTGGACTAGTGAAGAAGAAGATGAAGGGGCATCTTCCAAACCCTTCAATGGAGTGGTAGAGAAAGGCAATTTCATCGTTGCTGAATTTGTGTACAATGAAAAAACAAAAAGAGAAACCAAGAAAGTCTTCATTGGAGAGGTGATGGATGTAAAAGCAGGTCTAGTGACAGCAAAATTTTTGAGAAAGTCCACCAAGGTTGACAATGTTTACATTTTTCCAAACGTTGAAGATGTTCAATGCATAAGCTTTAGTCAAATTTTACAAATTATACAACCATATCAGATTGTTAGAGGACGGCACTACTTCCGATGAATTCAGTGTCAATAAAATGTAACTTTAAAGTAAACTTTATGTAATTAAACTCAGAGGACTTCAAGGTTGATGAAGTTTCTTTTTCTTTGTGTCATATCAGTGGAATTGAAAGTTATTAAAGATACTCTTTCTTTTATTAAAACCCTCTCACATGTTCCTAACCAGTGTCCAAAATTGGGGTGTCCACCACTGGCTTCGCTGTGTCCATTACTAGCCGTTCTGAGCTGATTTTACAGATATGCAAATTCAATAAAACTATGAACGTACAGGAAAAACAAGTTATGCAGATTTAATGAGAGAAGCCAGTAGTTATCCAAATCAATTATCAAATTTTTTCTAATGATAAATGGGGACCTGCAAAATATTTTTAAAGTTAAAATTTCCTTAAGGGTGTCCATTACTGGGCAGGTTACCCTAATGGAAATGCTGTAAATGGAATTGATTTTTTAATCAGGTGGCACATAATGGGTTAATAATCTGATGGTAATAATCAAAGTTCTCCCAATGAGTGTAGTATTAATGCTATCAGTCATGGTAACCAAAATCATACTGCAGTTATACAAACACACTCCATCATTTTGTCACACGATATTTGAAAATTTAGTATTTGCATACTAATCAGGAATATCATGAAATATAATTTCTTTGTTGGTGATTTTCTTATTCAAGCCACTATTTGCACTCAAGAGAGCCTCCTACCTCATTGAAAGTAATGAAAGGTCATTGGTGACCAAGGGTTCACAAAAACAAACTCCATCAATGTTCCTTTTGATAAATTCGGAGATAATTAGTACTTTGCTTTAACTGGCCAACCCCTTGCCCCACATAATTCTAATTAGCTAGGGTCTACTGTATATCTTGTTCTCATAATCTTTTGTCTTTCTTTGTGGTGCTCTTTTGCTTTTTGGAGCTCTTTTGCAGCATCAATTGGGATACCTTGTTCTTTGAATTTTGAGTTATTTTCTACGTACATATTAGGATGTCAGTTATTATGTTTGTGCATGTACCACTTGCACTTTTTTCCCTGAAATCAGCATAAAAAATCAAGTGCATGTCAAATACAGTGCGTGAAAGAAAATCCCCATTCTGCCAGGCATCCTCCTCCCTGCCACAATACTGTATCAACACATAGGGTGTCTCTAAAGTCTTTCAAAGTGCTATAGCTTCAAAACGTCTATTCGTATTTGAGTGAACCACCTCCAGATCAAAAGAGGGAGAGGTCAAGTTTTGTGTACTTGGTGGAAAACGTCACGTGTGCAGGAGCAAAACTCCGACCAGGATACTCACTGATAGTAGCGGTGTGAATAGCTTACAGAGTTGAATGGTAATGTAGGGACCTGGGTTCAAATCCCAGGCAAGTGAAGTTCCTTTCTTGTGGAAAATCTCCTTGTTTTGTTGTTAAATTATATCCTGCACCTGCCTGCATGACTGTGTTCCATATCATCTGTGTCATTAACACAATCACTTGCGTCGAAGTTCTCTCGATGCCATAAGCATAAAAGCCTAGTAAGAAGCAAGGCAGTGACAATTGCTTTGAAAGTGCAATTGCTAGTTTTTGTCCTTACTCATTAATAATAGTGTATAATAATAACAACCATTTAACATCAGCTACATAGCTTTGGATGATCAGTTGATATTCAAACTTACATCCTTCTGCATCTCATGAAGTCTCTGCATTAAAGTCAAATAATATGTCAACCTATTGTCCTCACAGGCTATTGTAACTGTCTCTTACTCTTTTGCTCTTTAGTAAGGCTTAACTCTCCCTTATTCATACTCTTTTGAAGTTTGCTGTTCACATTTAAATACATATAATTTGATACTTGAAGATACCTTATCTGTATTTCGCCCATAATTTTAAAGTGTACGTAGTTTGTTTTTTTGACCAAGCCATCAAAAAAAAACAAACTACGCTATCTTAATGATGTCATCTATGTTCTTCTCCTCAATGATTCAGTGTAGAGATCCAATAAATCTTTGGCTTGAAGTTGATTCAAATCATTGTGTTACTTGAGGTGCCCTAAGTACCATGTACAAGTGATCCTTGAATGTATAAATTATTACTTTTATTTTAGGTTAAGCTGAGTGAAAGATTGTGGAAATCTTGGTATGATAAAGAGGCTCCAGAGGAAGAAATTATTCCTGATAATTATGACCAAGTTATGGATGTTTTTCGGAAAACCCTTTTCATAAGGTTTGAACTTCTTTCTTTTTGCATATTTTTATGCAAAGAATATGCTCTTTCATAGAATTATCTTATGTTATTGTGTACATTTTCCACCTAAGAACTTGTGTTCCTACAATGTAACCAGTTGAGGAAAATGAAGTGTTGGAAAAATAAAACTCAAGTGATCAGAATTTGCTTTTGGGGTGAAAATGAGGTGTTTGTGGGGTATGCATGCATATATTTCATTTACAATCTCATAAGTCTCCTAAGAAGAGATCAAGCAAGTGGAAATTTTGCATTTGAATGTTCACATGCTGCTCTGATTAATATTTAATCAAAGCAATAGCTTTAATTATCAATTCAGATTAAATGCATTAAAGCAATAGCTGGCATTTCAATTAGAGTGTGTGGGAAAATCCTACTTTACATCTCTAAAGATGGACAACCATGCATCTGTATCTTCCAATGCTCCACTTTCATGAAATGAGATACATGGTTCAATATTTTCTCCTAACGACTCTACCACTCTCATGTCACATGCGGCAATAAGCATGTATATCTGGGGTGGGATCATGGTTCCTTATTTTGTATTGTCGTTATTGTTATCCAGAATACTAACCACTCCAGAGGGGTAATGCTCAGAGATACTGTATTAAGAATGCACTCCAGCCCATCTAGCCCATCCAGCCTGCACTTAAATTTTGGCCCACCCTATTGTGCATCCATCCAACTGGTGAGAATAAGATTTTTTAGAGAACAAGGTAGACATGACACTCATTGACAGGAGTGTCATTCATCTCCTCGAGGATGATGACAGCTACAAATGCCATGACATCCCACAGTGCTGAATGCAGGTTACAGCAGTGAACTAGGAAAGACTCAATGCCACGTACCGACAGACTCACAGAAACATCTGGAGTTCTGAGCTGTCCAGCAAGCTCATGCATGCAGTATTTGCATTACATCTGCAAAAATTACCAATTTTTTTCTTGTTGTTGTCGAATTTTGTATCTTTGCACATAATGTCATATCTTAACAGCTAAACACCAGTGATTGACATGGTCCAAATCTACTATTTCTTGTACATATCACTTATCAATTTTGCTGTTTCTTATGTTTTTATTACATTAATTAAACATAAATTCTTTTATTTTTTGGAATGCATCTCATGTGTTACAGGATGAAATCTATACTTTATCATCACTATTAAGAAAATACTTCAGCCACTCAAAAATTTTCAACCCAATTTCAGAGCATGGTGCCCTGATAGAACTATAGCTCAATCTCGCAAATATGTGTCCTCATCCATGGGTGTGAAATATACGGAACCAGTGATCCTAAATTTGGAGGAAATGATTGTGGAGTCCCGGCCAAATACTCCAATGGTTTGTTTGCTGAGCATGGGTTCAGATCCGTCGACGCAAATTGAGACGCTTGCTAAGAGGTCTGGGATCACCCTCCGTGCCGTTTCAATGGGGCAGGGGCAAGAAATCCACGCTCGACGCTTACTGAGCCAACTGCTGGTTGAGGTAGGGGGCAGTGCTGAATTTTATGTCTTCCTCTTTAATGGCGTATTACTTACAATTTCTCTTTGAAGATGTGGCAAATTTACTGATTCATATACTTCTACTCAACTCTGTATATGTAATACTATGCATTACTTTTTCAAACAGGGTGGCTGGCTTTTGTTGCAAAATTGTCATTTAGGACTAGCTTACATGCATGAAATTGTGCAAGTGCTCACCACTACAGAAACTTTTAATCAAGATTTTAGGTTGTGGATAACAACTGAAGTTCATCCTTTATTTTCGATCACATTACTTCAATGCTCTATTAAATTTACCAATGAGCCACCTCAAGGTGAGATAGTTTCTTGGATTTCTTAATAATCAACTTTTACGAATGTCAAAGCATTGATGCCTTTGAAGTCAAGGCCAGTGGTTTTTCTAATACAGCTATGCATTGAGATGCTTTCAGGAAATTTATCTATTTTCTAATTGGCTTCTTGGATGAAGTTCTGATTTGTAATAAAAATGAAGTAAACATTTTAAGAGGCTCTACAAATGAGTCATTAAAATTAATCAAAAGTATAAGAATCAAATGACCATAAAATGTATTCGATTTGTAGGCATCAGAGCTGGCTTGAAAAGGACATACTCTGGAATTAGTCAAGACATGCTTGAGTACACTGATTACTCCCAGTATCGGCCAATGTTGTATGCTGTTTCTTTTCTGCATACTGTGGTTCAAGAGAGGCGAAAGTTTGGCCCCTTAGGTTGGAACATTCCATATGAGTTTAACTTTGCAGACTGGTATGCTTCAGTTCTCTTTATACAGAATCATTTGGATGAAATAGACCCAAAAAGAGGAGTTAGCTGGCCAACTGTTAGGTGAGTACCATCCGTATGAATTAGACCAACAGATAAGTTCACTGCGCATAATTTTTTGAGTTATTGTTTTGATTATATTTGTTTGGGCCATCTTTTTCATTTACCCTCTATTTGTAGATACATGCTGGGGGAAGTCCAGTATGGTGGTCGTGTCACAGATGACTATGATAAACGCCTGCTGAATACATTTGCGAAAGTGTGGTTTGGAGAGCACATGTTTGCTGAAACGTTTGCTTTTTACAAGGGATATCCAATAGTTGTGTATGGTGAGGTTGAACAATACATGGAAGTAATTGAAAGCATGCCCCCCAGTGACCCACCTCAAGCTTATGGACTCAGCACTAATGCTGATATCACGTAATTATGATGACTTTCTCTCTTATGTTTTCATTTATTTTTTAATATGAATTTTGTACTCTATTCTGAGATTTTTTATTCACTCCAATACCATGATGTCATTTTTTTAAATCCAGGATGCATATTGCAGGATTCAGTTAGTTCGAAAACCTAATCATTTCCACTTTGGCAAATAGGTACCAAACAAACACCACGATAGAATTGTTGAATACAATACTTTCCATACAACCCAAAGAGTCAAGTGGTGGAGGGGGAGAGTCTCGTGAATCGGTCGTAGCCAAAGCAGCCCAAGAAATGCTGGACAAACTTCCCAAAAACTATGACCCTCACCATGTGAAAGAAAGGTAATTCAACTGGCTATTATTTATTTATTTAAAAATAGACCACATACAGCATGATGCCATTTTATAGTGATACAAGTAACAACATATGCAAAAACATTAACAGAAGAAGATATAGACAAATAATACAACAACATGGCAAGCCAGAAAAGATTATTTTATTTGCGAATGAGATAGCAAAGCTTGGTTAGCGAACGTCCGAAGCGAAACTTGGTTAGCGAAGGCGTTGGAAGATAAGGAGAAAGGGTCAATGTTGTCAGGAAGGGAATTCAGGAGAGACGAAAGTCAAACAATAAGGGAGCGCTTGGTGAGTGATAATTTGGGAGTAGGGATATGGAGCAATGAGTGGGTCCTAGTAGGTCGAGTAGGAATTCTGAAATTAATGAAGGAAATAAGGTCAGGGCAGTCAATGGTCGAGTTCAGAGTGCTGTGTATGAGTTTAAAATCAGTTTTAAGGAAGTTATTATTAAGATTGGAAACAGAAAGTGAACGCAAGACAGCATCGGAGGATAAGTTGTGGAGATGAGGGACTCTGTTTTTAAAAATATTAGTGAAAAAGTGAGTAATGTGTTCCAGAGATTTAAGATTTGTTGGGGCAGACATCGACATTATGTAAGCATAACTTAATTTATACCTTATAATTTTGGTGTAAATGGATTGGCCTTCCAATCTTCATGAAATATTAATGTAATATGCATGTTGAGATTCATGGTCTTCCATCTTCTATTAGATTGACTGCCCACATCAGAGAAAGTTGTCTCCACTGCAACTCCTAAGTAGGCACATGATGTCAGACACATATAATATGGAGCACATGGTAGTGAATCACCATTTGGAAGGGCTTCTAATTTCTTATGTGTTTTCATTTCTTTATGTCAAGCTTTAGCCACCATCATAGGGAGCATGATCAGGAACAATGACTTTAATTGAAATGTCACAGGAAATTTTTGCACAACACAGATGTCACAGGGAGAGAAAAAAGTATAGATTTCGTACTAACTTTCAATTCATGCCATTGTCCCTGATGATACTGCCAATGGTAGCGAAAGCTCAGTGTAAATAAATTAAGATTCAGCGGAAACCACAAGCCCTTACAAATGGAGTCAGCCATTATAGCCCAGTTTAAGCCTATGTTTAACCCTATCAATGCGGCACCGCAGGATGGTACCTTTGCCGGTGTCAGAACGTTTTTTTGCATAATTCTATTTATTTTGCCTAATTTAGGCATAACATACATAAAAATTGCATGTACTTACCTTTTTTTCACTTATTTTTTAAACAACTATTTTATGACATTCATGAATGTCATTCGCTCCCTGTGAAGTTTTCCTGCATTATGCAACCCGCACAACTGAAGCGGTGATTCGTTTCTTTACCGAAATTTTAGCGTAAATCTTTAAATTATTGACTTATACCTTGTTTAAGTTCAGTAAGAGGTTAATGGTTGCGTTTATCTACGCAAAGAAGTTTGTATGAGAGTGTTCGCACAGTGCTTTGTCTGCTAATATTTTAAATTTTTATTTTTTTCTGTAAGAATGGATGTAATTTGTACTTATCAAGATTGCATTGTCTTTTTATTGCGGTAAATATTTCGGCTTTCAGTTGAGTTATATTTAATATATAATTACAAAACGTTACAAGTAGGCAATCGCCTGGTGGTAACATTGACATAAGCATAAGAAAATACACATGAAATTTTCAAAACACTGCCAAATAAACCATTACAGAATGGAGGAACACTTATTTCTAAAAATTTTAATGTTAGTGGGAAAGATCTCAAAAATTACTTCAGGTAACTCATTCCACTCCTTTATACCTCTATTCAAGAAGGATTGCTTCAATATATCAGTTTTCTGCTTTCTACATTTAATTTTGTACCTGTGGTCATTTCTTCCTGTGTAGCAGGGTGAGTCTAGCCTTTGATTTATTTCCTCCCAAGCCCATTCTTTTGTAATTGCTTTGTATATCACACACACACCTGTTTATGTTCCTCCTTTTAATTTCAAAGGTTTCCAACCCAGATATACCCCAGCATGGCTGTGACACTGTCACACCTTTTGTGCCTGCCTAAAACATACCTGCCTGCCTTCCTTTGTACTTTCTACAGCTTGAATATATCTGCTTTTAAATCTTTAGATGGAATGTGTTCTCTATTCCTAATGCTTAAATACATTTTACTCTGTAAAGTTTTAGATTTTCCTTATTCTTCCGTATAATGTACAAGACAAAATCCCATATCTCTAGGTACTGAAAATTGGTTTGCCTTCATGAAAGTTACTTATAATTATAAAATTATATTGGTCGTAGCTCAGGCAGTGGCATTACCACTAGATATGTACACGCCAGCCTAACTGCATATATTCTCTGGTTCCTATTTACCATAATATAATTAGTGGTCACGTCAAATTATTTTTGGAATCCCATTCCCTGTCACTTGCCTGCTCATAGCATGCCTGAGAATTCGTAATGGCAGACATTCTGCCGTTGTCCCTATGGAAAACCCGTCCTCGGTCAAAATGTTTATGAGCCGCTTAGTGCCTCGATCTATTGTACCCTTTCTGTTGTGCCTGCCTCTCCCCCTTTGGCTCTCACTTTTCGCTTCCTTTTCCCCAACCCCTTCCATCCCACCACCTTCTTTCCACCCTCCTCTATTCCTGGCTCCTTTTCTCACCCCTGACCATGACCCAAATCCTTCTTTCTATTTTTCTCAATTTCACTGTCCACTTTGCCTCCTTTTGTCACCCATTTTGTACACACGATTCTTTGAAATTTATGTTCGCATATACACTTGAGAAATGCAGAAACGTAACAAACTCAGGGAGCTATGTTGGCTTAGTAATAATTTTAAACATTGGAAAATAATTACATTGTTTACAGTTATAATAAATCAATCCAATGTGTATTGGATGAACTGTATTTATCATAGTATGCTAAAAAGCTCGATGCAGTGCAGTATTCTTCCAAATGGAAGATCTCACAAATTTACAGATACATTGACACATTAATTCAAACATAGCAGTTTTAAACACTGTAATGGTACATGCTATGTAAAGAAATAAAATATTCATTTTGAAAAATAAGTCAATAACAGCAATGGTTGGAGTGTCACCAATAGTTAAACAAATTATAATATTTGCTACAGGAAAAATGTTGTTACGCAAAACCTTGAAAATCATGAATTAAAAAATTATGATAGTGACAGCAAAATATTTACAGAAAAAATAATGGATGTAAATCTTAAAACCTTACAAAATTTATAAAATTGGACTCCACAATTATGCAAACAAAAAATCTCCATGATATTAAATTTACACGAAAACTTAAATATTTTTATGACATTCCTGAAAGCAAGGGCACAAGCAAAGTCCCGGCTCGCCCTCACAGTCAGGACAAATGTACACCACAGCTTTCCTCACTCCCTTAGTGTGGCATCTCTTCTGCATCTCTTCTGCTGTTTTTTCCCTTTCTCCCCAACAGTAGTTACAGCAGGAAAGTGGGCGAGACCCCTTTTTGGCTGCGGGAAAAGTGTCAAGGCATTTGTCCTGCTGGAAAGTAAGGACTCAATCAACTCTAACCTAAATCCATACAGGCTCTTTTTATTCCCACTATATTTGTCATGAAGGATATAGCTGTTCACCAGCATAATCTGAAATATGTGGATTCCCAGCTTCTTATACCACCTGAGTGTTTTGTGCTCACAGGTGTAGTACGACAACAGCTGATCGCAATTATCCACCCCCCCCCCCCCATAAACTTATTGTATGCAACTACGGCTTTTGGTTTTCCTCTGCCTGGTCGTGAAGTTGGTACAAAGTTGCTTCCAAACTCTGAGAAAACCATGGCAACGTCTCTCTTGTCTTTCCATCGAAAGATGCAAATTCCATCCCTACTCCAAAGAGTAATGACCTCGCCCTTTAACAATTTTCGGCCGAAAACCTCTTTAGGATTTTCTTTCCTGTTCGCTCACAAGGTTCCTGTGCAGTACGTTCCGCTTGAATGTGTCCCTAGTTAAAGGTACAACATTGTTATAATAATTGTTCAGGTAAGCACTGTGTCGATAATTCTTTGCGTTCTCTAAAAGTTTATGCACAACTTTATCTCCATGTCCTCGTCCACCATAAGCATCATCTCCAGAGCCCGCGTAAATAATCAAGCGGTGGACTAACCCTGCAGGTTCACAAAGTATATACATCTTTATGCCATGCTTATGTTTTTTACCTTGAAGGTATTGGCAAAAAACCAAGCGGCCTCTCCAGAGTAGCATCGACTTGCCAATGCACAATTCCCTTCCTGGGGATACAGATGCCGCCATCGCCTCCTGGAAGCAGTTTAGAAGGGATCTTATTTTATATAGACGATCTCTGGGAGCAGGATCATTCTCATCAGGATTTTTTGCAAAGTGTAGGGCTTGCAATATCCCTAGAAAAAGATCCCTCGGCATCAAATCCTGGAATATTTTAAAATTGAATAATGTCGATGTTTTCCAATAATCGGACATCCGGTTTGTTCTGATTGTCCCCATGTGGAAGGGCAGGCCCAACCAAACATCAAACTCCTCCCTGTCCATTGGCTTCCAGTCCGTTATCCTCCCTCTAGGAGATGGGTTATTCAAAAATATGTACTCCGCATTCTTCTCCATCTCCTGAAGAATAAAGTCATAAACCTCATCCTTAAACACCAGGAAGAAGAAGTCCCTAGCGGTTGAACCACAGGGCCTTATTTTGAGACCAGGAGATCCCAAGAAAGCAATTTTAGTCTTGTTTACTGGTAGATCAGTGACCCAGGCCACTTCAGAAGTAACGGTACCTGCAGCTGCTCGAACTTCTGCGATAGCCTCTGTCTCTCTTATGGGTGGACAGGGTTCAATGTCGCTTTCCAAGTCACTTTCTCCATTGTCGGAAGCAAATTGATAGCTTGATGATGACCCACTCGATGAGTTGTCATCCGACGACTCTCCCAAGGCCAAGGAACATATTTCCTCCTCCTGTAGTGTTTTTCTCAGGTGTTTTGCTGGCTACGGAACTAAAGTAAAATATTGAAATATTTTACACTGTTTTCATTAGTAGATGATTGGCATAAGAAACGTTAAATAAATATTTCATACCAGAAAGTCCAGATGAACCGGACATTTCGTCATCGATGGGGCCAGTAGTAGAAGAAATTTTCCCGCTTTTGTGCAGTGCCTGGGAGACTTTTCTCTTCATTTTGGAAGTTGAAGAAAATAGCTTATTGATGCCAAATAAAAATATAAAATCATATTTAATATCAGAAGATTGGTAAATAAGAGGTAAGGAAATGAAAACTAAAAACAATCAAATGAAAAAGGCATTAAAATGTATCGTATCGGAAAGCATTCATGGTTTTATTGAGATAGCAGCTGCTTCAAGGATAAATTTAGAGTTCAGAAAAATCTACATAATATTTAAGAAATGAAAATGTCTTCACCCATGCAGCACATGAATTTTTATTAAAATATATGTTTGTAAAAAGGAAAAATTGCTTACCTCCAGAGTGAACAAACGAACCCGTTGAAAGACGAGATCACCTTAAAAACTTCAGGGAACAGGCAGGAATCACAAAAAAATCACGATCGATTGGTAAAACACGACTGCAATGAGTCAGTAGTCACATGTAACACACAAAAAAACATCGTCCACGGGAAAAGATCACCTTAAACTGCAGCGAAAAAATCACAAAAATGCGAAAAAGTTGCAAAAACATGAAAAACTGCAGAAAAACCTATATAAGGTGAAACCAGAAACGGAGCACACAACAGGAAGGCCAGAACCCAACTGCACAGCGGAGAAAATAAAGCACTTTGAAACAACCACGCGTAGTTCCGTTATACCCATTCAAATCGAGCCCAAGGCCATGACAGCCCCTGGCTGTCATCCACATTGAATGGGTTAAATGTGTCATCTTTCTGGCTTAAATTATTTGCATTATTGGGTATTTTTTATGCAACTGAGTGTGGGAGTCCAAAAGAAGAATGAAGCTCAATCTTTGCTGCTTATCCCATTGATATGTTGTATAAGTGAATTGAAAAACCACCTTTCCTCCCTTTCTGTTCGCAATTACGTGCTGCACTGTGGAGAAGCATCATAAAAATACCTTTATCGCCATAATTCCTAAACTATGAGAGTGGCTTTTTTTTAGAATATTCCATGAGGATATCATTTTTTATTTCGAGTAAGAGGGTGTTTGCTGTCAATGACGAGATGAACATGTCATCTTGGCTTCCATCGGATTAATGGTTTAAGTTCAGACTGGTTTCATCCATTGGCCTCTCTGCCTCCTGGAACAGAAATGCCCCAGCTCTTGCACTCTTGTGCTTTTTCACGAGACTGAGCTCGGAGTCTGCACCTTTAAACAGTTGACATGCTGTACCCTTGACAACTCTGTTGTGGAGACAGTCCAGACTCAATAGACCTATACCACCTACATTGTGAGTGAGATACAATCTGGCAAAGGAAGTTTGTAGATGAAGACTTCTGAAGATGGTCATCATTTTCCTTGTTCCCCTATCAAGGTTCTGCAACTCGTTGACTATCCACTTCATGCATCCAAACGTATACAGTAGTGTAGAAACCACGAACATGTTCATGGAAAGAACCTAGTTCTTGCCGTTCAGCTCAGTACTCCAGATTTTTCTGGGAGTTTGTCTGTACTTGGAGGTGAGTCTTTCCTTCTCTGCTGTAACCTCCTACATACAGCGCTGGGGGATGCCGAGGTACTCCTAGCTGTCATCGTCCTTGTGGTGATGAATGTCTGCAAATTGCATGTCTTCCTATTTCTCAGAGGCTCTTCCTCTCGCCAGGTAGATGGATGCACACTTGGCCAATCTGAACTCCATTCCTATAGCCTCACTCTATTCCAGTACGGTGTCCATGACAGCATGAAGGTCTTTCACATCTGAAGCATAAAGCTTCAGGTCATCCATATAGAACAAACGTGTGATCTTATGCTTTCTGTCACCTGTTACACTACCCATGTATCCTCTACCTCATTGCTGCCATAGGGACAGAGGTAGTAGGGATGTATTGAACAATAAGAGGCTCATGATATCGTGGCACTGTGGCACCGATATGTTACCAGCTCTGTTGAAACTGACTGCTTGACAGTGTGGATGAAGTGTGTTTTCCAGAGTGGCAATAGGCATTGGATGCAGGATGCAACCTCTGGGTGGACTTTTATTAACTTCAGCAAATGGCAAATGATTAGTTCATGCAAAGTGGTGTTGAAGGCCTTTTTGTGATTTACCCAGGCCACTGATTGATTTGGCTTATGCTGGATGGCATCCTGGCATATGCACCTGTCAATGAGCAGATTGTCCTTGCATTCCGCGATTCCCTGCTTTGAGCCCCTCTGCTCGTACACCTTCTCCCACACAGGCTGAGCATGGTGGAGGATAAGGCACTCAAGATAGAGGTGAGTGCCTTATACACAGTGTTGAGGCAGGTTATAGGGTGATAGTTCTCGAATTGGGCAAGACTCCCTTCTTAGCAACGAGGACCGTGCAACCCTCAGTCAGCCAAGGTGGAATTGCTTCTTGACAGAAAGGACATGAATATTCTGGGGAGGTGTTAATGCATGGAAGTGAACTTCTTCCACCCCTTGAATGCGTGGCGGAGATTTATGACAGGCAGAGATGGTCGTAAGAGAGGGGATGGGTGAAGGAGAACGGTTGAGTTCTCCCTCATTGCCCTACTCCTCTTGAGGAGTTTTTTTCCCGACTGTGGTAAGCGCTCGTACTCTATCGACCTTGTGCTGCTTAACGGTAAGCAGTATGTTATTATTCAGTGTGTGTGATGTTGGTATCTAATGCTGCACCCTTTACCCTGAGCTTTGGAAGTAAAAGTTTGCCCAGATATGATGCATTCCATCACACACTGAATTCTTGATGCCTGCCTTCTTCATTTTGGCCTCTAGCTTCTCCAGCCTTTTCACTGCTTTGTCCTCCCAAGGGGCATTATTTTGGGAGTGAGCCATACATTTTGCAGCAGTGTAGACCAGGCAATTGACTGTCGGGCTGGTCCTAACAGATGGGCCTTCAATATGGGGGGCCTGCGGGGGCCCAAGAGCTATAGTAATTCTGTACAACTATGTACTGTAATGGTATTCCTAATCAACCGTGGTTTTTGCCATCATATGCCCTTGATATTTGAGGTTTATGCTCATTCGATTACCTGCAGTCCACAAATCAAATGCTTTCACAATTCTGAACCACAGTATATTTTCCTGGTGTATATACGGCTTTCACAAAGAAAATATCAAATGAAGGTGTTGATAACATAAATTGTAAGGCCTCAAAAACAAAGGTAGCAGGATAACCGCTGCCGGTTCCAATTGGTGCCAACAACTGAAGTATATAACATACGCAGGCGGACAGAGTAGAAGTATACTTTGGCTGTATTCCAATTCAAGTATTGCCTTTAGTATATACCATGTACTAAGGGCTAGTATACGCTTGGGGTGTACTAGCGAATTCGAACAGACAGCAAGCGCTTGTACACAGATGTGGCCATCGATGAATAAAAAACAAAAACATTAGAACATTCTGAAGATCAGTGTGCAGCATGACAGCGATTTCTCAATGGATAATGTTCACAATTTAATCATTTTGCTGCCCTTCCAGGAATATTTATGTATAAAACTTCGATCAAATTAATGTCAGTGTTGATGATGCAAATTAATGTTCTGGAGCATTAAAATTTTGAAGCATACTAAACCACTGCATTTTGATTTAAAAATTAACAATTAATATTTAGCAATATTTCTATAAATCTGGTTAGTCAAAATATTGAAAAAACTAAATTCAATCACTGGGAAAGATCAACAAATTTTACTTTATCTATTGAAGGGGTATAGTAGTTGGATGGTGTAGGAGTAAGGAGGGGGTCCCACCAAGTATTCTTGTGTGGGAGCCTTGGGGAAAGCTGTTTTGCCACTGCCTGAGGTCCGACTACTCCGTCAGGATTTCGTTGATAAAGCCATCCTACTGGGTCAGGTGGTTACCCTGCAGAGAGATCTTGAGGTGGATATCTCTCTGCCTTGTTAGTCCCTCTTCATAGTTCAATGTGCTCAATGACGACGATGTGAGTGAAGAGGCGGCCTGACCAATTTCCTGCCTATTAGACGGAGATACCAACTTTGGTGTGGCACTCACGTCAGCCAAAGGAGAGGCTGCCTGTGCCAGGGAGGGTGGTCTGGCCAGTGGTACCTTCCTCTGAGCTTGCAGTGGGTGGAGAGTTTCCTTTTTTTGCAGGTGGTTGGCATAATTCTGCTGCGACTGATGGTGGTGTTCTGGATGCATCTCACACCACAAAGTGCATCCTTGCCATATATCCCCTGAGATCGGGCTCACTGGCATCATGGCATGCAAGGAGGTCGCCCCTTAGGGCTTCCGTCCACTGTATACATGCTCTCTCTGTGGATGTTAGGTTGTCATTGCCTCGCCACAATCCACTGAGGTTCAAGAGGTTGTGGGTGGCTTTCGTGGTTTTTCTGCTTGGAACTAGTTGTGCAGCGTGTGGGGTGGTTAGCCCCCCACGTGTAGACGTCTTCCATTAGCCTGCAAGAGCTCTTACCAGCTCTTGCCGTGGGGAGGCTGCTGGTGGTCAGCTTTATCTACCCATTCATATTATTATTTATGATCGACTTGCCTTGTGAAAACCCCCTAAAACGGATCGTGCCATTTTTTATCACTCATCACTATCTGCTATACTACAGCAGATGGTATTGGTTAAGTAACATAGTACATTGGGCAAGGGCCCAGCCACATTGACACACTGGTTCCCGTAAGATCACCGAAGTTAAGCAATGTTGGGCCCAGACGGAGGTTGGTTGGGTGACCATACACACCTTCACTATGGCACTCTTGTCCCCTGTCTGCATGTGGCAGACAGGCATGGGGTTGGCACAATGGACCAAGAAGGTCTAAGTGCCCAGGCTCCTGTCGAAGGCCTCCCCTACAAACAATCTAATCTCACATAATACATTTATTTTGGGCACATAATGAAAACAATTCTATGATGAGAAAACCACCTTTGTTATTTCCACAAACTTTCTTACGCTGGCACGACGCGCGTTTCACCACACTGTGGCATACTCACGTGTCATGTGAGGCACATGAGTATGCCACAGTGTGGTGAAACACACGTCGTGCCAGCGTAAGAAAGTTTGTGGAAATAACAAAGGTGGTTTTCTCATCATGGATATCCATAATTTCCACGAGGTCAGGCCTGAGATCATCAGTTTTAAAACAATTCTATTTTATGTAGTGAATTTCAGTGGCAAGACGAGATCTTACTTGAGTCTTGCTTGCATTAAAATGCAAAAATCCATATCCATTTTTGTTTAAATTTTTTTATTAGGATTGTGGAAAGTTTTGATGAAGAGTGAAAAACGTGCACGGATAATCCACCCACAGATAATCAGGAGTTCACTGTCTACACAAAAAATTCATGTATTTTGAGCAATGGTTTTTATGCCATACTGTAAGGTCTATTATTTTCAATTAATGCTTGGAATCGTTACTTTGACCAAGGTTTAAAAGTAAAGAGTTTTCAATTTTTAGAATACCATAATAATTTACAATTGTACTATCTATAAGCACTTAAAAACACATTTGTATATTTTACATGCATTAAGTAGGTGTACGAATTTCCTTTTGTGTAAGTGCCCAACTATACAGAAGCAGTGCAGGAAGTGTTTTGTTCAGCAGCTGTTCACAAAGTATTTGTGCGAGCTATACAGTAACTGTGCTGAGATTGTGGTTGCACTGTTCCACTCAACAACCGTTCATGAATTGCTGCCTGAAATTGTGTTCACAGCTCCTGCACGTATGCCAAATGCTCAAGAAAATTTTATAAAGTATTCACACAGTTCAGTGAAGGATTTAGGTGGGGAGGAGGGGCCCCCACCACCTGTGTAACTCCTGTTACAATGGGAAAAATGGTGGTCATAAGGCACAATATTCCATTCCCCCCAACAACAACTGTAATCTGCCACTGGCACAGTTAATGTGCAGATTCTGAACAGTTCAGTGAACAGCTCATTTTCAATTTCAATACCTTTTGACCGACAGCCCAATTAAAAGAATTTCCATTTAAATTCTCAGGGACATCATAAACTTATATTTACTTAATTTACCATTTTCTCTAATGCTTTTTATGTATTGCTGTATAGTGCTGTATTTTTCATAATGCTCACATTTGAAATTGGATGAATTTTGAACTTTCACGGCGCAATGTTTAGTCTCCATAATTTTGAAAACCACTGGAAGTGCATAAATAGAAAGAAAAAATTATGGTAGAAGACTGATGGATTCTATGTGGTACTTCATTAAGGACTTTATCATAATGCTTGCTTCAGAATCAAGCAGTACATTTGTCTTCCAAAAATAATATTATTCAGTCCTCATTTCTTTTGAATTTTGGCTTAGTCTTATAGTACATGAAATGTAAATGAAATTTCACTGATTATGTTGATTAATAAATTAAAGTCATGCACACCTAATTAAATAATTATACTTAATATTAATAAACACTTTGTGCCGTGACAGGTTGAAGATAATGGGGTCAATGGGTTCAATGAACATATTTTTGAGACAAGAAATTGACCGAATGCAGAAGGTAATCACTTTGGTCAGAGTCACCTTGAATGATCTTCTTCTTGCAATTGAGGGGACAATCATCATGAATGAGGTTGGTTTAAAAGATAATTCTTGATTCAAGCATGTGTTAGTAATTTAGTAGGTAACATTTCGTTAAGTATAATAGTGACAACTTTTCTCCACTCATAAGTCACTTTAGTTTAGTTTGTACCATAAAATTCAAGTTGACAGGTAATGTAATTTAAAATGTTGCTACTCTTTTCAGAATCTTCGTGATGCTCTAGATAACTGCTATGATGCACGAGTTCCCACATCTTGGAAAAGAGGCTCTTGGGTGTCATCAAGTCTTGGGTTTTGGTTCACAGAACTTTTAGACCGAAATCAGCAGTTTTCGGCTTGGATTAATGATTCAAGGCCAAATGTTTTCTGGATGACTGGATTTTTTAACCCACAAGGTTCTTATCTAGTTGTAAACCATGAGGACTGTTCGAAAAATAGCTTAACTTTTTGTATTGCTCGGCAACAGATAGTCTTAGCAATGTTGGTAGAACTTTAGAACCTCCCAAGTAACCATGGTTTTTCTGATTGTTGACAGTTGGTTTAGTTTCTGCTATATCACTGATGATGATTTTTGCAATGTCCGAGTTACAGGAACAACATTGCTAGGTGAAATTTTGCGTGAAACTTGTGAAAACTTTTACGGAAACCTTCAAACATTTGAAGAAAGCTTATGGAGATAATGCTCTTAGTCATACGCAGTCTTATGAATGGTTTGCCTGTGTATTTTGAATTTCCCCTTGAGGGAAAACAGTCAGCTGCCAATACTACGAAGGTGTGTTGAAAAGGTCACAAGCTGCAGAAAGAGACTAGTGTTGTGGTGTTACAATTTGTGGTTCCTCCGCCATGACAACGTGCCTGCCCACTCAGCCTCGTCAACTCTTGAGTTTTGTGCAAAGAATTAAATGACTGTCCCCTCCTCCAGCCTCCCTACTCACCTGACTTGGCCCCGTGTGGTATCTTTTTACTCCCCAAATTAAAATGAGTGCTTAAAGGATGTGGTTTTAACAACATTAAAGAAAACTGAAACTGCGAGTGATACCCAATGAAGCATTCCACGACAGTATGGGGAAGTGGAGAGGCCACTGGAATCAGTGTAGGTATCACTTGAGGAGGAGAGTACTTTGAAGGAGATTAAGGGCCAATAAGTTATAACTACTATAAAATAAATGTTTTACAAATAAGTATACAAATACATTAATATGTTTTACAAATAAAATAAATGTTTCGGTTATTATTTGAACAGACCTCGTACTTTACTTGGGGGTCATGCACTGCAAAACCTTGCCAAACACAGGGGTTAGATTTTGAAATTAGGTATGTTCCATTGAGTGAATCTGCGCTGGAAGAGTCATTGACCAGATGAAAATATGAAGGTTCCTTTTAAAGAAAATACAACTTTTGGGTAGTTTCTATAATTATGACTTGATTGGCCGTATTCCTTTCGAAAAGACTGCCATTTCACATTAAAGGTGGGTGCTTATGTGTATTTGTTTAAGGAAAGATTGCTTAGCAGTGGTATAGCCAGGGGGCAGGGGGGGTGAATGCCCCCCCTGCTCCCTATGTTCTGGCGCCCCTAAGCCTGTGAATGTTTCCATTCTAAATACCCAAATATGTAGGTACGTGAATCAATGTCATAACTTAATTATCAACAATAAATTCTACAAAGTCTACAAGTTTGGATCATAGTAAATTACGAACAAAATAATGCAGTAAAAGTATATAACAGTATGTTAAGTTTAGTAAACTGGTGAATTTATGAGTCGACGACCTCTAAAAATTTTGCCAGGCTACACCACTGTTGCTTTGCAATAACGGCAATATGTACCTTTTAATTAGCAAAAAAATATTTAATCATCTAGTTCTACGTAGATTGAATTGTTTGAGAGTTCACAGAAGTTTACACTCAGCCATCACACATTTTAAAGATCTCTGTTAGAGCAGTAGGGGGAATGTAAGTAAAATTTTCTTATCACTGAAATTGATAAGTACTGGTAAAATTGTGTTGTGATAACTTTAAACTATATTCACCAAACTGAAACCATACAAAGTTCTTGGAAAAACTTTATTGTCATCCGCAACGTATCCCAAGACACAGGAATGTGTTTGTTCTTCCACCTTCTTCATGATTCTTATTGTCGATGCCTTTAACTTGATGCTATAGTACAGACGTTATGCTGAACATACATCTCAAAGTTCATTTAAATTAAACGGCTCATCTAGAGATGGGAAAATTACCGTAATTTTCCCGTATTTTTTAGTTTTAAGCATATAACAGCAAATGTATGGTTAAATAAGAAAGCCAATAGCAATAGGAAAGGAATAGCCATGTTTAAACCATACCTAATACAACATTAATCTATTAGAAATGTTTAAAATTGTAAAAAGAACTACTGCAGCGACACGCAATCTGGATTTCTTTTATCAAAGTATGAGAAATTTTCAAGAGGAATATTTTAATGCATTATTCTGTAATGCTATAATTAAAGTAAAATATGTAGGTATTACAAAAATGAGTTGTACATGCCTCATTTTATTATTAAACACGTAGGAAATGTGAACTTGGCTTAAAAGAACATGTTGGGAATTTATCTGTATGAAAAATTATCTCAAACATAGGTGAATTATCTAGAAAATTATGGCAATTTTCAAGGGGCACGATAAATTACGTAAAATACCATGGTAATTTACGAAAATTAGCGAGGTAATTTTTAGAGTGGCCCATCTCTAAGCTTATCCTGAGAGAGAATTACTTCCAATTTGTCCTTTGGATCATCAGTAGTACTTTCAAATCGTCTTTTTGGATTTATTTTTATGAAATACAACAGAACTGCCATTTAATAGACTCCCTAGCAGCGAAATTTTCCACCAGAAAATGGTTTTCTTCAGTCCCAGTGAAATTGACATGTAAAAGTATAGGAAAACTTCGTGAGTATGAAATTTCAGTTACGAATGAGATGGAACATCTCTTCATTTCTTTAATCGATTCGTAAATGAACATCAAGGAATTATTTGTAATTTATTTGGGTAAAACAACATTTAGTTTCTTAATCCCTAACTTGCCACAGGCTTGTCATTTAACGATTGCACTGGAATAATGAACCGAAGGGTCCCTATTCGCTACTGAATGAGGCAAAATCCACAATACGGTACAGTTGGCCTTCTTTTTCGGTCACTTGCATGATAGAGAAAAGGAGAAGGGCTATGGCTTGATGGGCATTGTTTGGTGAATCACTTCTGGTTACCCAGTCCACAGAAAGTTATTATTTTATATTCTCAATTTTTATGGAATTGTCCATAATTTAAACTTTCCTAGGAATTTACCTATGTAATTGACACCAAACACCACATAGATCGGTTAATTAAAAACTCAAAATTAGTCAGTAACTAAGCATAGCCCCAAGACAACTAAAAAAAGTGAAGGCACAGACTACCATTTACATATCAACCCAGAGTCTTCTGGATTGCACTCTCAACACTACTCCCTCACCAGCATCATAGTTCTTAAATTGCAATCCAGAGGACTCTGCATTAACCAAAATAATGACTCCTCTTGGTTTAAGCATTGACCGCATCACCCCAAAAGGAGGAGCACCTCCGCTTGTTGATGACACCTGGGTGGAAGCAAAGCTGGGCAAGGGTAGATAAACACAGGCAAGGGGAAGGAGTGATCTTCTCGGGTTACTCCCATCTCGTTCTTGCAGAATGACTCCTGCACACATAAATTTCATTGTGCTCAGGAATAAGTGGCATGTGTTGAACTTCATCTTGATACTGTTGATATAGATCATGTGATGAACTTCATCTTGATACATCTTGATGAACTTCATCTTGATACAAAACACGGAGGATACTTTGAGATAATATTGTAGCAGAAGCAGCAAATTGCTCAATTGCAGCAAAAGATCGATTTTCTTAATTTGTTGCCATTTCACAGCACTGTAAACATGAGCAAAGGGCGCATTCGCCGTGTTTTTATTCTGATTGATTTATGTTAACAAATAGAACTAGCCAGACCAAACGGGCGCATGATATTGAACCAAATTGTATGGTGCACATTTCTAAAAAAAATTAAGGTTTTGCTCTACCTTTCAGCTAGTTTTGAGAAAAAGTAAAATTCAAGGTGGATAATAATTTGAAAGGCTATTTGCTCTTAAGATTAGAATCGTCGATTCCACGAAGATATTATGTTTTCACAGTGAACGTCGATGCGTCAACATTACATCGACGTTGATTCCACGTAACAATTGACATCGACCTGTCAACATTACATCGACGTAGATATTACGTTGATCTCCAAGAATTACATCGACTCAACATTGATTCAGCGTCGATGTTCCACTGGGGTAGACCTCTTTCCCTCCACACTGCAGATGTGGTCACCTATGTGCACGGAACCACTATAGAGTGGGGAAATTTTTATCGACCAGCCAGTTCTAGATTTGTCATGTTCAGTGAAACCAGGGTTACCTTGTGGGAGATATGGCTCTTTAACATGTATAACAATATTGGTGTACATTGTGCATGTTCTGCCTGTTGTCCCTCCCTGGAATCAAAGATCCCTTGCTGCACCACAGGATTAGCACAGAGAATGATTTTTTTCAGTGTCAATATGGTTCAGTTGTTGATTTCTTTAATTGGACTAGTTTGGCATATCTCTTAGTTGAGGACTTATTTTAAAGATATTGAGAAAGATTGGGTAAAAGAATTTGGTATTCTTTAAGAGAAATATGTATAGTATAAGTTAAGAAGTGAAATAACTAGTAATTATTAGTATCAAGTATGGCATTATTATTCTATGTGGTGTTATCTTTTGTGCCACTGCAGGTTTTCTGACTGCAATGCGTCAAGAAGTTGCTCGAGCTCACAAAGGTTGGGCCCTTGATTCAGTCACTCTGCACAATGATGTGACAAGGTTTAACAAAGAGGATATCAAATCACCACCAATGGTAAGCATGTGAAAACATACTTTTATTCTGGAAAGCTATTAGCTGATGGGTTATTTGCCATTTTTAGGAAGGAGTGTATGTGTACGGCCTTTACCTGGATGGTGCTGCTTGGGATAGGAAAACAACCGTTTGATGGAGTCGATTCCTAAAATCCTTTTTGTTAACATGCCTGTGGTGCATATTTATGCAATCAACAGTACAGCTCCCAAGGATCCAAAACTTTACATGGTTGGTAATGACATGAAAATTAAATTGAGAGTATCTTCCTTCTTAACAGCAATGGGAGAATATATTAAAGCAATATTTCTTGTTTTGCAGTGCCCTGTGTACAAAAAACCAAACAGAACAGATCTAACTTATATCACCCCACTGTGGTTGACCACAGTCAAGCCTCCAGATCATTGGATTCTAAGGGGGGTAGCATTGCTTTGTGATGTGAAATAATCTGGCAGCTATATTTATCAGCTAGTCTCTGGATTATGTACACTATGAAAGATTTTTTATCTTTCTGATGTATGAATTTGAATAAAATTACCTCTAGATAATGCCATGTACTTTCTGAATTAGGATTAATAATGTGAAATTTAATGCCAATGTGTTTGCAACTTATTTCTTGTTTCCATCATTAACAACTCTGCCATGTATTTATAGCAATAGAATATTCAGGGTTGGTAGAGAACAATCTATTGTCCATCAACAATTGAGTGATCCTGCTAGTTCCCTTTCCACTCACTGCTTACCATGATGTACCTTTTTGCTGTAGGATAATCGTACCTGCAGGGGGTCATGCCATGACCACGGAGAGAACCGATGGTCATGGTCTGGCACAGGACTGCAGGGAGTGGAGGAAGAGAAGGGGAAGGAAGATGCTCAGGGGCCGGAGAGCAGCAATGCAAGATGAATCCTCTGAGTGATGTAGATAAGAATGTGCAAGTGAAGTAAATTAGGGTCCTCTAGATCGCCGAGTGTCAATTTTGTTGCATCATCCAACCTCTGCATTGTTCCCGCTCTGCGTTCTCCGCCCCCAATTTTTTTGAATTCAACGATTTTAGCACTAACGCTTGCTCTAGCCTCAGTATCTCCTTGAATTTCGTGAGGTAACTAGAGCAGAATTGAACAATAAATCGAAATGCTTGGACGTTATCTATGAAAAAGTGTTTCATTGTATAGAATAGAATTGGTGGAAAAAGAAAAAGGCTTTGCAAATGAGAAAATGTTGACATTTTGCATATTATGTGTTGAAGGCCGAGAAGTTGAGTGTTTTTACAATTGGTGAAATATTTGGAAATCGAGAAGACTCAAGTGAGTGACATAGTTAAGACCAAGGAGAGGCTGTTGTAAGAATGGGCTGAGAATAAAGGTGAAAACACGAAGAGACAGTTTCTAAAAACTTACGGGCTTGTGATTGATAGACCCACATATGAGTTTTTTGGAGGGCTCGTTCATTTAACATACCTAGCTATATCTAGACCATTAATCCAAGAAAGAGCTCATGAAATAGCAAAATAAATGGATGCTTCTTGAACTTCAGTTTCTGACTTCCTACATTACTGGTCGGATAGATAAACACTCTGACTATGGTAATGTCAAATATGGTGTCCCAAAGGGCTCTGTTTTAGGCCCTCTCCTTTTTCTTGTAACAGTAAATGACTTACCAGCCAATATTGCTGCAGATTGTGTCCTGTACGCAGATGACACTACCTTTCTTAAGAGTATTCCCAACCTTAATGAAGCTAGTACTTTAGTGCCCACCATAACCTCGCAAGCTAATGATTGGTTTTCAGCCAATGAACTATACATGAATCCTTGTAAAACTCAATCCCTTATTTGCAGTATCAATCCCCTGATCAAGGAAGGCAAGCCAGTCAAATTGCTGGGCTTTTAACTGGACCACAAACTTGGATGGAGTAGCCATTTATATGCTGTCAGCAAACAACTCTCCAGGGCACTGTACTTACTGAGAAAGCTCAAACTCTGTGTTGATGATGTATATCTTGTATCAGCCTACTATGCTTTCTTCCACTCCCATCTTACCTATGGTCTGCGGCTGTGGGGCCACGCCGCGGATGTGAAAAAGGTATTCATGTTGCAAAAAAAGGCTATGAGAATCCTTGCCAATGCTGGTCCCATGGAACACTGTTGCCCGCTGTTCCGTAGATTTGGCATCATGACCATTTACAATCAATATGTAATTCAATCCCTCCTCTATGTCAAAGATAATAGTGATGACTACCAAACTCAGGCTGACATACTGAGTTACAACACAAGAACAAATTCTAAACTGAATATAACAGAGCACAGATTAACCTTAACACACAAAACTTTAAACATATGGGTCTAAAGTTAAAAAACATCTTGCCAAACTCCCTTCAAATGGCCACATCTTGTAAATTTCGAAGGACATTGGAGAAATAGTTGGTTGATAGACCACTGTACAGCATTGAAGAATACTTTGCACTTGACTTTGCAAGTATTATAGGGTAATATATTTGTATTGATCATGTTTGTATTTTGGTGTATTTGTATGTTTTATTGTAATTGGACCTTACCACTTAATAGTGCAATGGGTTAATAAACATTCTTTAATTGTTACAGTTGTAACATCCCCTCCGAGTCCCCGGCAAGCATCAGGTTTCATTGCCGTCATAATGGCCGGAGACTCGAGAGGGGTTGGGCAGTAATCGCAGACACGTCCCACGCCCATCGGATGAGTGGCTATGCTGCTGTCGGGTCATGCATACGCACTAGACGGAGTGACCCAAGGATGACGGCCTTCTGAATGCGTGCAACTAGTGATTCCACCTGTGCCACACAGGACGGAATGCACTTGATGTTATTTATCAGCGAGCCCTTAACTCCACCGAGCACACCTATGAAGAGGACCACCTGTTTCACAGAGTGTCCGGGGTACATCTGTCGAAGTTCGAAAAGCAGGTCTTGATATTTCGTCCGTTTTTCCACCTCCTTCGCATCCATGTTAGTTTCAGCCGGAGCCAAAAACTCGATCACGAACATGGAGCGTGTGAGGTGGTCGAGAAGAACGATATCAGGCTTGGTCGCCCCAACTGCCTGGTGGTGGAGAAGGAGTAATTCCATCTGATGGTGCATTTATCATTCTCCACGACGGACTCAATATCTACAAAATGGAAGCCTTCAATTCACTTGCCTTTGCCTTGAGTCCCGATGTTGACTGAAATATATTGAAGTTCTGCTGAAACCATTGGCAGTAGGGCCAATTCCCCCCCCCCCCCCTCCAAAACCTGGTGTATTTCATTTATTTTTTCATAGACCTAAAACTGAAAGCATAAAATAATTTTATGCTGTGCGAAGAACGATGGTAGGCATATGTCTTTTGCTAAATAAGAGTTTCTTTTTCATTTTACACATAGTTTGTTACGACTTCCGGGGACGAAACCCCCGGACTCCCCTTTTCCTAGGAAGTGTTCCATACCTCCAGAGCTAGTGGTGACCCCTCCCCCCCCCCACCCCCCGAACCTCTGGAGTCGTCCCTGGCTGAAACTTACGGGAGTTTTCACTTATATTTCCCGTAAGATCCAAAACTTTTGGCGGTCGAGTGTGCTCTATTTTAAAAGTTATAGTCCGTAAACAACTGCGCCATGTGATGTTTTCTCAATAATTTTTTTTTTCTTAGCTTCTCACTCGACATCCATACATGATCAAGTGAAGCAAGTGACTGCCCAGCCAGCACAAGGTGGTACACATTCCAAAATGACAGATAATTATCAGTTTTTGTTAAGTGAATGACAATTTCTCATACTTATGTTTCTCTTTTGTTACTTTCATTTGTTTTTTCAACTTCAAATATCCCATTGTTAAAACCGTCTGTAAGTCAGTCGAGATTAAACCGTTGTAGAAGAACGTTGCCTTTAATAATTAACAGGTTATGGGCCCAGACCAATGCTTATCAATAATTATTATTAATACGACATTGAGTTGGAAGGAACGAAGCTGCCCCTGTTTGACGGAACTAATTTTGATTCTTGGAAGTTTCGAGTGGAAGTTGTGCTCAACGCCCAAGATTTGCTGGAGTGCGTGCAGAGCGAACTGGTACTGTATACAGCTGATCCAGGGTCATCGCAAATAGACATTGCAGCCATTTAGAAGCAAAATGTTGCTCTGAAGAAGCGAGATAAGTTGGCAACGAACATTATTGTGAGGTGCATAGCTGACAGTCATCTAGAATACGCTCAAGGTCAGTCAAACACTTTTCAAATTTGGCAAAATCTAAAGAACACTTTCCAAAGATGCAGTGTTTCATCGCGGTTAAGGTTGCACAGAGAAATCTCCCAAATGAAGTTCGATCCGTTGAAAGTTGATATTGAACAACATTTCGCATTATTCAACCGAAAGGTTAGGGAATGGAAAAACGCGGGGGCTACGCCAGATGACATCGATGTAATAGGTTATCTCCTACATACAATGCTGGCGTCCTACAAGATGGTGATAACTGCAATTGAAACTTTGCAAACGAAGGAACTTAGTCTGCCATTGGTCAAACATAGGCTGGCTGATGAAACCAAGAAGAACCAAGATGAAACTTTGTCTCAGCAATCAGAAGCTGTGTTCTATGCTCAGGCAAGGGGCAGGGGCTCAGGCAGAAACGTAAGAGGCTCTGGTGGAAGATTCCGTGGGCAAAGTGGTCAGGGTATTGGACGCGGAAGTTATCAGTGCTACAACTGTAAACAGTACGGACACAGGAGATTTGAATGTCCATACTACAAAAAGGATGCTTACTGTGTGACTACTCAGGATCGCGAGGATGGGGATGAAGAAAGCATTGTGTTCAATGCCAAGTGTCTAAGCAGTGGTGGAGATGGTAGTTCGTCAAATGGGTGGTATCTCGACTCGGGGGCAACTGATCACATGACGAATTGTGAATCAGGGTTGATAGATTGTGTGAAACTTAAGGAACCAGTTGTGGTAAGAGTTGCTAAAAGGGGTCAAGTTATGTATGCTAATAAAAGAGGAACGCTTAAGAAAGAAAGTATTGTTGGAGCCAATGTGCTTAATGTTATCATTGAAAATGTATTATTTGTGCTGGGAATGCATTTTAATCTGTTATCGGTCAGTAGGTTGGAAATGAAAGTTTTTACGACTATATTCAAGGATGGTGAAGTATCAGTGTTAAAAAATGGTAAGGTGTGGACAAACGGGTACAGAGAGAAAACTTTGTATAGATTGAATTTTTCTGAGAGTGATTCTGGTTTTGCTAATTTAACTTTGATTGAAAACGGAAATCTTTGGCATTCCCGTTTAGGCCATATAGGTGCTGGAGGCCTGGAAAAACTACGCAAGATGGTCGATGGTGTCGGTGAGTTTTCCAAAGAAACTTCCCCTTGTTATATCTGTGCTGAGGGAAAGCAAGTGTCATTACCATTTAGTGGTCATAGAATTAGAGCTACCAGACCTCTAGAGTTGATCCATAGTGATGTTATTGGACCCATTACACCCACATCTTATGACGGAAAGAGATTTTTTGTCACTTTTATTGATGACTTCACTCACTTTGTTATACTGTATGCCATTGCTGCTAAGTCAGAAGTGTTTATGTGCTTCAAAAAATATGAAGCACTTGTTAAAGCTCATTTTAATTCACGCATTAGTAGGTTAAGCTAATGGAAAAGCGAGTATTTGTCAAGAGAAATGAAACAGTTTCTAGAGACTAAAGGGATACAGTATGAATTAACAGTTAGATATACGCCTCAATTAAATGGCGTTGCGGAAAGGATGAATAGGTCTTTACTTGAAAAGGCCAGGTGTATGATTTTAGGTTCAAGTATGCCAAAAACCTTGTGGAATGAGGCTATCTTGGCAGCTGCTTACGTCATTAATAGGTGTTCTACCACTGCAGTTGAAAACAATGTTCCAGCTGGTCTTTGGTATAAACGAAAGATTAATGTAAGTAATCTAAGGATATTTGGAAGTTCTGTTTTTCTGAAGTTTCCCTCCCAAACTGTTGACGGAAAATTTGGGCCTCGGTCGGGAGCTGTGTACATGATAGGCTATGCCACAAATGGTTACAGACTGTGGTGTAAGAAAAATCAATGTGTTGTTATTGGAAGAGAAGTAATTTTTAATGAAAGGTTTTTGTTAAAAGGTGACAATTTAGAAAAGGATGTTCTATATGATGTATATTATGAGCAAGAGCAGGATGGGGAGTCAACTCATGAACAGGATGAGGAGTTGACTCATGAAACTCCTCTAAACTAGGCTTAGATTCAGGCAGAGCAGACATTAGAAAGGGAGTTTCCCGCTGTTCATAGGTCCCAGAGAGTGACAAATCCACCACACTGGCATAAAGACTATATTGTAGAGTTCCAGTGCCATGGCTTATGCCATGAGTGTTGGTATTTCAGAAACTTTTCTTGATGATGTGCCAGGTTCATATGAGGATATAGTAACAAGGGATGATAAAGAGCAGTGGGATGGTGCTATAAGAGAGGAATTAAATGCTCTTGAGTTGAATAAAACTTGGACTGTTACAAATCTGCCTGTAGGTAAATCATGTTTGCCTTGCAAGTGGGTATTTTGCAAGAAAACTAATCAGGAAGGAAACATAAAGTACAAAGCAAGATTAGTTGTAAAAGGATGTTTTCAAAAGCAAGGTATTCATTTTGGTGAAACATATGCTCCTGTAGCACATCTTGTCACTGTTCGAATTTTGCGGGCCATAATTAATGCAAAGAACCTTTTTTCTCTACAACTAGATGTAAAAAATGCATTTTTGCATGGTACTGTTGATGAAGAAATATATATGTTTCCACCTCATGGTTCTCATATACAGCCTCCTTTGGTCTGTAAACTTGAAAGGAGTTTTTATATATGGATTGAAACAATCTCCAAAGGCTTGGAATGACCGTTTTATTTGTTTCATAAATAAATTAGGATTTAGACATTGCACCAGGGATGAATGTCTGTACTCTTACAGTAGTAATTCTGCCATGGTGTACCTGCTAATTTATGTTGATGATATAGTTTTAACAGGAAACAACATGAAAGTTTTGACTGAAGTTAAAGCCAAACTTATGTCAGAATTTAGAGTCACTGATCTTGGACCTCTTGTTTATTACCTTGGAATTAAAATTGAAAGAACAAGAGAAGGAATGTTTCTAAGCCAATTGGCCTATTTAGAGAAATTGTTGAATCGCTTTAACATGAGTGACTGTTATCCAAGTGATACACCTTTAAAACTTAGTGAAGACTGAAATGCATGTAATGATCAGCCCTGTATATTACAGGAAAAACCTTATAAGGAACTTATTGGTTGCTTAATGTATATCATGCTTACTACTAGACCTTATATAATTGTGTTTCTGTTAACTTGTTCAGTCGTTATCAATTGTGCTACGATAAATCACTGGGAGGGCTTGATGCGTGTGCTAAGATATATTAAGAGTACTATTAATTTAAGATTACTTTATCCAAAATGTAATGCTGATGTGTTATGTGGCTATGCTGATGGCGAGGATATAGAAAATCAACCTCTGGGTATATGTTTCAAGTTTTTGACTGTCTTGTTTCATGGAATACCAAGAAGCAATCTATTGTTGCTAGATCCACTCATGAATCTGAACATTATAGCACTAAGTGAAGCATGCAGTGAATTTTTGTGGGTTGATTCAATACTAAGGGATCTGTTTATTCATCCTCAATATCCAGTCTCTATCTACGAAGACAATCAGGCATGCATTCATTCAATTCAAAAGTGTGAAAAGAAAAAGGTTATGTGTTGACATCAGGTATCATTTTGTAAGGGATTTGTTTCTGAAGAATGCCATTGATGTAAAATATATTTCTAGCAAATACCAAAAGGCTGATATATTCACTACGTTTACCAATCGATCTCAGATCGATCTGACTGGCTCAGCTCGGTATGGTAAACGGAGCGCGCTGGCCAGATCTATCACTACGTTTACCAATCGATCTCAGATCGATCTGACTGGCTCAGCTCGGTATGGTAAACGGAGCGCGCTGGCCAGATCGATCTGAGAAGCGAGCCGAGTCAGTCCGCTTTCCCTAACCGGTCTGAGATCTCAGATCGATCCGAAGAGGCCGGAGCGTGGCGCTCATCGTTCTTCTTTTGGTTGCCGATGGTAAACAAAATATAATCGATATCATTTACGGCGTGACTTGTTGCAAGAAGGGAAAGGAGAGAAGTGTGCGGCTGAAATATGCAAGAAATCTCAAAATAATTCAAACTACTGAAATCGATAGTTCAATATCGATATTTTCAGACCGTGTTGGTAAACCAGGCGATCTCAGTCAGCTCCCTGCTGAACTTTCAGATCGGTCTGAACTCAGACCGATCTGAGATCGATTGGTAAACGTAGTGTATCTGAGAAGCGAGCCGAGTCAGCCCGCTTTCCCTAACCGGTCTGAGATCTCAGATCGATCCGAAGAGGCCGGAGCGTTGCGTTCATCGTTCTTCTTTTGGTTGCCGATGGCAAACAAAATATAATCGATATCATTTACGGCGTGACTTGTTGCAAGAAGGGAAAGGAGAGAAGTGTGCGGCTGAAATAAGCAAGAAATCTCAAAATAATTCAAACTACTGAAATCGATAGTTCAATATCGATATTTTCAGACCGTGTTGGTATACCAGGCGAACAGAGTCAGCTCCGTGCTGAACTTTCAGATCGGTCTGAACTCAGACCGATCTGAGATCGATTGGTAAACGTAGTGAATGTCTAAAGGTTTAACTACTCCTGTATTTATATTTCTTAGAAAACTTTTGAATCTTTTGTAAAATTCAATATTATGTCTATTATATTGAGAAATTGAGGCAGAGTGTTAAGTGCAAGAACCTTATAAGTAAGTAAGGTTCTTGGAATTAAATGAATGACAAATTCTCATACTTATGTTTCTCTTTTGTTACTTTCATTTGTTTTTTCAACTTCAAATATCCCATTGTTAAAACCGTCTGTAAGTCAGTCGAGATTAAACCGTTGTAGAAGAACGTTGCCTTTAATAATTAACAGTTTTTCTCATTTTTTTATGAGGGATAGATGAAAGATATTTGTCATCATAGACTACGTGGCAATGGATTTTGGCGTCGTCAAAATTAATGCGGTGAGCGTGATCGAGGCCCACTGGGGCTGATTTGTCGGTTTGGTAGCACCTGAATTATTGAAAAAAATCAATAAAAAGCTGGCTAAAACCCAAAAAGTGTACCCTAAGGAAGATGCGGAGATGAGCGAGTTGCTATCGGCTATAGTTACCCGGTGCCACACCCGAGAAGGCTTCATTCATACATATGTGGAGTGTTCACCTAGTTTGCCTTTTTTGGCTCTTTTTAATTTGTTACGCTGAAGTCGTCTATCATTTGCGATTTTCCATCCAGACATTCCAAGACTGATACTACTAATCTGAAAACTGATGCTACTAATACTGAAATTCAATTTCGCTCAATTTCGCAAGCGTTTCTGGGATTTATCGTAACCTGCGGAGCTGAGGCCCTCTGTTGGTAGCAATATAATCCACGTCACCAGGGCACTTGCGGACTGACATGCCGGAAAGCTGAGGCGTACCCGATTTTGTTTATTAAGCGACATTTAAGGACCTCAACCAGGAAAATGGTAAATGATTCGTATGTATTTGTAAAGCCATCTTCTGTCCTTAATTCACTGTTGTTATTACGCCTCTTGCTTCAAGGTAGTTTCCATATCTTAAAGAATAACATTCTCTTCAAAGTGATAATTTTTACACAAGTCATTCATACGTGTTTTTCATCATCTTCGTTCCGTGTTTTAAAGTGGGCTATGTTTAAATCCCCTTTGCCTCTGTGGGCCGTTTGAATTGTAAATGTCTAATCGGAGCTAATTTGGTTTTTATGATGATGCTTTTCTAATTGTCTTCGCGAATGTTGTGCTCTTATGTAAATATGTTTTAGGTCCTCATCGCAGCCGCAGTTTGCACCAAAGCTGGGAAAGGTAAGTTCGCTTTGGTACTTTTTCACATCAAGGCAGGAAATTTTGCAAATTTGTGTCATAACACCTATCATGGTTGTTATTGCTTCACAGCTATAGTATCTCGCCAGTTCGTAGAGATGACTAAAGCCAGAATCGAGGGTTTACTTGCTGCGTTCCCTAAGTTAATGTCAACTGGAAAGCAGCATACTTTTGTGGAAACAGAGTCTGTGAGATATGTATACCAACCTTTGGAGAAGTTGTACATGCTTCTTATAACTACAAAAGCCAGTAATATCTTGGAAGACCTGGAGACACTGCGCTTGTTCAGCCGTGTGGTAAGTACCTGATCAATCCATTAACGTGCACGTATGTCCCAATTAATAAATGTTTTAAGCTAATGTCGTGCCGTTAATAGATTCCAGAGTATTGCCGCAGCATGGAAGAGTCCGAAATCGTAGAAAATGCCTTCAACCTTATATTTGCATTTGATGAAATAGTGGCATTGGGTTATCGTGAGAGTGTAAATCTAGCTCAAATAAGGACGTTTGTGGAAATGGACTCACACGAAGAAAAAGTATATCAAGCTGTGAGGATGGTAAGCTGTCATTGTCAGATGTGGACTGATCTATTGGTGTTGACGCTATATTATTTTCTAATGCACGATTTATTTGAACCGTTACAGACGCAGGAGCGTGAAGCTAAGAATAAAATGCGAGAGAAGGCGAAGGAGTTGCAGCGGCAGAGGATGGAAGCGGCCAAGAAGGGAGGTGTGGCGATGGTCGGCGGAGGCATAGTGGGCAAGAGCGGTGGAGTCGGACAAGGTTTCGGAGGTGTCGGGTTTGGCAGCAACACAGGCTTCGTCCCATCGCCCGTCGTTGGAGACTTAGCCAATTCACAATCAGATACGAAATCCAACTATTCTTCACTACCGTAAGTGGCTTCCCAGTTGCAGTTCCTCTCTTAATAATATAACTAAAAGTTGTGTGTGGGCCGACCGCACTATTGTCATCACGTTCGGTCCCCGTCGTTTAGAAGTGACATTAATTTTGACTGAACATGAATCTAGCTAACCTGGATTAGACAATAAATCAGGTGGAGTGTCATTTCCTTGAATCACCAATTTTGATAGGGCGATACGAATTTTCTGTGCATGTGCTGATGAATTTTTCGGTATTGGAAATTCATTTGGGTTCTCGTTTTTCACGGGTATGTGAAAATTTTCTCGGTATCATTTTCAAATTTTTACTCCATACATTATTTTTGGTTGTAATAAATGTGCATCAATGCTAGGATTGAAACTGAATTACAGAAACTTATTTTGTGAATTGATTTACATTTTCAGTACACAGTCTACTCCGTACGCATGACCATTTTATCATTCATGAAATCATTGAACCAGGAGACCTATTCTGAATGAAAATAAGGCCGAGCTATTCGTCAGAATAGCGCGAAAAGTGGCTATTTTCACGATTATGGAGACCCAATGGCTATTCGGTATTCTCAATGATGAAATAGCCACCGGAAGTGGCTATTCTAAATATGACAACAGCGCGGTGGCTATTCGGTATTCTGAACGGTGGATAGCACCGGTGAGGGTCGAATTATTATTGCCCGATCTTTGATACCGGGCTATTCTCAATAGCTCGACCCTATCTCACGTACGGCGGAGAGGGAAAATGACACTTCTCCGGCTTGACACATTACTATTTCAAAATAAATGGGCAAACTTGGCATGATGACTGACATGGATTTCATGGCAATACGTTAGTTTGAACTGAGCGAAAAAGACGTTCAGGCTGGTGTGACGAAAGCGGACATTAACCACGATAGTTTTAGAGTGTGACTCCGCTAAAATCAAAGATATTTCCAAGCATATACGTACCCACAAGTATACGAGGGTTTAATTTAAAACAGCACGCTATATTTATCCAAACTTCATTCGCTTTGACGAATCGTAATTGTAAACTTAAGTAAAAATCAACTCAAACAAGTGCAATTTCACCCCATGAAAATGGTAAAAATTCACTTAAAACGGGTTCTTCAAAATAATGCATTAAGTTGTCATTACCCACTAAAACCTTAGTTGTTTACGTAATAGCTAACTTTCAACCATTATAAAGGCAGTAACATTGTTTCTGCATCATTTCAATGGAGACCGATATATTTACGATGAGAGAACTATCGTCTATCTGCCCTTCTGTTGCGGATTATTTCCCATTATGAATTGAACGTATTTTAATTGCTACTGGTCACACGATAACATTATAATATACAATACAATAATTTCATACTCCGTAATGCAATTTCCCAGCACAAAGGCATGTTTCCCATCGCTTATTCCTGCTTATAGGGAAGACGAACACTACAAAAATCTGGGTTATAATTTTGGAATTTCCCAAGCATATGTATGAACATATATACTAGGGTTAAATTAAAAAGAGCACACCACTTTCGTGTATCGTAATGGCAAACTTATGTAAACATCAACAACAAGTCCAATAACATCACGTACCTACATGGGGCCTTCTTCAGGGAAATTAATTCATAAACTTTTCATTACCGACAAAAACCTCAGGTGTTTACTAAGCAGCCAATCCTCAACAATTATAAAGACACTAAAATTATTTCTGTATCATTTCAACTGAGACCGATATTAACATTTTTCTATGCCCATCTCTCGCTTACATTTACCGTCGTGTCAATGCCACTACTAACTTTAAGCAGCTCCCAGGCCATTACTACCAGTTGAATAAGAAATATAGACTATAATAACATGTATTACAATAATGATAGTTCTCGACCGAAGGACTACTGGCGATACTTGCATGTCAAAACAGCCAGTCACAAAAATACAAATGTCAACATGAGATATACGACTCGCTGATAGCATAATAAGGTTCACTACTATCACAAAATTGGCAAAGGGAAAGAGGAAACTCCAAACATTATTTAATACTTTGGATCGCAGGCATTATTTACATAAATAACTTTAAAAATGTTATGTTAAAATCTTATTACAGCAGAAGACTCACAATAGCATTCACCGCTCCTCCATAATATCATCGTAAGTCATGCGGAATACATTTCTTCAAGCTTGTTAGTTAAATGTTATAGCTAATAATACATAAAAAGTATTATATTTATAATTTTATCTATTTAAGACGTAAAATAATTCATAGATTATAAGAGGGAATGATCGTGATCGAGGTGGCCATGTTGAAAGCAGTTCCAGCTGTATATGTAAACAATGCTTGCCATTGGTTGCCGGAATTTCTGCTTACTGTTCCTCTAGCCTCATACCGGAAGGGGCGGTACCTATTATAGCCACTCGGAACCGGGCAATTTATTGCTCGGCTCGATTCAGAATACGGTCGTGAGCTATAATGAGGTGTGGAATAGCTCAATCGTGGAATAGCGCGCTCAGATCCAGAATAGGGCTCCAGAAAGTTTATGTAATGTTAAAAATGACAATGATCATCTGATAGCATGTGTGAGAAGTGTGTCTTATCAGTACTGACACGAGGCATGATACGAGGACTGTCTTTTTTCTCAGTTTGTATAGTGTGATGAAATACCTCAAAATGATTACACACAACATGGGCGATACCAAGACATTTCTAATTTCAATATCGCTTTACCTAAAACTTTTTCATAGCAAAATACAGGATGAATAGCTCATTGTATTTTTTATTATTGAATACCTTTTACATGAAATAATATTGGACGTATCATAGGATACAGATTGTGTTGCATATTGCAATAAATATTAACGCATATCACTTTATTGGTACCTTGTATCTCATGATTTACTGATATTGAATGTTGCATTATGGGTCATTCCATGTCAATCCAACCACAAAAATGAGGTTTTGACACCCACCGACTCAGATTTTGATGAAACTTGGTACATATCATCCCTTCACTAATTTGAGAGGCAGCTACAAATTTTATTTATTTACCTCCAGTAGTTTTTCAGTGACAGCCTCTTAAACTTCAACCAAGTTCTCAATTTCTTCCATTCAGGAGGCTCGCCTCTCAAGGTGTACTATTTTACTAAAAAAAATTATCTCACTCCTTTGCGGATCAATTCTCCAGATATTTGCTAGCTATGACCTCAAGAGTATGAGGATTTCTGGAAAAAATATCATGGGCCCTTAAATTGTCTTTTGCAGTAAAGTAAGTCCCCGACTTACGTGGTTAATTCGTCCTAAAAATTTCTGCGTAAGTTGAAATCCGCGGAAGTCGAAACACAACAACTTCCCTATCCATTGTTGTGACATTAGCAGTGCCGCTGCTTTTACTGCGATTGGCGGCAATCGGCGACGGTTACAGAAAACGCCATCCTTCGAGAGGCCGTTCAGTTATCATAATACGACAATTCCGAGAGTAACACATCCAATCTTTATTTCACTGGAAATTTAAGTTTAAAATAAGTACAATTACACAAAACATGAATAAATTGAAAATTTGTAAAATTATCATACTCATGTGAATGCCTGTTCATAATTGGAATAGTTCTTAATAAATACCTACGTATTTAGCTGAAACGATTTTAATGATTTTATGAGACAACTTTCTCAAACTTGATAAATAACGATCCCAATGATCTAGTCACAACGGAAATACAAGTTCGTCTTTTTGCTGCATGAACGCTTTCATTTTTTGCTGTGATGTAGAACAGGTGTCATCTATGGAGTAGATAATTAACTACATGTTGACTTACGCTGGAAGGTCAAATTACACTTTAGGTCAAAAGACGTTGATGCTGTGTAAAGGCCGAATCACCCTAGCGTTCATCGGAACGGTTAACAGGAGCGGGCGTCGGTTCGTCCAATCAAATTGTGCGATGCAGTTGTCGGTGCCGCTCCCGTGTACTGCCTTGTACTCCTCTCGGAGAACGTTCTGATAGAAGGCGTGAACGTTTCGAGTCTGTTTGTGAAAGGCAGTTGTCACTTGAAATAGACAATGGAGAGGTTATTGCTTAATCGAAGGAATCAACTAAGGAGAAGGCTGAAGTTGGTCGCTTTGCTCGTAATGATTGCAGAATATTATGACAGCATACCCGACAGCAGGATTTGGGTGCATCACTGGGTCGCTAGGCGAAAGGAAGAAAGCTGTGATCACAATTTATTCAACCATCAAACATACTTATGCTGAAAAAAATACCCAAGGACCAAAAATACCCAATTATAGGATGCTGAAAAAATACCCAAGGACGCAAAGAACAAGGAGTAATAGATGCCACAATTGTGTACCAGACCAAAACTAGAAGCAGGAATTTATACTGTAGGTACCTCAATATAGATAGGGTACCTCACATAAGATAGAGGGTACCTCACGCATGGCTGTTGCAAACACTTGATGTTTACGAAATAGACAAAGGCATTTCATCATTACTGAAACAACAGATGACACAGCAGAGAACATGGATACAAATCCAAATGCCAACAAGTTTTTGCCGAAGTAAAGAAATCAATATCTCCATAGGTATCTTCCAGGGAGATTCAATAAGCCCTATATACTTCTGCATGGCATTAAACCCCATATGGAACATTCTTTAAGAAACTAAATTAGGATTTCTAATTAACAAGAACCAGCGAGTTGATTATTAAGACATCTAATGTACATAGATGACATTATAATATATGCATAAAAAAATTAACCAATTAAAATTAAATGTAATAGAAAAATTTAGTTCAGACATTAGGTGTTTCTTTGGCATGCATCAGGCATCCCATACGGTATGTAGAAAATATAGAATGTCCATATTTGTGATTATCGTCTATATTGGTCAATATTCCAAATTGTGGTCCAAATCGGTCTATATTTTGGGGCTGGGTCTATATTTGGGCTAAAGGTAAGCTACAGTTTACGGAGCTGCTTTGTTTGCCTGCTTTGTCTGGCTCCGCACTCCGGCAGTGTGGCTGTGGTGCTCTGCGCACGTCTCTGCCCGGCAGCACGCTTGCCTGGCTGCATCTTCCCCCCTCCCTTGCCTTGAAGGTGTATGGCGGTCCGGAGGCCTTCCCCATCGACGAGAAGTTTCTGAGATTACACCAAAATGCCAATCGTAGTTATTCTATCTCGAGGGAGAAAGGAAGAAGGAAAGGGGAGGAGGCAAGAACAGGCTGAGGCAGAAATGGAAGCTAGAGAGGAAGCGCACCGGAAGTTAGATGGTGCAGAAAAGAAGATTGTTGAGGATGAAGAGCAAGTGCATGAGTTGGCGGATGTCATCAAGAACAAGAAAGCCACTCCTGCTACTCTTTGCAGTGACGCCAATAAATGTTTGTCAAAAGCAATAAAGGCCCAAAATTTAACTGAAATTGTAGCATCGCAAGCCATTCTGGAGGACACATTAACTAGTGAAAGAGAAAAACGAATAAGTCGATACTTTACAGAAGTCCGTCAACAAAAGAAAAACCCAAGTCATCCACCAGCTGCGGCCAAAAAAAAACAGACTGATGATTAGAGATTTCTCATCTTGTATTTTATTCAATTTCATATATGTATACTTTATGAATAAAATTGTTCGCATTTGCAACTATGTATGTACCTCGTTTCTCTCAATTTTCGCCGGTACTATAACCTCTAATACACTAACCAGACGAAGCTTTTAAGAATATAATGCATAATTTTGCGTAATAATGCAGATTTGGTCCGATTTGCTTTGATTTTCATGTGCACCTAGTACGAGTCCGTTTTGGTCTATATTTTCATGGACTTGGGTCTATAAAGTCTATTTTTTGCCCTGAGCCTATGGGATGCCTGGTATAACATTCGTAATTGAGTTTGAAGTACTTCTAAGCTTTCGACGTGAAGTTTGTACTGGTACTTGGTCAATATTGAGACAGCTACATATGTAAATGTATTGAAATGTTTACGACTTAGGTGTATTAAAATGTACTAATCCTATTTGAATATTAATACATGTACCTATTTTTTTCATCTATTCCCACTGTCTTCACCCTATATCAGAGTATTCCCGTTCAGGTACATCCCTGATGTTGTTACTAATCATATTTCTTTCTCCAAAGTGTCTCTTCAATAGCTTGTATGCTGTTTTGGTTTTCCTCTTCATGTTTTCATTGATTTCCTCACAGCAGTTTTCTATCCAATCCTCCTTTGCCTTCTTGCATTCTCGAATGACTTGGTCCCTAAGCTTCATATAGAGGATTGCCTCACCTTTGTTTCTGGGGTTCTTATATTTTCTTCTTTCACCTACAAGTTCTGTAATCTTTGTCATAATCCATGGCTTCTTAGTCTCGGCTTTCCTATTTACAAGTTACTCCTCTGCTACATCTGCAAAAGTCCTCTTCAACTCATCCCATCTTCCTTCGGTGCCCGTTTGTCCTCCGCTCTCTAGTTTCCTATGGACGGCTGTGGAGAACCTTTCTCCGTTACCTTTTTCCACCAGCAATTTTGTGCTCCATCTTTGTACGTTTTATTATCCTCATTTTCTTATATAGAAGGCAGCTCTACATGACTACTAGGTAGTGATCACTACATTAAAACTCCCATACAACGAATTTGTTGGGACCGAAATCATGACTTCGATGTAGGGGGTTTTCGATGTATGGAGGTGGTGTGCGGGTTGCGTCTCCACAGGGGCACCCAAGTGGTCCGCGTGCTTTACGATGCAAGTCGAGTAAATATCTCAATATTGCTTTATTCACCATTAAAACCAATTCACCATTCACCAAGAGTGATGATAAACAATTTTTGTTTTTTACCATCAAATACCGTGGCTATCACCGCGTTATTTTCAATCTGCGTATTTCTAATTGAAATTACTGTTTTTTTCGTCGATTCTGCTCTACGCCTCATCGCTTACTTTAGTTACGGTCTGAAAGTAAAGGAGCGCCAAAATTAATGCCTAGGGATTACGTATTTTAAAGTGCTCCATAATTTTTCTGAGTATCTAGTCGATATTATTCTTAGAGTGCAATAATTTAAGTCAATATCAATTGGCAGTTTTATGCAGCAATTTTGCTTGAAAGAGCACATATTGCCATTTAGACTTCCGAAATAACACGCACTGTTGGAATCCCATTGAAATACCGGTAAATATCTATGTTCGTGACCAGAATATACTAGATATCGATAAACGACGATGGAATTTAGGTGGGGCGAGTTAGTTACCACGAGTAAAAACGTGGCAGTCGGCAATGCATTGAGGTCACAATGGCAATCTCAGATGATAATGCATTGACGATGTCGTTAACGCGTGTAAGAGGCGCACCCCTCTTTTTATGCGTCGGAGATGAAGAAAACATTTTGGAGCTTTTTTCTCCTATTGTGAGGTGTTGCGGGCCAAACTTCGAATTTTCGGCCATTATCAAAGCCGCTTGCGATATTCTTTTATAATTTACGCGGCATTTTTCATAGGCATGTATGGACCTCGGAGGCAAGTTTTCACTTGTAGCCTAGGCCCTACAATGCTTGCATTGTTTATTGTCCTTTGGAGTGAGTGGAGTAATTGATATTCATTAAAACAAAACAAATTCGACCTCGCTACAATTCGTTTTTAGTTGGTAAGTGCGGACAGTCGCACCGAGCTCTGATTTATAAATCCGAATCCCCCCACCGTTTTCCTAATACACAAATCATAGTCGCTGTAAGTCGCCTTTTAAAATGTGGTTAACTTTTACAAATTATATTTTGCTGTAAACGATGACGAGTGGGAATGCAAACACGTTAAATGCAAAATACCCAAGCGTCAGCCGCGTAAAAAACGAACATAAGACATCAAAACTTGAAAAAAATCAAACTTTGAAAGAAATCATAACTGTCTATGGAATTTAAAGCATTTTTTATTTCAATGTGGTCCAACAAAAATCTTCAATGAATGACAAATTTAAAAAAATTCATGATTTACATAAAAACGGCTGACTTACTAGTGAGACGGGCGTCGCAGTACGACAGCACGCGCGCGCATGTCCTGTCACAGCTCGTAGATTTTCCCCGAAAAGACCTTCTGTCCCTTCCTTCATCTTCTAATGCACGATTCCGGCACATCATGCCTTAGTCCGGCATCGCTATTTCCTACTTCCTCAGCGTCTTTGATGACTTAAAGCACTTTAATTTTTTCAACTACCGTGAAAGACCACAACTTTTTGCCCTTGTTCATTTTAGAACAACACTGACCTATGCTGACGCATGCACAAATGTTAATATTCACAGAATTCTCTGTTGAGCTTAAGGCAGGTGCATACAGTTGAGTCACTCAAAGTTGTCCGGTGACAGAAAATGAGAAAGTTAGGGGGGTGGAAAATTCCAGTGCTTGCACTTGTCGCACGGCCAATCGCTGTCCCCCAATTGCACCCCACACCCTTGCCTTGTCATACAACAAGTTTTTCAAGTTATTAGGCAACTGCGTCCCCCGTAAACAAGCGAGCGAATGATACCATCCCCTTGATGACTCACGCTAAGCACCAAGGTCACTCAGCTCTCCAGGGACTTGCCTCGGCCACGATATTAGAGGCGCGGCGGTAGGCGAGTGAAAGAGTGGCAACGCTGATTTTTATGTTCCTAATGTTTGACATGGAACACACTCGAACCCAGCCATGATAGACGTGAGCAGCATAGGTGCCGCTCGCCGCCAATCCCAGATATTAAATTTTTCTTGTGCCGTTCTACTCATTCTGTGGCAAAATTTCGGCCGAGAACGTTGTCTTCTGACAGTATGTACTGCCATTTCTGATTCTGAAGTTCATCTACATCTACGATGTAGCGTGCAAGCCACCACTAGGGTGTGTGGCCCGGGGTGATTCCAAACCAGGCATGCAGCACTCGTCCCAGAACAAATCAGGACCTCGCACGCTCCCCCTGGCCCTAGGCGTAGGCCAAAAGCAGTCAGGAGAACAGTGCGCAGTCCAACCGGAAACTGGGAGAGTGATACGTAAATGAACATACAAACTTATCTTAGGTCGAATATAATAAACTTATCTTAGGTCGAATCACTGCTCGTTTCGTGGACACTACCGCCCTGCCGCGATACTGCTCTGCCGCCCGCCGCTCATATCGTGACCGAGGCTCGAATGCTGGCAGATAAAAAAATTCGTGTAAGAGACGCACCCTCATTTTCGGCTGCGATTTCTGGGAAAAAAGGTATCCTCAAGCAACCGAGCAAATATTAGGGTGATCTCGAGGAAACGCACCACTTGCCGGTTAACAGACCACATCCATCAAGGTTAAGACGGCAATAGCAATATTTGGATAGAGTAGAGAGGTTACTCCAGATTTTCCTTTGGGATGGGGACAGAGTAGATAAAAATTCGCTCTCATTGGTTGAACAGCATCGTGTTCGATTCCCGTCAGCGACAAATTTTTCATGCTTATTTTCTTGCCGTGGCATTCTATGTTAAAATCTAATTTTTACTATTCTATTCAAAATTTATGTTTAACGAGTGGAAATATTTTTTTTCGCGAATACCATAGGGCTTATTTTTTTCTTTCCCGTGAAATATTTTTGTTTCCCCATTATTTCACCACGCAAACTTGATTTGTTCCTTCATTTGCAAGACCCCCGGTTGATATAATTATACAATAATGAAAATTTTCTGCAAGAGGTCACTCTCGCCATTTATAACACGAGCCTTTCTCGGCGAGCCTAATTACAATGTATTTATTTGTATGTCTTTAGATCGTGAAATGGTGATTCGATTACAGAAATTAGTAGATAAGCCGATCACATTTTCCCCTCCTTTTTTCAATTCACGACAAAACAAGAAAATGGGGATCTTTGATCGTGGGTCTTATAAATAATGATGTAACAATTATTTTGACTATTGTATAATTATGATATCAACAGGTGGTCTTACAAATGAAGTTTGGGTGGTGAAAGAATGGGGAAACAAAGAAATTACGTTGACTTCGCGGGAAAGAAAAAAAAATAAGCCCTATGATATTCGGGAAAAAAAATATTTCCAATCGTTAAAAATAAATTTTGAATAGAATAGTAAAAATTAGATGTTAACATAGAATTCCACGAAGGAAAAACAAAGAAAATAAACATGAAAAAATTTATCGCCGACGGGAATGAACACGGTCCACAAGCAGGTGGACAGTCTTACGATAACCGATAACCGTCCACATGCCTCCCAAAATAAAATCCGATACCGAAAGGTAATTTGAAAGCATTTTAGAGGAAAACATGGAGCTCCTCCCATTCACCGGGTCCCGGGAATGTAACCCAATACGGAAAAGTAATCTGATACAATTTAAAAAGGGAAAATTGAGCTCCATCCTCACCACCTGCACCTTCACAAATGAGGTGGGGTCGATGAGTGAGAGGGGTGGATGAGTAATGTACCAAGAAGGGAGGGGGGGGAATACCAGTCAGTGCCAGCCAGCCGTAACACAATACAGAAAGATACTCTGTCAAGATCAGTTCAGGGGGGCTATTCTCTATCTCGAAGCTACCGATTTAGTAGCTTCGAATAAGCTACCATAATTGGCTACCAACCGTATTCTCTAACTCACGGGAGCTTTCTTAAGAACGTAATAGGAAGTGGAGAGAGGTTAGGCGAAAGGCAGGTATGTGAACATTTTAAAATCAAATCCGCGGAATCTTCATTTCTGGTGACGTCATTCTTAGAACCAATGGGAAAGCTCGTCTCAATGTTTTTCCGTGGATAAAACTGGTGAAACCTGAAAAGGCCGTTTTAGACGGTGAAGATGTTCGTGCATTGTTTTTAGCGAAAAATTCCACGCATTAAAAATCATGCGAGCAAAATTCTAAAATGTTTTATTTTTGCTCACATAATCTCGTGAATACGTAAACATGACGTCCATCTTGGCTATTTTGATCAATTGAAATAAGATTGTTCGTAAATATATTCGGGAATTAGGGTTCATGTCGATGATATGATTCAATATTATTCGTGCTATTTGCTTTCGTCAATTACTAGTTGCTTCAAATCATTTATATAATATACGAAGATGAAGCTTTCAAAAGAAATGCGAAGGTGATTCACGCTACCACGGCCCAATAAGTATCCCATTATGGGCTGGAATCACGTTACTTACCGAAGGTAAATATGGCTTTCCATCACTCCAGTTAATATCTTTTTGTGAAAAATCCTGCAAATGGCGAAAATGACAAAGTAACCCAGTGAAAGTGATAGGAATCCGCATTTAGTAAATGTAAGAAACTTACCCGTGCGTTGGATAATTGTAGATAGATAAGCATTATAAAATGACCAATGTTTAAGCAGGGTATTCGGAGGCCGCGCTTCGTGAGGTTACCGTGGGAGCTTATTGGGGCTACGGAAGTAGCTTCGTGACATTTACAGAATACGGGTGGGAGCCTAATAAGATACCGGTAGCTTCTGCTTGCACTTTCTCCGGTAGCTTCTATGATAGAGAATACCGATGGGAGCAAGTAGCTCATTGAAGCATCTTTCCGCCAGAAAGCTCCGATGCTTGGAGTTAGAGAATAGGCCCTCAGAAATCTCAGATTACCTTTCTGTATTGGGTTACGGCTGGCGGGCTGGCACTGATATTCCCCCCTCCCCTCTTGGTGCATTACTCATCCACCCAACTATCACCCGGCTCAGGTAACGCGGAGCTGAGCTTTGGCTTCCCTTGCACCTTTCTTATTGTGGGAACCGTCAGAGTTGACAGTTCCCAACATAAGAAACGTGTAAACGAGCCTTCACCGAGCCAGAGCGTCAAGTTTCCTTCATGCCCTCTGCTCTGTAGGTCTCGGATGGGAACATTTTCGAAGCCCGGAGCGGAAGGGTTAAGACGCAGTACTCCCCGCTGCAGTTCTACTTCCTGCTTATTACGTAAATGTCTACGGAAAAATTACCTGTAAATGAAGAATGCTACGTTTTTTTTCTCAATAATTCGTTCTAGAGGGGCACTTTTCATGTTTTGGGCCCAAGCGCAGACTTCGATGTACGGAGTTTTCGTAGTTAGAGAGGTTCGTTATGGGAGGTTTTTAGCGTGCATTGTCCATTGGAAGGGTCCGGGACCGGGCCAATGACTTCGAAATAGGGAGTTTTCCTTAAAATTTCGCTGTATGGGTGTTCGTTGTATGGGGGTTTTACTGTATTTATATCTGCCCCAGGATAGCTCTTGCACTGCTTCTCATGGTTCTTATAACTCACCCTGACAAGTATGTAGTTGAATTGGTACCTGGCCCTATCCCTTGGCATCTCCCATGTGTCCCTTCTTCACCGACATTGGCTCAAAGAGAGTGTTTGGTACAACCATGTTCTTCTCATTGGAGAACTCCACTTGTCTTTCTCCTTTGGCGCTTTCCCTGTCCAAAATTTCCTACGCTGCCTTCCTCTTTAGTTCACGTTTGACGCTCCTAAGTCACCATATTTATGTTCTGATGAACAAAATAATATAGTCGTTTACGGCAACTTCTTATTTTCTTATTACAATCTGTAGAATAAATTAAAACTCTTTGGCTCAAACATTTGTCCCTTTCCTGGGATTTTCCTCGTTACCTCTTAATCACCCGATAAGTAGTAGCAAATATGGCATTCATTGATCATCGCTAGGGATAGGAATTTTTTGGTGGTTTGAGAGGGAGAAAAGCAGTACTTTGAAATTAGGAATTCGGTACTTTCAACAAGACATTTCGGTGTTTTCACAGTGACCACAAATTTATATATATACACATAAAATACTGATTATTTCAAAGTCTAGAAAAGGGTCACTTATACTTTAGTTTAACCCAATATGATCTGAGTTATTATGTGACACTTCCCCTTTTGGCCATGTTATGACTGAAGACAATCACCTCGGTGGCGGAACCTGGAAAAGTGGCACTATATTTAAAAAAAAATTTAATACATTTCGTTTATTGACATGTAACTTTAGAGAATTTCCAGTCTTGTGAAAGTTTGCTGCAGTTACGTGCTCCAAAGATTTTAAATGTTTTCCAATTGAGTCTTTCCCAAGCAACTTGACAGTTGTAGAATATGTACATGACCGTACTTTTATCGATACAATAAAATCCATCTTTTTGATACTGGAAGGCCCTGTCTCTTGCACTTAATTTGGCATTCGGCATCTCAATAACTCTTCAAAATCACTTGAAAGCACAGAAACCAGGAATAAAACTAGGATACTTAACAGTTGTCACTGGAAAACAAACAGTCATTTGACGGAAATGGCCAAAATATAGAGATTCAAACAATAAAATCAATCTTGGTGCCACGCAATAAATATGTCAACAATTATATTGATGTAATAGTTGGCCTTGATTGGTGCTTTAAAGCCAGCTACCCTTTAACCATTGCAATGGAACGACCCCATTGCAATAAGGTCGTTCACTATGATGCGAAATTGCAATTTCATTCACGAATTCGGTAGATGGATTGGAAAATAGATTTTCGGTGGAGACAAAATTCTTCTATATTCAGCCACTCACTCTTAAATCAAAAACAAAAATTTGCGAAACTTACCGCCCACTCAAAAAGTTCATCAGAGATCCAGTTCAGTTACTAATTCGCTCGCTGGAAAGCGAGGGAAGGGGAATGCTGCATAGCGCCCAGCGTGATTGGATGGAGCAGCATGTGACTTCAAAACATTTCATGTTGGTTCTTTTACGTGAAAGGGTTAAAAACCCCGATTTTTCTCCGTCGATAATTCGAAAAGCAGGCGACTGATCAAAAAACGGAAAAATACATATCTCTTTATTTTTGAAACTCTTTCAGAATTGGTATTTAAAAAGCTCTTGGTGAACAACCCCATTGAAATGAAACAACTCAAAGCGGCTATTCATGCATGCGCAGTCCGTCTCGTTTTCAAATCCGTAGTAGAGTGTAGTGAACAAATCAGAACAAAATAAAAAAAAATGGAAAAATACATATCTCCTTAGCTTTCAAACTATAATTAGCATTTAAAATCTCTTGGTGAACGATTCCATAGATATGAAACAACTCAAAGTGGCTATTTACGCATGCGCAGTCCGTCTCATCTTCAAATCCGTATTAGTGTTATGAACAAATCAGACCAAAATAAAAAATCGGAAAAATGTCTCTCTTCAGTTTTCAAACTATAATTGGCATTAAAAAACTCTTAACGAATAAGCCCATTGAAATGAAACAACTCAAAGTGGCTATTCATGTATGCGCAGTCGGTCTCGTTTTCAAATCCGTAGTAGAGTGCAATGAACAAATCAGAGCAAAATAAAAAAAATCGGAAAAATACGTACCTATCTCTTTAGTTTTCAAACTAAATTAGCATTTTAAATCTCTTGGTGAACGATTCCTTTGAAATGAAACAACTCAAAGCGGCTATTCACGCATGCGCAGTCCGTCTAATCTTCAAATCCGTAGTAGACTGTTATGTACAAAGCAGACCAAAATAAAAAATCGGAAAAATACGTGTCTCCTTAGTTTTCAAACTATAATTGGCATTAAAAAACTCTTGGTGAACAAGCCCATTGAAATGAAACAACTCAAAGTGGCTATTCACACATGCGCAGTCCGTCGTCGTCTTCAAATCTGTAGCACAGGGATTTCCAAACTACGTACCGCGGAAGGCTAATGGGTGTTCCGAGTAACCTATTTGGCTTTATATGCTGCAACCTAAATGCAATGGTTTAATTTATGTGAAGTCCACAAGGTGTTCTGTTAAAATTTCAGGATTTACCAAGTGTTCCATCGCAGGAAAAGTTTGGGAAACCCTGCTGTGGCAGATTACTTTGAATAAATGCGCATATTGCTTTTCCTTTGTTCGACTCACCTCGGAGCGGAGAGTCACCGATCATAAATGCCGATAGCTGTTTATTCCATTAATTGTACATAGAAAGCACCGCAGCGTGACGAGCTGAGTATTGCCGGTTATCGCCGTAAATCGAAAGCACCCGATGTCATCCTCCCGCGATTGTTATCGTAATACCGGTTACGCTACGATGAACAGCAAACTTCCGCATACCCCAGGAATATTTACACGGTTGTACGTTTCAATCGAAATGAGATCATTTGTTTGCAATTTTAATGTTTTTCTTGTGTTTGAAATGTACTTTCAACCATTTTCTCATAAAAAATGAAAATTCGCGTTTTGGGGCACAATTCGCGACACTTCGCGAGTTCAAAAGTCATTTCCCCAGTCAGTATGGAGTATGTTGTAACTAATTACCACTCCCAGGACATTTTTTGTCAAATTTGCAAAATTCGCGATCGTGAAATTTTCCTATCCCTAATCATCGCCGATGAAATTCGACTCACCCACAAGGGAAGTGACATGCAACTGAACTTTTCAAGGAAGTTCTAACTTTATGATTGGAATATATATAGATTTTTGACTCATGCTGGTTTTGTCGGGCAATTGCAGATTTTCATATTTCTCTAATTTAAAAGCGAACACATTGGCAGACAAAGAAACATTTCACTGTACGTATGTGTGGATGTATTTCAGGAGAACTACGAACATCGTACAATTTTTATCCGCCTGCTAGTAATGGACCGGATACTAGTTCATTACCAATACATATTGCCTTTTCTCCCCCTTTAATGTATCAAATAGAAAATGTATAGAAACTGAGTGCTGATATAACTGGGGATAAATGAAAGTTCACGGGAAAAACCCAGTAATTTTATTTCTGCCACTGAGTTGTTGCTGTCCAGTGGAGTGGGTGTATGTTGCTTATTCTCTCTGCTTTTGAGCGGAGCCATGACGCAAGTGCTCCACTCTGGGGTGGTGATAAGAGGTGCTCCCCTCTGCAGTGGAGCACTTAGTTTCCTATTGTCGTCGCTCCACTTCGGCAGTGGAGTCGGACTCTAGGTCGTTGTTTAAGATACTGCCATGGTATGTGGCTTGTGTGATAGCTTCTTAATGTGTGTAAAGTTATTTTTGATTGCTTTTTAATGTAATATTGACCAGATTCTTAACTTGTTAAGGGTACTATTTTTCTAATATCAAGTGTTTAAATTTTCTTTCAGGAAGACTAATTCTTCACTCTCTACTAAAGCTATGAAGCTGGGAGGAAAATTTCGTGATGTGGAAAGTTTTGTTGATCAGTTGAAATCCGAGGGAGAAGTTGTTGGTGGTATCAACGCCAATGTTGTGGGGAATAATGTTGGGAAAACTCCAATCATATCATCCAAAATGCCACCATCGAATGAGATGATGGAAGAGTGAGTATTAACAACTTAAGGGAAATCCGAATGGAATCCCTGAGATTTTGTTTTCTTTTCAGATGATGTTATTTATAATGTTGCCTTAGATTGAGGATTGAACATCCAGGTCTTGAAGTACTGGCGTTATTTGAACAAAGCATTGGTTTTCAATGTGGTATTTCCAATTCCTTAAATAATAGACATGATACATTTAAAGACGTCACTTCTAGTACTACATTTTAGAAAAATGTGGTAAACTTAATCCATTCCAAAAAAATTCTTAGGACTAAGCTAAGTTTCCAAAGGAGAAAATTTCTCTTTTATTCACTGTGCCACTTATTGCTCCCAAGTATTTTTATCACAGAATAGTGTTAAATGCGCTTAGAATCGTTAATGTCCCTATTTAATTACAAAAGTAGTGAAAATTCACCAACATGCAGGATTACTATCTGAAATTCTGATGTCGTGCGTGAATCTGTGGGAGAAGAATCATTAGCCTAATGGTGATACTGAGTTTCCCTTCCAAAATGGGTTTTAAGAAATATCCCTTCAGGAAAGATTTTTGATAATTATGACGTGTTTGCATTTACATACATATTTCTTTCAGATAAAAACACTTAGCAAGGCAGTTTTTATTGATTGGTGCTTCTAGCAAATCATGCTAACATTGAATTACATTATAAATTGTTTAACATTAATACAAGTTGCAGTATGTAAGATCTCACTCTATTTTTAAAGACTCCCTCTAATCATGCTTAAATTTAGCATGATGAAATAAATTCATTGCATCTAAATTATCATTCACTTCTGTTGTTGTCCACATTTAAAAAATCCATTCTGGTAATTGTCAAGTATTTGATCCCAAAAACTCCACTCATAAAAATGTCCCAAAAAATTTGTTTATGTAAAAAAATAATGGTGTGTTTTTGCACCTTTGGCAGTTAAAGAGTTCTTGGGTGCTGAAATAATAGTAGAATGAATTTTTTTGTCTATATTTAGTTGCATTTTTAGTCATAATAAAGATATTAATGGTTTACAATAGTTTTAAGAATATTTATGAAAGGTTACTATAGTTTTGGAATGCACAGTGATCATACATGTGGCCCTTTTATTTGTGAAAATCATGAAAACATTTTGGATCCAAGGGTGCAACACATGCACAACCTGTTTGTGTTACATGATCGCACACGATGACGTGTTTGCTCTTGCCCCTGCGTATGGAAATACCTGGAAAATATACCCTTCGGAAGAGCAGAGACACCATAACTTAAATATTTATTGCACCAGTTTATTTTTTACGAACATTTTGGGGGAGTGGTGCCCAAAATAGGGAACCTTCTGTTCATCAATTGAAAGAATATGGGAAAACATTCCAAATTGCAAAAGGTTAGAATTCAACATAGTGAAAATGGGTCTCAACTTAGCAAATTTGTCTTTCTTTTAAGTAAAGAGTTGTCAGAAAGGTGAATATTTTCCTTTATGGTTCTAGATTTACAGTAGAAACTCGAAATTACGAAGTTGACGGGACTGGAAAAATCGCCACTTCGTAATATCAAATTTCGTATGAACGAGTATCTTTCAAAAACATTGCGATGGAGCTCTTTTGTGTTTCCTTAAATTAAGATGTACTCTCGCGACGTACTTTCATGATTTACAAAGTTATAATTCATGAAAGTATATTTAAATGTGTATTCATGCCCACAGGGTGCACTCATTGTCAGTTGAACACAACTTATTTGTCGGAGTTTGATTCTTCCTATTTTCTGGATTTCCACCGCGTCGTTCCAGCTTTTTGCGGTGGAAATACCGAAAATCAGAAGAATCAACCTCCTTCCAAGCCCCGCCGAAATTTACATCACGACAACCAACTTTTCGTTCTTTTTTCCAATGAATGATTAGGCAATGAAGCATTTTTGCGCAATTTTCGTACAGTTTGGACTAACAAGGGGAGTGTCCGATAACCGGGTCGCAGATCTTGATGAAAATTGGTATGCATATAGAACTCCGAATGCTTTTCACGAATAACCCCACATATGGGCGTATATATCCAATAGTTTAAACAAAAAAGGCGTTTAAAGATTTATAGATGTTATAAAAACCGTATTTATCACCTAATGGTATCAAGGTGGTGTGGTCCAGTGGTTAGCGTACGGGGCTGCGGAGTGGAGGGTCCGCGTTCGATTCCCGTCGGTGACAAAATTTTTTATGCTTATTTTCTTTGTTTTTCCTTCGTGGAATTCTATGTTAAAATCTAGTTTTTACTTTTCTATTCCAATTTTGATTTTTTTTTGAGTGGAAATATTTTTTTCGCGAATACCATAGGGCTTAATTTTTCTTCTTTCGCCTGAAGTCAACGTAATTTCTTTGTTTCCCCATTCTTTCACCACGCAAACTTGATTTGTTCCTTCATTTGCAAGACCTCCTGTTGATATCATAATAATACAATGGTCTAAATATTTGTTACATCATTATTTAAAAGTCCCACGATCAAAGATCCCCGTTTTCTTGTTTTGCTGTGCATTGAAAAAAGGACGGGAAAATGTGATCGGCTTATCTACTAATTTCTGTGATCGAATCACCATTTCTCGATCTAAATACATACAAATAAATACATTGTAATAAGGCTCGTGTTGGCGAGTGGCGAGAGTGACCACTTGCAGAAAATATCCATGGCAGCGAAGGAAGGAACCCCTTTCCCAGCGCATCCGTTCGACCATCTAACAGTGGTTTTCCGAAGGCATTATTGGCCCTCTCTTCGACCCTTCCTCAAATCCTTTTTTTCGTCAGCATTCTTAAAGGGAGTAACCACATCACGAGGATTGGGAACCGAATGGTTTTTCAATGAAACATATGATATTAAGCATGGAATTCAAATGAATTCTGTCTAAATATTATAATTAATATAATAAATAATGAAATAATAATAAATTTACAAGGTAAATAAGTCAATCGCCAATCGACAATCTTTTTCTGTCATTGTTGGCATCTCTCCGGATGGTAGTCGAAAAAAAAACATTTAAAACACAAAAATTTAGAACACCAAGAACACCTTGTGAAACTTTGTTCACCACAATCACATTTTGTTTTCAAAATATCTTCTGGAAACAAAACTTGTTTTACATTAAAGAAAACCTGTCGCTCACTAGAGAGTCTGGAAGCAAACCATGATTTCATAAGCATTGGTCGAAACACTGGCGCGGACAACTGTTTGTGATTGAGTGCATGGATTTTTATCACTCTCGCAGAAGAGTTGTCACGATTTGAAATCGTTAGAATAAATATTTTTACTTGTCTATAGAAATAAACGTCACAGGGTTGGCAAATCGGAGTATATTTTGGCGGAATAACCTTAATTGTGCAGGTAGGTTCATTGGAGTCGTCCTTAAACCGTTCGTCGTACAGTGACTGATTCGTTTGTCCCGCCCAGGAATCGGTGAAATGAAGAAACTTTCCTTTTTTTGCGAATGGCGCCAATACCTTGTCCAAAGCATTTCATACGTGCTTGTCAAAAGTTTTCCAGATTTGGAACAAATCACAAATAGTGAGTTTCCTCTGTCGAATCTTATGTTTTTGTTTAAAACGATTTGTCCACGTCATAGAAGCGTTGAACTGAAAATCCTCGGCCAAAAATTGAGATGCTGCTGCCACAGCCCACTGTTTTACCATTCTCGTCGTCACATGCTCGCCATTTGCTCTGCATTCGCAAAAACCTGTCATAAGTCCATTTGTCGATCATATCCCACTTATCCCTCTTGGTTCCACCAGAACGGATATCTTTTTCCCAGGATTGTAGTCCTGAAGGCGTTTTAACCGTCGTGTCACACGGGAGCGAAGTGACTTCAATGACCACCGAGGATTGAGTTTAGCCACAGTAACCGCTTTAATTTTCGTTTCCAAGGGGACCCTGCGTCTTTTCTTTGGTGAAGGTCTGACGTTAACGTCACTCGAAGACGACGACTTCTCCACTCCCCCATTGTCGTCCTCCGTCGAAGGAGACGATAATTCCAAATATTCTTTCGTGCCATCGGGGTCATCTTCTCCCACTAGTTCGTCGACCGTTTCAAAATCCATCTCATCCATCATTTCCAAAATTCTGGAAAACATTTCCTCTCCAACTGCTACGGAGCGCGGGGAGGGCTCTTGATTAGCAGACTCCGAAATATATCCACCTTCACGCAGGAGAAAGTCACAATGACGGAATGCTTCAGAAAACAAGGTGAGATTTTCCTGACCATCTTCATTACTGGTAGAACTATTTCTTTCGGAAGATGTTCCAGGTACCGAATCCATTCGTAGGAGAAGCCTGAACTTTACATTATACTTTGTCATACAGATTCATTCCAAAGAAATTTCTTCATTAATTAAATTTATCACAAAATAATTCAAATTTGAGATGTGTATTGCGATTTAAAACTCAAATAGCATATCTAAATTCAATATTTTATGAAACCAAATATCCTCTCGGCAACTGAAGACTTACGACTCCGACAAGTAAAATCGCAGACGAACTACTGCTTGAGAATCACAGCTCCTTGCGGTTCAAATGTTGACGGTGAACTAAACATGCAACGAAATGCACTCTCTTTCTAACCCTGGCGAGAGTTTTTGGAGGAAGAGTCGAAAAGAGGGCAAATAATGCCTTCGGAAAACAACCGTTAGATGGTCGAACGGATGCGCTGGGAAAGGGGTTCCTTCCTTCGCTGCCATGGATATTTTCTGCAAGTGGTCACTCTCGCCACTCGCCAACACGAGCCTTATTACAATGTATTTATTTGTATGTATTTAGATCGAGAAATGGTGATTCGATCACAGAAATTAGTAGATAAGCCGATCACATTTTCCCGTCCTTTTTTCAATGCACAGCAAAACAAGAAAACGGGGATCTTTGATCGTGGGACTTATAAATAATGATGTAACAAATATTTAGACTATTGTATTATTATGATATCAACAGGAGGTCTTGCAAATGAAGGAACAAATCAAGTTTGCGTGGTGAAAGAATGGGGAAACAAAGAAATTACGTTGACTTCAGGCGAAAGAAGAAAAATTAAGCCCTATGGTATTCGCGAAAAAAATATTTCCACTCAAAAAAAAATCAAAATTGGAATAGAAAAGTAAAAACTAGATTTTAACATAGAATTCCACGAAGGAAAAACAAAGAAAATAAGCATAAAAAATTTTGTCACCGACGGGAATCGAACGCGGACCCTCCGCTTCGCAGCCCCGTACGCTAACCACCGGACCACACCACCTTGATACCATTAGATGATAAATACGGTTTTTATAACATCTATAAATCTTTAAACGCCTTTTTTGTTTAAACTATTGGATATATACGCCCATATGTGGGGTGATTCGTGAAAAGCATTCGGAGTTCTATATGCATACCAATTTTCATCAAGATCTGCGACCCGGTTATCGGACACTCCCCTTGTAAGCCTATGAAGCTTCTTAGCGCATTTTTCTATATTATTTTCTAACTGGAGAACTAGTAACTTTAGCGTTAGCGATGTATAATCATCAATAATATTGATTTATAAATACATTAAGGAAGTAAGCGACTTGCACGATCATTTGTACCAGATATTGAAGACAGTGAAAATAAGATTCTCTCGGGGATGCTATGCGATGGATGCATGTTATGTATTTTGTGCAAATACTGATATGCCCGTTAATCTCGCGAAATAACAATCATTATTCTCCCTTGGATTCATCTTATTTGTGCATGGTTATTTCCGATACGATGGAGCTGATAGAAGTGCTTATAGAAGAGTCCAGCTAAATAAGTACCTCCTTTCAAAAGTAGATTGTACATACAAGGCACGAACTTCAACGGTGAAGGCGATATAACTCCTTTTACACTTCATGCTATCACTACAAATCAATAATTTTAGTTTTCCACTCTACTATGCAAAAGCTTCATTTGTGGCTCTATTCGGATTAGGCCGTCTGCTTTTCATTCATTAAATCTCAGGATTCGTTTAGAGATTCGATATTGAACTAAAATTTGGGATATTTTTTTATATTGTTTTTCTCTGTTTTCGATCAAGCAAGGAGATTTTCGTCCGAGCATTGCAGCTCCAGGTCAGGCCATGCACCAGGCCGGAATAATGTCTTTTCCTCCTTTCCCCGTCATTGCGGGGGTTACTCCATTCACCCTCTCACAAAAACAGCAACGCGACCCATGGTCTGTATCGTGCGTCACTTATGAGGTTTATTTTCCTGGGAGTCAAGGCCAAGGGATGCACGCGAGCAATAAACATCGAATGAATCATCGGTGTTACGCCAAACTGTCACATCTTATCTTCCACCTTCTATACCTCAACCGGCTGCATCAGCGGAGAGGGATGACATGCCTTTGAAGAGTAGGGGGCTTTTACTTAAATGGCCCAAGAGGTATGGGGGGCCGGCAGAGTCAGCGTGGGACATCGCATCCTGGCCCAGTGTTGAGAGGGTGGGACGGAGAGGGCACTCGAAGGAGCCTGATCTCCTGGAGGGCCGGAACGGGGGCTTCGGTGTGAAGGTGATGGCTCATGCCCACCCTTAGAGCGGGGAGAAGGGACACAGAGGGTCGTTTGAGGGGGAAATATGATCAGTACGGGAGAGAAGGGAAGTGTTTGATAAGTTAGCCGGAAGTGAGAAAGATGATGGAGAAGAGTAAGCCGAGGTTTTGGAACAACGGAGATGAAAAGCAGGGTGAATTTTCCTGGTGGGGATTGCCGGGTGGGGGAAAAAGAATATGGGAATGTGCGGGCATTTCTAATTCGCATTTCCTTAATTTCCGATCCATTCGGGCAGTCTTATAAAAGGGAATCAGTGAGTAATAATTGAAGAATAAATATGACAAACGAATGAATGTGTATTATAAAAAAATACTTCAGCTCTTCTGTCGAGAGAATCACTCATTTCACAAAAAAAAGTTATTTGTTTTTGCACTTTGCTTCACTCCTTCGTCGCTCTCACCATGGCCTCTCATTTGGATAAATGTAAACTGAACTGGGAGTCGACGTTATTAACAACTAGGAATCGATGTAATGTATCCCGAGTGAGCAAAACTTCATTCTTATTAGGAGAAATCAGAACTTGGTCATTTTCGTTACAAGCTTGGAGATCGTGATCTAATTAAATTGCTGGGGGTTACAGCCAATAAACGGCCAACTTGTGACAGGCAATGCCTCAACTACCCTAAGATCCTGGCCAATCCGGTGTCCAGCTTCCGCACTGGGTAACAACGAACTCCCACCCACGATGTCCTCTGGGGGGTATCGTCCGATAACCCAAGGAAAGATGCAAGTGCTTCCAATTGGGCTACGATGCTGACGAGGTTTTATGCTCCCTCTCCGACAGCATGACTTTGAAGTTGGACAAGATGAAACTTTAACGTGTTTTGTCCATTTTGGAAAGAACCTTTTCGTACTGGACTAAAGAAACAAGTACTACTCGACAATGTAGTACTTTTTTCAAGCGCTTTGACGGCTTTGGTTCCTCTTCTGGAACATTCATCCAGTTTTCTGGTAAACCATCACCACGATGCATTTCAAAAGTTCCGTCAATGTCATCATTGAGATGTCCTTCAATGATATTATTGTTATCAATGTCTTCCTCATAAGTTAGAACGTCAACATCTGGTGGTATGTACAAAACTTCAGTTGCTTCATCCACAGAATCCAATGTTTCTTCAAGAGTGGCTAATGTTTCTTGAACAGACAAAGCTCGTCTATCTTGATTCATCTAAAGTATAAAATGTAATAATTCTATATTCTTCACCCATTAGTAACTAAATTTTGAAGATATATTTTAACACACTTCATCAGCAATGATTTCCTTCGCGAACAACATATTAGGAACAACAAGAGAGCAAATATTTTTTGAAGAAGATCTTTTGCATTCCTCTGTAGAAAATGAGTTTTTGACAGCAGGGGGATAAAGCGTACCGAAATACGACACACTATTTCAATCACAATTGTAGTCGAAGAAACTGCACGAGATATTTCTCTGGCAAGTAAACTTTGGTATATTCAGGTGCTATCCCTCTTGCTTGATGAGGTTGGGAAGGGACGAGTACTGCCCTGTCTTAGGTGCATCGGGGGAGGGAGTCTTGAGCCGGCCTCAAGGTCTTCGACGGTCAGTGGCTTCAGGGTCTCCCATTGGTTGTGGTCTCTGGAGAACGAAGATCCTTATCCAGCTTTATCGTAATGAGTGCCCTCTCTCATGCCGGCGACACACCCCCACGCACCCTCTGAAAAACCCTTAACCCAGTAAAGGGGCCATTTACCCTTTCTTGACGGGGAAGGTGAGGTTAGAAGGCTTCCTTCGGGTATGTCACTGACCCAGGGCTCACACATAGGGTTCTGGTATTCCCCTCGCTGAAAGATTGAGAATTGGAATGCAAACACAATTGTTTTGACTGCGACAGTCCTTCTGCATCTGATAGTCTAAGAACAAGAGTACCGAGGACTTCTGCATGGGCTGGGCGAGGGAATTTTCCAGACTGAGTTGGTTACACGTGTATTTCCCACATCAATATGCTGTTTTACCCAGCTGATTGGCGGAAGGAGTAACTTCCGAGCATAATATCAGGCGGCTCCAGTAAAAAAAAGCTGCCAGTAAAATGGGAGACAACTGTGGTTTGATAATGGTGTGCTCATATGATCACTACGCATCATCTATCGCAGCTAGGTATTTCTCGGTAAACGCAGGTACTACATGAAACTGCCTAATTAATTATCTATAAACACTATGATCATGAGGTTCTACGCATTTTTATAAAATCATAATATTATGCGACAACAACTCATTCTCTCCAAGAAGTTATACAGTCGTCCATTACCGAGGCGTAAGTGTAATCCACATATGAGAAACCGATTTTGTACTTTGGGCCACCATTTTTGTAATTACCAACATGTTTCACATAAAATAAAATATATAAATTCATATGCTTGTGCAAATATGTTTACAGTTACCCTCTCACATTAGAAGATAGTATCAATATCAGGTTTTATAACGCCTCATATATGTCAGCTGTAAAACCTGCAGACAGTTTTTTTTTCAATTTGCAATACAGAAGTATTTTTAATATTGAAAATAAGTAGTTAATCCAACAATGTTTTTGTCATGATCGCCCATTTATAGTCGAGTAATCAAGAAAGCTGAATGGTCAACGGCAAATGTTAGTGCAAATGCTCAATGGTTGCTTGGCAGAACACGGCCCTTGCATCATGGATTGAAAATTGACATAAAAATAGTTATAATAGACAACATATTGCAGGTGCCTTCCAATTGTGGCTATCTTTGCACTCAAGTACTTTCCCCATTCTTCAACATAGCCGACTGTCGTTAGCTGCCTAATGCGAGGCGAGCCCGTATAGAGCCCGTCGAGTATGAAAGAAAGCTTCTCTCTCATGAGCGAAGTTAGTGCTAGAGTAAAAATGAAGAGGAATTTTCGTTTAGGTGGAATTAAGTAAAGCAATCTCTGAGGCACGAATGAAATTTTCGTAAGTATATTGTGACCTAATTCACGAAAACAACATGCCCAGACTCACTTCCACCCAAGGTGGAGTTAACCTATGACATATACATACTTGAACGATGAGTCCATCACCTTACCATGTTTGAACTTCCCTTGTCGTGGCCGAGGCCCAAGAATAATTTACCATGTGAAAGGAAACCAATTCTCCCTCAGAGCTCATTCAGCTGCATTTGCTCCATTTATTGGGAAACTTTTTCCCCCATTGTACAATAATTACATCAGGGAAGTGGTGGGGAGAGCAATGTAATTAACAGTGTAAAGATATTCTAAATTGAATGTTGTGAGAATGGACTAAATGAGACAATGGTATTGGACCTTATTACAATAGCATTTGATTATTAATGTGTCGGCTCATTACATTATGCTAATGCCTGGTGGAATGTTTACACTTTCGTTAATTGCATTAATTTAAGTGTCCAGAATTAGATGCTTCACTGTGTCGAGGTAAAAATATTTGAGTTACCTACGTTATAGAAGATCATTGAATTATAAAAATAATAAATTCACATCCTCACAGTGTTTCCCTATGTGTCCTTTTATAGTTCTGAACTCTCTCTTTGAAAAAATAAAGATTTCTGTGGGGAGGTCATTCTACTCTTCTGTTGACCTGTTTGTAACGGAGAGCTTGGCCTTGTCACTCTTTTGCTGGCAAGCCTTAGTATGCTGAGACTGTGGTATTTTTTTCCCTTCTCCATTTGGGTTTGTGAATATCACTGTGATTTAGTGAGAATGCCATTTTTTCGCCGCAGTGTCCACTTGAGGGAAGAGGAGAAGTTGCACCTCCGAGTGGGCAGAGATGGTGGCCTTCAGTCCTTTGAGCTGCACGGCTTGGTTACCCTGCGCATATCGAACGAGAAATTTGGTCGGATAAGAGTACAATTGGACAATAAGGACACTCGTGGTATTCAGTTACAGGTAAATTTTATTTTTTATTTGTAGTCTACATGGTGTATATAAATAAAAAAGGTTGTAAGGGTAGAACGGAGAAATCTGTGTTTTCTTTGGGAATTTTGAAACCTAATGCTGCTATAAACTCCCAATACTCACATAAGGCATTCAAGTATTTTGTTCCAGGTTGCTTCTAAGATATATGTTAAAACAGATTCAGGATATGATAATAAATTTCAATTACAATATTTTATTATTTTTTCCTAGACTCATCCAAATGTGGATAAGGAGTTATTCAAAATGAAATCTCTAGTTGGTCTCAAGAACCCTTCTAAGCCTTTCCCATTAAACACTGAAGTTGGCGTTCTCAAGTGGAGATTCCAAACACAGGATGAAAGTTTCGTTCCACTATCAAGTAGGTAACCCGATAGGCCTGGTTTATGAAGTTGAGTAGCACATCCCATTTTACAGAATTGTTACCGTTTACTTTCTTGCATTGTAACATTTTCATCACTTCTCAATGGTGTGGTTTTGTTGAAACAAACGTTTCATGTAGATACATTTATTAGATGCTACATGAATTATGACTCTTAAGTTTGACGTGATTTTATAGACATGATTACCTGCATGTATATAATTTCCCATTTCCAGTTAATTGTTGGCCATCAGATAATGGACAAGGTGGCTGCGATGTCAACATAGAGTATGAATTGGAACACGACCACATGGAGTTAAATGATGTTTGCATTACCATTCCTTTGCCGTAAGTATAAGTTTTTCTTTTTGACATCATAGGCTGGTCAAGTTTTAACCTTCAGAAATGCCATTATTATGTTTGGTTAGCTGTGTTATTTGGGAAGGAATAATAAAAACTACTATCGGTGCAAAAAAGGTAGAACGCTCAACTTTAAGCATTTGTATGAAATTCCACCAGAGCTCCATAGAGTCGTGTAATTTATCGTTTTACTCCTTGTTTATTTTACTACAAAATGCATTAATTGAAAAGTGTTTAAATGTAAACGTTTAGCTTCTATGGTCGTAAGAGTGAAAAACAGGGAGAACGGTCATCTTCTTCATCTCGTCACGGCGAAAATATTTGATTAGTGTACTTCATTATTTTTTTACAAAGAGAACGATATCGCCGCATTACAAATATTCTTTTAAAATAAAATTGTATCCATACTTTGATTTTTAAAATGGCCAAACGCTAGATTTCAATGTCTGAGATGTAGAAAAGTATATCAATATCGAAGTTACGTATGCTTTATGGAAAAAATATTGCAAAACTTTTCATGTTTGGAAATGTTGATATTCTTCCTCTTACTTAAAATAAACCACAAAGACAAAAATCGCCCCGCGGTAATGCAGACTACCATTTTTCACAGTTGGTAATGGTGAAACTCCTGGCCTGGTTCACCTCAAATCTCTGGTAAGACATCCATCGAGAGCTATGTACAAAAAAGCACATATACAAACTATCTAAACACTCAATACCTGCAGTTAACTTTAATTTCATTTCATTTATCCATTGCAAACGTCTTCAAATGTAACAAATATCTGATGAATCACAATAACTTAACACTGAATTCATAGAAAAAACATCTACACACTATGTCTGCATTTTTATCAATATAAAAAAATCATGTCTCAAGAGCAAACAATCGCCATTAATAACAAATAAATGGGTTATCACAGGAATTTTAATACGAGATACATCTAAAAAGAATTACTCGCCCAGGAAGGCAGAAGTTCACATTTTATTCAATAAATAAATTAAATGTTTGTTTATATGTTCGAAGTTTATCGATTCTCTGGATTGTATTGCTGTCAAGAGCTGAATTAAAGTGTGTAATTTCAGACACTGAATTGCGAGTTATTCAAGATAAATCCATCCACATTAAGTTAATAGAATATAAAACAAGTAGGGCCTTTCCCTTTCCATGTCCAATCAGCGCTGGACAGGTGTCTCAAAAGATTAGGGCAATGAGATTTAAGGCTTGCACGGCCAGGAGTTTCACCATTACCAACTGTGTTATATGGTAATCTGCATTACCGCGGGGCGATTTTTTTCTTTGTAGTTTATTTTAAGTAAGAGGAAGAATATCAATATTTCCTTGCATGAAAAGTTTTGCAATATTTATTATAAAAATAAATAAATAAAAACACACTTTATAAAATTAGTTTATAAAGTGTGTGTCTGTGTCAGTACATTTTCAGGGGTGGAAATTGTTTTTTGAATTTTGTAGAAATTGAGCAAAGGCATTTGGTGTTTCCAGCCGGGCTTATGGCTCCATGGCAGATTTTTTTTACCTCCAACTCTGCTGTCGGTCAATCACGCTGAGGGCAAAGCTGTGGCAATGTCAGTCATGAGCCACTGTCACCGGGATGCAAAACTGGGAGAGACGTTCATCCAATCATTTCACCGGGAAAGCCCAAAGTCATTTAAAGTGAAAAATATTTACTTTGTTGTGCAGGGTTGGCAACACACCAGTTGTGAAGGAGTGTGACGGTGAATATTCTGTGGAAGGCCGGAAAGGACAAATCCTCTGGAACCTTCCAATAATTGATGCCTCCAACAAGTCTGGCACCTTGGAATTCACGGCGCCAAATACTCATCCGGATCAGTTCTTCCCTCTTCATGTATCTTTTGCATATAAACAACCGTATGCTGATTTAAAGGTAATTCTGTTTGAAAAGGTTTGTTTTTGATGGATTGTACACATCTTCATTTTAGCTGCTCATAGTATGATATGAATTTATTCAGGTCATTTCAAATGTATATATTATATTGTATTGGCATTATAAAGGTTGAAAACTGAAATTGAAAAGAAATTACGTATATGTAGGGATAGGAATTTTTCGGTGGCTTGAGAGGGAGAAAAGCGGTACTTTGAAATTAGGAATTCGGTACTTTCAGCAAGACATTTCGGTGTTTTCACAGTGACCACAAATTTATATATATATACACATAAAATACCGATTATTTCAAAGTCTAGAAAAGGGTCACTTATACTATAGTTTAACCCAATATGATATGGGTTATTTGGTAACACTTCCCCTTCTAGCCATGTTATGACTGAAGACAATCACCTCGGTGGCAGAACCTGGAATAGTGGCATTAAATTTAAAAATAAAATTTAATACATTTTGTGTATTAACATGTAACTTTAGAGAATTTCCATCCTTGTGAAAGTTTGCTGCAGTTACGTGCTCCAAAGATTTTAAATGTTTTCCAATTGAGTCTTTCCCAAGCAACTTGACAGTTGTAGAATATGTACATGACCGTACTTTTATCGATACATTAAAATCCATCTTTTTGATACTGGAAAGCCCTGTCTCTTGCACTTAATTTGGCATTCGGCATCTCAATAACTCTTCAAAATCACTTGAAAGCACAGAAACCAGGAATAAAACTAGGATACTTAACAGTTGTCACTGGAAAACAAACAGTCATTTGACGGAAATGGCCAAAATATAGAGATTCAAACAATAAAATCAATCTTGGTGCCACGCAATAAATATGTCAACAATTATATTGATGTAATAGTTGGCCTTGATTGGTGCTTTAAAGCCAGCTACCCTTTAACCATTGCAATGGAACGACCCCATTGCAATAAGGTCGTTCACTATGATGCGAAATTGCAATTTCATTCACGAATTCGGTAGATGGATTGGAAAATAGATTTTCGGTGGAGACAAAATTCTTCTATATTCAGCCACTCACTCTTAAATCAAAAACAAAAATTTGCGAAACTTACCGCCCACTCAAAAAGTTCATCAGAGATCCAGTTCAGTTACTAATTCGCTCGCTGGAAAGCGAGGGAAGGGGAATGCTGCATAGCGCCCAGCGTGATTGGATGGAGTAGCATGTGACTTCAAAACATTTCATGTTGGTTCTTTTACGTGAAAGGGTTAAAAACCCCGATTTTTCTCCGTCGATAATTCGAAAAGCAGGCGACTGATCAAAAAACGGAAAAATACATATCTCTTTATTTTTCAAACTCTATCAGAATTGGCATTTTAAAAACTCTTGGTGAACTAACCCATTGAAATGAAACAACTCAAAGCGGCTATTCACGCATCCGCAGTCCGTCTCATCTTCAAATCCGTAGTAGACTGTTATGAGCAAAGTAGACCCAAAATAATAAATCGAAAAAATACGTATCTCTTTAGTTTTCAAACTATAATTAGCATTAAAAATCTCTTGGTGAACGATCCCATTGAAATGAAACAACTCAAAGCGGCTATTCATGCATGCGCAGTCCGTCTCGTCTTCAAATTTGTAGCACAGGGATTCCCAAACTACTTACCACGGAAGGCTAAAAGTTTGGGAAACCCTGCTGTAGCAGATTACTTAGAATAAATGCGCATATTGCTTTTCCTTTGTTCGACTCACCTCGGAGCGGAGAGCCACCGATCATAGATGCCGATAGATGGTTATTCCACTAATTGTAAATAGAAAACACTGTGGCGTGACGAGCTGTGTATTGCCGGTAAGTGCCGTAAATCGAAAGCACCTGATGTCATCCTCCCGCGATTGTTACCGTAACACCGGTTATGCTACGATGAACAGTAAACTTCCGCATACCTCAAGAATATTTGCACGCAAGTTCGTTTAAATCAAATTGAGAACATTTGCTTGCAATTTTAATGTTTTTCTTGTGTTTGAAATGAAATTACAACCATTTTCTCATAAAAAATGAAAATTCGCATTTTGGGGCACAATTCGCGACATTTCGCGAGTTCAAAAGTCATTATCCCGGTCAGTATGGAGTATGTTGTAACTAACTACCACTCCTAGGACATTTTTGCCTAAATTCACGAAATTCGCGATCGAGAAATTTTCCTATCCCTACGTATATGGTATCATAATGTAGCTGTAAAGCAAAATAGTTTGGAATATTTCATGAGGATTTTATGTCATTGAAATATTTAAGTCATCAAGCATATAACTAGGGTTGCAGTTGGTTGGGTTCTCTGTTCTACCTGTTCTCGAGCTTCGAACCAGAATCAAAGCAAACAAGTATCGGCCTAGTATGTCCTCGGCATGAAAACCACTTTAAATATTTGACCCTGAAAGTGAGTCTGTGCATTAAAACCTGGTTGCATATCGTACTTCAGCCTGTTAAAGCTCTTCTGAGGTAAAACCCATTTCACTCTATTTAAACTGTAAACAAAACGCTTAGAAAGGGAAGATTGGGGTGGCTTTGAGGTCACGCCAAATTAAATATAGTGTGGCCGATTTACCAGAAGGTGGAGGAAAAGTTCAAGGCACTCCATACACCAGAGATGGACGTTACCATCGATGAGAGCCTGCTCTTGTACAAGGGAAGATAGGGGTGGCGGCAGTTCATGCCTATGAAAAAGAGCTTCATTTGGCAAATATTTGTTCTTTGTGAATCGAGAACTGGATACATCTAGTCAACGACAATTTACACAGGAAAGGGGACTGTGTTGGATAAAGACTTTGCCCATTTACCCATGTCCTCAAAAGTGATGATGACTCTAATGAAGCCATTATTTGGCCTATGATAATGCCTTACGACGGATAACTTTTATACGTCTCCAGATTTAGCCGACTTGCTCTCTTCGCACTCGACTGACTCATGTGGAACACTTAGGAAAGGGATTCCAGCTCTCTTCAAAGAGAATCAAGTAAAAGAATAAAAGTTTCTTGATTTTTGTCATAAAAAGAATTTTGCTATAACATTTTCAGAGCGTGTCTTCGTCATGCAGGTTGCCAAACTCCCGTGAATGTTTGTACGTTGTTTCTTGATGTACTCTGGACTAAAATTAATAGTTAACATTTACGTTCTCAGCAAAGTACAGTAAAACCCCCATACAACGAATTTTTTGGGACTGGAAAAATCATGACTTCGATGTATGGAGGTTGTGTGCGGGTTGCGTCTCCACAGGGGCATCCAAGTGTTCCGCGTGCTTTACGATGCAAGTCGATTAAATATCTCAATCTTGCTTTATTCACCATTAAAACCTTTCCTAGAGTGATGATAAACAATTTTTATTCTTTACCATCAAATACCGTGGCTATCACCGCGTCATTTTCAATCTGTGTCTTTCTAATTGAAATTATTGTTTTTTTCGTTGATTCTGCTCTACGCCTCATAGCATACTTTAGTTACGGTCGGAAAGTAAAGGAGCGCCAAAATTAATGCCTAAGGTTTACGTATTTTAAAGTGCTCCATAATTTTTCTGAGTGTCTAGTCGATATTATTCTTAGAGTGCAATAATTTAAGTCAATATCAATTGGCAGTTTTATGCAGCAATTTTGCTTGAAAGAGCACATATTGCCATTTAGACTTCCGAAATAAATTGCACTGTCGGAATCCCATTGAAATACCGGTAAATATCTATGTTCGTGACCAGAATATACAGTAAAACCCCCATACAACGAACACCCATACAGTGAAATTTTAAGGAAAACTCCCTATTTCGAAGTCATTGGCCCGGTCCCGGACCCTTCCAATGGACAATGCACGCAAAAAAACCTCCCGTAACGAACCTCTCTAACTACGAAAACTCCGTACATCGAAGTCTGCGCTTGGGCCCAAAACATGAAAAGTGCCCCTCTAGAACGAATTATTGAGAAAAAAACGTAGCATTCTTCATTTACAGGTAATTTCTCCGTAGACATTTACGTAATAAGCAGGAAGTAGAACTGCAGCGGGGAGTACCGCGTCTTAACCCTTCCGCTCCGGAAATGTTCCCTTCCGAGACCTACAGAGCAGAGGGCATGAATGAAACTTGACGCTCTGGCTCCGTGAAGGCTCGTTTACACGTTTATTATGGTGGAAACCGTCAACTCTGACGGTTCCCACAATAAGAAAGGTGCAAGGGAAGCCAAAGCTCAGCTCCGCGTTACCTGAGCTGGGTGAAAGTTGGGTGAATGAGTAATGCACCAAGAGGGGAGGGGGGAATATCAGTGCCAGCCGGCGAGCCGTAACCCAATACAGAAAGGTAATCTGAGATTTCTGAGGGCCTATTCTCTAACTCCAAGCATCGGAGCTTTCTGGCGGAAAGATGCTTCAATAAGCTACTTGCTCCCATCGGTATTCTCTATCATGGAAGCTACCGGAGAAAGTGCAAGCAGAAGCTACCGGTATCTTATTAGGCTCCCACCCGTATTCTGTAAATATCACGAAGCTACTTCCGTAGCCCCAATAAGCTCCCACGGTAACCTCACGAAGCGCGGCCTCCGAATACCCTGCTTAAATATTGGTCCTTTTATAACGCTTATCTATCTATAATTATCCAACGCACGGGTATGTTTCTTACATTTACTAAATGCGCATTCTTTGCACTTTCACTGGGTTACTTTGTCATTTTTGCCATTTGCAGGATTTTTCACAAAAAGATATTAACTGGAGTGACAGAAAGCTATATTTACCTTCGGTAAGTAACGTGATTCCAGCCCATAATGGGATACTTATTGGGCCGTGGTAGCGTGGTACCTTCGCATTTCTTTTGAAAGCTTCATCTTCGTATCTTATTTAAATGATTTGAAGCAACTAGTAATTGACGAAAGCAAATAGCGCGAATAATATTGAATCATATCAACGACATGAACCCTAATTCCCGAATATATTTACGAACAATCTTATTTCAATTGATCAAAACAGCCAAGATGGACGTCATATTTACGTATTCACGAGATTGTTCACGAGATTATGTGAGCAAAAATAAAACATTTTAGAATTTTGCTCGCATGAATTTTAATGCGTGGAATTTTTCGCTAAACACGAATCACGAACATCTTCACCGTCTAAAACGACCTTTTCAGGTTTCACCAGTTTTATCCACGGAAAAACATTGAGACGAGCTTTGCCATTGGTTCTAAGAATGACGTCACCAGAAATGAAGTTTCCGCGGATTTGGTTTTAAAATGTTCTAATACCCGCCTTTCGCCAAACCTCTCTCCACTTCCTATTACGTTCTTGAGAAAGCTCCCGTGAGTTAGAGAATACGGTTGGTAGCCAATTATGGTAGCTTATTCGAAGCTACTGCATCTCTAGCTTCGAGATAGAGAATACCCCCCCTGATCTGATCTTGACAGAGTATCTTTCTGTATTGGGTTACGGCTGGCTGGCACTGACTGATATTCCCCCCCTCCCTTCTTGGTACATTACTCATCCACCCCACTCACTCATCCACCCCACCTCATTTGCGAAGGTGCAGGTGGTGAGGATGGAGCTCAATTTTCCCTTTTTAAATTGTATCAGATTACTTTTCCGTATTTGGTTACATTCCCGGGACCCCGTGAATGGGAGGAGCTCCATGTTTTCCTCTAAAATGGTTTCAAATTACCTTTCGGTATCGGATTTTATTTTGGGAGAGGCAGGTGGACGGTTACCATAAGACTGTCCACCTGCCTATGGACCGTGTTCATTCCCGTCGGCGATAAATTTTTTCATGTTTATTTTCTTTGTTTTTCCTTCGTGGAATTCAATGTTAACATCTAATTTTTACTATTCTATTCAAAGTTTATTTTTAACGAGTGGAAATATTTTTTTTCCCGAATATCATAGGGCTTATTTTTTTTCTTTCCCGCGAAGTGAACGTAATTTCTTTGTTTCCCCATTCTTTCACCACGAAAACTTCATTTGCAAGACCGCCTGTTGATATCATAATTATACAATAGTCAAAATAATTGTTACATCATTATTTATAAGACCCATGATCAAAGATCCCCGTTTTCTTGTTTTGTCATGCATTGAAAAACGGAGGGGAAAATGTGATCAGCTTATCTACTAATTTCTGTAATCGAATCACCATTTCACGATCTAAAGACATAGATATAAATACATTGTGATAAGGCTCGTCGAGAAAGGCTCGTGTTATAAATGGCGAGAGTGACCTCTTGCAGAAAATTTTCATTATTGTATAATTATGATATCAACCGGAGGTCTAGCAAATGAAGGAACAAATCAAGTTTGCGTGGTGAAAGAATGGGGAAACAAAAAAATTTCGCGGGAAGGAAAAAAAATATGCCCTATGGTATTCGCAAAAAAAATATTTACACTCGTTGAAAAAAAACTTTGAATATAAAAGTAAAAATTAGATTTTAACATAGAATTCCACGACGGAAAAACAAAGAAAATAAGCATGATAAATTTGTCGCCGACGGGAATCGAACACGGTCCCTCCGCACCGCAGACCCGTACGCTGATCAATGGACCACATTACCCCTGTTGCCGGAGGCAGATAAATAGTTTTTATAACATCTATAAATGTTTAAATGCCTTTTTTGTTTAAACTATTGGATTTATACGCCCACATGTGGGGTGATTCGTGAAAAGTATTCGGAGTTCTATATGCATATGAATTTTCATCAAGATCTGCGACCCGTTTATCGGACACTCCCCTTGTTAGGAGGGCGAAGTATTCAAAACTTAATTGGTTGGTGTTCAACCAATGAGAGCGAATTTTTATCTACTCTGTCCCCATCCCAAAGGAAAATCTGGAGTAACCTCTCTACTCTATTCAAATATTGCTATTGCCGTCTTAACCTTGATGGATGTGGTCTGTTAACCGGCAAGTGGTGCGTTTCCTCGAGATCGCCCTAATATTTGCTCGATTGCTTGTGGATACCTTTTTTCCCAGAAATCGCAGCCGAAAATGAGGGTGTGCCTCTTACACGAATTTTTTATCTGCCAGCCTTCGAGCCTCGGTCACGATATAGGCGGCGGGCGGCAGGGCGGTAGTGGCCACGAAACGAGCAGTGATTCGACCTAAGATAAGTTTGTATGTTCATTTACGTATCACTCTCCCAGTTTCCGGTTGGACTGCGCACTGTTCTCCTGACTGCTTTTTGGTCTGCGCCTAGCGCCAGGGGGAGCGTGCGAGGTTCTGATTTGTGCTGGGACGAGTGCTGCATGCCTGGTGTGGAATCACCCCGTGCCAAACACCCTAGTGGTGGCTTGCACGGTACATCGTAGATGTAGATGAAGTTCAGAATCAGAAATGGCAGTACATACTGTCAGAAGACAACGTTCTCGGCCGAAATTTTGCAACAGAATGAGTAGAACGGCACAAGAAAAATTTAATATCTGGGATTGGCGGCGAGCGGCACCTATGCTGCTCACGTCTATCATGGCTGGGTTCGAGTGTGTTCCATGTCAAACATATATATATATATATCGGTTTACGACGTTCTACGTCTTCCGATTCCCAATTTCCATGCCTCCCGATCATTCCAGAGTTCTTCATCTAATCCTCTTTCTCTCATTTCTTTCTCTATCCCTTGTATCCAACTTTTCCTCGGTCTGCCTCTCCTCCATCTTCCTTCCGGGTTCCACAGCAGCATTTGTTTCGGGAGTCTTTCATTTCCCATTCGTTTTACGTGTCCATACCACCTCAACTGCTGCGTTATTATATCATCTATTATGGTATCATTGACATTCATTATTTCTCTAATTCTTTCATTCCTTACTCTTTCTCTTTTTGATTTACCGGCTGCTCTTCGCCAGAAGTCCATTTCAGTCGTCAGTAACAGTTTTTCTGATTTCTCCGTTAGTGGCCATATTTCACAGCTGTAGGTTACTATGCTCTTTACTATGGTATTATAAATTCTCTTTTTGTTTTCAATGGATATTGTATTGTCCCACAATAAGCTATTTAATAGTGTTATTGCTTTTTTGCCTTTATTGCATCTATCCCTAATGGCTACCTCCATTGTTTTACTTTCTGCAATTTGCATCCCTAGATATTTATACTCTTTACAGTGTCCTATTTGTTGCCCACTTTCTAAAATAAGATTCCGTTGCATTCCTCCCATACACATATATTTTGTTTTGTCGATACTGATATCAAGACCCCAATTTTTGTATTCTTCTATTATTTTTCTGGTCATATATTCTAAATCTTCATAATCTTGTGATAGAATAACTTGGTCGTCTGCATAGCTTAAGGTGTATATGGTACTTTCTTTCAAAGGTATTCCCATGGAGTTGCATTTCCTTTTCCAACCTTTAAGCACTTGGTCTAAATATATTTTAAAAAGTGTGGGGGAAATACAGCAGCCCTGTCTTAGACCTTTATTTATTGTGAATCCCTGAGAGAAGTCGTTTCCCATTTTGATCTTGGCTGCACTATTTTTGTACAAATTTTTTATGGCTATTATTAAGTATGAGCTTATGTTAGCTCTTTTCAAGGCTTCCCACAGTTTCATTTGCGGCACCGTATCATATGCTTTTTTAAGGTCAACATATAAGAGGTGAAGTTCCTTGTTGTATGCCCAGGTTTTCTCTATCAGTTGTGTTAAACAAAACAGATGGTCTACAGTAGATCTTCCTTCTCTAAACCCCGCTTGTTCTTCGGATTCCTTGTCTGCATACTCTTTCTCAATTCTATTTTTTACTATTTTGCCATATAATCTGCTAATTGTACTAGTCACAGATATTCCGCGATAGTTATCGCACTCGTTCTTATTGCCTTTTTTGTATAACGGTGAGATATAGGAAATTCTCCAATCTTCTGGTACCTCTTCTCCATTTTGACATTTAATAAAGAGTTCTGTTAATTTATTGTACAGTAACTCTGATCCATATTTTAACAGTTCTCCCGGTATTTCTCCAGGGCCAGCAGCTCTTCCATTTCTTAGGGATTTACAAGCCTGTTTAACTTCACTGCATTGCATTACTATAGGTGATGTAACATTTCCTATGGTTAGCAGGTGGGGTTCATTTTTATATTCTTCTCTATCCTCTGTCAATAATTTTTTAAAGTATATTTCCCATTTCTCTTTACTAATAGACGTAATTAAATCTTTCTTTTTATCCTGCCTCAATGATCTCAAAAACTTCAAGCTTTCTGTATTTCTGGTTCCTCCTATGTAGGTATTTAAGTGGTTGCATTTCTTTTCCCAGCTAGCGTTCTTTTTCTGGGTTAATTTTCGTCGCACTTTCGCTTGTGCTTCTTTGTATGCAACCTTGTCATTGTCTGATTTCGTGGTCAGATATTTGTTATATTTCGACCTTTTTTCTTCTATTTCTTTTTCAATTTCATGATCCCACCAATATGGCTTTCTTTTCTTCTTTTCATAGTAGCCTAACGACTCATACGCAGCTTCATGTATGCATTGAGATAAATGCCTATAAAGATCCTCTGTATTTGATAATGTTTTTCGGCAAAGAAGTTTTTCATCCAGACGTTTTTGGTAAAGCTGTCTAACGCTTTGTTGTTCTGGGCTGTCCAAGTTGTATCTTCTTTGCATTATTTCTACGTCAGGGTTATCTTGGCTTTCTCTAATCCTTGCTCTTCCAGGAAACATCACCTTAGCATTTAACAGGTGGTGGTCACTACCACATGTAGCACCTCGGTATATTCTGACATCTTGTACTCTTAACTTTGTATTTTGCTTTATGATGTCAAACATTAGGAACAAAAACTCAGCGTTGCCACTCTTTCACTCGCCTACCGCCGCGCCGCTCGTATCGTGGCCGAGGCAAGTCCCTGGAGAGCTGAGTGACCTTGGTGCTTAGCGTGAGTCATCAAGGGGAGGGTATCATTCGCTCGCTTGTTTACGGGGGACGCAGTTGCCTAATAACTTGAAAAACTTGTTGTATGACAAGGCAAGGGTGTGGGGTGCAATTGGGGGACAGCGATTGGCTGCGCGACAAGTGCAAGCACTGGAATTTTCCACCCCCCTAACTTTCTCATTTTCTGTCACCGGACAACTTTGAGTGACTCAACTGTATGCACCTGCCAAAAGCTCAACTGAGAGAATTCGGTGAATATTAACATTTGTGCATGCGTCAGCATAGGTCAGTGTTGTTCTAAAATGAACAAGGACAAAAAGTTGTGGTCTTTCACGGTAGTTGAAAAAATTAAAGTGCTTTAAGTCATCAAAGACGCTGAGGAAGTAGGAAATCGCGCTGCCGGACTAAAGGCCGTTTTACACGGGGCACGTCATTGCGCAGGTTAGAGCTGCATTAATTTCTAATATGGCGGGCAATAGGGTAGTTTCCTTCATCAAAGAAAACAGAATTCATTTATTGCGACAGGTGCCCCAGCATAAACGTATTCATTACACGCAAATTATTTGGATTAAAAAGTCTTAGTTTACAAGTAAATTGAATGTTAATTTTAAGTTCATTTGAAAAGGCTCGGAAATGGCGGAACAGCGGCAGCTCTTATGATGACGTAACAGGTAGATAGTCAACATTGCGAGGTATATGGAATTGTCATCGACTGTACTTACTATAGTATTTCAGAGTCCCTAAAATCTGGTGAACATGTATTAATATACCTCGACTAAAATGCTCAAATTTCGGAAAGTCTCCTCCGTTGAGCATGCCATTAAAAGAAGTTTTCTAGGCTCCTACGCTACCTGCTAGTACAGAGCTACCGCGAAGGAGTTCTTCGCGGCAAGCGTCGCATGCGCAGTGAAATGAATAACGAAACTGCGTACCTGTGACTTCGCGTTCTGTGGTGTTCCGGCCTAGATGTTTACGTTTTGATCACTTTCGTTTTGACAAACATTTCCTTTATCTCATCTTCTATTCCTTTCATTTACCATTCCTATCATTCATACCTTGCATATTTCATTAGTTACCTTTCATCATCAGTTTCTTTTGCTGATATACAAAGCCACAATGTTTCATGAGAAGAAGTTCAATGGCTTTACAAACTGGTTTTGTACGAACAATCTACCGTAAGTGGATGTGGCCATGGTGGTGGAGTTCTTTAGAGAAGATGTTCGGTTTAGTGCAGGTGAAATCAGAGGAGTAAAGCAAGGTACTCTCTTCTGACAGCTTTTAACCACAAAATTCTCCTCTTCTCGATTAGTGGAACCGCGACGTAAGCTTTCTTGCTATCGCTAAATGTTGTTGTGTGACACTGCGGCACAAAACAATTTTTATAAAGCAATGTCCTCGGAGGCATGTTACTGGTACTCCTTGGAGAATATGATGCTGATCAGCTGATGCAGTGAATCACGAGTTCCCATCAATGGTCTGTGATCACAGCGAGGGGTGATCAACGCATTTTAGTTGTTTTAGTATTTGCTCATACCTAGTTTGCTTCGAGATTTTGCCAATCATTATGCTATTGATGGTAAGCCTTTTTTTTGCTAATTTCATGTTCTGGCAATGACACCTCGACAAAGTGGATGAATTAAATTAATGTGTAATCGTATCATAGCTGCGGCGCAGCACCTGCTCTCCGTATAGTTATTAAGTGACGATTTCGTGCTTGCTTGCGGGAAATATTTCGAAATGAATACGAACAAAATGGTTTATTTCATGCTTTTCATACTAACTTTACCTAAAAAATAGGAGCTAGCACCATTAATTTGAGAATATATTATACTATACGATTTTCATTCCCCATACCGTAACCATAAATGTTTCATTATTTTGATGAGGTTTCTCTATGCGACTAGAGCAGCTAAATTAATAAATAAAGCTCATTTCCATTTTACACCAAGTTTACTTTTGCAAATAGTTTTTTTCCCGTCAATAAATTTATTATTATTACTAAAGCTTTCTCGGCGGACGTCGTCTGCAGATAAGCAGCGGCGGCGAACCACCTAGCGGCAGATTGCGGTAGTTGTGTACGTACCTGTGACGTCACACATAGGATTAACCAGCATGCAATAGTTTGCCGTCGCGTTTTCGCGCCGTTGAATTTTTTCACTTTTTAATTAATAAGGAAAAATACTTAACGCCATTTAAAAATCGAACGGCTTCAAACACGTACTCCAGGGGTTATAAACTTCAGATCTAGGCAATAAAAAAAAAATAGGAAACCACCCTATTGCGCGAATGCATGAACGAAATTAGAACGGGCTATTTTGCCATCTCGCATCCATGCATTCTCGCATGCGTTCTCGCAATTCACCGCTTTACACGACGCAATTTTGACTGCGCCTTCGGACGTACGTCAGATTGCGCAATAACGTGCCCCGTGTAAAACGGCCTTAAGGCATGATGTGCCGGAATCGTGCATTAGAAGATGAAGGAAGAATAAGGTTGCACTATTCCATACCAATAGAGACAGAAGGTCTTTTCGGGGAAAATCTACGAGCTGTGACAGGACATGCGCGCGCATGCTGTCGTACTGCGACGCCCGTCTCACTAGTAAGTCAGCCGTTTTTATGTAAATCATGAATTTTTTTAAATTTGTCATTCATTGAAGATTTTTGTTGGACCACATTGAAATAAAAAATGCTTTAAATTCCATAGACAGTTATGATTTCTTTCAAAGTTTGATTTTTTTCAAGTTTTGATGTCTTATGTTCGTTTTTTACGCGGCTGACGCTTGGGTATTTTGCATTTAACGTGTTTGCATTCCCACTCGTCATCGTTTACAGCAAAATATAATTTGTAAAAGTTAACCACGTTTTAAAAGGCGACTTACAGCGACTATGATTTGTGTATTAGGAAAACGGTGGGGGGATTCGGATTTATAAATCAGAGCTCGGTGCGACTGTCCGCACTTGCCAACTAAACACGAATTGTAGCGAGGTCGAATTTGTTTTGTTTTAATGAATATCAATTACTCCACTCATTCCAAAGGACAATAAACAATGCAAGCATTGTAGGGCTAAGGCTACAAGTGAATACTTGCCTCCGAGGTCCATACATGCCTATGAAAAATGCCGCGTAAATTATAAGAGAATATCGCAAGCGGCTTTGATAATGGCCGAAAATTTGAAGTTAGGCCCGCAACACCTCGCAATAGGAGAAAAAAGCCCCAAAATTATTTCTTCAACTTCGACGCATAAAAAGAGGGGTGAGCCTCTTACATGCGTTAACGGCATCGTCAATGCATTATCATCTGAGATTGCCATTGTGACCTCAATGCATTGCCGACTGCCACGTTTTTACTCGTGGTAACTAACTCGCCCCACCTAAATTCCATCGTCGTTTATCGATATGTAGTATATTCTGGTCACGAACATAGATATTTACCAGTATTTCAATGGGATTCCAACAGTGCGTTTTATTTCGGAAGTCTAAATGGCAATATGTGCTCTTTCAAGCAAAATTGCTGCATAAAACTGCCAATTGATATTGACTTAAATTATTGCACTCTAAGAATAATATCGACTAGATACTCAGAAAAATTATGGAGCACTTTAAAATACGTAAACCTTAGGCATTAATTTTGGCGCTCCTTTACTTTCAGACCGTAACTAAAGTAAGCGATGAGGCGTAGAGCAGAATCGACGAAAAAAAAACAATAATTTCAATTAGAAATACGCAGATTGAAAATAATGCGGTGATAGCCACGGTATTTGATGGTAAAGAATAAAAATTGTTTATCATCACTTTTGGTGAATGGTGAATTGGTTTTAATGGTGAATAAAGCAATATTAAGATATATACTCGACTTGCATCGTAAAGCACGCGGAACACTTGGATGCCCCTGTGGAGACGCAACCCGCACACCACCTCCATACATCGAAAATCCCCTACATCGAAGTAATGATTTCGGTCCCTACAAATTCGTTGTATGGGGGTTTTACTGTACTAGATATCAATAAACGGCGATGCAAGTTACACATTTTTTTTTTTTTTCTCGTACACATTTTATCGCAAGTCCAAATTCCCAAACAGTGCAAAATTACTCCCTTCCGTCACAACCCTTAGTCATACGTTTCTAGCGACTAAATAACACTTACATGAAAAATTAACAACAATAACAATCAGGTCCCTGTATTCGAGCGCCAAAATGTAACGGTCCACGGCCCGCCCAGATTACTTTGGGCCGAAAGACACGCGTACAAATAAATTTTTGAAAATTGTCCTCGCGAGTCCCTCCCGCACGAGATCCGCGGGGCTAACCTGCGTCACCTATTACAACACGAAAAGTTTATTAAAAGCCTCTTTAAATGACAGGGTGGCGATGGTCAGGGAAAACCTGGAATTGTCAGGGAATTTTGAATTTCTGGAAAACTCAGGGAAATGTCAGGGAATTTTCGTAACAGTCAGGGAGAAACTGGGGTAGGAAATTCTCATTATTTTTCTACCATTACGTTTATCGGCCAGTCTTTCCCACCCTTTATTTCAACAAAACATTTCACCAACTAAAATTAATGTCCGTCGCTGACGTTCATGGAATAAGCCCCATCAATTTGTGGCTCATTCAGTTGTGAATCTTAGTTATTTAGTAGTGAATCAGACGTACAATGTATCCCTTTTGCATATCCTTATTGCGGTATTTGCCTAGTAATGTCAAAATTCATGATCACAATGTATTACGCTAATCACAAGGAATCCGAGGCTATGCTGTTTGGAAAATTTTACCTCGCATTTGTTTTAACTTCCGAGGCTTAGCTTGAGAGGTAGCTGGAGCGGCTGGAGCATACTAGCTCGTAGTAAATACATGCTTACAGTTGTAAAAATACGAGACAATGATTATTAAAATGGTAATACAAGTACGTGTAAACAAAATCTTACGCAAGATCATCTTCGATTCCCATATCGCCCTTCGTGAAACAGTAAGAAGAGCCCTCCTCCCCTCCCCTCCTTTCACGCTCGACGTAATTGTTGAATAGCCCCCTTAGCTCCCTCTCGAAGCAATTTAGTCAGGTCAAAAACCACCTCAAACATGATATTCCTGAATATGATGCTGCCGTTGCCAATTGCCTCCTGTCTTCGCTCGCAGTGGCGCTCTTACGTTTTGTTTGTTTATCCTAATAGTTTTACATCGCAATTGATTTGCAATACTCTTGCAATCAAGGGGTTATAACCACGTTAATCAAATTGTTATTCGCTTCTGAAAGTCACTCGCGCTATCCGATTTTGATCCAGTCCAACAACTTGGCTTTTGTTTGTATTTTTCGCGCACCCTAGTGATACATTTGCCGGAGTCCGAGATTAAATTGGCCATTGATTTTTCCTTCGATGCCTTTTCACCAATTTTCAGCTTCCCAGAACTACCAGGACGCGACTATAATTTGGATGAGAGTTTAACTTATGAAGATTTAATATATTTTTTTCATTAGGATGTACATGTAGCTTGTAATGTACTGATTTAAGCTTTTAACATTTTCTGAGTTTTGACGAAAATTTAATTCAGCAGAAATAAAATATTCCAATAATAGGTGACCTTTTGGCGATTGGTCAGGGAAATTTGTAAATCCATCAGGGAATAGTCAGGGAAAAGTCAGGGAATTTAAAAATTGGATATCAGTAGCCACCCTGAATGAGGATAAGCGGGTGGGGGGTCCCCGACCGTGCGTAATTCGACATGTTCCCTGGCTTTACCGCCGGGGCAAGGTGGAAATGGGTTGATGGTATTGGGTTTGTGGGATATTCGGCTTGCTGGGAAAGAAGATTAAAAAATAGAACTTTTTCAATTAACAAAACAAGCGTATATTCTCAAAAAAATATGCCCTTCTAATAATTAATGAAGTGATGAGGTGATAAATGAGGGATGAGACATTTAAAATGAACCCTTCATGAAATGAATAAAATGAATGATGAATAAACACTGGTAATAGCCACACAAACAAAAAAAAGGCTTTTCCTCGCTCACAGGTTATTTACTTGAATAATCCGCTTCCAATTGAACTTGGGATGAGGGAGGTAGTTACTAGTCCTTCCCTTTTCTCTTGCAATTATGGTCTGATTTTCTATTTGGGTGTCGATCACTCGCCATTGAAAAACACTGTCGCAATGTGGGAGCCCATCGTTAGCTTGATGGCTAGGAGGCTGAAATGGGGGGGTTTGTCGGGTCAGCAACCTTACGTGACCGTTGACACAGGATTCTCGGCACGGGACGTCAAGCGTGGAAGGCACCTGGCAGTCCAAACTGGATCCTCCGATTCTACAGCAGACTCCAGACTCAACACGCCAATCGTGGTCTCCGTGTCCGTCGAGAATATCTTGGGGGAAGTATGGTCCACACAGCGGACGTGGTACTTTTTGCGTACCTCTCAGCCTCCAGCACTTTCCAAATAGCTATCCCAGCTCGGGCAGTGCTTCCGCACAGCGATGTCATTCAATGTGTTCTTTTTTTTATTTCCTTCTGCGATCGCCTTTTATACTACTTTGTGGAGGGGAAGGGGACATGGCGGATAGGGGGAACTGAGGAAGGGGGAACACAGTGGGGAATTCACACATCACTATTTCACTTAAAATCAACCATACTCGGTGACTCATTCATACATCTCTCTTCACTGCGTTTTACCCCATTCACTTAACCTTGACACTTACACTTCGATTTCAGACACGCACACATTCACGCGGTTTCCACACTCACACCTCCTCCCACCTCAACAAGCCAAATAAAGGAAGGCGAAGGAATAAGGAGAAAAGGGAAGAGTGGTTCAGGTGAAAGACAAAAAGGTGTAACGACTCTGACCGTTACAGTACACATGACCAATCTACGCTATTCAGTAACAATTTCAGCTTAAGGTGATCAATTTTTTAAATTTCCCAATTATTTTCTAGAGTACTTCTTTGTACTCTCTGGTAGATATCGATTGCAAGTGCGCAAATTGTTAAATTGTGATTGCTTCTTCCTGATGGAATAACATTAGACTTATACCTAATATTGTTACGGCATCTGAGTTAAATATGATCGAGACGAGTATGACTATCTCCAATATTTCTAGTAGGAGTATTTATCAATTGATCCAGACCATGACTCGACATAATTGTTATATATTTATCCACGCTTGGCGTTCTTTATAAAATACATATATTCATATTGCCGGTGACAATCAAATTTTTATCTGAACAGCCAGAGAGAACATTGTTTAGCTCAACCAGAAAGTCGTGCACATTATGAGAGTGGAGGCGGAAATAGCAATAACACTAAGAGGCATACATCCAAGGTCAATGGTTACCTTAATTGCATCGGCTGTCTGCATATCTACGGTACTCATAGTGGCACTGATCTGTTGTGTCACATATATACTATCACTCTGCCAGCTCTGTAATCCTCATTACACTTGGCAAATAGGCTATAACCATTCATGCTAAAAAAGGGAGTTTCACAATCTTTTATCCATATTTCTGTCAGAACTATTACATCTGGGCATTTGTTTAAGGAACCTATTGTAGCATTATTTCTTGCTACCACCACTAGATGGTGGCACCAGTGCCCTGTCCTCCACTAGATGGCAGGACTTGGCATTGGGAGCCCTCTGGCGGCAGGAGTAGCAAGCACAGAGTTGTAATGGAATCCTTACAGTGGACGCGTGTGCGTATCGTGGTCCCTGTTTTATGTTCTTCTTTTTTGTGCAATACTAATTAAAGACAGTTTTATTCATTACGAAAAGTATTTTTCATTGGCCGCCCGACATCCCTACAGATTTCAGAAGTGGGATTTATACCAGGATTGTCGCCGACATTATTGTGCAATTGGTGAGCACATGCAGACTTTGTGACTTACAAAATGGAGGGCGAAAACCTAAGCGGTGGTTCTGGAGGACGTGTTGATGCTGATACTGCCCAGGAAATACCTGTCCTCTCGTTGGAGGATGCCCTTAGGGATGTATTCCTGAAGTTAAGCCGTGGATCTTCGGTAGCAGAACATCCTCCTAGATTCTCGAATAAGGAGATAGCGGTGCTACTTCCTGAATTTTCTGGACAACCTAACGAAGACGTGAGTTCGTGGATTAAAAGGTGTGATCAGGTCATGGTAACGTACTCAGTGCCTGGGGACGTAATGCATTTGATAAGTGTTGGGAAATTACGTGGTTACGCTTTAAAGTGGTACCATTCCAAAGAGGATCACATTTGCATGTCTTGGGAAGAACTTAAAGACGCTTTGCAGCTCATGTTTGATAATCGACCGAACAGAGTGTTTTTATTTAGAACGTTTGAATCCAGGCGATGGAGGAAAAATGAAAGTTTCGCGAGTTATTTTAACGAGAAAGTGTCTCTAGCGAATCGGTTGTGCATGTCAGATGAAGACACGATTGACTATCTCATTGATGGTTTTGACAACCATATGTTACGGTCACAAGCACGGATGCAAGAATTCTCTGCCCCCTCCGAACTTTAGCGAGTGATGTCGTGGGTGACAATGGCGGACCGAGGCCCAACGACGAAGTTTCCTTGCAGCCCCTCCGCTATAGCTGGCCCCCTTCCTAGCTCTGTTCCCGCCCCTCCCAAGCCCAAATCGTCCCCGCCCGAGCGTCTGATCCGCTGCTACAATTATAGCAGGACTGACGGACATCTGGCGTCGTCGTGCCCGCGGCCGAAGAGGGAAAGGGGATCGTGTTTCGAGTGTGGTGCCACGACCCATCTGGTTCGCGACTGCCCACGGAAGAAGGCCGTGCCGGATAGCACGACACTTGTCGTCCAAGCGTCTGCCCCATCAGATGAGGATAACGTAGGACCTGTTGCCTCACCACCAGTTTATTTATTTAATTTTAAGTTCAACATTGATTATTTTGATGGTACTCAGTCCAAGCATGAAATGATTGGATTAGTGGACTCTGGATCTCCCATAAGTTTGATCAAATCTAAGTTTATTCCCCCTGAATTTTATGAAAATGTATGTGGAGATGTTGACTTTTGTGGTATTAATGGGTCCAGACTACAGATAATTGCAGCATTTACTACCAACATTCAGGTAAAAGGGTTTTTGTTGCCATTTAAATTTTATGTTGTCCCCGACTCCACTATGACGTACAACTCAATTTTGCGTCGAGATTTCATTTCTTGTCCTGATATAAAGATTTCTTTTGGGGAGGATGTACAAGTGGAGGTTTCACGTTTAAGCAGTTCTGTTAATGAGATCCTAAACATTGACTTTGTGAGTAAGAATAATTTGATTGATGATATTATTGTCTCCCCCAGTGTTTCTGATTCTGAAGCTGAAAAGGTAAAACAAGTTCTTCTGGAGCATTATGTCATGGGAAAGGTTAAAGCGCATGTCCCTAAGAAAGACTATGAAATGAAAATTTGTTTGAGGTATGAGCAGCCATTTTATTTTAGTCCCAGACGGTTGTCTTATAATGAGAAGGCAGAAGTAAAGAAAATTATTGATGAACATGTAGAAAAGGGAATCGTCAGTCCCAGTAATTCTCCATATAGTAGTCCCATTGTCCTTGTGCGGAAGAAAGATGGTAGTTACAGAATGTGTGTTGACTTTAGGGAGCTGAATAAATTAACGATTAAGGATCGTTATCCATTGCCACTCATTGACAATTGTCTTGACTGCTTACAAGGAAAAAGGTATTTCACATGTTTAGATTTGAAAAATGGCTTTCACCATGTTAAAACGGAAGAAAATTCCATCAAGTACACTTCTTATGTGACTCCTATGGGTCAATATGAGTATTTGAAGATTCCCTTTGGATTATGTAATGCACCAGCTGTTTTTCAGCGGTATGTTGACAGCTTGTTTAAGCCACTAATGGATGCGAATAAGGTTATCTCTCACATGGATGATATCATGATTGCCACCTGTAGTGTTGATGACAACCTTGATGTTCTGGGTGAAGTGCTAGATATCCTAAGGACAAATGATTTGCAACTCCGAATTGATAAATGCAATTTCTTGCAGGCATCAGTCTTGTATTTGGGGTATGTTGTTGATGAGTGTGGCATTCGTCCAGATCCGAAAAATATTGAAGCGGTTATTCGGTATCCACCCCCAAAGAACGTGAAGGATGTTCAAAGTTTTTTGGGTCTTACATCGTATTTCAGGAGGTTTATCCCAAATTACTCAATTATTGCTAAGCCTTTATTTGACCTTTTGAGGAAGGATACAGTTTTCGCATTTGCAGCTGAGGAGCTTGAGGCTTTCGATAATTTAAAAGAAAAACTTTCAGCACAGCCATTGTTAGCATTGTACTCCCCTCATTGCGAAGCAGAGTTGCACTGTGATGCGAGTTCATTAGGATTTGGCTCCATCCTCGTGCAAAGACAACCCGATCAAAATTTCCACCCTGTATTTTATTTCAGTAAAAGAACCAATAATGCTGAATCAAAGTACCACAGTTACGAGTTAGAGACTCTTGCCATTGTCTATTCCCTCCAACGATTTCGGGTTTTATTTACAGGGGATTAAATTCAAGATTTTAACAGACTGTAATCCCCTGAGGTTAACGTTAGCAAAGAAAGACATTAACTCAAGAATATCCCGTTGGGCACTTTACTTGCAGAACTTTGATTACCAAATTGAACATAGAGAAGGATCTAAGATGAAGCATGTTGATGCCTTGAGTAGGTCTCAATACATTTCAATTCTCACCGGAAATGGCATTGAAAGGAACCTGATACTGAAGCAAATAAAAGATAGTAGAATTGACACCTTAAGAAAGGAGTTAGAAATTAAGGAACACCCTTTGTTCGAATTAAGGAATGGGGTCGTGTACAGGAAGCATGATGGTTAATTGTTGTTCTATGTCCCTCAGTCTATGGAGACCACCATTATATGTATGTACCATGATAATATGGGCCATCTAGGTACTGATAAGGCAGTTGAGCTGGTTATGCGCTCCTACTGGTTTCCCAAGTTGCTAGAGAAAATTAAAAAGTATATCTCCAACTGCCTGAAATGCTTAGAATTTTCCCCAAACAGTGGTAAACCTGAGGGTCTTCTGCATAATATTCCTAAAGGTTCGACGCCATTTGAGATGCTCCATGTTGATCATTGTGGTCCTTTACCGAACACAAGAGGTAAAAATAAATTTGTATTCCTAATAGTTGATGGTTTTTCAAAATTCGTCAAACTGTATGCTACAAAGAGCACTGGCTCTTCTGAGGTTATAAAATTTACTAAAGAATTTATTGTAAATTACAATTGTCCCAAGAGCATTGTTGCAGACAGAGGTTCAGCATTTACTTCAGAAGCATTTAAAGAATTTGTAAGGTCTTATGATATTAAGTTAATTTTAGTTGCAACAGCAACTCCCAGGGCAAATGGGCAAGTTGAGAGAGTAAATCGTTCACTTACACCCATGTTATCTAAAATGTGTGATTCTCCAGAAGTGGGACGAATATCTTGTTGATGTCGAGTTTACCCTAAACAATAGTGTGTGCCGATCGACGGGAAATACCCCATGTAAATTAGTTTTTGGTTTTAACCAAACTAGAAGGTTACCAGACCGCCTTGCAACTTTCTTGCAGGATGAATTAATGGTAGTAAAAGAACCTGGAGACGATCTGGAAAGTGTGCGTGATAGAAGCTCGAAAAAGATTATTCAGTGTCAAAGTGTCGGAAAGGAGTATTTTGACAAGTCACGCAAGCGTGCCACAGTGTATCATAAGGGAGATTTTGTGCTAATCAAGAACTATGACGTTACACCAGGTATTAACAAAAAGTTGATTCCAAAGTTTAAAGGGCCTTATGTTGTGAAGGCAGTACTACCCAACGATAGGTATGTTATTGCTGACATTGAAGGGTTTCAAGTGTCGCGGAACCCCTATGAAGGTGTCGCTTCCGTCACCAACATGCGTCGTTGGTCGGATGAATGTGAGAGTGTTGAGGAATGACTGTTTGCATGCATTTTAAACTTTGTTGTCCTATTTAGAAGTAAGTTTTTAGGACTCAAATGTTTTATGTCTTCTTATGCTATTATTTTATGTCTTCTTATGCTATTATTTTATGTCTTCTTATGCTATTATTTTATGTCTTCTTATGCTATTATCTTATGTCTTATGCTATAACCTTATGCTTACGTGTATTTCAAGTGATCGAGGGATCACTATGGTCAGAATGGCCGAACTGTAGCATTATTTCTTGCTACCACTACTAGATGGCGGCACCAGTGCCCTGTCCTCCACTAGATGGCAGGACTTGGCATTGGGAGCCCTCTGGCGGCAGGAGTAGCAAGCACAGAGTTGTAATGGAATCCTTACAGTGGACGCGTGTGCGTATCGTGGTCCCTGTTTTATGTTCTTCTTTTTTGTGCAATACTAATTAAAGACAGTTTTATTCGTTACGAAAAGTATTTTTCATTGGCCGCCTGACATCCCTATACTATGAAAACTTCGAGAGTTGAAGTTTTCTCTAAGACTTCAAACATTTTGATTCATTAAGACAAATTCATCATTTTCACCACAATAATCATTAAACACAGTAAAAGACTCATTGTTATGCATTATCTATGTAGAGAACACATATACCGGTTGATTCCACAGCGAAAATACCGCTGAACTTGCTTAACAAGTTTTTGTAGTTAGGGACATCAAAGCATATTTTACAGTGATTTAAAGTCCTCCATATGTGATGTTACAAAAAAAGGCTCCTTTTCAGCTTTCCGCATATAAATCTTGCCTCTGCATATCCAGAGGTAAGTATAACCCTTAGTCATTCTTATTTCTTTCGCAGCATTAAGAACTCTACGCCTACCAGGGCATATAGCTTCATTTATGTAAATGGGACTATCAGAAACTGGCCCAGGAAATAAATGCTTCGTGGAAAAATTTCTCTTAACCCGTCGCTTAGCAAGAAGATTTTCTTTCGTGGTCTGGTTGAGAATCTCACGTGTATAGCCCCAGGAAGTCCATTTGGCCTTGGCTTAGTACGATAACAAGTATCAATGGATTTCTCACTCAGGTCAACTCCTAACTGTAGCCCAATTTGACTGAGGACAGTAAGTAAATTTTCTGACTTATTGAAGGGAACTCAATGAACTTCCACGTTGTTTGAAAGTGAGAGTTGCTCAAGGTCATCAGAGCGATTTGAAAGAAGCATTAACTCTTTTCTTAATGGTAAATTTTCACTTTTCAATTCACATATTGTTTCATTGCACTCATCTAATCTTTTGGTTTGTGCCTCAATAAGTTTAACACTTTCTTCCAACCTTTCATAAAGCTTTTCAATAGAATTCCCTAGATGTTTCTCAGTCTCTTTTAGTTCAGTTTTTATCTCTTTCACCAGGGAATACACATCATCAATAGATTTACCTTTAGCAATACATTCGTCTTCATCCAGTTGTTGCACCGGTGCTTTGAGGATCTGCCTGCGGGAACTTTGGTACTCCATGCACCTCCGCTTCCGATTGCTTGCCTTATCTGATCTGATACCAGCAATATCTTCCTTCTTCAGCTGGACTGGCAGGCACTGCCCATGAAAGAGCTTGTTGCACTCGGTACAAGAGATGAAGACGGTATTCCTTGTAGATTTACGGCACGTGAAACATTGATTGCTCATATTAGCACGACACTCAATGCACAGCACATTCACTGAGAGAGAACTTATTTTTTCTCTGGCAATATGACTCTAGACTTCAACACTGTGAGCAGCAGTATGACATGGCCTTGAGCGTGGCTCAGAGAGTGGGAAGACAACCGTCCTCTCCGCAAGCCAAACAGGAACAATCTGACAATTGTTTCTAATCTAACCATAATTATCCTTTCACTGTGTTGAAAATAGCTTTTCACTCCCATACTGTTACTTTTCTTGGGTTTTATACCAACACCTGCATTTCCATTGGTAGATTCAGAGTGGATAATCTGGTGGTTGTCTCTCCAGGTTCTTTGGGCCATTTCATTTTGCTGATAATGAAAACATCCAGACCCATTCTTCTGATCTCCATTTTTACATTTCAAGTCATCCACAGCCCCGAAGTGATCTTACATTCCAGGTACGAATCCTAAAAAAGTCCTGCTTATCATTATTGACTGATGTACCCTCTCGAGTTTTCCCCACCTGGAGATCTGAATGGGGGACTAATTTACCTTTAGAATATTTTACTCGAGAGAATTCATCACATCTTTAAGTACATATGAAATAAGAGAGAAATAGTTGAAGAGCTACTTCTTCTCAGCATAATAAGCTGGTGGTTTCCTGTTGCCTTCCACCTTGCAGTACTACAGCTGTTTAGGTAAATATCTTACCGTGCCTATAGTGTAACGAGTGTTGCTGTGCCAGCAACCCATGCGGTCTCCGCTCTCACTCATGAGAAGAAGAGTTGCTGCCCCATCCTTTGGGTTACTGGCTGTCTGTTAGTTGGCTGCAGTCATTCTCCAAGTAACAGCATCTTCACTTGTTTTCATAGCATTTGAGCTGTCTTACCCGAGGATATAGTCCCCTACACTGTCTAGATACGGTCACTCTTTGTCCATTACTGCTTATTCATAGAGTAACCACACTTATTTTGAGCCTAACCTGTATATATAAAGGTTGACCCACTATCCGTAACCTGGTGGATACACTCTGTAGTGGTAATCTGACTCCAAAATTATGACATCGTTTTATAAAAAATGCGAGGCTAAAAATGCAAAATCTATCCAGCGTTTTGATTGGCTTAAACTACTTGCCTGATAAGTATCGGGCATGTGTGTGTGAAAAATGTGGTTTGAAATATGTGAATCAAGGGAGAAAAATGTGTGAAATGTAAACAGTAAGTGGAAGAATAACATAGAGAGCTTGATTTTTTTATTTTTGAAAGTTACACAACAAACATTATGAAAACTAATTGAACATGAAATAAATTTCATATTTATTTTGCAATTACATATGAAATTTTCATCTTATAGTGTTAAAGATTGATTTTAGAGTTAAGTCCAACAATTTTTCTTGGAGACGTAATCTTGAGATCCCAATCAGTAAACCCACTCTCACAATTTTTTTCTGGTTACAGCCTTTGCTCAATGCTTTTACTATTGAAGGTTAAAATGTTGTCTTATCTCTGGGAAGAATAATTGGGCACTATGTAGTAAGAATTTTAAATTTCTTTCTAATCTAATGTAATGTACGTTTATTTTTTCCAGATATCAGAGGTAATGCTGGTGGATGATGATTCTCCTGTGAAGTTCTCAGTGAAAACAGTTTTCTTTGCTGAAAAGTATGAAATAGTTTAGTCCAGTGCTGAGTGAATAATTGTCTTACATGTGTCAGCTCAGGGAGCTGAAATGAATGACATGGGTAGTGAATCAGAAGAGTGTGTGTTTTGCACTTGCAAAAAGGATGTCCCAACCATCGTGTCCCTGGAAGTGGCTCTTGTCAATTGACTTCCGCAATTTTGCATTGTATGAGTGCCAACTGTGCTAAAATCAGGAGCAGAGAAAAAAGTGCATTCTTTGATTGGGAAGATAAAGTTTGGGGTGTTGCTTTGTTGGATGACGCAGCACAAAACTGAGAGATTGCTCCAATTCTTCTTATATGTTGATGTGTCATTTATTATATATATTAATACATATTTTTTTTGAAAGGCATGGTAGGTAAGAGTTTATTATGTTTGTTGATTTGGGGTCTCGTGGTGATACTACATACTGCCAAAATGTAGCACATTCTAAGTTTTAAACAAATTTGGAGCCAGAAGTTACAAGCTATTGAGGTCACTGGTCCTGATGTGTATATTTATTTGAATTTCTGCCATGCCTTGAAGTATTTCATTTTCAGCAATCGTTAATGTGTATATATTCTAGAAGAATGCAGAGAGCAGAAGAGTAATCATCTGGAATGGTAGGGCCTGCTACCACAATGCCTGTGAAAAATCATATGTATGTTTCCCTTCCGACAGGTGCTGATATGGGGATGATTATAATATAATATATATATATAAATGAAAAGATTTTAATAAAATATTTTCACTTGCCATTGGATAATTTTTTTCTTGACATGCAATTTTTTTCTTGCTTGTACCATATCAAATTCTCACCTCTCTGTATAAATCTCTTTTATCCATCTTTTTTTTATTGTCATAAAAAAATTTAAACTAGGAAATTTCAAGGTCACTTAAAGGGGAATAAATTCATCGCGGCTAATGTATGGCAAGACATGGTGAAATGGAAAACGTACCAAACTGTATCATGCATTCTCAATGGCTCTTGATTGTCTAATGAAGTGTCACCAAGTTGAAGGACCCCTGTGATAGAAGTTGAACTGAGCAACGTTACTTTTCAAAATTTCTGGTGATTTCAGAGGAATATCTTGGGGTTCCGCCTGCCTGTCACGATAGTAATGATAATACATATATATGAAAACATTTCAACTCAAAACACCAGAGTTGGAACTGAAACAAGAGGCCGCTACTACCATAGAGCAAAAATTATATATCTACGGTGGTTACGGGCAATTATTTTGTTGTGTAATTGCAATCAAAGAATACAATTGCTGTTTGCCAATAGCGAACTTTAAAAAAAGTCTCAATTTTGCCCCAGTCTCTTCACAATCAAAGATATGTTCTGAATTTTGGTATTAAAACGTGGACAAAATAGTTCATACTGCATCTGAACCTGCCTCTCATATGTGTATCTTGTATCCGTAGAGTCACACCTGTGACAAAATCACTGCTTTTTGGTGGTGTGACTGGGTTGGAGCTGTGAAGACTCCCTATCATAATCCCTAAATAAAGATAAAATCCCTATCACATCCCATCCCTACCATCAAAGGACGATGAACAAACATCAAAGTTATTATTCATCAATATCAGTTACTCATTTGCTATTGTTTATTACTGGCCTGGTATCCATGTTATTGGCTTTCAGTATTTAAGTAAAGATTGTAAATAATTACTGTTAATCCATAATTAATCACTGCAAATAGTAATTAATCACTCAACATTTAAGCACTGATCGAATCAGTTAATAATAGCACTTTTCACAAGGGAAACGGTTGTATGCTTGATTTTGTGGAAGTTGCTCATTACAGAAGAATTAAAATAACTTACTTAACTACACTAATTATTTATTATGTATCATGACCCAGGTTTTAACACTTGTGTCATTTAGAGTACCTCCTGTGAAAACTAGGCTCAACACTTTTTATTTACCCCCTATCTACAAAATTTTTACAAAACAATTTACCTACAAACTTTAAATGTAAGTATGTCCTTTGTGTCTTCTTTTAAATTAAAACTCAAAGAACTACTGCTTAATAAATGTTATTATAGTACTGATGAGTTTTTTTCAGACAATATTGTAAATCTATTGTGAAAGGTTATTATGTATAAATGTTTCTGAATATGATATTTGTCAACGACGACCAACAGAACAATAAAGCTATGTATTATTATTATTATATCTGCAGAATAGTTAATCAGTTCTATCTACTGTGCCATGCAATGAGAGAGACTAATGAGTTCTGCAGGAATATTGATTATTTTAATACATCTCTAAGTACACTCAGTAGATATGTAAACAGTGTCTCAAGAGACCGTAATACTTTTTTTTGTTGTCTTATGTCATTGTTTTGTCAATTTTGGTCTTGTATTTTCCCTTAATCTTTATATATGTACTTATTTGCATACTTCAATGTTTCCTATTTCAATTCTATCTTTCTCTTCTTCACTTTGTTTTATTATGTTTAACTTTGAATCAAGTGTCCTTTTGTAAAGGGTTTTACCCATTCAATGAAAATATTATTATTCCATTATGTTGTTACTGTTGTAACAGGCTCCTCCAAGTCATCGGCAAGCATCAGGATTCATTGCCATCATAATGGCCGGAGGCTCGGGAGGAATGGGGCAGTTTTTGCAGCCAAATCCGGTGCCCATCAGATAGGTGGCTACGTTGGGGTCATGTGTACGCAGTTGACGGAGTGAGCCCAGAATTCTGCATGCGAGCTGCAAGAGATTCTGCCTGTGCTACAGAGCCACAGAATACACTTGATACTTATACTTAGCAGCAAGCCCTCAACTCCACTGAGGATACCTATGATTGGACAACTAGTTTCACGGAGTGTCTAGAGTACATTTGCAGAAGTTCAAAAAGCAGGTCTTGATATTTAGTTTTTTTTTCCACCTCTTTTGCATCCATGCTCGTTTCAGCGAGATCCGAAAACTCAATCAATAACATGGAGCGTGTGATGCGGTCAATGAGAATGATGTCAGGCTTGGTTGCCTCTTACCACCTGGTGGTGGAGGAGGAGTAATTGTAACAGATTGTGCATTTTTCTTTCTCCACGACGTACTCAATATCTCAAGGGGCATAGTGCAAGACAGATATCTTGTCAATGTCATAATGGTGTCAGAGGTGAAAATATAACACCCGCAGGGCCATATTGTGCCGAGATAAATACACTGACCTGGCGTACGGCTGGGCTCGGTATGTCCTGCATCTAGTGTCCACAACCTCCTTGAAAATTAGGTGGTGGTACACAAGAGCCTTTGTGACACCATCCTGGCATACGAGGATGAAACCCTTAGTCTAAAACTTCCGACCAGCAGAGCGTAGGAAGGCAAACGTCAACTCTTTCGATAGCCCATTCTTTGCCATGTTTCGATAGAAATATCCATGCATGGGCTCATCGGTGTGCACCTTGAGCAAGACCGTCTGCTCAGCTTATTTTATTTCAAGCTTGAGGATGTCTGTCTTCAATCACAAGATGGATGTGTAATTGCGCTTCCATCAGATGACAAGTCTAAGTCCAGACGAGTTTCGTCTGCTGCCCTCTTCGCCACCTTGAAGGAAAACGCCACTGCTCCCGCACTTTTGTGCTCTCTCATGAGACTGATCAGGGGGTCTCTACTTTTTAACGCCAGGCATGTTGTACCCAGGACAACTATTTGGGAGGCACTCCATTCTTAGTAGTCCTCTACCACCTACATTGTGAGGGAGGTACAATCTGGCAACGGAAGATTTTGGATGAAGATGGTCATGATCTTTCTCATTCCCCTATCGAGGTTCTGCAACTCGTTGACGTTCCACTTCATGCATCCAATGCAGCATTGTAGGAACTGCAAGAATGTTCGTGGCAAGAACCTTGCTCTTGCCAGACAGCTCAGAACTACAGATTTTCCTGAGTTTGTCTGTACTTGGCGTTGCACCTTTCTTTTGCTGCTGCAACCTCCTGCATTCGGCATTGGGGCACGATGAGGTACTCATAGTATGAGGTAATCATCCTCGAGGTGGCGTATGCTACCATCAATGACTTGCACATCTTCCTTGATATCTGAAAATCTTCCTCTTGCCAGGTGGATGGATGCACACATTTCCAATCCGAACTCCATCCCTATGGGCTAACTGCATTCCAGTGTGGTGTCCTGGGCAGTGTGAATGTCTTTCGCATTAGAAGCAAAGCTTCAGGTCTTTAATATAAAATATATGGGTGACCTTATGCTGCCTATCACCTGAAACACCGTATATATATCCTCTACCTTGTACCAGCCTTAGAGAAAGAGATAGGAGGAAAATACAGAACAGTAAGGGGCTCTAGCTGTCGCCTTGAAAAACACCGCGGTGGTATGTTACCTACCAACTCTGCCGAAACTGATGGCTTGCCTAAAGTCAGGACGAAGCACGTTTTCCAGAGTAGTAACAGGCATCGGATGCAAGACACAATCTCTGGTTGGACTTTTATCAACTTCAGAATGGCGATTAAAAACTAATGTGAAGTGGTGTCAAAGGCCTTACTGTCATCCTCCCAGGCCATTGATAGTCTCGCGTATGCTGGATGTGGTATTTGCACCTATCTTTATGCAGATTGTCCAATTCCCCGCTTTGGGCCCCACGTGAGCAGCAGATCTGCTCGTACACTGCCTCCCTCACAAGCTGATCGTGGTGGAGGAAAAGGCTGCTCATGATGGAAGCAAATGCCTTGTGTACAGTGTTGAGGCAGGTTATAGGGCGGTAGTTTTTTTTGATCGTACAAGACTCCCTTCTAATGTATAGGAACCGTATGTCCATCAGACAGCCATGGTGGAATTGGTTCTCTGTTCTGGCGGAAGTAAATTTCTTCCACCAGACGTTTTTCAGGGTATCCGTTCCTGCAGCCGAGTAGTTCTTTTTGCCAGAGAAGGTAATAATAATATGAATATATTATTATTAATAACGAGTAATTTTACAAAGTATTGACTGTAAGTTTCTTCTGTGGATCAAAACCTGGTGAAATGTCGTAACTATTTTAGCGCATTAAGATTCTCGCGAAGTAGTTATATTCACATGTAAAAAGTTATGCTTTATTAATTTTAAATATTCTCAACTCGAGTAAGATATGAAAGACAACAATATGTATAGCGTTTTCTGTTTGTTGTGAGGCATAGATTGATTTTCTTTTGAGTGTAAATGAGTTTGTTGTCGTAAATTAATCCGCATTTTAATACTAGAATGTCATTATTGTGTTAGGCAAGGCTTATGGGTACGGCTGGTACCTAGGACCCTAGGAGGTTGAAATATTCCAACCTTGGCCGGTACCGGTACGAATTTCATTTTGTCCGCCAACACGCAATTTGTTATTCATTTTTCCTCTGCTCTTGCGCTCTTGTTTCCTTCAACGTCCTATAGGTTGAGCTGAACGCGTTTCGTTGCCATGTTCGTTCAGCAAAATTACAATGGGTTCCTCTTGACTGATCTATTTCTTGAATCCTGAACTCAAAATAAAATACCATGGCATTAGCTACGAAAACTGCTCTGGGCATAGCCGCGGGCGTTTGCGGTACTCTCTTTTTAGGATATTGTGTGTATTTCGACCACAAGAGGAGATCGGATCCTAATTTTAAAAGAAAGCTGAAAAACAGTAAGTTGAATCGAGGGAGACTAGTTTGTTAATTGGAATAACATTGTTTATCAAACATCGTTCTGTTCCACACTCGTATCTAGAACGAAAGCAAGCAAAGGTAAACAGAGGCCCGGGAACAGTAATGCCTGATCTGAAGGACGCTGATGCGGTGCAGGCATTTTTCCTTCAAGAAGTATGTGCATGCATGTTTTTCTTCTGTTTAGCATAATATTTTCTATTTGAGTTTTTCTTCATTCGTTCACGTTCTCCCTCGTGTGCGAATGTATGCTCTGTCAATGGCTTCTTATTCTTGGGAAAGCTGTACTAGTTAATCAATTAGTTGTTTTTGTCGCTCATCAGAGTTAAGTTACTATGACCTTGGTGAAAATACCCAAATACTGTGGCAGAATGAGCAAAATGCTTCGCACTTATGTTAAACTTAGTGTTTAGAGAAACATTTAATATAAAGCATTGAATTCTAGCTATAATTGACTTAACTGCTCAGTAATAACGTGAAGTATCCGAACTTAGATTCGTGTTCTTATTTTTCCATTTTAATATTATTCAATCATGTCTCGAGTCAGTTCATGTCATGCAGTACGATTTATTCATGATATAGTGGATTGCACTGCTGAGGATTGCAATGTTTGGGCTTGCTCGAATACTTGCATTAACTGCTTGGTTTTATCTCGCATAACGTGAATTGTTGAGCAAAGGTATTGCTAGTGTTAAAGGTATGTATTAAACCCGCAACTTTCTCGGTGAAATATTGATACACTCCTTACACCCATGGGTCCCACGGACCCATAAATTTTATAGCAACCAAATGTAAACTATGTACCACAATTATATAAAAAGCGGGCCACGATGGAAACACTGGTTCCCGACCAGTCACCAAAGTTAAGCATCGTTGGGCTCGGCTTGAGTTTGGAGGGGTGGTCCTCCAATTCGTCCGAGTGTTGTTGCCCATCTGCACGTGGCAGACAGTATGTGCGAAATGACCTTAGCCGTCTAAGCACATTAAACAAAAATACTACTTATACATATATAAAAAGCTTTTTTAGGTTTTAGATGAAACAATAATGCATTTCAGCATCTGTTAGAATAAATATTTTGATACCATACTTCCTCGGTTTAGATGGAATATACATCCTAAAACCACATTTTCTGCAATATCCTACTAACATTTCGTCAAATGTGGTGTTTTCACCAACAATAATTTTCCTGGCAATTCGCAATGAATGAATTAAGCAGTCCTGAAATATGAGCTAAATTATCAGTTTTTTCTATCCTCCTGGGTTGAGCTATCGTCAAATCTCAAATGTCTGAGCAAGAAGAACAATCTTGCAATGGCATAGTTGCTCGAAATATGTCTTGTCCTCTTCCATCGTTTGCGTACAAAGAATTCTAGTCCTCATTGTTAGACTTGAATACTCCCCAAATATAGCACAAACCAAGAAAGCTCTCATCTGTAACATATTTGTTTCAGAAGTATGTATATGATATAGGAGACAGGTTTGCAGGCTTAACGCATATCCACTCATTAGTCCTAAGAACAATTTTGGATATCATTTTGTTTGAAAACATAACACTCCAGCATTGAGAAACGGTTGACGTAGTGGACCATAGACTTGCTGGCCCTCTCTCTTCAGGCAGATGAAACCTGCTGATTATGTTGTGCTGAGGAGTATTTCCACGATTTGTTGGTGTTTTCGAACCTTTGTACCTATTTTTACTATAGTAAGAACAGCACTCAGCAGATACAGTGTCTTCTCCGTCACTATTGTCACCAGAATCACTTTCATTAGTGTCAGTGCAAGGTTCACGGAGTTCAAATTCACTCTCACTTTCGGTAATGTCACTTTCAACTTCAAGTAGCTGATGAATTTCTTCACTTGTGAGGGCCATATGACTACAAAAATATAGTACCAAACCTATCTCTCACAAAAAATGCTGAATTCCATGCAATAATCAAAATGTTTAAAAAATTGATTTCTATATGCAAGAGAAATATTCAAACAAAGAGATGGATAAGAAAATTTGAGTGGAAAAAATAATACCTTTAGCTAGCGCAACACTCCTTCAGAGTCACTCGTGGAAAAACTTATGTTTACTACACTGATGAGTCCCAGGGACCAATGGGAAGATGTTTTACTGTTAAGACTGTCTCCAACACTAAAAACTTGCATACTACATTGTAGTACATTATGGGATACGAGAATATGCGTGACTCTGAAAGAGATCCGGCAACAAACAAAAAAGTTACACAGCAAAATAAAACTATCTGGGTCCCTGGAACCCATCAGTGTAAGTTACGGGTTAATACTATTTTTTATTGATTTGTAAGTAGTTATGTATGGTATAGATCCTGGTCAATTGTACGAAGAGAGAGATCTTCAGTCTACTTGCAGTTCTAAGGTTCATTGACTGTTTCAGGTTCAGCTTGGAGAGGAAGCTCTGGCTAGTGGTGACGTTGAAAACGGAGTTGAACACCTCTGTGCTGCGATCGCAGTTTGCGGTCAACCTCAGCAACTTCTTCGTGTGCTGCAGCAGACTCTCCCAAGGCCAATTTTTTGCTTGCTGCTTGAGAGGCTACCATTATTGGGGCAGGTATGAGAATGTCTTGATTAAAATCAGTTAGTTAATTTAGTTTGAAAAGAGTAATGATTCATTATTTTTTTTACAGCGCATAATTTCTCAGGGCAATCAGCCACAAATCCTGTTAGCCGAGGACGAATTGGAATAGAAGTGGCTATCTTCATAGTAGCAATGTTAAGCACACATAGAAATTCTTTATCTCACTTGACATCCATCTGCTAAAATGTATATTGTTGTTATCGTCAAAAATATAGAGCTAAAATGTGCACGTGACGTTGGGACTACTTGGGTAAAGGTCTAAGATTTGTGAAGGGTTTGACACCTGAACTTTTGTATAGGCATTTATTGAACATGTTTGAGTTTATTCCAGTTGTAACCCGTGAAAAATCTTCTCATCTACCACTGTAGTAAATTTCATTGCTGTCAGCTTACATGGTTCGACATTGTGCAACTTTGTTCTTACTTTCAATGCATTTGATTTTTTTCACACAAACTACCACTTATGAAAAATGTTGATTAAAATATATTTTTTTCTGGTGTAACTTAAACAAATTCCATTGATGTGAAATGACTTAGTTGTAGGCTTGCACTTCTGGTGCTCACCATGGAAGTTTGATTACTGTAATGTTGAAACGCAAAAGTTGATGGCAACAAGTTATTTTACAAAAATAAATGAACCTCTGAAAAATGTTGTCTTATACTTTTATTCCCAACAGCTTTATAAAGATGTATATACATTAAACAAATGGCACTAAATGGTAACAAATTCTTGATCACTACAGGATTTTAGTGATCAATCACTATCAACGGATCTATTTCACAGCTAACGAGAATATGTACATTGGCCACACCAAGTCCTGCATAAATAATAGCAATAGTTAGCATTGCTCAATAAATACAATGTTTTCAACATTTCTGAAAATACCATCACCAAAATCACTCTTTCTCAATTACTCAAGGATATCAGAATATACTCGAAGACTGGTGGGCAGGACGCACTAAGGCACCACGTCGAAAAGGAATATCAATCTAAGAAATATGATAGTCATAAATGATGCCAACACATCTTTCCTCAAAATAAGTGGTAAGAAGTGAATTAGAATTCATGTTATATGTAAAAACAAACCATTTCCTCCCATGAAAGTTCACTGTGGTGTACTGTGTGTCAACAGATCAGGGTCATCCTCAAGTACAGTGAACATACACTAAACAGGGAACAAAATGTTTAGAGAGACAGTCCATTCAAGACGGGGGAAAGGAAAAGAGAGATTGGAATATGACATGGAGTGGAGAAAGGGGAGCCAACCTATTCATCACTTCAATTGATATAATATTCACCATCTTGTAACCCTCCCCAAATGCAATTTCATGTCTTTTTGTTGACATACTAATTTAGTACCAAATAGCACTTATGGGTTGAAGGTTTTTGCACCAGAATACAAGTTTGAAAAGATAAATATTTCCTCCTACTTAATTACACGAGTTTTTAATAGACATCGGTCAGATAAACATTCAAACCAGCGTGGCAACAAAAAATTTAATGTGTTGTCCTGTAACAATGGACAAAATTGAAGGAGTGATCTGGAACAATGAACACAATAAGTAAATTCCCAGTAGCTAATTAACAACCAAATAATGTTCTGTCAAGTGATGCAAATGCTTTTAACAACATAGCAGTGCCCTTATCTAAGCTCCTACTTAGGGATATTGTGCTCCATTACACTTGCATGCATGAAAAAGGGACAAATTTGCTGTCTCCCATTAGCTTTAGGTTTACAAAAATGTTACAAATACATTTAAAAAATACATCATCAGCATACCGGACTTTTCAATGGAGCTGAGAGGCTGTTTCCTTGCAAGGCAATTTTTTTACTGCCACCCATAATTTGAATGGCACCCTCTGCCTCCATCTGTTTAGCTAATTCTCTCCCTAATGCTTCGGCTATTTCAAGTTCAGCCCTGCCTGTTCCCCGGCTACCTCCTCCAATGATCCCACAGTAGAGCCTCCCCATGAGGTATGGGCACTTCCTGGCTGGAGGCATGTCATAAGAACTGCGGAACTCTGGGAGTGTTCGAGATAACGATTTGATCAAGGACTGCTGCCCATCAGAACTCCACACCCCCCCTTTTAAATGCAACGTCTCTTGAGTGCGATCATTGGAATCACTGTCGATACTTTCCGTGCTGCCACCATGACGTGAATGTTTTCGTAGAGAAGTCCTCGGATCATCACTCGTTTCCTCTTCATCAGACGTCTCTCCATCATCCTCATGGTAAGTTGAAGTTTTGATCTCTGTGTGAACGGCCATGGCTGCAGTACAGCCACCTCCAAGTGTCCTCATGAAGCTTCGTTCAGCCAACACACACAAGGCAGTATCTCTGTCGTGCAGAGCCTCAAGTAAGGCCAGAGTAGCATGGTCCCCTTCTCTGCATTCTACAGCCAAAGCTCCTTGTCCGACAGCATACATCATTTCATCTGCATCCAGCACCTACAAAAATAACCATGAGAAAGCAATTCACACAATAATATGGCAATGGAACTAATAACTCACGGAAAAAGACACTCCATACTATTCTTTAGAAGAGAGACATCAACGTATTGATGATGTAATGTATGATGTTCCTTGTGGTATTGTTGACCAATTTATCATCAATGCCCTATTCACACAACTAACATATCACAAAAATTAAAAAAAAAAAACAAATTTGGAAGATGGAACAAATGGGTTTGGTTTAGCAAGTATTAGTTGGGAACATCGATAAATCAATTGTTTTGAGTTTAATGAGGGACACCAGTATTTGTTTCAATTATAATTCATTGAAAAAGTATCGAATCAATTTTAATTTTTCGCAATCGCTACTTTAGTGTGATACTCAGGTGGATATGAAGTGAGACAAGTGTTCCGGGGATATGCACAAAGCAGTCGAAAAATGAGGGAATTCTTTTGACTACATAATTCAATCACCAGAGCACAGTCTCTCATGCTCAAGGCATGTCCATTCCGTAGCCGCCACATTAGCATCAATGCTATACGAGTTGCACCTTTTACACAAGAGCTAGGAATGCCAGAGGCAAGGCAGTCGAGCCAGAGCACAGACAATCAGCCGCGATATATAAAAATATATCAGCCGCGGGCAACTGCTCATGGAACATGGAAAATGTGCACAAGAGGTTTCAACATGCCAAGGAAATTTTTATGGTGGAGAAAACACGCACTTGTAGTTTTACAGTACTTTTGGTCTTTATGTTAACTAATTATCCTTCTAGTATGGTGCATGAAGTGACTTTCCTATTCCCTCTGTATTCCTTGGCTATAGACAAAGAAACATTAACAACTGCAGCTGCATGTTACAATAACATTAGTCACAGATGAGATAGTTGAAAGGGTATTGAACAGGGACAGATGCAATCCCCAAGAGAACAAAAGTGACGATGAGGAAGAACACAATGCACCAGTCTCATGGTGGGTTGCTTCCAAAGCAACATAATATTTGTAGAACAGTGAAAGTGCTTCTCTGCCCAGACAGCAATGCCATTCCTTCTTCAGAATTAAAAACTTTTATAAGATGGACATACAAGCTTTATTTCAGAAAACTGTCAAGTCTTGTGTCTCATCAACCCTTAACATCAGGTTCGTGTGAAGAAGTGATTGCTGGCCCAGTCAATGATTGTGGCAAAATATCAATGGTAATATTAGACTCACAATCAGTCAAATGATGGCCTTGCAATTGGGTATTTTCCACATATTTCAAACTGTCGATATTCTGATTCAGTTACTTGAACTTATTGCATTGGCTAAAAAATTTCTTATCAAATTGTATGAATTTCGGTTTTAAAAGCTAAAGAAAGTAGAAGGTTACGAAAGCTCCCGAGCACACTCCGAAAACAACCGAATGGCCTGTGACGTCATTTTCGCTGTTTACATTTAGACTCAGGCGTTTCCTTATGCTTACAGTAGTAACAAATGCGGCGAAATTAGTTTCTGACGTGTTCGCGTTTCTAGATATGCCTTTAAATGGCATCTAAGGGATAGAGATGGTGTTTTGTGCCACAATGTACAAATACATCGGTTGAAACACCGAACAAGAAATTTATTCACGCAATCACGACATTGAATGATTGAAATTTCTTCCTTGGATTCCTCAATGTCCACCCGTAAAAATGTATACTTTACTCCGCACTTTGTATTCTGGACATATTCTTGCAATGACTGTGCACAGTGGTCCATCTCTCTTTACTTGGATGTATCCTATAGCAATATCACCATAACTCTCACGAGAAGCTTTATAATATAACAACCCTTAAATCAAACTTTGAATAGACATTTAGGAGATGAGAATCTATTTTTAGGCATTTCTACAGCAGATAAGCCACTTCTAGAAACCTCCTCTACAAACAATCACTAATTAGCAAATAAAAAATTAACGTTTTAAGTGTGTCGAGTATTGGCAGCACAAACATTCGGCGAGTACTGTGTTATGTTGATATGTTACTAAGATACTGTTTGTTTACTGTTGCATGGACTGATATGGACTTCGATAAAGAATGAAGTATCATAATGATTATGAGTGTATTGGAAAAACAGTTAATAAAGTTCATACACCAAATACATAATTATATGTATAAAAAATTATATAAAACAGTAATGACGATTTTAAAAGCAAACTTTAGGCTTACATTTTTTGGACTTATGCTCAACGAATTTCCGCAGCATTAAATCGCTCGTCCTTCTTCATTAAAACGCCTACCATAAACATATCCACTTTGGGTAAATTATCTTTTGTGGTTTTAATAAAACCATTGCACGCCATAGTCTTTGTTTTCAATGAAAAATCTTTAAATATACGGTAGATCTTCTACAGTTACTCACTTTCTCCCTCACATCCGTCCATCGTTCAGCGAAAATGACGTCAAGCCAATCAGATTTCGTTTCGCAGCAGCGTAAAAAAATTTGAAATTTCGACTATTTTAATCTTAAATATCTCAATTAATATTGAATCAATTTTAAAACTACTTTCACTCCGCAAGCTTGTTCGAGTTTAAGTAACATATAAAGATCCGTAAACTTAAATTTAAAATTTTGGAAAATACCCAATTATTTAATAAGAACTATGATATTGCAATTTTCCACAAAAATGTTTTTAAACCCGGGTCGATTAAAAACATTTTTATGTGGAAAATTGCAATATCATAGTTCTTATTATGTTCAGATTCCACAACATCTCGCCTGATTCCTCCCTTTTTGTTTTGCAATTATTTTTTGTCAATAGGACCATTGCATCATTTTTGTGTCTCTGGAAAGAGTTTTTTCCGTAGTTAGACATTTCTGCCTACTTATCCTTTTCATGTCAGCGATATTTCAGGGTTTGCACTTGGTAGTTAGGTCCATGGTGGCCAACTTTTCGATGCTCGTGTTGAGCATCGTCCTCACGGCAGAGGTAGGCAGACCTCACTACCCAGGAAAGCCTGAAATCCTTCATTAACCTTTTCATCATTGCTTTCAATAGCAGAAATGTATGCGGTGGTAGGCAGCATCATCCGACGGCCTAAATTCCAACTCCTGGAGGACAAATTGTGTGGAGACGTTGCAGTGATGTTCAAACTGGAGCAAGCGGGCTCCTGTCATCCCAACGGACAGGGTCACTCCTGGACATTTTTCTTAGAACCCTCCCACTTTTCCTGGAATCCTCCACCACAATTCCACACTGGTGATGAGTGAGCTACTGTCGTCCCAAGGATGTGGGACGCCAGTTTTGCTCCTGAACATTTTTCTCAGAATCCTCCTGTCTTCCCATCGGATGCATGATGCAACCCTTGGTACTTCCTAGAATCTATCTCTCAACTCTCCAATTTTCCTGGAATCCTCCACCTATTCCCTTGTGCACTTACTCGGTGCTTTTGCATAAAAGAGGGCACCGAGACAGACTCAGAGAGAGTACCCTTCCATCCTCTGGAAACACATAGTCAAGACTCCTCCCTGGGGGACCCCCTGCCTGACAAGTGTGAGGACCCGGATACAAGAGCGAACTGAAGCCAGTAAATGCTCATTCTCTTGATGACGCTTCCAGTAAGAGAAGCGAAATGTTGAGGTTTTTCAAAATGAACAAAACGCCGCATTGCCCGAAAACATTATCCTACAATTATAAATAACATCCATTTCAAGGTCATGTTCCACTTCATGCGATAGAATAAACAACTTTTTCTTATAATTTTCTAGTTTTGCCGATGGCTTGTCCTTGCGTGGGATATTTTAAGGTAAACTGTATACTAAAAATATGGTTTATCTTGTATTTATGCATTTATAGACACCAAGCAACGTGGCACTGACCATTGTTTATAGAAGATGGCAAGAGAAACTCTCAAAATATATTGCAGGCTTCAAATAACAGCTAAATATGAACTGCATGACGTTCGCCATTTTCACTTGTAAAATCTTTGTTCACTCATGGAGAATTCACAAGTCCGCCATTCTCATTTGAGAAACACTTGCAAGTCAAATTCGCACACAATTATGAATCCGACTGGCACTTGTGGACTTGTAACTTGTACCTTTGAACACCAGGCCCCTGGTGAAAGAAGCACATATGTACTTAGTAGTTACGATAGAGTAGTGTGAATGCATGTCGATAGGCCGATGTTGGTACATATGTTAGTTGCCTTCACCGGACAAAAGGTGGTCTCTGTCTGTAAAAAGTCTGCCCGTAAGCATGAACAATATAATTCTGAATTTGCATAAGTCGGACAAACATTTTGTCTGGAAATGCCTGTAACGTTATGACCACAGTACACTCCAGCTTTGCAATAACTGTTTGTCAGGACAGATTTCACAGCAAATTTTATTTTTAAGTGAACTTGTGTACTACTGCATGACTTACCGGGTTTTCTCTCACAAAATATTATACATACATATTCCATTACATATAATGGTACTTTGAACAAGAAAAATCCAAAAAAATGCAAGGTAAAATTTGCTTGGAAACCTAACGGAAAATTAATTCCATGTCAAATCAACCAAAAAATGGCAAAATTTACCTGACCCTTTGTGATTTTGATGAAAATTGGTAAGGTTGTTGGCCCTAAAGAGAAACTAAATAATACCAAGTATTACACCTCTGGACCAAATACTTTTTTAGAAAATTGGGTCTAAAATGGCCCAAAAATCAAATTTAAGGTCTGCAGTGCACCTTTTGAATTGTCGTAACTCAGATACAAACACACTTAGAGAGTTGTGTGTGGTGTCAATATAAAGCTCTTGAAATTGCCTTTCATTTGATATTTCACATGCTGAGGTTAAAAATAATTATAGGTCAAGGTCAACATAGCTTGACCTTGAATTATGAAAAATGGGGTATTTTATTTTGCTTAATTTTTTTTCATTACAACATACATATTTCATCTTCATGTACTTACTTTCAAAGTGGGACTCCAAATACAACAGGAGATACAGATTATTTTGTACACCTAGGACACTGGAACTCATCAATTACAACCTGTATTTTGTATTCCAATGCACATAGTGAGCATAGTGTTAGAAAACTTATTCTTAAGACTGGCCAGTGACTATCTAACTTCCTAACTTTATATAATAAAGATAAGCACAGGCATACTTTCTAATGGCAGTTTATTATAGACTCAAGACAACAATTAAAAATAGCGTAACAAAAACAAAAGAAAAACGAAATATGTATTATAACTGCTATAAAGACAATTTGTGACCAACATAAACTAAACATATTTTTACACCTCCCCTTGTTGGGCACAAACAAAAAAATGTATACATGCTGGTTTAATAAAGTAAAAACAACTATAAATTGAATTTAACAATATTCTGAAGAAAAAAAAATATGTTAATAACATAATGACATGTAGCGGCACTATTTGTAAGCCGCGCGCCAGCCACTCGGGCGCCAGGTGACCGGCAATTGTCTGGCGAGTGTCGCGACGCGGCCGCCAGAGGTCGTCGCCGGCGACCACGCCACCACGCGGGCGATGCCATGACACGAGTCTTCCTACAACCGCCGACCTGTGCGCACGCAACGGCAACTACGCCAACCGGCATTTGTACCGTGTGCTACACAAATAAAAGCTATTTTCACTATTTCAAATCGAGGTGGTTATTTCATCGAAACTTCCCCTCAGACATAATGAAATAAACCTCCCCTGCAATGGAGCAAAATAAAACATGAACAAGAAAGATATGCATAAAGCAATTAAATAAATAATATGGCAAGTATTTAAATCACTCACCTCAGTCTAAATGAAGAATGTATCAACATTATAATTAAATATTACTAAACATAAGTGAGATTAAGGTTTAGCACAATATGGAAATAAGCAAATCCACAAATAATAATAATCTTATAACATTTCAAGGTGATAAAATAAGCTCTAAACTTTGGCAGTACATTTGGTTACTTTTATCATTCAATACTTCAGTAAAAATGTCAGATTCAGAATGTGGGATTCTTGTTCTTTTGGCACAATCGGTTCACTGCATATGCAATATCAGGTCTTGCATTATTTGACAGATGCAGCAATGACCCTGTGGCCTCTCCATACAGCACTTCATTGAATGGTTGATCTTCATCGCTGTTTCGGCCTTGAGATGATGGCAGTTGCACGGTGACTCCATCTACCTTCTCCATCTTGAATTTATGCAGCATTTCTTCAATGCAATGTGTTTGGTCCAAGTACACTTCACCATTTTTCCCTCTCTCCAGCCTGATGGATAGGATGTTTTTCGCTTCTCCCAGGTCTTCGATGGAAAATTTCTGGCTGAGCATTTTCTTGAATATTTTAATAACTTCATCAGTTCCAGAAATATAGAAGTCATCCACATAAACACCCACTGTTAAGTTTTTGTCCTGTGTTGTATACATGCAGGGATCGTTGTATGACCTTTTCAATCCCATATTTTCCATGGCTTCATTCAGATCTTCGTTCCAATTTTTCCCAGATTGGTGTAATCCATATATTGACCTTTTCAGCCTGCACACAAAGCTTGAGGGGTTTCGACTCTCAAAATAACCTGGTGGCATCTCCATATACACTTCTTCCTTGAGTTTACTGTTTAGGTAGGCAGCATCAACATCCATATGGTGTATTTCCCACTTTTTCTCTGCAGCTATGGCTAGCATACATCTGAGAGTTGTTTTCTTGATCACGAGGCTATAGGTGTTGAAGAAGTCTTCACCTCGAATTTGTGTGAAGCCTCTGGCCACTAACCTTGCTCGATAACTTGATATGTTTCCTTCATTGTCATATTTGGTCTTGTGGATCCATTTACAGCTGATGACATTTCGATCAAATGGTCTCTCCACTATGTCCCATGCTTTAATGCTTTCTAGTTTTTGTACTTCTCGGTCCATAGCTTCTTGCCAATTTTTACTCTGAGGTCCTCTGAGTGCTTCTGCAATATTGATAGGATCCTTAACCCTTTCACTTGTTTTGATTTTGACAGAGCAGCAAGTTTCATCACATTTATGCCACTTCCTGTGTACTCTCTTGGATCTTCTGAGCGGCATGTTTTCATTTGTGTCCTGATCTGAGTGATGAGGTTCTTCTTGCTGATCGAATAATTCTGGTGTAGTTACGGGGGATACCGGTTGGGAATGAGAATTGCCATCTTGGTAGTTGTTGCCATTGTTTTCTTCTTCCTTCATGTCATTTAGGTTAAATACCTCTAGAAAACTATTTAGCACGGCGAAGTCACTATTGTGGTGGTGTCGGGGTTTCGTCTGCTTGAAGGGGAAGGAGTCTTCAAAGAATCGGACATTTCTTGAAATGATCATGGTTCTCCTCTTGAGTTCATAGAGCTTGAAACCCTTTTTGCCTGACTGCAGCCCAACAAAAACGCACTTCACACCTCTTGGCCCAAGTTTGTTATTTTCATTTGTGACAGCCCAGGCTTCACAGCCAAAGACTTTGATGTCTTCTACATCCTTGGTTGTGAGATCACGTCCGTCCCACAGTTCAAGGGGAGCCCTTCCTCCTAAAACTGTGGCCTGACATCTGTTTCTCAGATGTGCAGCATAGGCGACAGCTTCTCCCCAGAATGCAGGTGGTAGGCCGGATTTCATTAGCAAGCACCTGAGGGTGTCAAATAAGGTCAGATTTAATCGTTCTGCGCGGCCATTCCGCTCTTGCGTTCCAGCAATAGAAAATCTGTGCTCAATTCCCTTTTCTTCTAAATATTCTTTCAAATGGCCTGCTATATATTCACCTCCGTTATCTGACATTAGTGTCTTCAGCTTCTTGTCATGGTATCTCTCACTTCTAACATGGAATTTCTGGAATTCATGGGCAGCTTCGCTCTTCCTTTTGATAGGAATCGCCTCTGCATATCTAGAGTGATCGTCAAGAAATGTAATTATGTATTTTGATCCACCAAGAGATTTCACTGGCAATGGTCCAATCAAGTCTGAATGAACCAATTCTAACACTGCTCCAGCTTGTGACTCACTTGGTTTCAATGGTTTCTTTTAATTTGCCTTCTAAGCACACCTCACATTTAGACGGAGTTTTCTTCACTTCACATACTTTAGGCAAATTTTTCAGATGTCCAAATCTTTCATGCCACAATTCCGCAGTGACACACTTGGTGGCAGTCATCTTCTCTCTTCCATGTAGGTCCTCTTTTGATTTACCAACAAACATGATCTTTTGCCCATCAACTAAGGCATAATCACACTTCACCTCATACATTTTGGCATGTTTGTTCCAGAAACCCCTCATAAACATTTCCTTTCCATCATAAACTTCTTTCACTCCCTTTTCAGTTACAAGCTTGAATCCCTTTTCTTCAAGTCTTCTTTCAGAGATGAGAGTACTGTCTAGATCTGGGACTAGATATACTTTCTTCAGCATTATCTGGAAATCTCCTGAGTCTTTGGTTAGCTTCAGAGTCATGCTTCCTCTTCCTGTCACTTTCAATTTGGTCCCATTTGCAATTTTTACACTTCCACCATAATTTCTGTCCAGATCTTGAATTAAGTGTTCATGTGGTGTTAGATAGTCACTTGCTCCACCATCTATGTACACTAAATTTTCCTTTCCTGAAATCGACATTCCAGCAATGAGTGCCTTACTTCTGACTAATTTAGCTGAGACTTTTGCCGCACTTCCCTTCACTCTCTTTGGTCTTTCTTCATCCAAATCACTGCTGCTCTCTTTGGATGAACTAGTATTTGAATAACGCTCAGCTGCTCTTGCAGTCTTGTGACGGTTGTTGTTTTTGTAGTCTCTTCTGTTATGATGGAAATATTTCTTCTTATAATGCTCCTTATCGTCCTTATCATTGGTTTCGTAATAAGGACAGCTTCTGGCAATATGACCGGGTTCTTTGCAAGCAAAACAGACAACTCGATAATTAGCTGCCCTTTACTTACTGCTTTTGTTGTAATCATTTTGGCCTTTCTTGTAGATGGTAGTGCTTCTTTCAAAACGTGATGACAGGGCAGTGGCTTCATCTTGTTTAATTTTCTCTAGCTTTTCAAGAGTCCTATGGGATTCTCTTCTTGCTTCTTCAGCTAGTAGTCTGGCCATCACTTCTTCTAGGTCAATAGCCTCCCCCTGATCTATCGTGGTGATGAGTACTTCATACCTTTCCAGGGGTAGCCCTCCGATGATGAATCTTGCTATTACTTTATCACCGAACTCTGCTTCTGTAGATTTCAATCTTCTATTTACGCTAAAAAATCTTGAAAAATAGTCCTCCATTGGTTCATCTTCCCCTTTCCTGATGATCGTTAACTCCCGGATGAGCAACGTCTGATTGATTGGGCCTGCTTTAGTGTACAATTTTCCCAACTTGACCCACATGTACTGAGCAGTGGAGCATGAACCAATGTATTCTATAGTCTTCTCGGTGAGAGTCAGGAGTAACAGAGATAGGGCTCGGTCGTTCTTCTTCTCTTCCTCTGGCGTGATAGATAGCGTGTCATCAGTTTCGGCACGGTCGTTGAATCCCGGTTGAACAGCATCCCCGCAATTTCTTTGCCGCAACACGGACCTCACTCTAAGCGACCATGAAAAATAATTTAACTTGTGTAACTTTACAAATCTCCTTACCAATTCGTCTTCTGCCATCTTACTTATCTTGTTAATACTTTAGTAAAAATGTCAGCAAGATTTTTCTTTGTGTTAATATACTTGAGCTGGATGTCTCCATTCTTAATCATCTCTCTGATGTGATGGTACTTGACATCAATGTGTTTTGATCGTTCAGACACAGAACAGTTTTCAGCTATGTTGATCGCACCTTGGTTGTCAGCATGTATGGTGATTGGTTTAACAGCTAGGTCTACAAAACCAAGATCTCGAAGCAGTCCACAAATCCAAGTGACTTCTCTGCACGTGTCACTTAAGGCTATATACTCAGCCTGAACTGTGAAAAAAAACGGCTGTCTTTCTTTCACTCGACTTTTCTCTTCTATCTATTCTTGAGTTGGTGAAAAAACGGCTGTCTTTCTTTCACTCGACTTTTCTCTTCTATCTATTCTTGAGTTGGTGAAAAAACGGCTGTCTTTCTTTCACTCGACTTTTCTATTCTATCTATTCTTGAGTCTCAACATACACGCACCACGCTACTAAGTCTCATAATCTGTTAGAAAACTTATTCTTAAGACTGGCCAGTGACTATCTAACTTCCTAACTTTATATAATAAAGATAAGCACAGGCATACTTTCTGATGGCAGTTTATTATAGACTCAAGACAACAATTAAAAATAGCGTAACAAAAACAAAAGAAAAACGAAATATGCATTGTAACTGCTATAAAGACAATTTGTGACCAACATAAACTAAACATATTTTAACACATAGCACACAATGAGTGATAGGCCTTTTTTCAAATTATTGCTCTAATCCATTTAAGATTGACAAGCATTCTACAAAACCTGGTAAGGGGTTATTCACACAAAGAATGATTGATAAGATGTCTGCTTTTGAAATAGGAAGAAAAGTATATGAAGGGCACAGGAAAATGTTAATAAACTGCCTAACCCAAAAGAACAAGTGGTGAGTTCTGATTCCAGTCCTCATTCATTTGGTCCTAACACTAGTTTTCAAGAAGATATATATGTATACTGAAGAAAAATTGGTTCAGTGTTAAACAGGTTTGGAAACTCTGAACCAAAGTTTGATAGAGTTCGGAGAGTCTCCTATATCTAAAAAAATGTATGTCTCAAATAAGATATCCTATGAAAAAGGCTATGAAGATCATTAGTGCAGTTATGAGGAAATTGTTACATTGAGGATTCAGAAATTGATAAAAGAGAAAATTATGAAGATGAGATCATTAACCAGTTAAAAGAAAAATTCAAGTAAGAGTGTGAATATTCAAATATTAACTATACTTCCCAAGAGTTGGACCTTGAGCAAGCAAGCAAGCAAGCAAAATAGAGCAAGAGTTTAATGTATCTAACTTCAGGGCACGTAAAGCTAAACAGTTAATCAAAGAAAAGGGGATTACAGCAACACCAAATCCCAAACCTGGAAAGCCATTATCTGTAGAAGTTGTAACACTAGTTAAAGACTTCTATAAATCTGAAGAAGTAATTAGGTTAAAGGCCAGGAAAGAAAGATTTTGTTTCTCTACAGCAAGAGAATGATAAAGTACATGTTCAGAAGAGGCTTGTGCTGGACAATCTTAGAGAAATATTACACATTCAAACAAAAATATCCCACACGAAAGGTTAGTTTTGCTAAATTTGCAGAGCTGTGTACAATACATCAAAATGTAAAACTGATGTTGATAGGAGGCAATATTAGTGAATTAACTAAAAGTGATGAAATCCCTTTGAAAACATACAAAGATTGCCTTTCAAGAATGATATGTAATCCTCTTCAACCTCAGTGTTTTTGGGATACTTTGAGTTTTGTCCAGGTTCCTCTCCTGTAAAGGAACGTATAAGCTGTGGAATGGAAGACAACTTAGTTGATTCAATTACTTTCAAACAGTGGACAGTTTTTTTTATTTCAACTGCAGACAGGTCCACACTTGAAACAATTTCAAAACCCACAGACGAGTACATAGAGACTTTAATAGAAAAGCTGAATGTACTCCTTCGCCATTCTTTCATTGATTCAGAGCAAACAGCATTTCAAACTAGTGTGAAGTCAAACCTACGAGTTGAGTAGTTTCTTGTTATGTTATTTTGCTTCAAATTCTTTTTTTCTCCAGGATGAAGCTCAAGGCTTTCACTGGAATAACTCCAAAGCCACGATTCATCCTTTTGTTGTTTACTTTTTTAATAGTGAATCAAATATTACACGTGAAAGTTTAGTCATAATATCTGACTGCCTTTGGCATGATACTGTTGCTGTTTATTTGATTCAAAGGGAGCTAATGAAATTCCTAAGTATAATATCTGATGGAAAACTGCACAAGATATATTTTTTCTCTGATAGAACTGCAGCACAGTACAAAAACTGAAAAAAATTTATCAACCTGTATAACCATGAGGAAGATTTTGGTGTACAAGCAGAGTGGCATTACTTTGCCACATCACGTGGAAAGGGACCTTGTGGTGGTGTAGGTGGCACTGTAAAAAGACTTGCTGCTCGAGCAAGCCTACAGCGGCCATATGAACATCAATTTACGACACGTTTTCAACTTTTCCAGTGGGGAGCAGAAAACATGACAACAGTTGCATTTAAGTAAAAAACAAATGCAGATTATAAACAAGAAGAAATATTTTTCAAAAACGATTTACAGAGTCACGATCAATTCCAGGGACTCAGAAGATTCATGCGGCAATTCCGTTATCAAAACAAAAATTAAGTACCAAAGTGTATTCTTTTTCATGTATAACCAGAGGAGAAAGAATTACTGTTACAGAAGGAGAACTCAATATTAAAGACATCACAGATTTAAAAAAAAAATGCTTTTATGATAAACAGTGGTGGTTAGGTTGTGTATTAGAAAGTGACAATGAAAAACAAGTGAAGATAAGTTTTCTTTAACCTGCATGACCAGCAAAATCATTTGTCTATCCACAAAATCCTGATATCCTTCGGGTTCCAACAGTAGATGTTTTAAAGGCCGTTTTACACGGTACATTTGTTTGTACAAACTCTTCCATGAACTCTTGCATGAGGCAAAATGTATCGTGTAGAGCGGCAAATTGTATGAACGCTTGTGCGAATGTCTCAATGCCTGCACGGGAAATAGAACCTGTTCTAATTTCGTTGAGACAAACGTACATTCGTTTGTACAAAATCTTTCACCGTGTAAAGCGGCCTTAACAAAAGTAGATCCACAATGCCCAACAGGACGAACGTATAGTTTGACACACACAGAAGTTCAAGAAGCAACCAACATTACATTCCATACTAATGAAATAGGAATATCTAAGACCAGATCTGGGAACTTAGTTATGTCAAGTGAGTGAATAAAGGTATAATAAACCTACTTTTATGAATAGCTTTTTGTATATATATAATTTATAGTGAACAAGCTTAAAAAATTTTTTCCAGTGTCCTAGGTGTACAAAATAATCCGTATCTCCTGTTGTATTTGGAGTCCCACTTTGAAAGTAAGTACATGAAGATGAAATGTGTATGTTGTCATGAAAAGAAAATTAAGCAAATAAAATACCCCATTTTTCATAATTCAAGGTCAAGCTATGTTGACCTTGACCTTTGACCGATAATTATTTTGAACCTCAGCATGTGACATATCAAATGAAAGGCAATTTCAAGAGCTTTAAATTGACACCACACAAAACTCTCTAAGTGTGTTTGTATCTGAGTTACGACAATTCAAAAGGTGCACTGCAGACCTAAAATTTAATTTTTGGGGCATTTTTAGACCCAATTTTCTAACCAAGTATTTGGTACAGGGGTATAATACTTGGTATTATTTAGTTTCTCTGTAGGGCCAACAACCTTACCAATTTTCATCAAAATCGCAAAGGGTCAGGTAAATTCACTGGTTGATTTGACATGGAATGACCCTAACTGAATATGATGATGACAACACAGCACAAGCTCTAGCACAACCTAGCCAGTGTGTTTGCTGACAAACTAATCTTAGCATCTCATAACTAGGCTCAAACTTATTGTTTGACAAAATTAGAAGCAAGCTAAAGACACGATCTTGTATTGGATTTACTACTCCTCAAAGTGATTTTCTGGATATGCATGACTGCATCTACCATGAAATGTGAAAAGATAAACAATTGACATAACACAAATAATTCATTTTATAAATTGATAATGATTTCGGAGTCAGAGTAATTCAACGAGTGCATGATTATACACCACATCTGCAAAGTGCTCTCTCATTAGATCCCCTAGCTATTTCTTTCTCAGACACATTCCCTTCCTAACAATGATGTCAATAAATGACTCCAAAAAAAGAATTGGTGAGTGGATTTGCTAGAAATATAAGAATTGTCAACATTAAGCACATGAGGAGTGATATAGAGATTTCTCATGTACAGTGTGTCCTCGTTTAACGTTGGTTCGCGATAACGTTGTCCAACAATTAAAACCCCTACATCGTTCAACGTCACCAGTGCTTCGCGATAATGTTGTTCAAATTAGGCGCGACCAAAAAAAATGAAAAGCGAATAGGTTTTTGGCGCGCCAGGCATGTCTGATGCGTAATTTTCATTCGGTGGAAAAGTTTGGTGTGGTTTGGCACGTGTTTTGGTGTGTGTTACCTGAGCAAATACTTATCGCGTTATTTATTTTATACCTGTTACATTTGCAGTGCATAAACAAAAATTATGTCTTCAAAGAGAAGTGGCGATCCTGGCGTATTATCCGAGGTGAAAAAAAATGGAAAACGGTAACGTTAGGACAAAAACTTGACATAATTAAACGAAGTGAACAAGGTGCAACTGCTGCGGAAATCGGCCGAGTTCTAGGTTTTCAGGCAACGAAGATAAGGACCATTATAAAGGACAAAGAAAAAATTAAGGAATTTGGAAGAGTAGCTACTCCTCTAAGTGCAGCGCATTTATCACACGCAATAGAAGCACCATTTTAGTAGAGATGGAACGATTGCTTACTGTGTGGTATGAAAATGAAATTCATAAAAAAACAACCAGTTGACCTGGCTAGATTTCAAAGAAAGGCACTGGCTATTTATGGTGACTTAACTGATGACGTAGCTAATCCTGAGCCTTTTACTGCTAGTCGTGGGTGGTTTGACAGATACATGAAACGTGCAAATTTGCGTGGTGTTGTGAAAACTAGCGGTGAGGCAGCCAGTGCTGATAGTGAGGCTGCCAATATATTTATTGAACATTAAAGGGAAATTGTCGAGGAGGGAGGTTACCTACCTCAGCAAATATTTAATGTGGACGAGACAGGTTTATTTTGGAAGCGCATGCCTACAAGAACCTACATTTCGATGGAAGAGAAGTCCATTCCTGGGTTTAAGATGGCTAAAGATCGCATGACGCTGTTATTGGGTGGCAATGCATCGGGTGATTTAAAAATCAAACCAATGTTAGTGTACCACTCTGAGGGCACTTAAAGGATTATCCAAACATCGTTTGCCTGTGATATGGAAAGCGAACAAAAAAGCTTGGGTTACACAACAGATCTTCATAGAATGGCTTACCGATCATTTTTGTCCCAATGTAGAAGAGTACTGCAAAGGAAAGACTCTGGCTAGTAAAATACTTCTTCTGTTGGACAATTGCCCCAGGTGGTCATCCTCCCAACCTCGATGATTATAGTGAAAATGTGAAAGTTGTTTATTTACCGCCAAATACCACATCACTCCTGCAACCCATGGACCAGGCTGTCATAAAGACATTTAAATCATATTACCTTCGCAGAAACTTTTTGCAGGTAATGACTGCAACTGAATATGAGTCTGGTATTACTCTTCGTGAGTTTTGGAAGGCAGATAATGTTAAAAATGCCATCAAAAATATTGCTCACGCCTGGGCGGAAATAAAATCTTCAACTATGCACAAAGCCTGGAGAAAGGTTCTTCCAGATCCAATTGTCGGTTTTGAGGATGCAGCGGAAACCATTAACAAAGACATTGTCGAGATTGCGAGAGACCTTGGCCTTGAAATTTCCGATAATGATGTGGAGGAGCTGTTGGAATCCCATGGAGAGGAACTGTCAACGGAGGACCATCTCCAGCTGGAACAACAGAGGAGTCTGAAAGATGCTGGCGAAGTCGCTGCCATGAAACAACTCACTTCAAAAGACATAAGTGACGCTATGAAACATATAGAGTGTGCAATGGACATTTTGCGAGATCGTGACCCTGACTTTGAGAGGAGTGCAAAAGTGTGTAGGGCAATTGAGAGTGATGTGACTTGTTACAGAGAACTATACCGGGAGAAATAGAAGGCCACCACCCAGAAAACCCTTACTGATTACTTCAGAAGTGCTACCGATTTCTCTGAACCCAAACCCTCATCATTCAGTCAAAGCAGTTAAAATTTCTTTCGTGAAAGTGAAAATATCAAAGTTTTGCCATTCAAATGTTTTAGAAATTTAGTTTGTATGTTTCATTCAATAATGGCATATATCCAACCTTTTATCGTTGTGCTGTAATAATGTGTGTGCGGAAATCGTTATTGTGCTGTAATGAAGAATTGGTAAGTTCGAAACAGATTTTTATTTTTTACAATGTTTCTTATGGGAAATATTGTATCGTTTAACGTTGTTTCACTCAACGTCGAGTTTTTCAGGAATGAATTAACAACGTTAAACGAGGACACACTGTAGTAATGAAGAGAGGAGAGAGAGGCACATTCAGTTTTCCTGAATGAGTCACTCACGCTGTCGTATTGAAATCAATTGGTATAAACTGATTTATCTCCAGAATTAAATCATGAGATCTTATCTTTATTCTCGTCTGTATTCAACAACCGTTCATAGTTACCTTTTTAGCAAAACAAAACCTTGTCGCTATTGACAACCAACAAATGAGACAGCCCTAGATCCTACAACTCCTCCCTTCTTTCAGACAAAGGATGCCGGCAACGAATGACCCAAGTACAAATAAAACCAACCCTAAACCAGGATCACAAACTGGTGAAAACTCAACAAAGCAAAGTAAAATATAAACAACAAAACATTAATTCAAGAACAATAAGAAACTATACTGATATTAATAAAAGTTGCAGGCAAGATGGCTATTAAGATTTTCCCATCTCAAAATCATCAAATTTGGAGGGCAGTCTGATAGTCCTTGCAGGCCTTTGAATGGTCATCTTCGGATTGCAAACTTCAGGATCAGGTGGAGATTGAGTCAGACACTTCGATGTCGATTCTGGTGTTCCCACTGGCATGAACTGTGAATCTAGATTTTCCTGATTCGTCTTCTCCAATTCTTGTATTTGAGTAGAAGTTCTTGATGAACCAAATCGGGACAAATCTCGTTCGGGTGCCCTTGTGAGGAATGATGTATTCCTTCTCAGCACCGATCCACTGGGTGTTGTTACTTCCACCGAGTTTCCACTCTTAGATAGTACAGTATGTTTATCGATGCTGTATCTTGGGGTTAATTTGCTCAGTTTTGGTTGTTGAACTCTAACTTGATCTCCGATCTTAAGATCTGAGGGTCGTGCATGCCTCCTCTCATCTGCATATTTCTTTGCAGAGGCCTTCCTTTCGGCATCTCGGTCCCGAACTTGGAGGTCATTAGCTGCAAACTGGACTCTGACATCTGGAATCTTGGACCGCACCTTTCTTCCTTTGAAAAGGTTTGAAGGAGGTACCCCAGTGGTTGAATGTGGAGTAGTGCGGTATGATCTAAGATATGCTCTCAGCTCCCTCTTCCAGTCTTTGTTTAGACCCTGAGCAATCTTGAGTCTTTTAAGAAGAGACCTGTTTTGACGTTCCACTTCACCATTTGCCTGAGGCCACAAAGGGGTTGAATTTCTAAGCCGGATACCATTGATTGATAGATATTCAGCAAACTCAGCACTCTTAAAAGCAGCTGCATTGTCACACAACAGTGTTTCCATTGGCCCTTCTTCTGCAATTATTTCATCCAATTGCTGGATGGTGGTCTCAGTATTGATGCTCTTAACAATTTTGACCATCACAAATCTGCTATAGTAATCAACGATCACAAATAAATAATGACCCGATGGTAATGGGCCCATGTAATCCATAGATACAAGCTCCCAGGGCTTAGATGGTAACTTTGTTGATTGCAGAGGCTCAGGTGGAGATTGTGTTTTCACAAGTTGACATCCCTGACATGTATCGACCCAATATTCAACATCCTTATCAATAGTCTTCCACCACAGTTTATCTCTGATCCTAGCCTTCATACCCATCATGCCTATATGGCCTTCATGAGCTAACTCTAGCACTCTGACAATAAGTGACTTTGGAAGAACAATTCTGTCACCTCTGAGTAAGAGATCCCCAACAATGCATAGTTCTTCCTTTATTAGTTCGTATCTCTTCATATCCTTTGTCCATGAATTTGTTCTTACAGCTTGTTTGACATTTTTCAGCTCTGGGTCTTCGATAGTTTCCTGGACTACTTCCTCCAGTGTCATGGCCTTGGGAATGGACTGGGTGGAAATAGCCCAAATTTCTGCCCTTTCATTATCAGATGTCCCAATTGCTTGTGATATATCTATCAAACGAGAGAGAGGGTCTGCAATGTTAGTTTTTCCAGGGTGGTAGATTACTTTAAAATCATATGGCTGAAGTCTCAACACCCATCTCTCAATTCTCATAGTTGGCTTTGATTTGACCCCATATATAATCTCAAGGGGTTTGTGGTCAGAGATTATCTCAAACTTCTTGTTGAGCAAGTACATGCTGAATTTTTCACATGCCCAAACGATGGCAAGGGCTTCACGTTCAGTTTGCGAGTAATTCTGTTCTGCAGGTGTCAGAGAGCGACTTGCATACTGGATCACCATTGGTTCCAGTTTGGTGCTGTTGGGCAATTTTTGACGCTGGACTAAAACAGCACCAAGTCCAACTGGGCTAGCATCTGCAATCACTCTTGTAGGCGCATCCATTTGATAGAATCCCAAGACAGATGGGCTCGCTATTATCCCCTTCAGTTGCTGGAAAGCATCTTCTTGTTCCTGACCCCATTCAAACTCTACATCCTGTTTGGTGAGTTTTCTCAGAGGGCCAGTAACCGTGCTGTAGTTGGGTACAAAACGTGCAGAGAAGTTAACGAGACCCAGAAAGCTTCTTACTTCCTCACGAGTTGATGGAGACCTGAACTTCTGGACCACCGACTGGTTCGTCTCTGTGGGACGAATCCCCTTTGCTGACAAGTGATGTCCCAGAAAAGTAATTTCTGGCGATCCAAATTGACACTTTGCTGGGTTGAGGGTAAGGTTAGCACTCCTCAGTTTCTGCAGTACTAGTGACAGTCTTTGGTCATGTTCTTCTTTATCTTTTCCTCCAATTCTGATGTCATCCTGAGAGTTACCCACTCCAGGTATTCCTTGTAGTAGATGGGCGATAATTCTTTGAAACATTTCTGGGGCACATTTGACCCCAAAGACCAATCTTTTATATCTGAAGAGTCCTCTACTGCAGCTAAAGACGGTAATTTCTCTTGAGTCTTCATCAAGCTCTAATTGATGGTATCCCCACTTGATGTCCAAGGTGGAGAATACCGTGCAGCCATGCAGCTCATAGACTAACTCTTCAAATGTTGGGAGAGGAAATCTTTCACGCTTGATGGCTTGATTTGCTCTTCTCATGTCAACAACTAGACGCCATGCACCGGGCTGTTTCTTTGGAACTAAGTGAGAGGGTGAGACCCAGGGAGTGGGTCCTTCCACAGGCACAATTATATCATTTTCTAACAGCCCTTCAATAAGCTGTCTCTCAGGTTCCCTTAAATTATATGCAAGGCGCCTAACTGGTTGCGCAACTGGCTTGACAGATTTATCCACAGGTATGGTGAGTTGGAAATTTTTTAATTTGCCAATGCCAGTAAATAAATCTTGTAACTCGCTGAGCAGTGGATATGCCATCAAGGTGTTTACCACAGTTTCATTTTCCTTAGGTCCCACTCTAAGGAGACCAATCAAAGTTGATGCTTCCCCACTGAGAATGTTAGGGCCCGAGCCATCAAAGATCATGAATTTGACACCTCTCAAAATCCTGTTCGTGAGACTGCAACTGATATTGGCCTCGAATGAGCCAAATAATTTCAATGGCTTTGAAGATCCATATGGATAGCACCATTTATCTTCCTTTATAGCTTTGCTTCTCAAGCCATTCTTCTTCAACCTGTCCCATTCAGACCTATCAATGATGTTCATAGAAGAACCAGAGTCAATCACCATTTTCACCGTAATTCCTCCCAATTGGATTGGATATTGCTTCAGAGTCTTGTGTTTCACTGCCAAGCAATACTTCCTTTGGGATAATAGCATGAGGTTGTGCTCTGATTCTTCATCTTCCGATTCCTGACCTGACTCCGCTTCTTCTCCATCTGATTTTCCTCCCTCTGAGGTGTCAGTCTCCACTACAACGTATCGAATATGCTTTTTCTTCTTGTTTTTGTTCGGCATATTCTTGATCTTGCATCTTTTCCCGAGATGACCCTCCAAACCACATTTATTGCATTTTTTTCCTCTAGCTGGACAGCCAGGATCAGAGGCAAAGTGTCCAGAGTAGCCGCATCGATAGCACTTCAACTCATTTCTATCTTCTTGATCATCTCTGGAGTGTAAACTGATTTTGTTAACGGAGTCCTCAATACTTTTATTTTCCAATAACTTTTTCCTCCTTTTTTCAAGCTCCCAGTTTCTGGCAGCCTCCAGGAGGGTTTTAAGGTCAAGAGAGCCCCCCTTCTTGATCAACTTGTCATTTAATGCAGAGTGAACCAACTTTTCAAGAACATGATCTCTGATGATTTGTTCACGATGTTGTTCCGCGGTAACCGCACCAAAATCACAATGCTTCACTTGTTTGCGCAACCTCACGACGAATTGGTCTATGCTTTCGTCAGCTTTCATTTCCATCTGACGTAGGTATTGGCGCTCGTACAGGGTATTTTTCAATGGTTCAAAGAAATTTGTAAGTTTATCAACCGCGTCGTCGAACACATCGACTGCTGCACCTGCTGGCTCTGGTAACGCGTCAAATATATCTTGCCAGTTTACGAGTAGAGGTAATGGTAGCATCTCCCGCAATGTAGTACTTGAAGTCCCAAATCCAATCTTGCCACCGGGTCCCAGCCGTCGAAATTTCGCTGTATACAGGGAATATAGCTGGTCCCTGATCAATCGTAGTCGTCATCATCGCGTCTCAAAATTTTCATATTTTGCTCCGCGAATTTTCGCTAAGTTCGTTGACCTCGTCGCCAATTTGTCGTATTGAAATCAAATGGTATAAACTGATTTATCTCCAGAATTAAATCATGAGATCTTTATTCTCGTCTGTATTCAACAACCGTTCATAGTTACCTTTTTTAGCAAAACCAAACCTTGTCGCTATTGACGACCAACAAATGAGACAGCCCAAGATCCTACACACGCCACCCACCTATTGGGACAGTTTAGCTTACAAAGATTCTGGCCACTCTTGTATTTTCCACTTCTAGCCCAAGTAACAACATCAAGTTCATTCTCATCACCTATTCATAGCTCATGAAGATCCCTAGCATGCAGCATTAGGGTGGTACAAACAAATCAAGTTTATAATTTTTTCACTCCGCCCCCAACTTGATAGTGAAATGTTATGAATGAATTGTTATGAAGTATATGAATGTGTGTGAAATGATTATCTGATAGGTGCGGGAGAGCTGCAGCAAACCTAACTTTAGTGACCACATATGATCATCGGGTGCATTTGCACACTCATCTTGCTGGCATCAAGTAACTGCACTACAATATGAGTGATGATTTACCATAAATACTATAGAGAAATTTTAAAATGTGAAGGAGTTAGTTTATAATACAGAGGAAGCTAAGGTTTAATAATAGCTATTTATAGTCATGGAAGGCAGAACCAGAGTAAAAAGCAGATGTGTGACAAAAATATCTGTTATAAGTATATGGTCATAAGCAGTTCCAGGAGACATTTAGTGGGACAGCACAAAAAATGACAAGTCTTTCATCCGTTGAATTCTATAAGAATGCAATGTTGAAAAATAAGGTCAATTAGAAAACATATTTACAACTTACACATTACAATATGACAATATTATTTCAATGCAAAATTTAGAAATCTAAAAATGAAGAGAAAGATCAATGCACACTACAGTTAATCATAGCTCTCATTTCACATGAGCACAAATATTACCTGCGAGGTTCTATCCTGCCAACCCATTCGTGATAGGCCAGCTGAAGCAAGGACCAATGCTGCATAATTGTCACCCTCATCCAACTTCTTCAGCCTTGTATTAAGGTTGCCTCTTACGTCTTTTACAACTAGCTCTGGAAAATTTTGGTGAATCTGAGCTGCACGTCGAAGTGAACTGGTACCTGAGGTATTCACAAAAACTTTTAATCAAATCAGAATGTGAAAATATGGGATTTCAAATAAAAGACTTGAAAATATAATTTACCAATAATACTATTTTTGGGTAGCGTTGCCAGTGTTTTTCCTTCGTATTTTCGGTTGAGCACAACAGCATCTCTGGGATCATCTCTCCTATAAATATCGTTTAAGCAACGTAAGTACCACAGTAATACTTGCAGTTAAAAACATCTAGGCCGGCAATCTAAACAATAAGCGAGGCTGTCTGAAACATTATCAATATAAGTACAATGTAACAGAAGTCAACTTACTTGCATATAGCACCAATGGTCATGCCTTTGGGCAAGGTTGTGGGTAAGTCTTTAAGTGAGTGAACTACAAAATCTACAACATTATTATCCAAGGCAACCTCCAATTCTTTGGTGAACAGACTTTTCTCTCCGATTTTTGGCAATGGCTTGTCCAAAATTTGGTCTCCAGTAGTCGACATGGTCACTGGAGAGTTAAAACAAAATAAATTTGTAAAAGATCGTTTAACTACAAGGAAGAACCTGGAGAACATATTTAATGTCGCTGAGAAAGAGGACACCTAAAGCAAGGACACTCCTCACCCCGCGGCTACTGAAATCATGTAAGTACATTAACACATTCCAGTTTCCTAAATTTCAAACAAAATTTCTTAATAGGGTATATACATACTGTAATTGTTATCATTAGAGCAAAATGGTCACACAAATGAGTTCATCAAGCTTTACCAACTTAAATAATGATTAATGTAATTATTCACTTCCACAACAATAAAATAATGTCTTCACATTTTCGAAATTGTCGCCTGTAAAAGCTATTTTAAACCCCCGCATTAGTTAAGTAACATTCATTGACGATTAAGCCTATAATACTAACCGATTTCGAAAGTCTTCTCCGGATAGACTTCTTTGAGGCAGTCTATTACATAGTTTGTTTGAATCAGAGCAAGCTGAAAAAAAAGAATACATTGACAATCCACTGCGAAGCCAAACTTAAATACATTTGAATCATTTCCACCCACATACCTGGCTTTTCCTAGATCCTACTTTAATGGCATAATTGTCTTCCATACTGTCCAGCTAATTTATAACGACTATAAAAAGCTAAATGAACGCAAAGAGATCCTAATATTTAACGAGGCGAACGTGGCATATGCATCTAGGAGGAAAAAAACACCGTACTAACGAGATAATTTGAAGCCGAAAAGAAAAAATAGGTCATTTTCAACAGTGTTATCACTTAAAACTTGTCACTGTTCAGAAGATTATAAGAAATATGCTATTGTAACTCACAGTAATATCGCCCTTCTCTTTCACACCCAAAGCGGATACTTCACTTTCTCTTGACCCCGATAAGATACGTGAACAAGTTTCTCCGCGGATATTTAAAAAACCGAAATAATATTCTTATTACTTAAGTAAATTAATACTTTTGGCATATAATCCAAATCACCAACAGCATTAAAATGACATCTTACTATCCGAATGTTATCTGCAAGTTACGTAATTATTAATTCCTCATTGTGCGATTATGCCAGGCGATACTCATTTTTTTGTAATATGAAAATTAACCGTTTGTCTAACTTGGCAGCACAATACCCAACCAACAACAGCACAACAGCGTGCGAAGAAGGGCTTCGAAGGAAAAGCACATGGTGCACCTTTGAAGTTGTTGAGACACGTCGTTGCATGAATCAGGATTGGGGAGTTATATATATAAAATATTATACATCCATATTATCTTCCGTTGAATTTTAGCTCCTGGGCCTTTTTCCTGAGTTAAATGGGTTGGCCAGGTTAGCGCTGGATGGCATTCCTTCAATTTGTTGGTCTGTTGTAAATTAATACCGTGTAGCATTGTGGTAATTTTGTTTGTGAAAATTTATCTGCAGAGTTTTCTCCGCGAGGACGAGGCGGAAGAGGAGGATTTGGAGGGGATCGTGGAGGTAGAGGTGGTAGAGGAGGATTTGGTGGTGGTCGTGGTGGTGGAGGCCGCGGCGGACGCGGTGGCGGAGGAGGATTCAGAAGCCCTGGCGGCCGTGGTGCCGGCAGAGGAAGAGGGGGCAGAGGAGGTTTGTACAGAGTTAAGATGCTGATATTCACCAACTTTACATGTGAAAATGGCCATGTATTGTGATCAATTTCCATCCTTCTCTTGCATTCGACGGTAAAGAAAGGGAAATTAGGCACGTGTAATTGAATCTCGTTAAACGTTATTAAAGACCCTAAAAGAAGACATTGTTTTAGTGCTTTCTTTTACATTGTAGAGGCTACACCGCCAAATGACACTGTAATTCCTTGTATGTATTGTCATTCAGTGATAATTTTTCATTCGACAGGTAAGAAGTTATAGAGACACAGTAAGTGAAAAGCTACTTAAGTTAGATTATTAAAATTTGGAGTAGTTACCTCAGCTGAAATGGAATGTCATGTACCTAGTTTCGTCTAAATCCGAGTGTGTGAAAACCATAGTTGTTAGTTAAAATTGACGTGCAAATGACCCATTACTCTTGAAATATTTCCGCCTTACCAACCAATATTATGTACGGAAGTATTTTCGCTGCAAGAGATATCATTGCTTCATGTCGGAGGGAAGTCTCCTTCCTATTTCTGTCTGTGAAATGTTCGATTTTTTATGCGTAGTACTTGAAATAGAAAGACCCATTTGAATATCGGTGGAAAGTTGCCTTTTGTATTGGTGTACCTGGATTTCAGGACATTCCATTAACATTTACCAAATTCCAATTTACATTGGTATAAAGCACTTACAATTTAAGTAACACTAGAAGATGATTACATCAAATTGCATTTGATTTGGGAGAGGCTATTTCCTTGTGTTCTGAGACTATTATATTGTTCCTTTAAAGAAAAAAATCCACAGGGGGAGGACTAATTTGTTAGCCTCGGTAGCTTAATTGGTTAAAGCACTCTGTGTGATATTGAGGGATCCCAAATTGAGTCACGGTGAAGGCGAATGAGTTTTGCACTTATATATACCTATTATCACTATGATTTTTTCATATATAAGTATATGCAGGTGTCCCTTGCTTGAAATGAATTTGTTCAATGTGATTTTCGCTATAAAGAGACGAGCAAATTGACTTCACATTTTAACATGATTGCAGTAGTTAATTTTTTTTAGGTTAGGAGCTGTTTAGGCCTGTGGCCTATTTAAATTTAAAGATTGTGTAAATGTGATAGCGATGACGGGGGGGGGGGGGGGGGGATATTTATCATGGCCTGTGATGACGGTCGGAATGATCGAGTGATCATGTAAGGCACCGTCATAGCAAGTACGACGGTCATGGGCTAAAGTCACGCACTTAGATCTGAATCGAGTTTCAAAACTTTCTTTCTGTGGGTTGGTAACGATAGAGAATATGAAGAACCAATGAAAATGGGTGGCACATTCTTAAATAGGAACAATTATAAATATAATATTTTTAATCTTGAATTAAATTTTTTAATGTGGTATATTATTTTATCTTGTGCAAATGCTTTTTATGAATAATAAGCTTTAACATGTAGCTTACTTGCTCGAGTCAATATATTCCACATATTCTATAAAATTACTTACAATAATATTATGGCAAGAGCTGTGAGTCTTCTGCTGTAATAAGATTTGAACATTAAACTTTAATAGTTATCCAAGTTAATAATGTCAACAATCCCAAGTATTACATAATGTATGGAGTTTCCTCTTTCCCCGTACCAATGTTGTGATAGTACTGAACCTTATTAGTAGGGATAGGAATTTTTCGGTGGTTTGAGAGGGAGAAAAGCGGTACTTTGAAATTATGAATTCAGTACTTTCAACAAGACATTTCGGTGTTTTCACAGTGACCACAAATTTATATATATACACATAAAATACCGATTATTTCAAAGTCTAGAAAAGGGTCACTTATACTATAGTTTAACCCAATATGATATGGGTTATTATGCAACACTTCCCCTTCTAGCCATGTTATGACTGAAGACAATCACCTCGGTGGCGGAACCTGGAAAAGTGGCACTAAATTTAAAAATAAAATTTAATACATTTCGTGTATTGACATGCAACTTAAGAGAATTTCCATCCTTGTGAAAGTTTGCTGCAGTTACGTGCTTCAAAGATTTAAAATTTTTCCAATTGAGTCTTTCCCAAGCAACCTGACAGTTGTAGAATATGTACATGACCATACTTTTATCGATACATTAAAATCCATCTTTTTGATACTGGAAAGCCAGGTCTCTTGCACTTAATTTTGCATTCGACATCGCATTATCTCATCAAAATCACTTGAAAGCACAGAAACTGGGAATAAAACTAGGATACTTAACAGTTGTCACTGGAAAACAAACAGTCATTTGACGCAAATGGCCAAAAACTAGAGATTCAAACAATAAAATCAATCTTGGTGCCACGCAATAAATAAATATATCGACAATTATATTGATGTCGTAGTTGCCCTTGATTGGTGCTTTAAAGCTAGCTACACAACCATTGCAATGGAACAACCCCATTGCAATGAGGTCGTTCACTGTGATGCGAAATTGCAATTGAATTCACGAATTCGGTAGATGGAATGGAAAATAGATTTTCGGTGAAGGCAAAATTCTTCTATATTCCGCCACTCACTCTTAAATCAAAAACAAAAATTCGCGAAACTTGCCGCCCACTCCAAAAGTTCGTGACAACATCAGAGATCCGGTTCAGTTTGTAATTTGCTCACTGGAAAGCGAGGGAAGGAGAATGCTACATAGCGCCCAGCGTGATTGGACGGAGCAGCGAGTGACTTCAAAACTTTTCATGTTGGTTCTTTTACGTGAAAGGGTTAAGAACCCCGATTTTTCGTCGCCGATAATTCGAAAAGCAGACGACGGATCAAAAAACGGAAAAATACGTCTTTCTTTAATTTTCAAACACTATCAGAATTGGCATTTAAAAAAATCTTGGCGAACAAGCCCATTGAAATGAAACAACTCAAAGCGGCTATTCACGCATGAGCAGTCCGTCTCGTCTTCAAATCCGTAGTAGAGTCTAATGAACAAAACAGACCAAAATAAAAAAATCGGAAAAATATGAGTCTCTTTAGTTTCAAAACTATAATTGACATTAAAAATCTCTTTGTGAACGATCCCATTGAAATGAAACAACTCAAAGCGTCTATTCACACATGTGCAGTCCGTCTAGTCTTCAATTCTGTAGCACAGGGATTCCAAAACTATGTTCCGCGGAAGGCTAATGGGTGTTCAGAGTAACCTATAGTGGCTTTATATGCTGCTACCTAAAGGCAATGGTTTAATATATGTGAAGTCCACTAGGTGTTCCGTTAAAATTTCAGGATTTACGAAGTGTTCCATCGCAGAAAAAGTTTGAGAAACCCTGCTGTAGCAGATTACTTAGAATAAATGCGCATATTGCTTTTCCTTTGTTCGACTCACCTCGGAGCGGAGAGCCACCGATCATAGATGCCGATAGATGGTTATTCCACTAATTGTAAATAAAAAGACCGTGGCGTGATGAGCTGTGTATTGCCGGTAAGTGCCGTAAATCAAAAGCACCTGATGTCATCCTCCCGCGATTGTTACCGTAACACCGGTTATGCTACGATGAACTGCAAACATCCGCATACCTCAGGAATATTTGCACGCGAGTTTGTTTGAATCGAATTGAGAACATTTGCTTGCAATTTTAATGTTTTTCTTGCGTTTGAAATGTACTTACAATCATTTTCTCATAAAAAATGAAAATTCGCGTTTTGGAGCACAATTCGCGACATATCTCGAGATCAAAAGTCAATTCCCCAGTCAGTATGGAGTATGTTGTCACTAACTACCACTCCTAGGACATTTTTGCCTAAATTCGCGAAATTCGCGATCGCGAATTTTTCCTATCCCTACTTATTAGCTATTGGCGAGTCTTATATCTCATGTCGACATTGCACATTTGTGACAGACTGTTTGACATGCAAGTACCACAAATAGTCCTTCGGTCGAGAACTATCATTAAATTGTAATCCACGTTATTATACTCTGTGATTTTATATTCAACTGGCAGTAATGGGCTGGGAGCTCTCATTGACTGTTGTAAAGCTCGTAGTGGCATGTACCTGTACCTCATGTGGCAGTGTACGTGTAAAGGTAAATGTAAGAGATGGGCGTAGAAAATTGTTAATATTGGTCTCAGTTGAAATGATACAGAAACAATTTTACTGCGGTTATAATTGTTGAAGGTTAGTTATTAAATAAACACCTGAGGTTTTTGTGGGTAATGACAAATTTATGAATTACAGTAAAACCCCCATACAACGAACACCCATACAACGAAATTTTAAGGAAAACTCCCTATTTCGAAGTCATTGGCCCTGTCCCGGACCCTTCCAATGGACAATACACGCAAAAAAACCTCCCGTAACGAACCTCTCTAACTACGAAAACTCCGTACATCGAAGTCTGCGCTTGGGCCCAAAACATGAAAAGTGCCCCTCTAGAACGAATTATTGAGAAAAAAAACGTAGCATTCTTCATTTACAGGTAATTTTTCCATAGACATTTACGTAATGAGCAGGAAGTAGAACCGCAGCGGAGAGTACCGCGTCTTAACCCTTCCGCTCCGGGCTTCGAAAATGTTTACATCCGAGACCTACAGAGCAGAGGGCATGAAGGAAACTTGAAGCTCTCGCTCGGTGAAGGCTCGTTTACACGTTTATTATGGTGGGAACCAGCAACTCTGATGGTTCCCACAATAAAAAACGTGTAAGGGAAGCCAAAGCTCCGCTCTGCCTTAGCTGAGCCGGGTGATAGTTGGGTGGATGAGTAATGCACCAAGAGGGGAGGGGGGAATACCAGTCAGTTCCAGCCGGCCAGACATAACCCAATACAGAAAAATACTCTGAAAAGATCAGATCAGGGGGGCTATTCTCCACTCTCACTCATCCGCCCCACCTCTTTTGCGAAGGTGCAGGTGGTGAGGATGGAGCTCAATTTTCCCTTTTTAAATCGTATCAGATTACTTTCCCATATTGGGTTACATTCCCGGGACCCCTGAATGGGAGGAGCTCCATGGTTTCAAATTACCTTTCGGTATCCGATTTTATTTTGGGAGAGGCAGTCGGCGATAAATTTTTTCATGCTTATTTTCTTTGTTTTTCCTTCCTGGAATTATATGTTAAAATTTAATCTATACTTTTATATTCAAATTTTTTTTTAATGAGTGGAAATATTTTTTTCGCGAATACCAATGGGCTTATTTTTTTTCTTTCCCGCGAAGTCAACGTAATTTCTTTGTTTCCCCATTCTTTCAGCATGCAAACTTCATTTGTTCCTTCATTTGCAAGACCTCCTGTTGATATTATAATTATAAAATAGTCTAAATAATTGTTACATCATTATTTATAAGACCCACGATCAAAGATCCCCGTTTTCTTGTATTGTTGTGCTTTGAAAAAAGGAGGGGAAAATGTGATCGGCTTATCTACTAATTTCTGTAATCGAATCACCATTTCGCGATCTAAAGACGTACAAATAAATACATTGTAATAAGGCTCGTCGAGAAAGGCTCGTGTTTTAAATTTCGAGTGACCACTTGCAGATTATTTTCATTATTGTATAATTATGATAGCAACAGGAGGTCTTGCAAATGAAGGAACAAATCAAGTTTGCGTGGTGAAAGAATGGGGAAACAAAGAAATTTTATGGGAAAGAAAAAAAAATAAGTCCTATGTTATTCGCAAAAGAAAAATATTTCCACTCGTTAAAAAAAACTTTGAATAGAAAAGTAAAAATTAGATTTTAACAGAATTCCAGAAAGGTAAAACAAAGAAAGTAAGCATGAAAAATTTGTCGCCGACGGGAATCGAACATGGTCCCTCTGCACCGCAGCCCGGTACGCTAATCAATGGACCACACCCTTGATGCCGTAGGCTGATAAATAGGGATTTTATAACATCTATATATGTTTAAAGGCTTTTTTTTTTTAACTATTGGATTTATACGCCCATATGTGGAGTGATTCGTGAAAAGCATTCGGAGTTCTATATGCATACGAATTTTCATCGAGATCTGCGACCCGTTTATCGGACACTCCCCTCGTTAGGAGGGCGAAGTATTCAAAACTTCAGTGGTTGGTGTTCAACCAATGAGAGCCAATTTTATCTACTCTGTCCCCATCCCAAAGGAAAATCTGGAGTAACCTCTCTTCTCTATCCAAATATTGCTATTGCCGTCTTAACCTTGATGGATGTGGTCTGTTAACCGGCAAGTTTGCTCGAGATCGCCCTAATATTTGCTCGATTGCTTGAGGATACCTTTTTTCCCAGAAATCGCAGCCGAAAATGAGGGTGCGCCTCTGACACGAATTTTTTATCTGCCAGCCTTCGATCCTCGGTCACGATATGAGCGGTGGGCTGCAGAGAAATAACGCGGCAGGGTGGTATTGGCCACGAAACGAGCAGTGATTCGTCCTAAGATAAGTTCAGAATCTGAAATGGCAATACATACTGTCAGAAGACAGAACGTTCTCGGCCGATATTTTACCACAGAATGAGAAGAACGGCACAAGAAATATTTAATATCTGGGATTGGTGGCGAGCGGCACCGATGTCACTCACGTCTATCATGGCTGGGTTCGAGTGTGGTCCATGTCAAACACAAGGAACATAAAACTCATCGTTGCCACTCTATCGCTTGCCTACCACCGCCCGTATCGTGGCCGCGGCTCGCGCCGCTCGTATCGTGCCCGAGGCAAGTCCCTCGAGAGCTGAGTGACCATGGTGCTTAGCGGGAGTCATCAAGGTTAGGGTATCATTCGCTCGCTTGTTTACGGGGGATGCAGTTGCCTAATAACTTTAAAAACTTGTTGTTTGACAAGGCAAGCGTGTGGGGTGCAATTGGGGGACAGCGATTGGCCGCGCGACAAGTGCAAGCACTGGAATTTTCCACCCCCCTAACTTTCTCATTTTCTGTCACCAGACAACTTTGAGTGACTGTATGCACCTTCCTTAAGCTCAACTGAGAGAATTCTGTGACTATTAACATTTGTGCATGCGTCAATATAGGTCAGTGTTGTTCCAAAATGAACAAGGGCAAAAAGTTGTGATCTTTCACAGTAGTTAAAAAAATTAAAGCGCTTTAAGTCATCAAAGACGCTGAGGATGTAGGAAACCGCGCTGCCGGACTAAGGCATGATGTGCCGGAATCGTGCATTAAGAGATGGAGGAAGGATAAGGTTGCACTATTCATACCAATAGGGACAGAAGGTCTTTTCGGGGAAAATCTACGAGCTGTGACAGGACCTGCGCGCGCGTGCCACCGTACTGCGACGCCCGTCTCACTAGTAAGTCAGCCGTTTTTATGTATGTATTTAAATCATGATTTTTTTATTTTGTCATTCATTGAAGATTTTTGGTTGGACCATATTGAAATATTAACTGCTTTAAATTCCATAGACAGTTATGATTTCTTTCAAAGTTTGACTTTTTTCAAGTTTTGATGTCGTATCTACGCCTTATCGTTCGTTTTTTACGCGGCTGACGCTTGGGTATTTTGAATTTAACGTGTTTGCATTCCCACTCGTCATCGTTTACAGCAAAATATAATTTGTAAAAGTTAACCACGTTTTAAAAGGCGACTTACAGCGACTTGGACTTGGGCATTAGGAAAATGGTGGGGGGATTCGGATTTATAAATCAGAGCTCGGTGCGACTGTCCACACTTACCAACTAAACACGAATTGTAGCGAGGTCGGATTTGTTTTGTTTTAATAAATATCAATTACTCCACACATTCCAAAGGACAATAAACAATGCAAGCATTGTAGGGCCTAGGCTACAAGTGAAAACTTGCCTCCGAGGTCCATACATGCTTATGGAAAATGCCGCGTAAATTATAAGAGAATATCGCTAGCGGCTTTGATAATGGCCGAAAATTCGAAGTTAGTCCCGCAACACCTCGCAATAGGAAAAAAAAGCCCCAAATGTTTTTCTTCAACTTCGACGCATAAAAAGAGGGGTGCGACTCTTACTCGCGTTAACGGCATCGTCAATGCATTATCATCTGAGATTGCCATTGTGACCTCAATGCATTGCCGACTGCCACGTTTTTACTCGTGGTAACTAACTCACCCCACCTATATTCCATCGTTGTTTATCGATATCTAGTATATTCTGGTCACGAACATAGATATTTACCGGTATTTCAATGGGATTCCAACAGTGCGTTTCATTTCGGAAGTATAAATGGGAATATGTGCTCTTTCAAGCAAAATTGCTGCATAAAACTGCCATTTGATATTGACTTAAATTATTGCACTCTAAGAATAATATAGACTAGATACTCAGAAAAATTATGGAGCACTTTAAATATACCTAATCCTTAGGCATTAATTTTGGTGCTCCTTTACTTTCAGACCGTAACTAAAGAAAGCGATGAGGCGTAGAGCAGAATCGACGAAAAAAACAATAATTTCAATTTGAAATACGCAGATTGAAAATAACACGGTGATAGCCACGGTATTTGATGGTAAATAATAAAAATTGTTTATCATCACTCTAGGAAAGGTTTTAATGGTGAATAAAGCTAGATTGAGATATTTACTCGACTTGCATCGTAAAGAACGTGGAACACTTGGATGCCCCTTTGGAGATGCAACCCGCACACCACCTCCATACATCGAAAACCCCCTACATCGAAGTAATTTTTCTGGTCCCAATAAATTCGTTGAATGGGGGTTTTACTGTATTTTCCTTCTTCCTGAACCCGTTTACTTAGTTTTATAATTTTCACGGAGCGACATAGAACCTGTTTGAGTTGATTTTTACTTAAGTTTACCATTACGATACACGAAAGTGTTGAGCTCTTATTAATTCAACCCTTTGTATACTTTTGCATACACATGCTTGGGAAATTCTGAGGAAGTGTTTGTCTTCCCTAAAGAAGGAATAAGCGATGGTACATATGCCTTTGTGCTGGCATATCCCACTACGGAGTATTAAATTATTTTATCGTGTATTATAATGTTATCTTGTGGCCAGTAGCAATTACATATTATGTTCACTCCATAATGGGAAATAATCTGCGCCTGAATTTCAGATAGACTATAGTTCTCACATCTATTTAAAATACTTATTGCACTGCGAATCGACCCATTTCTCTTGAAATCATTGTGTCAAGCCGGATAAGTGCGTTTTTCCCTCTTTTTTTTCTCAGTCATAATTTCATTCAGAATAGCACTCATCAAGACTTTTTCTTATTCTGTATAATTACTTGAGGTCTTCATGAAGGTCTTTCATAAACGAAAAGTTAGTTAATTTGGCATGGACATTTGTAATTAAAATTTTATTCAACGTATTCGCACATATCCGATACCTCATCACGGTCATCATCATCAGTTTCGAGCATCATCACTATTCGGGGCAACAGCATCGCTATCACCCTTATCACAGTTACATGATACATTAACGTGTAAGAGTTGTGTGAATGCGACATTGAACATGAAAATTTACTGTGCAACCACTCCAGCTTGTACGAATGCATGTCCTGAGAATAGAACATGTTCTACTTTGATTTATGCATTTGTACAATTTGTTCTTGTGTTTCAGTGATGCCTGGTGGTAGATAATGGGAATGATCTTTTCAGCCAGCCCATTAGGTTTATGATTGTTGCATTCTGCTCTTTGTTTGCTTCTGGGATTTTTTTCCTGTTTGACTCTGCTATTCATGGCACACAATGCCATTGAAATTGAAAAACAGTGAACAGAACCTTCACATTTGAGTGAACTTAACAACTTTTTTTGTTTTGGATCTTTAGGAAGCTTCCATTAGGATGATTGCAACTCACAGGGTGTCTACCGGTCGCGAATAGTCGGGAATCTGGGGAAAAATCAGGAATTTTGTAATGTCTGGAAAAAGTCAGGAATTCGCTGAAAAATAATCAAAATTCGGGATACGGATAAGTGATGGTTGCTTGCAAAACGTCACTATAAAAATTGGAAAGACAGACATTGTATTACGAAAATAGATCTTCTGTTTCCCTTGTTGTCGATCTGCCAGTATCAAGGTGGTGTTCTTTTAAACCTCTCTCCTTTTGTGAGCTTGCAACTTTTGTCGTTCGATTGTACTAGAAGTGGGCACCATTTCCTGCATGCCGCTGCGTGACAAATTGGCTCGGTCGGTTGCAGGCTGAAGCCTCCTGCCCGTGAGCGATTATTTCGAAACAATGAATTTTACCGTGGTTATTACAACACTATGAAGGATTCAAGCGACCAATAGATAATACTATAGTATGATTTTGACATTTTGCGTTTTGCCATGTCTCTGAAGGTGCAACTAAGTTGATTTCCACTAGATATATTATGATTAAACCATCATGTCCTAAGTTTCTATGCTGTGCCTCCTCCTCAGGTGGAATAAATTAAACTTACTGTGGAATTGAAGTTTTTTTCACCCTCATCATGAAGGAATTCCATTCAGTAAAGCTTATAAGTTTGCTGTTTTGTTATTTGCATTTGCCATTTTATTCTGTTGCTTCATGACGCCATAAGGCAAGCATTGTATCTTCATGAAAGAATAGAAATCCGCCCCTGGAAAGTAAAAACATAATATGTATTACGTCATAGCCGATGATGCCGCCGGGTCGCAAGAGGTCGGTTTTGTTGGTATGTTTAACAAATGTTTTTTTTATCAGTGAATAATTTTCACAAGTTATGGTTTTGAAGTGAGTCAATTGTTTGTGAACAACACAGACAGTTTGTGTAAAGTTATGAATAAATACAAATACATGGATATATTTTTAGCCATTGTATGAAATCATTGGGGGAGGTATCTCTCCCCCTCCCCCATACTCGCCTCAATGGTCGCGGACTTCACCTCCCCCACTCCTTCCCCACCAATACCTTTCTGCCCTCTCCCACAACACAACGTCATTGGTTCCCCATCCCTCTCTCCCTTTTTCTTCATTTTCGTATTTATTCTAGGCTGTCCTCCCGGTTCACTTACAACCTTGCGTTGCAAGTGATTTCTCCCTTCATTTGCTGAAGAGGGCCACCTTGTGGCCAAAATACGCGTATCTGACGCACACCCATGTCATGTCTTGTTTTTGTGCCATTTTTTGACTACACTCTTTTGAGCTAGATTCTCCCAGAAGTTGGGCCCGACTGAGTGTGTTTGTGTTCATAACCCAGGCATCCTTAGCGGGGTCCCAGTAGCCCAACAAAGGATCCCTATTTGGGTTGAGTGTGTGTGTCTGTGGTTGTCACTGGCAAGGATGTAACATTCTCGTAAACCACCGAAGGGGTTTTCTGGTCGAGTGGTTGTGGTTGGTCACTGGCGTGGATTTACCCCCATTTTTTCCCGCGAACAAACAGCGCAATTGTGGTATATTTTTGACGAGTGGTGCCAATTTATTACAGCCATTGGAGACTTTTATACCTTGTAACTTTAAGAGGCCATAGAGCTCACGTTCCCTAACCTCTTGGAAATGTTTTTACCACTTGTTGTTGTTATTTGCATCTCAAAGCTTGTTTATTTTGTGTGGTACTGTTTAAGATATGTTGTCATGCATATTTGAATAAATATAAACAGTCATTGTTGAGTAAGTGTGGAAAAGTTGTGTGAGGATAAATTATAAGTGCTGATATAAAATATATTTTAAAAACTAATAAACAAGACTTGTAAGTTACATATAGGCTACTAGCCAGAAGCAACATTTAACACTGTTGTTTAGGGTTCAGGCAGTGGTAATAATTTGGAGACACACTAAATTTAATTTACTGATTTGTATTATATTACTAATCACCACCTTACAAAAGGCGCGAACAACTTCTAAAACATAGCTTGCACCGGACACTTGTAAGCCCACAATCGATTGGTCGATTATCATCAACAGTTTCCTAACTGGCAGCAAGCAGGGGAACACAAGGGAAACTATGGAGCACAAATACAATGATACTTCAAGAAACACTTTTAACCCTTTCGCACCGAATGCCGCGCATATGCAGCGAGGATTTTCTTCGCAAACGAACGAAAGCCTCATATATGCAGCGTCAATTTTCCGACGCAAACGAACGAATGCCGCGTGTATTGGGCGCGGGGTGGAGGAAAGTGACCGCCGCGGAAACAATAGACCCAGGTACGTGGTCGCCCCTCGAGACCCAACATAGGGTGAGCCCAGGCAGCTCGGATCGACCCTTTCCTATCCTCTCCACGCGGTCAACTACAGCTTTTTGCAGTGTTTTTTCTAAAAAATTATTTGTTGCTTACTTTAGAAATCTAAAGTTAGAAATGAATTCTTCTTTTTTTGCTTCCCACATGGAAATTTTAAACTAAATTCTAGCGTTAATATCAACGGAGTTATAGAACGGCAATTGAAAAAGGCATTAACGTACGCATTTGGAAAAACTTGTGGTTCAATTCAAAGTTTGTTTTCGTTATAACTTATAACCTCATTCCATTTTTCATCATGCATCATTTCTTTTCGAGTCCCCGTATTCTATTATATCACTTTTGTCTTCAGTTTTGGATTTGCGAATACCCATTGCTTCTTAACCTACCTTTGTACCACAAGCATATTCGTGGTGACGTTATATCTAATGACCTGTTTCGTCAAATTCTGCTTTTGGAAGGTTAAGTCTACATTTCTTAGAAAGTGAATCGTAAAGAAACCAATACTTAGACTCCGTCATTGGTAATCCTACTGGAGTCTCATGGATGGTGTTCAAGAATGGCAGTTTAGAGCTGGATGGCTAGGTCCTCCACGGCGTCCTAGATAAGAGACTTCGCATAACCTTTACACCCCTCCCAAGGCACCCGATGTGTTGTGTGTAGCATACTACGTGAAAGTGTGTACTGTGAAAGATGCAACCCTCGGTACATGTGCTTGGAGTGCGACGTGGGACTGTGCGTGGCTCCATGTTTTAAAATTTATCACACACAGAAAAATTTTTAATTTCAGAACACTTTTGAAGTTAAAAAAGACTGAAAATATAAAAAAAATCATAAAATACAAAAAGCAAAAAGATATTTTTATCTTTGCCATTGCCGGTTCAAAGCCCGGATGAAAAAGAAGGATGCGAAATATATAATCTCCAAATCAGTCGATAGGGATTAAAAATATACTAAATCAGTCAATATGAACATTAGACCTCTATTTAAAATTTCTGCATGCTCAGAAAAACACAAGGAATTTATTTTTTATATAAAGAAATCGACGCAAGCAACAATTATTTGTTTATATAAAACACTGTAATTTCAGTCAGATGACTGTGGAATCGCATTGTGAAGGTGTCTATAATCCTTCTAGGGTCTGGGACAGTTGCCGAGGAAAGGGATGGGCGTCCTGCTGAGTTGGGTCACAAAACGGTAAGGGATCGGACCTCTACCTTCCGTCCACGCGAGAGAGCTTCGTACAGGGGAGTGCAAAAATTTTCAAGAGACTCGTAACGTGGAAGAATTTCCCTCCACGAGGCTTCGGCGCGAAAGGGTTAAAACAGTGCTGCACTTTTGTTTGTTTTGCAAAATTTAATGCAAATTCTTTGTTCCAATTTATCCATAAGTAAAACTTCGCCAAGAATACCAAAACGTGTAACCTTTTCGATAGCCAACAATAAGGTAAACAACCAATGTCAACATAGGTCAGGGATAAGCGTATCAGCACTACAACCAAAAATTGTGATAATTGGACTTGTACAACCTGAAAAATTAAGAAATTGTGTATTTTTTTGTCACACCTTTATATACTCTGGGACAGTACTGATCACATTGTTGTCTGAGGTGATTCACAGCACAAAATATGTCAGGCATGAGGTTAAATAATCATATATGTTTAGACAAATTGCCACTTATATATATACATAATGTCTGACTGTAACTATTCCCTTCCTTTAATGATTAAACGCTTAATATTTGCTTAATTCCGTAAATCTTAACACTGGTGCAATTTGACTGCTTACCTTGTTCTGAAGCAGTTGACATGCCCGGCTGCCAAACAGTATTTCAACATATGCTCATGTATATCAGATGAGAACATTCATTGAATTTCCTCATGCGTTTAAATGAATACTCACAGTTTAACAATCGTAAATAACTTTTGAAGTAAAATTTGAAAGTATTTCGGATTGTTATGCCCCATTGACAGCATTACAACAATATCATAAGGTTGGTCACCAGCAAAATAAACAATTATATACTCAAAGTACATCAAGAGATTACCCAAGAATGAAATTATTTATTAGATAACTAAATTCTTATGGTATTGGTCATGACAACGTGAATTCAAAATTTTATTTATGAACAAATCTTTCCCTGATGACTGCACATGCAGGTACGACCTGTCGTGTGTCTCCGGTAGTCCCGTCGTCTGGTTGAGTACGATGCCTCAGAGGTTCTCTACCATGTCGTATATCTTTTATCTCTTAAGGATGGCACAACCCCCTTTTTAATCAGGGATTTTCACTGAAAGCTGGTCGATACTGAACACTACAATTTCTATGTCTTGATCTTGGCAGGCAGCGATCAGTTTGTACAAAAAGCTGTCGGAAGGGAAAAAGTGCAAGCTGCTCAAGTCTCTCCAAAGTTTCTTTTAATATTTTTTTTCAATCTATATTTATCAATGTTGGACATTTGCGTGAGTTAATTTTATAATTTATGAGGTTATTGAAGTGATGTAATGTGATGAGCCAATGAAGTTGCGCTTGTAAAAGATCAGCTCTCGTCTTTTCTTACTACTTTTACTTCTATTTAATTTTTTCTCAAGATGTTGTTGGGCACCAGAAACATACAATGAAAACAAGAGATAAGTTGTTAGAGCGAAGGTTTCCGTGGTGATGGTGGTTTGATCTCTGCATTTTCTGGGTTATCTTCCACGTCAGTTGGCTATGACTGTCTTCCAATTTGCAGAAACCACTGTTTTCCTGAGGCCAACTACGCAGACCTTTTTCCGAAGGATACCCCTTCCCTTCTCTCATAGTGTCAGTGTCCAAGGTGGGCACCCGACTGGCTCTGTCAGGCACGAACACTGGCAATAAACAAACTGGCTGAAGCTGCTTGAGTTTTCTGACCTGCATGAAACATGAAGTCCAATCCCTCCAACCCAAGCTAGAGCCAATTCATAACATATTTGGTCTGCAGCAAGATATGGTCGCCCCTCGGCAACATAGAAATAAAAATCATGCAAAGGAATGTAGACGTATTGAAAGTAAATAAACTAAAAGCATGTAACGTAACAACGATGCCATGTTAAGTATTTGCGTAATGTCTTCTTATTATCGATTTTGCAGCGCCATAGGTATTACGTAATATTTCTTCTTTAGTCAATTTAGCAGCGTGGGATGCCCATTTAGTCATTATTGAAGCACATCAACTCTTAAGTTTATTATTGTGAAGCTCGCTAGGTAGCCAGTTAATTGATCATAGCTGCAAATACAAGCATTGTTACAGCTGGCGAGGTGCTAAGGACACAACTCCGGGAATTTCCCAGTAGAAGGGGAAATACAAAGTTAGGAGAATCGAACAATGGGTTCGAGTGGATATAAAAGGGCGATGACCTCCGGGAGTCACTGATCAACAATATACCCACAGGGCAGAATGAATCCACGCAACTCGGTACAGTAAATTTCTGTAATAAGAAAAATAGAAGAAGTATTCTTTGATTGTGACTCGACAGAAAGTTAAGTAAGGGTTTTAGAAGTTAAACCACCCCTTAGAAAAAGGTTCATCCTGAGAGTACACGCGGTAGCAGAGGCAAGACGAGGGAGACACATCAACTACATCGTCGGTAATTTAAGCTGGTTTCACGTCCGCAGAATCGAGACTTGTTTGGCGACAGGATTTCTTCCGAGACGTGTGTGTGTCATAGGCCGACGTTACCCAAAATTGTATGTATGCTACTATTTGTGTGTGAAGGGTAATATTTTGAGAGTGAAGGGTATTTATTTGTGATTAATGAAATCATAAGTGGCCGGAAGGCAATTAGTGAAATTTACAAGCGAAACAGTATTAATAAGAGCTAGAGATACGTGTAAATAGCACTTTTATTTTTATTTTATAGCACTTTCAATTTCAGTTTATAGCATTTTGTAGCGTCTATTTTTTTCTTTATTTTCATACTGTCAAGTTGATGATGACAAAATGTGGTGAAACGCAGTTATATGACAAAATACGGAATTGAAATAATTACGAGGTAGACCAATAATAAAATAAAGGAATAAGATACATATATAGTAAATAATTCAATATGAGATTAGTAGCCTGAATATAATTTAAACTAGTTGAACATCAACATAGAACAAGTTTCAACACTTTCTTCCTTCAGCCAGTTGCGTCTGTCAGTCACAACTAGATTGTACTGGCTGAAAAACCTCTCTGTATCCATCCACGCTGCTAACTGGTGCCCAGATTGTGTGGAGTGCAGCATTTCCAAACTCAGTTTTTTCTTGGCAGATGGCAAGAAATATTTGCTTAACATCACAGAAGCTACCAGGGTTCTCTCTCAACCTCTAGTAGCTGCCGATGAAAATACATCTACATCTACAAAATACCCTGCAAGCCACCTCAGGGATGTAACCATCTATGAAGCAGTCAGGCCCAACGTCTCGGAAGGCTGGTAGTTTTGCTTTTAAGGCTAGCTTACTTTGAAACGTAGTCCCTCACTGCCGGATGGTCTAATTTCTGCACCAGAATATTTGCCTTGAGGCACATTGACAGAGTGTCATGTATGAAATCGTGTTTCTCTGTTTTTGTCTTCTTGGCATTTTCATTCGCCTCAAATAAAGTGGTTTGCCTCTTGTTGCTTGCCTGCAGATCTTGAGCAACAGACACTTTCTTAGCCAAATGTGAACTAGTTAAAATATGCTTGTCTAAGGTATCTTTTTTATTCTAGTCCAATCTGAGCTTACATATCCCACACATGAGAGTATTGGATTCACTTACATAAAACATTTCGTTTTTGTAAGCTTCCGCACGTTGCTTAATTGTTATTTTAACTCGCGGCATTTTTCCGGTAACACGTCGAGATCAGCTGAGTATAAATGACCGTCAGTAAAATCAAAACAAGTAGGCGATTACACCGAGATAAAACTCTGTACGCTTGTAACGGCGGTACTCACGCAAAAGTCTCCCGCGAGACTTCCACACTCGCGGCGAGCACCGAACGAACTCTGTGTCCCGGTTCACGCGGTGCCGACTGGCCTCCTCCCGCACGCTGCCGCCCCAAACCACCGGAGCCGTATCTACATTGTCACCTTCCCATCACTATCACACTCGGCCACTCCCGCGCTCCGCCAACGTGTCGCCGCTCCCAGCCAATATCGCTCTCCGCCAACGCGTCACCGCCTCAAAGCTATTCTTAAATCGTAAGACAGCACGTAAAATCGAAAGACAGATACCACGTTACGGCTTTTGGAGCATTTCCTTATACAATTAGAAAACTCCGCCTTGTGTAAATGCTAACAACGCAAGTCGGGTGGTGGGGGAAGTGCGTACTCCGATCGACTAGTTTCAGTCAGACGTGGCCCCCGACGACATTTTTGTCGGCAGCGGCGGCTGACCCTCTTCCGACCCAGCGGCGGCGGCACATGCGGCGTGGATCTGATAAAATGTAACTACATACTTTCCAGGAGCGGATTTTTTCATGACGACGCAATCTCGGTGTGAGGACGTCATGAAGGAACCCAATTCAACGTCAAATGCAAATGACAGAAAGGCAAAACACAAAATGACAAAATGTCACTATCGTTAGATATAGATCGCTAACGATCTTTAGTAGCGTTGTAATAACCGTAGTCAAGGTCATAGTTTGAAAAAAAAAAACACCATTCCCAGGAAGAAATGGAAAGAGAGGGAAGCATTTCTGTCTTCAGGCAGCTATCGCCTAGGTTGGTGAACTCGCCGATTTCGCGCCTTTTATGAGTGCGGCGGCAGCGAGCGAAAATGGACCGGTGGCGGCAGTGTAGCTTGCCGGTGCCCACGTCTAGTTTGAGTCCCAGCCAGCGAGCAGCTGGCCAGTCGCTCACGTGCTATAAGCGGCGAGCGTCGGCGGAGCATTTCAACTGCCCTCAGAATTAAATTTACAAATTTTGCCATCGAAAAGGCAAATTTGCTGTAAAAATATCAAAAAAGTCGTCATCGCGCCTATGTCGCATTTATTCACGCGCATCGCATAAATATCGCATTTATCGCATATGCGATTTTCACGTATCTCTAATAAGAGTGTTAATGCTATATTGTGAAGGATGATTTGCTCCTAGGAAAAGATACGGGCAAATCAAATCTTTACTTCATAATAAAGGGAGCTTAATCAACGAGATAACTTAACTCTTGATCTCTGCATTTTCGGGGTTATCTGCCACGTCAGTTGGCTCGTCCACCCACTGAAGGGCAGGCTCATTTTGTCTTTTCCCACTGCTTGGATAGGGGAGAGGGAAGAGTGTGTCTCTCTCTCTCACACAGCGAGTGTAGTTAGGATTTGCCAAACACCTGCAGGTCACAACGGACTCCCAGGAGCTGTCGTCGTACAAGTGAGCGTGAGCTACCGTGTCTCAGAGTCTCAGAATTTAAGATATGTTTTTGGCCGTAAAATTTGGCCAATCTCAGATTCTTCACAATGAGCGTTACTGGTTGCGATCATGAATTTAAATTCTTACTGATGGGCTAATATAACAAGTTTGTGTATAAAAACTGAACGCAAGGCGTGTCTGAAAGAAAGTTTCACCACTGAAAGTTCCACGAATTGATGGAGCGTATTTATTGCACGTTAACAATGAACATCAATTTTAGTTGACGAAATATTTTGTAGAAGTAAATGAAATAGCCTGAACATCATCAGATCCCCATTTGAGAGTAGAGATAGTTCAAAATTCTGCCACCAAGCACTGTGGGTACAAATCCGCTGATCCTGCCCTTTTCAAATTCGTGATACAAAACAGTTGGCATAATTGCCACAAAATGCACTTCAGCCATTTCATAATTAACGTCAGATAAAGTTTACCTGCTAGGCAAAGTTGCGTGATGTTCTTTAAGAGTTTAAATACGTGTACAACTTTGAATTTGGAATTGGAAATTTTTCCTTATCGGGCATAAAATGGTGCAAAATGTGGGAAAACTAGTGTAAGTATGGGGTTTAATATAAAATGGAATAATAGGATAGTTGACGGGACCCCAAAAGAATTGTTCAAAAAGTGGGAAAACGTAAAATCCGATTACTCAAAAATGGGGTTCTACTGTATTTAGTATTATTAATTATAATAAGGTTTTTGTCACTTGCCTCGTCTTCTGTATGTCGCAAGACAAACCTTTTGAGTATCAGCAGTTTGCTAATCTGATTAGGAATGTTATAACAGTAATTTGTAAAATCTTTAAGCTAAGTGGATGCTATTTAAATCGGATGTCTTTAGTGTAAACATATTATTGCAGATTTTTTGATAAGTGTTACAATCCTTTATGTGAATGCATTTGTAAACTTAGTACATGAGTAATATAATCGCTAAAATTGCATCACTTTAAACATGTTCGCATTGAGTGCACGCATATTGTAGTGCAGGATATCATTGAATTTTGTCACAACTGCAAAGTGATCTATGTGGCTGATCATAACTCTGGGATTTTAACTTTCAATAAAAATATTAATGGTGTAATCATCAGTATCTATGCCTGTTGGTGGAAGCAGCTTCTAATGTGATTTTGGTTATTTAAATTTGAATACTCCTACCTTTATAAGTGAGAAAGATTGTTTTTTTACCTGTTGTTCAAAATTTCCATTTTTTCCAAGGCTGGGATAAAACAGACAAAAGTTTTCCCCCCATATAATTTCAGGGTTCTTTTCTGAGCCCTCATATCACTAGTGATAAGGTGTGCCAATGTATAATAAGGTTTCGTCAACTCACTTCAACCTCTTGTTTGCAATTAGGTCTTAGAGGAGGCAAGACTGTGATCATTGAACCTCACAGGCATCCAGGTGTGTTCATTGCCCGGGGTAAAGAAGATGCATTGGTGACGTTGAACATGGTTCCAGGGGAGTCAGTCTATGGCGAGAAACGTATTTCTGTTGAGGTAAGTTGATGCCTGCCGAGAGTGCCTCACCGCGTGAGAGAATAATAATCACCTGACGTGTGTTGCTTTCCCGTCTCTCTCTTTCAGAACGATAGTGAGAAGGTGGAGTATAGAGTGTGGAATCCCTTCCGATCTAAATTGGCTGCTGCCATCCTGGGTGGTGTGGACCAGATTCACATGCCGCCTGGCAGCAAGGTGTTGTACCTGGGAGCGGCATCTGGAACTACAGTGTCACACGTCTCAGATGTAGTTGGCCCGGTAATATTTTCCATCCTTTTCATCCTGGGCATACAAACTGGATTTTCTGAAGGCTATGTACAGTGGGGTGGGTTTGATTGATTGTATTGGGTGGACAGAGGGCCTCCTGGAGCCCTCCTGGCACTTAGACCCTTCTTGGTTCATTATGCCGTCCCACGTTTAACCTGCCTGCCACTTGCAGACAGGGACAAGAGCACCACGGTAGAGGTATGGAGGAGGGGCCACCCCCAACCTTCCTGGTACAGGTATGGAGGGAGTCCTCCCCATGTACAGTGCTGGAGGATGTTAACACAATTTTTTGCATGCTTGAATGCGGCATTCACAGTAACGACTAGGCACGTCACTTACTACAAAACACCGGCAACACTAAGGAAGACATCGTGATCAGAAAATATTCTAAATGCACTGTGGAACTAACTTTTTTCGGAGCCTACAACTTATGAATGGAAAAGGGCCTTACTTCTGAAGAGGGTACCTAAGAGAGAGTGAATTCCACTCGAGGAAACATTTTGACGTGGGCAAAATCGGAACTTCATGCGGTAGAACCTTGTTTAATTTTTAATTTTTAATAACATTACTTGATGTAACGTAAAATATAAAAAAAAACAACGAAAAAGACAATGATGCCCAGAAAAATGGACAAGAAATGTTGAAAAAAAGACGCAGTAAGTAAACAAATTTAAATAAATGCACGGGGAGAAAAAAATGCCATTATTTCAAAAACACTATTAATATAGAATGTATTATTTAGAAACAAAATCAAAAGTTTAAAGTTAAAAACACACGAAGGTATTTTAAAAACCAGCCGTAATAGAATACTACAATGATAAGTTTTCGAGCTCCGCGACTGGTTCCTACTAATTTAATCTAACTTTTAAATCGCAATAAATGCAATGCAAATTATTTCGCTAACGTATAAAACACTTAATCAATTCAATTTTCGTTATCGGGAAGAGATTTGAGTGTATAATGTGGAATACAAAATCGGAAAAAGGATTTTTCTAAACTCAAAGTCATAATTTTTTAATTCCTTCTTTAGGTTTAACTCAAAAGGTTTTCCGAAAATGCCTAATTGCAAACATCATGCTAAAACGTTTAGATGCAAAGAACTTTCTCTTCAGTACATTCGGAAGATACACCAAACATTTTACAAAGAATCTTCACATGAATACCAAAGTAATTACATTTTGCAACATGTAAAAGTCAGTTTACCTGTAAGACGAAAAAATCCAGGTACTCTAATTTCAGTACAGACTTGATTTTGCCTAAACAAAGAGGTTCTCTCATTGAAAACATTACGGTTTGCAAAGCAACATTCATGCCAATCCTTGGAATAGGACGAGACCGAGTTCAGTATTTATGTCAACATTTTCTTGATAATGATTCAGCACCTAAAGAAAACACAGTAGGTGACGGAAAATTAGATTTATTTAAAGTGAAAAAAGAATGTGTAGTAAATCATGTAAAACAATTTTTACCTCTCGAAACTCATTATTCAAGAGAAAAGGATAGCAAACCACAATATTTAAGCAACAACCTCGGCATAAAAAAAATTGGTCAATGAACAGCCAACAACATCCAGATCAACCAGTCAAGTGTGACTAATATCAGTTCTATATTTGGTGAACATTGGCTTTGGAGCACCGTGTGTTGTTAAATGTTCAACTTGTTCAATTGGGTATTTTCCACGTATTTCAAACTATCGATATTCTGATTCAGTTACTTGAACTTATTGCATTGGCTAAAAATTTTCTTATCAAATTGTATGAATTTCGGTTTTAAAAGCTAAAGAAAGTAGAAGGTTACGAATGCTCCCGAGCACACTCCGAAAACAACCGAATGGCCTGTGACGTCATTTTCGTTGTTTACATTTAGACCCAGGCGTTTCCTTATGCTTACGGTGGAAACAAATGCGGCGAAATTAGTTTCTGACGTTTTCGTGTTTCTAGATATGCCTTTAAATGGCATCTAAGTAAGGGATATAGATGGTGTTTTGTGCCACAATGTACAAATACATCGGTTGAAACACCGAACAAGAAATTTATTCACGCAATCACGACATTGAATGATTGAAATTTCTTCCTTGGATTCCTCAATGTCCACCCGTAAAAATGTATGCTTTCCTCCGAACTTTGTGTCCTGGACATATTCTTGCAATGACTGTGCACAGTGGTCCATCTCTCTTTACTTGGACGTATCCTATAGCATTATCACCATAACTCTCACGACAAGCTTTATAATATAACAACACTTAAATTAAACTTTGAATAGACATTTAGGAGATGAGAATCTATTTTTAGGCATTTCTACAGCAGATAAGCCACTTCTAGAAACCTCCTCTACAAACAATCACTAATTAGCAAATAAAAAATTAACGTTTTAGGTGTGTCGAGTATTGGCAGCACAAACATTTGGCAAGTACTGTGTTATATTGATATTTTACTAAGATACTGTTTGTTTACTGTTGCATGGAATGATATGGACTTCGATAAAGAAAGAAGTATCATAATGATTGAGTGTATTGAAAAAACAGTTAATAAAGTTCATACACCAAATACATAATTATATGTATGAAAAATGATATAAAACAGTAATGACGATTTTAAAAGCAAACTTTAGGCTTACATTTTTTGGACTCAACGAATTTCCGCAGCATTAAATCGATCGTCCTTCTTCATTAAAACGCCTAACATAAACATATCCACTTTGGGTAAATTATCTTATGTGGTTTTAATAAAACCATTGCACGCCATAGTCTTTGTTTTCAATGAAAACTCTTTAAATATACGGTAGATCTTCTACAGTTACTCACTTTCTCCCTCACATCCGTCTATCGCTCAGCGAAAATGACGTCAAGCCAATCAGATTTCGTTTTGCAGCGGCGTAAAAAAATTTGAAATTTCGACTATTTTAATTTTAAATATCACAATTAATATTGAATCAATTTTAAAACTACTTTCACTCCGCAAGCTTGTTCGAATTTAAGTAACATATAAAGATCCGTAAACTTAAATTTAAAATTTTGGAAAATACCCAATTGAAAGCAGGATTCAGGTCTCAAAACTAATGTCGGACAATTTTCAAAGGGAGCTAAAAGTGCACAAAGCACACAGTGATATGTTTTATCAAAAGCTGAAGAGGATAATGTTGGCAAACTAACATTAAGCTATGACTGTGTAAAAAATCTGGTCTTACCAAAAATTCCTGATAGAGCTGCTTACTATTCAAGACAGTTGTATTTTTATAATTTCACTATTTGTCAAGGATCGTCAGGAAGTCACCAAAACACAGAAAATGTATCTTCATACATTTGGATGGAAAATGAGTATGCAAAAGACTCAAATGCCATAGCATCCTCGATTCATCATAAACTTATTACATCATCTATGACAGGGATCACCAATCTTGGGTTATTTTCCGACGGATGTGGGGGACAAAATGAAAACAAAACTTTGATCACCATGCTCCTTCACTGGTTATTAGGTGAAGCCCCTATTACGCAATCAAGAAGATCGAGATTTGGTTTCCTATTGTCGGACATTCGTTCATCCCACAAGACAGAGTTTTGGAAATTTAGATAGGCAGTTTCGGAAACTCGTCAAAATAGAGAACTCTTCTATCTTAGACTTGGGAATTATGAAGAAACACACCACAGTCATTCATTTGGGAGAAGAATGCCCAGTCAGTGATTGGAAGTTATATGCAGAAGACCCCCAGCAGTTGGCATTTTCAGTTCCAAAAATATCATTATCACTAGGAATAAGAATAGAATTAGTAACTGTTTGGTTCAAGGAGAGCAGTTTTATTATATCAATACTTGTGAAGCGAAGTCTCTTACAAAACGGGGCAAAATATTAAAAAAAGGATTCACTCCTGAATCTATTAACAAAGTTATCCCGTTAAAAGAAGCAAAGCTAAACGATGTGAAAAAACTCCTTCAACTTCACTATGATGAACAATGGATGGAAAATCAACAGTTAGCTTTCTACACTGAGATGTTTTGCGATAAAGCAACATTCCTGAATGATGACGATTTGTCTGACTTTGGACTGACTGATGGATGTTGAACAATTCAGATTATAAAATGTCTAGAATTAGTATTTGTTGAATTGTCTTAATAGTAAAATATTAGTTGGTTAAAGTGTTTTGTATAAAGATATCTTATTATTTGATTTAAAATAAAAAAGTGCAAGGTAAGATTTTGTGTATGTTTCAAATAAATGTGTTCTATTAATTTGTTGAGAAAGTATTCGGTTTGTAAAATCTACTCCGTAAAAAATAAAGTATAATTTATTTATTTCATTCAAAGATCGGCACGTTTCCAAAATTAACACCAACCATTACAAAACCTGTATACTTCATTGATTAAAGTTCATTAATGAAGGAAAATAATTCAGAACATTAATCCATTCTGTAGCAAAAGCCGTTAAATACATTATCCGGTTGCAAAACCCGTAAACTACAAATAAATGCTTAATGTATCCTCTTTACCATCTGTAATATTTTTCTTACTTTCATACCAATAAATTTGTTCATTGTTTTCTAACTTTTATGCTAAAAAATTACGCCTGCATCAGCTGAAAAATAATTCACAGTTCATTTTCTCACTTTTCTAAGTTTCGCTTCCGATGCAGTGAATGGCTTTTGCAACTGGACTACTCACTTGTAGTATTTACTTGTTGTACTATCTCGAAATTGTTTCGGGAAGGAAATTAACAGTGCCTACCAGTGTTAAATTTGCACTGACACTGCTTAGTGATCACTGAATTTGTTTCAATAGACACAGTTCTCGGGTTCAAGTTTTAGAGGGGTAAGCCTGTATCCTACTCGACCCTATTTTCTCCTCACCTTTGAGCGTTGCCAAATGTCTCATGTCCATAAAACATCCTGTACCTGTTGAATACGAGTAGCTTATTCTGATTGAGTGTGCATTGTTTCTTTTCAGGAAGGTTTAGTGTATGCTGTGGAATTTTCCCACCGCTCCGGCAGGGACCTGATAAACATGGCCAAAAAGAGGACCAACGTGATCCCTATCATAGAGGATGCACGACACCCACACAAGTATCGCATGCTTGTAGGCATGGTGGATACTGTTTTTGCGGACGTTGCGCAGCCTGATCAGGCTCGAATTGTGTCCCTGAATGCTCAGTATTTCCTGAAGAACGGTGGTAACTTTGTCATTTCAATTAAGGTTTGTTTTCTCTGTTATTCTTTTAGCCCGTCTGTCACTACCCTTGAATTCAATGTTTCCCTATCCTACCCTATCTTATCATTATAATTTTGTCTTGTTTACTATGATATATATATATATATATATATATCAGCGGTTTGGTGGTTTTTAGAATGCTGGAGAGGTTGGGGGGAGGCCTGAAGGTGAGAGGTGGACATTTGGGGAATGTGTTTTTGGTGGTGAGATTGTCAGAAAGGAGTGGGAAAAGGTTTTTAATGATTTTTTTGAGGGCATGGACGCCTGGAAAGTAGGTGGTACAGAGGGAGAGGTTGTAATTCTCCTTATTTTGGGTTGGTTTAGGAGGAAAGGGTTTTCTGAGAATTCGTTTATTGAGAAGAGTCTCAGGATATCCTCGTCAGAGAAGGGATTGGTGTAAAGAGGAAAGGAATTTATCAAAGGAATCGGGGTTATTACATATGCGAAAGCCTCGTGTGGAAAGAGAGTAGGGGAGGGATCTTTTAGTATGGGAGGGATGGCAGCTGTTATAATGAAGATATTGCTGCTTATTGGTGGGTTTGATGTGGACTGAGGTGTTGAAATGGTGGTTGGAGAGAGTGATATCTACATCCAGGAAGGTAACATGGGAAGAAGAGAAATGAGAGGTGAAGGAGACAGAAGAGAAATCGTTGAGAGCGGAAATAAATGAATTAAAAGAATCGACGTCATGGGGCCAGAGAAGGAAAATGTCGTCGATGTATCGGAGCGAGTAAGGGTTTCAGGGGTTGTGAGGATAGGAAGGACTCTTCGACACGGCCGAGGAAAAGGTTGGCATAGGAAGGGCTGAATCTACTGCCCATGGCGCAGCCTTTGGTTTGAAGGTAGAAGCGGTCATTAAAGGAGAAGGAGTTATGAGTCAAGATGAAGTGGGACAGGTCAATAAGGAAATCGGAGCTAGGGTTATGAGGAGTAGGGCGAGTATCAAGAAAATGCTTAACGGCGGATAAGCCTTCGGCGTGGGGGATGGAGGTATATAGGGAGGTGACATCAATGGTGGCCATGATGATGTTGGAATCATTAGGGAGGGGGGTGGAGAGGAGGCGATCAAGGAAATGATAGGTATCTTTGATGTAGGAAGGCAGGGAATGGACTAAAGGTTGAAGGTAATGGTCGACGAAAGCGGAGATGCGTTCAGTAGGGCAGTGGCAAGAGGAAACTATTGGCCGGCCAGGGTTGTTGGGCTTGTGTATCTTCGGAAGGATAAAGAAGTGGGGAGTGCGGGGATGAGCGGGAGAAAGTAGAGAAATATCGTTGCTAGTGAGACCTTCCTTGGGACCTTCGTCTTTAAGGAAAGAGATGATCTCCTCGTGGAATTTTGGGTTTGGGTCGTGAGAAACGGGAGCGTAGGAAGAGGGGTCCGAGAGTTGTCTGAGGGCTTCGTTGATGTAGTCTGAAGAGTTCAGTACTACCACAGTAGAGCCTTTGTCAGAAGGTGTGATGACTATGTTGGGATTGTGAGAAAGGTCTTTTAAGGCTTTGATTTCCGACGAGGATAGGTTGGGTGCGGGCTTTAAGGAAGTGAGGAAGGAAGGTTCAGCAATTTTGGAGAGAAGGAGGTTCGTGAACACTTCTAAGGGATGATTGGAAAGTAAAGGTTTGGGTTCATGTGAAGAGGGCGGTTTGAAAATGGTTAGGGCAGGATGTACAGAATTTTGAGAAGAAGTATCGGGAAGTGGCAGTTGGGAGCGCTGGGATTCCCAAAAGAATTTCCATTTTAATTTTCGGCAAAAATTGAGGGTGTCTGTGAGAAGTTTGACAGGGTTAACCTTAGGTTCGGCGAAAACGAAAGACCTTTGCTCAAAACAGAGATTTCGGAAGGGGTAAGGGAAGAAGAAGAGAAGTTTATGACCTCTTGTTTTGTGGGATCGTAGGCGTCCTCGGCGTCCAGGACAGTATCCCCAGGAATATACGGGATAAGGAAACTGCCAGGGCGGGGGGAAAAAGTTAGTGTTGTATGCAGTAGGAAAGACGGTGGCCCTGTCCGTAGATCTAGAACTGTTTGTGTCAAATGTGAAAAAGGTCTAAATGGAATTTGCGTGTCTCAGCATATTTGTGAATAATGTGATAATTTGTTATTTCATTTGAAAGAAAGTAAGGATGAGTCGGTTCTTAAATTTTTTCGGTTCTCGATACCGGTCCGGTTCTCCACCATCGGTTCCCGGTTCTCGATACTCGGTTCCAACAATGAACTCTTATTTTTTGAATGAATGGCAAATTTAAATGAACAACCACAAGAACTGAATGAAAATAATTTCACTAAAGATGTAAATAAGCAGGAAAGCTCTGTAAAAAAACTTAAGATCGTCTCCATAATTTTATTTGCCAAGTATAAAAAGTCAAACTAACATTTTCTTAAATAATGCATTATCGACCAATACTTAAAGACCAACATTACATCAGGCAGCCACTGGTGCTTTCTCCAGGTTTTGTTTTAAAAAAAATCAACATTTTTACCCTATCTGGGTCTAATCTATTCCTTTTTTTGTCAGAAATATTGCCTGCAGTACTGAACAGGCGTTCACTGAAAACAGTAGTAGATGGAATACACAGATATTTTGTAGCCAACTGCCTAAGCCGTTTGAAGGGGCTCATAGACCAGTAGTGGCCTACATCTTCTGAATGCCTAGGATTTATTGTTTCCTCACCAAGATATTTGTTCAACTCTTCCTCACAGCTCATTCCTAAAACGTTCTGAGATACAGGAACGTTCTCCTCTGAAATACTATCCTGGTAAAGGTCCCACAGGCTCTCAACATTGTTGTCATAGGTCATACCTTCATTCACTTCCTCACTCACATCCTCAGTTTGACAGTCTTGTAAGCACAACTTAACCATCTCCTTAACCAACAACTGTCGAGCTGCAGCAAGGCACTCAGGACTGTGGAATGGTTTTTGCTTGAAACGTGGATCAAGAAGTGTTGCACAAGCAGCAGTCAAATTGTTTTCAATGGTAGCATAGCGCCGTTTTAAAGCAGCCAGTAGGTCGTTCCTCAATCCCTGCAGACCACATCCCTGTAGAGACTTTGTCTCAAGGTGATGTTTCATGGTGTGAACCAGGGGAATGATCTCAAAAAAGAATGAAATAAAAAATTAGGATTTTTACCAAACCAACAAAATTTGATTATTAAAAAAATGAAAAACTATCTTAGCAATATGTTTTATGTTGTGTAAGGTCTTCCTCATCCCTTATTTCAGTGAATTAAGTATAGGCCTATAGCCCAATAAATCACTACAGCTTATTTGAAATGACAAAATTTAAAATGACCTAGGTATAATGACATATAATTATATAGATACTATAAGCTCATGCTATGACTTTATATTAAAGACAATCACAAATGAAGTTGAACAGTTTACATTAATGATTAAATTTTTTAAAGCAGTTTATGGCAAACGTTTTCTGCCTTACCTCTGAAATAATGGAGCTGTTCTTGCTCAGTTGAAGTGTTTTCTTGTTGAAAATGTCTAGAAACTCCACAGCGCAGCTCAAGACCTTCCAGTCATCATTGGTGAGTACAGCTGACAGTCTCATAGAATCATCCCCGCTTAGCAGTATCATGGCATTTTTCTGCTCCTCCAGCCGTTGAAGCATGTGTAGGGTGCTGTTCCACCTTGTCGGTTCGTCTTGAATTAGGCGGTGCTGAGGGAGACTCAAATTATCCTGGACTTGTTTCAGTCTCTTTGTATTTTTTGCTGAATGTTTAAAACTACCAACAAGCTTTTTGCTTTTAGTAATGACATTGTTTAACTTTGGATTTTCGAGTAGCCCATCCTTGATAATAAGCTGTAGTGTGTGAGCCATACATGGAACAGCTATAAGGTTCGATTTTTCAAGTGCTGAAGTTATATCACGCCCATTGTCCCGAACAACTCCAACAATCTTACCTTGCAGGCCCCATTTTTTCAGTACCTCAGCCAGGAAATCTCGCAAGGCTTCTCCTGTATGGCTTGTCTCTGGAAATGGGGCTACTTCCAAGCACCTATGCTTCAATTGAAGCAATCCGCTGAAGAAATGGGCCGATACTGACATATAATCACAGTTGGCTACCGATGTCCACAGGTCTGTGGTTATTCCAACGTATCTGGCATCAGCTACTTCTTCCTTCACCACCTTCACCACTGATTCATACATCTCTCTCAGAGAATTATTGGCTAATGTTTTTCTGGATGGCATTGTGTACCTAGGCTCCAAATGGGCAATGAGCCTTCTGAATCCCTTATCGTCGACCACTGAAAAGGGCTGCACATCAATGCAAATCATTTCGAGTATCAACTGAGTGATTCGTTTTGCTCGATAATCACCACTCTTAAACTTCTTGACTCTGTCGACAACTTCCAGGAGTGTTTGCTGTTTCCCCTTGTTATCAAGCTTTATAACTTTCGGGTAAAAGGCTGTATGAACAGATTCAGAGGAATCATTTCCGTTTTCGACTATGTTGTTAGCGATAGATGAATCACAATTATCACTGGTTCTGGTATCACCGTCCAAGCCGATCCAATCTGAATCATCAGCAATTCCTCCTTCTGTACCACCATCTATCTGTGAACAATTTGAAGAATGTCCAGGTTCGCTGGTCGACATATCACCTGGGCCAGTTCGTGGTCTGCTGAATAAATATTTTTTGATTGATGACTTCGCCGATCCAAGGTTTGTAGGCGCAGGTGGTTTGAGATTTGCAGATGTTTCTCCGTTATTTGACACGGTATGATTCTTTCCTCTGCTTCTGTGTGTTGTGAGATGTTTTCGAAGGTTCGATGTTGATTTTGAAGGGCCGCGCGAAATACACTTGGAGCACAGTTTACATACTACATAGATAGTATCATCAGGATCAATCGTGAAACTCCCCCAAACTTCTGACGACATCATCCGTTGATTTGTTGTAACTTGTGAGTCAGTTCAAAATATATTCTGTATTCTGCGATGTAGCTTCAATTCTTACTTTAATTGACAACTTATTCGCATGCGTCACTGTCACAATTCTTATAACCTCAACACTAACACTGCTCAACACGCCAGTACAGCGACGCCACAGATAAACTGAGCGGCCGCGGTGGCGGCTTAGCCCGCGCGGTGGATACGCCCGCCGTGCGGGCGCCGTAAGCGGCCACGGAAATGTTACAATGTTGGCAAGAGCGACAAACCGACGAACCCTTAAATGGCGCGTGTTAACAAGCAACTCTCAAAAGAAAAAAAATTGGAAGCCATGCGATCGGAAAGTAAAATATGCGTTTTTTGAACTTTTTTTCCACTGCCGGTCACGGCAAATCAAATAATTACTATTATGAATTACTATCGGAGTAATTATAAGGACCACCAATTTTTAGAGCTACAATGGTCGAAATATATTTAAAATTTTCATAAGGTAATTGTCGTTTGATGATTACAAAAAAAACACGCAATGAGTGCAGAAGCAAAGACAAACTCTTGCCAACGAAAATAAAAAATATTTCGACCGTTTCGTGTTTGCATAGCCCAGTTTTGTCAAAGCAACCCATGAGAAAGTTGAAACTTACAATTAGTAAGTGTCAGCCGCCGTGGCCAAACTCGACAGGTCGTGTTCGGCCGCCAACCGCTACAAAGGCCGCGCCCGTAAGGCCGCTCTGGTGCATGTGGACGCACCGAACGTTACATTCAAGCTACATTGTTGCTTGGCCGCGTACCGCGGCTGCTCAGGTGTGTGGCGGCCTTCATTGCCATCTGATGACATCGTTATATTGCAACGATTGCAACAACGGAAAGTAGATTGAACATATAAAGGAGTTTTAAAGAATTGTCGATAATGCCCTTTTACAATACGGTATTTGAAGTTATGAATGACAAATGAAAGAATCTCGTGCAAGACTCTGGCCGTGACCTTGAAGACGACGAAGTGCATTTCGGGTTTGGGCGCAAAATTTAAATCCTCACCTCTTCTCCGTGCCGGTTCCTAAGTACCGACTTTATGCGATCGGTTCCCGATACCGGTTCTAAGGGCCAAGAACCGGCAGTACCGAGAACCGGGTACCGGAACCGACCCATCTCTAAAAGAAAGTTGGTAATGTTGTCATAGTTTTCTATGCATTTCAATTCTTTCCATTGTCAATAATTTGTAATGTACCTTATTGTTAATATTTTCTAAGTAATAAGAGACATATTCTAGTTATTATTACTCAGATACCGTGTGTTATAAAATTTTCTCATGTATTGTTCCCTTGTCTAGGAAACATTTTACCTTGTACAACTCCAGTCATTTTGATAATCTCCCCTGAATTTTATGCGATTGGCATTGTGTAAATTAATGGAATATTTATGGAAAATTTGTGCAATTTCCTTGCTCATTGCGTAATCATTTCCTGGAAAAATAATGAAATTTTATATTCATCAATGTTTTAAGCTTTAAAAGCTGATTTTATTTCTCAATTTTTTGGTCTAAACTGAAAAATAAAATTATTCAATCTTGTAAATTTAAAATTAAACTATAACAAGTAAATATCTTCGACAAAAACAGTGGATTTTTTTTTAAATAGCAAGAAAGGATAATATCTTTAAAATTTAGTAAAAGCCGTGTAAAAATAGTAATGAATAAATAAGTTATGATTTTTTTAATAAAATCCTACAAAATTAGCAAAATACTTCTAATGGCACTTATGGGAGTACCCATAAAAAAGTTGGTGGCACTCAAAGGGTTAATAAATAAGAAAAATTCTTCCATCAAAGAGCATTTGGCATCGTGTGTGGGAAATTAACTAAAGTTAAAAAAAGGAGAGCCAGTATGATTGATGAAATCTTTTGGTGTGTGTTTGTTGGTCTTGTTTTTAGGAATATATATACTACGATGTATCGGTTATTGGTCGCCCATGATGGTGAGCCACACCAAATTGATTTTAGATTACTTGATATCATAGAGTTATGATAATTTTCAATCACACTCATCACTATGCAGTGATCAACTTTTATTTGCCAACATCTTTTCACTCTTATTTAGGACTACTCCCAAAACTTTGACAGGAGATCAACATTTATTCACTCCACACATCGTTTTTGAAGGTGCTCATGTAAGTCCTTTTTTCTCTTGTCATCAGGCAAATTGTATCGATTCCACTGCTCAGCCGGAAGCTGTGTTTGCCGGGGAATTGAAAAAGCTGCAAGCTGACAAGCTGAAGCCCAAAGAACAGCTGACTCTGGAGCCATATGAGAGGGACCATGCCGTTGTTGTGGGAATGTTCAGACCACCTCCCAAGACTAAGGCTGGTTGAGGGATATTGATTCTTTATTTTTGGAACATTTTATCTCAGACAGATTTTTATGAGTGTTGATGCCTGTGGGAATACATGGCAATACACCTTATATGATGATAATCAAATAAGTGATAGACTGCATTTTATGTTCACTTCTCCAGTCTTGTACTCCCCTTGTGTGTATAAATATGACAGTAAAATGGAGTGAGTCACATTTTCAATACTTCTGTTATTTTTTAGTGTTGCAAAGCACTATTTGTTAAATAAATAAACATTTCAGATCAAATTCCATTAACCCAAATTCCTTGTCACAAATAAAGGTGACTGGCCATATTAATGGATAGTATGTATTTTGTTTATTAACATCCCTTGCTATTCTTCCCTGTGGATTGCATTCTCGCAGCCCTAAGCGATGGACCAGTCAGAGCTTCAATTATTGCTCCTAAGTAGGACTGCTGTATAATGAAATGCAGGGGATCTAAAAAGTTGCAAACATGTAACTGTTAATTTCTTTGTTGGGAAACTACGGATAAACATGCAGCGGTTAATATTCTGACATGGCAGTAGAATTTCACGATTTGCAATTCAGTAATGCTGAGCATCTCAATGACTTGAAATGGTGCTCAACCGGCCCGGAAGGTGGAAGGGGATGCAGTCCCCAGTTACAATGTACAGTCCTGTTCAAAAAAGTCTTACCACCTCGGAGCCAAAAAATTTCCAAGTCCTGAGTTGACGGCGATGTGACAACACGGCTGAACCATGCCCCCTTGCGTGGGAAGGCAATATACTCACGGAACGGAGCAAGGGCATTCCTCCCTGCAGCTGGTGAGGGGGAGACGCACTGAAGGAAGGTTTTGACCTGCGAAAGGATTATTTCTGAGGGGAGGTGTAGGGTCCGGGATTCAGTTTGCTATATTTCTGGGTGAGAATGAAGGAACACAAGTATCCATTTTGAAGTCTCCATTACAGCACAGGAAACATCTCCATTGGAAGTGATATGCATCTTCCACTTTTTTATAGAGCGGAAAGGGAATTATCGTCACTCAACGAGGTTGAATCATGCGAATTTATTACATTTTTATAACATTTTCTTTTCTAATAAACTATAGTGATTCTATAAACAAGGCAATTATTGTGAATTATCGTCACTCAGAGAGGTGGAATTGCGTTGAAATGAATATGCAAATTATTCCATTGCACTTCAAGTTTTGATAGCAGCATGTCCTTACCTAATGAATTCTACGAAGTCTATTAATTATAAAACATAAAGAGAAACTATTACTAATTAATTATGTTTGTTTAGACTACTTGTATATCTAATGTGATGTATACTTGATGTCTGAGGCAGAATTTATAAATCCAAACCGTGCATTGCGACCCTCAAAGAAATCATTTTGAAAAAACAAAACTTTTTTATGTCCCATAGGAGGAAATTAATTGAAAGTGAAAGGAAAAGAAGCATAAAATAGTCACTAATGAATTCACATTTATTTATTTCATAATCAGTTTCATTCATTCGGATTTGGTTGTAAGGTATTATACTCTCATGTGACCAAGTCACTATGTCACTACCTAGCCTCACTTAAGTTAATTATACCACCTGTTACTCCATTGTTTCAATACCTAGTGATGGCAAAATGGGATGTGGAATTATCTTCGTTCGTCTGACTCCACAATGGGCAGAGCTCTGGCAGATACGAAATGATACATCTCCTGGTTTCGCGGGTAGGTCGTTGGATTTACACATTTATTTAGCTAATCTTTTCTTGTAAAAGCAAGGAAGAGGAGGGACGTGCGAATTTAAAAATGAATTTTCGTACTCTTCCGATGCGCTTTGTGAAATCGACCATTTTGTTTTTCAATGCTTGTTTTGCTCAAATTCAAGCGTAAATACATTGTGCACTAACAACTGGCTGTGCTGGATTCACACATTCGCCAACTTAAACACAGGGTGGGCAATAAATACTCGGAAGCGAAAGAAAGCCCCTTCCACCTCCTTAGCTCGTTGAAAAGGGTGGACTACCCAGCGAGGCCTGTGAAGGAATTTGGATGGAATGAGGCAGCGACTTTGTATTCTGGTGGGGGAGAAGGAGAGGTCCCGTGGTCGGTTGGGCCTTTTCACACCAGTTTCGTGAGGTCGGGCGTTTCCCTTGCATCCCTCTGTTTACTCCTCGGCCTACCTGATTAAAGAAGGGAAAATATGCTATTCCCCTTCCTATAATAGTCTTCTGTGTAATCATATCACTATCCTCGTTGCATAAAGGCTGGGTCTTGTCTTAACCATTTTCCAAAGCAAACATTCTACTTCGAATTGATATTCTATATACATATATGTTTGTGTAACGGCAGTCTTAATTTGAAAATTATGACGAAATTCATTTAATAATTGGAAATGAAGTGTCAAGCTTTTTAGGGGGTTTCCTACGTCAGTGTTAGGAGACAAAAGATGACTAGTATAGTTTTTGAGACTTAAATCTCAAGAAGAGAAAACGAAACGATGGTGCCTTGTAATACTAATATGGGAGACCCTCAAAAAGCATGGCAGAATGGAATAAATGAACTGTGAAAGTTTTAGTGATTTGAAGAATAGGATTATGGAAGGAGTAGGCAATGGCTTCACTCGCAGAAATCCTCAGTGAAAGGGTGTATATTGGATATGTCATTCTGTTCAACATTCAAGATGCTGTTGTTAGTGCGTAAACTAAGTATACACTTGAAGTGTAAGATCTACATGGACTGACCTAAGTTTGATGGACTTCTTTCTCTAGCTGTATGAGAGGAACATAGTTTCATAGCGTAATTTCAATCCGTATTATGGAATATGCATCCCTTTATGATCAAATGTTTTAAATAAACTGAGTAAAAAATAAACTAATTGTGATTAACCACGACTAGTTGGCAACATGATACTTAACATTCTAAGCATGGCTTAAGTCCTGTATTTGGATTCAGCCTCACGTGTTGTGGCTTCCTCGTTGAAGTCGTCTTTTGCCTTGTGTCACTATATTTAATGGACTGAGAGGACATTACATCTTTGCTCCTGAAGACTATGCAAAGCTGAAGCTGCAAAAAATGCACCAATCGCAGAAAAACTCGAAAGACTATCAGTATCTACTAACAGCTATGAAAGGCTACTCTCTATAGCATCACATCTTGTTCATTTGAATCACCTTAAAATTCCTGTGAGAATGAGAAAACCTGGGTTGCATGGGTTTTTGTGGGGAAAGGAATCTATATTAGTGACATGAATGAACTGAATTATTTATCAGTTCATTGCAACGTTGAGGCAACAGAGGCACAGGCTCTATGGTTGAGGTAACCAATTTTTCCCATTTGGTAGTCAGTAAATTTTACCTAGGTAAGGAAACTAGAATACACGAAGAATTCAAAGTTTCAATGGAAGACATTGCCGGTGAAATCTTAGGTCTTTCACCCTAGACAACATTCCATACATTAATTTCCAAAGAAACGACCTCATATCTTGGCTAATTGAAAAAAGATCCCTCACGATCAATGATTGCATGAGTTACAACATCTTTCAAATACAACTACAGCAAAACGTCGATTTTGCGCACTTTGATTTTACTTGATATTTCAAGTCTTGTTTTTACGCAGCGATACTTAAGTCTGGCCGGAAAGCATAGGGAATTGCAATCGTGAAACTTTTATTTTACATCTTTTCTTGATTTTGCGCAGTTTTTTGATTTTGCGCAGCATAACCTCAGCCCCAAAGAGACAGCTTATTTTGATTTTACGCAGTTATCTTTTGACTTCTTTGATCTTTGATAACAGTGTCGGTGCTTTCCATTCAAAAACCTCCAAATCATGTTCCCACGTAATTACTTCACATGCTCTGTGTAGTAATCGCGTATTGCGTAGTCTGGGGTAGTCGGGCCTCCAGAGTCATCGGAGCCCGGCTACAGTCCATATCGTCTCCGCTAGATGGTAATGACGTAAGAACCTTTCGAGGCAGTCCAAGCTCGACTTTTGTCCTTCGCCTGGAGCGCCTAGGGAATGATGCTCTATATCGTGTTCATGTTCAGGGTTGGAAAATTCCGACATGAGTATTATGAAGTTATGTTCTTCATTCATCTCACTGAGTTGCAAAAATGAATACAGAAATGGTGGACACGACGTCGTGCTGTTGAGTGTGAAACTGAAAACATCGCGAATCTAATTATTACTTTCCCCTGCAGCCTCTCAGTATTTGTTCAGCTTCCTTTACATATGCAAATATCCCTCTTGGTTCAAATTAACCGTATCAGGATATCGAAATCACCAAGATACGGCAATCGCCGTCCATGTGTACCTACTTTTGATTGACAAGGGGAATACACGACCGTGAGGTGGCCAATCGAGCTCAAATTTTCTGATTCGGTAGTCCATGGTTGTTAATTCAATATGCGGGAGCGAGACCATGCACCTCTCGTAACTTTTTGAGAAAAAAGCATTTAAAAATCGTAAAAAAGCATGTTGTGGTATGTAAGCTCTGTATATTACCCATTTTAAAATGGCGGCGGTGCCCCAGTGGATAAGGCGCTCGACTGCAAAAGTGAAGTTCCCCAATCACGGACACTTTTTTTTTTACTTTTTTTAAAGGTTTTTATTGTTTAAATTTTCATATATTGTTCTCTTATCATCATTACTTCAATGAAAAATATTTTTAAGGCAATTATTTTAAATATTAATGAGTCGCTTACAGGGTAGGGAATGGAGCAATGGCTAAAATAACCTTTTCAAGGGTGGTAATTTATATACATACATATCGGCATAGTCCTTACTATTCTCATAGAGAATTTGGCAGATTTGTGTGGTTAATTGCGTTATCAAATTCCACTTGTGCCGGGTTTATCCACGCGCACCAGGCGAGATTGAAGAAGCACGTAAGTGCACTTCCTAAAATGCGTGTCATGAAACTTCAAACCATGCTTTCGGAAATATTAAATTAATCAATAGAAAATTTAAAATAAATGGGGCAATCCACGAAGAAACTAAATAACTTACCACAATGTCAATCGTGGTGTTTCAATAATAATAGGAATTTAGACACCAAAATGAATTACAAATAATGAAAATACGTCAACACTTTAACTTAATAAATACGTGTAAGAAAAAAATGTATTAAAAAAACGAAACGTGCAGTGGGGATAAAGAATGGGGAGTGTTGCAATTTTCGACTGCGAGAAATCTTTGAGGGGCTGAACTAAGGCATTCCCCTTTCCATTCTCGCCCACACGTAAAGCAAACGGAAGCCCGGACCCTACCCCTCCCCTCAGAAATAATCCTTTCGCAGGTCAAAATCTTCCTTCCGTGCGAAGGCCCCTGTTCCGTCCCCGGTATTTATTGCTTTCCTGCGCTAGGGGGCGTGGTTCGGCCACGTCACATCGTCGTCAACTCGTGACTTGGAAATTTTTCGGCTCCGAGGTGGTAAGATTTTTTTGAACAGGACTGTACTGTGCTTCCTCCCACATTGAGGAGCAGAGCAAAAGAAAGGTGAGACATCAGTTGAAATCCCGTGTCCAAATCTATCAATGCTAAACAAAATTGTGGTGAGCTCCTGATGTGTCATTGTATTCACGAGGGTGTTCATATACTGGGTGGGGGGGGTTTGGAGAGGTAAAGTGAGAAATAGAAGGAGGGGAGGGGGTAAATACTAAGGTTGTCAATGAAGGGGGGGAGGTGGTAAAAAAATCACCAAATGCTGTAACATAGTTTGTGCACGACCCCTTACTTGGTGCTTTGCTGCTTTAAATCCAGGTGCTAATACATATGTAGCTCATATTTCACAATCCACATTCGCTGTGGCTTATTTTCTTAATTAAACTAGTTTCATCTTCAGGAAAGACTTGTTCAGGTTCATAATCACATCATTTGATGAGTTCCCTGAACAAAGCTGGGAAGCTGAAAGGCAGCTTTATGATCGACAGGTGCTTCATCTCCATCAATCTTCACATTACGAGGTTAAAATAGTTTTTATTTAATTTTTTAAACCATCCTCTGCTGTCTTGTCCATCCTTTACTCCGTATTCATTTTTTAAATAACCATTAATTTTAAGTGCTTATCTTGTGTTACAGGTTCATCTAAAGGAGCATTTTTAGCACATGATCTTCGATCCTAATTTTCCTAAGTTTTTCAATTTTCTCCGCTTGTGCATTCTGCCTGCTTGACGTAGGACGTGCCCGTAGATGCCCTGAAACTTACACTTAAACAAATTTTTCTTCAGTCTTCCTTGTAGTCCTTGAGACGACTCGTTGACAACGTACTGTCAAGTTAATGATGTGGCTGAACTTCAATCTCATAGGTTATGTAATAGTGTAAGTTTATTCTATTGAAGGAACACCTTCCTACTTTCTTCCTAGGATCATCAGCAGTACTTTCGCTCAGCTTTTTGGAACCATTTTTAGAAATGAAAAAGGAGGAAAGGACACGCTTCATAACATACGAGATAAATACTAGCCGCACGTGACGCTCAATGATTCACTGCCGTGGAATAATTGTGAATCCTCTGGACATATTCCTTGGCTTCAAATTGTTCCATACTGAACACTTCCTCTTTCGTCTCTCTTGCGACTCAGCCCATCCTCTACATTTTTCTCCAAACACACATCTCAAATACATCCATTCTACTCGCATCATCTTTCCGTGATGGCCCAAGTTTCTGATCCATACAGGTCCACGCTCCTCGTTTCAGTTTTTAGCTCTTTTCTTTTCTGGACGTCTATCCCCAGAGCCCTCGACATCAAATCCCCCCTCTTTTCAAACAGTGTCTTAGACAGAGGAATTTTACATCTGCTGTCCCACCCACCATTGTCATTTTACTCTGATAGACCACCTAACCACGCAAACTGCTCCACCTACTTGCTCTATTTTATAGCCAACCACCCTGATATTCAGACCCACCTTCTTACTTCTACAAAACCTCATTACTTTCGTCTTCTTATGGTATATCTCTATCCCTTACCATTCACACTGTAAGAGAGAACGGTTTCAAGATCATTGTAAACACACACTCCATCGTTTAAAATGAAACTGGAGCTTCCCATTGAAGGGCGTATCCAGCTCTAAACTGAACGGGGGGGGGACAGCTTCCTGAATTCAACCTCATGGGAGAGGGGGTGACAATAACAGAAGGGAGAACATAGTGAACCATATTTATTTAAAAAATATATTTATTCTTGAACAATAGTTTTGAACATCTGTGGAGGACCCCCAATGCAATAATTCATAGTAACATAAGGAGTAACTCCATTTATTAAAAAATTAATTCTTGAACAATACTTAGCTAGGATTAGCTGTGAATTTTTTAACTACAGCTTCCACTAATTGCTCCTTGTTTGCAAAAACCCATTGATGGTGAATGCTTAGTATTGCTTACCTATTTTCGCCAACAGTTGATCTTAGCCATGTTTTAATTCAGTGAAATGAGCTGAATGAGCACTCATTAGTGCGTGTTGTGCAGGGCAGTGAAAGCAATATCAGTATTGCCTTTCTAATGGTCGAGAAAAATAATTTGCTCTATTTTAAAACGACAATGTCGTATGGTGCTTCCTGTACCTCATTCCACATTTTAAACCACAATTCCCTTTCTCCTTCGATGCCTTTCAAATGGTAAAAATGTGTACAAGATGAAATAACTTCATTCCAATTTCCCAAAGAAACATGTTGCTTGGATGAAAATGTGTTAATGAAAACGCAGGTGATTTATCTGAAGAAAATCAGACTTCTAAAGATAATATGATGGAATCCAAGTGAGGAATTATTAGTGACCTTCTCCAAAATTCAGATGGCTTTCCGGCTGGGGGGTTGCTTCTATGATTTTGTCGGCCAGCAACACAAGTGGCGGTTATATCAACATTCAAATTCGTAATTAGTTTATTTCAAAATCTTGAAGTACCAACAACCAACCTGTCAACCAATTTTTGAGAAATTTGTTGTTTATATTTGTTGCTATTTTATTTTTAAAAATTTCCTCATTGGAAGGGGGGGCAACTGCCCCCCTGGATACGCCCTTGTCACTGTTAAGGTTGTCAAAGGCTGCATAGTGGTCTATTCAAAGTTTGTCCTTAGATTGAAGTGTAGCTGGATGACTGTTCCAAGTGTGTTTGTGGTTTTTGGTTTCTTGGAATCTAAAGGCTTATTGGACCTAATTCCAGGTCTTGACTCTGTTTATGCACTTGCTCCCAGAGTTCTGTGAACTTTTCTTCTTCAGTTCTGAGCTCCGTAAGTCTTAACTTGAGTGTAATCTATTTGCTTGAGAGCATATAGCATATATTTATTTCGGATAGTTGGGAGCTTCGTAACCAGCTCATTACTGATGCTTTGAGTAAAGATTATTTTCATTTGAGTATTCAATCAGCTAAATGATAGGTTCTTGGACAGTCCCTATCCTGCATCCCAATTTCTGGAACATTGTCTGGTTTGCCCTCCTAAGGATATCCCGCTACATATCAGATCCCTCTTTAATTCCTCATATTTTCACAAATAACATTCTGAAAGAGGGTAGATAGTTCAGGTACAGCTTCTTTTTCATGCATGGCAGCTAGCTTCAATGAGTGGTTGAAGCAATGTATGTATGTTGGTGGCACCTGGCTCCTTAGACTGAACAATGGCTTGTGCTCCATGCATGTGACCTTTCATATTACTTGCTCCATTGTAGCATTGGCCACGGCACTTTTCAATCGGTAGGTCATACCTTAATACGTTCAAAGCAGCGCACTAATCAGACCATAGTCTTCAAAGTGTGGCGTTGCCCACACTGTGGACAACGCTGAACCTTCCCGAGTGGCGCCGTTGTCCACCCCGTGGGCAACACATGGAGTACAAACTTCCCCCTCTCCCCGTAGGCTGGCGTTAAGAAGCTGGTGAGTAGGAGAGGAGGAAATCGGCTACCCCAACCCCAACGTGCAAGTCGCTTCCGCCACCCCTTGTCTGGGGCTTGTTGTTCACTCCTTAACCGAGGGAAAGCGGCAGCGGCGGACCTGCCCCCTGCTCCCTTCGAGTCTATGCTATTTGGTCGGCTTGAGGTGCTGCTCGTGCGGCGAGGTTGTGGGAAGGGTTGGGGCAGTGATTTGGCAACTCTGCTGGCTCCATGCGGACCATATGCTTGAATGAACCATTTCCCACACGTTGGGCAACGCTGAATCTTCCCGTGTAGGCAGCATTGTCCACCCCGTGGGCAACACAGAGTACAAACTTCCCCCTCTCCCTGCAGGCTGGCAATAAGGAGCTGGCTAGTAGGAGAGGGGAAGTCGGCTCCCCGACATACAAAATACATACAACAAAAAAAATGCCATAAGAATGAATGATTTAGGGATTTTGGTATTATTTGCATTAAATATTGTGTTGCCCTCATGGTGGGCAACACAGACTATTTCGAGCTTTCTTTGAGATGAACGGCGTTCCCCACCGTGTGGGCAACGAACAACCCACCCTATATGTACGTTCTCTAGTGTCAAGACATCATGGGTGCTAACTATCAGATCGATCCAGACAGAAACACACTCAAGGCAGCCCCGCTCTACAGCGCAAATCATGAAAAACGCACGGTGGTGGTGGTTGCTGTTTGCCCACCATGTGGGCAACGTGTTAATAATACATCATTTTCTAGATCATCATTATTAAACGTGTTAATAATGAATCAATATTATGTTGTCCTAAGATTCTCCTGTTACTGATGCAGTTTAACACACCCCTATGAAGTCTTCTGATATGACTAAATTATTTTCAATGTGCTGCAATGATTAAGACACTTGCTCTTTTGTTGTTATGTCTGTAGTTTCATCAACAATTAAAACAAAATATGCACTTGTTTTCCTTAATATCTTGATTAATTTGTCTAGCAACAGAAAAATCCATCAGCTGCATTATTTCATTCTGATTATCATGAGAATTCTGCCTTTGAGTCAACCATTCCTTCAATTCAGGTATGTCATGACTTCTCTACTCTAAAGAGTTCAAATAAATTGCCCTCTTTTTCACTGTCACCTCTCAAAGCTAAACCCCGAGAATCTAAATATCTGATACTTGATGAAACAGCCAAAAGTGCAGTTCTGGGTTTCTCAGTTTGTTTTTCTGCACGAGTTGATACTTTTGAGATGACTGGAGGTTGGCAGGTAGGTATTGCCTCGTCAGAGGCCTTATGAAAATTCCATGACTCATGAAGCAGAAGATTTTTCACTTGCTTTTTCCCAGTTGGCAAAGCCACGGACTTTAAATGTGACATCAACATTTTACTTAGTTTAGGTTAGCTCTTTAGATTTTAAACAAGTGAAACATAAGCAGACTCTGAATTTATAATTTAACACTTTCCACACTGCAGCTCGTATATGCTCCTTAATCTAGTCTACTTTAGGGCTCATTTTAGCTAAATGTAAACGTCTGGCGACGACTCTGTGGTAACGAGGGAAAATACAAATACTCGTAAGGACGAGGTATATGAATGGTGCTACCACTTATTTGGGATCTATTGAACTAAGTGTTAATGCATAGTACCCGGGAAATGAGTGTCTACTGAAAAAATTGTCACAAAATAGACAACCCTAACGAAAAAAAGTAAGTACGAGCGGTGCTCGGGAATATATGCCTTCCCGAGCGCTGCTCAGACATAAGAGTGGAAAGTGTTTAAGGATCACATTACACTACTGATGTTTATTTGAGGGAATTTAATGTAGGTAGGCTGAAACTTAACCAAATGATTTGGGTTACCTTCGTTTGAGTGTGATACTTCCATGTTTTCATCGATCGAGAAACTTGTAGCAGTGTCGATGTCGGTGGGAGGGCCACTCATACTAGCACAATCGTCGTTTTTTTGTGGAGGAGCTTGAAGCAAAGTCACTGTCAGTTGGAGGACCGCTGCTGCTACTGGCACACTCATTCTAATTAGTGTTTGGGGAGTTTGTCTTTTTTATTTAATTCTTCCAATTAATTTCGCGTGGAAAAATGTCAGTGATATTATGTTGGCAGTTCATTGTTATTAATATGTATTATTAACCAAGAAAACATTAAATATAGCCACTCATGGCGAGAAACAAAAGATAACTTTACGAGTTGTGAGTTGACTACAGACAACATGACCGAATTGTGCTTAATGTTTATCATTCTCTTTCAATAACATAGCGGCAAAAAATATAGGATAATAGGTTGTAATAATAAGTACCGACAAATTGATTAATATACTTCATTACTTGCATCCTTACTAGAGAGTGTGTATGCAATACTCTGGGAGCTTATAATCTATTGTAAATAAAAGAATGAAACGTTGACTAAATGACCACTCTTTGATGCCTGAGCTTTAAGTATCACATTTTAGAGCACTGAAAGTAATCCAACAAATTTTTTGTCAATGTCAAATGCCAATCAATTTAGTGCATTCTCAGATACGGCTAGAATTAATATCTACAACTAAAGAAAGATTGTGTAAATTACATGCATTGAGGACTTCAAAAAATAAGACCATGAGAATTTTACAAATTTAATTATATATAAGTTTAGCAAACAAACATATTTACAAGTTATTTGTCAGATTATTACAAATATTCAAAAGTAAACCTCAAAGAAAATATTAATGCCCCTCAAATTCTCTTTTAATGATGGGAAAAACGGAATTGAGAGACATAGTTCGTAATTAACTCTGACAAAAACAAAAATATACTAAAATTATGACTAATTACTCATTTGGTATGATTCTTTAATCTGGTATACTTTCGAAGCTGGTTACTCAAAATGATAAAAAAAACTTAAATGGCAATGATGATGGCTTTAGGAGAAACTGGGCAGTTAACGTTTGAACATTTTTTTTGATTCAGCCATATACTTTCCGTATCAAACAGTAACATTAACATCAGCAAGTCCTTTCAGTAGCATATCATACACTTGGTTTGAGATTTTCTCTTTTATTACAGGAAGAAACTTATCACGTTGTTTACAGACAACAGTTGCTTTAACGAAGTGATCAACAGCCTCTTCATCTTTCCCCTCATTGAGTAATTCCTCGCCTCGCTGTACCTGCGATGAAAAAGCAATCAACCAAATTTCCCGTAAAACATAAGAAGACAAACAATATTTCACAGGCTACTTTTTTCTATTCATCCCCTTGGTCTCCCTAACGACAAAGCGACAACATAACCCAACCTTTCCTCTCAGGTCAATATATCAGAATAGGGATAATTTAAATCTACTGCAGAATTTATGTACAGACGATAACTTGCACTGTGTAAGTGTACTAAAAACTACTACTAAGATCGTATTAAAAACCAGAAGGTTTGGTACACAAGCATTACCTATATTAGTTTCCCATCATTCTTCCTCCCACCGAAAACTTTCACCATAAAATAATCTTAAAAATACATACCGCAGGTATGGTTACAGTAAGAACTACACATTTGTTTTAAAGGTGAAATTATCCCTTCGCTAATAAAAATTATAGGAAATCACCCCGTTACCAACATATCTTTCAGTCCTCTTTGAGCTAGTTAAAAAAACATCAAATTTAAACTTAAAAATTACACTTATGAGGGACTAAATAATAAATGATACAGCTAACCTAGTTTTAAAAAAATATGCAGTAAAATGCCATAATGCACAATAATCGTTATCTCATTACAAAGAAATTATAACTTCACCAAAGAGAAGACTGATAACCAGGTAGCATTTGTAGTGAACCTTTGGTCATGGAGTACCTATTGCACATACGTCGGAGACATTTTGTAGAGATTAGCGCTATTAAACACACAAAAGGTTCTATCACAAAAGTTTAAGTTAATACTTTAAACTCCCTAAGTTTCTGTGGCAAAAAGTAAAAAAACCCACCCTTTGCTGAATTAGTTTACCTAAGTTTAGAGGACAACAACATAAAATACCCAGCGTAACACACTTACCTCGTCAATAAAAAACTTCTGCAGCGAGTATTTATCCTTAAAATCTGGAATGCTTAATGAGCTAGGCTTGGAATCTGAGGTGATAGAATCTGAAAGATAATCCACAAATATGTACACTGAGCATGCTGCAGACATTACCTACTTTCCAATAAAGTCACAAGCTAGGCTTAAGTTTACCCGAACAAGAATAATAGTAGAAAAAATAAGTAATATACTCGTCATCGCTAGCACTGTCTGAACCAACTATATTCCAGCACCTAACTTTAACGCACATAATAAATAAAGACAAAATAAATTGTCTTCACTTACTTGGTTTAATGCTCCTTTTACTATTAATAGGTTTCCTTTGCCTATCATAAAGGATGTAGCCCAAGGCAATCGTACCGCAGAAGGCCGCAGCCACTCCAATCGTTGTCATGTTAAATATAGCCATTTTAGAAAATGGTATTATTTCATTTCCCGATTTTCTAAAATAAATGCTGACACAGTCAGCAAATTATTGATCATCAGTAAAGGGTGATGCGTCGTGCAATGAATCACACAGTCACACGTATTTAACTCGAGCTAACAGGTACATCAATCAAGAAATGAAAAAGTATTTATAAAATCTTCATGCTAGTCGAGCCAAGATGAATGCACCAGCCGGCAAACCAGCAGTGGAAACTAGTACTTACCCCTTCGATTAACACAGCTATAATGAATGGCTAATGGTAGGAAATCTATTCAGCAGTACGGAGAACTTATTCAAGTACTAGAAAGAAAAATGGATGCACAAAATACCAGCACAAATTCTCAACTTTCATGACCATTCGTCAATACGAATTTATAAGTTTCACTGATTTCACGTCTTCTTTCGCGATACATGAGGCAATTGTTTTCATTTCCGGAGGCGCCGAATGCCGTGGAGTTCAACCACGAAATATTACTATACATTGCCAACAACCCTGATTCAGTTAATTTCGCTCGTAGCGTGAACTATAATCTGATAATCCTTGAGGTCACTTCGTATCTGAAGTCATATGAGGATCTTAAGGTACCTGTAATAATAATTATCCGTGAATAACTGTGATACAAAAATCTCGGAACATTTTGGTTTCAAATATACATCCTTGGCATTTGGTTTAACTGGCGCAAATTTTGAATATCGCATTAATTCAATGCAGTTAAAATGTCAGGTGACAGTGTCGACCGATGTGTAATTAGTGCAAAATGGTGCATATTTTAAAATTCTTAGCATTGATACCATGGGGGTGAAGGGTTCGGCACTTCAATAACGACTATGTTTAAACAATTAACAAGCGTTTATTAAACAAATAGCAGGTTTACATCCGTTAAGCGGTAGCTTTTAATGGCAGACCGGCGCGGTCGTTAGATCCAGCTCTCTTGGATGGTGGCAAGCGAGGAACTGCCTGCGGCTCGGCGTCGTAGGGGGCGCACTATACAGACCCACAGCCAGCTGGCCGCTGCAGCGCGCTGGGGCACAGGCAAACAAAATTAAAACATGATGTTAACTCACATTTACAAAATTTGCACTTGATTACGATAGGCGCCCCTAACTTAACACACGAAATCATTGGCCGTTCTTCCACTATCCGGCACACGCCGATCAAAGCGGTGGTGCGGCGCGCCAGAAAAGTAAACTTTTAAGAGATTTTATAATGCTTAAATGAACGAATTCGTATTGTATTATTTCCCTTCCTACATTATAGAAAGTATGAACTAATTTTATGCTTAAATGTATACATACCTTAAATTAAATTTTCAAAGTTATTGTGTTGTTTCTCTTCCTAAGAAAATGTCTTGGGGGGCGCAAAATTCAAATCTTGCCAGGGGCGCTCATGATCCTAGTTACGAAGTAGCTCTGAAGCTAAAGCTCTTGATAGGAGAGGCTCAGAGCTTTAATGATCACAAACAAAATACGACGCAGACGGTGACTACTCCAACCTCTCAAGTGCATGGTCGTAGAGAAGTGAGAGTCTCTAGAGAGAAATCTAGTGCCTCTAGCACAGTCTAAACAAACTGTTACAAACAAAAAAAGTTAGTTTAGACTGTGCCTCTAGTGCATGCAATGTAGGCGTCTAATTTCGTGCAATCGTGTGATAACTAAACGTGACACAATCATGAAATAGAATTTTATGAATCTATTAATGGTTAAACTCGAATATGTGGGGCCGAGACTCGAATATGTGGGGTCATGAGTTTGTTGTTGACTAAAATTGACAACAAAATTGACTTTTGAAAATTGACTGTCAGAAGTCATAAATGGTCGATATTAGTTAAGAAACAGATGATTTCTCACCACTCTGACAGATTTACTTAACAAATACGAAATTATGTTAATGGCGTCACTGTGATGTTACATTGACGTCACCATGACGTTTACAATTAACTTCCAAAACACCTTGTTTATTTCTCCTATCGGGCAATCTGATCACACATATCACTTTACCTTAATAACTTAATGCATATATTGAGTCGTACGATGCAAATCGGAAACTGATAAATGGCATTTTAAATTTTAACTCCTGCATCTTTTCCATTTCCTCGTATTGTCACTTCCACCAGTTTTCTTTTGCCCGATTGGTCACTCGCCTGAGTTTATTATTAAATTCCTTGTACTTCCTCTTGCCTACGTCGGTGTTCACGTTTTTCCATATCCTTCTCTCCTCCATTTTCTTTATCATTTCTTCCGTAACCCACTGTTTCTTAACCCTCTTCTTTTCCACCGTTCCTATTGCTTTCTCTGCCGCTTTTGCGATTCCTCTTTTTATAACCTCCCATCTCTTCTCTATGGTTCCCATCCGCTTCTCTTCACCTATGTTCTTTTCTACCAGCTCTTGGTATTCCCTCCTTTTCAACCCTTTCAATGCTTCAAGGTTCCACCTCTTTATCTTCCTACCTTTACAAAGCCTTTTGAATCTAACATCACACTTCATCATCACCAAGTTATGATCTGAGTCCGCATCCGCCCCTGGATAGCTACGCGAGTTCTATACACTGTTCCTAAATCTATGCCTCACCATTATATAATCAATTTGGTATATCCCAGTATCACCCGGCCTTTTCAATGTGTACCTACGCCTGGGGTGATGTTTAAACCAAGTGTTTGTCACTACTAATTTATTTCTTCTACAAAATTCAACTGCCTTTTCACCGCGATCATTTCCTCTTCCTAGCCCAAACCCTCCTACTTTGAATCCGTCCCTCCCTTCCCCCACTACTGCATTCCAGTCACTCATCACTATCAGGTTTTTCTTTCCCGGCACTTCTCCAATTATTTCTTCTACTTTCTCGTACACCTCTTCCTCCCTATGGTTGCTAGCAGGCATGTATACCTGGAAGATGATTATTGGCAACCAAAAAATTTTCGATTTGCTCTGGCGATTGATGGGGCATCTTGTGCTTTCATTTCCACAAAGCCAGCAAATTCTTCTCGAATCTTCCCTTGGATTTTATCATAGAAACGCAAGCCGATTGATAGCTGTTCTTTCTCTGCTATGTCCGCTGTTTCATAAGCTAAGACTGAATAAGCTATAGACTTTTGAACAACACTTATCACCTTTTCCTTAATAACTTCACCACATAAACAAATTAATGTGTTTTGTATTTTTGGTGAAGTGAAAGCTGCGTTTTGACGGCATGATGTCTCTTGATGATTCTTCAATTGTTTGTCGCCCGAATCGATTCGTAAATTCAATAGATCAAAGAATATACTCCTTCTTCCGCTTGCTTACCTCAAAGATTAATATCATGTGTGCCGCACAATATTATGCATGAAAGAATCGATGACGATATTTGCCTGTTTTCTTCGATTTTTTTTTGTGACAACTTTGCACTTGGACTTCCACTGGTACATTGTTGATGAAAGCCTTTGGAGCATCTGTTGCAGTTTTGTGGAAGTTAGTGGCTATATGATTCCGTCATATCCTCATGCATATCCTTAATCTTCGTAAATAGCTTAGCCAAAACCCCTTTAACAGTGACAGGAGGAAATAAAACGCAGTGATTGATAAGAGCACTTGCTTCTGTCACTTGCGGAGTACACTTATAACCATGGCGCGTATTAATCTAACCATGAGGCATGATTAAATTCACTTCGCAATCCAGTGTATTTTGCATCAATACCAAAATCGCAATCCTTCGGCGGAACCCAGGGATTCTTTAATATCTCATATTTTTCCACCGTTTGCTGGAGAGCTCGTCCAATATGTAATGACCTAGATCATTTTCGCATTAGCCATCGTTCTCTCCAATATCGGGAGTGACGACACCAGCAGAAAGTTGATCAGAGGCTGGCGGAGAAAAATCAACATCAGGGACAACCATGCCTACCCAAGGAGGAAGGGAAGTCTCGACGACGTCACTTAGATATCAATATGTCCTGCATAAGATCAGTAGTCGGTCATGAGTTTGTTGTTGACTAAAATTGACAACAAAATTGACTTTTGAAAATTGACTGTCAGAAGTCATAAATGGTCGATATTAGTTAAGAAACAGATGATTTCTCACCACTCTGACAGATTTACTTAACAAATACGAAATTATGTTAATGGCGTCACTGTGATGTCACATTGACGTCACCATGACGTTTACAATTAACTTCCAAAACACCTTGTTTATTTCTCCTATCGGGCAATCTGATCACACATATCACTTTACCTTAATAACTTAATGCATATATTGAGTCGTACGATGCAAATCGGAAACTGATAAATGGCATTTTAAATTTGGCGCAATTATAACTCGTAGCTCAAATAGTCGCGCCTGGTCTTACAAGTTTTCCCTTGGCTGAATTTTAAATTACTATAATTAATAGGGTTAAACTCGAATATGTGGGGCCGAGACCAGGCAGTCGCAAGATGGGTGGGGCCCAAGCTCGCGAGGGTCCTAATCCCCAAGCCTTTCCCGAGCTCGGAGACCCAACACCGGCATCTCTCCTCGACCCAACCAGCGGGAGTCTCCCTCGCCCAAAACCAACCGTGCTCACTACAATTTAAACTTTAACAACTACGTGATATAACAACAAATAAATATTGTCATCGTACTCCCGATAATTGTACGAGTAAGTACATCTTTTAATCGTCGTTCTACGATGAAAATTAACAATTTTTCGAGCATTGATAAAAACGTGGTCGTAAACAGCGGGAAATATGGCAATAACGCAGCGGTCCCCGTCAAATTTTCCCTTTCTTTTAAGTTGAGTAAGCTTGCAGAGGTTTTTAACGGGTGTAGCTTTTGCAATTAACGTTATTCGTAGTATTAATCTAGTTTTAAGACACTGTGCTGTGAATGTGCTCAGAAATGAAATAAACTGACTATTTGCAAGTTTTTGTCAGCCTGTGTCGTTTTCTAATTCAGATAGAACGCGAGCCACAAAGCTGTTTAAAAGACTGCACTGTAAATCGATTGAATTCACATCACAATTCGAGGCTCAACTATTGAAACACCGAGCGATAAACTATTGCTGAGTCATGGAAAAGTTCAGAGCTTCTTCAGGCCTTACTCGGCTGAAGATGTTCATATACTTCCGCATCAAGTACGAATATATGATATTTGCTGGATGTCGTTAACTAGATTTTCGAATGTGGATGTATATGTACCCACAACTTCGTAAAATTAGTGATAGAAACTGCCTTATTAATACGACTGGGCTGTTTTTTTCGCATAAGACATGCACCTAATCCTTCATCACGTGCATCAAAATATTTTAAATGTTACTGCTGAACTTATGTTTTCCTTTAACTCTCCGTATGCCAGTATCAAGCCGAAATCCGAAGCCGAAGCCTTTAGGTGCTCGATGGTTTTTCTTTCCGAAGTTCCCACTAGTATTACAAAGATTTATATGAAATGCATAACTTTGTGCGCTAATGAAGGGGCCTTGGATCTCATGCCCCCTAGGTTCAAGTGGAACAATATAAAAAACTGAGAAAATTACTAAATAACATAGCATTTGTTAATCTATTGATTTGGCCTTGATATAAAATAAATGATATCACCAAAAAAATAAAAACAAAAATACATAGTTGGGTTAAATGAGCATAGCCTTTCTCTAAAATTACATTACATATCAATCAAAAAAATATGACAAGAAATATAACACATGTAACAATATTTGAGTTATCAAATTGAGCATGAGTAGAGATATTGAAATTATTTTGACTGGAATGAATTTATGGACGATGCTTGACGAGTATGTTGAGGGAGGGAATTCACGTTCGCATTTTTTCAGGTTTAATTTCGGCTGCCACGCATCGGACCACTCATGTATTGCCTCGGTGTCCTTAGTTAGCGTTAGTTTATCATTAAGGCTACGAATTTTCTCTATACACCACTGCGTCGTCTGCAAATAACCTAAGTGTGAGGGTTAAATGGAAGAGAGGGCTGCTCAGCCTTAATTTCGCCCTGAAAAAAGTTGCAATTATTATTATTATTATTAAGTGTACTGTCAACTGTTTCAGCGATGTCGTTTATGTACCAAAGGAACATAAGTGGGCCTATGACACTTCCCTGTGGGACACCCGATGTGACTTTTGCTTCATTAGAGATAGCGCCATCTAATACAACCCTTTGCACGTGATTGCTTCAGAATTCTCTAATCCAGGAAATTACGTCGTCTTCTAAACCGTAGGATTTTAATTTCATGAGTAGCTTACTGTGGGAAACTTTATCAAATGCCTTTTTAAAGTCAAGAAAAATTGCATGAACTGGAACATAACTATATCGACTATCGTATCGTAAAAATTTTTAGTAGAGTAAGCTTGCAGAAGTTTTTAACAGGTGTAGCTTTTCAAATTAACGTTATTGACATCAGTGAGCGATGGGATTCGTAGTATTAATCTAGTTTTAATACACTGCTGTGATTGTGCTCAGAAAAGAAATAAACTGTCTATTTGCGTCAGCCTGTGTCGCTTTCTAATTCAAATAGAACGCGAGCCATAAAGATGTATAAAAGGCTGCACTGTAAATCGATTGAATTGGCATCACAAGTCGAGGCTCAACTATTGAAGTGCCAAGCGATAAACCATTGCAGAGTCATGGGGAGAATCAGGTGAGAATCGCGCAAAAATCTTAACAAAACCTGTTAAAATATCTTTACATGCTATCTGAGCGTCTTCAGGCCTTACTCGGCTGAAGATAGTCCTAAACTTCCGCTTCAAATAATCTGTAAGTCCAAATAAATCCCCAGATCCTAAAGAAATTCCTGCCCGCGTGTATAGAGAATTATCCTGTGAAATAACACCCTACTTGCAGAATATATTTATTAAATCCATCAACGAACACAAAGTACCCATGGACTGGAAAATTGCAAATGTCACTCCCATATTCAAAAGCGGTGATAAGGAACAGCCATCGAACTACAGACTCGCTCACATCTATCTCTTGCAAAGTCCTTGTACTACACATGATTGTATGTTCAGTTTTGAGACACGGTCTATTCTCTGACAGCGTTGATAATATTTTATGAAATCCGACATACTAAGGTAGATCAGATCATGAGAATAAAATTAGGGAACTTGGGAGCAGAACGGACAGATTTAAAATGTCATTTTTCCCACGAACGATAAGGGACCATAACAGCTGCCAATGAGACTTTTATCTAGGTTTGTCGTTAGGTAGTGTAGTTCTTAGTAGTAGTAGTACTCCCTAATACTTGAATCCTTGTCTGTTACCTAGTACTAACAGCACGCCGTGCATGTTTTCTACACAAATCTTGAGTCTCTGTCCATTTGTGTAGTTGCAAAATACATATATATTAATGGTCTTTCTCCATTGTGATAAAATCTGTAGTGTAGTAGTGCATGCTTGTGAGGCTTCACCTCGTGACAAGCATTAGCGATTTATGCTAATGCATAATAAGTCGTCGTTACACTAACTTTAGGGTATAGTGTAATGCATGTTGGTGAATATATTCACCAACATGCATGCATGCATGCCCCTATGAAAAAATTGTATAAAACCCCGTATAAAATGTATACAAAATTTTGTATAAAATTTATACAGGGTTTTATACAAAAATGAAACGTATAAAATGTATACATTTGTATAAAATGTATTGTATAAAATGTATACATTTTTATAAAATGTATACAGAGGTAAACATTTTATACAATGAATCGCTGGCGAAAATATTGTATAGGGAAGCGGATACGAACCGTCGCCGAAGCGGAGATTTAACCGTACACGAAACGAATCGGAATGTGAACGAGCGGTAATTAAACCGTCTCCAAAGCGAAATAAAAAAAATAATTTGCCGATAGGCACTCTGAATGTGGTTATTGCTCAATGGCATGATATAGTACGTTTTAAGTACGTCTTTATAATTATAACACTACCTCGCATCTACGTAACGTCATGGAACTTGTATCGCACGATTACCTAACCTACGATTCAACGCATCTATTCTCGCACACATTACTAAATTATCGGTGTTGAGAAAGACGTATATATGTAGTCACTTCCGTGGAAAAATGTGACTTCGAGAACTATAATCATTAAATAATAATTTCGTGACAGTTTGAGGAAATACCATAAAATCTTGATAAAAGTTATTTGCCATTAATTAATGCCAGATAACTGTTATCCCATGTTGCCAATTAGTATGAATATAAATGCAATATTACTGCGAATAAACAAGATTTTTCCTATTCCCGCACGATAGCTTCAGCGTCATAGCTAGGGGCTGGCCAGGCGGGCGGCTGCCAAGGGCGCAACCCTCAGGGGGCGCACTTTGCAGACCCATAGCCTGCGGGCCATAAATCGAGGTAATATTATCTCGATTTATGTGGTATCAACCAGTAACTGTCGTTTCTGGGCAGCTTGATTCTTCTTGAATCTCCTTGTCTTACCTAGAGAGGAATAGGTTGTTTCATTTCGTATTGCATGGTTTCAGCTAGTAACACGCTACCTCGCTTCACATTATATTAACTCGTTTCAAATGTGCAAGAATCAACCCGTATTATGGCGTAATATATGCGAACGAAGACAGTAAGTGGAGTAATATCACGGGGTACATCGCCGCTTCATAAATAGATATGTATATACAGAACATGAAAAATAATAATAACCTGATGTGGAGTGAAGGCGGAGAGCACCGTTTCGGCACGCTATTTCAACAGTAAAAGAAGCGGAGTATACTCACCCCCTGCCACATACGCCTGACGTGACTTGCAAGGTATTTTGTAGATGTAGATGCTATTTCTGATGCTAATTCTTTATAAACTCGGGCGGGGATTTGATAGGGACCGGGTTATTTTTTTGGGAATTATTGGATTTCAGAGGACTTTCTATTGCACGACTAGTGATACTAATAGACTGCATTGAGTGCTTATATAGCCTAGGCATTGTAGCGGTGTTATTTGGAGAGCATGTTGTATAGACGCTTTGAAAAAAGGTGTTGAGGATATTTGCTTTATCTAATTTGTTGTTCGCTCTTCCTCCTAGGTTGATCTTTAGTGACGCTACAAATGATTTGCAGCCTTGAACGTCACGTACGACCAAAATGCCTTTGGGTTATCCTCTAAATATTCACCCAATATTTTATTTTTGAATTCCATTAATGCTTTTTGAAAGGCCGCCTTGTCTGCAATTTTCGCTTTCTTGTATTTTTGGCATGACTTCTTATACTCCTCTTCGGGGAGAACCTGACGTGCGTTCATCATTTGTGCGTGCCAGATTCGTTGTCGCATGAGAGATTTCCGAACGTCCGCATTATACCACTAGGGGTTAGTATTGACCTTTTTAAGTTTACTTGGTATTGCGCTAGTTATGGCTAGTCGTGTGATGCTACGAAAAGTATTCCATGTATAGTCAGTAAAATGGTTTTCACAAATATCACTATGTCGGTATCCGCAATTTCATTCGATAACCAACTTTCTGTTCCTTTTACTACATCATCGTCCGTGCTCTCAATGAGATGGTGAAAATCAGCAACTTTGTTTTTTATACTAAAGCAACCAATTGAACCTAGGGGACATGAGATCCCAGGCCCCTTCATTAGCGCACAAAGTAGTACATTTCATATAAATCTTTGTAATACTAGTGGGAACTTCGGAAAGAAAAACCACCTAGCACCTCGTGGTTTAGGCTTCGGCTTCGGATTTCGGCTTGATACTGGCATACGGAGAGTTAAAAGAAAAGATAAGTTCAGCAGTAACATAAAAAATATGTTGATGCATGTGATGAAGGACTAGGTGCATGTCTTATGCGAAAAAACAACCCAGTTGTATGTATAAGGCTGTTTCTATCACTTTTTTACGAAGTTGTGGGAGTTAATTGTTTGAGGCGTAACTTTATGGAACTCCTTCATGATTGAAAAGAAAAAACTTCGTTCGTTCCACATAAATTTTTTTAATGCCCACCTAAGTTTCGTCACTGGGCGACATCTCTACATCTACATCTACAAAATACCCTGCAAGCCACCTCAGGGGTGTGTGGCAGGGGGTGAGTAATCACCAACATGCATTACACTATACCCTAAAGTTAGTGTAACTACGACTAATTATGCATTAGCATAAATCGCTAATGCTTGTCATGTCGCTGGGCGACATCATCAGGTGTAAAACCGAACCGACGAAACCTAGGTCGGCATTAAAAGTATTAATGTTGAACTAACAAAGTTTTTTTCTTTTCAATCACGAAGTTGTGGGCACATATACATCCACACATGAAAATCTAGTTAACGACAGCCAGCCAATATCATTTATTCGTACTTGATGCGGAAGTATAGGACCATCTTCAGCCGTGTAAGGCCTGAATACGATCAGAAATCATGTAAAAATATTTTAACAGGTTTTGTTAAAATTTTTGCGCGATTCTCACCTGAACTTCTCCATGACTCAGCAATAGTTTATCGCTTGGTGCTTCAATTGTTGAGCCTCGACTTGTGATGTGAATTCAATCGATTTACAGTGCAGTCTTTTAAACAGCTTTGTGGATAACATATTAAAGTTATCCAGAGACCCAACCACGGATCACCAAAGAGAATGCAAGAAGGCAATAGCAGAATGCACCACCGTGCTGTACCCCAGGGAAAAACAACGCCTCATCCAAATGAATCCCATGGCGCCCAGATTCTTCGGTCTCCCCAAAATGCATAAGCCCGGAGCTCCTGTGAGACCCATTGTTTCCAGTGTGTGTAGTCCTAACCATCTGTTGGCACGCAAACTAAACTCCATTTTCCGCCAGTTCTCAAAATTCATTCCCAAATATGGTGTTAAAAATTCAGTGGAGCTCGCGAGGGCTCTCTCAAGTGAAATACTCCCCCCTAAATGTCCGGACAGATTTAAACGGACAGATTTAAACGGACAGATTTAAAATGACATTTTAAATCTGTCCGTTCTGCTCCCAAGTTCCCTAATTTTATTCTCATGATCTGATCTACCTTAGTATGTCGGATTTCATAAAATATTATCAACGCTGTCAGAGAATAGACCGTGTCTCAAAACTGAACATACAATCATGTGTAGTACAAGGACTTTGCAAGAGATAGATGTGAGCGAGTCTGTAGTTCGATGGCTGTTCCTTATCACCGCTTTTGAATATGGGAGTGACATTTGCAATTTTCCAGTCCATGGGTACTTTGTGTTCGTTGATGGATTTAATAAATATATTCTGCAAGTAGGGTGTTATTTCACAGGATAATTCTCTATACACGCGGGCAGGAATTTCTTTAGGATCTGGGGATTTATTTGGACTTACAGATTATTTGAAGCGGAAGTTTAGGACTATCTTCAGCCGAGTAAGGCCTGAAGACGCTCAGATAGCATGTAAAGATATTTTAACAGGTTTTGTTAAGATTTTTGCGCGATTCTCACCTGATTCTCTCCATGACTCTGCAATGGTTTATCGCTTGGCACTTCAATAGTTGAGCCTCGACTTGTGATGCCAATTCAATCGATTTACAGTGCAGCCTTTTATACATCTTTATGGCTCGCGTTCTATTTGAATTAGAAAGCGACACAGGCTGACGCAAATAGACAGTTTATTTCTTTTCTGAGCACAATCACAGCAGTGTATTAAAACTAGATTAATACTACGAATCCCATCGCTCACTGATGTCAATAACGTTAATTTGAAAAGCTACACCTGTTAAAAACTTCTGCAAGCTTACTCTACTAAAAATTTTTACGATACGATAGTCGATATAGTTATGTTCCAGTTCATGCAATTTTTCTTGACTTTAAAAAGGCATTTGATAAAGTTTCCCACAGTAAGCTACTCATGAAATTAAAATCCTACGGTTTAGAAGACGACGTAATTTCCTGGATTAGAGAATTCTGAAGCAATCACGTGCAAAGGGTTGTATTAGATGGCGCTATCTCTAATGAAGCAAAAGTCACATCGGGTGTCCCACAGGGAAGTGTCATAGGCCCACTTATGTTCCTTTGGTACATAAACGACATCGCTGAAACAGTTGACAGTACACTTAATAATAATAATAATAATTGCAACTTTTTTCAGGGCGAAATTAAGGCTGAGCAGCCCTCTCTTCCATTTAACCCTCACACTTAGGTTATTTGCAGACGACGCAGTGGTGTATAGAGAAAATTCGTAGCCTTAATGATAAACTAACGCTAACTAAGGACACCGAGGCAATACATGAGTGGTCCGATGCGTGGCAGCCGAAATTAAACCTGAAAAAATGCGAACGTGAATTCCCTCCCTCAACATACTCGTCAAGCATCGTCCATAAATTCATTCCAGTCAAAATAATTTCAATATCTCTACTCATGCTCAATTTGATAACTCAAATATTGTTACATGTGTTATATTTCTTGTCATATTTTTTTGATTGATATGTAATGTAATTTTAGAGAAAGGCTATGCTCATTTAACCCAACTATGTATTTTTGTTTTTATTTTTTTGGTGATATCATTTATTTTATATCAAGGCCAAATCAATAGATTAACAAATGCTATGTTATTTAGTAATTTTCTCAGTTTTTTATATTGTTCCACTTGAACCTAGGGGGCATGAGATCCAAGGCCCCTTCATTAGCGCACAAAGTTATGCATTTCATATAAATCTTTGTAATACTAGTGGGAACTTCGGAAAGAAAAACCATCGAGCACCTAAAGGCTTCGGCTTCGGATTTCGGCTTGATACTGGCATACGGAGAGTTAAAGGAAAACATAAGTTCAGCAGTAACATTTAAAATATTTTGATGCACGTGATGAAGGATTAGGTGCATGTCTTATGCGAAAAAAACAGCCCAGTCGTATTAATAAGGCAGTTTCTATCACTAATTTTACGAAGTTGTGGGTACATATACATCCACATTCGAAAATCTAGTTAACGACATCCAGCAAATATCATATATTCGTACTTGATGCGGAAGTATATGAACATCTTCAGCCGAGTAAGGCCTGAAGAAGCTCTGAACTTTTCCATGACTCAGCAATAGTTTATCGCTCGGTGTTTCAATAGTTGAGCCTCGAATTGTGATGTGAATTCAATCGATTTACAGTGCAGTCTTTTAAACAGCTTTGTGGCTCGCGTTCTATCTGAATTAGAAAACGACACAGGCTGACAAAAACTTGCAAATAGTCAGTTTATTTCATTTCTGAGCACATTCACAGCACAGTGTCTTAAAACTAGATTAATACTACGAATAACGTTAATTGCAAAAGCTACACCCGTTAAAAACCTCTGCAAGCTTACTCAACTTAAAAGAAAGGGAAAATTTGACGGGGACCGCTGCGTTATTGCCATATTTCCCGCTGTTTACGACCACGTTTTTATCAATGCTCGAAAAATTGTTAATTTTCATCGTAGAACGACGATTAAAAGATGTACTTACTCGTACAATTATCGGGAGTACGATGACAATATTTATTTGTTGTTATATCACGTAGTTGTTAAAGTTTAAATTGTAGTGAGCACGGTTGGTTTTGGGCGAGGGAGACTCCCGCTGGTTGGGTCGAGGAGAGATGCCGGTGTTGGGTCTCCGAGCTCGGGAAAGGCTTGGGGATTAGGACCCTCGCGAGCTTGGGCCCCACCCATCTTGCGACTGCCTGGTCTCGGCCCCACATATTCGAGTTTAACCCTATTAATTATAGTAATTTAAAATTCAGCCAAGGGAAAACTTGTAAGACCAGGCGCGACTATTTGAGCTACGAGTTATAATTGCGCCAAATTTAAAATGCCATTTATCAGTTTCCGATTTGCATCGTACGACTCAATATATGCATTAAGTTATTAAGGTAAAGTGATATGTGTGATCAGATTGCCCGATAGGAGAAATAAACAAGGTGTTTTGGAAGTTAATTGTAAACGTCATGGTGACGTCAATGTGACATCACAGTGACGCCATTAACATAATTTCGTATTTGTTAAGTAAATCTGTCAGAGTGGTGAGAAATCATCTGTTTCTTAACTAATATCGACCATTTATGACTTCTGACAGTCAATTTTCAAAAGTCAATTTTGTTGTCAATTTTAGTCAACAACAAACTCATGACCGACTACTGATCTTATGCAGGACATATTGATATCTAAGTGACGTCGTCGAGACTTCCCTTCCTCCTTGGGTAGGCATGGTTGTCCCTGATGTTGATTTTTCTCCGCCAGCCTCTGATCAACTTTCTGCTGGTGTCGTCACTCCCGATATTGGAGAGAACGATGGCTAATGCGAAAATGATCTAGGTCATTACATATTGGACGAGCTCTCCAGCAAACGGTGGAAAAATATGAGATATTAAAGAATCCCTGGGTTCCGCCGAAGGATTGCGATTTTGGTATTGATGCAAAATACACTGGATTGCGAAGTGAATTTAATCATGCCTCATGGTTAGATTAATACGCGCCATGGTTATAAGTGTACTCCGCAAGTGACAGAAGCAAGTGCTCTTATCAATCACTGCGTTTTATTTCCTCCTGTCACTGTTAAAGGGGTTTTGGCTAAGCTATTTACGAAGATTAAGGATATGCATGAGGATATGACGGAATCATATAGCCACTAACTTCCACAAAACTGCAACAGATGCTCCAAAGGCTTTCATCAACAATGTACCAGTGGAAGTCCAAGTGCAAAGTTGTCACAAAAAAAAATCGAAGAAAACAGGCAAATATCGTCATCGATTCTTTCATGCATAATATTGTGCGGCACACATGATATCAATCTTTGAGGTAAGCAAGCGGAAGAAGGAGTATATTCTTTGATCTATTGAATTTACGAATCGATTCGGGCGACAAACAATTGAAGAATCATCAAGAGACATCATGCCGTCAAAACGCAGCTTTCACTTCACCAAAAATACAAAACACATTAATTTGTTTATGTGGTGAAGTTATTAAGGAAAAGGTGATAAGTGTTGTTCAAAAGTCTATAGCTTATTCAGTCTTAGCTTATGAAACAGCGGACATAGCAGAGAAAGAACAGCTATCAATCGGCTTGCGTTTCTATGATAAAATCCAAGGGAAGATTCGAGAAGAATTTGCTGGCTTTGTGGAAATGAAAGCACAAGATGCCCCATCAATCGCCAGAGCAAATCGAAAATTTTTTGGTTGCCAATAATCATCTTCCAGGTATACATGCCTGCTAGCAACCATAGGGAGGAAGAGGTGTACGAGCAAGTAGAAGAAATAATTGGAGAAGTGCCGGGAAAGAAAAACCTGATAGTGATGAGTGACTGGAATGCAGTAGTGGGGGAAGGGAGGGACGGATTCAAAGTAGGAGGGTTTGGGCTAGGAAGAGGAAATGATCGCGGTGAAAAGGCAGTTGAATTTTGTAGAAGAAATAAATTAGTAGTGACAAACACTTGGTTTAAACATCACCCCAGGCGTAGGTACACATTGAAAAGGCCGGGTGATACTGGGATATACCAAATTGATTATATAATGGTGAGGCATAGATTTAGGAACAGTGTATAGAACTCGCGTAGCTATCCAGGGGCGGATGCGGACTCAGATCATAACTTGGTGATGATGAAGTGTGATGTTAGATTCAAAAGGCTTTGTAAAGGTAGGAAGATAAAGAGGTGGAACCTTGAAGCATTGAAAGGGTTGAAAAGGAGGGAATACCAAGAGCTGGTAGAAAAGAACATAGGTGAAGAGAAGCGGATGGGAACCATAGAGAAGAGATGGGAGGTTATAAAAAGAGGAATCGCAAGAGCGGCAGAGAAAGCAATAGGAACGGTGGAAAAGAAGAGGGTTAAGAAACAGTGGGTTACGGAAGAAATGATAAAGAAAATGGAGGAGAGAAGGATATGGAACAACGTGAACACCGACGTAGGCAAGAGGAAGTACAAGGAATTTAATAATAAACTCAGGCGAGTGACCAATCGGGCAAAAGAAAACTGGTGGAAGTGACAATACGAGGAAATGGAAAAGATGCAGGAGGAGGGGGAAGTGGGCGCTTTGTACGCCAAGGTGAATATTTATCGGGTGGTAAGAGAGGTCAAACGATACCAAAGGTTAAGTACAAAACAGGGAAGATATTAATCGAACAGGAAGATATCCAAGAAAGATCGAGAGAATACGTATATGACAGCGAGAATAGATCCTTTAGCCTAGATCTAGAGGATGAAGGAACAATAAATAAGGATAACCTCGGACCAGAGTTACTTGAGAGCGAAATAGAGAGGGTATTAAGAGAGATGAAGAGTAGAAAATCCGTGGGATCCGATAACCTACTTTCGGAGCTACTGCAGAATCTAGGTAGTAAGGGGAGAAAATCGTTTTTCGAACTTATTCGCAGGATCTACGAGGAAGGAGTATGGCCAGAGGATTATGTGAAAACAGTATTAATACCTATCCCGAAGAAGAAGAAAGCGTCAGAATGCGAGGAGTATAGAACAATCAGTTTAATTTCGCACGCCGGAAAAGTCTTGCTTAGAATATTAAATAGAAGGTTGGAGAGCAGAGCAAAGTGCTATTTAGGCGATGACCAATTTGGGTTCAGGAAGGGGAGGGCAACCAAAGACGCTATTGCGGTAATGAGGACACTTATAGATAGAAACATGGAGCATAATCAGGATGTTTTCGCTTGTTTTGTAGATTTCGAAAAGGCGTTTGACAGAGTAAACTGGGAGAAACTAATGCAGATAATAATGAAAATAGGAATAGATTGGCGTGATAGGAGACTCATCCGAAACTTATACATGGGGCAGAGGGCTCAGGTAAGCGTAGCTGACGGTGAATTAGGGTGGGCAGTTATAGGTCGCGGGGTGCGGCAAGGGTGCCCGTTGTCGCTTTTACTTTTTAACATCTATGCTGAGGAAATGGTAAGATAGGCATGGGATGAGCTAGATGTGGGAATGAAAGTAGGAAGCCAGTGCATAAAGTCGGTTAGATACGCAGACGACCAGGCGTTGGTCAGTCGGTCATCGAAGGGACTGCAAACTTTAGTAGATGCACTAGAAATGCAGTGCGAGAAATACGGGATGAAGATTAATAATAAGAAAACAAAAGTAATGAGATTCTCTAGGACAAAGAAAGCGAAACTGGTGATAAGAGTAGGAAGTCACAAACTCGAACAGGTAGAACAATTTAATTACTTGGGTAGTACACTAGAAGAAACATGACATAGTAGCAAAGACATTAGGAAGAGAATAGCGCTAGCGAAGGAACCGTTCAATAATAGAAGGGAGCTGATGACGGGAACCCTAAGTAAGGATGTAAAAAAGAGGCTGGTGAAGAGCTTGATATGGAGTGTGGCATTGTACGGGGCAGAAACTTGGACCTTGAGAAAGGCAGACGAAAATAGGCTGAAGGCTTTTGAGATGTGGGTGTGGAGGAGGATGGAGAAGGTGCGTTGGACGGAAAGGAAGACAAATGAGGAAGTGCTTGACATGGTGGGCGAGGAGAGGAAACTTGTGGATGAGATTAGGGGAAGACAGGGGTAGGTGGCTGGAAGGGGTAATGAGGGGCGATGGTTTGCTGAAGGCCGTGATAGAGGGAAGGATGTTGGGTAAGCGGGGAAGGGGAAGGAAGAGAATCGGTTTTATGGACGGGATGAAGAAAGGTAGGACTTATGCTGAGATGAAGAAAGAAATACTAGAGGTAGAAAGGGCACGGCACGTGTAAGAGTTCGATGGATGTTCTCTGACTTTCATCACAACCTACCTCTAACCGGTAGATTACTGTAATGAATGAAATGAAGTGCTAGTAGGTCCAAGCGAAGGAAAGTTGAGAAATTGAGAAGCACCACGTCGCTTGTGGAGTTGATCGACCTCCATGGAACTACGCGCTGCTGTAGACAATGAGACAGCAAAGGTCGTTAAAGAGGTGACAACTGCAACTCCAAAAAGAGGAAAGCGAATAATTTACAAAAGGTGAGATATACACCACAAAGGGAGAATATAATTCGCATTAACTGGATGCAAACGTTTTAGTTATTTTTTTAGGTATTTTATTCGTTTAATCACATAAAACTGTGAGTCATCTATTACAATAATGTCTAATGTAGCTTCCTGTTCCAGGCATTGTCGAGGAACTCATTATCCGCTTCGCATATAATTTTGAAAGCTGTATCAAGTCAACGATCAAAATCAACGATTAGGATTTCTCAAAATATTGCAGTGATTATAGCTACATAGTATCAGCACTCATATCCGTGGTATTACGTGCTACCAACTGTGCATAAAGATCTGATTATTGGAGCAGACATCGTGAAACATGTATTCCTTCCAAATGGTCAGCTCTCTGAGGAGGCCTTGGAGCTCCGAAACAAGGATATTAGAAGATATATGGAGCAGCACACGAGAAAAATGTCCAGGTTGGTCACGAATCATGATGAACTTTTCCATAGACTATTCCCAACGTCAGATCCCCTTATTTCATGTTCTTCAGGAGTTCCTCGTAAAGTGACCAGGAACATACCGGAGGAAGTAAATAATCTTCTTTTGTTTGAGCTAAAGAGTAAGGGAGATGAAGATATGCCGTTCTTAAGTTACTTCCTCACAGGGCGATCTTCGCTGGATGCCGACAACATTCCTCTCGACAAAATCGCCACTGGATAGACCGTATTGTATCTGGATACATGTATCCGCCGATGTTGCCTGTCCACACAGCCGGCGGTTCCTAGTTCCACAGTGGTTCATAGACCCCGTTTTTATGGACAAAGGTCAGAATATGTTTCACTTTGGGTTTATTTATATTTTATAGGATTTTTTTAGACGAAGAAGAGAATTCAATCAGTTTTGAGGCTCTGGTGTAAAATTTATTACTTTATGTTTGATTTTTCAAGTTTTATTTATGGCACTTACTTGGAAG